>OV121094.1:7355071-8844247 GCA_921293015.1 Phorcus lineatus
AAGATTGGGCGGCATACGAAAAAATCGGCGGAAGGCGCAAGGTTCCAAATAAGGGCTTCTTTTAAGGTTCTTTTAAGATTTTGAATGGTTAATACTCATAGAATAAAGGGTATTGAGGGATATCTCAGATAAATGGGTCTTTTCGCAAACATTTTAGAAGCATTTTAAAGATTGGGCGGCATACGAAAAAATGGGCGGAAGGCGCAAGGTTCCTAATAAGGGCTTCTTTTAAGGTTCTTTTAAGATTTTTAATGGTTAATACTCATAAAATAAAGGGTATTGAGGGATATCTCAGGTAAATGGGTCTTTTTTCAAACATTTTAGGAATATTTTAAAGATTGGGCGGCATACGAAAAAATGGGCGGAAGGCGCAAGGTTCCAAATAAGGGCTTCTTTTAAGGTTCTCTTCAAATTTTAAATGGTTAATACTCATAAAATAAAGGGTATTGAGGGATATCTCAGATAGATGGGTCTTTTTGCAAACATTTTAGGAGTATTTTAAAGATTGGGCGGCATACTAAAAAATGGGCGGAAGGCGCAAGGTTCCTAATAAGGGCTTCTTTAAGGTTCTTTTCAGATTTTGAATGGTTAATACTCATAAAATAAAGGGTATTGAGGGATATCTCAGATAAATGGGTCTTTTCGCAAACATGTTAGGAGCATTTAAAGATTGGGCGGCATACGAAAAAATGGGCGGAAGTCGCAAGGTTCCTAATAAGGGCTTCTTTTAAGGTTCTTTTCAGATTTTGAATGGTTAATACTCATAGAATAAAGGGTATTGAGGGATATCTCAGATAGATGGGTCTTTTTGCAAACATGTTAGGAGCATTTTAAAGATTGGGCGGCATACGAAAAAATGGACGGAAGGCGCAAGGTTCCTAATAAGGGCTTCTTTTAAGGTTCTCTTCAGATTTTGAATGGTTAATACTCATAGAATAAAGGGTATTGAGGGATATCTCAGATAAATGGGTCTTTTCGCAAACATTTTAGGAGCATTTTAAAGATTGGGCGGCATACGAAAAAATGGGCGCAAGGCGCAAGGTTCCTAATAAGGGCTTCTTTTAAGGTTCTTTTAAGATTTTAAATAGTTAATACTCATAGAATAAAGGGTATTGAGGGATATCTCAGATAGATGGGTCTTTTTGCAAACATTTTAGGAGTATTTTAAAGATTGGGCGGCATACTAAAAAATGGGCGGAAGGCGCAAGGTTCCTAATAAGGGCTTCTTTTAAGGTTCTCTTCAGATTTTGAATGGTTAATACTTTGGTTAAGCATTTTAAAGATTGGGCGGCATACGGAACAATGGGCGGAAGTCGCAAAGTTCCTAATAAGGGCTTCTTTTAAGGTTCTTTTAAGATTTTGAATGGTTAATACTCATAGAATAAAGGGTATTGAGGGATATCTCAGATAAATGGGTCTTTTCGCAAACATTTTAGGAGTATTTTAAAGATTGGGCGGCATAAAAAAAATGGGCGGAAGGCGCAAGGTTCCTAATAAGGGCTTCTTTTAAGGTTCTTTTCAGATTTTGAATGGTTAATACTCATAGAATAAAGGGTATTGAGGGATATCTAGGATAAATGGGTTTTTTCGCAAACATGTTAGGAGCATTTTAAAGATTGGGCGGCATACGAAAAAATGGGTGGAAGGCGCAAGGTTCCTAATAAGAGCTTCCTTTAAGGTTCTCTTCAGATTTTGAATGGTTAATACTCATAAAATAAAGGGTATTGAGGGATATCTCAGATAAATGGGTCTTTTCTCAAACATTTTAGGAATATTTTAAAGATTGGGCGGCATACGAAAAAATGGGCGGAAGGCGCAAGGTTCCTAATATGGGCTTCTTTTAAGGTTCTCTTCAGATTTTAAATGGTTAATACTCATAGAATAAAGGGTATTGAGGGATATCTCAGAAAGATGGGTCTTTTTGCAAACATTTTAGGAGCATTTCAAAGATTGGGCGGCATACTAAAAAATGGGCGCAAGGCACAAGCTTCCTAATAAGGGCTTCTTTTAAGGTTCTTTTCAGATTTTGAATGGTTAATACTCATAGAATAAAGGGTATTGAGGGATATCTCAGATAAATGGGTCTTTTCGCAAACATTTTAGGAGCATTTTAAAGATTGGGCGGCATACGGAAAAATGGGCGGAAGTCGCAAGGTTCCTAATAAGGGCTTCTTTTAAGGTTCTTTTAAGATTTTGAATGGTTAATACTCATAGAATAAAGGGTATTGAGGGATATCTCAGATAAATGGGTCTTTTCGCAAACATTTTAGGAGTATTTTAAAGATTGGGCGGCATAAAAAAAATGGGCGGAAGGCGCAAGGTTCCTAATAAGGGCTTCTTTTAAGGTTCTTTTCAGATTTTGAATGGTTAATACTCATAGAATAAAGGGTATTGAGGGATATCTAGGATAAATGGGTCTTTTCGCAAACATGTTAGGAGCATTTTAAAGATTGGGCGGCATACGAAAAAATGGGTGGAAGGCGCATGGTTCCTAATAAGGGATTCTTTTAAGGTTCTCTTCAGATTTTTAATGGTTAATACTCATAGAATAAAGGGTATTGAGGGATATCTCAGATAGATGGGTCTTTTTGCAAACATTTTAGGAGTATTTTAAAGATTGGGCGGCATACGAAAAAATGGGTGGAAGGCGCAAGGTTCCTAATAAGGGCTTCTTTTAAGGTTCTTTTAAGATTTTGAATGGTTAATACTCATAGAATAAAGGGTATTGAGGGATATCTCAGATAAATGGGTCTTTTCGCAAACATTTTAGGAGCATTTTAAAGATTGGGCGGCATACGAAAAAATGGGCGGAAGGCGCAAGGTTCCTAATAAGGGCTTCTTTTAAGGTTCTTTTAAGATTTTTAATGGTTAATACTCATAAAATAAAGGGTATTGAGGGATATCTCAGGTAAATGGGTCTTTTCTCAAACATTTTAGGAATATTTTAAAGATTGGGCGGCATACGAAAAAATGGGCGGAAGGCGCAAGGTTCCAAATAAGGGCTTCTTTTAAGGTTCTTTTAAGATTTTGAATGGTTAATACTCATAGAATAAAGGGTATTGAGGGATATCTCAGATAAATGGGTCTTTTCGCAAACATTTTAGGAGCATTTTAAAGATTGGGCCGCACACGAAAAAATGGGCGGAAGGCGCAAGGTTCCTAATAAGGGCTTCTTTTAAGGTTCTTTTAAGATTTTTAATGGTTAATACTCATAAAATAAAGGGTATTGAGGGATATCTCAGGTAAATGGGTCTTTTTTCAAACATTTTAGGAATATTTTAAAGATTGGGCGGCATACGAAAAAATGGGCGGAAGGCGCAAGGTTCCAAATAAGGGCTTCTTTTAAGGTTCTCTTCAGATTTTAAATGGTTAATACTCATAAAATAAAGGGTATTGAGGGATATCTCAGATAGATGGGTCTTTTTGCAAACATTTTAGGAGTATTTTAAAGATTGGGCGGCATACTAAAAAATGGGCGGAAGGCGCAAGGTTCCTAATAAGGGCTTCTTTTAAGGTTCTTTTCAGATTTTGAATGGTTAATACTCATAGAATAAAGGGTATTGAGGGATATCTCAGATAAATGGGTCTTTTCGCAAACATTTTAGGAGCATTTTAAAGATTGGGCGGCATACGGAAAAATGGGCGGAAGTCGCAAGGTTCCTAATAAGGGCTTCTTTTAAGGTTCTTTTCAGATTTTGAATGGTTAATACTCATAGAATAAAGGGTATTGAGGGATATCTCAGATAAATGGGTCTTTTCGCAAACATTTTAGGAGCATTTTAAAGATTGGGCGGCATACGAAAAAATGGGCGGAAGGCGCAAGGTTCCTAATAAGGGCTTCTTTTAAGGTTCTTTTCAGATTTTTAATGGTTAATACTCATAAAATAAAGGGTATTGAGGGATATCTCAGGTAAATGGGTCTTTTCTCAAACATTTTAGGAATATTTTAAAGATTGGGCGGCATACGAAAAAATGGGCGGAAGGCGCAAGGTTCCTAATATGGGCTTCTTTTAAGGTTCTCTTCAGATTTTAAATGGTTAATACTCATAGAATAAAGGGTATTGAGGGATATCTCAGATAGATGGGTCTTTTTGCAAACATTTTAGGAGTATTTTAAAGATTGGGCGACATACTAAAAAATGGGCGGAAGGCGCAAGGTTCCTAATAAGGGCTTCTTTTAAGGTTCTTTTCAGATTTTGAATGGTTAATACTCATAGAATAAAGGGTATTGAGGGATATCTCAGATAAATGGGTCTTTTCGCAAACATTTTAGGAGCATTTTAAAGATTGGGCGGCATATGGAAAAATGGGCGGAAGTCGCAAGGTTCCTAATAAGGGCTTCTTTTAAGGTTCTTTTAAGATTTTGAATGGTTAATACTCATAGAATAAAGGGTATTGAGGGATATCTCAGATAAATGGGTCTTTTCGCAAACATTTTAGGAGTATTTTAAAGATTGGGCGGCATAAAAAAAATGGGCGGAAGGCGCAAGGTTCCTAATAAGGGCTTCTTTTAAGGTTCTTTTCAGATTTTGAATGGTTAATACTCATAGAATAAAGGGTATTGAGGGATATCTAGGATAAATGGGTTTTTTCGCAAACATTTTAGGAGCATTTTAAAGATTGGGCGGCATACGAAAAAATGGGTGGAAGGCGCAAGGTTCCTAATAAGAGCTTCCTTTAAGGTTCTCTTCAGATTTTGAATGGTTAATACTCATAAAATAAAGGGTATTGAGGGATATCTCAGATAAATGGGTCTTTTCGCAAACATTGTAGGAGCATTTTAAAGATTGGGCGGCATACGAAAAAATGGGTGGAAGGAGCATGGTTCCTAATAAGGGCTTCTTTTAAGGTTCTTTTCAGATTTTGAATGGTTAATACTCATAGAATAAAGGGTATTGAGGGATATCTCAGGTAAATGGGTCTTTTCTCAAACATTTTAGGAATATTTTAAAGATTGGGCGGCATACGAAAAAATGGGCGGAAGGCGCAAGGTTCCAAATAAGGGCTTCTTTTAAGGTTCTCTTCAGATTTTAAATAGTTAATAGTCATAGAATAAAGGGTATTGAGGGATATCTCAGATAGATGGGTCTTTTTGCAAACATTTTAGGAGTATTTTAAAGATTGGGCGACATACGAAAAAACGGGTGGAAGGCGCAAGGTTCCTAATAAGGGCTTCTTTTAAGGTTCTTTTAAGATTTTGAATGGTTAATACTCATAGAATAAAGGGTATTGAGGGATATCTCAGATAAATGGGTCTTTTCGCAAACATTTTAGGAGCATTTTAAAGATTGGGCGGCATACGAAAAAATGGGCGGAAGGCGCAAGGTTCCTAATAAGGGCTTCTTTTAAGGTTCTTTTCAGATTTTTAATGGTTAATACTCATAAAATAAAGGGTATTGAGGGATATCTCAGGTAAATGGGTCTTTTCTCAAACATTTTAGGAATATTTTAAAGATTGGGCGGCATACGAAAAAATGGGCGGAAGGCGCAAGGTTCCAAATAAGAGCTTCTTTTAAGGTTCTTTTAAGATTTTGAATGGTTAATACTCATAGAATAAAGGGTATTGAGGGATATCTCAGATAAATGGGTCTTTTTGCAAACATTTTAGGAGTATTTTAAAGATTGGGCGACATACGAAAAAATGGGTGGAAGGCGCAAGGTTCCTAATAAGGGCTTCTTTTAAGGTTCTTTTCAGATTTTGAATGGTTAATACTCATAGAATAAAGGGTATTGAGGGATATCTCAGATAAATGGGTCTTTTCGCAAACATTTTAGGAGCATTTTAAAGATTGGGCGGCATACGAAAAAATGGGCGGAAGGCGCAAGGTTCCTAATAAGGGCTTCTTTTAAGGTTCTTTTCAGATTTTTAATGGTTAATACTCATAGAATAAAGGGTATTGAGGGATATCTCAGGTAAATGGGTCTTTTCTCAAACATTTTAGGAATATTTTAAAGATTGGGCGGCATACGAAAAAATGGGCGGAAGGCGCAAGGTTCCAAATAAGAGCTTCTTTTAAGGTTCTTTTAAGATTTTGAATGGTTAATACTCATAGAATAAAGGGTATTGAGGGATATCTCAGATAAATGGGTCTTTTCGCAAACATTTTAGGAGCATTTTAAAGATTGGGCGGCATACGAAAAAATGGGCGGAAGGCGCAAGGTTCCTAATAAGGGCTTCTTTTAAGGTTCTTTTCAGATTTTTAATGGTTAATACTCATAAAATAAAGGGTATTGAGGGATATCTCAGGTAAATGGGTCTTTTCTCAAACATTTTAGGAATATTTTAAAGATTGGGCGGCATACGAAAAAATGGGCGGAAGGCGCAAGGTTCCAAATAAAGGCTTCTTTTAAGGTTCTCTTCAGATTTTAAATGGTTAATACTCATAAAATAAAGGGTATTCAGGGATATCTCAGATAGATGGGTCTTTTTGCAAACATTTTAGGAATATTTTAAAGATTGGGCGGCATACTAAAAAATGGGCGGAAGTCGCAAGGTTCCTAATAAGGGCTTCTTTTAAGGTTCTTTTCAGATTTTGAATGGTTAATACTCATAGAATAAAGGGTATTGAGGGATATCTCAGATAAATGGGTCTTTTCGCAAACATTTTAGGAGCATTTTAAAGATTGGGCGGGATACGAAAAAATGGGCGGAAGGCGCAAGGTTCCTAATAAGGGCTTCTTTTAAGGTTCTTTTCAGATTTTTAATGGTTAATACTCATAAAATAAAGGGTATTGAGGGATATCTCAGGTAAATGGGTCTTTTCTCAAACATTTTAGGAATATTTTAAAGATTGGGCGGCATACGAAAAAATGGGCGGAAGGCGCAAGGTTCCAAATAAGGGCTTCTTCTAAGGTTCTCTTCAGATTTTAAATAGTTAATACTCATAGAATAAAGGGTATTGAGGGATATCTCAGATAGATGGGTCTTTTTGCAAACATTTTAGGAGTATTTTAAAGATTGGGCGGCATACGAAAAAATGGGTGGAAGGCGCAAGGTTCCTAATAAGGGCTTCTTTTAAGGTTCTTTTAAGATTTTGAATGGTTAATACTCATAGAATAAAGGGTATTGAGGGATATCTCAGATAAATGGGTCTTTTCGCAAACATTTTAGGAGCATTTTAAAGATTGGGCGGCATATGAAAAAATGGGCGGAAGGCGCAAGGTTCCAAATAAGGGCTTCTTTTAAGGTTCTTTTCAGATTTTTAATGGTTAATACTCATAAAATAAAGGGAATTGAGGGATATCTCAGGTAAATGGGTCTTTTCTCAAACATTTTAGGAATATTTTAAAGATTGGGCGGCATACGAAAAAATGGGCGGAAGTCGCAAGGTTCCAAATAAGGGCTTCTTTTAAGGTTCTTTTAAGATTTTAAATAGTTAATACTCATAGAATAAAGGGTATTGAGGGATATCTCAGATAGATGGGTCTTTTTGCAAACATTTTAGGAGTATTTTAAAGATTGGGCGGCATACTAAAAAATGGGCGGAAGGCGCAAGGTTCCTAATAAGGGCTTCTTTTAAGGTTCTCTTCAGATTTTGAATGGTTAATACTTTGGTTAAGCATTTTAAAGATTGGGCGGCATACGGAACAATGGGCGGAAGTCGCAAAGTTCCTAATAAGGGCTTCTTTTAAGGTTCTTTTAAGATTTTGAATGGTTAATACTCATAGAATAAAGGGTATTGAGGGATATCTCAGATAAATGGGTCTTTTCGCAAACATTTTAGGAGTATTTTAAAGATTGGGCGGCATAAAAAAAATGGGCGGAAGGCGCAAGGTTCCTAATAAGGGCTTCTTTTAAGGTTCTTTTCAGATTTTGAATGGTTAATACTCATAGAATAAAGGGTATTGAGGGATATCTAGGATAAATGGGTTTTTTCGCAAACATGTTAGGAGCATTTTAAAGATTGGGCGGCATACGAAAAAATGGGTGGAAGGCGCAAGGTTCCTAATAAGAGCTTCCTTTAAGGTTCTCTTCAGATTTTGAATGGTTAATACTCATAAAATAAAGGGTATTGAGGGATATCTCAGATAAATGGGTCTTTTCTCAAACATTTTAGGAATATTTTAAAGATTGGGCGGCATACGAAAAAATGGGCGGAAGGCGCAAGGTTCCTAATATGGGCTTCTTTTAAGGTTCTCTTCAGATTTTAAATGGTTAATACTCATAGAATAAAGGGTATTGAGGGATATCTCAGAAAGATGGGTCTTTTTGCAAACATTTTAGGAGTATTTCAAAGATTGGGCGGCATACTAAAAAATGGGCGGAAGGCGCAAGGTTCCTAATAAGGGCTTCTTTTAAGGTTCTTTTCAGATTTTGAATGGTTAATACTCATAGAATAAAGGGTATTGAGGGATATCTCAGATAAATGGGTCTTTTCGCAAACATTTTAGGAGCATTTTAAAGATTGGGCGGCATACGGAAAAATGGGCGGAAGTCGCAAGGTTCCTAATAAGGGCTTCTTTTAAGGTTCTTTTAAGATTTTGAATGGTTAATACTCATAGAATAAAGGGTATTGAGGGATATCTCAGATAAATGGGTCTTTTCGCAAACATTTTAGGAGTATTTTAAAGATTGGGCGGCATAAAAAAAATGGGCGGAAGGCGCAAGGTTCCTAATAAGGGCTTCTTTTAAGGTTCTTTTCAGATTTTGAATGGTTAATACTCATAGAATAAAGGGTATTGAGGGATATCTAGGATAAATGGGTCTTTTCGCAAACATGTTAGGAGCATTTTAAAGATTGGGCGGCATACGAAAAAATGGGTGGAAGGCGCATGGTTCCTAATAAGGGATTCTTTTAAGGTTCTCTTCAGATTTTTAATGGTTAATACTCATAGAATAAAGGGTATTGAGGGATATCTCAGATAGATGGGTCTTTTTGCAAACATTTTAGGAGTATTTTAAAGATTGGGCGGCATACGAAAAAATGGGTGGAAGGCGCAAGGTTCCTAATAAGGGCTTCTTTTAAGGTTCTTTTAAGATTTTGAATGGTTAATACTCATAGAATAAAGGGTATTGAGGGATATCTCAGATAAATGGGTCTTTTCGCAAACATTTTAGGAGCATTTTAAAGATTGGGCGGCATACGAAAAAATGGGCGGAAGGCGCAAGGTTCCTAATAAGGGCTTCTTTTAAGGTTCTTTTAAGATTTTTAATGGTTAATACTCATAAAATAAAGGGTATTGAGGGATATCTCAGGTAAATGGGTATTTTCTCAAACATTTTAGGAATATTTTAAAGATTGGGCGGCATACGAAAAAATGGGCGGAAGGCGCAAGGTTCCAAATAAGGGCTTCTTTTAAGGTTCTTTTAAGATTTTGAATGGTTAATACTCATAGAATAAAGGGTATTGAGGGATATCTCAGATAAATGGGTCTTTTCGCAAACATTTTAGGAGCATTTTAAAGATTGGGCGGCATACGGAAAAATGGGCGGAAGTCGCAAGGTTCCTAATAAGGGCTTCTTTTAAGGTTCTTTTAAGATTTTGAATGGTTAATACTCATAGAATAAAGGGTATTGAGGGATATCTCAGATAAATGGGTCTTTTCGCAAACATTTTAGGAGTATTTTAAAGATTGGGCGGCATAAAAAAAATGGGCGGAAGGCGCAAGGTTCCTAATAAGGGCTTCTTTTAAGGTTCTTTTCAGATTTTGAATGGTTAATACTCATAGAATAAAGGGTATTGAGGGATATCTAGGATAAATGGGTCTTTTCGCAAACATGTTAGGAGCATTTTAAAGATTGGGCGGCATACGAAAAAATGGGCGGAAGGCGCATGGTTCCTAATAAGGGATTCTTTTAAGGTTCTCTTCAGATTTTTAATGGTTAATACTCATAGAATAAAGGGTATTGAGGGATATCTCAGATAGATGGGTCTTTTTGCAAACATTTTAGGAGTATTTTAAAGATTGGGCGGCATACGAAAAAATGGGTGGAAGGCGCAAGGTTCCTAATAAGGGCTTCTTTTAAGGTTCTTTTAAGATTTTGAATGGTTAATACTCATAGAATAAAGGGTATTGAGGGATATCTCAGATAAATGGGTCTTTTCGCAAACATTTTAGGAGCATTTTAAAGATTGGGCGGCATACGAAAAAATGGGCGGAAGGCGCAAGGTTCCTAATAAGGGCTTCTTTTAAGGTTCTTTTAAGATTTTTAATGGTTAATACTCATAAAATAAAGGGTATTGAGGGATATCTCAGGTAAATGGGTCTTTTCTCAAACATTTTTGGAATATTTTAAAGATTGGGCGGCATACGAAAAAATGGGCGGAAGGCGCAAGGTTCCAAATAAGGGCTTCTTTTAAGGTTCTTTTAAGATTTTGAATGGTTAATACTCATAGAATAAAGGGTATTGAGGGATATCTCAGATAAATGGGTCTTTTCGCAAACATTTTAGGAGCATTTTAAAGATTGGGCCGCACACGAAAAAATGGGCGGAAGGCGCAAGGTTCCTAATAAGGGCTTCTTTTAAGGTTCTTTTAAGATTTTTAATGGTTAATACTCATAAAATAAAGGGTATTGAGGGATATCTCAGGTAAATGGGTCTTTTCTCAAACATTTTAGGAATATTTTAAAGATTGGGCGGCATACGAAAAAATGGGCGGAAGGCGCAAGGTTCCAAATAAGGGCTTCTTTTAAGGTTCTCTTCAGATTTTAAATGGTTAATACTCATAAAATAAAGGGTATTGAGGGATATCTCAGATAGATGGGTCTTTTTGCAAACATTTTAGGAGTATTTTAAAGATTGGGCGGCATACTAAAAAATGGGCGGAAGGCGCAAGGTTCCTAATAAGGGCTTCTTTTAAGGTTCTTTTCAGATTTTGAATGGTTAATACTCATAGAATAAAGGGTATTGAGGGATATCTCAGATAAATGGGTCTTTTCGCAAACATTTTAGGAGCATTTTAAAGATTGGGCGGCATACGGAAAAATGGGCGGAAGTCGCAAGGTTCCTAATAAGGGCTTCTTTTAAGGTTCTTTTCAGATTTTGAATGGTTAATACTCATAGAATAAAGGGTATTGAGGGATATCTCAGATAAATGGGTCTTTTCGCAAACATTTTAGGAGCATTTTAAAGATTGGGCGGCATACGAAAAAATGGGCGGAAGGCGCAAGGTTCCTAATAAGGGCTTCTTTTAAGGTTCTTTTCAGATTTTTAATGGTTAATACTCATAAAATAAAGGGTATTGAGGGATATCTCAGGTAAATGGGTCTTTTCGCAAACATTTTAGGAATATTTTAAAGATTGGGCGGCATACGAAAAAATGGGCGGAAGGCGCAAGGTTCCTAATATGGGCTTCTTTTAAGGTTCTCTTCAGATTTTAAATGGTTAATACTCATAGAATAAAGGGTATTGAGGGATATCTCAGATAGATGGGTCTTTTTGCAAACATTTTAGGAGTATTTTAAAGATTGGGCGACATACTAAAAAATGGGCGGAAGGCGCAAGGTTCCTAATAAGGGCTTCTTTTAAGGTTCTTTTCAGATTTTGAATGGTTAATACTCATAGAATAAAGGGTATTGAGGGATATCTCAGATAAATGGGTCTTTTCGCAAACATTTTAGGAGCATTTTAAAGATTGGGCGGCATATGGAAAAATGGGCGGAAGTCGCAAGGTTCCTAATAAGGGCTTCTTTTAAGGTTCTTTTAAGATTTTGAATGGTTAATACTCATAGAATAAAGGGTATTGAGGGATATCTCAGATAAATGGGTCTTTTCGCAAACATTTTAGGAGTATTTTAAAGATTGGGCGGCATAAAAAAAATGGGCGGAAGGCGCAAGGTTCCTAATAAGGGCTTCTTTTAAGGTTCTTTTCAGATTTTGAATGGTTAATACTCATAGAATAAAGGGTATTGAGGGATATCTAGGATAAATGGGTTTTTTCGCAAACATTTTAGGAGCATTTTAAAGATTGGGCGGCATACGAAAAAATGGGTGGAAGGCGCAAGGTTCCTAATAAGAGCTTCCTTTAAGGTTCTCTTCAGATTTTGAATGGTTAATACTCATAAAATAAAGGGTATTGAGGGATATCTCAGATAAATGGGTCTTTTCGCAAACATTGTAGGAGCATTTTAAAGATTGGGCGGCATACGAAAAAATGGGTGGAAGGCGCATGGTTCCTAATAAGGGCTTCTTTTAAGGTTCTTTTCAGATTTTGAATGGTTAATACTCATAAAATAAAGGGTATTGAGGGATATCTCAGGTAAATGGGTCTTTTCTCAAACATTTTAGGAATATTTTAAAGATTGGGCGGCATACGAAAAAATGGGCGGAAGGCGCAAGGTTCCAAATAAGGGCTTCTTTTAAGGTTCTCTTCAGATTTTAAATAGTTAATACTCATAGAATAAAGGGTATTGAGGGATATCTCAGATAGATGGGTCTTTTTGCAAACATTTTAGGAGTATTTTAAAGATTGGGCGACATACGAAAAAACGGGTGGAAGGCGCAAGGTTCCTAATAAGGGCTTCTTTTAAGGTTCTTTTAAGATTTTGAATGGTTAATACTCATAGAATAAAGGGTATTGAGGGATATCTCAGATAAATGGGTCTTTTCGCAAACATTTTAGGAGCATTTTAAAGATTGGGCGGCATACGAAAAAATGGGCGGAAGGCGCAAGGTTCCTAATAAGGGCTTCTTTTAAGGTTCTTTTCAGATTTTTAATGGTTAATACTCATAAAATAAAGGGTATTGAGGGATATCTCAGGTAAATGGGTCTTTTCTCAAACATTTTAGGAATATTTTAAAGATTGGGCGGCATACGAAAAAATGGGCGGAAGGCGCAAGGTTCCAAATAAGAGCTTCTTTTAAGGTTCTTTTAAGATTTTGAATGGTTAATACTCATAGAATAAAGGGTATTGAGGGATATCTCAGATAAATGGGTCTTTTTGCAAACATTTTAGGAGTATTTTAAAGATTGGGCGACATACGAAAAAATGGGTGGAAGGCGCAAGGTTCCTAATAAGGGCTTCTTTTAAGGTTCTTTTAAGATTTTGAATGGTTAATACTCATAGAATAAAGGGTATTGAGGGATATCTCAGATAAATGGGTCTTTTCGCAAACATTTTAGGAGCATTTTAAAGATTGGGCGGCATACGAAAAAATGGGCGGAAGGCGCAAGGTTCCTAATAAGGGCTTCTTTTAAGGTTCTTTTCAGATTTTTAATGGTTAATACTCATAGAATAAAGGGTATTGAGGGATATCTCAGGTAAATGGGTCTTTTCTCAAACATTTTAGGAATATTTTAAAGATTGGGCGGCATACGAAAAAATGGGCGGAAGGCGCAAGGTTCCAAATAAGAGCTTCTTTTAAGGTTCTTTTCAGATTTTGAATGGTTAATACTCATAGAATAAAGGGTATTGAGGGATATCTCAGATAAATGGGTCTTTTCGCAAACATTTTAGGAGCATTTTAAAGATTGGGCGGCATACGAAAAAATGGGCGGAAGGCGCAAGGTTCCTAATAAGGGCTTCTTTTAAGGTTCTTTTCAGATTTTTAATGGTTAATACTCATAAAATAAAGGGTATTGAGGGATATCTCAGGTAAATGGGTCTTTTCTCAAACATTTTAGGAATATTTTAAAGATTGGGCGGCATACGAAAAAATGGGCGGAAGGCGCAAGGTTCCAAATAAAGGCTTCTTTTAAGGTTCTCTTCAGATTTTAAATGGTTAATACTCATAAAATAAAGGGTATTCAGGGATATCTCAGATAGATGGGTCTTTTTGCAAACATTTTAGGAATATTTTAAAGATTGGGCGGCATACTAAAAAATGGGCGGAAGGCGCAAGGTTCCTAATAAGGGCTTCTTTTAAGGTTCTTTTCAGATTTTTAATGGTTAATACTCATAAAATAAAGGGTATTGAGGGATATCTCAGATAAATGGGTCTTTTCGCAAACATTGTAGGAGCATTTTAAAGATTGGGCGGCATACGAAAAAATGGGTGGAAGGCGCATGGTTCCTAATAAGGGCTTCTTTTAAGGTTCTTTTCAGATTTTGAATGGTTAATACTCATAGAATAAAGGGTATTGAGGGATATCTCAGATAGATGGGTCTTTTTGCAAACATTTTAGGAGTATTTTAAAGATTGGGCGACATACGAAAAAACGGGTGGAAGGCGCATAGTTCCTAATAAGGGCTTCTTTTAAGGTTCTTTTAAGATTTTGAATGGTTAATACTCATAGAATAAAGGGTATTGAGGGATATCTCAGATAAATGGGTCTTTTCGCAAACATTTTAGGAGCATTTTAAAGATTGGGCGGCATACGAAAAAATGGGCGGAAGGCGCAAGGTTCCTAATAAGGGCTTCTTTTAAGGTTCTTTTCAGATTTTTAATGGTTAATACTCATAAAATAAAGGGTATTGAGGGATATCTCAGGTAAATGGGTCTTTTCTCAAACATTTTAGGAATATTTTAAAGATTGGGCGGCATACGAAAAAATGGGCGGAAGGCGCACAAGGTTCCAAATAAGAGCTTCTTTTAAGGTTCTTTTAAGATTTTGAATGGTTAATACTCATAGAATAAAGGGTATTGAGGGATATCTCAGATAAATGGGTCTTTTTGCAAACATTTTAGGAGTATTTTAAAGATTGGGCGACATACGAAAAAATGGGTGGAAGGCGCAAGGTTCCTAATAAGGGCTTCTTTTAAGGTTCTTTTAAGATTTTGAATGGTTAATACTCATAGAATAAAGGGTATTGAGGGATATCTCAGATAAATGGGTCTTTTCGCAAACATTTTAGGAGCATTTTAAAGATTGGGCGGCATACGAAAAAATGGGCGGAAGGCGCAAGGTTCCTAATAAGGGCTTCTTTTAAGGTTCTTTTCAGATTTTTAATGGTTAATACTCATAGAATAAAGGGTATTGAGGGATATCTCAGGTAAATGGGTCTTTTCTCAAACATTTTAGGAATATTTTAAAGATTGGGCGGCATACGAAAAAATGGGCGGAAGGCGCAAGGTTCCAAATAAGAGCTTCTTTTAAGGTTCTTTTAAGATTTTGAATGGTTAATACTCATAGAATAAAGGGTATTGAGGGATATCTCAGATAAATGGGTCTTTTCGCAAACATTTTAGGAGCATTTTAAAGATTGGGTGGCATACGAAAAAATGGGCGGAAGGCGCAAGGTTCCTAATAAGGGCTTCTTTTAAGGTTCTTTTCAGATTTTTAATGGTTAATACTCATAAAATAAAGGGTATTGAGGGATATCTCAGGTAAATGGGTCTTTTCTCAAACATTTTAGGAATATTTTAAAGATTGGGCGGCATACGAAAAAATGGGCGGAAGGCGCAAGGTTCTAAATAAAGGCTTCTTTTAAGGTTCTCTTCAGATTTTAAATGGTTAATACTCATAAAATAAAGGGTATTCAGGGATATCTCAGATAGATGGGTCTTTTTGCAAACATTTTAGGAATATTTTAAAGATTGGGCGGCATACTAAAAAATGGGCGGAAGTCGCAAGGTTCCTAATAAGGGCTTCTTTTAAGGTTCTTTTCAGATTTTGAATGGTTAATACTCATAGAATAAAGGGTATTGAGGGATATCTCAGATAAATGGGTCTTTTCGCAAACATTTTAGGAGCATTTTAAAGATTGGGCGGGATACGAAAAAATGGGCGGAAGGCGCAAGGTTCCTAATAAGGGCTTCTTTTAAGGTTCTTTTCAGATTTTTAATGGTTAATACTCATAAAATAAAGGGTATTGAGGGATATCTCAGGTAAATGGGTCTTTTCTCAAACATTTTAGGAATATTTTAAAGATTGGGCGGCATACGAAAAAATGGGCGGAAGGCGCAAGGTTCCAAATAAGGGCTTCTTCTAAGGTTCTCTTCAGATTTTAAATAGTTAATACTCATAGAATAAAGGGTATTGAGGGATATCTCAGATAGATGGGTCTTTTTGCAAACATTTTAGGAGTATTTTAAAGATTGGGCGGCATACGAAAAAATGGGTGGAAGGCGCAAGGTTCCTAATAAGGGCTTCTTTTAAGGTTCTTTTCAGATTTTGAATGGTTAATACTCATAGAATAAAGGGTATTGAGGGATATCTCAGATAAATGGGTCTTTTCGCAAACATTTTAGGAGCATTTTAAAGATTGGGCGGCATATGAAAAAATGGGCGGAAGTCGCAAGGTTCCAAATAAGGGCTTCTTTTAAGGTTCTTTTCAGATTTTTAATGGTTAATACTCATAAAATAAAGGGAATTGAGGGATATCTCAGGTAAATGGGTCTTTTCTCAAACATTTTAGGAATATTTTAAAGATTGGGCGGCATACGAAAAAATGGGCGGAAGGCGCAAGGTTCCAAATAAGGGCTTCTTTTAAGGTTCTTTTAAGATTTTGAATGGTTAATACTCATAGAATAAAGGGTATCGAGGGATATCTCAGATAAATGGGTCTTTTCGCAAACATTTTAGGAGCATTTTAAAGATTGGGCGACATACGAAAAAATGGGCGGAAGGCGCAAGGTTCCTAATAAGGGCTTCTTTTAAGGTTCTTTTCAGATTTTTAATGGTTAATACTCATAAAATAAAGGGTATTGAGGGATATCTCAGGTAAATGGGTCTTTTCTCAAACATTTTAGGAATATTTTAAAGATTGGGCGGCATACGAAAAAATGGGCGGAAGGCGCAAGGTTCCAAATAAGGGCTTCTTTTAAGGTTCTTTTAAGATTTTGAATGGTTAATACTCATAGAATAAAGGGTATTGAGGGATATCTCAGATAAATGGGTCTTTTCGCAAACATTTTAGGAGCATTTTAAAGATTGGGCGGCATACGAAAAAATGGGCGGAAGGCGCAAGGTTCCTAATAAGGGCTTCTTTTAAGGTTCTTTTCAGATTTTTAATGGTTAATACTCATAAAAAAAAGGGTATTGAGGGATATCTCAGGTAAATGGGTCTTTTCTCAAACATTTTAGGAATATTTTAAAGATTGGGCGGCATACGAAAAAATGGGCAGAAGGCGCAAGGTTCCAAATAAGGGCTTCTTTTAAGGTTCTCTTCAGATTTTAAATGGTTAATACTCATAAAATAAAGGGTATTGAGGGATATCTCAGATAGATGGGTCTTTTTGCAAACTTTTTAGGAGTATTTTAAAGATTGGGCGGCATACTAAAAAATGGGCGGAAGGCGCAAGGTTCCTAATAAGGGCTTCTTTTAAGGTTCTTTTCAGATTTTGAATGGTTAATACTCATAGAATAAAGGGTATTGAGGGATATCTCAGATAAATGGGTCTTTTCGCAAACATTTTAGGAGCATTTTAAAGATTGGGCGGCATACGGAAAAATGGGCGGAAGGCGCAAGGTTCCTAATAAGGGCTTCTTTTAAGGTTCTTTTCAGATTTTGATTGGTTAATACTCATAGAATAAAGGGTATTGAGGGATATCTCAGATAAATGGGTCTTTTCGCAAACATTTTAGGAGCATTTTAAAGATTGGGCGGCATACGAAACAATGGGCGGAAGGCGCAAGGTTCCTAATAAGGGCTTCTTTTAAGGTTCTTTTCAGATTTTTAATGGTTAATACTCATAAAATAAAGGGTATTGAGGGATATCTCAGGTAAATGGGTCTTTTCTCAAACATTTTAGGAATATTTTAAAGATTGGGCGGCATACGAAAAAATGGGCGGAAGGCGCAAGGTTCCTAATATGGGCTTCTTTTAAGGTTCTCTTCAGATTTTAAATGGTTAATACTCATAGAATAAAGGGTATTGAGGGATATCTCAGATAGATGGGTCTTTTTGCAAACATTTTAGGAGTATTTTAAAGATTGGGCGGCATACGAAAAAATGGGTGGAAGGCGCAAGGTTCCTAATAAGAGCTTCCTTTAAGGTTCTCTTCAGATTTTGAATGGTTAATACTCATAAAATAAAGGGTATTGAGGGATATCTCAGATAAATGGGTCTTTTCGCAAACATTGTAGGAGCATTTAAAAGATTGGGCGTCATACGAAAAAATGGGCGGAAGGCGCATGGTTCCTAATAAGGGCTTCTTTTAAGGTTCTTTTCAGATTTTGAATGGTTAATACTCATAGAATAAAGGGTATTGAGGGATATCTCAGGTAAATGGGTCTTTTCTCAAACATTTTAGGAATATTTTAAAGATTGGGCGGCATACGAAAAAATGGGCGGAAGGCGCAAGGTTCCAAATAAGGGCTTCTTTTAAGGTTCTTTTAAGATTTTGAATGGTTAATACTCATAGAATAAAGGGTATTGAGGGATATCTCAGATAAATGGGTCTTTTCGCAAACATTTTAGGAGCATTTTAAAGATTGGGCGGCATACTAAAAAATGGGCGGAAGGCACAATGTTCCTAATAAGGGCTTCTTTTAAGGTTCTTTTCAGATTTTTAATGGTTAATACTCATAAAATAAAGGGTATTGAGGGATATCTCAGGTAAATGGGTCTTTTCTCAAACATTTTAGGAATATTTTAAAGATTGGGCGGCATACGAAAAAATGGGCGGAAGGCGCAAGGTTCCAAATAAGGGCTTCTTTTAAGGTTCTTTTAAGATTTTGAATGGTTAATACTCATAGAATAAAGGGTATTGAGGGATATCTCAGATAAATGGGTCTTTTCGCAAACATTTTAGGAGCATTTTAAAGATTGGGCGGCATACGAAAAAATGGGCGGAAGGCGCAAGGTTCCTAATAAGGGCTTCTTTTAAGGTTCTTTTCAGATTTTTAATGGTTAATACTCATAAAATAAAGGGTATTGAGGGATATCTCAGATAGATGAGTCTTTTTGCAAACATTTTAGGAGTATTTTAAAGATTGGGCGGCATACTAAAAAATGGGCGGAAGGCGCAAGGTTCCAAATAAGGGCTTCTTTTAAGGTTCTCTTCAGATTTTAAATGGTTAATACTCATAAAATAAAGGGTATTGAGGGATATCTCAGATAGATGGGTCTTTTTGCAAACATTTTAGGAGTATTTTAAAGATTGGGCGGCATACTAAAAAATGGGCGGAAGGCGCAAGGTTCCTAATAAGGGCTTCTTTTAAGGTTCTTTTCAGATTTTGAATGGTTAATACTCATAGAATAAAGGGTATTGAGGGATATCTCAGATAAATGGGTCTTTTCGCAAACATTTTAGGAGCATTTTAAAGATTGGGCGGCATACGAAAAAATGGGCGGAAGGCGCAAGGTTCCTAATAAGGGCTTCTTTTAAGGTTCTTTTCAGATTTTTAATGGTTAATACTCATAAAATAAAGGGTATTGAGGGATATCTCAGGTAAATGGGTCTTTTCTCAAACATTTTAGGAACATTTTAAAGATTGGGCGGCATACGAAAAAATGGGCGGAAGGCGCAAGGTTCCTAATATGGGCTTCTTTTAAGGTTCTCTTCAGATTTTAAATGGTTAATACTCATAGAATAAAGGGTATTGAGGGATATCTCAGATAGATGGGTCTTTTTGCAAACATTTTAGGAGTATTTTAAAGATTGGGCGGCATACTAAAAAATGGGTGGAAGGCGCAAGGTTCCTAATAAGGGCTTCTTATAAGGTTCTTTTCAGATTTTGAATGGTTAATACTCATAAAATAAAGGGTATTGAGGGATATCTCAGATAAATGGGTCTTTTCGCAAACATTTTAGGAGCATTTTAAAGATTGGGCGGCATACGGAAAAATGGGCGGAAGTCGCAAGGTTCCTAATAAGGGCTTCTTTTAAGGTTCTCTTCAGATTTTGAATGGTTAATACTCATAGAATAAAGGGTATTGAGGGATATCTCAGATAAATGGGTCTTTTCGCAAACATTTTAGGAGCATTTTAAAGATTGGGCGGCATACGGAAAAATGGGCGGAAGTCGCAAGGTTCCTAATAAGGGCTTCTTTTAAGGTTCTTTTAAGATTTTGAATGGTTAATACTCATAGAATAAAGGGTATTGAGGGATATCTCAGATAAATGGGTCTTTTCGCAAACATTTTAGGAGTATTTTAAAGATTGGGCGGCATAAAAAAAATGGGCGGAAGGCGCAAGGTTCCTAATAAGGGCTTCTTTTAAGGTTCTTTTCAGATTTTGAATGGTTAATACTCATAGAATAAAGGGTATTGAGGGATATCTAGGATAAATGGGTTTTTTCGCAAACATTTTAGGAGCATTTTAAAGATTGGGCGGCATACGAAAAAATGTGTGGAAGGCGCAAGGTTCCTAATAAGAGCTTCCTTTAAGGTTCTCTTCAGATTTTGAATGGTTAATACTCATAAAATAAAGGGTATTGAGGGATATCTCAGATAAATGGGTCTTTTCGCAAACATTGTAGGAGCATTTAAAAGATTGGGCGTCATACGAAAAAATGGGCGGAAGGCGCATGGTTCCTAATAAGGGCTTCTTTTAAGGTTCTTTTCAGATTTTGAATGGTTAATACTCATAGAATAAAGGGTATTGAGGGATATCTCAGGTAAATGGGTCTTTTCTCAAACATTTTAGGAATATTTTAAAGATTGGGCGGCATACGAAAAAATGGGCGGAAGGCGCAAGGTTCCAAATAAGGGCTTCTTTTAAGGTTCTTTTAAGATTTTGAATGGTTAATACTCATAGAATAAAGGGTATTGAGGGATATCTCAGATAAATGGGTCTTTTCGCAAACATTTTAGGAGCATTTTAAAGATTGGGCGGCATACGAAAAAATGGGCGGAAGGCGCAAGGTTCCTAATAAGGGCTTCTTTTAAGGTTCTTTTCAGATTTTTAATGGTTAATACTCATAAAATAAAGGGTATTGAGGGATATCTCAGGTAAATGGGTCTTTTCTCAAACATTTTAGGAATATTTTAAAGATTGGGCGGCATACGAAAAAATGGGCGGAAGGCGCAAGGTTCCAAATAAGGGCTTCTTTTAAGGTTCTTTTAAGATTTTGAATGGTTAATACTCATAGAATAAAGGGTATTGAGGGATATCTCAGATAAATGGGTCTTTTCGCAAACATTTTAGGAGCATTTTAAAGATTGGGCGGCATACGAAAAAATGGGCGGAAGGCGCAAGGTTCCTAATAAGGGCTTCTTTTAAGGTTCTTTTCAGATTTTTAATGGTTAATACTCATAAAAAAAAGGGTATTGAGGGATATCTCAGGTAAATGGGTCTTTTCTCAAACATTTTAGGAATATTTTAAAGATTGGGCGGCATACGAAAAAATGGGCGGAAGGCGCAAGGTTCCAAATAAGGGCTTCTTTTAAGGTTCTCTTCAGATTTTAAATGGTTAATACTCATAAAATAAAGGGTATTGAGGGATATCTCAGATAGATGAGTCTTTTTGCAAACATTTTAGGAGTATTTTAAAGATTGGGCGGCATACTAAAAAATGGGCGGAAGGCGCAAGGTTCCTAATAAGGGCTTCTTTTAAGGTTCTTTTCAGATTTTGAATGGTTAATACTCATAGAATAAAGGGTATTGAGGGATATCTCAGGTAAATGGGTCTTTTCTCAAACATTTTAGGAACATTTTAAAGATTGGGCGGCATACGAAAAAATGGGCGGAAGGCGCAAGGTTCCTAATATGGGCTTCTTTTAAGGTTCTCTTCAGATTTTAAATGGTTAATACTCATAGAATAAAGGGTATTGAGGGATATCTCAGATAGATGGGTCTTTTTGCAAACATTTTAGGAGTATTTTAAAGATTGGGCGGCATACTAAAAAATGGGTGGAAGGCGCAAGGTTCCTAATAAGGGCTTCTTATAAGGTTCTTTTCAGATTTTGAATGGTTAATACTCATAAAATAAAGGGTATTGAGGGATATCTCAGATAAATGGGTCTTTTCGCAAACATTTTAGGAGCATTTTAAAGATTGGGCGGCATACGGAAAAATGGGCGGAAGTCGCAAGGTTCCTAATAAGGGCTTCTTTTAAGGTTCTCTTCAGATTTTGAATGGTTAATACTCATAGAATAAAGGGTATTGAGGGATATCTCAGATAAATGGGTCTTTTCAGAAACATTTTAGGAGTATTTTAAAGATTGGGCGGCATACGAAAAAATGGGCGGAAGGCGCAAGGTTCCTAATAAGGGCTTCTTTTAAGGTTCTTTTCAGATTTTGAATGGTTAATACTCATAAAATAAAGGGTATTGAGGGATATCTCAGATAAATGGGTCTTTTCGCAAACATTTTAGGAGCATTTTAAAGATTGGGCGGCATACGGAAAAATGGGCGGAAGTCGCAAGGTTCCTAATAAGGGCTTCTTTTAAGGTTCTTTTAAGATTTTGAATGGTTAATACTCATAGAATAAAGGGTATTGAGGGATATCTCAGATAAATGGGTCTTTTCGCAAACATTTTAGGAGTATTTTAAAGATTGGGCGGCATAAAAAAAATGGGCGGAAGGCGCAAGGTTCCTAATAAGGGCTTCTTTTAAGGTTCTTTTCAGATTTTGAATGGTTAATACTCATAGAATAAAGGGTATTGAGGGATATCTAGGATAAATGGGTTTTTTCGCAAACATTTTAGGAGCATTTTAAAGATTGGGCGGCATACGAAAAAATGGGTGGAAGGCGCAAGGTTCCTAATAAGAGCTTCCTTTAAGGTTCTCTTCAGATTTTGAATGGTTAATACTCATAAAATAAAGGGTATTGAGGGATATCTCAGATAAATGGGTCTTTTCGCAAACATTGTAGGAGCATTTAAAAGATTGGGCGTCATACGAAAAAATGGGCGGAAGGCGCATGGTTCCTAATAAGGGCTTCTTTTAAGGTTCTTTTCAGATTTTGAATGGTTAATACTCATAGAATAAAGGGTATTGAGGGATATCTAGGATAAATGGGTCTTTTCGCAAACATTTTAGGAGCATTTTAAAGATTGGGCGGCATACGAAAAAATGGGTGGAAGGCGCAAGGTTCCTAATAAGAGCTTCCTTTAAGGTTCTCTTCAGATTTTGAATGGTTAATACTCATAAAATAAAGGGTATTGAGGGATATCTCAGATAAATGGGTCTTTTCGCAAACATTGTAGGAGCATTTAAAAGATTGGGCGTCATACGAAAAAATGGGCGGAAGGCGCATGGTTCCTAATAAGGGCTTCTTTTAAGGTTCTTTTCAGATTTTGAATGGTTAATACTCATAGAATAAAGGGTATTGAGGGATATCTCAGGTAAATGGGTCTTTTCTCAAACATTTTAGGAATATTTTAAAGATTGGGCGGCATACGAAAAAATGGGCGGAAGGCGCAAGGTTCCAAATAAGGGCTTCTTTTAAGGTTCTTTTAAGATTTTGAATGGTTAATACTCATAGAATAAAGGGTATTGAGGGATATCTCAGATAAATGGGTCTTTTCGCAAACATTTTAGGAGCATTTTAAAGATTGGGCGGCATACGAAAAAATGGGCGGAAGGCGCAAGGTTCCTAATAAGGGCTTCTTTTAAGGTTCTTTTCAGATTTTTAATGGTTGATACTCATAAAATAAAGGGTATTGAGGGATATCTCAGGTAAATGGGTCTTTTCTCAAACATTTTAGGAATATTTTAAAGATTGGGCGGCATACGAAAAAATGGGCGGAAGGCGCAAGGTTCCAAATAAGGGCTTCTTTTAAGGTTCTTTTAAGATTTTGAATGGTTAATACTCATAGAATAAAGGGTATTGAGGGATATCTCAGATAAATGGGTCTTTTCGCAAACATTTTAGGAGCATTTTAAAGATTGGGCGGCATACGAAAAAATGGGCGGAAGGCGCAAGGTTCCTAATAAGGGCTTCTTTTAAGGTTCTTTTCAGATTTTTAATGGTTAATACTCATAAAAAAAAGGGTATTGAGGGATATCTCAGGTAAATGGGTCTTTTCTCAAACATTTTAGGAATATTTTAAAGATTGGGCGGCATACGAAAAAATGGGCGGAAGGCGC
Organism: Phorcus lineatus; assembly: GCA_921293015.1. NCBI lineage: Eukaryota > Metazoa > Mollusca > Gastropoda > Trochida > Trochidae > Phorcus > Phorcus lineatus. Next base: position 7,378,872 of record OV121094.1, read on the forward strand.
AAGGTTCCAAATAAGGGCTTCTTTTAAGGTTCTCTTCAGATTTTAAATGGTTAATACTCATAAAATAAAGGGTATTGAGGGATATCTCAGATAGATGGGTCTTTTTGCAAACATTTTAGGAGTATTTTAAAGATTGGGCGGCATAAAAAAAATGGGCGGAAGGCGCAAGGTTCCTAATAAGGGCTTCTTTTAAGGTTCTTTTCAGATTTTGAATGGTTAATACTCATAGAATAAAGGGTATTGAGGGATATCTAGGATAAATGGGTTTTTTCGCAAACATTTTAGGAGCATTTTAAAGATTGGGCGGCATACGAAAAAATGGGTGGAAGGCGCAAGGTTCCTAATAAGAGCTTCCTTTAAGGTTCTCTTCAGATTTTGAATGGTTAATACTCATAAAATAAAGGGTATTGAGGGATATCTCAGATAAATGGGTCTTTTCGCAAACATTGTAGGAGCATTTAAAAGATTGGGCGTCATACGAAAAAATGGGCGGAAGGCGCATGGTTCCTAATAAGGGCTTCTTTTAAGGTTCTTTTCAGATTTTGAATGGTTAATACTCATAGAATAAAGGGTATTGAGGGATATCTAGGATAAATGGGTCTTTTCGCAAACATTTTAGGAGCATTTTAAAGATTGGGCGGCATACGAAAAAATGGGTGGAAGGCGCAAGGTTCCTAATAAGAGCTTCCTTTAAGGTTCTCTTCAGATTTTGAATGGTTAATACTCATAAAATAAAGGGTATTGAGGGATATCTCAGATAAATGGGTCTTTTCGCAAACATTTTAGGAGCATTTAAAAGATTGGGCGTCATACGAAAAAATGGGCGGAAGGCGCATGGTTCCTAATAAGGGCTTCTTTTAAGGTTCTTTTCAGATTTTGAATGGTTAATACTCATAGAATAAAGGGTATTGAGGGATATCTCAGGTAAATGGGTCTTTTCTCAAACATTTTAGGAATATTTTAAAGATTGGGCGGCATACGAAAAAATGGGCGGAAGGCGCAAGGTTCCAAATAAGGGCTTCTTTTAAGGTTCTTTTAAGATTTTGAATGGTTAATACTCATAGAATAAAGGGTATTGAGGGATATCTCAGATAAATGGGTCTTTTCGCAAACATTTTAGGAGTATTTTAAAGATTGGGCGGCATACGAAAAAATGGGCGGAAGGCGCAAGGTTCCTAATAAGGGCTTCTTTTAAGGTTCTTTTCAGATTTTGAATGGTTAATACTCATAAAATAAAGGGTATTGAGGGATATCTCAGGTAAATGGGTCTTTTCTCAAACATTTTAGGAATATTTTAAAGATTGGGCGGCATACGAAAAAATGGGCGGAAGGCGCAAGGTTCCAAATAAGGGCTTCTTTTAAGGTTCTTTTAAGATTTTGAATGGTTAATACTCATAGAATAAAGGGTATTGAGGGATATCTCAGATAAATGGGTCTTTTCGCAAACATTTTAGGAGCATTTTAAAGATTGGGCGGCATACGAAAAAATGGGCGGAAGGCGCAAGGTTCCTAATAAGGGCTTCTTTTAAGGTTCTTTTCAGATTTTTAATGGTTAATACTCATAAAAAAAAGGGTATTGAGGGATATCTCAGGTAAATGGGTCTTTTCTCAAACATTTTAGGAATATTTTAAAGATTGGGCGGCATACGAAAAAATGGGCGGAAGGCGCAAGGTTCCAAATAAGGGCTTCTTTTAAGGTTCTCTTCAGATTTTAAATGGTTAATACTCATAAAATAAAGGGTATTGAGGGATATCTCAGATAGATGGGTCTTTTTGCAAACATTTTAGGAGTATTTTAAAGATTGGGCGGCATACTAAAAAATGGGCGGAAGGCGCAAGGTTCCAAATTAGGGCTTCTTTTAAGGTTCTCTTCAGATTTTAAATGGTTAATACTCATAAAATAAAGGGTATTGAGGGATATCTCAGATAGATGGGTCTTTTTGCAAACATTTTAGGAGTATTTTAAAGATTGGGCGGCATACTAAAAAATGGGCGGAAGGCGCAAGGTTCCTAATAAGGGCTTCTTTTAAGGTTCTTTTCAGATTTTGAATGGTTAATACTCATAGAATAAAGGGTATTGAGGGATATCTCAGATAAATGGGTCTTTTCGCAAACATTTTAGGAGCATTTTAAAGATTGGGCGGCATACGAAAAAATGGGCGGAAGGCGCAAGGTTCCTAATAAGGGCTTCTTTTAAGGTTCTTTTCAGATTTTTAATGGTTAATACTCATAAAATAAAGGGTATTGAGGGATATCTCAGGTAAATGGGTCTTTTCTCAAACATTTTAGGAATATTTTAAAGATTGGGCGGCATACGAAAAAATGGGCGGAAGGCGCAAGGTTCCTAATATGGGCTTCTTTTAAGGTTCTCTTCAGATTTTAAATGGTTAATACTCATAGAATAAAGGGTATTGAGGGATATCTCAGATAGATGGGTCTTTTTGCAAACATTTTAGGAGTATTTTAAAGATTGGGCGGCATACGAAAAAATGGGTGGAAGGCGCAAGGTTCCTAATAAGGGCTTCTTATAAGGTTCTTTTCAGATTTTGAATGGTTAATACTCATAAAATAAAGGGTATTGAGGGATATCTCAGATAAATGGGTCTTTTCGCAAACATTTTAGGAGCATTTTAAAGATTGGGCGGCATACGGAAAAATGGGCGGAAGTCGCAAGGTTCCTAATAAGGGCTTCTTTTAAGGTTCTCTTCAGATTTTGAATGGTTAATACTCATAGAATAAAGGGTATTGAGGGATATCTCAGATAAATTGGTCTTTTCAGAAACATTTTAGGAGTATTTTAAAGATTGGGCGGCATACGAAAAAATGGGCGGAAGGCGCAAGGTTCCTAATAAGGGCTTCTTTTAAGGTTCTTTTCAGATTTTGAATGGTTAATACTCATAAAATAAAGGGTATTGAGGGATATCTCAGATAAATGGGTCTTTTCGCAAACATTTTAGGAGCATTTTAAAGATTGGGCGGCATACGGAAAAATGGGCGGAAGTCGCAAGGTTCCTAATAAGGGCTTCTTTTAAGGTTCTTTTAAGATTTTGAATGGTTAATACTCATAGAATAAAGGGTATTGAGGGATATCTCAGATAAATGGGTCTTTTCGCAAACATTTTAGGAGTATTTTAAAGATTGGGCGGCATAAAAAAAATGGGCGGAAGGCGCAAGGTTCCTAATAAGGGCTTCTTTTAAGGTTCTTTTCAGATTTTGAATGGTTAATACTCATAGAATAAAGGGTATTGAGGGATATCTAGGATAAATGGGTTTTTTCGCAAACATTTTAGGAGCATTTTAAAGATTGGGCGGCATACGAAAAAATGGGTGGAAGGCGCAAGGTTCCTAATAAGAGCTTCCTTTAAGGTTCTCTTTAGATTTTGAATGGTTAATACTCATAAAATAAAGGGTATTGAGGGATATCTCAGATAAATGGGTCTTTTCGCAAACATTGTAGGAGCATTTAAAAGATTGGGCGTCATACGAAAAAATGGGCGGAAGGCGCATGGTTCCTAATAAGGGCTTCTTTTAAGGTTCTTTTCAGATTTTGAATGGTTAATACTCATAGAATAAAGGGTATTGAGGGATATCTCAGGTAAATGGGTCTTTTCTCAAACATTTTAGGAATATTTTAAAGATTGGGCGGCATACAAAAAAATGGGCGGAAGGCGCAAGGTTCCAAATAAGGGCTTCTTTTAAGGTTCTCTTCAGATTTTAAATAGTTAATACTCATAGAATAAAGGGTATTGAGGGATATCTCAGATAGATGGGTCTTTTTGCAAACATTTTAGGAGTATTTTAAAGATTGGGCGACATACGAAAAAATGGGCGGAAGGCGCAAGGTTCCTAATAAGGGCTTCTTTTAAGGTTCTTTTAAGATTTTGAATGGTTAATACTCATAGAATAAAGGGTATTGAGGGATATCTCAGATAAATGGGTCTTTTCGCAAACATTTTAGGAGCATTTTAAAGATTGGGCGGCATACGAAAAATTGGGCGGAAGGCGCAAGGTTCCTAATAAGGGCTTCTTTTAAGGTTCTTTTCAGATTTTTAATGGTTAATACTCATAAAATAAAGGGTATTGAGGGATATCTCAGGTAAATGGGTCTTTTCTCAAACATTTTAGGAATATTTTAAAGATTGGGCGGCATACGAAAAAATGGGCGGAAGGCGCAAGGTTCCAAATAAGGGCTTCTTTTAAGGTTCTCTTCAGATTTTAAATAGTTAATACTCATAGAATAAAGGGTATTGAGGGATATCTCAGATAGATGGGTCTTTTTGCAAACATTTTAGGAGTATTTTAAAGATTGGGCGGCATACGAAAAAATGGGTGGAAGGCGCAAGGTTCCTAATAAGGGCTTCTTTTAAGGTTCTTTTAAGATTTTGAATGGTTAATACTCATAGAATAAAGGGTATTGAGGGATATCTCAGATAAATGGGTCTTTTCGCAAACATTTTAGGAGCATTTTAAAGATTGGGCGGCATATGAAAAAATGGGCGGAAGGCGCAAGGTTCCAAATAAGGGCTTCTTTTAAGGTTCTTTTCAGATTTTTAATGGTTAATACTCATAAAATAAAGGGTATTGAGGGATATCTCAGGTAAATGGGTCTTTTCTCAAACATTTTAGGAATATTTTAAAGATTGGGCGGCATACGAAAAAATGGGCGGAAGGCGCAAGGTTCCAAATAAGGGCTTCTTTTAAGGTTCTTTTAAGATTTTGAATGGTTAATACTCATAGAATAAAGGGTATTGAGGGATATCTCAGATAAATGGGTCTTTTCGCAAACATTTTAGGAGCATTTTAAAGATTGGGCGACATACGAAAAAATGGGCGGAAGGCGCAAGGTTCCTAATAAGGGCTTCTTTTAAGGTTCTTTTCAGATTTTTAATGGTTAATACTCATAAAATAAAGGGTATTGAGGGATATCTCAGGTAAATGGGTCTTTTCTCAAACATTTTAGGAATATTTTAAAGATTGGGCGGCATACGAAAAAATGGGCGGAAGGCGCAAGGTTCCAAATAAGGGCTTCTTTTAAGGTTCTTTTCAGATTTTGAATGGTTAATACTCATAGAATAAAGGGTATTGAGGGATATCTCAGATAAATGGGTCTTTTCGCAAACATTTTAGGAGCATTTTAAAGATTGGGCGGCATACGAAAAAATGGGCGGAAGGCGCAAGGTTCCTAATAAGGGCTTCTTTTAAGGTTCTTTTCAGATTTTGAATGGTTAATACTCATAGAATAAAGGGTATTGAGGGATATCTCAGATAAATGGGTCTTTTCGCAAACATTTTAGGAGCATTTTAAAGATTGGGCGGCATACGAAAAAATGGGCGGAAGGCGCAAGGTTCCTAATAAGGGCTTCTTTTAAGGTTCTTTTCAGATTTTTAATGGTTAATACTCATAAAATAAAGGGTATTGAGGGATATCTCAGGTAAATGGGTCTTTTCTCAAACATTTTAGGAATATTTTAAAGATTGGGCGGCATACGAAAATATGGGCGGAAGGCGCAAGGTTCCTAATATGGGCTTCTTTTAAGGTTCTCTTCAGATTTTAAATGGTTAATACTCATAGAATAAAGGGTATTGAGGGATATCTCAGATAGATGGGTCTTTTTGCAAACATTTTAGGAGTATTTTAAAGATTGGGCGACATACTAAAAAATGGGCGGAAGGCGCAAGGTTCCTAATAAGGGCTTCTTTTAAGGTTCTTTTCAGATTTTGAATGGTTAATACTCATAGAATAAAGGGTATTGAGGGATATCTCAGATAAATGGGTCTTTTCGCAAACATTTTAGGAGCATTTTAAAGATTGGGCGGCATACGGAAAAATGGGCGGAAGTCGCAAGGTTCCTAATAAGGGCTTCTTTTAAGGTTCTTTTCAGATTTTGAATGGTTAATACTCATAGAATAAAGGGTATTGAGGGATATCTCAGATAAATGGGTCTTTTCAGAAACATTTTAGGAGTATTTTAAAGATTGGGCGGCATACGAAAAAATGGGCGGAAGGCGCAAGGTTCCTAATAAGGGCTTCTTTTAAGGTTCTTTTCAGATTTTGAATGGTTAATACTCATAAAATAAAGGGTATTGAGGGATATCTCAGATAAATGGGTCTTTTCGCAAACATTTTAGGAGCATTTTAAAGATTGGGCGGCATACGGAAAAATGGGCGGAAGTCGCAAGGTTCCTAATAAGGGCTTCTTTTAAGGTTCTTTTAAGATTTTGAATGGTTAATACTCATAGAATAAAGGGTATTGAGGGATATCTCAGATAAATGGGTCTTTTCGCAAACATTTTAGGAGTATTTTAAAGATTGGGCGGCATAAAAAAAATGGGCGGAAGGCGCAAGGTTCCTAATAAGGGCTTCTTTTAAGGTTCTTTTCAGTTTTTAAATGGTTAATACTCATAGAATAAAGGGTATTGAGGGATATCTAGGATAAATGGGTTTTTTCGCAAACATTTTAGGAGCATTTTAAAGATTGGGCGGCATACGAAAAAATGGGCGGAAGGCGCAAGGTTCCTAATAAGAGCTTCCTTTAAGGTTCTCTTCAGATTTTGAATGGTTAATACTCATAAAATAAAGGGTATTGAGGGATATCTCAGATAAATGGGTCTTTTCGCAAACATTGTAGGAGCAATTAAAAGATTGGGCGGCATACGAAAAAATGGGCGGAAGGCGCATGGTTCCTAATAAGGGCTTCTTTTAAGGTTCTTTTCAGATTTTGAATGATTAATACTCATAGAATAAAGGGTATTGAGGGATATCTCAGGTAAATGGGTCTTTTCTCAAACATTTTAGGAATATTTTAAAGATTGGGCGGCATACGAAAAAATGGGCGGAAGGCGCAAGGTTCCAAATAAGGGCTTCTTTTAAGGTTCTCTTCAGATTTTAAATAGTTAATACTCATAGAATAAAGGGTATTGAGGGATATCTCAGATAGATGGGTCTTTTTGCAAACATTTTAGGAGTATTTTAAAGATTGGGCGACATACGAAAAAATGGGTGGAAGGCGCAAGGTTCCTAATAAGGGCTTCTTTTAAGGTTCTTTTAAGATTTTGAATGGTTAATACTCATAGAATAAAGGGTATTGAGGGATTATCTCAGATAAATGGGTCTTTACGCAAACATTTTAGGAGCATTTTAAAGATTGGGCGGCATACGAAAAAATGGGCGGAAGTCGCAAGGTTCCTAATAAGGGCTTCTTTTAAGGTTCTTTTCAGATTTTGAATGGTTAATACTCATAGAATAAAGGGTATTGAGGGATATCTCAGATAAATGGGTCTTTTCTCAAACATTTTAGGAATATTTTAAAGATTGGGCGGCATACGAAAAAATGGGTGGAAGGCGCAAGGTTCCAAATAAGAGCTTCTTTTAAGGTTCTTTTAAGATTTTGAATGGTTAATACTCATAGAATAAAGGATATTGAGGGATATCTCAGATAAATGGGTCTTTTTGCAAACATTTTAGGAGTATTTTAAAGATTGGGCGACATACGAAAAAATGGGCGGAAGGCGCAAGGTTCCTAATAAGAGCTTCTTTTAAGGTTCTTTTAAGATTTTGAATGGTTAATACTCATAGAATAAAGGGTATTGAGGGATATCTCAGATAAATGGGTCTTTTCGCAAACATTTTAGGAGCATTTTAAAGATTGGGCGGCATACGAAAAAATGGGCGGAAGGCGCAAGGTTCCTAATAAGGGCTTCTTTTAAGGTTCTTTTCAGATTTTTAATGGTTAATACTCATAAAATAAAGGGTATTGAGGGATATCTCAGGTAAATGGGTCTTTTCTCAAACATTTTAGGAATATTTTAAAGATTGGGCGGCATACGAAAAAATGGGCGGAAGGCGCAAGGTTCCAAATAAGAGCTTCTTTTAAGGTTCTTTTAAGATTTTGAATGGTTAATACTCATAGAATAAAGGGTATTGAGGGATATCTCAGATAAATGGGTCTTTTCGCAAACATTTTAGGAGCATTTTAAAGATTGGGCGGCATACGAAAAAATGGGCGGAAGGCGCAAGGTTCCTAATAAGGGCTTCTTTTAAGGTTCTTTTCAGATTTTTAATGGTTAATACTCATAAAATAAAGGGTATTGAGGGATATCTCAGGTAAATGGGTCTTTTCTCAAACATTTTAGGAATATTTTAAAGATTGGGCGGCATACGAAAAAATGGGCGGAAGGCGCAAGGTTCCAAATAAGGGCTTCTTTTAAGGTTCTCTTCAGATTTTAAATGGTTAATACTCATAAAATAAAGGGTATTGAGGGATATCTCAGATAGATGGGTCTTTTTGCAAACATTTTAGGAATATTTTAAAGATTGGGCGGCATACTAAAAAATGGGCGGAAGGCGCAAGGTTCCTAATAAGGGCTTCTTTTAAGGTTCTTTTCAGATTTTGAATGGTTAATACTCATAGAATAAAGGGTATTGAGGGATATCTCAGATAAATAGGTCTTTTCGCAAACATTTTAGGAGCATTTTAAAGATTGGGCGGCATACGAAAAAATGGGCGGAAGTCGCAAGGTTCCTAATAAGGGCTTCTTTTAAGGTTCTTTTCAGATTTTTAATGGTTAATACTCATAAAATAAAGGGTATTGAGGGATATCTCAGGTAAATGGGACTTTTCTCAAACATTTTAGGAATATTTTAAAGATTGGGCGGCATACGAAAAAATGGGCGGAAGGCGCAAGGTTCCTAATAAGGGCTTCTTTTAAGGTTCTCTTCAGATTTTAAATAGTTAATACTCATAGAATAAAGGGTATTGAGGGATATCTCAGATAGATGGGTCTTTTTGCAAACATTTTAGGAGTATTTTAAAGATTGGGCGGCATACGAAAAAATGGGTGGAAGGCGCAAGGTTCCTAATAAGGGCTTCTTTTAAGGTTCTTTTAAGATTTTGAATGGTTAATACTCATAGAATAAAGGGTATTGAGGGATATCTCAGATAAATGGGTCTTTTCGCAAACATTTTAGGAGCATTTTAAAGATTGGGCGGCATATGAAAAAATGGGCGGAAGGCGCAAGGTTCCAAATAAGGGCTTCTTTTAAGGTTCTTTTCAGATTTTTAATGGTTAATACTCATAAAATAAAGGGTATTGAGGGATATCTCAGGTAAATGGGTCTTTTCTCAAACATTTTAGGATTATTTTAAAGATTGGGCGGCATACGAAAAAATGGGCGGAAGGCGCAAGGTTCCAAATAAGGGCTTCTTTTAAGGTTCTTTTAAGATTTTGAATGGTTAATACTCATAGAATAAAGGGTATTGAGGGATATCTCAGATAAATGGGTCTTTTCGCAAACATTTTAGGAGCATTTTAAAGATTGGGCGGCATACGAAAAAATGGGCGGAAGGCGCAAGGTTCCTAATAAGGGCTTCTTTTAAGGTTCTTTTCAGATTTTTAATGGTTAATACTCATAAAATAAAGGGTATTGAGGGATATCTCAGGTAAATGGGTCTTTTCTCAAACATTTTAGGAATATTTTAAAGATTGGGCGGCATACGAAAAAATGGGCGGAAGGCGCAAGGTTCCAAATAAGGGCTTCTTTTAAGGTTCTTTTAAGATTTTGAATGGTTAATACTCATAGAATAAAGGGTATTGAGGGATATCTCAGATAAATGGGTCTTTTCGCAAACATTTTAGGAGCATTTTAAAGATTGGGCGTCATACGAAAAAATGGGCGGAAGGCGCAAGGTTCCTAATAAGGGCTTCTTTTAAGGTTCTTTTCAGATTTTTAATGGTTAATACTCATAAAATAAAGGGTATTGAGGGATATCTCAGGTAAATGGGTCTTTTCTCAAACATTTTAGGAATATTTTAAAGATTGGGCGGCATACGAAAAAATGGGCGGAAGGCACAAGGTTCCAAATAAGGGCTTCTTTTAAGGTTCTCTTCAGATTTTAAATGGTTAATACTCATAAAATAAAGGGTATTGAGGGATATCTCAGATAGATGGGTCTTTTTGCAAACATTTTAGGAGTATTTTAAAGATTGGGCGGCATACTAAAAAATGGGCGGAAGGCGCAAGGTTCCTAATAAGGGCTTCTTTTAAGGTTCTTTTCAGATTTTGAATGGTTAATACTCATAGAATAAAGGGTATTGAGGGATATCTCAGATAAATGGGTCTTTTCGCAAACATTTTAGGAGCATTTTAAAGATTGGGCGGCATACGAAAAAATGGGCGGAAGGCGCAAGGTTCCTAATAAGGGCTTCTTTTAAGGTTCTTTTCAGATTTTGAATGGTTAATACTCATAGAATAAAGGGTATTGAGGGATATCTCAGATAAATGGGTCTTTTCGCAAACATTTTAGGAGCATTTTAAAGATTGGGCGGCATACGAAAAAATGGGCGGAAGGCGCAAGGTTCCTAATAAGGGCTTCTTTTAAGGTTCTTTTCAGATTTTTAATGGTTAATACTCATAAAATAAAGGGTATTGAGGGATATCTCAGGTAAATGGGTCTTTTCTCAAACATTTTAGAAATATTTTAAAGATTGGGCGGCATACGAAAAAATGGGCGGAAGGCGCAAGGTTCCTAATATGGGCTTCTTTTAAGGTTCTCTTCAGATTTTAAATGGTTAATACTCATAGAATAAAGGGTATTGAGGGATATCTCAGATGGGTCTTTTTGCAAACATTTTAGGAGTATTTTAAAGATTGGGCGGCATACTAAAAAATGGGCGGAAGGCGCAAGGTTCCTAATAAGGGCTTCTTTTAAGGTTCTTTTCAGATTTTGAATGGTTAATACTCATAGAATAAAGGGTATTGAGGGATATCTCAGATAAATGGGTCTTTTCGCAAACATTTTAGGAGCATTTTAAAGATTGGGCGGCATACGGAAAAATGGGCGGAAGTCGCAAGGTTCCTAATAAGGGCTTCTTTTAAGGTTCTTTTCAGATTTTGAATGGTTAATACTCATAGAATAAAGGGTATTGAGGGATATCTCAGATAAATGGGTCTTTTCAGAAACATTTTAGGAGTATTTTAAAGATTGGGCGGCATACGAAAAAATGGGCGGAAGGCGCAAGGTTCCTAATAAGGGCTTCTTTTAAGGTTCTTTTCAGATTTTGAATGGTTAATACTCATAAAATAAAGGGTATTGAGGGATATCTCAGATAAATGGGTCTTTTCGCTAACATTTTAGGAGCATTTTAAAGATTGGGCGGCATACGAAAAAATGGGCGGAAGGCGCAAGGTTCCTAATAAGGGCTTCTTTTAAGGTTCTTTTCAGGTTTTGAATGGTTAATACTCATAAAATAAAGGGTATTGAGGGATATCTCAGATAAATGGGTCTTTTCGCAAACATTGTAGGAGCATTTTAAAGATTGGGCGGCATACTAAAAAAAGGGCGGAAGGCGCAAGGTTCCTAATAAGGGCTTCTTTTAAGGTTCTTTTCAGATTTTGAATGGTTAATACTCATAGAATAAAGGGTATTGAGGGATATCTCAGATAAATGGGTCTTTTCGCAAACATGTTAGGAGCATTTTAAAGATTGGGCGGCATACGAAAAAATAGGTGGAAGGCGCAAGGTTCCTAATAAGGGCTTCTTTTAAGGTTCTCTTCAGATTTTTAATGGTTAATACTCATAAAATAAAGGGTATTGAGGGATATCTCAGATAAATGGGTCTTTTCGCAAACATTGTAGGAGCATTTTAAAGATTGGGCGGCATACGAAAAAATGGGCGGAAGTCGCAAGGTCCCTAATAAGGGCTTCTTTTAAGGTTCTCTTCAGATTTTTAATGGTTAATACTCATAAAATAAAGGGTATTGAGGGATATCTCAGATAAATGGGTCTTTTCGCAAATATTTTAGGAGTATTTTAAAGATTGGGCGGCATACGAAAAAATGGGCGGAAGGCGCAAGGTTCCTAATAAGGGCTTCTTTTAAGGTTTTTTTCAGATTTTGAATGGTTAACATTCATAGAATAAAGGGTATTGAGGGATATCTCAGATAAATGGGTCTTTTCGCAAATATTTTAGGAGTATTTTAAAGATTGGGCGGCATACGAAAAAATGGGCGGAAGGCGCAAGGTTCCTAATAAGGGCTTCTTTTAAGGTTCTTTTCAGATTTTGAATGGTTAATACTCATAGAATAAAGGGTATTGAGTGATATCTCAGATAAATGGGTCTTTTTGCAAACATGTTAGGAGCATTTTAAAGATTGGGCGGCATACGAAAAAATGGGTGGAAGGCGCAATGTTCCTAATAAGGGCTTCTTTTAAGGTTCTCTTCAGATTTTGAATGGTTAATACTCATAAAATAAAGGGTATTGAGGGATATCTCAGATAAATGGGTCTTTTCGCAAACATTGTAGGAGCATTTTAAAGATTGGGCGGCATACGAAAAAATGGGCGGAAGGCGCAAGGTTCCTAATAAGGGCTTCTTTTAAGGTTCTTTTCAGATTTTTAATGGTTAATACTCATAAAATAAAAAGTATTGAGGGATATCTCAGATAAATGGGTCTTTTCGCAAACATGTTAGGAGCATTTTAAAGATTGGGCGGCATACGGAAAAATGGGCGCAAGGCACAAGCTTCCTAATAAGGGCTTCTTTTAAGGTTCTTTTCAGATTTTGAATGGTTAATACTCATAGAATAAAGGGTATTGAGGGATATCTCAGATAAATGGGTCTTTTCGCAAACATTTTAGGAGCATTTTAAAGATTGGGCGGCATACTAAAAAATGGGCGAAAGTCGCAAGGTTCCTAATAAGGGCTTCTTTTAAGGTTCTTTTCAGATTTTGAATGGTTAATACTCATAGAATAAAGGGTATTGAGGGATATCTCAGATAAATGGGTCTTTTCGCAAACATGTTAGGAGCATTTTAAAGATTGGGCGGCATACGAAAAAATGGGTGGAAGGCGCAAGGTTCCTAATAAGGGCTTCTTTTAAGGTTCTCTTCAGATTTTGAATGGTTAATACTCATAAAATAAAGGGTATTGAGGGATATCTCAGATAAATGGGTCTTTTCGCAAACATTGTAGGAGCATTTTAAAGATTGGGCGGCATACGAAAAAATGGGCGGAAGGCGCAAGGTTCCTAATAAGGGCTTCTTTTAAGGTTCTTTTCAGATTTTTAATGGTTAATACTCATAAAATAAAGGGTATTGAGGGATATCTCAGATAAATGGGTCTTTTCGCAAACATGTTAGGAGCATTTTAAAGATTGGGCGGCATACGGAAAAATGGGCGGAAGTCGCAAGGTTCCTAATAAGGGCTTCTTTTAAGGTTCTCTTCAGATTTTGAATGGTTAATACTCATAGAATAAAGGGTATTGAGGGATATCTCAGATAAATGGGTCTTTTCAGAAACATTTTAGAAGTATTTTTAAGATTGGGCGGCATACGAAAAAATGGGCGGAAGGCGCAAGGTTCCTAATAAGGGCTTCTTTTAAGGTTCTTTTCAGATTTTGAATGGTTAATACTCATAAAATAAAGGGTATTGAGGGATATCTCAGATAAATGGGTCTTTTCGCAAACATTTTAGGAGCATTTTAAAGATTGGGCGGCATACGAAAAAATGGGCGGAAGGCGCAAGGTTCCTAATAAGGGCTTCTTTTAAGGTTCTCTTCAGATTTTGAATGGTTAATACTCATAGAATAAAGGGTATTGAGGGATATCTCAGATAAATGGGTCTTTTCAGAAACATTTTAGGAGTATTTAAAGATTGGGCGGCATACGAAAAAATGGGTGGAAGGCGCAAGGTTCCTAATAAGGGCTTCTTTTAAGGTTCTCTTCAGATTTTGAATGGTTAATACTCATAAAATAAAGGGTATTGAGGGATATCTCAGATAAATGGGTCTTTTCGCAAACATAGTAGGAGCATTTTAAAGATTGGGCGGCATACGGAAAAATGGGCGGAAGGCGCAAGGTTCCTAATAAGGGCTTCTTTTAAGGTTCTTTTCAGATTTTTAATGGTTAATACTCATAAAATAAAGGGTATTGAGGGATATCTTAGATAAATGGGTCTTTTCGCAAATATTTTAGGAGTATTTTAAAGATTGGGCGGCATACGAAAAAATGGGCGGAAGGCGCAAGGTTCCTAATAAGGGCTTCTTTTAAGGTTCTTTTCAGATTTTGAATGGTTAATACTCATAGAATAAAGGGTATTGAGGGATATCTCAGATAAATGGGTCTTTTCGCAAACATTTTTGGAGTATTTTAAAGATTGGGCGGCATAAAAAAAATGGGCGGAAGGCACAAGGTTCCTAATAAGGGCTTCTTTTAAGGTTCTTTTCAGATTTTGAATGGTTAATACTCATAGAATAAAGAGTATTGAGGGATATCTCAGATAAATGGGTCTTTTCGCAAACATTTTAGGAGCATTTTAAAGATTGGGCGGCATACGAAAAAATGGGCGGAAGGCGCAAGGTTCCTAATAAGGGCTTCTTTTAAGGTTCTTTTCAGATTTTGAATGGTTAATACTCATAAAATAAAGGGTATTGAGGGATATCTCAGATAAATGGGTTTTTTCGCAAACATGTTAGGAGCATTTTAAAGATTGGGCGGCATACGAAAAAATGGGTGGAAGGCGCAAGGTTCCTAATAAGGGCTTCTTTTAAGGTTCTTTTAAGATTTTGAATGGTTAATACTCATAGAATAAAGGGTATTGAGGGATATCTCAGATAAATGGGTCTTTTCGCAAACATTTTAGGAGCATTTTAAAGATTGGGCGGCATACGAAAAAATGGGCGGAAGGCGCAAGGTTCCTAATAAGGGCTTCTTTTAAGGTTCTTTTCAGATTTTTAATGGTTAATACTCATAAAATAAAGGGTATTGAGGGATATCTCAGGTAAATGGGTCTTTTCTCAAACATTTTAGGAATATTTTAAAGATTGGGCGGCATACGAAAAAATGGGCGGAAGGCGAAAGGTTCCAAATAAGGGCTTCTTTTAAGGTTCTCTTCAGATTTTAAATGGTTAATACTCATAGAATAAAGGGTATTGAGGGATATCTCAGATAGATGGGTCTTTTTGCAAACATTTTAGGAGTATTTTAAAGATTGGGCGGCATAAAAAAAATGGGCGGAAGGCGCAAGGTTCCTAATAAGGGCTTCTTTTAAGGTTCTTTTCAGATTTTGAATGGTTAATACTCATAGAATAAAGGGTATTGAGGGATATCTCAGATAAATGGGTCTTTTCGCAAACATTTTAGGAGCATTTTAAAGATTGGGCGGCATACGGAAAAATGGGCGGAAGTCGCAAGGTTCCTAATAAGGGCTTCTTTTAAGGTTCTTTTCAGATTTTGAATGGTTAATACTCATAGAATAAAGGGTATTGAGGGATATCTCAGATAAATGGGTCTTTTCGCAAACATTTTAGGAGCATTTTAAAGATTGGGCGGCATACGGAAAAATGGGCGGAAGTCGCAAGGTTCCTAATAAGGGCTTCTTTTAAGGTTCTTTTCAGATTTTGAATGGTTAATACTCATAAAATAAAGGGTATTGAGGGATATCTCAGGTAAATGGGTCTTTTCTCAAACATTTTAGGAATATTTTAAAGATTGGGCGGCATACGAAAAAATGGGCGGAAGGCGCAAGGTTCCAAATAAGGGCTTCTTTTAAGGTTCTCTTCAGATTTTGAATGGTTAATACTCATAGAATAAAGGGTATTGAGGGATATCTCAGATAGATGGGTCTTTTTGCAAACATTTTAGGAGTATTTTAAAGATTGGGCGGCATACGAAAAAATGGGCGGAAGGCGCAAGGTTCCTAATAAGGGCTTCTTTTAAGGTTCTTTTCAGATTTTGAATGGTTAATACTCATAGAATAAAGGGTATTGAGGGATATCTCAGATAAATGGGTCTTTTCGCAAACATTTTAGGAGCATTTTAAAGATTGGGCGGCATACGGAAAAATGGGCGGAAGTCGCAAGGTTCCTAATAAGGGCTTCTTTTAAGGTTCTCTTCAGATTTTGAATGGTTAATACTCATAGAATAAAGGGTATTGAGGGATATCTCAGATAAATGGGTCTTTTCAGAAACATTTTAGGAGTATTATAAAGATTGGGCGGCATACGAAAAAATGGGCGGAAGGCGCAAGGTTCCTAATAAGGGCTTCTTTTAAGGTTCTTTTCAGATTTTGAATGGTTAATACTCATAAAATAAAGGGTATTGAGGGATATCTCAGATAAATGGGTCTTTTCGCAAACATTTTAGGAGCATTTTAAAGATTGGGCGGCATACGAAAAAATGGGCGGAAGTCGCAAGGTTCCTAATAAGGGCTTCTTTTAAGGTTCTTTTCAGATTTTAAATGGTTAATACTCATAAAATAAAGGGTATTGAGGGATATCTCAGATAAATGGGTCTTTTCGCAAATATTTTAGGAGTATTTTAAAGATTGGGCGGCATACGAAAAAATGGGCGGAAGGCGCAAGGTTCCTAATAAGGGCTTCTTTTAAGGTTCTTTTCAGATTTTGAATGGTTAATACTCATAGAATAAAGGGTATTGAGGGATATCTCAGATAAATGGGTCTTTTCGCAAACATTTTAGGATTATTTTAAAGATTGGGCGGCATAAAAAAAATGGGCGGAAGGCGCAAGGTTCCAAATAAGGGCTTCTTTTAAGGTTCTCTTCAGATTTTAAATGGTTAATACTCATAGAATAAAGGGTATTGAGGGATATCTCAGATAGATGGGTCTTTTTGCAAACATTTTAGGAGTATTTTAAAGATTGGGCGGCATAAAAACAATGGGCGGAAGGCGCAAGGTTCCTAATAAGGGCTTCTTTTAAGGTTCTTTTCAGATTTTTAATGGTTAATACTCATAAAATAAAGGGTATTGAGGGATATCTCAGGTAAATGGGTCTTTTCTCAAACATTTTAGGAATATTTTAAAGATTGGGCGGCATACGAAAAAATGGGCGGAAGTCGCAAGGTTCCAAATAAGGGCTTCTTTTAAGGTTCTCTTCAGATTTAAAATGGTTAATACTCATAGAATAAAGGGTATTGAGGGATATCTCAGATAGATGGGTCTTTTTGCAAACATTTTAGGAGTATTTTAAAGATTGGGCGGCATAAAAAAAATGGGCGGAAGGCGCAAGGTTCCTAATAAGGGCTTCTTTTAAGGTTCTTTTCAGATTTTGAATGGTTAATACTCATAGAATAAAGGGTATTGAGGGATATCTCAGATAAATGGGTCTTTTCGCAAACATTTTAGGAACATTTTAAAGATTGGGCGGCATACGAAAAAATGGGCGGAAGGCGCAAGGTTCCTAATAAGGGCTTCTTTTAAGGTTCTTTTCAGATTTTGAATGGTTCATACTCATAGAATAAAGGGTATTGAGGGATATCTCAGATAAATGGGTCTTTTTGCAAATATTTTAGGAGCATTTTAAAGATTGGGCGGCATACGAAAAAATGGGCGGAAGGCGCAAGGTTCCTAATAAGGGCTTCTTTTAAGGTTCTTTTCAGAATTTTAATGGTTAATACTCATAAAATAAAGGGTATTGAGGGATATCTTAGATAAATGGGTCTTTTCGCAAATATTTTAGGAGTATTTTAAAGATTGGGCGGCATACGAAAAAATGGGCGGAAGGCGCAAGGTTCCTAATAAGGGCTTCTTTTAAGGTTCTTTTCAGATTTTGAATGGTTAATACTCATAGAATAAAGGGTATTGAGGGATATCTCAGATAAATGGGTCTTTTCGCAAATATTTTTGGAGTATTTTAAAGATTGGGCGGCATAAAAAAAATGGGCGGAAGGCACAAGGTTCCTAATAAGGGCTTCTTTTAAGGTTCTTTTCAGATTTTGAATGGTTAATACTCATAGAATAAAGAGTATTG
Source organism: Phorcus lineatus (assembly GCA_921293015.1). NCBI lineage: Eukaryota > Metazoa > Mollusca > Gastropoda > Trochida > Trochidae > Phorcus > Phorcus lineatus. The sequence continues at coordinate 7,396,638 of OV121094.1, forward strand.
AGGGATATCTCAGATAAATGGGTCTTTTCGCAAACATTTTAGGAGCATTTTAAAGATTGGGCGGCATACGAAAAAATGGGCGGAAGGCGCAAGGTTCCTAATAAGGGCTTCTTTTAAGGTTCTTTTCAGATTTTGAATGGTTAATACTCATAGAATAAAGGGTATTGAGGGATATCTCAGATAAATGGGTCTTTTCGCAAACATTTTAGGAGCATTTTAAAGATTGGGCGGCATACGAAAAAATGGGCGGAAGGCGCAAGGTTCCTAATAAGGGCTTCTTTTAAGGTTCTTTTCAGATTTTTAATGGTTAATACTCATAAAATAAAGGGTATTGAGGGATATCTCAGATAAATGGGTCTTTTCTCAAACATTTTAGGAGCATTTTAAAGATTGGGCGGCATACGAAAAAATGGGCGGAAGGCGCAAGGTTCCTAATAAGGGCTTCTTTTAAGGTTCTTTTCAGATTTTTAATGGTTAATACTCATAAAATAAAGGGTATTGAGGGATATTTTAGATAAATGGGTCTTTTCGCAAATATTTTAGGAGTATTTTAAAGATTGGGCGGCATACGGAAAAATGGGCGGAAGGCGCAAGGTTCCTAATAAGGGCTTCTTTTAAGGTTCTTTTCAGATTTTGAATGGTTAATACTCATAGAATAAAGGGTATTGAGGGATATCTCAGATAAATGGGTCTTTTCGCAAACATTTTAGGAGCATTTTAAAGATTGGGCGGCATACGGAAAAATGGGCGGAAGTCGCAAGGTTCCTAATAAGGGCTTCTTTTAAGGTTCTTTTCAGATTTTGAATGGTTAATACTCATAAAATAAAGGGTATTGAGGGATATCTCAGGTAAATGGGTCTTTTCTCAAACATTTTAGGAATATTTTAAAGATTGGGCGGCATACGAAAAAATGGGCGGAAGGCGCAAGGTTCCAAATAAGGGCTTCTTTTAAGGTTCTCTTCAGATTTTGAATGGTTAATACTCATAGAATAAAGGGTATTGAGGGATATCTCAGATAGATGGGTCTTTTTGCAAACATTTTAGGAGTATTTTAAAGATTGGGCGGCATACGAAAAAATGGGCGGAAGGCGCAAGGTTCCTAATAAGGGCTTCTTTTAAGGTTCTTTTCAGATTTTGAATGGTTAATACTCATAGAATAAAGGGTATTGAGGGATATCTCAGATAAATGGGTCTTTTCGCAAACATTTTAGGAGCATTTTAAAGATTGGGCGGCATACGGAAAAATGGGCGGAAGTCGCAAGGTTCCTAATAAGGGCTTCTTTTAAGGTTCTCTTCAGATTTTGAATGGTTAATACTCATAGAATAAAGGGTATTGAGGGATATCTCAGATAAATGGGTCTTTTCGCAAACATTTTAGGAGCATTTTAAAGATTGGGCGGCATACGAAAAAATGGGCGGAAGGCGCAAGGTTCCTAATAAGGGCTTCTTTTAAGGTTCTTTTCAGATTTTTAATGGTTAATACTCATAAAATAAAGGGTATTGAGGGATATCTCAGATAAATGGGTCTTTTCTCAAACATTTTAGGAGCATTTTAAAGATTGGGCGGCATACGAAAAAATGGGCGGAAGGCGCAAGGTTCCTAATAAGGGCTTCTTTTAAGGTTCTTTTCAGATTTTTAATGGTTAATACTCATAAAATAAAGGGTATTGAGGGATATTTTAGATAAATGGGTCTTTTCGCAAATATTTTAGGAGTATTTTAAAGATTGGGCGGCATACGGAAAAATGGGCGGAAGGCGCAAGGTTCCTAATAAGGGCTTCTTTTAAGGTTCTTTTCAGATTTTGAATGGTTAATACTCATAGAATAAAGGGTATTGAGGGATATCTCAGATAGATGGGTCTTTTTGCAAACATTTTAGGAGTATTTTAAAGATTGGGCGGCATACGAAAAAATGGGCGGAAGGCGCAAGGTTCCTAATAAGGGCTTCTTTTAAGGTTCTTTTCAGATTTTGAATGGTTAATACTCATAGAATAAAGGGTATTGAGGGATATCTCAGATAAATGGGTCTTTTCGCAAACATTTTAGGAGCATTTTAAAGATTGGGCGGCATACGGAAAAATGGGCGGAAGTCGCAAGGTTCCTAATAAGGGCTTCTTTTAAGGTTCTCTTCAGATTTTGAATGGTTAATACTCATAGAATAAAGGGTATTGAGGGATATTTTAGATAAATGGGTCTTTTCGCAAATATTTTAGGAGTATTTTAAAGATTGGGCGGCATACGGAAAAATGGGCGGAAGGCGCAAGGTTCCTAATAAGGGCTTCTTTTAAGGTTCTTTTCAGATTTTGAATGGTTAATACTCATAGAATAAAGGGTATTGAGGGATATCTCAGATAAATGGGTCTTTTCGCAAACATTTTAGGAGCATTTTAAAGATTGGGCGGCATACGGAAAAATGGGCGGAAGTCGCAAGGTTCCTAATAAGGGCTTCTTTTAAGGTTCTTTTCAGATTTTGAATGGTTAATACTCATAAAATAAAGGGTATTGAGGGATATCTCAGGTAAATGGGTCTTTTCTCAAACATTTTAGGAATATTTTAAAGATTGGGCGGCATACGAAAAAATGGGCGGAAGGCGCAAGGTTCCAAATAAGGGCTTCTTTTAAGGTTCTCTTCAGATTTTGAATGGTTAATACTCATAGAATAAAGGGTATTGAGGGATATCTCAGATAGATGGGTCTTTTTGCAAACATTTTAGGAGTATTTTAAAGATTGGGCGGCATACGAAAAAATGGGCGGAAGGCGCAAGGTTCCTAATAAGGGCTTCTTTTAAGGTTCTTTTCAGATTTTGAATGGTTAATACTCATAGAATAAAGGGTATTGAGGGATATCTCAGATAAATGGGTCTTTTCGCAAACATTTTAGGAGCATTTTAAAGATTGGGCGGCATACGGAAAAATGGGCGGAAGTCGCAAGGTTCCTAATAAGGGCTTCTTTTAAGGTTCTCTTCAGATTTTGAATGGTTAATACTCATAGAATAAAGGGTATTGAGGGATATCTCAGATAAATGGGTCTTTTCAGAAACATTTTAGGAGTATTATAAAGATTGGGCGGCATACGAAAAAATGGGCGGAAGGCGCAAGGTTCCTAATAAGGGCTTCTTTTAAGGTTCTTTTCAGATTTTGAATGGTTAATACTCATAAAATAAAGGGTATTGAGGGATATCTCAGATAAATGGGTCTTTTCGCAAACATTTTAGGAGCATTTTAAAGATTGGGCGGCATACGAAAAAATGGGCGGAAGTCGCAAGGTTCCTAATAAGGGCTTCTTTTAAGGTTCTTTTCAGATTTTAAATGGTTAATACTCATAAAATAAAGGGTATTGAGGGATATCTCAGATAAATGGGTCTTTTCGCAAATATTTTAGGAGTATTTTAAAGATTGGGCGGCATACGAAAAAATGGGCGGAAGGCGCAAGGTTCCTAATAAGGGCTTCTTTTAAGGTTCTTTTCAGATTTTGAATGGTTAATACTCATAGAATAAAGGGTATTGAGGGATATCTCAGATAAATGGGTCTTTTCGCAAACATTTTTGGAGTATTTTAAAGATTGGGCGGCATAAAAAAAATGGGCGGAAGGCGCAAGGTTCCAAATAAGGGCTTCTTTTAAGGTTCTCTTCAGATTTTAAATGGTTAATACTCATAGAATAAAGGGTATTGAGGGATATCTCAGATAAATGGGTCTTTTTGCAAACATTTTAGGAGTATTTTAAAGATTGGGCGGCATAAAAACAATGGGCGGAAGGCGCAAGGTTCCTAATAAGGGCTTCTTTTAAGGTTCTTTTCAGATTTTTAATGGTTAATACTCATAAAATAAAGGGTATTGAGGGATATCTCAGGTAAATGGGTCTTTTCTCAAACATTTTAGGAATATTTTAAAGATTGGGCGGCATACGAAAAAATGGGCGGAAGTCGCAAGGTTCCAAATAAGGGCTTCTTTTAAGGTTCTCTTCAGATTTTAAATGGTTAATACTCATAGAATAAAGGGTATTGAGGGATATCTCAGATAGATGGGTCTTTTTGCAAACATTTTAGGAGTATTTTAAAGATTGGGCGGCATAAAAAAAATGGGCGGAAGGCGCAAGGTTCCTAATAAGGGCTTCTTTTAAGGTTCTTTTCAGATTTTGAATGGTTAATACTCATAGAATAAAGGGTATTGAGGGATATCTCAGATAAATGGGTCTTTTCGCAAACATTTTAGGAGCATTTTAAAGATTGGGCGGCATACGAAAAAATGGGCGGAAGGCGCAAGGTTCCTAATAAGGGCTTCTTTTAAGGTTCTTTTCAGATTTTTAATGGTTAATACTCATAAAATAAAGGGTATTGAGGGATATCTTAGATAAATGGGTCTTTTCGCAAATATTTTAGGAGTATTTTAAAGATTGGGCGGCATACGAAAAAATGGGCGGAAGGCGCAAGGTTCCTAATAAGGGCTTCTTTTAAGGTTCTTTTCAGATTTTGAATGGTTAATACTCATAGAATAAAGGGTATTGAGGGATATCTCAGATAAATGGGTCTTTTCGCAAATATTTTTGGAGTATTTTAAAGATTGGGCGGCATAAAAAAAATGGGCGGAAGGCACAAGGTTCCTAATAAGGGCTTCTTTTAAGGTTCTTTTCAGATTTTGAATGGTTAATACTCATAGAATAAAGAGTATTGAGGGATATCTCAGATAAATGGGTCTTTTCGCAAACATTTTAGGAGCATTTTAAAGATTGGGCGGCATACGAAAAAATGGGCGGAAGGCGCAAGGTTCCTAATAAGGGCTTCTTTTAAGGTTCTTTTCAGATTTTGAATGGTTAATACTCATAGAATAAAGGGTATTGAGGGATATCTCAGATAAATGGGTCTTTTCGCAAACATTTTAGGAGCATTTTAAAGATTGGGCGGCATACGAAAAAATGGGCGGAAGGCGCAAGGTTCCTAATAAGGGCTTCTTTTAAGGTTCTTTTCAGATTTTTAATGGTTAATACTCATAAAATAAAGGGTATTGAGGGATATCTCAGATAAATGGGTCTTTTCTCAAACATTTTAGGAGCATTTTAAAGATTGGGCGGCATACGAAAAAATGGGCGGAAGGCGCAAGGTTCCTAATAAGGGCTTCTTTTAAGGTTCTTTTCAGATTTTTAATGGTTAATACTCATAAAATAAAGGGTATTGAGGGATATTTTAGATAAATGGGTCTTTTCGCAAATATTTTAGGAGTATTTTAAAGATTGGGCGGCATACGGAAAAATGGGCGGAAGGCGCAAGGTTCCTAATAAGGGCTTCTTTTAAGGTTCTTTTCAGATTTTGAATGGTTAATACTCATAGAATAAAGGGTATTGAGGGATATCTCAGATAAATGGGTCTTTTCGCAAACATTTTTGGAGTATTTTAAAGATTGGGCGGCATAAAAAAAATGGGCGGAAGGCACAAGGTTCCTAATAAGGGCTTCTTTTAAGGTTCTTTTCAGATTTTGAATGGTTCATACTCATAGAATAAAGAGTATTGAGGGATATCTCAGATAAATGGGTCTTTTCGCAAACATTTTAGGAGCATTTTAAAGATTGGGCGGCATACGAAAAAATGGGCGGAAGGCGCAAGGTTCCTAATAAGGGCTTCTTTTAAGGTTCTTTTCAGATTTTGAATGGTTAATACTCATAGAATAAAGGGTATTGAGGGATATCTCAGATAAATGGGTCTTTTCGCAAACATTTTAGGAGCATTTTAAAGATTGGGCGGCATACGAAAAAATGGGCGGAAGGCGCAAGGTTCCTAATAAGGGCTTCTTTTAAGGTTCTTTTCAGATTTTTAATGGTTAATACTCATAAAATAAAGGGTATTGAGGGATATCTCAGATAAATGGGTCTTTTCTCAAACATTTTAGGAGCATTTTAAAGATTGGGCGGCATACGAAAAAATGGGCGGAAGGCGCAAGGTTCCTAATAAGGGCTTCTTTTAAGGTTCTTTTCAGATTTTTAATGGTTAATACTCATAAAATAAAGGGTATTGAGGGATATTTTAGATAAATGGGTCTTTTCGCAAATATTTTAGGAGTATTTTAAAGATTGGGCGGCATACGGAAAAATGGGCGGAAGGCGCAAGGTTCCTAATAAGGGCTTCTTTTAAGGTTCTTTTCAGATTTTGAATGGTTAATACTCATAGAATAAAGGGTATTGAGGGATATCTCAGATAAATGGGTCTTTTCGCAAACATTTTTGGAGTATTTTAAAGATTGGGCGGCATAAAAAAAATGGGCGGAAGGCGCAAGGTTCCTAATAAGGGCTTCTTTTAAGGTTCTTTTCAGATTTTGAATGGTTCATACTCATAGAATAAAGGGTATTGAGGGATATCTCAGATAAATGGGTCTTTTTGCAAACATTTTAGGAGCATTTTAAAGATTGGGCGGCATACGAAAAAATGGGCGGAAGGCGCAAGGTTCCTAATAAGGGCTTCTTTTAAGGTTCTTTTCAGATTTTGAATGGTTAATACTCATAAAATAAAGGGTATTGAGGGATATCTCAGATAAATGGGTCTTTTCGCAAACATTTTAGGAGCATTTTAAAGATTGGGCGGCATACGAAAAAATGGGCGGAAGGCGCAAGGTTCCTAATAAGGGCTTCTTTTAAGGTTCTTTTCAGAATTTTAATGGTTAATACTCATAAAATAAAGGGTATTGAGGGATATCTTAGATAAATGGGTCTTTTCGCAAATATTTTAGGAGTATTTTAAAGATTGGGCGGCATACGAAAAAATGGGCGGAAGGCGCAAGGTTCCTAATAAGGGCTTCTTTTAAGGTTCTTTTCAGATTTTGAATGGTTAATACTCATAGAATAAAGGGTATTGAGGGATATCTCAGATAAATGGGTCTTTTCGCAAACATTTTTGGAGTATTTTAAAGATTGGGCGGCATAAAAAAAATGGGCGGAAGGCACAAGGTTCCTAATAAGGGCTTCTTTTAAGGTTCTTTTCAGATTTTGAATGGTTCATACTCATAGAATAAAGGGTATTGAGGGATATCTCAGATAAATGGGTCTTTTTGCAAACATTTTAGGAGCATTTTAAAGATTGGGCGGCATACGAAAAAATGGGCGGAAGGCGCAAGGTTCCTAATAAGGGCTTCTTTTAAGGTTCTTTTCAGATTTTGAATGGTTAATACTCATAAAATAAAGGGTATTGAGGGATATCTCAGATAAATGGGTCTTTTCGCAAACATTTTAGGAGCATTTTAAAGATTGGGCGGCATACGAAAAAATGGGCGGAAGGCGCAAGGTTCCTAATAAGGGCTTCTTTTAAGGTTCTTTTCAGAATTTTAATGGTTAATACTCATAAAATAAAGGGTATTGAGGGATATCTTAGATAAATGGGTCTTTTCGCAAACATTTTAGGAGTATTTTAAAGATTGGGCGGCATACTAAAAAATGGGCGGAAGGCGCAAGGTTCCTAATAAGGGCTTCTTTTAAGGTTCTTTTCAGATTTTGAATGGTTAATACTCATAGAATAAAGGGTATTGAGGGATATCTCAGATAAATGGGTCTTTTCGCAAACATTTTTGGAGTATTTTAAAGATTGGGCGGCATAAAAAAAATGGGCGGAAGGCACAAGGTTCCTAATAAGGGCTTCTTTTAAGGTTCTTTTCAGATTTTGAATGGTTAATACTCATAGAATAAAGAGTATTGAGGGATATCTCAGATAAATGGGTCTTTTCGCAAAGATTTTAGGAGCATTTTAAAGATTGGGCGGCATACGAAAAAATGGGCGGAAGGCGCAAGGTTCCTAATAAGGGCTTCTTTTAAGGTTCTTTTCAGATTTTGAATGGTTAATACTCATAAAATAAAGGGTATTGAGGGATATCTCAGATAAATGGGTTTTTTCGCAAACATGTTAGGAGCATTTTAAAGATTGGGCGGCATACGAAAAAATGGGTGGAAGGCGCAAGGTTCCTAATAAGGGCTTCTTTTAAGGTTCTTTTAAGATTTTGAATGGTTAATACTCATAGAATAAAGGGTATTGAGGGATATCTCAGATAAATGGGTCTTTTCGCAAACATTTTAGGAGCATTTTAAAGATTGGGCGGCATACGAAAAAATGGGCGGAAGGCGCAAGGTTCCTAATAAGGGCTTCTTTTAAGGTTCTTTTCAGATTTTTAATGGTTAATACTCATAAAATAAAGGGTATTGAGGGATATCTCAGGTAAATGGGTCTTTTCTCAAACATTTTAGGAATATTTTAAAGATTGGGCGGCATACGAAAAAATGGGCGGTAGGCGCAAGGTTCCAAATAAGGGCTTCTTTTAAGGTTCTTTTCAGATTTTGAATGGTTAATACTCATAAAATAAAGGGTATTGAGGGATATCTCAGGTAAATGGGTCTTTTCTCAAACATTTTAGGAATATTTTAAAGATTGGGCGGCATACGAAAAAATGGGCGGAAGTCGCAAGGTTCCAAATAAGGGCTTCTTTTAAGGTTCTCTTCAGATTTTAAATGGTTAATACTCATAGAATAAAGGGTATTGAGGGATATCTCAGATAGATGGGTCTTTTCGCAAACATTTTAGGAGTATTTTAAAGATTGGGCGGCATAAAAAAAATGGGCGGAAGGCGCAAGGTTCCTAATAAGGGCTTCTTTTAAGGTTCTTTTCAGATTTTGAATGGTTAATACTCATAGAATAAAGGGTATTGAGGGATATCTCAGATAAATGGGTCTTTTCGCAAACATTTTAGGAGCATTTTAAAGATTGGGCGGCATACAAAAAAATGGGCGGAAGTCGCAAGGTTCCAAAAAAGGGCTTCTTTTAAGGTTCTTTTCAGATTTTGAATGGTTAATACTCATAGAATAAAGGGTATTGAGGGATATCTCAGATAAATGGGTCTTTTCGCAAACATTTTAGGAGCATTTTAAAGATTGGGCGGCATACGAAAAAATGGGCGGAAGGCGCAAGGTTCCTAATAAGGGCTTCTTTTAAGGTTCTTTTCAGATTTTGAATGGTTAATACTCATAGAATAAAGGGTATTGAGGGATATCTCAGATAAATGGGTCTTTTCGCAAACATTTTTGGAGTATTTTAAAGATTGGGCGGCATAAAAAAAATGGGCGGAAGGCACAAGGTTCCTAATAAGGGCTTCTTTTAAGGTTCTTTTCAGATTTTGAATGGTTAATACTCATAGAATAAAGAGTATTGAGGGATATCTCAGATAAATGGGTCTTTTCGCAAAGATTTTAGGAGCATTTTAAAGATTGGGCGGCATACGAAAAAATGGGCGGAAGGCGCAAGGTTCCTAATAAGGGCTTCTTTTAAGGTTCTTTTCAGATTTTGAATGGTTAATACTCATAAAATAAAGGGTATTGAGGGATATCTCAGATAAATGGGTTTTTTCGCAAACATGTTAGGAGCATTTTAAAGATTGGGCGGCATACGAAAAAATGGGTGGAAGGCGCAAGGTTCCTAATAAGGGCTTCTTTTAAGGTTCTTTTAAGATTTTGAATGGTTAATACTCATAGAATAAAGGGTATTGAGGGATATCTCAGATAAATGGGTCTTTTCGCAAACATTTTAGGAGCATTTTAAAGATTGGGCGGCATACGAAAAAATGGGCGGAAGGCGCAAGGTTCCTAATAAGGGCTTCTTTTAAGGTTCTTTTCAGATTTTTAATGGTTAATACTCATAAAATAAAGGGTATTGAGGGATATCTCAGGTAAATGGGTCTTTTCTCAAACATTTTAGGAATATTTTAAAGATTGGGCGGCATACGAAAAAATGGGCGGTAGGCGCAAGGTTCCAAATAAGGGCTTCTTTTAAGGTTCTTTTCAGATTTTGAATGGTTAATACTCATAAAATAAAGGGTATTGAGGGATATCTCAGGTAAATGGGTCTTTTCTCAAACATTTTAGGAATATTTTAAAGATTGGGCGGCATACGAAAAAATGGGCGGAAGTCGCAAGGTTCCAAATAAGGGCTTCTTTTAAGGTTCTCTTCAGATTTTAAATGGTTAATACTCATAGAATAAAGGGTATTGAGGGATATCTCAGATAGATGGGTCTTTTTGCAAACATTTTAGGAGTATTTTAAAGATTGGGCGGCATAAAAAAAATGGGCGGAAGGCGCAAGGTTCCTAATAAGGGCTTCTTTTAAGGTTCTTTTCAGATTTTGAATGGTTAATACTCATAGAATAAAGGGTATTGAGGGATATCTCAGATAAATGGGTCTTTTCGCAAACATTTTAGGAGCATTTTAAAGATTGGGCGGCATACAAAAAAATGGGCGGAAGTCGCAAGGTTCCAAAAAAGGGCTTCTTTTAAGGTTCTTTTCAGATTTTGAATGGTTAATACTCATAGAATAAAGGGTATTGAGGGATATCTCAGATAAATGGGTCTTTTCGCAAACATTTTAGGAGCATTTTAAAGATTGGGCGGCATACGAAAAAATGGGCGGAAGTCGCAAGGTTCCTAATAAGGGCTTCTTTTAAGGTTCTTTTCAGATTTTGAATGGTTAATACTCATAGAATAAAGGGTATTGAGGGATATCTCAGATAGATGGGTCTTTTTGCAAACATTTTAGGAGTATTTTAAAGATTGGGCGGCATAAAAAAAATGGGCGGAAGGCGCAAGGTTCCTAATAAGGGCTTCTTTTAAGGTTCTTTTCAGATTTTGAATGGTTAATACTCATAGAATAAAGGGTATTGAGGGATATCTCAGATAAATGGGTCTTTTCGCAAACATTTTAGGAGCATTTTAAAGATTGGGCGGCATACGAAAAAATGGGCGGAAGTCGCAAGGTTCCTAATAAGGGCTTCTTTTAAGGTTCTTTTCAGATTTTGAATGGTTAATACTCATAGAATAAAGGGTATTGAGGGATATCTCAGATAAATGGGTCTTTTCGCAAACATTTTAGGAGCATTTTAAAGATTGGGCGGCATACGGAAAAATGGGCGGAAGTCGCAAGGTTCCTAATAAGGGCTTCTTTTAAGGTTCTTTTCAGATTTTGAATGGTTAATACTCATAAAATAAAGGGTATTGAGGGTTATTCAGGTAAATGGGCCTTTTCTCAAACATTTTAGGAATATTTTAAAGATTGGGCGGCATACGAAAAAATGGGCGGAAGGCGCAAGGTTCCAAATAAGGGCTTCTTTTAAGGTTCTCTTCAGATTTTAAATGGTTAATACTCATAGAATAAAGGGTATTGAGGGATATCTCAGATAGATGGGTCTTTTTGCAAACATTTTAGGAGTATTTTAAAGATTGGGCGGCATACTAAAAAATGGGTGGAAGGCGCAAGGTTCCTAATAAGGGCTTCTTTTAAGGTTCTTTTCAGATTTTGAATGGTTAATACTCATAGAATAAAGGGTATTGAGGGATATCTCAGATAAATGGGTCTTTTCGCAAACATTTTTGGAGTATTTTAAAGATTGGGCGGCATAAAAAAAATGGGCGGAAGGCGCAAGGTTCCAAATAAGGGCTTCTTTTAAGGTTCTCTTCAGATTTTAAATGGTTAATACTCATAGAATAAAGGGTATTGAGGGATATCTCAGATAGATGGGTCTTTTTGCAAACATTTTAGGAGTATTTTAAAGATTGGGCGGCATAAAAACAATGGGCGGAAGGCGCAAGGTTCCTAATAAGGGCTTCTTTTAAGGTTCTTTTCAGATTTTTAATGGTTAATACTCATAAAATAAAGGGTATTGAGGGATATCTCAGGTAAATGGGTCTTTTCTCAAACATTTTAGGAATATTTTAAAGATTGGGCGGCATACGAAAAAATGGGCGGAAGTCGCAATGTTCCAAATAAGGGCTTCTTTTAAGGTTCTCTTCAGATTTTAAATGGTTAATACTCATAGAATAAAGGGTATTGAGGGATATCTCAGATAGATGGGTCTTTTTGCAAACATTTTAGGAGTATTTTAAAGATTGGGCGGCATAAAAAAAATGGGCGGAAGGCGCAAGGTTCCTAATAAGGGCTTCTTTTAAGGTTCTTTTCAGATTTTGAATGGTTAATACTCATAGAATAAAGGGTATTGAGGGATATCTCAGATAAATGGGTCTTTTCGCAAACATTTTAGGAGCATTTTAAAGATTGGGCGGCATACAAAAAAATGGGCGGAAGTCGCAAGGTTCCAAAAAAGGGCTTCTTTTAAGGTTCTTTTCAGATTTTGAATGGTTAATACTCATAGAATAAAGGGTATTGAGGGATATCTCAGATAAATGGGTCTTTTCGCAAACATTTTAGGAGTATTTTAAAGATTGGGCGGCATACGAAAAAATGGGCGGAAGGCGCAAGGTTCCTAATAAGGGCTTCTTTTAAGGTTCTTTTCAGATTTTGAATGGTTAATACTCATAAAATAAAGGGTATTGAGGGATATCTCAGATAAATGGGTCTTTTCGCAAACATTTTAGGAGCATTTTAAAGATTGGGCGGCATACGAAAAAATGGGCGGAAGTCGCAAGGTTCCTAATAAGGGCTTCTTTTAAGGTTCTTTTCAGATTTTAAATGGTTAATACTCATAAAATAAAGGGTATTGAGGGATATCTCAGATAAATGGGTCTTTTCGCAAATATTTTAGGAGTATTTTAAAGATTGGGCGGCATACGAAAAAATGGGCGGAAGGCGCAAGGTTCCTAATAAGGGCTTCTTTTAAGGTTCTTTTCAGATTTTGAATGGTTAATACTCATAGAATAAAGGGTATTGAGGGATATCTCAGACAAATGGGTCTTTTCGCAAACATTTTTGGAGTATTTTAAAGATTGGGCGGCATAAAAAAAATGGGCGGAAGGCGCAAGGTTCCTAATAAGGGCTTCTTTTAAGGTTCTTTTAAGATTTTGAATGGTTAATACTCATAGAATAAAGGGTATTGAGGGATATCTCAGATAAATGGGTCTTTTTGCAAACATTTTAGGAGCATTTTAAAGATTGGGCGGCATACGAAAAAATGGGCGGAAGGCGCAAGGTTCCTAATAAGGGCTTCTTTTAAGGTTCTTTTCAGATTTTGAATGGTTAATACTCATAAAATAAAGGGTATTGAGGGATATCTCAGATAAATGGGTCTTTTCGCAAACATTTTAGGAGCATTTTAAAGATTGGGCGGCATACGAAAAAATGGGCGGAAGGCGCAAGGTTCCTAATAAGGGCTTCTTTTAAGGTTCTTTTCAGAATTTTAATGGTTAATACTCATAAAATAAAGGGTATTGAGGGATATCTTAGATAAATGGGTCTTTTCGCAAATATTTTAGGACTATTTTAAAGATTGGGCGGCATACGAAAAAATGGGCGGAAGGCGCAAGGTTCCTAATAAGGGCTTCTTTTAAGGTTCTTTTCAGAATTTTAATGGTTAATACTCATAAAATAAAGGGTATTGAGGGATATCTTAGATAAATGGGTCTTTTCGCAAATATTTTAGGACTATTTTAAAGATTGGGCGGCATAAAAAAAATGGGCGGAAGGCGCAAGGTTCCTAATAAGGGCTTCTTTTAAGGTTCTTTTCAGATTTTAAATGGTTAATACTCATAGAATAAAGGGTATTGAGGGATATCTCAGATAAATGGGTCTTTTCGCAAACATTTTAGGAGTATTTTAAAGATTGGGCGGCATACTAAAAAATGGGCGGAAGGCGCAAGGTTCCTAATAAGGGCTTCTTTTAAGGTTCTTTTCAGATTTTGAATGGTTAATACTCATAGAATAAAGGGTATTGAGGGATATCTCAGATAAATGGGTCTTTTCGCAAACATTTTTGGAGTATTTTAAAGATTGGGCGGCATAAAAAAAATGGGCGGAAGGCGCAAGGTTCCAAATAAGGGCTTCTTTTAAGGTTCTCTTCAGATTTTAAATGGTTAATACTCATAGAATAAAGGGTATTGAGGGATATCTCAGATAGATGGGTCTTTTTGCAAACATTTTAGGAGTATTTTAAAGATTGGGCGGCATAAAAACAATGGGCGGAAGGCGCAAGGTTCCTAATAAGGGCTTCTTTTAAGGTTCTTTTCAGATTTTTAATGGTTAATACTCATAAAATAAAGGGTATTGAGGGATATCTCAGGTAAATGGGTCTTTTCTCAAACATTTTAGGAATATTTTAAAGATTGGGCGGCATACGAAAAAATGGGCGGAAGTCGCAAGGTTCCAAATAAGGGCTTCTTTTAAGGTTCTCTTCAGATTTTAAATGGTTAATACTCATAGAATAAAGGGTATTGAGGGATATCTCAGATAGATGGGTCTTTTTGCAAACATTTTAGGAGTATTTTAAAGATTGGGCGGCATAAAAAAAATGGGCGGAAGGCGCAAGGTTCCTAATAAGGGCTTCTTTTAAGGTTCTTTTCAGATTTTGAATGGTTAATACTCATAGAATAAAGGGTATTGAGGGATATCTCAGATAAATGGGTCTTTTCGCAAACATTTTAGGAGCATTTTAAAGATTGGGCGGCATACGGAAAAATGGGCGGAAGTCGCAAGGTTCCTAATAAGGGCTTCTTTTAAGGTTCTCTTCAGATTTTGAATGGTTAATACTCATAGAATAAAGGGTATTGAGGGATATCTCAGATAAATGGGTCTTTTCAGAAACATTTTAGGAGTATTTTAAAGATTGGGCGGCATACGAAAAAATGGGCGGAAGGCGCAAGGTTCCTAATAAGGGCTTCTTTTAAGGTTCTTTTCAGATTTTGAATGGTTAATACTCATAAAATAAAGGGTATTGAGGGATATCTCAGATAAATGGGTCTTTTCGCAAACATTTTAGGAGCATTTTAAAGATTGGGCAGCATACGAAAAAATGGGCGGAAGTCGCAAGGTTCCTAATAAGGGCTTCTTTTAAGGTTCTTTTCAGATTTTAAATGGTTAATACTCATAGAATAAAGGGTATTGAGGGATATCTCAGATAAATGGGTTTTTTCGCAAATAATTTAGGAGTATTTTAAAGATTGGGCGGCATACGAAAAAATGGGCGGAAGGCGCAAGGTTCCTAATAAGGGCTTCTTTTAAGGTTTTTTTCAGATTTTGAATGGTTAATACTCATAGAATAAAGGGTATTGAGGGATATCTCAGATAAATGGGTCTTTTCGCAAACATTTTTGGAGTATTTTAAAGATTGGGCGGAATTAAAAAAATGGGCGGAAGGCGCAAGGTTCCAAATAAGGGCTTCTTTTAAGGTTCTCTTCAGATTTTAAATGGTTAATACTCATAGAATAAAGGGTATTGAGAGATATCTCAGATAAATGGGTCTTTTCGCAAACATTTTAGGAGCATTTTAAAGATTGGGCGGCATACGGAAAAATGGGCGGAAGTCGCAAGGTTCCTAATAAGGGCTTCTTTTAAGGTTCTTTTCAGATTTTGAATGGTTAATACTCATAGAATAAAGGGTATTGAGGGATATCTCAGATAAATGGGTCTTTTCGCAAACATTTTAGGAGCATTTTAAAGATTGGGCGGCATACGAAAAATGGGCGGAAGTCGCAAGGTTCCTAATAAGGGCTTCTTTTAAGGTTCTTTTCAGATTTTGAATGGTTAATACTCATAAAATAAAGGGTATTGAGGGATATCTCAGGTAAATGGGTCTTTTCTCAAACATTTTAGGAATATTTTAAAGACTGGGCGGCATACGAAAAAATGGGCGGAAGGCGCAAGGTTCCAAATAAGGGCTTCTTTTAAGGTTCTCTTCAGATTTTAAATGGTTAATACTCATAGAATAAAGGGTATTGAGGGATATCTCAGATAGATGGGTCTTTTTGCAAACATTTTAGGAGTATTTTAAAGATTGGGCGGCATACTAAAAAATGGGCGGAAGGCGCAAGGTTCCTAATAAGGGCTTCTTTTAAGGTTCTTTTCAGATTTTGAATGGTTAATACTCATAGAATAAAGGGTATTGAGGGATATCTCAGATAAATGGGTCTTTTCGCAAACATTTTAGGAGCATTTTAAAGATTGGGCGGCATACGAAAAAATGGGCGGAAGTCGCAAGGTTCCTAATAAGGGCTTCTTTTAAGGTTCTTTTCAGATTTTAAATGGTTAATACTCATAGAATAAAGGGTATTGAGGGATATCTCAGATAAATGGGTTTTTTCGCAAATAATTTAGGAGTATTTTAAAGATTGGGCGGCATACGAAAAAATGGGCGGAAGGCGCAAGGTTCCTAATAAGGGCTTCTTTTAAGGTTTTTTTCAGATTTTGAATGGTTAATACTCATAGAATAAAGGGTATTGAGGGATATCTCAGATAAATGGGTCTTTTCGCAAACATTTTTGGAGTATTTTAAAGATTGGGCGGCATTAAAAAAATGGGCGGAAGGCGCAAGGTTCCAAATAAGGGCTTCTTTTAAGGTTCTCTTTAGATTTTAAATGGTTAATACTCATAGAATAAAGGGTATTGAGAGATATCTCAGATAAATGGGTCTTTTCGCAAACATTTTAGGAGCATTTTAAAGATTGGGCGGCATACGGAAAAATGGGCGGAAGTCGCAAGGTTCCTAATAAGGGCTTCTTTTAAGGTTCTTTTCAGATTTTGAATGGTTAATACTCATAGAATAAAGGGTATTGAGGGATATCTCAGATAAATGGGTCTTTTCGCAAACATTTTAGGAGCATTTTAAAGATTGGGCGGCATACGAAAAATGGGCGGAAGTCGCAAGGTTCCTAATAAGGGCTTCTTTTAAGGTTCTTTTCAGATTTTGAATGGTTAATACTCATAAAATAAAGGGTATTGAGGGATATCTCAGATAAATGGGTCTTTTCGCAAACATTTTAGGAGCATTTTAAAGATTGGGCGGCATACGGAAAAATGGGCGGAAGGCGCAAGGTTCCTAATAAGGGCTTCTTTTAAGGTTCTCTTCAGATTTTGAATGGTTAATACTCATAGAATAAAGGGTATTGAGGGATATCTCAGATAAATGGGTCTTTTCGCAAACATTTTAGGAGTATTTTAAAGATTGGGCGGCATACGAAAAAATGGGCGGAAGGCGCAAGGTTCCTAATAAGGGCTTCTTTTAAGGTTCTTTTCAGATTTTGAATGGTTAATACTCATAAAATAAAGGGTATTGAGGGATATCTCAGATAAATGGGTCTTTTCGCAAACATTTTAGGAGCATTTTAAAGATTGGGCGGCATACGAAAAAATGGGCGGAAGTCGCAAGGTTCCTAATAAGGGCTTCTTTTAAGGTTCTTTTCAGATTTTAAATGGTTAATACTCATAAAATAAAGGGTATTGAGGGATATCTCAGATAAATGGGTCTTTTCGCAAATATTTTAGGAGTATTTTAAAGATTGGGCGGCATACGAAAAAATGGGCGGAAGTCTCAAGGTTCCTAATAAGGGCTTCTTTTAAGGTTCTTTTCAGATTTTTAATGGTTAATACTCATAGAATAAAGGGTATTGAGGGATATCTCAGATAAATGGGTCTTTTCGCAAACATTTTTGGAGTATTTTAAAGATTGGGCGGCATAAAAAAAATGGGCGGAAGGCGCAAGGTTCCTAATAAGGGCTTCTTTTAAGGTTCTCTTCAGATTTTGAATGGTTCATACTCATAGAATAAAGGGTATTGAGGGATATCTCAGATAAATGGGTCTTTTTGCAAACATTTTAGGAGCATTTTAAAGATTGGGCGGCATACGAAAAAATGGGCGGAAGGCGCAAGGTTCCTAATAAGGGCTTCTTTTAAGGTTCTTTTCAGATTTTGAATGGTTAATACTCATAAAATAAAGGGTATTGAGGGATATCTCAGATAAATGGGTCTTTTCGCAAACATTTTAGGAGCATTTTAAAGATTGGGCGGCATACGAAAAAATGGGCGGAAGGCGCAAGGTTCCTAATAAGGGCTTCTTTTAAGGTTCTTTTCAGAATTTTAATGGTTAATACTCATAAAATAAAGGGTATTGAGGGATATCTTAGATAAATGGGTCTTTTCGCAAATATTTTAGGAGTATTTTAAAGATTGGGCGGCATACGAAAAAATGGGCGGAAGGCGCAAGGTTCCTAATAAGGGCTTCTTTTAAGGTTCTTTTCAGATTTTGAATGGTTAATACTCATAGAATAAAGGGTATTGAGGGATATCTCAGATAAATGGGTCTTTTCGCAAACATTTTTGGAGTATTTTAAAGATTGGGCGGCATAAAAAAAATGGGCGGAAGGCACAAGGTTCCTAATAAGGGCTTCTTTTAAGGTTCTTTTCAGATTTTGAATGGTTAATACTCATAGAATAAAGAGTATTGAGGGATATCTCAGATAAATGGGTCTTTTCGCAAACATTTTAGGAGTATTTTAAAGATTGGGCGGCATAAAAAAAATGGGCGGAAGGCGCAAGGTTCCAAATAAGGGCTTCTTTTAAGGTTCTCTTCAGATTTTAAATGGTTAATACTCATAGAATAAAGGGTATTGAGGGATATCTCAGATAGATGGGTCTTTTTGCAAACATTTTAGGAGTATTTTAAAGATTGGGCGGCATAAAAACAATGGGCGGAAGGCGCAAGGTTCCTAATAAGGGCTTCTTTTAAGGTTCTTTTCAGATTTTTAATGGTTAATACTCATAAAATAAAGGGTATTGAGGGATATCTCAGGTAAATGGGTCTTTTCTCAAACATTTTAGGAATATTTTAAAGATTGGGCGGCATACGAAAAAATGGGCGGAAGTCGCAAGGTTCCAAATAAGGGCTTCTTTTAAGGTTCTCTTCAGATTTTAAATGGTTAATACTCATAGAATAAAGGGTATTGAGGGATATCTCAGATAGATGGGTCTTTTTGCAAACATTTTAGGAGTATTTTAAAGATTGGGCGGCATAAAAAAAATGGGCGGAAGGCGCAAGGTTCCTAATAAGGGCTTCTTTTAAGGTTCTTTTCAGATTTTGAATGGTTAATACTCATAGAATAAAGGGTATTGAGGGATATCTCAGATAAATGGGTCTTTTCGCAAACATTTTAGGAGCATTTTAAAGATTGGGCGGCATACGGAAAAATGGGCGGAAGTCGCAAGGTTCCTAATAAGGGCTTCTTTTAAGGTTCTCTTCAGATTTTGAATGGTTAATACTCATAGAATAAAGGGTATTGAGGGATATCTCAGATAAATGGGTCTTTTCACAAACATTTTAGGAGTATTTTAAAGATTGGGCGGCATACGAAAAAATGGGCGGAAGGCGCAAGGTTCCTAATAAGGGCTTCTTTTAAGGTTCTTTTCAGATTTTGAATGGTTAATACTCATAAAATAAAGGGTATTGAGGGATATCTCAGATAAATGGGTCTTTTCGCAAACATTTTAGGAGCATTTTAAAGATTGGGCGGCATACGAAAAAATGGGCGGAAGTCGCAAGGTTCCTAATAAGGGCTTCTTTTAAGGTTCTTTTCAGATTTTAAATGGTTAATACTCATAGAATAAAGGGTATTGAGGGATATCTCAGATAAATGGGTTTTTTCGCAAATAATTTAGGAGTATTTTAAAGATTGGGCGGCATACGAAAAAATGGGCGGAAGGCGCAAGGTTCCTAATAAGGGCTTCTTTTAAGGTTTTTTTCAGATTTTGAATGGTTAATACTCATAGAATAAAGGGTATTGAGGGATATCTCAGATAAATGGGTCTTTTCGCAAACATTTTTGGAGTATTTTAAAGATTGGGCGGCATTAAAAAAATGGGCGGAAGGCGCAAGGTTCCAAATAAGGGCTTCTTTTAAGGTTCTCTTCAGATTTTAAATGGTTAATACTCATAGAAATAGGGTATTGAGAGATATCTCAGATAAATGGGTCTTTTCGCAAACATTTTAGGAGCATTTTAAAGATTGGGCGGCATACGGAAAAATGGGCGGAAGTCGCAAGGTTCCTAATAAGGGCTTCTTTTAAGGTTCTTTTCAGATTTTGAATGGTTAATACTCATAGAATAAAGGGTATTGAGGGATATCTCAGATAAATGGGTCTTTTCGCAAACATTTTAGGAGCATTTTAAAGATTGGGCGGCATACGAAAAATGGGCGGAAGTCGCAAGGTTCCTAATAAGGGCTTCTTTTAAGGTTCTTTTCAGATTTTGAATGGTTAATACTCATAAAATAAAGGGTATTGAGGGATATCTCAGGTAAATGGGTCTTTTCTCAAACATTTTAGGAATATTTTAAAGACTGGGCGGCATACGAAAAAATGGGCGGAAGGCGCAAGGTTCCAAATAAGGGCTTCTTTTAAGGTTCTCTTCAGATTTTAAATGGTTAATACTCATAGAATAAAGGGTATTGAGGGATATCTCAGATAGATGGGTCTTTTTGCAAACATTTTAGGAGTATTTTAAAGATTGGGCGGCATACTAAAAAATGGGCGGAAGGCGCAAGGTTCCTAATAAGGGCTTCTTTTAAGGTTCTTTTCAGATTTTGAATGGTTAATACTCATAGAATAAAGGGTATTGAGGGATATCTCAGATAAATGGGTCTTTTCGCAAACATTTTAGGAGCATTTTAAAGATTGGGCGGCATACGAAAAAATGGGCGGAAGTCGCAAGGTTCCTAATAAGGGCTTCTTTTAAGGTTCTTTTCAGATTTTAAATGGTTAATACTCATAGAATAAAGGGTATTGAGGGATATCTCAGATAAATGGGTTTTTTCGCAAACAATTTAGGAGTATTTTAAAGATTGGGCGGCATACGAAAAAATGGGCGGAAGGCGCAAGGTTCCTAATAAGGGCTTCTTTTAAGGTTTTTTTCAGATTTTGAATGGTTAATACTCATAGAATAAAGGGTATTGAGGGATATCTCAGATAAATGGGTCTTTTCGCAAACATTTTTGGAGTATTTTAAAGATTGGGCGGCATTAAAAAAATGGGCGGAAGGCGCAAGGTTCCAAATAAGGGCTTCTTTTAAGGTTCTCTTTAGATTTTAAATGGTTAATACTCATAGAATAAAGGGTATTGAGAGATATCTCAGATAAATGGGTCTTTTCGCAAACATTTTAGGAGCATTTTAAAGATTGGGCGGCATACGGAAAAATGGGCGGAAGTCGCAAGGTTCCTAATAAGGGCTTCTTTTAAGGTTCTTTTCAGATTTTGAATGGTTAATACTCATAGAATAAAGGGTATTGAGGGATATCTCAGATAAATGGGTCTTTTCGCAAACATTTTAGGAGCATTTTAAAGATTGGGCGGCATACGAAAAATGGGCGGAAGTCGCAAGGTTCCTAATAAGGGCTTCTTTTAAGGTTCTTTTCAGATTTTGAATGGTTAATACTCATAAAATAAAGGGTATTGAGTGATATCTCAGGTAAATGGGTCTTTTCTCAAACATTTTAGGAATATTTTAAAGACTGGGCGGCATACGAAAAAATGGGCGGAAGGCGCAAGGTTCCAAATAAGGGCTTCTTTTAAGGTTCTTTTCAGATTTTAAATGGTTAATACTCATAGAATAAAGGGTATTGAGGGATATCTCAGATAGATGGGTCTTTTTGCAAACATTTTAGGAGTATTTTAAAGATTGGGCGGCATACGAAAAAATGGGCGGAAGGCGCAAGGTTCCTAATAAGGGCTTCTTTTAAGGTTCTTTTCAGATTTTGAATGGTTAATACTCATAGAATAAAGGGTATTGAGGGATATCTCAGATAAATGGGTCTTTTCGCAAACATTTTAGGAGCATTTTAAAGATTGGACGGCATACGGAAAAATGGGCGGAAGGCGCAAGGTTCCTAATAAGGGCTTCTTTTAAGGTTCTCTTCAGATTTTGAATGGTTAATACTCATAGAATAAAGGGTATTGAGGGATATCTCAGATAAATGGGTCTTTTCGCAAACATTTTAGGAGTATTTTAAAGATTGGGCGGCATACGAAAAAATGGGCGGAAGGCGCAAGGTTCCTAATAAGGGCTTCTTTTAAGGTTCTTTTCAGATTTTGAATGGTTAATACTCATAAAATAAAGGGTATTGAGGGATATCTCAGATAAATGGGTCTTTTCGCAAACATTTTAGGAGCATTTTAAAGATTGGGCGGCATACGAAAAAATGGGCGGAAGTCGCAAGGTTCCTAATAAGGGCTTCTTTTAAGGTTCTTTTCAGATTTTAAATGGTTAATACTCATAAAATAAAGGGTATTGAGGGATATCTCAGATAAATGGGTCTTTTCGCAAATATTTTAGGAGTATTTTAAAGATTGGGCGGCATACGAAAAAATGGGCGGAAGTCTCAAGGTTCCTAATAAGGGCTTCTTTTAAGGTTCTTTTCAGATTTTTAATGGTTAATACTCATAGAATAAAGGGTATTGAGGGATATCTCAGATAAATGGGTCTTTTCGCAAACATTTTTGGAGTATTTTAAAGATTGGGCGGCATAAAAAAAATGGGCGGAAGGCGCAAGGTTCCTAATAAGGGCTTCTTTTAAGGTTCTTTTCAGATTTTGAATGGTTCATACTCATAGAATAAAGGGTATTGAGGGATATCTCAGATAAATGGGTCTTTTTGCAAACATTTTAGGAGCATTTTAAAGATTGGGCGGCATACGAAAAAATGGGCGGAAGGCGCAAGGTTCCTAATAAGGGCTTCTTTTAAGGTTCTTTTCAGATTTTGAATGGTTAATACTCATAAAATAAAGGGTATTGAGGGATATCTCAGATAAATGGGTCTTTTCGCAAACATTTTAGGAGCATTTTAAAGATTGGGCGGCATACGAAAAAATGGGCGGAAGGCGCAAGGTTCCTAATAAGGGCTTCTTTTAAGGTTCTTTTCAGAATTTTAATGGTTAATACTCATAAAATAAAGGGTATTGAGGGATATCTTAGATAAATGGGTCTTTTCGCAAATATTTTAGGAGTATTTTAAAGATTGGGCGGCATACGAAAAAATGGGCGGAAGGCGCAAGGTTCCTAATAAGGGCTTCTTTTAAGGTTCTTTTCAGATTTTGAATGGTTAATACTCATAGAATAAAGGGTATTGAGGGATATCTCAGATAAATGGGTCTTTTCGCAAACATTTTTGGAGTATTTTAAAGATTGGGCGGCATAAAAAAAATGGGCGGAAGGCACAAGGTTCCTAATAAGGGCTTCTTTTAAGGTTCTTTTCAGATTTTGAATGGTTAATACTCATAGAATAAAGAGTATTGAGGGATATCTCAGATAAATGGGTCTTTTCGCAAACATTTTAGGAGCATTTTAAAGATTGGGCGGCATACGAAAAAATGGGCGGAAGGCGCAAGGTTCCTAATAAGGGCTTCTTTTAAGGTTCTTTTCAGATTTTTAATGGTTAATACTCATAAAATAAAGGGTATTGAGGGATATCTCAGGTAAATGGGTCTTTTCTCAAACATTTTAGGAGTATTTTAAAGATTGGGCGGAATAAAAAAAATGGGCGGAAGGCGCAAGGTTCCTAATAAGGGCTTCTTTTAAGGTTCTTTTCAGATTTTAAATGGTTAATACTCATAGAATAAAGGGTATTGAGGGATATCTCAGATAAATGGGTCTTTTCGCAAACATTTTAGGAGCATTTTAAAGATTGGGCGACATACGGAAAAATGGGCGGAAGTCGCAAGGTTCCTAATAAGGGCTTCTTTTAAGGTTCTTTTCAGATTTTGAATGGTTAATACTCATAGAATAAAGGGTATTGAGGGATATCTCAGATAAATGGGTCTTTTCGCAAACATTTTAGGAGCATTTTAAAGATTGGGCGGCATACGGAAAAATGGGCGGAAGGCGCAAGGTTCCTAATAAGGGCTTCTTTTAAGGTTCTTTTCAGATTTTGAATGGTTAATACTCATAAAATAAAGGGTATTGAGGGATATCTCAGGTAAATGGGTCTTTTCTCAAACATTTTAGGAATATTTTAAAGATTGGGCGGCATACGAAAAAATGGGCGGAAGGCGCAAGGTTCCAAATAAGGGCTTCTTTTAAGGTTCTCTTCAGATTTTAAATGGTTAATACTCATAGAATAAAGGGTATTGAGGGATATCTCAGATAGATGGGTCTTTTTGCAAACATTTTAGGAGTATTTTAAAGATTGGGCGGCATAAAAAAAATGGGCGGAAGGCACAAGGTTCCTAATAAGGGCTTCTTTTAAGGTTCTTTTCAGATTTTGAATGGTTAATACTCATAGAATAAAGAGTATTGAGGGATATCTCAGATAAATGGGTCTTTTCGCAAACATTTTAGGAGCATTTTAAAGATTGGGCGGCATACGAAAAAATGGGCGGAAGGCGCAAGGTTCCTAATAAGGGCTTCTTTTAAGGTTCTTTTCAGATTTTTAATGGTTAATACTCATAAAAAAAAGGGTATTGAGGGATATCTCAGGTAAATGGGTCTTTTCTCAAACATTTTAGGAGTATTTTAAAGATTGGGCGGAATAAAAAAATTGGGCGGAAGGCGCAAGGTTCCTAATAAGGGCTTCTTTTAAGGTTCTTTTCAGATTTTAAATGGTTAATACTCATAGAATAAAGGGTATTGAGGGATATCTCAGATAAATGGGTCTTTTCGCAAACATTTTAGGAGCATTTTAAAGATTGGGCGGCATACGGAAAAATGGGCGGAAGTCGCAAGGTTCCTAATAAGGGCTTCTTTTAAGGTTCTTTTCAGATTTTGAATGGTTAATACTCATAGAATAAAGGGTATTGAGGGATATCTCAGATAAATGGGTCTTTTCGCAAACATTTTAGGAGCATTTTAAAGATTGGGCGGCATACGGAAAAATGGGCGGAAGTCGCAAGGTTCCTAATAAGGGCTTCTTTTAAGGTTCTTTTCAGATTTTGAATGGTTAATACTCATAAAATAAAGGGTATTGAGGGATATCTCAGGTAAATGGGTCTTTTCTCAAACATTTTAGGAATATTTTAAAGATTGGGCGGCATACGAAAAAATGGGCGGAAGGCGCAAGGTTCCAAATAAGGGCTTCTTTTAAGGTTCTCTTCAGATTTTAAATGGTTAATACTCATAGAATAAAGGGTATTGAGGGATATCTCAGATAGATGGGTCTTTTTGCAAACATTTTAGGAGTATTTTAAAGATTGGGCGGCATACTAAAAAATGGGCGGAAGGCGCAAGGTTCCTAATAAGGGCTTCTTTTAAGGTTCTTTTCAGATTTTGAATGGTTAATACTCATAGAATAAAGGGTATTGAGGGATATCTCAGATAAATGGGTCTTTTCGCAAACATTTTTGGAGTATTTTAAAGATTGGGCGGCATAAAAAAAATGGGCGGAAGGCGCAAGGTTCCAAATAAGGGCTTCTTTTAAGGTTCTCTTCAGATTTTAAATGGTTAATACTCATAGAATAAAGGGTATTGAGGGATATCTCAGATAGATGGGTCTTTTTGCAAACATTTTAGGAGTATTTTAAAGATTGGGCGGCATAAAAACAATGGGCGGAAGGCGCAAGGTTCCTAATAAGGGCTTCTTTTAAGGTTCTTTTCAGATTTTTAATGGTTAATACTCATAAAATAAAGGGTATTGAGGGATATCTCAGGTAAATGGGTCTTTTCTCAAACATTTTAGGAATATTTTAAAGATTGGGCGGCATACGAAAAAATGGGCGGAAGTCGCAAGGTTCCTAATAAGGGCTTCTTTTAAGGTTCTCTTCAGATTTTAAATGGTTAATACTCATAGAATAAAGGGTATTGAGGGATATCTCAGATAGATGGGTCTTTTTGCAAACATTTTAGGAGTATTTTAAAGATTGGGCGGCATAAAAAAAATGGGCGGAAGGCGCAAGGTTCCTAATAAGGGCTTCTTTTAAGGTTCTTTTCAGATTTTGAATGGTTAATACTCATAGAATAAAGGGTATTGAGGGATATCTCAGATAAATGGGTCTTTTCGCAAACATTTTAGGAGCATTTTAAAGATTGGGCGGCATACAAAAAAATGGGCGGAAGGCGCAAGGTTCCAAATAAGGGCTTCTTTTAAGGTTCTTTTCAGATTTTGAATGGTTAATACTCATAGAATAAAGGGTATTGAGGGATATCTCAGATAAATGGGTCTTTTCGCAAACATTTTAGGAGCATTTTAAAGATTGGGCGGCATACGAAAAAATGGGCGGAAGTCGCAAGGTTCCTAATAAGGGCTTCTTTTAAGGTTCTTTTCAGATTTTGAATGGTTAATACTCATAAAATAAAGGGTATTGAGGGATATCTCAGGTAAATGGGTCTTTTCTCAAACATTTTAGGAATATTTTAAAGATTGGGCGGCATACGAAAAAATGGGCGGAAGGCGCAAGGTTCCAAATAAGGGCTTCTTTTAAGGTTCTCTTCAGATTTTAAATGGTTAATACTCATAGAATAAAGGGTATTGAGGGATATCTCAGATAGATGGGTCTTTTTGCAAACATTTTAGGAGTATTTTAAAGATTGGGCGGCATACTAAAAAATGGGCGGAAGGCGCAAGGTTCCAAATAAGGGCTTCTTTTAAGGTTCTTTTCAGATTTTGAATGGTTAATACTCATAGAATAAAGGGTATTGAGGGATATCTCAGATAAATGGGTCTTTTCGCAAACATTTTAGGAGCATTTTAAAGATTGGGCGGCATACGGAAAAATGGGCGGAAGTCTCAAGGTTCCTAATAAGGGCTTCTTTTAAGGTTCTCTTCAGATTTTGAATGGTTAATACTCATAGAATAAAGGGTATTGAGGGATATCTCAGATAAATGGGTCTTTTCAGAAACATTTTAGGAGTATTTTAAAGATTGGGCGGCATACGAAAAAATGGGCGGAAGGCGCAAGGTTCCTAATAAGGGCTTCTTTTAAGGTTCTTTTCAGATTTTGAATGGTTAATACTCATAAAAAAAAGGGTATTGAGGGATATCTCAGATAAATGGGTCTTTTCGCAAACATTTTAGGAGCATTTTAAAGATTGGGCGGCATACGAAAAAATGGGCGGAAGTCGCAAGGTTCCTAATAAGGGCTTCTTTTAAGGTTCTTTTCAGATTTTAAATGGTTAATACTCATAAAATAAAGGGTATTGAGGGATATCTCAGATAAATGGGTCTTTTCGCAAATATTTTAGGAGTATTTTAAAGATTGGGCGGCATACGAAAAAATGGGCGGAAGGCGCAAGGTTCCTAATAAGGGCTTCTTTTAAGGTTCTTTTCAGATTTTGAATGGTTAATACTCATAGAATAAAGGGTATTGAGGGATATCTCAGATAAATGGGTCTTTTCGCAAACATTTTTGGAGTATTTTAAAGATTGGGCGGCATAAAAAAAATGGGCGGAAGGCACAAGGTTCCTAATAAGGGCTTCTTTTAAGGTTCTTTTCAGATTTTGAATGGTTAATACTCATAGAATAAAGAGTATTGAGGGATATCTCAGATAAATGGGTCTTTTCGCAAACATTTTAGGAGCATTTTAAAGATTGGGCGGCATACGAAAAAATGGGCGGAAGGCGCAAGGTTCCTAATAAGGGCTTCTTTTAAGGTTCTTTTCAGATTTTTAATGGTTAATACTCATAAAATAAAGGGTATTGAGGGATATCTCAGGTAAATGGGTCTTTTCTCAAACATTTTAGGAGTATTTTAAAGATTGGGCGGAATAAAAAAAATGGGCGGAAGGCGCAAGGTTCCTAATAAGGGCTTCTTTTAAGGTTCTTTTCAGATTTTAAATGGTTAATACTCATAGAATAAAGGGTATTGAGGGATATCTCAGATAAATGGGTCTTTTCGCAAACATTTTAGGAGCATTTTAAAGATTGGGCGGCATACGGAAAAATGGGCGGAAGTCGCAAGGTTCCTAATAAGGGCTTCTTTTAAGGTTCTTTTCAGATTTTGAATGGTTAATACTCATAAAATAAAGGGTATTGAGGGATATCTCAGGTAAATGGGTCTTTTCTCAAACATTTTAGGAATATTTTAAAGATTGGGCGGCATACGAAAAAATGGGCGGAAGGCGCAAGGTTCCAAATAAGGGCTTCTTTTAAGGTTCTCTTCAGATTTTAAATGGTTAATACTCATAGAATAAAGGGTATTGAGGGATATCTCAGATAGATGGGTCTTTTTGCAAACATTTTAGGAGTATTTTAAAGATTGGGCGGCATACTAAAAAATGGGCGGAAGGCGCAAGGTTCCTAATAAGGGCTTCTTTAAGGTTCTTTTCAGATTTTGAATGGTTAATACTCATAGAATAAAGGGTATTGAGGGATATCTCAGATAAATGGGTCTTTTCGCAAACATTTTTGGAGTATTTTAAAGATTGGGCGGCATAAAAAAAAATGGGCGGAAGGCGCAAGGTTCCAAATAAGGGCTTCTTTTAAGGTTCTCTTCAGATTTTAAATGGTTAATACTCATAGAATAAAGGGTATTGAGGGATATCTCAGATAGATGGGTCTTTTGCAAACATTTTAGGAGTATTTTAAAGATTGGGCGGCATAAAAAACAATGGGCGGAAGGCGCAAGGTTCCTATAAGGGCTTCTTTTAAGGTTCTTTTCAGATTTTTAATGGTTAATACTCATAAAATAAAGGGTATTGAGGGATATCTCAGGTAAATGGGTCTTTTCTCAAACATTTTAGGAATATTTTAAAGATTGGGCGGCATACGAAAAAATGGGCGGAAGTCGCAAGGTTCCAAATAAGGGCTTCTTTTAAGGTTCTCTTCAGATTTTAAATGGTTAATACTCATAGAATAAAGGGTATTGAGGGATATCTCAGATAGATGGGTCTTTTTGCAAACATTTTAGGAGTATTTTAAAGATTGGGCGGCATAAAAAAAATGGGCGGAAGGCGCAAGGTTCCTAATAAGGGCTTCTTTTAAGGTTCTTTTCAGATTTTGAATGGTTAATACTCATAGAATAAAGGGTATTGAGGGATATCTCAGATAAATGGGTCTTTTCGCAAACATTTTAGGAGCATTTTAAAGATTGGGGCGGCATACAAAAAAATGGGCGGAAGGCGCAAGGTTCCAAATAAGGGCTTCTTTTAAGGTTCTTTTCAGATTTTGAATGGTTAATACTCATAGAATAAAGGGTATTGAGGGATATCTCAGATAAATGGGTCTTTTCGCAAACATTTTAGGAGCATTTTAAAGATTGGGCGGCATACGAAAAAATGGGCGGAAGTCGCAAGGTTCCTAATAAGGGCTTCTTTTAAGGTTCTTTTCAGATTTTGAATGGTTAATACTCATAAAATAAGGGTATTGAGGGATATCTCAGGTAAATGGGTCTTTTCTCAAACATTTTAGGAATATTTTTAAAGATTGGGCGGCATACGAAAAAATGGGCGGAAGGCGCAAGGTTCCAAATAAGGGCTTCTTTTAAGGTTCTCTTCAGATTTTAAATGGTTAATACTCATAGAATAAAGGGTATTGAGGGATATCTCAGATAGATGGGTCTTTTTGCAAACATTTTAGGAGTATTTTAAAGATTGGGCGGCATACTTAAAAAATGGGCGGAAGGCGCAAGGTTCCAAATAAGGGCTTTCTTTTAAGGTTCTTTTCAGATTTTGAATGGTTAATACTCATAGAATAAAGGGTATTGAGGGATATCTCAGATAAATGGGTCTTTTCGCAAACATTTTAGGAGCATTTTAAAGATTGGGCGGCATACGGAAAATGGGCGGAAGTCGCAAGGTTCCTAATAAGGGCTTCTTTTAAGGTTCTCTTCAGATTTTGAATGGTTAATACTCATAGAATAAGGGTATTGAGGGATATCTCAGATAAATGGGTCTTTTCACAAACATTTTAGGAGTATTTTAAAGATTGGGCGGCATACGAAAAAATGGGCGGAAGGCGCAAGGTTCCTAATAAGGCTTCTTTTAAGGTTCTTTTCAGATTTTTGAATGGTTAATACTCATAAAAAAAAGGGTATTGAGGGATATCTCAGATAAATGGGTCTTTTCGCAAACATTTTAGGAGCATTTTAAAGATTGGGCGGCATACGAAAAAATGGGCGGAAGTCGCAAGGTTCCTAATAAGGGCTTCTTTTAAGGTTCTTTTCAGATTTTAAATGGTTAATACTCATAAATAAAGGGTATTGAGGGATATCTCAGATAAATGGGTCTTTTCGCAAATATTTTAGGAGTATTTTAAAGATTGGGCGGCATACGAAAAAATGGGCGGAAGGCGCAAGGTTCCTAATAAGGGCTTCTTTTAAGGTTCTTTCAGATTTTGAATGGTTAATACTCATAGAATAAAGGGTATTGAGGGATATCTCAGATAAATGGGTCTTTTCGCAAACATTTTTGGAGTATTTTAAAGATTGGGCGGCATTAAAAAAAATGGGCGGAAGGCACAAGGTTCCTAATAAGGGCTTTCTTTTAAGGTTCTTTTCAGATTTTGAATGGTTTAATACTCATAGAATAAAGGGTATTGAGGGATATCTCAGATAAATGGGTCTTTTCGCAAACATTTTAGGAGCATTTTAAAGATTGGGCGGCATACGAAAAAAATGGGCGGAAGGCGCAAGGTTCCTAATAAGGGCTTCTTTTAAGGTTCTTTTCAGATTTTTAATGGTTAATACTCATAAAATAAAGGGTATTGAGGGATATCTCAGGTAAATGGGTCTTTTCTCAACATTTTAGGAGTATTTTAAAGATTGGGCGGAATAAAAAAAATGGGCGGAAGGCGCAAGGTTCCTAATAAGGGCTTCTTTTAAGGTTCTTTTCAGATTTTAAATGGTTAATACTCATAGAATAAAGGGTATTGAGGGATATCTCAGATAAATGGGTCTTTTCGCAAACATTTTAGGAGCATTTTAAAGATTGGGCGGCATACGGAAAAATGGGCGGAAGTCGCAAGGTTCCTAATAAGGGCTTCTTTTAAGGTTCTTTTCAGATTTTGAATGGTTAATACTCATAGAATAAAGGGTAATGAGGGATATCTCAGATAAATGGGTCTTTTCGCAAACATTTTAGGAGCATTTTAAAGATTGGGCGGCATACGAAAAAATGGGCGGAAGGCGCAAGGTTCCTAATAAGGGCTTCTTTTAAGGTTCTTTTCAGATTTTGAATGGTTAATACTCATAAAATAAAGGGTATTGAGGGATATCTCAGGTAAATGGTCTTTTCTCAAACATTTTAGGAATATTTTAAGATTGGGCGGCATACGAAAAAATGGGCGGAAGGCGCAGGTTCCAAATAAGGGCTTCTTTTAAGGTTCTTTTCAGATTTTAAATGGTTAATACTCATAGAATAAAGGGTATTGAGGGATATCTCAGATAAATGGGTCTTTTTGCAAACATTTTTAGGAGTATTTTAAAGATTGGGCGGCATAAAAAAAATGGGCGGAAGGCACAAGGTTCCTAATAAGGGCTTCTTTTAAGGTTCTTTTCAGATTTTGATGGTTAATACTCATAGAATAAAGAGTATTGAGGGATATCTCAGATAAATGGGTCTTTTCGCAAACATTTTAGGAGCATTTTAAAGATTGGGCGGCATACGAAAAAATGGGCGGAAGGCGCAAGGTTCCTAATAAGGGCTTCTTTTAAGGTTCTTTTAAGATTTTTAATGGTTAATACTCATAAAAAAAAGGGTATTGAGGGATATACTCAGGTAAATGGTCTTTTCTCAAACATTTTAGGAGTATTTTAAAGATTGGGCGGAATAAAAAAATTGGGCGGAAGGCGCAAGGTTCCTAATAAGGGCTTCTTTTAAGGTTCTTTTTCAGATTTTAAATGGTTAATACTCATAGAATAAAGGGTATTGAGGGATATCTCAGATAAATGGGTCTTTTCGCAAACATTTTAGGAGCATTTTAAAGATTGGGCGGCATACGGAAAAATGGGCGGAAGTCGCAAGGTTCCTAATAAGGGCTTCTTTTAAGGTTCTTTTCAGATTTTGAATGGTTAATACTCATAAAATAAAGGGTATTGAGGGATATCTCAGTTAAATGGGTCTTTTCTCAAACATTTTAGGATTATTTTAAAGATTGGGCGGCATACGAAAAAATGGGCGGAAGTCGCAAGGTTCCAAATAAGGGCTTCTTTTAAGGTTCTCTTCAGATTTTAAATGGTTAATACTCATAGAATAAAGGGTATTGAGGGATATCTCAGATAGATGGGTCTTTTTGCAAACATTTTAGGAGTATTTTAAAGATTGGGCGGCATAAAAAAAAATGGGCGGAAGGCGCAAGGTTCCTAATAAGGGCTCTTTTAAGGTTCTTTTCAGATTTTGAATGGTTAATACTCATAGAATAAAGGGTATTGAGGGATATCTCAGATAAATGGGTCTTTTCGCAAAAAATTTTAGGAGTATTTTAAAGATTGGGCGGCATACAAAAAAATGGGCGGAAGGCGCAAGGTTCCAAATAAGGGCTTCTTTTAAGGTTCTTTTCAGATTTTGAATGGTTAATACTCATAGAATAAAGGGTATTGAGGGATATCTCAGATAAATGGGTCTTTTCGCAAACATTTTAGGAGCATTTTAAAGATTGGGCGCATACGAAAAAATGGGCGGAAGTCGCAAGGTTCCTAATAAGGGCTTCTTTTAAGGTTCTTTTCAGATTTTGAATGGTTAATACTCATAAAATAAAGGGTAATTGAGGGATATCTCAGGTAAATGGGTCTTTTCTCAAACATTTTAGGAATATTTTAAAGATTGGGCGGCATACGAAAAAATGGGCGGAAGGCGCAAGGTTCCAAATAAGGGCTTCTTTTAAGGTTCTCTTCAGATTTTAAATGGGTTAATACTCATAGAATAAAGGGTATTGAGGGATATCTCAGATAGATGGGTCTTTTTGCAAACATTTTAGAGTATTTTAAAAGATTGGGCGGCATACTAAAAAATGGGCGGAAGGCGCAAGGTTCCAAATAAGGGCTTCTTTTAAGGTTCTTTTCAGATTTTGAATGGTTAATACTCATAGAATAAAGGGTTATTGAGGGATATCTCAGATAAATGGGTCTTTTCGCAAACATTTTAGGAGCATTTTAAAGATTGGGGCGGCATACGGAAAAATGGGCGGAAGTCTCAAGGTTCCTAATAAGGGCTTCTTTTAAGGTTCTCTTCAGATTTTGAATGGTTAATACTCATAGAAATAAAGGGTATTGAGGGATATCTCAGATAAATGGGTCTTTTCAGAAACATTTTAGGAGTATTTTAAAGATTGGGCGGCATACGAAAAAATGGGCGGAAGGCGCAAGGTTCCTAATAAGGGCTTCTTTTAAGGTTCTTTTCAGATTTTGAATGGTAATACTCATAAAAAAAAGGGTATGAGGGATATCTCAGATAAATGGGTCTTTTCGCAAACATTTTAGGAGCATTTTAAAGATTGGGCGGCATACGAAAAAATGGGCGGAAGTCGCAAGGTTCCTAATAAGGGCTTCTTTTAAGGTTCTTTTCAGATTTTAAATGGTTAATACTCATAAAATAAAGGGTATTGAGGGATATCTCAGATAAATGGGTCTTTTCGCAAATATTTTAGAGTATTTTAAAGATTGGGGCGGCATACGAAAAAATGGGCGGAAGGCGCAAGGTTCCTAATAAGGGCTTCTTTTAAGGTTCTTTTCAGATTTTTGAATGGTTAATACTCATAGAAATAAAGGGTATTGAGGATATCTCAGATAAATGGGTCTTTTCGCAAACATTTTTGGAGTATTTTAAAGATTGGGCGGCATTAAAAAAATGGGCGGAAGGCGCAAGGTTCCAAATAAGGCTTCTTTTAAGGTTCTCTTCAGATTATAAATGGTTAATACTCATAGAATAAAGGGTATTGAGGGATATCTCAGATAAATGGGTCTTTTTGCAAACATTTTAGGAGTATTTTAAAGATTGGGCGGCATAAAAAAAATGGGCGGAAGGCGCAAGGTTCCTAATAAGGGCTTCTTTTAAGGTTCTTTTCAGATTTTGAATGGTTAATACTCATAGAATAAAGGGTATTGAGAGATATCTCAGATAAATGGGTCTTTTCGCAAACATTTTAGGAGCATTTTAAAGATTGGGCGGCATACGAAAAAATGGGCGGAAGTCGCAAGGTTCCTAATAAGGGCTTCTTTTAAGGTTTCTTTTCAGATTTTGAATGGTTAATACTCATAGAATAAAGGGAATTGAGGAATATCTCAGATAAGTGGGTCTTTTCGCAAACATTTTAGGAGCATTTTAAAGATTGGGCGGCTATACGAAAAATGGGCGGATAGTCGCAAGGTTCCTAATAAGGGCTTCTTTTAAGGTTCTTTTAAGATTTTTGAATGGTTAATACTCATTAAATAAAGGGTATTGAGGGATATCTCAGGTAAATGGGTCTTTTCTCAAACATTTTAGGAATATTTTAAAGATTGGGCGGCATACGAAAAAATGGGCGGAAGGCGCAAGGGTTCAAATAAGGGCTTCTTTTAAGGTTCTCTTCAGATTTTAATGGTTATACTCATAGAAAAAAATGTATTGAGGGATATCTCAGATAGATGGGTCTTTTTGCAAAACATTTTAGGAGTATTTTAAAGATTGGGCGGCATACTAAAAAATGGGCGGAAGGCGCAAGGTTCCTAATAAGGGCTTCTTTTAAGGTTCTTTTCAGATTTTTGAATGGTTAATACTCATAGAATAAAGGGTATTGAGGGATATCTCAGATAAATGGGTCTTTCGCAAACATTTTTGGAGTATTTTAAAGATTGGGCGGCATACGGAAAAATGGGCGGAAGGCGCAAGGTTCCTAATAAGGCTTCTTTTAAGGTTCTCTTCAGATTTTGAATGGTTAATACTCATAGAATAAGGGTAATTGAGGGATATCTCAGATAAATGGGTCTTTTCACAAACATTTAGGAGTATTTTAAAGATTGGGCGGCATACAAAAAATGGGCGGCAGGCGCAAGGTTCCTAATAAGGGCTTCTTTTAAGGTTCTTTTCAGATTTTGAATGGTTAATACTCATAAAATAAAGGGTATTAGAGGGATTATCTCAGATAAATGGGTCTTTTCGCAAACATTTTAGGAGCATTTTAAAGATTGGGCGGCATACGAAAAAATGGGCGAAAGTCTCAAGGTTCCTAATAAGGGCTTCTTTTAAGGTTCTTTTCAGATCTTAAATGGTTAATACTCATAAAATAAAGGGTATTGAGGGATATCTCAGATAAATGGGTCTTTTCGCAAATATTTTAGGAGTATTTTAAAGATTGGGAGGCATAAAAAAAATGGGCGGAAGGCGCAAGGTTCCTAATAAGGGCTTCTTTTTAAGGTTCTTTTCAGATTTTGAATGGTTAATACTCATAGAATAAAGGGTATTGAGGGATATCTCAGATAAATTGGGTCTTTTCGCAAACCATTTTAGGAGCATTTTAAAGATTTGGCGGCATACGAAAAAATGGGCGGAAGGCGCAAGGTTCCAAATAAGGGCTTCTTTTAAGGTTCTCTTCAGATTTTAAATGGTTAATACTCATAGAAGAAAGGGTATTGAGGGATATCTCAGATAGATGGGTCTTTTTGCAACATTTTAGGAGTATTTTAAAGATTGGGCGGCAATACTAAAAAATGGGCGGAAGGCGCAAGGTTCCTAATAAGGGCTTCTTTTAAGGTTCTTTTCAGATTTTGAATGGTTAATACTCATAGAATAAAGGGTATTGAGGGATATCTCAGATAAATGGGTCTTTTCGCAAACATTTTTAGGAGCATTTTAAAGATTGGGCGGCATACGGAAAAATGGGCGGAAGTCGCAAGGTTCCTAATAAGGGCTTCTTTTAAGGTTCTCTTCAGATTTTGAATGGTTAATACTCATAGAATAAAGGGTATTGAGGGATATCTCAGATAAATGGGTCTTTTCAGAAACATTTTAGGAGTATTTTAAAGATTGAGCGGCATACGAAAAAATGAGCGGAAGGCGCAAGGTTCCTAATAAGGGCTTCTTTTAAGGTTCTTTTCAGATTTTAAATGGTTAATACTCATAGAATAAAGGGTATTGAGAGATATCTCAGATAAATGGGTCTTTTCGCAAACATTTTAGGAGCATTTTAAAGATTGGGCGGCATACGGAAAATGGGCGGAAGTCGCAAGGTTCCTAATAAGGGCTTCTTTTAAGGTCTTTTCAGATTTTGAATGGTTAATACTCATAGAATAAAGGGTATTGAGGGATATCTCAGATAAATGGGTCTTTTCGCAAACATTTTAGGAGCATTTTAAAGATTGGGCGGCAACGAAAAATGGGCGGAAGTCGCAAGGTTCCTAATAAGGGCTTCTTTTAAGGTTCTTTTCAGATTTTGAATGGTTAATACTCATAAATAAAGGGTATTGAGGGATATCTCAGGTAAAATGGGTCTTTTCTCAAACATTTTAGGAATATTTTAAAGATTGGGCGGCATACGAAAAAAATGGGCGGAAGGCGCAAGGTTCCAAATAAGGGCTTCTTTTAAGGTTCTCTTCAGATTTTAAATGGTTAATACTCATAGAATAAAGGGTATTGAGGGATATCTCAGATAGATGGGTCTTTTTGCAAACATTTTAGGAGTATTTTAAAGATTGGGCGGCATACTAAAAAATGGGCGGAAGGCGCAAGGTTCCTAATAAGGGCTTCTTTTAAGGTTCTTTTCAGATTTTGAATGGTTAATACTCATAGAATAAAGGGTATTGAGGGATATCTCAGATAAATGGGTCTTTTCGCAAACATTTTAGGAGTATTTTAAAGATTGGGCGGCATACGAAAAAATGGGCGGAAGGCGCAAGGTTCCTAATAAGGGCTTCTTT
Source organism: Phorcus lineatus (assembly GCA_921293015.1). Lineage (NCBI taxonomy): Eukaryota > Metazoa > Mollusca > Gastropoda > Trochida > Trochidae > Phorcus > Phorcus lineatus. Next base: position 7,433,106 of record OV121094.1, read on the forward strand.
TAAGGTTCTTTTCAGATTTTGAATGGTTAATACTCATAGAATAAAGGGTATTGAGGGATATCTCAGATAAATGGGTCTTTTCGCAAACATTTTTGGAGTATTTTAAAGATTGGGCGGCATAAAAAAAATGGGCGGAAGGCGCAAGGTTCCTAATAAGGGCTTCTTTTAAGGTTCTTTTCAGATTTTGAATGGTTCATACTCATAGAATAAAGGGTATTGAGGGATATCTCAGATAAATGGGTCTTTTTGCAAACATTTTAGGAGCATTTTAAAGATTGGGCGGCATACGAAAAAATGGGCGGAAGGTGCAAGGTTCCTAATAAGGGCTTCTTTTAAGGTTCTTTTCAGATTTTGAATGGTTAATACTCATAGAATAAAGGGTATTGAGGGATATCTCAGATAAATGGGTCTTTTCGCAAACATTTTAGGAGCATTTTAAAGATTGGGCGGCATACGGAAAAATGGGCGGAAGTCGCAAGGTTCCTAATAAGGGCTTCTTTTAAGGTTCTCTTCAGATTTTGAATGGTTAATACTCATAGAATAAAGGGTATTGAGGGATATCTCAGATAAATGGGTCTTTTCAGAAACATTTTACGAGTATTTTAAAGATTGGGCGGCATACGAAAAAATGGGCGGAAGGCGCAAGGTTCCTAATAAGGGCTTCTTTTAAGGTTCTTTTCAGATTTTGAATGGTTAATACTCATAGAATAAAGGGTATTGAGGGATATCTCAGATAAATGGGTCTTTTCGCAAACATTTTTGGAGTATTTTAAAGATTGGGCGGCATTAAAAAAATGGGCGGAAGGCGCAAGGTTCCAAATAAGGGCTTCTTTTAAGGTTCTCTTCAGATTTTAAATGGTTAATACTCATAGAATAAAGGGTATTGAGGGATATCTCAGATAGATGGGTCTTTTTGCAAACATTTTAGGAGTATTTTAAAGATTGGGCGGCATAAAAAAAATGGGCGGAAGGCGCAAGGTTCCTAATAAGGGCTTCTTTTAAGGTTCTTTTCAGATTTTGAATGGTTAATACTCATAGAATAAAGGGTATTGAGAGATATCTCAGATAAATGGGTCTTTTCGCAAACATTTTAGGAGCATTTTAAAGATTGGGCGGCATACGGAAAAATGGGCGGAAGTCGCAAGGTTCCTAATAAGGGCTTCTTTTAAGGTTCTTTTCAGATTTTGAATGGTTAATACTCATAGAATATAGGGTATTGAGGGATATCTCAGATAAATGGGTCTTTTCGCAAACATTTTAGGAGCATTTTAAAGATTGGGCGGCATACGAAAAATGGGCGGAAGTCGCAAGGTTCCTAATAAGGGCTTCTTTTAAGGTTCTTTTCAGATTTTGAATGGTTAATACTCATAAAATAAAGGGTATTGAGGGATATCTCAGGTAAATGGGTCTTTTCTCAAACATTTTAGGAATATTTTAAAGATTGGGCGGCATACGAAAAAATGGGCGGAAGGCGCAAGGTTCCAAATAAGGGCTTCTTTTAAGGTTCTCTTCAGATTTTAAATGGTTAATACTCATAGAATAAAGGGTATTGAGGGATATCTCAGATAGATGGGTCTTTTTGCAAACATTTTAGGAGTATTTTAAAGATTGGGCGGCATACTAAAAAATGGGCGGAAGGCGCAAGTTTCCTAATAAGGGCTTCTTTTAAGGTTCTTTTCAGATTTTGAATGGTTAATACTCATAGAATAAAGGGTATTGAGGGATATCTCAGATAAATGGGTCTTTTCGCAAACATTTTAGGAGCATTTTAAAGATTGGGCGGCATACGGAAAAATGGGCGGAAGGCGCAAGGTTCCTAATAAGGGCTTCTTTTAAGGTTCTCTTCAGATTTTGAATGGTTAATACTCATAGAATAAAGGGTATTGAGGGATATCTCAGATAAATGGGTCTTTTCGCAAACATTTTAGGAGTATTTTAAAGATTGGGCGGCATACGAAAAAATGGGCGGAAGGCGCAAGGTTCCTAATAAGGGCTTCTTTTAAGGTTCTTTTCAGATTTTGAATGGTTAATACTCATAAAATAAAGGGTATTGAGGGATATCTCAGATAAATGGGTCTTTTCGCAAACATTTTAGGAGCATTTTAAAGATTGGGCGGCATACGAAAAAATGGGCGGAAGTCTCAAGGTTCCTAATAAGGGCTTCTTTTAAGGTTCTTTTCAGATTTTAAATGGTTAATACTCATAAAATAAAGGGTATTGAGGGATATCTCAGATAAATGGGTCTTTTCGCAAATATTTTAGGAGTATTTTAAAGATTGGGAGGCATAAAAAAAATGGGCGGAAGGCGCAAGGTTCCTAATAAGGGCTTCTTTTAAGGTTCTTTTCAGATTTTGAATGGTTAATACTCATAGAATAAAGGGTATTGAGGGATATCTCAGATAAATGGGTCTTTTCGCAAACATTTTAGGAGCATTTTAAAGATTGGGCGGCATACGAAAAAATGGGCGGAAGGCGCAAGGTTCCAAATAAGGGCTTCTTTTAAGGTTCTCTTCAGATTTTAAATGGTTAATACTCATAGAATAAAGGGTATTGAGGGATATCTCAGATAGATGGGTCTTTTTGCAAACATTTTAGGAGTATTTTAAAGATTGGGCGGCATACGGAAAAATGGGCGGAAGGCGCAAGGTTCCTAATAAGGGCTTCTTTTAAGGTTCTTTTCAGATTTTGAATGGTTAATACTCATAGAATAAAGGGTATTGAGGGATATCTCAGATAAATGGGTCTTTTCGCAAACATTTTAGGAGCATTTTAAAGATTGGGCGGCATACGGAAAAATGGGCGGAAGTCGCAAGGTTCCTAATAAGGGCTTCTTTTAAGGTTCTCTTCAGATTTTGAATGGTTAATACTCATAGAATAAAGGGTATTGAGGGATATCTCAGATAAATGGGTCTTTTCAGAAACATTTTAGGAGCATTTTAAAGATTGAGCGGCATACGAAAAAATGAGCGGAAGGCGCAAGGTTCCTAATAAGGGCTTCTTTTAAGGTTCTTTTCAGATTTTAAATGGTTAATACTCATAGAATAAAGGGTATTGAGAGATATCTCAGATAAATGGGTCTTTTCGCAAACATTTTAGGAGCATTTTAAAGATTGGGCGGCATACGGAAAAATGGGCGGAAGGCGCAAGGTTCCTAATAAGGGCTTCTTTTAAGGTTCTTTTCAGATTTTGAATGGTTAATACTCATAGAATAAAGGGTATTGAGGGATATCTCAGATAAATGGGTCTTTTCGCAAACATTTTAGGAGCATTTTAAAGATTGGGCGGCATACGAAAAATGGGCGGAAGTCGCAAGGTTCCTAATAAGGGCTTCTTTTAAGGTTCTTTTCAGATTTTGAATGGTTAATACTCATAAAATAAAGGGTATTGAGGGATATCTCAGGTAAATGGGTCTTTTCTCAAACATTTTAGGAATATTTTAAAGATTGGGCGGCATACGAAAAAATGGGCGGAAGGCGCAAGGTTCCAAATAAGGGCTTCTTTTAAGGTTCTCTTCAGATTTTAAATGGTTAATACTCATAGAATAAAGGGTATCGAGGGATATCTCAGATAGATGGGTCTTTTTGCAAACATTTTAGGAGTATTTTAAAGATTGGGCGGCATACTAAAAAATGGGCGGAAGGCGCAAGGTTCCTAATAAGGGCTTCTTTTAAGGTTCTTTTCAGATTTTGAATGGTTAATACTCATAGAATAAAGGGTATTGAGGGATATCTCAGATAAATGGGTCTTTTCGCAAACATTTTAGGAGTATTTTAAAGATTGGGCGGCATACGAAAAAATGGGCGGAAGGCGCAAGGTTCCTAATAAGGGCTTCTTTTAAGGTTCTTTTCAGATTTTGAATGGTTAATACTCATAGAATAAAGGGTATTGAGGGATATCTCAGATAAATGGGTCTTTTCGCAAACATTTTTGGAGTATTTTAAAGATTGGGCGGCATAAAAAAAATGGGCGGAAGGCGCAAGGTTCCTAATAAGGGCTTCTTTTAAGGTTCTTTTCAGATTTTGAATGGTTAATACTCATAGAATAAAGGGTATTGAGGGATATCTCAGATAAATAGGTTTCTTTGCAAACATTTTAGGAGTATTTTAAAGATTGGGCGGCATACGAAAAAATGGGCGGAAGGCGCAAGGTTCCTAATAAGGGCTTCTTTTAAGGTTCTTTTCAGATTTTGAATGGTTAATACTCATAGAATAAAGGGTATTGAGGGATATCTCAGATAAATGGGTCTTTTCGCAAACATTTTAGGAGAATTTTAAAGATTGGGCGGCATACGGAAAAATGGGCGGAAGTCGCAAGGTTCCTAATAAGGGCTTCTTTTAAGGTTCTCTTCAGATTTTGAATGGTTAATACTCATAGAATAAAGGGTATTGAGGGATATCTCAGATAAATGGGTCTTTTCAGAAACATTTTAGGAGTATTTTAAAGATTGGGCGGCATACGAAAAAATGGGCGGAAGGCGCAAGGTTCCTAATAAGGGCTTCTTTTAAGGTTCTTTTCAGATTTTGAATGGTTAATACTCATAAAATAAAGGGTATTGAGGGATATCTTAGATAAATGGGTCTTTTCGCAAATATTTTAGGAGTATTTTAAAGATTGGGCGGCATACTAAAAAATGGGCGGAAGGCGCAAGGTTCCTAATAAGGGCTTCTTTTAAGGTTCTTTTCAGATTTTAAATGGTTAATACTCATAAAATAAAGGGTATTGAGGGATATCTCAGATAAATGGGTCTTTTCGCAAATATTTTAGGAGTATTTTAAAGATTGGGCGGCATACGAAAAAATGGGCGGAAGGCGCAAGGTTCCTAATAAGGGCTTCTTTTAAGGTTCTTTTCAGATTTTGAATGGTTAATACTCATAGAATAAAGGGTATTGAGGGATATCTCAGATAAATGGGTCTTTTCGCAAACATTTTTGGAGTATTTTAAAGATTGGGCGGCATTAAAAAAATGGGCGGAAGGCGCAAGGTTCCAAATAAGGGCTTCTTTTAAGGTTCTCTTCAGATTTTAAATGGTTAATACTCATAGAATAAAGGGTATTGAGAGATATCTCAGATAAATGGGTCTTTTCGCAAACATTTTAGGAGCATTTTAAAGATTGGGCGGCATACGGAAAAATGGGCGGAAGTCGCAAGGTTCCTAATAAGGGCTTCTTTTAAGGTTCTTTTCAGATTTTGAATGGTTAATACTCATAAAATAAAGGGTATTGAGGGATATCTCAGATAAATGGGTCTTTTCGCAAACATTTTAGGAGCATTTTAAAGATTGGGCGGCATACGAAAAATGGGCGGAAGTCGCAAGGTTCCTAATAAGGGCTTCTTTTAAGGTTCTTTTCAGATTTTGAATGGTTAATACTCATAAAATAAAGGGTATTGAGGGATATCTCAGGTAAATGGGTCTTTTCTCAAACATTTTAGGAATATTTTAAAGATTGGGCGGCATACGAAAAAATGGGCGGAAGGCGCAAGGTTCCAAATAAGGGCTTCTTTTAAGGTTCTCTTCAGATTTTAAATGGTTAATACTCATAGAATAAAGGGTATTGAGGGATATCTCAGATAAATGGGTCTTTTTGCAAACATTTTAGGAGCATTTTAAAGATTGGGCGGCATACGAAAAAATGGGCGGAAGGCGCAAGGTTCCTAATAAGGGCTTCTTTTAAGGTTCTTTTCAGATTTTGAATGGTTAATACTCATAGAATAAAGGGTATTGAGGGATATCTCAGATAAATGGGTCTTTTCGCAAACATTTTAGGAGCATTTTAAAGATTGGGCGGCATACGGAAAAATGGGCGGAAGTCGCAAGGTTCCTAATAAGGGCTTCTTTTAAGGTTCTCTTCAGATTTTGAATGGTTAATACTCATAGAATAAAGGGTATTGAGGGATATCTCAGATAAATGGGTCTTTTCAGAAACATTTTAGGAGTATTTTAAAGATTGGGCGGCATACGAAAAAATGGGCGGAAGGCGCAAGGTTCCTAATAAGGGCTTCTTTTAAGGTTCTTTTCAGATTTTGAATGGTTAATACTCATAAAATAAAGGGTATTGAGGGATATCTCAGATAAATGGGTCTTTTCGCAAATATTTTAGGAGTATTTTAAAGATTGGGCGGCATACGAAAAAATGGGCGGAAGGCGCAAGGTTCCTAATAAGGGCTTCTTTTAAGGTTCTTTTCAGATTTTAAATGGTTAATACTCATAAAATAAAGGGTATTGAGGGATATCTCAGATAAATGGGTCTTTTCGCAAATATTTTAGGAGTATTTTAAAGATTGGGCGGCATACGAAAAAATGGGCGGAAGGCGCAAGGTTCCTAATAAGGGCTTCTTTTAAGGTTCTTTTCAGATTTTGAATGGTTAATACTCATAGAATAAAGGGTATTGAGGGATATCTCAGATAAATGGGTCTTTTCGCAAACATTTTTGGAGTATTTTAAAGATTGGGCGGCATTAAAAAAATGGGCGGAAGGCGCAAGGTTCCAAATAAGGGCTTCTTTTAAGGTTCTCTTCAGATTTTAAATGGTTAATACTCATAGAATAAAGGGTATTGAGAGATATCTCAGATAAATGGGTCTTTTCGCAAACATTTTAGGAGCATTTTAAAGATTGGGCGGCATACGGAAAAATGGGCGGAAGTCGCAAGGTTCCTAATAAGGGCTTCTTTTAAGGTTCTTTTCAGATTTTGAATGGTTAATACTCATAGAATAAAGGGTATTGAGGGATATCTCAGATAAATGGGTCTTTTCGCAAACATTTTAGGAGCATTTTAAAGATTGGGCGGCATACGAAAAATGGGCGGAAGTCGCAAGGTTCCTAATAAGGGCTTCTTTTAAGGTTCTTTTCAGATTTTGAATGGTTAATACTCATAAAATAAAGGGTATTGAGGGATATCTCAGGTAAATGGGTCTTTTCTCAAACATTTTAGGAATATTTTAAAGATTGGGCGGCATACGAAAAAATGGGCGGAAGGCGCAAGGTTCCAAATAAGGGCTTCTTTTAAGGTTCTCTTCAGATTTTAAATGGTTAATACTCATAGAATAAAGGGTATTGAGGGATATCTCAGATAGATGGGTCTTTTTGCAAACATTTTAGGAGCATTTTAAAGATTGGGCGGCATACTAAAAAATGGGCGGAAGGCGCAAGGTTCCTAATAAGGGCTTCTTTTAAGGTTCTTTTCAGATTTTGAATGGTTAATACTCATAGAATAAAGGGTATTGAGGGATATCTCAGATAAATGGGTCTTTTCGCAAACATTTTAGGAGCATTTTAAAGATTGGGCGGCATACGGAAAAATGGGCGGAAGGCGCAAGGTTCCTAATAAGGGCTTCTTTTAAGGTTCTTTTCAGATTTTGAATGGTTAATACTCATAGAAGAAAGGGTATTGAGGGATATCTCAGATAAATGGGTCTTTTCGCAAACATTTTTGGAGTATTTTAAAGATTGGGCGGCATAAAAAAAATGGGCGGAAGGCGCAAGGTTCCTAATAAGGGCTTCTTTTAAGGTTCTTTTCAGATTTTGAATGGTTCATACTCATAGAATAAAGGGTATTGAGGGATATCTCAGATAAATGGGTCTTTTTGCAAACATTTTAGGAGCATTTTAAAGATTGGGCGGCATACGAAAAAATGGGCGGAAGGCGCAAGGTTCCTAATAAGGGCTTCTTTTAAGGTTCTTTTCAGATTTTGAATGGTTAATACTCATAGAATAAAGGGTATTGAGGGATATCTCAGATAAATGGGTCTTTTCGCAAACATTTTAGGAGCATTTTAAAGATTGGGCGGCATACGGAAAAATGAGCGGAAGTCGCAAGGTTCCTAATAAGGGCTTCTTTTAAGGTTCTCTTCAGATTTTGAATGGTTAATACTCATAGAATAAAGGGTATTGAGGGATATCTCAGATAAATGGGTCTTTTCAGAAACATTTTAGGAGTATTTTAAAGATTGGGCGGCATACGAAAAAATGGGCGGAAGGCGCAAGGTTCCTAATAAGGGCTTCTTTTAAGGTTCTTTTCAGATTTTGAATGGTTAATACTCATAGAATAAAGGGTATTGAGGGATATCTCAGATAAATGGGTCTTTTCGCAAACATTTTTGGAGTATTTTAAAGATTGGGCGGCATTAAAAAAATGGGCGGAAGGCGCAAGGTTCCAAATAAGGGCTTCTTTTAAGGTTCTCTTCAGATTTTAAATGGTTAATACTCATAGAATAAAGGGTATTGAGGGATATCTCAGATAGATGGGTCTTTTTGCAAACATTTTAGGAGTATTTTAAAGATTGGGCGGCATACGAAAAAATGGGCGGAAGGCGCAAGGTTCCTAATAAGGGCTTCTTTTAAGGTTCTTTTCAGATTTTGAATGGTTAATACTCATAGAATAAAGGGTATTGAGAGATATCTCAGATAAATGGGTCTTTTCGCAAACATTTTAGGAGCATTTTAAAGATTGGGCGGCATACGGAAAAATGGGCGGAAGTCGCAAGGTTCCTAATAAGGGCTTCTTTTAAGGTTCTTTTCAGATTTTGAATGGTTAATACTCATAGAATATAGGGTATTGAGGGATATCTCAGATAAATGGGTCTTTTCGCAAACATTTTAGGAGCATTTTAAAGATTGGGCGGCATACGAAAAATGGGCGGAAGTCGCAAGGTTCCTAATAAGGGCTTCTTTTAAGGTTCTTTTCAGATTTTGAATGGTTAATACTCATAAAATAAAGGGTATTGAGGGATATCTCAGGTAAATGGGTCTTTTCTCAAACATTTTAGGAATATTTTAAAGATTGGGCGGCATACGAAAAAATGGGCGGAAGGCGCAAGGTTCCAAATAAGGGCTTCTTTTAAGGTTCTCTTCAGATTTTAAATGGTTAATACTCATAGAATAAAGGGTATTGAGGGATATCTCAGATAGATGGGTCTTTTTGCAAACATTTTAGGAGTATTTTAAAGATTGGGCGGCATACTAAAAAATGGGCGGAAGGCGCAAGGTTCCTAATAAGGGCTTCTTTTAAAGTTCTTTTCAGATTTTGAATGGTTAATACTCATAGAATAAAGGGTATTGAGGGATATCTCAGATAAATGGGTCTTTTCGCAAACATTTTAGGAGCATTTTAAAGATTGGGCGGCATACGGAAAAATGGGCGGAAGGCGCAAGGTTCCTAATAAGGGCTTCTTTTAAGGTTCTCTTCAGATTTTGAATGGTTAATACTCATAGAATAAAGGGTATTGAGGGATATCTCAGATAAATGGGTCTTTTCGCAAACATTTTAGGAGTATTTTAAAGATTGGGCGGCATACGAAAAAATGGGCGGAAGGCGCAAGGTTCCTAATAAGGGCTTCTTTTAAGGTTCTCTTCAGATTTTGAATGGTTAATACTCATAAAATAAAGGGTATTGAGGGATATCTCAGATAAATGGGTCTTTTCGCAAACATTTTAGGAGCATTTTAAAGATTGGGCGGCATACGAAAAAATGGGCGGAAGTCTCAACGTTCCTAATAAGGGCTTCTTTTAAGGTTCTTTTCAGATTTTAAATGGTTAATACTCATAAAATAAAGGGTATTGAGGGATATCTCAGATAAATGGGTCTTTTCGCAAATATTTTAGGAGCATTTTAAAGATTGGGAGGCATAAAAAAAATGGGCGGAAGGCGCAAGGTTCCTAATAAGGGCTTCTTTTAAGGTTCTTTTCAGATTTTGAATGGTTAATACTCATAGAATAAAGGGTATTGAGGGATATCTCAGATAAATGGGTCTTTTCGCAAACATTTTAGGAGCATTTTAAAGATTGGGCGGCATACGAAAAAATGGGCGGAAGGCGCAAGGTTCCAAATAAGGGCTTCTTTTAAGGTTCTCTTCAGATTTTAAATGGTTAATACTCATAGAATAAAGGGTATTGAGGGATATCTCAGATAGATGGGTCTTTTTGCAAACATTTTAGGAGTATTTTAAAGATTGGGCGGCATACTAAAAAATGGGCGGAAGGCGCAAGGTTCCTAATAAGGGCTTCTTTTAAGGTTCTTTTCAGATTTTGAATGGTTAATACTCATAGAATAAAGGGTATTGAGGGATATCTCAGATAAATGGGTCTTTTCGCAAACATTTTAGGAGCATTTTAAAGATTGGGCGGCATACGGAAAAATGGGCGGAAGTCGCAAGGTTCCTAATAAGGGCTTCTTTTAAGGTTCTCTTCAGATTTTGAATGGTTAATACTCATAGAATAAAGGGTATTGAGGGATATCTCAGATAAATGGGTCTTTTCAGAAACATTTTAGGAGTATTTTAAAGATTGAGCGGCATACGAAAAAATGAGCGGAAGGCGCAAGGTTCCTAATAAGGGCTTCTTTTAAGGTTCTTTTCAGATTTTAAATGGTTAATACTCATAGAATAAAGGGTATTGAGAGATATCTCAGATAAATGGGTCTTTTCGCAAACATTTTAGGAGCATTTTAAAGATTGGGCGGCATACGAAAAATGGGCGGAAGTCGCAAGGTTCCTAATAAGGGCTTCTTTTAAGGTTCTTTTCAGATTTTGAATGGTTAATACTCATAAAATAAAGGGTATTGAGGGATATCTCAGGTAAATGGGTCTTTTCTCAAACATTTTAGGAATATTTTAAAGATTGGGCGGCATACGAAAAAATGGGCGGAAGGCGCAAGGTTCCAAATAAGGGCTTCTTTTAAGGTTCTCTTCAGATTTTAAATGGTTAATACTCATAGAATAAAGGGTATTGAGGGATATCTCAGATAGATGGGTCTTTTTGCAAACATTTTAGGAGTATTTTAAAGATTGGGCAGCATACTAAAAAATGGGCGGAAGGCGCAAGGTTCCTAATAAGGGCTTCTTTTAAGGTTCTTTTAAGATTTTGAATGGTTAATACTCATAGAATAAAGGGTATTGAGGGATATCTCAGATAAATGGGTCTTTTCGCAAACATTTTAGGAGTATTTTAAAGATTGGGCGGCATACGAAAAAATGGGCGGAAGGCGCAAGGTTCCTAATAAGGGCTTCTTTTAAGGTTCTTTTCAGATTTTGAATGGTTAATACTCATAGAATAAAGGGTATTGAGGGATATCTCAGATAAATGGGTCTTTTCGCAAACATTTTTGGAGTATTTTAAAGATTGGGCGGCATAAAAAAAATGGGCGGAAGGCGCAAGGTTCCTAATAAGGGCTTCTTTTAAGGTTCTTTTCAGATTTTGAATGGTTCATACTCATAGAATAAAGGGTATTGAGGGATATCTCAGATAAATGGGTCTTTTTGCAAACATTTTAGGAGCATTTTAAAGATTGGGCGGCATACGAAAAAATGGGCGGAAGGCGCAAGGTTCCTAATAAGGGCTTCTTTTAAGGTTCTTTTCAGATTTTGAATGGTTAATACTCATAGAATAAAGGGTATTGAGGGATATCTCAGATAAATGGGTCTTTTCGCAAACATTTTAGGAGCATTTTAAAGATTGGGCGGCATACGGAAAAATGGGCGGAAGTCGCAAGGTTCCTAATAAGGGCTTCTTTTAAGGTTCTCTTCAGATTTTGAATGGTTAATACTCATAGAATAAAGGGTATTGAGGGATATCTCAGATAAATGGGTCTTTTCAGAAACATTTTAGGAGTATTTTAAAGATTGGGCGGCATACGAAAAAATGGGCGGAAGGCGCAAGGTTCCTAATAAGGGCTTCTTTTAAGGTTCTTTTCAGATTTTGAATGGTTAATACTCATAAAATAAAGGGTATTGAGGGATATCTCAGATAAATGGGTCTTTTCGCAAATATTTTAGGAGTATTTTAAAGATTGGGCGGCATACGAAAAAATGGGCGGAAGGCGCAAGGTTCCTAATAAGGGCTTCTTTTAAGGTTCTTTTCAGATTTTAAATGGTTAATACTCATAAAATAAAGGGTATTGAGGGATATCTCAGATAAATGGGTCTTTTCGCAAATATTTTAGGAGCATTTTAAAGATTGGGCGGCATACGAAAAAATGGGCGGAAGGCGCAAGGTTCCTAATAAGGGCTTCTTTTAAGGTTCTTTTCAGATTTTGAATGGTTAATACTCATAGAATAAAGGGTATTGAGGGATATCTCAGATAAATGGGTCTTTTCGCAAACATTTTTGGAGTATTTTAAAGATTGGGCGGCATTAAAAAAATGGGCGGAAGGCGCAAGGTTCCAAATAAGGGCTTCTTTTAAGGTTCTCTTCAGATTTTAAATGGTTAATACTCATAGAATAAAGGGTATTGAGAGATATCTCAGATAAATGGGTCTTTTCGCAAACATTTTAGGAGCATTTTAAAGATTGGGCGGCATACGGAAAAATGGGCGGAAGTCGCAAGGTTCCTAATAAGGGCTTCTTTTAAGGTTCTTTTCAGATTTTGAATGGTTAATACTCATAGAATAAAGGGTATTGAGGGATATCTCAGATAAATGGGTCTTTTCGCAAACATTTTAGGAGCATTTTAAAGATTGGGCGGCATACGAAAAATGGGCGGAAGTCGCAAGGTTCCTAATAAGGGCTTCTTTTAAGGTTCTTTTCAGATTTTGAATGGTTAATACTCATAAAATAAAGGGTATTGAGGGATATCTCAGGTAAATGGGTCTTTTCTCAAACATTTTAGGAATATTTTAAAGATTGGGCGGCATACGAAAAAATGGGCGGAAGGCGCAAGGTTCCAAATAAGGGCTTCTTTTAAGGTTCTCTTCAGATTTTAAATGGTTAATACTCATAGAATAAAGGGTATTGAGGGATATCTCAGATAAATGGGTCTTTTTGCAAACATTTTAGGAGCATTTTAAAGATTGGGCGGCATACGAAAAAATGGGCGGAAGGCGCAAGGTTCCTAATAAGGGCTTCTTTTAAGGTTCTTTTCAGATTTTGAATGGTTAATACTCATAGAATAAAGGGTTTTGAGGGATATCTCAGATAAATGGGTCTTTTCGCAAACATTTTAGGAGCATTTTAAAGATTGGGCGGCATACGGAAAAATGGGCGGAAGTCGCAAGGTTCCTAATAAGGGCTTCTTTTAAGGTTCTCTTCAGATTTTGAATGGTTAATACTCATAGAATAAAGGGTATTGAGGGATATCTCAGATAAATGGGTCTTTTCAGAAACATTTTAGGAGTATTTTAAAGATTGGGCGGCATACGAAAAAATGGGCGGAAGGCGCAAGGTTCCTAATAAGGGCTTCTTTTAAGGTTCTTTTCAGATTTTGAATGGTTAATACTCATAAAATAAAGGGTATTGAGGGATATCTCAGATAAATGGGTCTTTTCGCAAATATTTTAGGAGTATTTTAAAGATTGGGCGGCATACGAAAAAATGGGCGGAAGGCGCAAGGTTCCTAATAAGGGCTTCTTTTAAGGTTCTTTTCAGATTTTAAATGGTTAATACTCATAAAATAAAGGGTATTGAGGGATATCTCAGATAAATGGGTCTTTTCGCAAATATTTTAGGAGTATTTTAAAGATTGGGCGGCATACGAAAAAATGGGCGGAAGGCGCAAGGTTCCTAATAAGGGCTTCTTTTAAGGTTCTTTTCAGATTTTGAATGGTTAATACTCATAGAATAAAGGGTATTGAGGGATATCTCAGATAAATGGGTCTTTTCGCAAACATTTTTGGAGTATTTTAAAGATTGGGCGGCATTAAAAAAATGGGCGGAAGGCGCAAGGTTCCAAATAAGGGCTTCTTTTAAGGTTCTCTTCAGATTTTAAATGGTTAATACTCATAGAATAAAGGGTATTGAGAGATATCTCAGATAAATGGGTCTTTTCGCAAACATTTTAGGAGCATTTTAAAGATTGGGCGGCATACGGAAAAATTGGCGGAAGTCGCAAGGTTCCTAATAAGGGCTTCTTTTAAGGTTCTTTTCAGATTTTGAATGGTTAATACTCATAGAATAAAGGGTATTGAGGGATATCTCAGATAAATGGGTCTTTTCGCAAACATTTTAGGAGCATTTTAAAGATTGGGCGGCATACGAAAAATGGGCGGAAGGCGCAAGGTTCCTAATAAGGGCTTCTTTTAAGGTTCTTTTCAGATTTTGAATGGTTAATACTCATAAAATAAAGGGTATTGAGGGATATCTCAGGTAAATGGGTCTTTTCTCAAACATTTTAGGAATATTTTAAAGATTGGGCGGCATACGAAAAAATGGGCGGAAGGCGCAAGGTTCCAAATAAGGGCTTCTTTTAAGGTTCTCTTCAGATTTTAAATGGTTAATACTCATAGAATAAAGGGTATTGAGGGATATCTCAGATAGATGGGTCTTTTTGCAAACATTTTAGGAGTATTTTAAAGATTGGGCGGCATACTAAAAAATGGGCGGAAGGCGCAAGGTTCCTAATAAGGGCTTCTTTTAAGGTTCTTTTCAGATTTTGAATGGTTAATACTCATAGAATAAAGGGTATTGAGGGATATCTCAGATAAATGGGTCTTTTCGCAAACATTTTAGGAGCATTTTAAAGATTGGGCGGCATACGGAAAAATGGGCGGAAGGCGCAAGGTTCCTAATAAGGGCTTCTTTTAAGGTTCTTTTCAGATTTTGAATGGTTAATACTCATAGAATAAAGGGTATTGAGGGATATCTCAGATAAATGGGTCTTTTCGCAAACATTTTAGGAGCATTTTAAAGATTGGGCGGCATACGAAAAATGGGCGGAAGTCGCAAGGTTCCTAATAAGGGCTTCTTTTAAGGTTCTTTTCAGATTTTGAATGGTTAATACTCATAAAATAAAGGGTATTGAGGGATATCTCAGGTAAATGGGTCTTTTCTCAAACATTTTAGGAATATTTTAAAGATTGGGCGGCATACGAAAAAATGGGCGGAAGGCGCAAGGTTCCAAATAAGGGCTTCTTTTAAGGTTCTCTTCAGATTTTAAATGGTTAATACTCATAGAATAAAGGGTATTGAGGGATATCTCAGATAAATGGGTCTTTTTGCAAACATTTTAGGAGCATTTTAAAGATTGGGCGGCATACGAAAAAATGGGCGGAAGGCGCAAGGTTCCTAATAAGGGCTTCTTTTAAGGTTCTTTTCAGATTTTGAATGGTTAATACTCATAGAATAAAGGGTATTGAGGGATATCTCAGATAAATGGGTCTTTTCGCAAACATTTTAGGAGCATTTTAAAGATTGGGCGGCATACGGAAAAATGGGCGGAAGTCGCAAGGTTCCTAATAAGGGCTTCTTTTAAGGTTCTCTTCAGATTTTGAATGGTTAATACTCATAGAATAAAGGGTATTGAGGGATATCTCAGATAAATGGGTCTTTTCAGAAACATTTTAGGAGTATTTTAAAGATTGGGCGGCATACGAAAAAATGGGCGGAAGGCGCAAGGTTCCTAATAAGGGCTTCTTTTAAGGTTCTTTTCAGATTTTGAATGGTTAATACTCATAAAATAAAGGGTATTGAGGGATATCTTAGATAAATGGGTCTTTTCGCAAATATTTTAGGAGTATTTTAAAGATTGGGCGGCATACGAAAAAATGGGCGGAAGGCGCAAGGTTCCTAATAAGGGCTTCTTTTAAGGTTCTTTTCAGATTTTAAATGGTTAATACTCATAAAATAAAGGGTATTGAGGGATATCTCAGATAAATGGGTCTTTTCGCAAATATTTTAGGAGTATTTTAAAGATTGGGCGGCATACTAAAAAATGGGCGGAAGGCGCAAGGTTCCTAATAAGGGCTTCTTTTAAGGTTCTTTTCAGATTTTGAATGGTTAATACTCATAGAATAAAGGGTATTGAGGGATATCTCAGATAAATGGGTCTTTTCGCAAACATTTTTGGAGTATTTTAAAGATTGGGCGGCATTAAAAAAATGGGCGGAAGGCGCAAGGTTCCAAATAAGGGCTTCTTTTAAGGTTCTCTTCAGATTTTAAATGGTTAATACTCATAGAATAAAGGGTATTGAGAGATATCTCAGATAAATGGGTCTTTTCGCAAACATTTTAGGAGCATTTTAAAGATTGGGCGGCATACGGAAAAATGGGCGGAAGTCGCAAGGTTCCTAATAAGGGCTTCTTTTAAGGTTCTTTTCAGATTTTGAATGGTTAATACTCATAGAATAAAGGGTATTGAGGGATATCTCAGATAAATGGGTCTTTTCGCAAACATTTTAGGAGCATTTTAAAGATTGGGCGGCATACGAAAAATGGGCGGAAGTCGCAAGGTTCCTAATAAGGGCTTCTTTTAAGGTTCTTTTCAGATTTTGAATGGTTAATACTCATAAAATAAAGGGTATTGAGGGATATCTCAGGTAAATGGGTCTTTTCTCAAACATTTTAGGAATATTTTAAAGATTGGGCGGCATACGAAAAAATGGGCGGAAGGCGCAAGGTTCCTAATAAGGGCTTCTTTTAAGGTTCTCTTCAGATTTTAAATGGTTAATACTCATAGAATAAAGGGTATTGAGGGATATCTCAGATAGATGGGTCTTTTTGCAAACATTTTAGGAGTATTTTAAAGATTGGGCGGCATACTAAAAAATGGGCGGAAGGCGCAAGGTTCCTAATAAGGGCTTCTTTTAAGGTTCTTTTCAGATTTTGAATGGTTAATACTCATAGAATAAAGGGTATTGAGGGATATCTCAGATAAATGGGTCTTTTCGCAAACATTTTAGGAGCATTTTAAAGATTGGGCGGCATACGGAAAAATGGGCGGAAGGCGCAAGGTTCCTAATAAGGGCTTCTTTTAAGGTTCTCTTCAGATTTTGAATGGTTAATACTCATAGAATAAAGGGTATTGAGGGATATCTCAGATAAATGGGTCTTTTCGCAAACATTTTAGGAGTATTTTAAAGATTGGGCGGCATACGAAAAAATGGGCGGAAGGCGCAAGGTTCCTAATAAGGGCTTCTTTTAAGGTTCTTTTCAGATTTTGAATGGTTAATACTCATAAAATAAAGGGTATTGAGGGATATCTCAGATAAATGGGTCTTTTCGCAAACATTTTAGGAGCATTTTAAAGATTGGGCGGCATACGAAAAAATGGGCGGAAGTCGCAAGGTTCCTAATAAGGGCTTCTTTTAAGGTTCTTTTCAGATTTTAAATGGTTAATACTCATAAAATAAAGGGTATTGAGGGATATCTCAGATAAATGGGTCTTTTCGCAAATATTTTAGGAGTATTTTAAAGATTGGGCGGCATACGAAAAAATGGGCGGAAGGCGCAAGGTTCCTAATAAGGGCTTCTTTTAAGGTTCTTTTCAGATTTTGAATGGTTAATACTCATAGAATAAAGGGTATTGAGGGATATCTCAGATAAATGGGTCTTTTCGCAAACATTTTTGGAGTATTTTAAAGATTGGGCGGCATAAAAAAAATGGGCGGAAGGCGCAAGGTTCCTAATAAGGGCTTCTTTTAAGGTTCTTTTCAGATTTTGAATGGTTAATACTCATAGAATAAAGGGTATTGAGGGATATCTCAGATAAATGGGTCTTTTTGCAAACATTTTAGGAGCATTTTAAAGATTGGGCGGCATACGAAAAATGGGCGGAAGTCGCAAGGTTCCTAATAAGGGCTTCTTTTAAGGTTCTTTTCAGATTTTGAATGGTTAATACTCATAAAATAAAGGGTATTGAGGGATATCTCAGGTAAATGGGTCTTTTCTCAAACATTTTAGGAATATTTTAAAGATTGGGCGGCATACGAAAAAATGGGCGGAAGGCGCAAGGTTCCTAATAAGGGCTTCTTTTAAGGTTCTTTTCAGATTTTGAATGGTTAATACTCATAGAATAAAGGGTATTGAGGGATATCTCAGATAAATGGGTCTTTTCGCAAACATTTTTGGAGTATTTTAAAGATTGGGCGGCATAAAAAAAATGGGCGGAAGGCGCAAGGTTCCTAATAAGGGCTTCTTTTAAGGTTCTTTTCAGATTTTGAATGGTTCATACTCATAGAATAAAGGGTATTGAGGGATATCTCAGATAAATGGGTCTTTTTGCAAACATTTTAGGAGCATTTTAAAGATTGGGCGGCATACGAAAAAATGGGCGGAAGGCGCAAGGTTCCTAATAAGGGCTTCTTTTAAGGTTCTTTTCAGATTTTGAATGGTTAATACTCATAGAATAAAGGGTATTGAGGGATATCTCAGATAAATGGGTCTTTTCGCAAACATTTTAGGAGCATTTTAAAGATTGGGCGGCATACGGAAAAATGGGCGGAAGGCGCAAGGTTCCTAATAAGGGCTTCTTTTAAGGTTCTCTTCAGATTTTGAATGGTTAATACTCATAGAATAAATGGTATTGAGGGATATCTCAGATAAATGGGTCTTTTCAGAAACATTTTAGGAGTATTTTAAAGATTGGGCGGCATACGAAAAAATGGGCGGAAGGCGCAAGGTTCCTAATAAGGGCTTCTTTTAAGGTTCTTTTCAGATTTTGAATGGTTAATACTCATAAAATAAAGGGTATTGAGGGATATCTCAGATAAATGGGTCTTTTCGCAAATATTTTAGGAGTATTTTAAAGATTGGGCGGCATACGAAAAAATGGGCGGAAGGCGCAAGGTTCCTAATAAGGGCTTCTTTTAAGGTTCTTTTCAGATTTTAAATGGTTAATACTCATAAAATAAAGGGTATTGAGGGATATCTCAGATAAATGGGTCTTTTCGCAAATATTTTAGGAGTATTTTAAAGATTGGGCGGCATACGAAAAAATGGGCGGAAGGCGCAAGGTTCCTAATAAGGGCTTCTTTTAAGGTTCTTTTCAGATTTTGAATGGTTAATACTCATAAAATAAAGGGTATTGAGGGATATCTCAGATAAATGGGTCTTTTCGCAAACATTTTTGGAGTATTTTAAAGATTGGGCGGCATTAAAAAAATGGGCGGAAGGCGCAAGGTTCCAAATAAGGGCTTCTTTTAAGGTTCTCTTCAGATTTTAAATGGTTAATACTCATAGAATAAAGGGTATTGAGAGATATCTCAGATAAATGGGTCTTTTCGCAAACATTTTAGGAGCATTTTAAAGATTGGGCGGCATACGGAAAAATGGGCGGAAGTCGCAAGGTTCCTAATAAGGGCTTCTTTTAAGGTTCTTTTCAGATTTTGAATGGTTAATACTCATAGAATAAAGGGTATTGAGGGATATCTCAGATAAATGGGTCTTTTCGCAAACATTTTAGGAGCATTTTAAAGATTGGGCGTCATACGAAAAATGGGCGGAAGTCGCAAGGTTCCTAATAAGGGCTTCTTTTAAGGTTCTTTTCAGATTTTGAATGGTTAATACTCATAAAATAAAGGGTATTGAGGGATATCTCAGGTAAATGGGTCTTTTCTCAAACATTTTAGGAATATTTTAAAGATTGGGCGGCATACGAAAAAATGGGCGGAAGGCGCAAGGTTCCAAATAAGGGCTTCTTTTAAGGTTCTCTTCAGATTTTAAATGGTTAATACTCATAGAATAAAGGGTATTGAGGGATATCTCAGATAAATGGGTCTTTTCGCAAACATTTTAGGAGCATTTTAAAGATTGGGCGGCATACGGAAAAATGGGCGGAAGGCGCAAGGTTCCTAATAAGGGCTTCTTTTAAGGTTCTCTTCAGATTTTGAAAGGTTAATACTCATAGAATAAAGGGTATTGAGGGATATCTCAGATAAATGGGTCTTTTCGCAAACATTTTAGGAGTATTTTAAAGATTGGGCGGCATACGAAAAAATGGGCGGAAGGCGCAAGGTTCCTAATAAGGGCTTCTTTTAAGGTTCTTTTCAGATTTTGAATGGTTAATACTCATAAAATAAAGGGTATTGAGGGATATCTCAGATAAATGGGTCTTTTCGCAAACATTTTAGGAGCATTTTAAAGATTGGGCGGCATACGAAAAAATGGGCGGAAGTCGCAAGGTTCCTAATAAGGGCTTCTTTTAAGGTTCTTTTCAGATTTTAAATGGTTAATACTCATAAAATAAAGGGTATTGAGGGATATCTCAGATAAATGGGTCTTTTCGCAAATATTTTAGGAGTATTTTAAAGATTGGGCGGCATACGAAAAAATGGGCGGAAGGCGCAAGGTTCCTAATAAGGGCTTCTTTTAAGGTTCTTTTCAGATTTTAAATGGTTAATACTCATAAAATAAAGGGTATTGAGGGATATCTCAGATAAATGGGTCTTTTCGCAAATATTTTAGGAGTATTTTAAAGATTGGGCGGCATACGAAAAAATGGGCGGAAGGCGCAAGGTTCCTAATAAGGGCTTCTTTTAAGGTTCTTTTCAGATTTTGAATGGTTAATACTCATAAAATAAAGGGTATTGAGGGATATCTCAGATAAATGGGTCTTTTCGCAAACATTTTTGGAGTATTTTAAAGATTGGGCGGCATTAAAAAAATGGGCGGAAGGCGCAAGGTTCCAAATAAGGGCTTCTTTTAAGGTTCTCTTCAGATTTTAAATGGTTAATACTCATAGAATAAAGGGTATTGAGGGATATCTCAGATAAATGGGTCTTTTCGCAAACATTTTAGGAGCATTTTAAAGATTGGGCGGCATACGGAAAAATGGGCGGAAGTCGCAAGGTTCCTAATAAGGGCTTCTTTTAAGGTTCTTTTCAGATTTTGAATGGTTAATACTCATAGAATAAAGGGTATTGAGGGATATCTCAGATAAATGGGTCTTTTCGCAAACATTTTAGGAGCATTTTAAAGATTGGGCGTCATACGAAAAATGGGCGGAAGTCGCAAGGTTCCTAATAAGGGCTTCTTTTAAGGTTCTTTTCAGATTTTGAATGGTTAATACTCATAAAATAAAGGGTATTGAGGGATATCTCAGGTAAATGGGTCTTTTCTCAAACATTTTAGGAATATTTTAAAGATTGGGCGGCATACGAAAAAATGGGCGGAAGGCGCAAGGTTCCAAATAAGGGCTTCTTTTAAGGTTCTCTTCAGATTTTAAATGGTTAATACTCATAGAATAAAGGGTATTGAGGGATATCTCAGATAAATGGGTCTTTTCGCAAACATTTTAGGAGCATTTTAAAGATTGGGCGGCATACGGAAAAATGGGCGGAAGGCGCAAGGTTCCTAATAAGGGCTTCTTTTAAGGTTCTCTTCAGATTTTGAATGGTTAATACTCATAGAATAAAGGGTATTGAGGGATATCTCAGATAAATGGGTCTTTTCGCAAACATTTTAGGAGTATTTTAAAGATTGGGCGGCATACGAAAAAATGGGCGGAAGGCGCAAGGTTCCTAATAAGGGCTTCTTTTAAGGTTCTTTTCAGATTTTGAATGGTTAATACTCATAAAATAAAGGGTATTGAGGGATATCTCAGATAAATGGGTCTTTTCGCAAACATTTTAGGAGCATTTTAAAGATTGGGCGGCATACGAAAAAATGGGCGGAAGTCGCAAGGTTCCTAATAAGGGCTTCTTTTAAGGTTCTTTTCAGATTTTAAATGGTTAATACTCATAAAATAAAGGGTATTGAGGGATATCTCAGATAAATGGGTCTTTTCGCAAATATTTTAGGAGTATTTTAAAGATTGGGCGGCATACGAAAAAATGGGCGGAAGGCGCAAGGTTCCTAATAAGGGCTTCTTTTAAGGTTCTTTTCAGATTTTGAATGGTTAATACTCATAGAATAAAGGGTATTGAGGGATATCTCAGATAAATGGGTCTTTTCGCAAACATTTTTGGAGTATTTTAAAGATTGGGCGGCATAAAAAAAATGGGCGGAAGGCGCAAGGTTCCTAATAAGGGCTTCTTTTAAGGTTCTTTTCAGATTTTGAATGGTTCATACTCATAGAATAAAGGGTATTGAGGGATATCTCAGATAAATGGGTCTTTTTGCAAACATTTTAGGAGCATTTTAAAGATTGGGCGGCATACGAAAAATGGGCGGAAGTCGCAAGGTTCCTAATAAGGGCTTCTTTTAAGGTTCTTTTCAGATTTTGAATGGTTAATACTCATAAAATAAAGGGTATTGAGGGATATCTCAGGTAAATGGGTCTTTTCTCAAACATTTTAGGAATATTTTAAAGATTGGGCGGCATACGAAAAAATGGGCGGAAGGCGCAAGGTTCCAAATAAGGGCTTCTTTTAAGGTTCTCTTCAGATTTTAAATGGTTAATACTCATAGAATAAAGGGTATTGAGGGATATCTCAGATAGATGGGTCTTTTTGCAAACATTTTAGGAGTATTTTAAAGATTGGGCGGCATACTAAAAAATGGGCGGAAGGCGCAAGGTTCCTAATAAGGGCTTCTTTTAAGGTTCTTTTCAGATTTTGAATGGTTAATACTCATAGAATAAAGGGTATTGAGGGATATCTCAGATAAATGGGTCTTTTCGCAAACTTTTTAGGAGTATTTTAAAGATTGGGCGGCATACGAAAAAATGGGCGGAAGGCGCAAGGTTCCTAATAAGGGCTTCTTTTAAGGTTCTTTTCAGATTTTGAATGGTTAATACTCATAGAATAAAGGGTATTGAGGGATATCTCAGATAAATGGGTCTTTTCGCAAACATTTTTGGAGTATTTTAAAGATTGGGCGGCATAAAAAAAATGGGCGGAAGGCGCAAGGTTCCTAATAAGGGCTTCTTTTAAGGTTCTTTTCAGATTTTGAATGGTTCATACTCATAGAATAAAGGGTATTGAGGGATATCTCAGATAAATGGGTCTTTTTGCAAACATTTTAGGAGCATTTTAAAGATTGGGCGGCATACGAAAAAATGGGCGGAAGGCGCAAGGTTCCTAATAAGGGCTTCTTTTAAGGTTCTTTTCAGATTTTGAATGGTTAATACTCATAGAATAAAGGGTATTGAGGGATATCTCAGATAAATGGGTCTTTTCGCAAACATTTTAGGAGCATTTTAAAGATTGGGCGGCATACGGAAAAATGGGCGGAAGTCGCAAGGTTCCTAATAAGGGCTTCTTTTAAGGTTCTCTTCAGATTTTGAATGGTTAATACTCATAGAATAAAGGGTATTGAGGGATATCTCAGATAAATGGGTCTTTTTAGAAACATTTTAGGAGTATTTTAAAGATTGGGCGGCATACGAAAAAATGGGCGGAAGGCGCAAGGTTCCTAATAAGGGCTTCTTTTAAGGTTCTTTTCAGATTTTGAATGGTTAATACTCATAAAATAAAGGGTATTGAGGGATATCTCAGATAAATGGGTCTTTTCGCAAATATTTTAGGAGTATTTTAAAGATTGGGCGGCATACTAAAAAATGGGCGGAAGGCGCAAGGTTCCTAATAAGGGCTTCTTTTAAGGTTCTTTTCAGATTTTTAATGGTTAATACTCATAAAATAAAGGGTATTGAGGGATATCTCAGATAAATGGGTCTTTTCGCAAATATTTTAGGAGTATTTTAAAGATTGGGCGGCATACGAAAAAATGGGCGGAAGGCGCAAGGTTCCTAATAAGGGCTTCTTTTAAGGTTCTTTTCAGATTTTGAATGGTTAATACTCATAAAATAAAGGGTATTGAGGGATATCTCAGATAAATGGGTCTTTTCGCAAACATTTTTGGAGTATTTTAAAGATTGGGCGGCATTAAAAAAATGGGCGGAAGGCGCAAGGTTCCAAATAAGGGCTTCTTTTAAGGTTCTCTTCAGATTTTAAATGGTTAATACTCATAGAATAAAGGGTATTGAGAGATATCTCAGATAAATGGGTCTTTTCGCAAACATTTTAGGAGCATTTTAAAGATTGGGCGGCATACGGAAAAATGGGCGGAAGTCGCAAGGTTCCTAATAAGGGCTTCTTTTAAGGTTCTTTTCAGATTTTGAATGGTTAATACTCATAGAATAAAGGGTATTGAGGGATATCTCAGATAAATGGGTCTTTTCGCAAACATTTTAGGAGCATTTTAAAGATTGGGCGTCATACGAAAAATGGGCGGAAGTCGCAAGGTTCCTAATAAGGGCTTCTTTTAAGGTTCTTTTCAGATTTTGAATGGTTAATACTCATAAAATAAAGGGTATTGAGGGATATCTCAGGTAAATGGGTCTTTTCTCAAACATTTTAGGAATATTTTAAAGATTGGGCGGCATACGAAAAAATGGGCGGAAGGCGCAAGGTTCCAAATAAGGGCTTCTTTTAAGGTTCTCTTCAGATTTTAAATGGTTAATACTCATAGAATAAAGGGTATTGAGGGATATCTCAGATAAATGGGTCTTTTCGCAAACATTTTAGGAGCATTTTAAAGATTGGGCGGCATACGGAAAAATGGGCGGAAGGCGCAAGGTTCCTAATAAGGGCTTCTTTTAAGGTTCTCTTCAGATTTTGAATGGTTAATACTCATAGAATAAAGGGTATTGAGGGATATCTCAGATAAATGGGTCTTTTCGCAAACATTTTAGGAGTATTTTAAAGATTGGGCGGCATACGAAAAAATGGGCGGAAGGCGCAAGGTTCCTAATAAGGGCTTCTTTTAAGGTTCTTTTCAGATTTTGAATGGTTAATACTCATAAAATAAAGGGTATTGAGGGATATCTCAGATAAATGGGTCTTTTCGCAAACATTTTAGGAGCATTTTAAAGATTGGGCGGCATACGAAAAAATGGGCGGAAGTCGCAAGGTTCCTAATAAGGGCTTCTTTTAAGGTTCTTTTCAGATTTTAAATGGTTAATACTCATAAAATAAAGGGTATTGAGGGATATCTCAGATAAATGGGTCTTTTCGCAAATATTTTAGGAGTATTTTAAAGATTGGGCGGCATACGAAAAAATGGGCGGAAAGCGCAAGGTTCCTAATAAGGGCTTCTTTTAAGGTTCTTTTCAGATTTTGAATGGTTAATACTCATAGAATAAAGGGTATTGAGGGATATCTCAGATAAATGGGTCTTTTCGCAAACATTTTTGGAGTATTTTAAAGATTGGGCGGCATAAAAAAAATGGGAGGAAGGCGCAAGGTTCCTAATAAGGGCTTCTTTTAAGGTTCTTTTCAGATTTTGAATGGTTCATACTCATAGAATAAAGGGTATTGAGGGATATCTCAGATAAATGGGTCTTTTTGCAAACATTTTAGGAGCATTTTAAAGATTGGGCGGCATACTAAAAAATGGGCGGAAGGCGCAAGGTTCCTAATAAGGGCTTCTTTTAAGGTTCTTTTCAGATTTTGAATGGTTAATACTCATAAAATAAAGGGTATTGAGGGATATCTCAGATAAATGGGTCTTTTCGCAAACATTTTAGGAGCATTTTAAAGATTGGGCGGCATACGAAAAAATGGGCGGAAGGCGCAAGGTTCCTAATAAGGGCTTCTTTTAAGGTTCTTTTCAGAATTTTAATGGTTAATACTCATAAAATAAAGGGTATTGAGGGATATCTCAGGTAAATGGGTCTTTTCTCAAATATTTTAGGAGTATTTTAAAGATTGGGCGGCATACGAAAAAATGGGCGGAAGGCGCAAGGTTCCTAATAAGGGCTTCTTTTAAGGTTCTTTTCAGATTTTAAATGGTTAATACTCATAAAATAAAGGGTATTGAGGGATATCTCAGATAAATGGGTCTTTTCGCAAATATTTTAGGAGTATTTTAAAGATTGGGCGGCATACGAAAAAATGGGCGGAAGGCGCAAGGTTCCTAATAAGGGCTTCTTTTAAGGTTCTTTTCAGATTTTGAATGGTTAATACTCATAGAATAAAGGGTATTGAGGGATATCTCAGATAAATGGGTCTTTTCGCAAACATTTTTGGAGTATTTTAAAGATTGGGCGGCATTAAAAAAATGGGCGGAAGGCGCAAGGTTCCAAATAAGGGCTTCTTTTAAGGTTCTCTTCAGATTTTAAATGGTTAATACTCATAGAATAAAGGGTATTGAGAGATATCTCAGATAAATGGGTCTTTTCGCAAACATTTTAGGAGCATTTTAAAGATTGGGCGGCATACGGAAAAATGGGCGGAAGTCGCAAGGTTCCTAATAAGGGCTTCTTTTAAGGTTCTTTTCAGATTTTGAATGGTTAATACTCATAGAATAAAGGGTATTGAGGGATATCTCAGATAAATGGGTCTTTTCGCAAACATTTTAGGAGCATTTTAAAGATTGGGCGTCATACGAAAAATGGGCGGAAGTCGCAAGGTTCCTAATAAGGGCTTCTTTTAAGGTTCTTTTCAGATTTTGAATGGTTAATACTCATAAAATAAAGGGTATTGAGGGATATCTCAGGTAAATGGGTCTTTTCTCAAACATTTTAGGAATATTTTAAAGATTGGGCGGCATACGAAAAAATGGGCGGAAGGCGCAAGGTTCCAAATAAGGGCTTCTTTTAAGGTTCTCTTCAGATTTTAAATGGTTAATACTCATAGAATAAAGGGTATTGAGGGATATCTCAGATAAATGGGTCTTTTCGCAAACATTTTAGGAGCATTTTAAAGATTGGGCGGCATACGAAAAAATGGGCGGAAGGCGCAAGGTTCCTAATAAGGGCTTCTTTTAAGGTTCTCTTCAGATTTTGAATGGTTAATACTCATAGAATAAAGGGTATTGAGGGATATCTCAGATAAATGGGTCTTTTCGCAAACATTTTAGGAGTATTTTAAAGATTGGGCGGCATACGAAAAAATGGGCGGAAGGCGCAAGGTTCCTAATAAGGGCTTCTTTTAAGGTTCTTTTCAGATTTTGAATGGTTAATACTCATAAAATAAAGGGTATTGAGGGATATCTCAGATAAATGGGTCTTTTCGCAAACATTTTAGGAGCATTTTAAAGATTGGGCGGCATACGAAAAAATGGGCGGAAGTCGCAAGGTTCCTAATAAGGGCTTCTTTTAAGGTTCTTTTCAGATTTTAAATGGTTAATACTCATAGAATAAATGCTATTGAGGGATATCTCAGATAAATGGGTCTTTTCGCAAATATTTTAGGAGTATTTTAAAGATTGGGCGGCATTCGAAAAAATGGGCGGAAAGCGCAAGGTTCCTAATAAGGGCTTCTTTTAAGGTTCTTTTCAGATTTTGAATGGTTAATACTCATAGAATAAAGGGTATTGAGGGATATCTCAGATAAATGGGTCTTTTCGCAAACATTTTTGGAGTATTTTAAAGATTGGGCGGCATAAAAAAAATGGGCGGAAGGCGCAAGGTTCCTAATAAGGGCTTCTTTTAAGGTTCTTTTCAGATTTTGAATGGTTCATACTCATAGAATAAAGGGTATTGAGGGATATCTCAGATAAATGGGTCTTTTTGCAAACATTTTAGGAGCATTTTAAAGATTGGGCGGCATACGAAAAAATGGGCGGAAGGCGCAAGGTTCCTAATAAGGGCTTCTTTTAAGGTTCTTTTCAGATTTTGAATGGTTAATACTCATAAAATAAAGGGTATTGAGGGATATCTCAGATAAATGGGTCTTTTCGCAAACATTTTAGGAGCATTTTAAAGATTGGGCGGCATACGAAAAAATGGGCGGAAGGCGCAAGGTTCCTAATAAGGGCTTCTTTTAAGGTTCTTTTCAGAATTTTAATGGTTAATACTCATAAAATAAAGGGTATTGAGGGATATCTCAGGTAAATGGGTCTTTTCTCAAACATTTTAGGAATATTTTAAAGATTGGGCGGCATACGAAAAATGGGCGGAAGGCGCAAGGTTCCAAATAAGGGCTTCTTTTAATGTTCTTTTCAGATTTTGAATGGTTAATACTCATAGAATAAAGGGTATTGAGGGATATCTCAGATAAATGGGTCTTTTCGCAAACATTTTTGGAGTATTATAAAGATTGGGCGGCATAAAAAAAATGGGCGGAAGGCACAAGGTTCCTAATAAGGGCTTCTTTTAAGGTTCTTTTCAGATTTTGAATGGTTAATACTCATAGAATAAAGGGTATTGAGGGATATCTCAGATAAATGGGTCTTTTCGCAAACATTTTAGGAGCATTTTAAAGATTGGGCGGCATACAAAAAAATGGGCGGAAGTCGCAAGGTTCCAAAAAAGGGCTTCTTTTAAGGTTCTTTTCAGATTTTGAATGGTTAATACTCATAGAATAAAGAGTATTGAGGGATATCTCAGATAAATGGGTCTTTTCGCAAACATTTTAGGAGCATTTTAAAGATTGGGCGGCATACGAAAAAATGGGCGGAAGTCGCAAGGTTCCTAATAAGGGCTTCTTTTAAGGTTCTTTTCAGATTTTTAATGGTTAATACTCATAAAATAAAGGGTATTGAGGGATATCTCAGGTAAATGGGTCTTTTCTCAAACATTTTAGGAATATTTTAAAGATTGGGCGGCATACGAAAAATGGGCGGAAGGCGCAAGGTTCCAAATAAGGGCTTCTTTTAAGGTTCTCTTCAGATTTTAAATGGTTAATACTCATAGAATAAAGGGTATTGAGGGATATCTCAGATAGATGGGTCTTTTTGCAAACATTTTAGGAGTATTTTAAAGATTGGGCGGCATAAAAAAAATGGGCGGAAGGCGCAAGGTTCCTAATAAGGGCTTCTTTTAAGGTTCTTTTCAGATTTTGAATGGTTAATACTCATAGAATAAAGGGTATTGAGGGATATCTCAGATAAATGGGTCTTTTCGCAAACATTTTAGGAGCATTTTAAAGATTGGGCGGCATACGGAAAAATGGGCGGAAGTCGCAAGGTTCCTAATAAGGGCTTCTTTTAAGGTTCTTTTCAGATTTTGAATGGTTAATACTCATAGAATAAAGGGTATTGAGGGATATCTCAGATAAATGGGTCTTTTCGCAAACATTTTAGGAGCATTTTAAAGATTGGGCGGCATACGGAAAAATGGGCGGAAGTCGCAAGGTTCCTAATAAGGGCTTCTTTTAAGGTTCTTTTCAGATTTTGAATGGTTAATACTCATAAAATAAAGGGTATTGAGGGATATCTCAGATAAATGGGTCTTTTCTCAAACATTTTAGGAATATTTTAAAGATTGGGCGGCATACGAAAAAATGGGCGGAAGGCGCAAGGTTCCAAATAAGGGCTTCTTTTAAGGTTCTCTTCAGATTTTAAATGGTTAATACTCATAGAATAAAGGGTATTGAGGGATATCTCAGATAGATGGGTCTTTTTGCAAGCATTTTAGGAGTATTTTAAAGATTGGGCGGCATACTAAAAAATGGGCGGAAGGCGCAAGGTTCCTAATAAGGGCTTCTTTTAAGGTTCTTTTCAGATTTTGAATGGTTAATACTCATAGAATAAAGGGTATTGAGGGATATCTCAGATAAATGGGTCTTTTCGCAAACATTTTTGGAGTATTTTAAAGATTGGGCGGCATAAAAAAAATGGGCGGAAGGCGCAAGGTTCCAAATAAGGGCTTCTTTTAAGGTTCTCTTCAGATTTTGAATGGTTAATACTCATAGAATAAAGGGTATTGAGGGATATCTCAGATAGATGGGTCTTTTTGCAAACATTTTAGGAGTATTTTAAAGATTGGGCGGCATAAAAACAATGGGCGGAAGGCGCAAGGTTCCTAATAAGGGCTTCTTTTAAGGTTCTTTTCAGATTTTTAATGGTTAATACTCATAAAATAAAGGGTATTGAGGGATATCTCAGGTAAATGGGTCTTTTCTCAAACATTTTAGGAATATTTTAAAGATTGGGCGGCATACTAAAAAATGGGCGGAAGTCGCAAGGTTCCAAATAAGGGCTTCTTTTAAGGTTCTCTTCAGATTTTAAATGGTTAATACTCATAGAATAAAGGGTATTGAGGGATATCTCAGATAGATGGGTCTTTTTGCAAACATTTTAGGAGTATTTTAAAGATTGGGCGGCATAAAAAAAATGGGCGGAAGGCGCAAGGTTCCTAATAAGGGCTTCTTTTAAGGTTCTTTTCAGATTTTGAATGGTTAATACTCATAGAATAAAGGGTATTGAGGGATATCTCAGATAAATGGGTCTTTTCGCAAACATTTTAGGAGCATTTTAAAGATTGGGCGGCATACAAAAAAATGGGCGGAAGTCGCAAGGTTCCAAATAAGGGCTTCTTTTAAGGTTCTTTTCAGATTTTGAATGGTTAATACTCATAGAATAAAGGGTATTGAGGGATATCTCAGATAAATGGGTCTTTTCGCAAACATTTTAGGAGCATTTTAAAGATTGGGCGGCATACGAAAAAATGGGCGGAAGTCGCAAGGTTCCTAATAAGGGCTTCTTTTAAGGTTCTTTTCAGATTTTTAATGGTTAATACTCATAAAATAAAGGGTATTGAGGGATATCTCAGGTAAATGGGTCTTTTCTCAAACATTTTAGGAATATTTTAAAGATTGGGCGGCATACGAAAAAATGGGCGGAAGGCGCAAGGTTCCAAATAAGGGCTTCTTTTAAGGTTCTCTTCAGATTTTAAATGGTTAATACTCATAGAATAAAGGGTATTGAGGGATATCTCAGATAGATGGGTCTTTTTGCAAACATTTTAGGAGTATTTTAAAGATTGGGCGGCATACTAAAAAATGGGCGGAAGGCGCAAGGTTCCTAATAAGGGCTTCTTTTAAGGTTCTTTTCAGATTTTGAATGGTTAATACTCATAGAATAAAGGGTATTGAGGGATATCTCTGATAAATGGGTCTTTTCGCAAACATTTTAGGAGCATTTTAAAGATTGGGCGGCATACGGAAAAATGGGCGGAAGTCGCAAGGTTCCTAATAAGGGCTTCTTTTAAGGTTCTCTTCAGATTTTGAATGGTTAATACTCATAGAATAAAGGGTATTGAGGGATATCTCAGATAAATGGGTCTTTTCAGAAACATTTTAGGAGTATTTTAAAGATTGGGCGGCATACGAAAAAATGGGCGGAAGGCGCAAGGTTCCTAATAAGGGCTTCTTTTAAGGTTCTTTTCAGATTTTGAATGGTTAATACTCATAAAATAAAGGGTATTGAGGGATATCTCAGATAAATGGGTCTTTTCGCAAACATTTTAGGAGCATTTTAAAGATTGGGCGGCATACGAAAAAATGGGCGGAAGTCGCAAGGTTCCTAATAAGGGCTTCTTTTAAGGTTCTTTTCAGATTTTAAATGGTTAATACTCATAAAATAAAGGGTATTGAGGGATATCTCAGATAAATGGGTCTTTTCGCAAATATTTTAGGAGTATTTTAAAGATTGGGCGGCATACGAAAAAATGGGCGGAAGGCGCAAGGTTCCTAATAAGGGCTTCTTTTAAGGTTCTTTTCAGATTTTGAATGGTTAATACTCATAGAATAAAGGGTATTGAGGGATATCTCAGATAAATGGGTCTTTTCGCAAATATTTTAGGAGTATTTTAAAGATTGGGCGGCATACGAAAAAATGGGCGGAAGGCGCAAGGTTCCTAATAAGGGCTTCTTTTAAGGTTCTTTTCAGATTTTGAATGGTTAATACTCATAGAATAAAGGGTATTGAGGGATATCTCAGATAAATGGGTCTTTTCGCAAACATTTTAGGAGCATTTTAAAGATTGGGCGGCATACAAAAAAATGGGCGGAAGTCGCAAGGTTCCTAATAAGGGCTTCTTTTAAGGTTCTTTTCAGATTTTTAATGGTTAATACTCATAGAATAAAGGGTATTGAGGGATATCTCAGATAAATGGGTCTTTTCGCAAACATTTTAGGAGCATTTTAAAGATTGGGCGGCATACGAAAAAATGGGCGGAAGGCGCAAGGTTCCTAATAAGGGCTTCTTTTAAGGTTCTTTTCAGATTTTGAATGGTTAATACTCATAGAATAAAGGGTATTGAGGGATATCTCAGATAAATGGGTCTTTTCGCAAACATTTTAGGAGCATTTTAAAGATTGGGCGGCATACGAAAAAATGGGCGGAAGGCGCAAGGTTCCTAATAAGGGCTTCTTTTAAGGTTCTTTTCAGATTTTGAATGGTTAATACTCATAGAATAAAGGGTATTGAGGGATATCTCAGATAAATGGGTCTTTTCGCAAACATTTTTGGAGTATTTTAAAGATTGGGCGGCATAAAAAAAATGGGCGGAAGGCGCAAGGTTCCAAATAAGGGCTTCTTTTAAGGTTCTCTTCAGATTTTCAATGGTTAATACTCATAGAATAAAGGGTATTGAGGGATATCTCAGATAGATGGGTCTTTTTGCAAACATTTTAGGAGTATTTTAAAGATTGGGCGGCATAAAAACAATGGGCGGAAGGCGCAAGGTTCCTAATAAGGGCTTCTTTTAAGGTTCTTTTCAGATTTTTAATGGTTAATACTCATAAAATAAAGGGTATTGAGGGATATCTCAGGTAAATGGGTCTTTTCTCAAACATTTTAGGAATATTTTAAAGATTGGGCGGCATACGAAAAAATGGGCGGAAGTCGCAAGGTTCCAAATAAGGGCTTCTTTTAAGGTTCTCTTCAGATTTTAAATGGTTAATACTCATAGAATAAAGGGTATTGAGGGATATCTCAGATAGATGGGTCTTTTTGCAAACATTTTAGGAGTATTTTAAAGATTGGGCGGCATAAAAAAAATGGGCGGAAGGCGCAAGGTTCCTAATAAGGGCTTCTTTTAAGGTTCTTTTCAGATTTTGAATGGTTAATACTCATAGAATAAAGGGTATTGAGGGATATCTCAGATAAATGGGTCTTTTCGCAAACATTTTAGGAGCATTTTAAAGATTGGGCGGCATACAAAAAAATGGGCGGAAGTCGCAAGGTTCCAAATAAGGGCTTCTTTTAAGGTTCTTTTCAGATTTTGAATGGTTAATACTCATAGAATAAAGGGTATTGAGGGATATCTCAGATAAATGGGT
This sequence comes from Phorcus lineatus, assembly GCA_921293015.1. Lineage (NCBI taxonomy): Eukaryota > Metazoa > Mollusca > Gastropoda > Trochida > Trochidae > Phorcus > Phorcus lineatus. The sequence goes on from OV121094.1 coordinate 7,465,697, forward strand.
CTTTTCGCAAACATTTTAGGAGCATTTTAAAGATTGGGCGGCATACGAAAAAATGGGCGGAAGTCGCAAGGTTCCTAATAAGGGCTTCTTTTAAGGTTCTTTTCAGATTTTGAATGGTTAATACTCATAAAATAAAGGGTATTGAGGGATATCTCAGGTAAATGGGTCTTTTCTCAAACATTTTAGGAATATTTTAAAGATTGGGCGGCATACGAAAAAATGGGCGGAAGGCGCAAGGTTCCAAATAAGGGCTTCTTTTAAGGTTCTCTTCAGATTTTAAATGGTTAATACTCATAGAATAAAGGGTATTGAGGGATATCTCAGATAGATGGGTCTTTTTGCAAACATTTTAGGAGTATTTTAAAGATTGGGTGGCATACTAAAAAATGGGCGGAAGGCGCAAGGTTCCTAATAAGGGCTTCTTTTAAGGTTCTTTTCAGATTTTGAATGGTTAATACTCATAGAATAAAGGGTATTGAGGGATATCTCAGATAAATGGGTCTTTTCGCAAACATTTTAGGAGCATTTTAAAGATTGGGCGGCATACGGAAAAATGGGCGGAAGTCGCAAGGTTCCTAATAAGGGCTTCTTTTAAGGTTCTCTTCAGATTTTGAATGGTTAATACTCATAGAATAAAGGGTATTGAGGGATATCTCAGATAAATGGGTCTTTTCAGAAACATTTTAGGAGTATTTTAAAGATTGGGCGGCATACGAAAAAATGGGCGGAAGGCGCAAGGTTCCTAATAAGGGCTTCTTTTAAGGTTCTTTTCAGATTTTGAATGGTTAATACTCATAAAATAAAGGGTATTGAGGGATATCTCAGATAAATGGGTCTTTTCGCAAACATTTTAGGAGCATTTTAAAGATTGGGCGGCATACGAAAAAATGGGCGGAAGTCGCAAGGTTCCTAATAAGGGCTTCTTTTAAGGTTCTTTTCAGATTTTAAATGGTTAATACTCATAAAATAAAGGGTATTGAGGGATATCTCAGATAAATGGGTCTTTTCGCAAATATTTTAGGAGTATTTTAAAGATTGGGCGGCATACGAAAAAATGGGCGGAAGGCGCAAGGTTCCTAATAAGGGCTTCTTTTAAGGTTCTTTTCAGATTTTGAATGGTTAATACTCATAGAATAAAGGGTATTGAGGGATATCTCAGATAAATGGGTCTTTTCGCAAACATTTTAGGAGTATTTTAAAGATTGGGCGGCATACAAAAAAATGGGCGGAAGTCGCAAGGTTCCAAATAAGGGCTTCTTTTAAGGTTCTTTTCAGATTTTGAATGGTTAATACTCATAGAATAAAGGGTATTGAGGGATATCTCAGATAAATGGGTCTTTTCGCAAACATTTTAGGAGCATTTTAAAGATTGGGCGGCATACGAAAAAATGGGCGGAAGTCGCAAGGTTCCTAATAAGGGCTTCTTTTAAGGTTCTTTTCAGATTTTGAATGGTTAATACTCATAAAATAAAGGGTATTGAGGAATATCTCAGGTAAATGGGTCTTTTCTCAAACATTTTAGGAATATTTTAAAGATTGGGCGGCATACGAAAAAATGGGCGGAAGGCGCAAGGTTCCAAATAAGGGCTTCTTTTAAGGTTCTCTTCAGATTTTAAATGGTTAATACTCATAGAATAAAGGGTATTGAGGGATATCTCAGATAGATGGGTCTTTTTGCAAACATTTTAGGAGTATTTTAAAGATTGGGCGGCATACTAAAAAATGGGCGGAAGGCGCAAGGTTCCTAATAAGGGCTTCTTTTAAGGTTCTTTTCAGATTTTGAATGGTTAATACTCATAGAATAAAGGGTATTGAGGGATATCTCAGATAAATGGGTCTTTTCGCAAACATTTTAGGAGCATTTTAAAGATTGGGCGGCATACGGAAAAATGGGCGGAAGTCGCAAGGTTCCTAATAAGGGCTTCTTTTAAGGTTCTCTTCAGATTTTGAATGGTTAATACTCATAGAATAAAGGGTATTGAGGGATATCTCAGATAAATGGGTCTTTTCAGAAACATTTTAGGAGTATTTTAAAGATTGGGCGGCATACGAAAAAATGGGCGGAAGGCGCAAGGTTCCTAATAAGGGCTTCTTTTAAGGTTCTCTTCAGATTTTGAATGGTTAATACTCATAAAATAAAGGGTATTGAGGGATATCTCAGATAAATGGGTCTTTTCGCAAACATTTTAGGAGCATTTTAAAGATTGGGCGGCATACGAAAAAATGGGCGGAAGTCGCAAGGTTCCTAATAAGGGCTTCTTTTAAGGTTCTTTTCAGATTTTAAATGGTTAATACTCATAAAATAAAGGGTATTGAGGGATATCTCAGATAAATGGGTCTTTTCGCAAATATTTTAGGAGTATTTTAAAGATTGGGCGGCATACTAAAAAATGGGCGGAAGGCGCAAGGTTCCTAATAAGGGCTTCTTTTAAGGTTCTTTTCAGATTTTGAATGGTTAATACTCATAGAATAAAGGGTATTGAGGGATATCTCAGATAAATGGGTCTTTTCGCAAACATTTTAGGAGTATTTTAAAGATTGGGCGGCATACAAAAAAATGGGCGGAAGTCGCAAGGTTCCAAATAAGGGCTTCTTTTAAGGTTCTTTTCAGATTTTGAATGGTTAATACTCATAGAATAAAGGGTATTGAGGGATATCTCAGATAAATGGGTCTTTTCGCAAACATTTTAGGAGCATTTTAAAGATTGGGCGGCATACGAAAAAATGGGCGGAAGTCGCAAGGTTCCTAATAAGGGCTTCTTTTAAGGTTCTTTTCAGATTTTGAATGGTTAATACTCATAAAATAAAGGGTATTGAGGAATATCTCAGGTAAATGGGTCTTTTCTCAAACATTTTAGGAATATTTTAAAGATTGGGCGGCATACGAAAAAATGGGCGGAAGGCGCAAGGTTCCAAATAAGGGCTTCTTTTAAGGTTCTCTTCAGATTTTAAATGGTTAATACTCATAGAATAAAGGGTATTGAGGGATATCTCAGATAGATGGGTCTTTTTGCAAACATTTTAGGAGTATTTTAAAGATTGGGCGGCATACTAAAAAATGGGCGGAAGGCGCAAGGTTCCTAATAAGGGCTTCTTTTAAGGTTCTTTTCAGATTTTGAATGGTTAATACTCATAGAATAAAGGGTATTGAGGGATATCTCAGATAAATGGGTCTTTTCGCAAACATTTTAGGAGCATTTTAAAGATTGGGCGGCATACGGAAAAATGGGCGGAAGTCGCAAGGTTCCTAATAAGGGCTTCTTTTAAGGTTCTCTTCAGATTTTGAATGGTTAATACTCATAGAATAAAGGGTATTGAGGGATATCTCAGATAAATGGGTCTTTTCAGAAACATTTTAGGAGTATTTTAAAGATTGGGCGGCATACGAAAAAATGGGCGGAAGGCGCAAGGTTCCTAATAAGGGCTTCTTTTAAGGTTCTTTTCAGATTTTGAATGGTTAATACTCATAAAATAAAGGGTATTGAGGGATATCTCAGATAAATGGGTCTTTTCGCAAACATTTTAGGAGCATTTTAAAGATTGGGCGGCATACGAAAAAATGGGCGGAAGTCGCAAGGTTCCTAATAAGGGCTTCTTTTAAGGTTCTTTTCAGATTTTAAATGGTTAATACTCATAAAATAAAGGGTATTGAGGGATATCTCAGATAAATGGGTCTTTTCGCAAATATTTTAGGAGTATTTTAAAGATTGGGCGGCATACGAAAAAATGGGCGGAAGGCGCAAGGTTCCTAATAAGGGCTTCTTTTAAGGTTCTTTTCAGATTTTGAATGGAGTAATACTCATAGAATAAAGGGTATTGAGGGATATCTCAGATAAATGGGTCTTTTTGCAAACATTTTTGGAGTATTTTAAAGATTGGGCGGCATAAAAAAAATGGGCGGAAGGCGCAAGGTTCCTAATAAGGGCTTCTTTTAAGGTTCTTTTCAGATTTTGAATGGTTCATACTCATAGAATAAAGGGTATTGAGGGATATCTCAGATAAATGGGTCTTTTTGCAAACATTTTAGGAGCATTTTAAAGATTGGGCGGCATACGAAAAAATGGGCGGAAGGCGCAAGGTTCCTAATAAGGGCTTCTTTTAAGGTTCTTTTCAGATTTTGAATGGTTAATACTCATAAAATAAAGGGTATTGAGGGATATCTCAGATAAATGGGTCTTTTCGCAAACATTTTAGGAGCATTTTAAAGATTGGGCGGCATACGAAAAAATGGGCGGAAGGCGCAAGGTTCCTAATAAGGGCTTCTTTTAAGGTTCTTTTCAGAATTTTAATGGTTAATACTCATAAAATAAAGGGTATTGAGGGATATCTTAGATAAATGGGTCTTTTCGCAAATATTTTAGGAGTATTTTAAAGATTGGGCGGCATAAAAAAAATGGGCGGAAGGCGCAAGGTTCATAATAAGGGCTTCTTTTAAGGTTCTTTTCAGATTTTGAATGGTTAATACTCATAGAATAAAGGGTATTGAGAGATATCTCAGATAAATGGGTCTTTTCGCAAACATTTTAGGAGCATTTTAAAGATTGGGCGGCATACGGAAAAATGGGCGGAAGTCGCAAGGTTCCTAATAAGGGCTTCTTTTAAGGTTCTTTTCAGATTTTGAATGGTTAATACTCATAGAATAAAGGGTATTGAGGGATATCTCAGATAAATGGGTCTTTTCGCAAACATTTTAGGAGCATTTTAAAGATTGGGCGGCATACGAAAAATGGGCGGAAGTCGCAAGGTTCCTAATAAGGGCTTCTTTTAAGGTTCTTTTCAGATTTTGAATGGTTAATACTCATAGAATAAAGGGTATTGAGGGATATCTCAGGTAAATGGGTCTTTTCTCAAACATTTTAGGAATATTTTAAAGATTGGGCGGCATACGAAAAAATGGGCGGAAGGCGCAAGGTTCCAAATAAGGGCTTCTTTTAAGGTTCTCTTCAGATTTTAAATGGTTAATACTCATAGAATAAAGGGTATTGAGGGATATCTCAGATAGATGGGTCTTTTTGCAAACATTTTAGGAGTATTTTAAAGATTGGGCGGCATACTAAAAAATGGGCGGAAGGCGCAAGGTTCCTAATAAGGGCTTCTTTTAAGGTTCTTTTCAGATTTTGAATGGTTAATACTCATAGAATAAAGGGTATTGAGGGATATCTCAGATAAATGGGTCTTTTCGCAAACATTTTAGGAGCATTTTAAAGATTGGGCGGCATACGGAAAAATGGGCGGAAGGCGCAAGGTTCCTAATAAGGGCTTCTTTTAAGGTTCTCTTCAGATTTTGAATGGTTAATACTCATAGAATAAAGGGTATTGAGGGATATCTCAGATAAATGGGTCTTTTTGCAAACATTTTAGGAGTATATTAAAGATTGGTCGGCATACGAAAAAATGGGCGGAAGGCGCAAGGTTCCTAATAAGGGCTTCTTTTAAGGTTCTTTTCAGATTTTGAATGGTTAATACTCATAAAATAAAGGGTATTGAGGGATATCTCAGATAAATGGGTCTTTTCGCAAACATTTTAGGAGCATTTTAAAGATTGGGCGGCATACGAAAAAATGGGCGGAAGTCGCAAGGTTCCTAATAAGGGCTTCTTTTAAGGTTCTTTTCAGATTTTAAATGGTTAATACTCATAAAATAAAGGGTATTGAGGGATATCTCAGATAAATGGGTCTTTTCGCAAATATTTTAGGAGTATTTTAAAGATTGGGCGGCATACGAAAAAATGGGCGGAAGGCGCAAGGTTCCTAATAAGGGCTTCTTTTAAGGTTCTTTTCAGATTTTGAATGGTTAATACTCATAGAATAAAGGGTATTGAGGGATATCTTAGATAAATGGGTCTTTTTGCAAACATTTTTGGAGTATTTTAAAGATTGGGCGGCATAAAAAAAATGGGCGGAAGGCGCAAGGTTCCTAATAAGGGCTTCTTTTAAGGTTCTTTTCAGATTTTGAATGGTTCATACTCATAGAATAAAGGGTATTGAGGGATATCTCAGATAAATGGGTCTTTTCTCAAACATTTTAGGAATATTTTAAAGATTGGGCGGCATACTAAAAAATGGGCGGAAGGCGCAAGGTTCCTAATAAGGGCTTCTTTTAAGGTTCTTTTCAGATTTTTAATGGTTAATACTCATAAAATAAAGGGTATTGAGGGATATTTTAGATAAATGGGTCTTTTCGCAAATATTTTAGGAGTATTTTAAAGATTGGGCGGCATACGAAAAAATGGGCGGAAGGCGCAAGGTTCCTAATAAGGGCTTCTTTTAAGGTTCTTTTCAGATTTTGAATGGTTAATACTCATAGAATAAAGGGTATTGAGGGATATCTCAGATAAATGGGTCTTTTCGCAAACATTTTTGGAGTATTTTAAAGATTGGGCGGCATAAAAAAAATGGGCGGAAGGCGCAAGGTTCCTAATAAGGGCTTCTTTTAAGGTTCTTTTCAGATTTTGAATGGTTAATACTCATAGAATAAAGAGTATTGAGGGATATCTCAGATAAATGGGTCTTTTCGCAAACATTTTAGGAGCATTTTAAAGATTGGGCGGCATACGAAAAAATGGGCGGAAGGCGCAAGGTTCCTAATAAGGGCTTCTTTTAAGGTTCTTTTCAGATTTTGAATGGTTAATACTCATAGAATAAAGGGTATTGAGGGATATCTCAGATAAATGGGTCTTTTCGCAAACATGTTAGGAGCATTTTAAAGATTGGGCGGCATACGAAAAAATGGGCGGAAGGCGCAAGGTTCCTAATAAGGGCTTCTTTTAAGGTTCTTTTCAGATTTTTAATGGTTAATACTCATAAAATAAAGGGTATTGAGGGATATCTCAGATAAATGGGTCTTTTCTCAAACATTTTAGGAATATTTTAAAGATTGGGCGGCATACTAAAAAATGGGCGGAAGGCGCAAGGTTCCTAATAAGGGCTTCTTTTAAGGTTCTTTTCAGATTTTTAATGGTTAATACTCATAAAATAAAGGGTATTGAGGGATATTTTAGATAAATGGGTCTTTTCGCAAATATTTTAGGAGTATTTTAAAGATTGGGCGGCATACGAAAAAATGGGCGGAAGGCGCAAGGTTCCTAATAAGGGCTTCTTTTAAGGTTCTTTTCAGATTTTGAATGGTTAATACTCATAGAATAAAGGGTATTGAGGGATATCTCAGATAAATGGGTCTTTTCGCAAACATTTTTGGAGTATTTTAAAGATTGGGCGGCATAAAAAAAATGGGCGGAAGGCGCAAGGTTCCTAATAAGGGCTTCTTTTAAGGTTCTTTTCAGATTTTGAATGGTTCATACTCATAGAATAAAGGGTATTGAGGGATATCTCAGATAAATGGGTCTTTTTGCAAACATTTTAGGAGCATTTTAAAGATTGGGCGGCATACGAAAAAATGGGCGGAAGGCGCAAGGTTCCTAATAAGGGCTTCTTTTAAGGTTCTGTTCAGATTTTGAATGGTTAATACTCATAAAATAAAGGGTATTGAGGGATATCTCAGATAAATGGGTCTTTTCGCAAACATTTTAGGAGCATTTTAAAGATTGGGCGGCATACGAAAAAATGGGCGGAAGGCGCAAGGTTCCTAATAAGGGCTTCTTTTAAGGTTCTTTTCAGAATTTTAATGGTTAATACTCATAAAATAAAGGGTATTGAGGGATATCTTAGATAAATGGGTCTTTTCGCAAATATTTTAGGAGTATTTTAAAGATTGGGCGGCATACTAAAAAATGGGCGGAAGGCGCAAGGTTCCTAATAAGGGCTTCTTTTAAGGTTCTTTTCAGATTTTGAATGGTTAATACTCATAGAATAAAGGGTATTGAGGGATATCTCAGATAAATGGGTCTTTTCGCAAACATTTTTGGAGTATTTTAAAGATTGGGCGGCATAAAAAAAATGGGCGGAAGGCACAAGGTTCCTAATAAGGGCTTCTTTTAAGGTTCTTTTCAGATTTTGAATGGTTAATACTCATAGAATAAAGAGTATTGAGGGATATCTCAGATAAATGGGTCTTTTCGCAAACATTTTAGGAGCATTTTAAAGATTGGGCGGCATACGAAAAAATGGGCGGAAGGCGCAAGGTTCCTAATAAGGGCTTCTTTTAAGGTTCTTTTCAGATTTTGAATGGTTAATACTCATAAAATAAAGGGTATTGAGGGATATCTCAGATAAATGGGTTTTTTCGCAAACATGTTAGGAGCATTTTAAAGATTGGGCGGCATACGAAAAAATGGGTGGAAGGCGCAAGGTTCCTAATAAGGGCTTCTTTTAAGGTTCTTTTAAGATTTTAAATGGTTAATACTCATAGAATAAAGGGTATTGAGGGATATCTCAGATAAATGGGTCTTTTCGCAAACATTTTAGGAGCATTTTAAAGATTGGGCGGCATACGGAAAAATGGGTGGAAGGCGCAAGGTTCCTAATAAGGGCTTCTTTTAAGGTTCTTTTCAGATTTTTAATGGTTAATACTCATAAAATAAAGGGTATTGAGGGATATCTCAGGTAAATGGGTCTTTTCTCAAACATTTTAGGAATATTTTAAAGATTGGGCGGCATACGAAAAAATGGGCGGAAGGCGCAAGGTTCCAAATAAGGGCTTCTTTTAAGGTTCTCTTCAGATTTTGAATGGTTAATACTCATAGAATAAAGGGTATTGAGGGATATCTCAGATAGATGGGTCTTTTTGCAAACATTTTAGGAGTATTTTAAAGATTGGGCGGCATAAAAAAAATGGGCGGAAGGCGCAAGGTTCCTAATAAGGGCTTCTTTTAAGGTTCTTTTCAGATTTTGAATGGTTAATACTCATAGAATAAAGGGTATTGAGGGATATCTCAGATAAATGGGTCTTTTCGCAAACATTTTAGGAGCATTTTAAAGATTGGGCGGCATACGGAAAAATGGGCGGAAGTCGCAAGGTTCCTAATAAGGGCTTCTTTTAAGGTTCTTTTCAGATTTTGAATGGTTAATACTCATAGAATAAAGGGTATTGAGGGATATCTCAGATAAATGGGTCTTTTCGCAAACATTTTAGGAGCATTTTAAAGATTGGGCGGCATACGGAAAAATGGGCGGAAGTCGCAAGGTTCCTAATAAGGGCTTCTTTTAAGGTTCTTTTCAGATTTTGAATGGTTAATACTCATAAAATAAAGGGTATTGAGGGATATCTCAGGTAAATGGGTCTTTTCTCAAACATTTTAGGAATATTTTAAAGATTGGGCGGCATACGAAAAAATGGGCGGAAGGCGCAAGGTTCCAAATAAGGGCTTCTTTTAAGGTTCTCTTCAGATTTTAAATGGTTAATACTCATAGAATAAAGGGTATTGAGGGATATCTCAGATAGATGGGTCTTTTTGCAAACATTTTAGGAGTATTTTAAAGATTGGGCGGCATACTAAAAAATGGGCGGAAGGCGCAAGGTTCCTAATAAGGGCTTCTTTTAAGGTTCTTTTCAGATTTTGAATGGTTAATTCTCATAGAATAAAGGGTATTGAGGGATATCTCAGATAAATGGGTCTTTTTGCAAACATTTTAGGAGCATTTTAAAGATTGGGCGGCATACGGAAAAATGGGCGGAAGTCGCAAGGTTCCTAATAAGGGCTTCTTTTAAGGTTCTCTTCAGATTTTGAATGGTTAATACTCATAGAATAAAGGGTATTGAGGGATATCTAAGATAAATGGGTCTTTTCAGAAACATTTTAGGAGTATTTTAAAGATTGGGCGGCATACGAAAAAATGGGCGGAAGGCGCAAGGTTCCTAATAAGGGCTTCTTTTAAGGTTCTTTTCAGATTTTGAATGGTTAATACTCATAAAATAAAGGGTATTGAGGGATATCTCAGATAAATGGGTCTTTTCGCAAATATTTTAGGAGTATTTTAAAGATTGGGCGGCATACGAAAAAATGGGCGGAAGGCGCAAGGTTCCTAATAAGGGCTTCTTTTAAGGTTCTTTTCAGATTTTGAATGGTTAATACTCATAGAATAAAGGGTATTGAGGGATATCTCAGATAAATGGGTCTTTTCGCAAACATTTTTGGAGTATTTTAAAGATTGGGCGGCATAAAAAAAATGGGCGGAAGGCGCAAGGTTCAAAATAAGGGCTTCTTTTAAGGTTCTCTTCAGATTTTAAATGGTTAATACTCATAGAATAAAGGGTATTGAGGGATATCTCAGATAGATGGGTCTTTTTGCAAACATTTTAGGAGTATTTTAAAGATTGGGCGGCATAAAAAAAATGGGCGGAAGGCGCAAGGTTCCTAATAAGGGCTTCTTTTAAGGTTCTTTTCAGATTTTGAATGGTTAATACTCATAGAATAAAGGGTATTGAGAGATATCTCAGATAAATGGGTCTTTTCGCAAACATTTTAGGAGCATTTTAAAGATTGGGCGGCATACGGAAAAATGGGCGGAAGTCGCAAGGTTCCTAATAAGGGCTTCTTTTAAGGTTCTTTTCAGATTTTGAATGGTTAATACTCATAGAATAAAGGGTATTGAGGGATATCTCAGATAAATGGGTCTTTTCGCAAACATTTTAGGAGCATTTTAAAGATTGGGCGGCATACGGAAAAATGGGCGGAAGTCGCAAGGTTCCTAATAAGGGCTTCTTTTAAGGTTCTTTTCAGATTTTGAATGGTTAATACTCATAAAATAAAGGGTATTGAGGGATATCTCAGGTAAATGGGTCTTTTCTCAAACATTTTAGGAATATTTTAAAGATTGGGCGGCATACGAAAAAATGGGCGGAAGGCGCAAGGTTCCTAATAAGGGCTTCTTTTAAGGTTCTCTTCAGATTTTAAATGGTTAATACTCATAGAATAAAGGGTATTGAGGGATATCTCCGATAGATGGGTCTTTTTGCAAACATTTTAGGAGTATTTTAAAGATTGGGCGGCATACTAAAAAATGGGCGGAAGGCGCAAGGTTCCTAATAAGGGCTTCTTTTAAGGTTCTTTTCAGATTTTGAATGGTTAATACTCATAGAATAAAGGGTATTGAGGGATATCTCAGATAAATGGGTCTTTTCGCAAACATTTTAGGAGCATTTTAAAGATTGGGCGGCATACGGAAAAATGGGCGGAAGTCGCAAGGTTCCTAATAAGGGCTTCTTTTAAGGTTCTCTTCAGATTTTGAATGGTTAATACTCATAGAATAAAGGGTATTGAGGGATATCTCAGATAAATGGGTCTTTTCAGAAACATTTTAGGAGTATTTTAAAGATTGGGCGGCATACAAAAAAATGGGCGGAAGGCGCAAGGTTCCTAATAAGGGCTTCTTTTAAGGTTCTTTTCAGATTTTGAATGGTTAATACTCATAAAATAAAGGGTATTGAGGGATATCTCAGATAAATGGGTCTTTTCGCAAACATTTTAGGAGCATTTTAAAGATTGGGCGGCATACGAAAAAATGGGCGGAAGTCGCAAGGTTCCTAATAAGGGCTTCTTTTAAGGTTCTTTTCAGATTTTAAATGGTTAATACTCATAAAATAAAGGGTATTGAGGGATATCTCAGGTAAATGGGTCTTTTCTCAAACATTTTAGGAATATTTTAAAGATTGGGCGGCATACGAAAAAATGGGCGGAAGGCGCAAGGTTCCAAATAAGGGCTTCTTTTAAGGTTCTCTTCAGATTTTAAATGGTTAATACTCATAGAATAAAGGGTATTGAGGGATATCTCAGATAGATGGGTCTTTTTGCAAACATTTTAGGAGTATTTTAAAGATTGGGCGGCATACTAAAAAATGGGCGGAAGGCGCAAGGTTCCTAATAAGGGCTTCTTTTAAGGTTCTTTTCAGATTGTGAATGGTTAATACTCATAGAATAAAGGGTATTGAGGGATATCTCAGATAAATGGGTCTTTTCGCAAACATTTTAGGAGCATTTTAAAGATTGGGCGGCATACGGAAAAATGGGCGGAAGGCGCAAGGTTCCTAATAAGGGCTTCTTTTAAGGTTCTCTTCAGATTTTGAATGGTTAATACTCATAGAATAAAGGGTATTGAGGGATATCTCAGATAAATGGGTCTTTTCAGAAACATTTTAGGAGTATTTTAAAGATTGGGCGGCATACGAAAAAATGGGCGGAAGGCGCAAGGTTCCTAATAAGGGCTTCTTTTAAGGTTCTTTTCAGATTTTGAATGGTTAATACTCATAAAATAAAGGGTATTGAGGGATATCTCAGATAAATGGGTCTTTTCGCAAACATTTTAGGAGCATTTTAAAGATTGGGCGGCATACGAAAAAATGGGCGGAAGTCGCAAGGTTCCTAATAAGGGCTTCTTTTAAGGTTCTTTTCAGATTTTAAATGGTTAATACTCATAAAATAAAGGGTATTGAGGGATATCTCAGATAAATGGTTCTTTTCGCAAATATTTTAGGAGTATTTTAAAGATTGGGCGGCATACGAAAAAATGGGCGGAAGGCGCAAGGTTCCTAATAAGGGCTTCTTTTAAGGTTCTTTTCAGATTTTGAATGGTTAATACTCATAGAATATAAAGGGTATTGAGGGATATCTCAGATAAATGGGTCTTTTCGCAAACATTTTTGGAGTATTTTAAAGATTAGGCGGCATAAAAAAAATGGGCGGAAGGCGCAAGGTTCCTAATAAGGGCTTCTTTTAAGGTTCTTTTCAGATTTTGAATGGTTCATACTCATAGAATAAAGGGTATTGAGGGATATCTCAGATAAATGGGTCTTTTTGCAAACATTTTAGGAGCATTTTAAAGATTGGGCGGCATACGAAAAAATGGGCGGAAGGCGCAAGGTTCCTAATAAGGGCTTCTTTTAAGGTTCTTTTCAGATTTTGAATGGTTAATACTCATAAAATAAAGGGTATTGAGGGATATCTCAGATAAATGGGTCTTTTCGCAAACATTTTAGGAGCATTTTAAAGATTGGGCGGCATACGAAAAAATGGGCGGAAGGCGCAAGGTTCCTAATAAGGGCTTCTTTTAAGGTTCTTTTCAGAATTTTAATGGTTAATACTCATAGAATAAAGGGTATTGAGGGATATCTCAGATAAATGGGTCTTTTCGCAAACATTTTTGGAGTATTTTAAAGATTGGGCGGCATAAAAAAAATGGGCGGAAGGCGCAAGGTTCAAAATAAGGGCTTCTTTTAAGGTTCTCTTCAGATTTTAAATGGTTAATACTCATAGAATAAAGGGTATTGAGGGATATCTCAGATAGATGGGTCTTTTTGCAAACATTTTAGGAGTATTTTAAAGATTGGGCGGCATAAAAAAAATGGGCGGAAGGCGCAAGGTTCCTAATAAGGGCTTCTTTTAAGGTTCTTTTCAGATTTTGAATGGTTAATACTCATAGAATAAAGGGTATTGAGAGATATCTCAGATAAATGGGTCTTTTCGCAAACATTTTAGGAGCATTTTAAAGATTGGGCGGCATACGGAAAAATGGGCGGAAGTCGCAAGGTTCCTAATAAGGGCTTCTTTTAAGGTTCTTTTCAGATTTTGAATGGTTAATACTCATAGAATAAAGGGTATTGAGGGATATCTCAGATAAATGGGTCTTTTCGCAAACATTTTAGGAGCATTTTAAAGATTGGGCGGCATACGGAAAAATGGGCGGAAGTCGCAAGGTTCCTAATAAGGGCTTCTTTTAAGGTTCTTTTCAGATTTTGAATGGTTAATACTCATAAAATAAAGGGTATTGAGGGATATCTCAGGTAAATGGGTCTTTTCTCAAACATTTTAGGAATATTTTAAAGATTGGGCGGCATACGAAAAAATGGGCGGAAGGCGCAAGGTTCCTAATAAGGGCTTCTTTTAAGGTTCTCTTCAGATTTTAAATGGTTAATACTCATAGAATAAAGGGTATTGAGGGATATCTCAGATAGATGGGTCTTTTTGCAAACATTTTAGGAGTATTTTAAAGATTGGGCGGCATACTAAAAAATGGGCGGAAGGCGCAAGGTTCCTAATAAGGGCTTCTTTTAAGGTTCTTTTCAGATTTTGAATGGTTAATACTCATAGAATAAAGGGTATTGAGGGATATCTCAGATAAATGGGTCTTTTCGCAAACATTTTAGGAGCATTTTAAAGATTGGGCGGCATACGGAAAAATGGGCGGAAGTCGCAAGGTTCCTAATAAGGGCTTCTTTTAAGGTTCTCTTCAGATTTTGAATGGTTAATACTCATAGAATAAAGGGTATTGAGGGATATCTCAGATAAATGGGTCTTTTCAGAAACATTTTAGGAGTATTTTAAAGATTGGGCGGCATACGAAAAAATGGGCGGAAGGCGCAAGGTTCCTAATAAGGGCTTCTTTTAAGGTTCTTTTCAGATTTTGAATGGTTAATACTCATAAAATAAAGGGTATTGAGGGATATCTCAGATAAATGGGTCTTTTCGCAAACATTTTAGGAGCATTTTAAAGATTGGGCGGCATACGAAAAAATGGGCGGAAGTCGCAAGGTTCCTAATAAGGGCTTCTTTTAAGGTTCTTTTCAGATTTTAAATGGTTAATACTCATAAAATAAAGGGTATTGAGGGATATCTCAGGTAAATGGGTCTTTTCTCAAACATTTTAGGAATATTTTAAAGATTGGGCGGCATACGAAAAAATGGGCGGAAGGCGCAAGGTTCCAAATAAGGGCTTCTTTTAAGGTTCTCTTCAGATTTTAAATGGTTAATACTCATAGAATAAAGGGTATTGAGGGATATCTCAGATAGATGGGTCTTTTTGCAAACATTTTAGGAGTATTTTAAAGATTGGGCGGCATACTAAAAAATGGGCGGAAGGCGCAAGGTTCCTAATAAGGGCTTCTTTTAAGGTTCTTTTCAGATTGTGAATGGTTAATACTCATAGAATAAAGGGTATTGAGGGATATCTCAGATAAATGGGTCTTTTCGCAAACATTTTAGGAGCATTTTAAAGATTGGGCGGCATACGGAAAAATGGGCGGAAGTCGCAAGGTTCCTAATAAGGGCTTCTTTTAAGGTTCTCTTCAGATTTTGAATGGTTAATACTCATAGAATAAAGGGTATTGAGGGATATCTCAGATAAATGGGTCTTTTCAGAAACATTTTAGGAGTATTTTAAAGATTGGGCGGCATACGAAAAAATGGGCGGAAGGCGCAAGGTTCCTAATAAGGGCTTCTTTTAAGGTTCTTTTCAGATTTTGAATGGTTAATACTCATAAAATAAAGGGTATTGAGGGATATCTCAGATAAATGGGTCTTTTCGCAAACATTTTAGGAGCATTTTAAAGATTGGGCGGCATACGAAAAAATGGGCGGAAGTCGCAAGGTTCCTAATAAGGGCTTCTTTTAAGGTTCTTTTCAGATTTTAAATGGTTAATACTCATAAAATAAAGGGTATTGAGGGATATCTCAGATAAATGGTTCTTTTCGCAAATATTTTAGGAGTATTTTAAAGATTGGGCGGCATACGAAAAAATGGGCGGAAGGCGCAAGGTTCCTAATAAGGGCTTCTTTTAAGGTTCTTTTCAGATTTTGAATGGTTAATACTCATAGAATATAAAGGGTATTGAGGGATATCTCAGATAAATGGGTCTTTTCGCAAACATTTTTGGAGTATTTTAAAGATTAGGCGGCATAAAAAAAATGGGCGGAAGGCGCAAGGTTCCTAATAAGGGCTTCTTTTAAGGTTCTTTTCAGATTTTGAATGGTTAATACTCATAGAATAAAGGGTATTGAGGGATATCTCAGATAAATGGGTCTTTTTGCAAACATTTTAGGAGCATTTTAAAGATTGGGCGGCATACGAAAAAATGGGCGGAAGGCGCAAGGTTCCTAATAAGGGCTTCTTTTAAGGTTCTTTTCAGATTTTGAATGGTTAATACTCATAAAATAAAGGGTATTGAGGGATATCTCAGATAAATGGGTCTTTTCGCAAACATTTTAGGAGCATTTTAAAGATTGGGCGGCATACGAAAAAATGGGCGGAAGGCGCAAGGTTCCTAATAAGGGCTTCTTTTAAGGTTCTTTTCAGAATTTTAATGGTTAATACTCATAAAATAAAGGGTATTGAGGGATATCTCAGATAGATGGGTCTTTTTGCAAACATTTTAGGAGTATTTTAAAGATTGGGCGGCATACTAAAAAATGGGCGGAAGGCGCAAGGTTCCTAATAAGGGCTTCTTTTAAGGTTCTTTTCAGATTTTGAATGGTTAATACTCATAGAATAAAGGGTATTGAGGGATATCTCAGATAAATGGGTCTTTTCGCAAACATTTTAGGAGCATTTTAAAGATTGGGCGGCATACGGAAAAATGGGCGGAAGTCGCAAGGTTCCTAATAAGGGCTTCTTTTAAGGTTCTCTTCAGATTTTGAATGGTTAATACTCATAGAATAAAGGGTATTGAGGGATATCTCAGATAAATGGGTCTTTTCAGAAACATTTTAGGAGTATTTTAAAGATTGGGCGGCATACGAAAAAATGGGCGGAAGGCGCAAGGTTCCTAATAAGGGCTTCTTTTAAGGTTCTTTTCAGATTTTAAATGGTTAATACTCATAAAATAAAGGGTATTGAGGGATATCTCAGATAAATGGGTCTTTTCGCAAATATTTTAGGAGTATTTTAAAGATTGGGCGGCATACGAAAAAATGGGCGGAAGGCGCAAGGTTCCTAATAAGGGCTTCTTTTAAGGTTCTTTTCAGATTTTGAATGGTTAATACTCATAGAATAAAGGGTATTGAGGGATATCTCAGATAAATGGGTCTTTTCGCAAACATTTTTGGAGTATTTTAAAGATTGGGCGGCATAAAAAAAATGGGCGGAAGGCGCAAGGTTCCTAATAAGGGCTTCTTTTAAGGTTCTTTTCAGATTTTGAATGGTTCATACTCATAGAATAAAGGGTATTGAGGGATATCTCAGATAAATGGTCTTTTTGCAAACATTTTAGGAGCATTTTAAAGATTGGGCGGCATACGAAAAAATGGGCGGAAGGCGCAAGGTTCCTAATAAGGGCTTCTTTTAAGGTTCTTTTCAGATTTTGAATGGTTAATACTCATAAAATAAAGGGTATTGAGGGATATCTCAGATAAATGGGTCTTTTCGCAAACATTTTAGGAGCATTTTAAAGATTGGGCGGCATACGAAAAAATGGGCGGAAGGCGCAAGGTTCCTAATAAGGGCTTCTTTTAAGGTTCTTTTCTGAATTTTAATGGTTAATACTCATAAAATAAAGGGTATTGAGGGATATCTTAGATAAATGGGTCTTTTCGCAAATATTTTAGGAGTATTTTAAAGATTGGGCGGCATACGAAAAAATGGGCGGAAGGCGCAAGGTTCCTAATAAGGGCTTCTTTTAAGGTTCTTTTCAGATTTTGAATGGTTAATACTCATAGAATAAAGGGTATTGAGGGATATCTCAGATAAATGGGTCTTTTCGCAAACATTTTTGGAGTATTTTAAAGATTGGGCGGCATAAAAAAAATGGGCGGAAGGCACAAGGTTCCTAATAAGGGCTTCTTTTAAGGTTCTTTTCAGATTTTGAATGGTTAATACTCATAGAATAAAGAGTATTGAGGGATATCTCAGATAAATGGGTCTTTTCGCAAACATTTTAGGAGCATTTTAAAGATTGGGCGGCATACGGAAAAATGGGCGGAAGGCGCAAGGTTCCTAATAAGGGCTTCTTTTAAGGTTCTTTTCAGATTTTGAATGGTTAATACTCATAGAATAAAGGGTATTGAGGGATATCTCAGATAAATGGGTCTTTTCGCAAACATGTTAGGAGCATTTTAAAGATTGGGCGGCATACGAAAAAATGGGCGGAAGGCGCAAGGTTCCTAATAAGGGCTTCTTTTAAGGTTCTTTTCAGATTTTTAATGGTTAATACTCATAAAATAAAGGGTATTGAGGGATATCTCAGATAAATGGGTCTTTTCTCAAACATTTTAGGAATATTTTAAAGATTGGGCGGCATACGAAAAAATGGGCGGAAGGCGCAAGGTTCCAAATAAGGGCTTCTTTTAAGGTTCTCTTCAGATTTTAAATGGTTAATACTCATAGAATAAAGGGTATTGAGGGATATCTCAGATAGATGGGTCTTTTTGCAAACATTTTAGGAGTATTTTAAAGATTGGGCGGCATACGAAAAAATGGGCGGAAGGCGCAAGGTTCCTAATAAGGGCTTCTTTTAAGGTTCTTTTCAGATTTTGAATGGTTAATACTCATAGAATAAAGGGTATTGAGGGATATCTCAGATAAATGGGTCTTTTCGCAAACATGTTAGGAGCATTTTAAAGATTGGGCGGCATACGGAAAAATGGGCGGAAGTCGCAAGGTTCCTAATAAGGGCTTCTTTTAAGGTTCTCTTCAGATTTTGAATGGTTAATACTCATAGAATAAAGGGTATTGAGGGATATCTCAGATAAATGGGTCTTTTCGCAAACATTTTAGGAGCATTTTAAAGATTGGGCGGCATACGAAAAAATGGGCGGAAGGCGCAAGGTTCCTAATAAGGGCTTCTTTTAAGGTTCTTTTCAGATTTTGAATGGTTAATACTCATAGAATAAAGGGTATTGAGGGATATCTCAGATAAATGGGTCTTTTCGCAAACATGTTAGGAGCATTTTAAAGATTGGGCGGCATACGGAAAAATGGGCGGAAGTCGCAAGGTTCCTAATAAGGGCTTCTTTTAAGGTTCTCTTCAGATTTTGAATGGTTAATACTCATAGAATAAAGGGTATTGAGGGATATCTCAGATAAATGGGTCTTTTCGCAAACATTTTAGGAGCATTTTAAAGATTGGGCGGCATACGAAAAAATGGGCGGAAGGCGCAAGGTTCCTAATAAGGGCTTCTTTTAAGGTTCTTTTCAGATTTTGAATGGTTAATACTCATAGAATAAAGGGTATTGAGGGATATCTCAGATAAATGGGTCTTTTCGCAAACATTTTAGGAGCATTTTAAAGATTGGGCGGCATACGGAAAAATGGGCGGAAGTCGCAAGGTTCCTAATAAGGGCTTCTTTTAAGGTTCTCTTCAGATTTTGAATGGTTAATACTCATAGAATAAAGGGTATTGAGGGATATCTCAGATAAATGGGTCTTTTCGCAAATATTTTAGGAGTATTTTAAAGATTGGGCGGCATACGAAAAAATGGGCGGAAGGCGCAAGGTTCCTAATAAGGGCTTCTTTTAAGGTTCTTTTCAGATTTTGAATGGTTAATACTCATAGAATAAAGGGTATTGAGGGATATCTCAGATAAATGGGTCTTTTCGCAAACATTTTTGGAGCATTTTAAAGATTGGGCGGCATAAAAAAAATGGGCGGAAGGCGCAAGGTTCCTAATAAGGGCTTCTTTTAAGGTTCTTTTCAGATTTTGAATGGTTCATACTCATAGAATAAAGGGTATTGAGGGATATCTCAGATAAATGGGTCTTTTTGCAAACATTTTAGGAGCATTTTAAAGATTGGGCGGCATACGAAAAAATGGGCGGAAGGCGCAAGGTTCCTAATAAGGGCTTCTTTTAAGGTTCTTTTCAGATTTTGAATGGTTAATACTCATAAAATAAAGGGTATTGAGGGATATCTCAGATAAATGGGTCTTTTCGCAAACATTTTAGGAGCATTTTAAAGATTGGGCGGCATACGAAAAAATGGGCGGAAGGCGCAAGGTTCCTAATAAGGGCTTCTTTTAAGGTTCTTTTCAGAATTTTAATGGTTAATACTCATAAAATAAAGGGTATTGAGGGATATCTCAGATAGATGGGTCTTTTTGCAAACATTTTAGGAGTATTTTAAAGATTGGGCGGCATACTAAAAAATGGGCGGAAGGCGCAAGGTTCCTAATAAGGGCTTCTTTTAAGGTTTTTTTCAGGTTTTGAATGGTTATTACTCATAAAATAAAGGGTATTGAGGGATATCTCAGATAAATGGGTCTTTTCGCAAACATTTTAGGAGCATTTTAAAGATTGGGCGGTATACGAAAAAATGGGCGGAAGGCGCAAGGTTCCTAATAAGGGCTTCTTTTAAGGTTCTTTTCAGATTTTGAATGGTTAATACTCATAGAATAAAGGGTATTGAGGGATATCTCAGATAAATGGGTCTTTTCGCAAACATGTTAGGAGCATTTTAAAGATTGGGCGGCATACGAAAAAATGGGTGGAACGCGCAAGGTTCCTAATAAGGGCTTCTTTTAAGGTTCTTTTAAGATTTTGAATGGTTAATACTCATAGAATAAAGGGTATTGAGGGATATCTCAGATAAATGGGTCTTTTCGCAAACATTTTAGGAATATTCTAAAGATTGGGCGGCATACTAAAAAATGGGCGCAAGGCACAAGCTTCCTAATAAGGGCTTCTTTTAAGGTTCTTTTCAGATTTTGAATGGTTAATACTCATAGAATAAAGGGTTTTGAGGGATATCTCAGATAAATGGGTCTTTTCGCAAACATTTTTTGAGTATTTTAAAGATTGGGCGGCATACGAAAAAATGGGCGGAAGGCGCAAGGTTCCTAATAAGGGCTTCTTTTAAGGTTCTCTTCAGATTTTGAATGGTTAATACTCATAGAATAAAGGGTATTGAGGGATATCTCAGATAAATGGGTCTTTTCGCAAACATTTTTGGAGTATTTTAAAGATTGGGCGGCATACGAAAAAATGGGCGGAAGGCGCAAGGTTCCTAATAAGGGCTTCTTTTAAGGTTCTCTTCAGATTTTGAATGGTTAATACTCATAGAATAAAGGGTATTGAGGGATATCTCAGATAAATGGGTCTTTACGCAAACATTTTAGGAGCATTCTAAAGATTGGGCGGCATACGAAAAAATGGGCAGAAGGCGCAAGGTTCCTAATAAGGGCTTCTTTTAAGGTTCTTTTCAGATTTTGAATGGTTAATACTCATAAAATAAAGGGTATTGAGGGATATCTCAGATAAATGGGTCTTTTCGCAAACATTTTAGGAGCATTTTAAAGATTGGGCGGCATACGGAAAAATGGGCGGAAGTCGCAAGGTTCCTAATAAGGGCTTCTTTTAAGGTTCTCTTCAGATTTTGAATGGTTAATACTCATAGAATAAAGGGTATTGAGGGATATCTCAGATAAATGGGTCTTTTCAGAAACATTTTAGGAGTATTTTAAAGATTGGGCGGCATACGAAAAAATGGGCGGAAGGCGCAAGGTTCCAAATAAGGGCTTCTTTTAAGGTTCTCTTCAGATTTTAAATAGTTAATACTCATAGAATAAAGGGTATTGAGGGATATCTCAGATAGATGGGTCTTTTTGCAAACATTTTAGGAGTATTTTAAAGATTGGGCGGCATACGAAAAAATGGGTGGAAGGCGCAAGGTTCCTAATAAGGGCTTCTTTTAAGGTTCTTTTAAGATTTTGAATGGTTAATACTCATAGAATAAAGGGTATTGAGGGATATCTCAGATAAATGGGTCTTTTCGCAAACATTTTAGGAGCATTTTAAAGATTGGGCGGCATATGAAAAAATGGGCGGAAGGCGCAAGGTTCCAAATAAGGGCTTCTTTTAAGGTTCTTTTCAGATTTTGAATGGTTAATACTCATAGAATAAAGGGTTTTGAGGGATATCTCAGATAAATGGGTCTTTTCGCAAACATTTTTTGAGTATTTTAAAGATTGGGCGGCATACGAAAAAATGGGCGGAAGGCGCAAGGTTCCTAATAAGGGCTTCTTTTAAGGTTCTCTTCATATTTTGAATGGTTAATACTCATAGAATAAAGGGTATTGAGGGATATCTCAGATAAATGGGTCTTTTCGCAAACATTTTTGGAGTATTTTAAAGATTGGGCGGCATACGAAAAAATGGGCGGAAGGCGCAAGGTTCCTAATAAGGGCTTCTTTTAAGGTTCTCTTCAGATTTTGAATGGTTAATACTCATAGAATAAAGGGTATTGAGGGATATCTCAGATAAATGGGTCTTTACGCAAACATTTTAGGAGCATTCTAAAGATTGGGCGGCATACGAAAAAATGGGCAGAAGGCACAAGGTTCCTAATAAGGGCTTCTTTTAAGGTTCTTTTCAGATTTTGAATGGTTAATACTCATAAAATAAAGGGTATTGAGGGATATCTCAGATAAATGGGTCTTTTCAGAAACATTTTAGGAATATTTTAAAGATTGGGCGGCATACGAAAAAATGGGCGGAAGGCGCAAGGTTCCTAATAAGGGCTTCTTTTAAGGTTCTTTTCAGATTTTGAATGGTTAATACTCATAGAATAAAGGGTATTGAGGGATATCTCAGATAAATGGGTCTTTACGCAAACATTTTAGGAGCATTCTAAAGATTGGGCGGCATACGAAAAAATGGGCAGAAGGCACAAGGTTCCTAATAAGGGCTTCTTTTAAGGTTCTTTTCAGATTTTGAATGGTTAATACTCATAAAATAAAGGGTATTGAGGGATATCTCAGATAAATGGGTCTTTTCGCAAACATTTTAGGAGCATTTTAAAGATTGGGCGGCATACGGAAAAATGGGCGGAAGTCGCAAGGTTCCTAATAAGGGCTTCTTTTAAGGTTCTCTTCAGATTTTGAATGGTTAATACTCATAGAATAAAGGGTATTGAGGGATATCTCAGATAAATGGGTCTTTTCAGAAACATTTTAGGAGTATTTTAAAGATTGGGCGGCATACGAAAAAATGGGCGGAAGGCGCAAGGTTCCTAATAAGGGCTTCTTTTAAGGTTCTTTTCAGATTTTGAATGGTTAATACTCATAAAATAAAGGGTATTGAGGGATATCTCAGATAAATGGGTCTTTTCGTAAACATTTTAGGAGCATTTTAAAGATTGGGCGGCATACGAAAAAATTGGCGGAAGGCGCAAGGTTCCTAATAAGGGCTTCTTTTAAGGTTTTTTTCAGGTTTTGAATGGTTATTACTCATAAAATAAAGGGTATTGAGGGATATCTCAGATAAATGGGTCTTTTCGCAAACATTTTAGGAGCATTTTAAAGATTGGGCGGCATACGAAAAAATGGGCGGAAGGCGCAAGGTTCCTAATAAGGGCTTCTTTTAAGGTTCTTTTCAGATTTTGAATGGTTAATACTCATAGAATAAAGGGTATTGAGGGATATCTCAGATAAATGGGTCTTTTCGCAAACATGTTAGGAGCATTTTAAAGATTGGGCGGCATACGAAAAAATGGGTGGAACGCGCAAGGTTCCTAATAAGGGCTTCTTTTAAGGTTCTTTTAAGATTTTGAATGGTTAATACTCATAGAATAAAGGGTATTGAGGGATATCTCAGATAAATGGGTCTTTTCGCAAACATTTTAGGAGTATTTTAAAGATTGGGCGGCATACGAAAAAATGGGCAGAAGGCACAAGGTTCCTAATAAGGGCTTCTTTTAAGGTTCTTTTCAGATTTTGAATGGTTAATACTCATAGAATAAAGGGTATTGAGGGATATCTCAGATAAATGGGTCTTTTCGCAAACATTTTAGGAGCATTTTAAAGATTGGGCGGCATACGAAAAAATGGGCGGAAGTCGCAAGGTTCCTAATAAGGGCTTCTTTTAAGGTTCTTTTCAGATTTTGAATGGTTAATACTCATAGAATAAAGGGTTTTGAGGGATATCTCAGATAAATGGGTCTTTTCGCAAACATTTTTGGAGTATTTTAAAGATTGGGCGGCATACGAAAAAATGGGCGGAAGGCGCAAGGTTCCTAATAAGGGCTTCTTTTAAGGTTCTCTTCAGATTTTGAATGGTTAATACTCATAGAATAAAGGGTATTGAGGGATATCTCAGATAAATGGGTCTTTTCGCAAACATTTTTGGAGTATTTTAAAGATTGGGCGGCATACGAAAAAATGGGCGGAAGGCGCAAGGTTCCTAATAAGGGCTTCTTTTAAGGTTCTCTTCAGATTTTGAATGGTTAATACTCATAGAATAAAGGGTATTGAGGGATATCTCAGATAAATGGGTCTTTACGCAAACATTTTAGGAGCATTCTAAAGATTGGGCGGCATACGAAAAAATGGGCAGAAGGCACAAGGTTCCTAATAAGGGCTTCTTTTAAGGTTCTTTTCAGATTTTGAATGGTTAATACTCATAAAATAAAGGGTATTGAGGGATATCTCAGATAAATGGGTCTTTTCGCAAACATTTTAGGAGGATTTTAAAGATTGGGCGGCATACGGAAAAATGGGCGCAAGGCACAAGCTTCCTAATAAGGGCTTCTTTTAAGGTTCTTTTCAGATTTTGAATGGTTAATACTCATAGAATAAAGGGTTTTGAGGGATATCTCAGATAAATGGGTCTTTTCGCAAACATTTTTGGAGTATTTTAAAGATTGGGCGGCATACGAAAAAATGGGCGGAAGGCGCAAGGTTCCTAATAAGGGCTTCTTTTAAGGTTCTCTTCAGATTTTGAATGGTTAATACTCATAGAATAAAGGGTATTGAGGGATATCTCAGATAAATGGGTCTTTACGCAAACATTTTAGGAGCATTCTAAAGATTGGGCGGCATACGAAAAAATGGGCAGAAGGCACAAGGTTCCTAATAAGGGCTTCTTTTAAGGTTCTTTTCAGATTTTGAATGGTTAATACTCATAGAATAAAGGGTATTGAGGGATATCTCAGATAAATGGGTCTTTTCGCAAACATTTTAGGAGCATTTTAAAGATTGGGCGGCATACGAAAAAATGGGCGGAAGTCGCAAGGTTCCTAATAAGGGCTTCTTTTAAGGTTCTTTTCAGATTTTGAATGGTTAATACTCATAGAATAAAGGGTTTTGAGGGATATCTCAGATAAATGGGTCTTTTCGCAAACATTTTTGGAGTATTTTAAAGATTGGGCGGCATACGAAAAAATGGGCGGAAGGCGCAAGGTTCCTAATAAGGGCTTCTTTTAAGGTTCTCTTCAGATTTTGAATGGTTAATACTCATAGAATAAAGGGTATTGAGGGATATCTCAGATAAATGGGTCTTTTCGCAAACATTTTTGGAGTATTTTAAAGATTGGGCGGCATACGAAAAAATGGGCGGAAGGCACAAGGTTCCTAATAAGGGCTTCTTTTAAGGTTCTCTTCAGATTTTGAATGGTTAATACTCATAGAATAAAGGGTATTGAGGGATATCTCAGATAAATGGGTCTTTACGCAAACATTTTAGGAGCATTCTAAAGATTGGGCGGCATACGAAAAAATGGGCAGAAGGCACAAGGTTCCTAATAAGGGCTTCTTTTAAGGTTCTTTTCAGATTTTGAATGGTTAATACTCATAAAATAAAGGGTATTGAGGGATATCTCAGATAAATGGGTCTTTTCGCAAACATTTTAGGAGGATTTTAAAGATTGGGCGGCATACGGAAAAATGGGCGGAAGTCGCAAGGTTCCTAATAAGGGCTTCTTTTAAGGTTCTCTTCAGATTTTGAATGGTTAATACTCATAGAATAAAGGGTATTGAGGGATATCTCAGATAAATGGGTCTTTTCAGAAACATTTTAGGAGTATTTTAAAGATTGGGCGGCATACGAAAAAATGGGCGGAAGGCGCAAGGTTCCTAATAAGGGCTTCTTTTAAGGTTCTTTTCAGATTTTGAATGGTTAATACTCATAGAATAAAGGGTATTGAGGGATATCTCAGATAAATGGGTCTTTACGCAAACATTTTAGGAGCATTCTAAAGATTGGGCGGCATACGAAAAAATGGGCAGAAGGCACAAGGTTCCTAATAAGGGCTTCTTTTAAGGTTCTTTTCAGATTTTGAATGGTTAATACTCATAAAATAAAGGGTATTGAGGGATATCTCAGATAAATGGGTCTTTTCGCAAACATTTTAGGAGCATTTTAAAGATTGGGCGGCATACGGAAAAATGGGCGGAAGTCGCAAGGTTCCTAATAAGGGCTTCTTTTAAGGT
Organism: Phorcus lineatus; assembly: GCA_921293015.1. Lineage (NCBI taxonomy): Eukaryota > Metazoa > Mollusca > Gastropoda > Trochida > Trochidae > Phorcus > Phorcus lineatus. The sequence continues at coordinate 7,491,499 of OV121094.1, forward strand.
TCTCTTCAGATTTTGAATGGTTAATACTCATAGAATAAAGGGTATTGAGGGATATCTCAGATAAATGGGTCTTTTCAGAAACATTTTAGGAGTATTTTAAAGATTGGGCGGCATACGAAAAAATGGGCGGAAGGCGCAAGGTTCCTAATAAGGGCTTCTTTTAAGGTTCTTTTCAGATTTTGAATGGTTAATACTCATAAAATAAAGGGTATTGAGGGATATCTCAGATAAATGGGTCTTTTCATAAACATTTTAGGAGCATTTTAAAGATTGGGCGGCATACGAAAAAATTGGCGGAAGGCGCAAGGTTCCTAATAAGGGCTTCTTTTAAGGTTTTTTTCAGGTTTTGAATGGTTATTACTCATAAAATAAAGGGTATTGAGGGATATCTCAGATAAATGGGTCTTTTTGCAAACATTTTAGGAGCATTTTAAAGATTGGGCGGCATACGAAAAAATGGGCGGAAGGCGCAAGGTTCCTAATAAGGGCTTCTTTTAAGGTTCTTTTCAGATTTTGAATGGTTAATACTCATAGAATAAAGGGTATTGAGGGATATCTCAGATAAATGGGTCTTTTCGCAAACATGTTAGGAGCATTTTAAAGATTGGGCGGCATACGAAAAAATGGGTGGAACGCGCAAGGTTCCTAATAAGGGCTTCTTTTAAGGTTCTTTTAAGATTTTGAATGGTTAATACTCATAGAATAAAGGGTATTGAGGGATATCTCAGATAAATGGGTCTTTTCGCAAACATTTTAGGAATATTCTAAAGATTGGGCGGCATACTAAAAAATGGGCGCAAGGCACAAGCTTCCTAATAAGGGCTTCTTTTAAGGTTCTTTTCAGATTTTGAATGGTTAATACTCATAGAATAAAGGGTTTTGAGGGATATCTCAGATAAATGGGTCTTTTCGCAAACATTTTTGGAGTATTTTAAAGATTGGGCGGCATACTAAAAAATGGGCGCAAGGCACAAGCTTCCTAATAAGGGCTTCTTTTAAGGTTCTTTTCAGATTTTGAATGGTTAATACTCATAAAATAAAGGGTATTGAGGGATATCTCAGATAAATGGGTCTTTTCGCAAACATTTTAGGAGCATTTTAAAGATTGGGCGGCATACGGAAAAATGGGCGGAAGTCGCAAGGTTCCTAATAAGGGCTTCTTTTAAGGTTCTCTTCAGATTTTGAATGGTTAATACTCATAGAATAAAGGGTATTGAGGGATATCTCAGATAAATGGGTCTTTTCAGAAACATTTTAGGAGTATTTTAAAGATTGGGCGGCATACGAAAAAATGGGCGGAAGGCGCAAGGTTCCTAATAAGGGCTTCTTTTAAGGTTCTTTTCAGATTTTGAATGGTTAATACTCATAGAATAAAGGGTATTGAGGGATATCTCAGATAAATGGGTCTTTACGCAAACATTTTAGGAGCATTCTAAAGATTGGGCGGCATACGAAAAAATGGGCAGAAGGCACAAGGTTCCTAATAAGGGCTTCTTTTAAGGTTCTTTTCAGATTTTGAATGGTTAATACTCATAAAATAAAGGGTATTGAGGGATATCTCAGATAAATGGGTCTTTTCGCAAACATTTTAGGAGCATTTTAAAGATTGGGCGGCATACGGAAAAATGGGCGGAAGTCGCAAGGTTCCTAATAAGGGCTTCTTTTAAGGTTCTCTTCAGATTTTGAATGGTTAATACTCATAGAATAAAGGGTATTGAGGGATATCTCAGATAAATGGGTCTTTTCAGAAACATTTTAGGAGTATTTTAAAGATTGGGCGGCATACGAAAAAATGGGCGGAAGGCGCAAGGTTCCTAATAAGGGCTTCTTTTAAGGTTCTTTTCAGATTTTGAATGGTTAATACTCATAAAATAAAGGGTATTGAGGGATATCTCAGATAAATGGGTCTTTTCATAAACATTTTAGGAGCATTTTAAAGATTGGGCGGCATACGAAAAAATTGGCGGAAGGCGCAAGGTTCCTAATAAGGGCTTCTTTTAAGGTTTTTTTCAGGTTTTGAATGGTTATTACTCATAAAATAAAGGGTATTGAGGGATATCTCAGATAAATGGGTCTTTTTGCAAACATTTTAGGAGCATTTTAAAGATTGGGCGGCATACGAAAAAATGGGCGGAAGGCGCAAGGTTCCTAATAAGGGCTTCTTTTAAGGTTCTTTTCAGATTTTGAATGGTTAATACTCATAGAATAAAGGGTATTGAGGGATATCTCAGATAAATGGGTCTTTTCGCAAACATGTTAGGAGCATTTTAAAGATTGGGCGGCATACGAAAAAATGGGTGGAACGCGCAAGGTTCCTAATAAGGGCTTCTTTTAAGGTTCTCTTCAGATTTTGAATGGTTAATACTCATAGAATAAAGGGTATTGAGGGATATCTCAGATAAATGGGTCTTTACGCAAACATTTTAGGAATATTCTAAAGATTGGGCGGCATACGAAAAAATGGGCAGAAGGCACAAGGTTCCTAATAAGGGCTTCTTTTAAGGTTCTTTTCAGATTTTGAATGGTTAATACTCATAGAATAAAGGGTATTGAGGGATATCTCAGATAAATGGGTCTTTTCGCAAACATTTTAGGAGCATTTTAAAGATTGGGCGGCATACGAAAAAATGGGCGGAAGTCGCAAGGTTCCTAATAAGGGCTTCTTTTAAGGTTCTTTTCAGATTTTAAATGGTTAATACTCATAAAATAAAGGGTATTGAGGGATATCTCAGATAAATGGGTCTTTTCGCAAACATTTTAGGAGTATTTTAAAGATTGGGCAGCATACGAAAAAATGGGCGGAAGGCGCAAGGTTCCTAATAAGGGCTTCTTTTAAGGTTCTTTTCAGATTTTAAATGGTTAATACTCATAGAATAAAGGGTATTGAGGGATATCTCAGATAAATGGGTCTTTTCGTAAACATTTTAGGAGCATTTTAAAGATTGGGCGGCATACGAAAAAATTGGCGGAAGGCGCAAGGTTCCTAATAAGGGCTTCTTTTAAGGTTTTTTTCAGGTTTTGAATGGTTATTACTCATAAAATAAAGGGTATTGAGGGATATCTCAGATAAATGGGTCTTTTCGCAAACATTTTAGGAGCATTTTAAAGATTGGGCGGCATACGAAAAAATGGGCGGAAGGCGCAAGGTTCCTAATAAGGGCTTCTTTTAAGGTTCTTTTCAGATTTTGAATGGTTAATACTCATAAAATAAAGGGTATTGAGGGATATCTCAGATAAATGGGTCTTTTCGCAAACATGTTAGGAGCATTTTAAAGATTGGGCGGCATACGAAAAAATGGGTGGAACGCGCAAGGTTCCTAATAAGGGCTTCTTTTAAGGTTCTTTTAAGATTTTGAATGGTTAATACTCATAGAATAAAGGGTATTGAGGGATATCTCAGATAAATGGGTCTTTTCGCAAACATTTTAGGAATATTCTAAAGATTGGGCGGCATACGAAAAAATGGGCGCAAGGCACAAGCTTCCTAATAAGGGCTTCTTTTAAGGTTGTTTTCAGATTTTGAATGGTTAATACTCATAGAATAAAGGGTTTTGAGGGATATCTCAGATAAATGGGTCTTTTCGCAAACATTTTTGGAGTATTTTAAAGATTGGGCGGCATACGAAAAAATGGGCGGAAGGCGCAAGGTTCCTAATAAGGGCTTCTTTTAAGGTTCTCTTCAGATTTTGAATGGTTAATACTCATAGAATAAAGGGTATTGAGGGATATCTCAGATAAATGGGTCTTTACGCAAACATTTTAGGAGCATTCTAAAGATTGGGCGGCATACGAAAAAATGGGCAGAAGGCACAAGGTTCCTAATAAGGGCTTCTTTTAAGGTTCTTTTCAGATTTTGAATGGTTAATACTCATAGAATAAAGGGTATTGAGGGATATCTCAGATAAATGGGTCTTTTCGCAAACATTTTAGGAGCATTTTAAAGATTGGGCGGCATACGAAAAAATGGGCGGAAGTCGCAAGGTTCCTAATAAGGGCTTCTTTTAAGGTTCTTTTCAGATTTTAAATGGTTAATACTCATAAAATAAAGGGTATTGAGGGATATCTCAGATAAATGGGTCTTTTCGCAAACATTTTAGGAGTATTTTAAAGATTGGGCGGCATACGGAAAAATGGGCGGAAGTCGCAAGGTTCCTAATAAGGGCTTCTTTTAAGGTTCTCTTCAGATTTTGAATGGTTAATACTCATAGAATAAAGGGTATTGAGGGATATCTCAGATAAATGGGTCTTTTCAGAAACATTTTAGGAGTATTTTAAAGATTGGGCGGCATACGAAAAAATGGGCGGAAGGCGCAAGGTTCCTAATAAGGGCTTCTTTTAAGGTTTTTTTCAGGTTTTGAATGGTTATTACTCATAAAATAAAGGGTATTGAGGGATATCTCAGATAAATGGGTCTTTTCGCAAACATTTTAGGAGCATTTTAAATATTGGGCGGCATACGAAAAAATGGGCGGAAGGCGCAAGGTTCCTAATAAGGGCTTCTTTTAAGGTTCTTTTCAGATTTTGAATGGTTAATACTCATAGAATAAAGGGTATTGAGGGATATCTCAGATAAATGGGTCTTTTCGCAAACATGTTAGGAGCATTTTAAAGATTGGGCGGCATACGAAAAAATGGGTGGAACGCGCAAGGTTCCTAATAAGGGCTTCTTTTAAGGTTCTTTTAAGATTTTGAATGGTTAATACTCATAGAATAAAGGGTATTGAGGGATATCTCAGATAAATGGGTCTTTTCGCAAACATTTTAGGAATATTCTAAAGATTGGGCGGCATACTAAAAAATGGGCGCAAGGCACAAGCTTCCTAATAAGGGCTTCTTTTAAGGTTCTTTTCAGATTTTGAATGGTTCATACTCATAGAATAAAGGGTATTGAGGGATATCTCAGATAAATGGGTCTTTTCGCAAACATTTTAGGAGCATTTTAAAGATTGGGCGGCATACTAAAAAATGGGCGGAAGTCGCAAGGTTCCTAATAAGGGCTTCTTTTAAGGTTCTCTTCAGATTTTGAATGGTTAATACTCATAGAATAAAGGGTATTGAGGGATATCTCAGATAAATGGGTCTTTTCGCAAACATGTTAGGAGCATTTTAAAGATTGGGCGGCATACGAAAAAATGGGCGGAAGTCGCAAGGTTCCTAATAAGGGCTTCTTTTAAGGTTCTCTTCAGATTTTGAATGGTTAATACTCATAAAATAAAGGGTATTGAGGGATATCTCAGATAAATGGGTCTTTTCGCAAACATTGTAGGAGCATTTTAAAGATTGGGCGGCATACGAAAAAATGGGCGGAAGGCGCAAGGTTCCTAATAAGGGCTTCTTTTAAGGTTCTTTTCAGATTTTGAATGGTTAATACTCATAAAATAAAGGGTATTGAGGGATATCTCAGATAAATGGGTCTTTTCGCAAATATTTTAGGAGTATTTTAAAGATTGGGCGGCATACGAAAAAATGGGCGGAAGGCGCAAGGTTCCTAATAAGGGCTTCTTTTAAGGTTTTTTTCAGATTTTGAATGGTTAATACTCATAGAATAAAGGGTATTGAGGGATATCTCAGATAAATGGGTCTTTTCGCAAACATTTTTGGAGTATTTTAAAGATTGGGCGGCATAAAAAAAATGGGCGGAAGGCGCAAGGTTCCTAATAAGGCGCAAGGTTCCTAATAAGGGCTTCTTTTAAGGTTCTTTTCAGATTTTGAATGGTTCATACTCATAGAATAAAGGGTATTGAGGGATATCTCAGATAAATGGGTCTTTTCGCAAACATTTTAGGAGCATTTTAAAGATTGGGCGGCATACGAAAAAATGGGCGGAAGGCGCAAGGTTCCTAATAAGGGCTTCTTTTAAGGTTCTTTTCAGATTTTGAATGGTTAATACTCATAAAATAAAGGGTATTGAGGGATATCTCAGATAAATGGGTCTTTTCGCAAACATTTTAGGAGCATTTTAAAGATTGGGCGGCATACGAAAAAATGGGCGGAAGGCGCAAGGTTCCTAATAAGGGCTTCTTTTAAGGTTCTTTTCAGATTTTGAATGGTTAATACTCATAGAATAAAGGGTATTGAGGGATATCTCAGATAAATGGGTCTTTTCGCAAACATTTTTGGAGTATTTTAAAGATTGGGCGGCGTACGAAAAAATGGGCGGAAGGCGCAAGGTTCCTAATAAGGGCTTCTTTTAAGGTTCTCTTCAGATTTTGAATGGTTAATACTCATAGAATAAAGGGTATTTAGGGATATCTCAGATAAATGGGTCTTTACGCAAACATTTTAGGAGCATTCTAAAGATTGGGCGGCATACGAAAAAATGGGCGGAAGTCGCAAGGTTCCTAATAAGGGCTTCTTTTAAGGTTCTTTTCAGATTTTAAATGGTTAATACTCATAAAATAAAGGGTATTGAGGGATATCTCAGATAAATGGGTCTTTTTGCAAACATTTTAGGAGCATTTTAAAGATTGGGCGGCATACAAAAAAATGGGCGGAAGGCGCAAGGTTCCTAATAAGGGCTTCTTTTAAGGTTTTTTCAAATTTTCAATGGTTAATACTCATAGAATAAAGGGTATTGAGGGATATCTCAGATAAATGGGTCTTTTTGCAAACATTTTAGGAGTATTTTAAAGATTGGGCGGCATATTAAAAAATGGGCGGACGGCGCAAGGTTTCTAATAAGGGCTTCTTTTAAGGTTCTTTTTAGATTTTGAATGGTTAATACTCATAGAATTAAAGGTATTGATGGATATCTCAGATAAATGGGTCTTTTTGCAAACATTTTAGGAGTATTCTAAAGATTGGGCGGCATACGAAAAAATGGGCGGAAGGCGCAAGGTTCCTAATAAGGGCTTCTTTTAAAGATATTATATCCCAGTATTTTATCCGACTTCAATCCCCATTTTCATATAGACAATACATTCACCTAAATAAAACACCAAACAGCGTTTCGATGCGTCGTTTAATTAAAAAGATTCAAAAAAACGGTTCAAAGTACGTAGAAATTGGCCACCTCCAAAGCCGAATTGAAAAAAGTCCCTAGAGCAGCCTGAACTCTTCTTCGCCGTATTTGACATCATAGACAGGACTCGCTCCGCGGTTGTTTGTATACCAATGCAGATATGAGTCGCATTCGTCTACGTTTTCATTGCGAAAGAGACATGCCTTCTTCCTGCGTTGCTGCCAACTGTACAAATAAGAAATCAGGAGACATTCATCTGCATCGGTTTCCGAAGGATCCTGTCCAATTTGCGAATTGGACAAAGTTTGTTAGTCAGAAAAGAGCGAAGTGGAGTCCCAATGACAGGTCTGTCATCTGCTCCGATCATTTCACATCGGACTGTTATGACCTTTCCTACGATTTTAAAAAGGACTTTGGACTTGCCCCTCAAAGGAAAAGACTCGTCAAAAATGTCGTACCATCAGTTCATAAACAGATGAAGATGAAAACAGGCCCGCTTCCCGTCTATCCAGCGAGATATGACAGTCAACCATATCGGAAGAGAAAACGGACGGAATACTTTGAGAAGAGGGAACGAAAGAGGGTAAGAAATTTGAAAGATAGGCTAATTCATAATTCTATTAAGGGGGAGGTTGGGATAAATAAACATGAAACTTTTGGGGAGTTGACTATAATTGATAATTTTGCAGACGAATGTTCAGTTTTTAGGTGCAGTATGCATTTATGTCTCTTTAGATTAGTCGCAGAAATTATAAATTCAAACCACAACCATTGTTTGAATTTTTTTTATTTGATTGTATATGGGGTTAAAAAATTCTAAATAGTTATTTCAACATGTTAGAGACTATAATGAAATAAGGTTCATGGGGATATATATTTAGATCTATAAATTATTCACAGTGACAGGTTTGTAGTTTGTTACATGACTATGTTTGGAGTGTATAAGAACTTTTTGGTGCTGATTACTCTAGTGAGTGAGTGAGTGAGAAGGGGTTACTCTAAGGATACAAACAAAAATGTGGGCATGTCACTTATGTTTGTATGTTAACACTACAGTTTTGGTTATAACATTTATTAAAAATTAAAATTTCTTGCTACAGTGTCATTTTAGAAGCAACAAAAAGTAAAATTAAAGTCGTAAAGCTGGCCCGTAGAAAAAAATTTCATTTTATGTAGCCTTACAGTGGATAATTTATAACCTGTTGGGTATTGATAAACATTAATTTTTGGTTGTAAGGTTGTCAAAGAGCTGATAGGAGAATTGGAGGAAATTACACAAGTGATGCGAGTTGGCAACAGTCATCCTGGATGTATGCTCGAAGAAGAAAAAGGGACTTGCTTACTAGCTGATGACCTCTCTGATCCTTGTGAAATGGTAAAAAAATGCTTTTTTTTAATTTCTTCTGATGCTTAATAAAGATTCGTAATGAACTTCTTATGAATGATTCAGAGGTCAATGGCTTTCATTTTAATTCATGTACATTAAAGACAGTCAATCCATGCACGTGTAAACATTAGTTTGTCTGTAACATCTTAAAATTGTTTTATTCACAAGACACACATATATTATTACAAATAGCACATTTTTTTCTTGCCTTGAATTGATCTCAAATTGTCCCATTGTTTTGAATATAATAGTTTTATTAATTATCATCAAATCAATTACAGGGGTAGATATTAACATGAAATGTATGTTAGCCTGCAGGGCAGCGAGTAGTAGTTTAAATCTTTACCAGCCCAAAACAACCTGCGCTAGCCTAAATTTCAACTTGATATCAACAGCTCTAAATAGTTATCATAAACAGACAGATTTCCCTACTAAATAATATAGGATAATTCAGTTTCTACCAATAATCATTCAACAGTTTAAGATGAAAGGAAAAAACTATCATGATATGAATTTTCAAAAATGACTTTGAAAATGTTACTAGTCCACATGGCTTCAAATTTCTAAATTCTACTAGCCTTGGGTATTTGTTACTAGCCTCTGACTAAGGGGTTAGCTTTGATTTCTAGCCCTGAATTAAAATAATTATTTTTACTGATATAGACTGCAGACAAACTCTTGTTATTGAAATATCTGGTTGAATTCTAATGCTCAACCCAAATAATTAATCAGAGCATCGATATTATTTGTTGGCAGACACCAGATGAAACCCTGAGAGAAGTGACAGAGGCTTTGCTATCCCTATCTCAAGTTCAGCTGCCAGACACCAACCCAACCACAGAAAATCACAGTCCTCTCAAGTCAACTGCAACTGCTACCACTGACACTATTCATGCTGTAACTGTAAGTTATATCATCATACATAGTTTTCAGAAGGGTTACAAAACAGTTGACAAAATGTTTACCTTACAAAGTCTTATTCAGAAATATCTATATAAATCCAAAGGACGGTTTTATTTTGTATTTTGCACGTTTTGGCACGTTATTGCAACAAATAGTATTCACGGTTACAGGTTCGATATTATTATGGATATGTACTCTAAAACAAAAGTCTGCGTAAAGTTATCACAAACTACTATATCAGAATATTTTAACAGCCTGAGTAGCGTGAGACAAGGTTGTATTTTAAGTCCTTTGTTATTTTCAATGTTTATCAATCAAAAACATATGGTTATTGAGCAAACTGGTGATATGAGTATTTTTGTTGAATCATATTTTCTTGAATTATTTATGTTACCATAAATTGATATACTTTAGCAGCTTATAAAAAGTTTAACATGGGTGGTATTAAACTTGATGTATCAACATATCATAATTACCTTGGTTTAACATTTTCAAACAGATTAATCTGGTCTAAAGGTGTACAAAATTTAGTTATGAAACCTAATAGCGAATTGGCAGTCGTCAAGAAATTTAGACTTAAATTTGTTTCTCCATCTGTGTTATCTAAAATTTTCGATGTCGATATAAAACCAATAATAGTGTATTGTTCTGAAATTTGGACAGTTCGCAAATGGGAAACTATTGAAAGAATTTCATGTTCCATTTTGTAAATATGTTCTTGGAATGAGTTACAAATGTACAAAAGTTGCTGTGCTTGCTGAATGTGGGAGAAATTATGCTTATTATGACACTTTCCAAAGAGCTTTTAAATATTGGTTTAAAGTATTAGAGTATCAAGACACCAGATATCCAATCAGTTTTATGTAATTATGTGTAAGCTAGAAGCCCAGGACGTAAAACTTCGGATGTTAAAAGATCTTCTTTGTGTACGGATTTGATTTTGTATGGGAAACAAAGAGTGTTGGCAACAAAAATTTTCCCTAACTTTGCATGAAGAATAAATGATGATTGTGTACAAAGCATGCAGGCTGATATACATGCCAATTCTTCTTTAGACTTATATTCAACCATCAAACAGACTTTTTATATAAAACCTTACCTTACAATTGGGAAATCGAAAGAATCACGACGTAGAATTACATTACTAAGAATAGGTGCCGTACCAATATATAAACACACTGGAGGAAGAGAAGGAATACCTAGATTTGTTAGATTCTGTAAGCCTTACCAAGATGATGTTATTGAAGATGAACTACAATTTTTATTCAAATGTCCCAGTTTTATGGAATATTAAGAAATACGTATATCACAAATTAACATTCACATGTTACTTACATCATATATTTTACAAAGTAAAAACCTTGAAACTATTTCGTCTTACTCATGTTTCACAAGAGATGCACTTACTTTACGCTCATTACCTTTGTCATCAAATCAAGCTACACAGTAAATTTCACTTTTCTCTCAAATGAGTTTTCTTGTTTCGCAGAAATGTTTTGTACGGTGGGAATTGAAAATAGAATCATAAAGAACCCCTCTTCCAGCAAAATAATGGGCAATATGTAGCTATGATAATTTATGCATTTAACCTTCATTACACTCTTTATCACCAGATAATTCAGCATTAAAATGCCGAAAGTAAACATTGCCAAACAGGAATGCAGATTGCAAAGTCAAAGATACAATCGAACTCTTTTCTCTTTTTAAAATGTTTCTCCATGTTGGCATCTTAAAGCAGAACATTCTTTCAATACTTTTACAATTATCATTATCTGATTATTGAATCAAACTCATTTTATCTATGGATTTTGACTGATTTAGCTTTTGCAAAAGAACTATTTTCCTATCAGGATAAATGATGTTGTTAGTGTCATCGATATTGACGTTTCTTGCCACTAGATTTCTTGAAGAAGACTGCAAGGCCTCCATGCAGTTCTTTGTTTGGAATTTTCTATTTCTTGCGATTGTTTCTCATATTACCAGTGCATACAGGTGACTTTGTATTATTGTATATTTCCAGGTGTCCACATCACCAAACGGACAAAGCCAGAGATTCACTACAAAACCTCCACCAAAATACTCTCTCTGCTGTAGTTATACCAAAAGCACGTATGCGTCCACAACTGGAATAAGATAATAATAATAATAACGCGGTAAGATGTAATACTGCGATGGATTGTAATAAAAATGCTTTAAAATGTAATAAACATGAGCGCGGTGAAAATGTTACCAAAAAGCGCGGTAAACTGAAACATAAAGTATGGTAAAATGTAATAACCTTGAATTTTTTAAGCACTATCTCTAATATGAATGTCCGTTAATGTAACGTATGTACTTGTGATTCAATTAGATATTGCTGGGGGCTTTTTTGACAAAATTCCGAACTGCGGTGTTTTCATTACACAGATATTTAAGAATATAAAACAAATCCTGAAACTCATATAGGTTTACACTTAATTCTGAATAGAAAAACACTTCGTCCAGTCATACTTGGCCTTAAATAAGCGGTCCCATTGCAATCGTCCATTTTAAAGAAAATATGTTTCATGATTAATGTTAATGACTTTTATCGACCTTTCCTTCGTTTTACATGACGGATATCAAACTCTCCCGCGGTTTGGCCTGTGGCCCGCGAGATATTCTGTAATGTAAACATTTACAACCAAAACCTAGTGAAAGTGTCATATCCTTTCTATAAAAGCCGGTAGGATGTGCCATAATCTGTTGACAGCAATGTTTTTTTGTTCACCGCACTTCAAATAGTTCAAGATTAGCCAAACATGTTATTTTCATATCTAACAAATGTTTTTTTCGCACTGTGGTGAATGATATCCGTTTTACAATAAATTATAACTATTATCTAGGGGCAATGTTTTAGGTTGAATCAATATAAAGGAAAAAATGTAATATTTCAAGAACTCTTAGGGATCTCATTGCTCATAGCATGATACTGAATGGCGCTTTGTTAATGAATATGTCATTGTTGAGACAAAAATAACACGAAGAAACCATGGTCGGAGTAACCTCAGATGACAGACGTCAGTGATTCTGATGGATTTCATGGGACAAAATAAATCAATTATTGCCATTTAATCCCACTGAAGGAACTTGACTTTTGCTTTTATTTTCACAAATCTACTGTGACTTTCTTTACTTGGAGCAAACAGCACAAGAAAGCTCCCAATTAGGCTTATAAACATTACACGGAAGCACGCCACATTTGGCTTCCACTGGGTAGATCAGCTGCCCGTCTTCGTTGCCTGAGCCTCCAGGTATAGCCTCAGCTTCAGTATCGACACATATATACTCAGCAGATGCGTGATCAGGTCTTCCTCCCATCAGATAACCCTGATACTCAACGCTCCAGTCTCGCTCACATTGAAATCTCCCGGGAACCATGATGACCTTGGCCTTTAAACTTTCGCAGACAACACAAGGGACGTCTTGGTTTGCTAGCGCGTGGAAGGGACTTTCGGGGTAGAGCGTTTCATACTCTGTGCCGTAGATGTGAGAAACCATGCGACTTCCGTCATACGCAGTGGGGGTGTGGTTAGCGTAGATCGGGTGCTCTGGTAGACAGAGGATAGTTGCTGTGGAGGCTTTGTCTGAGTAATGAGTCCCGGCTGTGTAACCTATTATATAAAAAAGATACTGAGCATATTTTTAAAAAACTTTATATTTGTGTCTTTGTGAACGAGCTATGGTTTCTGAATGAGTATATGTGCAAGTATGGTATAATAAGCGTATTAATCGCTCTTTACCAGCAGAGGTTAGTCAAGTCATTTCTTCTCACGTAAACCTCTATTGCAAATTGACCATATTTCGTTCATAGTTGGTAGATTAAACAGTGTAGGTTATTAACTGTCCGCTATTAAACAAACGTCAATTATTGTATGCACATGTAGGTGGAAAACAAATCTTATCTCACTTACCTTTGTAGACCAACTTACTATCACCTGGACACACAGTTCTCCCCCACCTTGTGTACGTCGTACCTGTTAGGTAAAGCATGTCAACATATTAATCATCGCAATCACCTAAGTCACTGTAAAGTCAAGTATTACCTCCATAAATAAATGATTTAAAACCCTTTCTGTCAAGGTTTTTAAGATAAGCACAACCCCACCCCCATAACCCCAAACGAGAACATCAACTAGTGACGAAAATTATTGAAAGTATGATTTAGGAACAAGAATGGCTCCCAGTCTCTGTTATACTCAAATCGCCTAGGGAGTCAGTTGAGTCTACACTACTTCCCAAACTTAAATGGGAGCTTGAACATCTATCACAGAGATTGATTTTAATGGAGAACTGATTTAGACAAATAAATTAATTTTCAGAGAAACTAAAATCTTGAAAATAAACGCCTTACCTCCAGAAGTGCTTGAATTTATGTTAATATCTGAAACGTCCTTCTTCAGAGCTATCACATGAGCTCTCAGCACATCAATGGAGGAAACGTTACAGGAACAAGCCTGTAACATGGCCTGGGTTGTTACAAGCTTACCCTTCACTTCTGTCAGTTCGTTCATCGCAGTATTCAGATTCTCTTGCGTCGTCATCAGCTCTGTCTGGATGCTCTTAAACCCTTCCAAAGCAGTATGTATCTGGAGACTGAGCGTGGTCAGATGTTCTGCAGAAGCCTTGCTCTCAAGGTTTTCCTCAAGGAGGTCGATATGGCTGAGGAGACTTCCTATATCCAGGCTTCCGTCGGACTTGATTAACGGCATGATCAAGCTGTTGTTTGATACGATCAGAAGAGCAAAGGTAATAAGGTATTGGAAATTGAGAGTCATATTCCCCTCTCTAGGTGAGGCTTTGTGGGGAAGGAAAAATACTTGTGTTGTTTCAAATAAAAGTCTTGATCCCTTACTCTTTTGCAATAGTTACCTAAGTAAGTACACTAATGAACCTGATTATCCTTTTTACCTGATCGATTAGAAGAGAGGTAATACGTTAAAAGGTTATGTTTTACACCTGCTGATAACGGCTTGTAGACGTTTTGTCAGTGACAGTCCTACTGAGATGATCAGGGTTTTGAAAACGTTTGAGCACCAATATTTGTTGTCAATTAGGACACAATAACGTTTGAGCACCGATATTTGTTGTCAATCAGGACACAATAACGTTTGAGCACCGATATTTGTTGTCAATCAGGACACAGTAACGTTTCAGCATAAATTCCTTTAAACACTTAACGTTAAAGGAATTTCCCCCTCGTTCAATCACTGACGAAGCTGAGAAATGTGAGCATGTCTGTGGGGGTGTCTGCCTTATCTGGGTAACTTTCTTGTTTAATCTTATCAGTTCAGAGGTGACGAAAAGTTCACATTTCATATTTAGGTGTGGTTAATCATTGATAAGATACATTTAGATCACCAGAAGACAGACACCCTATGAAGAAATTACCCTTGTTTCTTATAACTTCCCCTTCATAGAACTTGAATATTCGATCATTTTTTCTCCATATGTAAATTACATAAATTTTCTTTCTAAATGAGTGTACTTTTCCGGTACTGGTATTTGATCAAGTAACTTCTTAACATCAAAAAGTGTTTTTTTAATTCGGAGAAAGGACCTTTCAGTAATAAAGTTTTCAATTTAGTGGAAAAAAATATATAATTTCGAGACATAAGGTTATCATATATGTAACATAATTTATCAACAGACGCTTATATCTTAATTCATATATTATTAGTTGCTTCTAACAGCATGAACCAATAATATCAAGGGGAATATCTCTCAATACTTCCTGCTCAAATCCATGTGCTATATGTCAATAGCAGTCTGGAATAAACAAGCTTTTACGTAGCAAGAAGTTATGTTTGTCAAATATACTACAATATAAATTTGATTTTTTTTGACAAAATGGTCTTCGATATTTAGATGGATCATTTCGTTCACCATGAATGATATAGTAACCATTGTATAACTATTTATATGACTATGTTCGACACGCTCTAGCATCCGCCTTTGTGTTCCCTTCATATTCCGGCAACATGTGATTTCGATTGTTGAATGTATAGAGTGCGTAACATAAAGGATTTGGAGAAATTGAACTGTCAAATAACCATCGAGCAGAAAAAATTGTGTTCATGATGCGTTCGGGGATTGGATGAGAACTGAATTGACCCTAAGTTTACCAACTAAATGAGTGTATTTTAGTGATGTGTTTCATGTGTTTCACGTAGGTGCGGAGAGCCGTGGTTGAATGATGATGGAACCTTTGTCTTAAATAATATTATACAAATATACTACAGCTGCATGCCAAAGTTTGTTCACATACCTGTACATACTAGTGCAAATATCATGGAATTGGAGATGCCTTTGAGGTATCTAGCGTTGCGAAAAGCAAACGCAGAATTTTGAAATTTCAATACACATATGCAGATCCATTATTCTTTATGGCAAATGTTTATCGTACCCCCACAATTACCCGTAACAGTTTTGGCAGGTCATTGAAGTGACCAGTGTTCAAAATTCTGAAAACACTAATTATTATTTTTCTCCATAAAAACCTTTATAAGAGAGAGTCGATATTGAATATTTTATTTGACATTTAACGAAATCGAAATTTAGAAAATGTGACCCCTTCTGTCTATTTCAACATGCCAAAATTAGAATTTTTGCACCAGAGACCAGACGATCCCAAAAAGAGTTCGATAATGGTTGTTTCACACATGGGTAGTGGGTGATCCATTGTCAGTTTTGTTGAAGTTATTTTATTGACGTTGAAACGAAACCCAATTTTCATAATATTTGCACTAGGTGGTAGGTGAACAAACTTTCGGTATGCAGCTGTAGATAGGTCAGTATAAGGTTGTGTTTGTGGAAAAGAGAAAGTATTTTGACAAGTATGGTGATAAAGTCAAAGAATTTTGCTGTCATCGAAATGCTTTGCCAAACTCAACCAGGTGAATTCTTGGCAAGATCCTTTTTGAAGTGAAGTTTAGTGATTGGTTTAAGTAAAGTAGTCTTAAATCTATTTTGCGAGCCTGCAAAGGTGCATGCTCGGACCTCCTGGACTGTAACGTTAATGCGACTAAACACAGTACAAAGTATGACGTCAGAATGAAAATAATAACCCTTGGCAAAATGGCGATTTTACAAGCGGTAAGTGATAAATCGTAACTGATGAGATCCTAATACCACAAAATAATGACTCACCCATAAGCAATTTGAATCTATGTCTTGGTAAGACACTAAACAAGTAGGACTAAATTGTAACGTTAATGTAGTGTAACAAAAGAAATGCATTTTTCGGGATTCCATTGGTAAGTAACCACTTTATCATATCTATTAGGAACATTAGGGTGTGGTTATTAATGCTGTAATGGATAATAACAAATTTTTAAGTGTACTTTTGACGTTACGGCAAAACTTTCGTGGATAGTTACATTAATAAATCGTTCTGAAAACTGTTCAATGTTCTATGGTTTAGTGATTTCCATTAAGAAGGCAATGAATTTTTTATTTGTCTTAAGTGGCAATTTCGAAAGCTAAGCAATTAAAACAGTTGATCATTTAAACATTTTCTCACTCAAAATGACGTAACCCATTATAAACGCAAGGCAAGTAACTAAGGGTACAAAGATATACTAAATAAATTTTGAGCAAAGAGACAAAACTTCCTTCATGGATAGTTTCGGAGGCTTAAGGATGAAATACCTGAATTGGGTTGCATACATCATAATTTTTGAAGTTTTAAAGTTTTCCCTCATACTCGCCTGTGAAGGAGGCAAGATCATAGAATTAAACAATTATCGGGGAATTCTCGGATGCAGACTTGACTGTTACACTCATGGTTCTTGTAAAAAGATTAGCTACAATGCTGACCATTTAACTTGTGGGTTTGCAATGACGTCATCCGTCTCTGACGCTAAGAAGGAGGTCAGAAAGAAAATATTATCAGGGGTAAGAGTTCCCCTTTTAGAAAGAATCGGGCATTGCATGAATGAGTAACTGAATGAGTGGATGAATACTTTGGTACCTGGTTGGCAATGATATGAAAGCGTGAAAGGGGCTCCTCTACGTGTCTATTAAGATACACATCTTAAACTTTTACGTCGTTTTGACATACTTTGGAAATTTATAAGCTGGTAGTTTTATGAGTGCGTGACTCTTTTGTGTGTTTTTTTCCAAATCTTCTTTTGTGCTATAGCTGCATCCATAAATTTTCTTCACCCATGTGTGTCTGATAATGTAATCATAGTTTAATTTCAACATGATTTCACCGTCTTTTCATCACAGGCTTTACTAAAAACGACATACAGATCTTCAGAACTGAATACAAATACACTTAAACAGTACATGAATGAGGTGATTTGTTGTCGTTCGGGATGATATGTGTTCCTATCCGCATGCGACTGTTTATTTTCCATTCAAAACGACTAGTTACCGATTTTTCGGCGCTTCTTCCTGTTAAGAGGGTATGTTTTCAGTTTTGGAAAAGGTTTGGGAGTATTCATTCCCAATGTGATGATTTGTGATCTGTTTTAGTTTATTTAGACTGAGTTTAAAATATTTTTAGCCGTTTGTAGACCAGAATCATTGGAGAGTTTGATGATTGCGAGACAATGCGAAGAACCACTTCACCTCCCTCCTCCCCCCAACCCCCACTTCCCGTCAACACCATTGTGGCCATTGAAAATTTTACATGCCTATCTAAATCTATAGTTCATTATACAATAAACCCAGGATTTCTCTCTTGATCGTAGAAACGAATAACTTTCATCATTGCAGTTCCAATGTGTTCGCAACAGCTGTGGGAGACACCAGATGTGTCTCATTACACGGCGGAGACGTCAGGCATGCATTGATACCCGCAGAAAATCTCCAGGTGGAAATAAAGGTAAGGTAATTTTCGTAAAGACATATTGTGCAATTCATTTGGGATATTTAGATTATGACGCTTTCCACTGACGATTTTGACGAAAGTGTTAATCAATTCAAATAAATATGGTTTTTGGTGATTTTTAAAGAGTTTTGACCTAAGCATGAAGCAGGGTATTTAAGCTCAGCTTGCTTCTCAAATTGTTAAGCTCCTGTCATATTTCAACTCCTTACGAGTTGTGTACGGCTATTTCATTCATACGCGACCGTATGCGATATACGCCACTGA
Organism: Phorcus lineatus; assembly: GCA_921293015.1. Lineage (NCBI taxonomy): Eukaryota > Metazoa > Mollusca > Gastropoda > Trochida > Trochidae > Phorcus > Phorcus lineatus. The sequence goes on from OV121094.1 coordinate 7,509,871, forward strand.
TATGCATTTTGTTTGATGTTAGGTCGTTTCCTGTACATCGGGATGCGCTTCCACTATTTGTATACGCATGAAAGTTGTGGTCATGCTGCGTATGCTGTGACGCTAGTAATACGCAATGCATTCATTCCACATCGGTGGTTCACGTACGTTATGTATTCGTGATGAGCTTGCAATTCACACACAGGAACTGAACCGACACATGAGTATTGCATGATAGACGTTCATAAACCTTGAAGTGTTCCATTATACATACAAGGGTCACCCAGATTAATTTTCTGGTTACCAGTTTACTTAATGGGAGTATCGGTCTTCACGATATATTCAGTGAAGACATAAACGCATGGTTTGGTATACATTGGCACAAGACGATGATATAGAAATACTAAGTTTTTCATTTTGTTCCACTTACGTTGCTTGATGACGACAAATTCTATTGTAATGAAGTTGAGCTCTTTCATGGACTTGTTTTTAGCATTATCTTTCATCCTCTGTTGGAAAAGTTGGTCTTTGTTCTCCATTTTGTTGCCACCTGTTGGCTTTGCGGTTTTTTCGTAATCAATTTTGTTCTTACGTTACGCGTCATCTAGGCTTAATATAGTTCAATATCGTTGTGTTGATCTTATTCTGTCAGGAATTGTACTGCCGATGTGTTTTTTCGGCTTTCTAAGCGAGCGATCTGTTCGGTTTTGTTGAGAATATTTATGAAGTTTTCAGTTACGCCAATTGCTCGGGGTGGAGAGGCGTCTCTCGGTCATGAAGAAATCCTTCTTCCACTTCAAAGTTTGCCATCCGATGATAATTGAAGGGTAGTCCGTTGTCAGACTCAATCTTTTAAGAATGACCTTCTTAAAGCGTTTATCGTTTATCGTTATCGTCAGCTCAAGTGGATAAAACTTCCGTTACCCGAGGGTGTCATGAACTCTTATCTATGCCTTTATGTCATATAAAATTTAGATATATCCCAAAAATATTTTCCAAAGTGTACTTTTACTTTGTAGCAGGAATTTCAAACGTAAAGTCTGAAAGAACTGTTGTGTGGGTGACGGTGGACAAGGAGTGTGTCTATGATTACATCACTCGACAACAAGCGTGCATCAGAACCAAGGGCTGGGCTGCAACTGCAATGGACCCTGATACAGGATACATATTTTATGAAACAGAGGAACGAACAAAAATATATAGGAAAAAGATACTGAGCAGGAAAAAGGAATACGAGGGGAAAGGTAAGGTGATTCTATAGTGATTGTTAAAGGGGCGGTAGCACGTTTTTTGATAATTCATTTCATGAAAATTATTCCAGAGAAAACATTTCGATTTTGCAAAATGTCTTATTGTATATATCTTCGCGATGCAGGAAGCCCGCTACATTTTCACATCCTACATGGACAGAGAATTGTGTACGTTGATGGAACTTCCACAGTTCATTTGATGACAAACAAGTTTCGTCGACAACCATACAGGTTTAAATTTGGTACATCTTGTGAGTTTTGGACAGCCGCCGATCAGGAAAACGAGTATGTATTACTAGATGATATCGGAATATTATTCGATCAAATGTCATACTTTGGTAGGTTTCATTGTTTATTTACATAAAGCGTGAAAATAGGACTAAGAAAATTATTAGCTGTGTCCAAAAATAATCGTATTTATTCGTATATGTGCCATGACCTCTGGTAAAACAGACATTCAAAATATTTCGATTTTAATCTAGAATACAAGTTGAAATGTGTACCAAGATTCATGATTACATTTAGCATGTCTCTTAGTTAAATGTCAAACTCGAACTTCGATGATATATAACTTGAAGAAAATAATAAATCCCAAAATCAGACTCGCAGACACATGTTAATGAATTTATCTTGATAAAGCAGATCTTGAGGATCATTGAGTACCCTTTTCTTTAAATATTGCCTGAAAAGTGTATGGCTCAAATTGGAGGCTGGTGATGTCACTGTTTCTATTTTGATTCATATTTAACAAATAAGATCTCTATACCATCCTTTGTATGACATAAGTATAATCTCAGACCTGCAGTCCTGCAGCGATAATGGGCGGAAGTTATGATTAAATAGTCATGTACCCTTGTGTGTTTGCTCCACGTCGGGAACATTCGATGTGAAGCGGCCTTAGAATCTCCGTCATTGTCATAGCCAACCGTTGTGAAAGTAACAATTGAAATGCATGCAAGTGTCTGGGACATAGAATTAACAGGTATTACGATATTATCAGAATGAACGTAGATCGGTTAACTGTTTTCATAATTTGAATCTCCAATTCGTGTCGATATTTCCGAAATTAGCTGCTAGTGAGCCAAACCAAGAGCCCTTTGACATGTCAAGGTTAATCGCGGCAACAACATTTCATTTTGATAAGACCTAAGTGTAACCTGTAGCGTGATTTATTAAATATGTCACTTGTAATTAGAGGGGCAACAGCATTTTTTTAGTTTCATAAATTCATAAAGTGGTAAAAATCGAACGCACCATGTTCATTAAACTATGCAAATCGATTTACCTTATGCAAATAATTAAAAGGTCTTCTTTAAACTAAAATGCATAAGGCCACCAGTGGTTTTCCGTTATACTTGATCAATTCTTCTACCTCAACGAATGACCTGCTTCAGTGGTAATTGAGATGTTTGACAATCTGATGTTGCCCATTGACAGTTTCATTGCCTGAGACCCTTTTATCACTGAAAATTGTTGAGAAATGATCTTGAATGATGAGATTAATCCCTACCTCGTATTTTCTGATATCATAGACATCCACACTCCTTGATTAAAGTAAAGTATAAATATTATCAACAATCATTGCAATCAGCACGGACAACAATCCTACCTCTCTGTGTTCCTCAAAAGTGTTTGATCTGATTCTAATGAGATGTTTATGTCATGTCTCAGATAGTGCCAATCGGATGATAGCGACGTTCATTCGAGGTTTCTTTATCATCATGCTTTAATCAGTTTTTATTCATTGCAGATTGTTAATGTATGCTATTCGACGCAGAGAATACATATTCTTCAAGACTTTGGACCTGAAAACAGAGAAACTTACCTCAACATTTAAAGTCAGGCGAAAACGTCAATTTGTCAACTTTGTGACGTCAGGTACAACCTCTTTCGTTTAAAAGGCAATACTCCACTCTTTGTTAACTTAAAAGATATTATCGGATTTAGTTACCCACTGTAGATGAGAAATGAACCAATAAAAGAGGTCTATTGTTAAATAAGGATGAATGGATTATTTACGTCTTTCTGATTGGCCTACTTGGTCACATGACAGCAATGACGTCAAGCGATGTCAACATGTGTGGATCGCGAGAGGTTAATATAACAATCCAAACACCTCCGGTGGATAAAAATAGATTTCGAAAATCACGGTCTACCGGAATACCAGAAGAATGGCAATTCAAGACATAATTCATATAATAAAACAATTATAGACTTCAGACTCGGTTGATCCAATGATTTATCGACCTTGGACATGAGATATTCACCTCGGCTTCGCCTCTGTGAATATCACACGTCCAAGGTCGATAAATCATTGGATCAACCTCACTTGAAGTCAATAATTGTTTAGTATCGCCCCTCATTTCTGTTTTGCTATCTATTGCGTTACAGGAGAGTGTATTGCGATATGCATTGCGATATATTGGTAGTTTTTAACTTTAAATTTATTATTTCTCTTTAATAAATAGCAGCGACCAGAACAGCAATCAATACTCGGCTGTCCATCATTTGGAAAGTATGATATTTCAATGACCGGTAATGAGATTTAACATGTTTGAACTATTTTCATTTCACAACTTCGCGTTTTGTTCGGTTGTTTTACTGCAGTTTACAATATTGGATACTTTCAGATGTTTGCACTGGTACGTACATGGTCTCCCTCTATAGCGATATATCGATATAGCGGTAATACCTGGCTATAGCGATATATCGATACGATTCCCTTGTAATCTTAAATCTACAATTCGCTTACTTTTATAAAGTAGCATCGCAAGATCACTCTTTTGAATTATCAAAGGGGGGATATGAGCGATTGGCTACATCTTATTTCAATGAGATTAATAATTCACAAATTGTGAGTACGCAATGCACAGTATGAGATGTTATCTTTTATTTTGTAAAGGGGCCGCATGCCCATGATACAGATATGATACAGAAGCCTATTGCAATACAAAGAGCTATAAAATGACAAAGAAATGTTTTAAGTGTTTGCATTCATGTTAATCTAACCCTATAAGTATGTTACATAATCATCGAAATGGGATATCTTTGAAGAAATTCCGTCTTTATTGTTTTGCTAGGAATAGAAATTTACAAAGAGTATGCTTTCTAATCTCTAATGTCATTAAAGGGTTATTTTATCATTTTATATCCATTACTTCCATCAAGTATCAATGAACATCTAAAACAAATCTAGGAAACGGTGGTAAAATAGCTCAATTCTGTTACAGGGTCGCATAATCTTCCATATTATCTGAATTGGCCACTGTTATTGCAATATTACTGTTGGTCAGGGATCTTTTTACAAACAAAATTCCGTCTGTTTAGTAAACGTCAAAAAGATCGGAGTTCCTTCTCTTGTGCATTACGTTTGGACAGAATTGAATCGGAGATGCAAAACGTCATATTATGATCCCTATCGTTATCCATGTTGTAATTTTTACTGCTAAGGGATAAGGTGAAGACTCAAGAAATATTGACAGAGGCCACGTCATATCGGGAGAGGATGAGATTCAACGTTTCATTGACAGAGGCCACGTCATATCGGGAGAGGATTAGATTCAACGTGTCATTGACAGAGGTCACGGCAAATCGGGAGAGGATGAGATTCAACGAGCCATTGGCAGAGGTCACGTCATATCGGGAGAGGATGAGATTCAACGTGCCATGACTGTTATCACTGTTCTATTCATAAAAAAGATAGATAATTTAAAGTTGTTATTGATGAAAGATGCAGTACCTCAATAGGCGATGAGTCATTTATAGATAATAACATGTCTGTTATGTATTCATATATAAAAACGTTTTTTTTCTCAAAATATCTCATAACCTACATTTGCAGCTGGGAATATATTTTTTTGTGCACCGCGAGAAGTCGTGATGGTAGAAGCGTCAAACCGTTCAAGGAGAATTTCAAAAGCATGTGAAAGGCTCTTTGTGTTTCAAGGCAATGTGTTCAATCTTCTCTCAAACTACAGGTGTGTTTGTGATTTATCCACAAGAAGGATTGAATATGAAAAAAATGGATTTGACTTTCAATCTTAATCAAATACTTTTATAGATATCGAGTAGTCAAACATGACTGGTATAAAACTAAAATAAGACAGGTGATTCAGCATGTAACTAACATTTTAATACCAAAATTAACATCTTCTTATACTTAATGTTCCATTATACTTATTTATTTATATTTATTATACTTATTTATTTATATTTATTATACTTATTTATTTATATTTATTATACTTATTTATTTATATTCCTTATACTAATTTATAAGAGAAAGTAATGTTATGCTATACATATTTATAATGAATGTTTATATCATTTTCAGAGATATTAAGACATTTGATTCCAATGGAGAGCTCCTGGAGCAAATGAAGATACCAAATAAAGGTGGTAGAAATGTCAATGTGGTACAGTTCACATCACTTTCCTTGCACGACTTGGAGGAATTGAAAAATAAATAAACAAATATGATTTCACTACAAATCGTGCACATGCTCCCTCGTGTATTAGATCGCCCAACCACTGGCTTCTTATATCCCACCTGCATGAATCCAAAACCTTGGGTTTCAAATCCCTCTATATCATCCAACGCCTGATTAACGTTGTACTCTATATGTCAGGCAGGTAACATAAACAAAAACTCATTTCATAAATATCTGCGAACTCATGATGACCGCTGGTTAGTTGAAAACAAGGCATGAAAGTTCATACGGGAACTAGTTGTCGCTGACCGTAAAATATCGCATATCTCATGAGATTGTACACAGTGATACGATGAAGAATCTAACAATGATAATTGGTGAATTCAAAGTTAATGACACGTGGCGAAGTAATTTTCCTTTTCAGCTTTGGCCATATTTTGCTATCCAAAACTTGGAAGTTTGAAGGAGGGGCCAATATATTTTTTTTGCCAACATCTTGCAGAGTAATAAGAAAATCCATTTTGTTTATTACCCAAATCTTGCAGTTAAGGAGTAGATCAAGAGCCAAATTGCTTTTTACAAAATTTCTGAATGTTAGTCGGTGCAGCCATAATGTTATTTTATCCAAATCTTGCAGGGTCATTGCCAGCGCAATAATGTATTTTAACCCAAAAATTGCACATTGTTTTAACTAGCATATTGCTGGGTAGTCGTTAGAGCCGCATTTTTTAATCCAAATCTTGCAGGGTTGTTGGCAGCACTTTGGCAGTTTTTTACCCGAATTACAAATATCTTGCACGGTAGTAGGAAAAGCGCAAAACGGTTTTTTACCCAAATATTCCAGGGTAGTAGGCAGAGCCAATTTTTATACAAAACATTTATGGGAGTAGGCAGAGCCAAACTCTGGTAGGGTAGTAGGTTCATGGTGATGTCAATAAGTCAGGATGGGTCCATCATATACTGCGTCGACATTGTTATTCTGCTGTAATGGAAATGCCGCACGATTGAAGGACTCATTGGACACGTCGGCCTTTAAGTATTGGGAAGGTCATAACACTGACAATGCAATGTCTCAAGCTATGCGACGAGTTGTAACACGTGTCCGCCTTGACATTGGCGGTATTGGCACGTCTTATGGTGGCGTTCACTAATGCCGACATGGAGGAATGCCTACAATCTTATCAAAACATCTTCATGCACCAGTGGCTTTAACTTAAACAACCTTGGAATAAGTCAAAGTCAAAAGAGTTTATTGTATTTAAGGCCTCCGGCCCACATACAAAAGTACATATACAAATAGTGAAGACACAAACAATATACAATTCAACAAATGACAGTTGAAAAATCCCGTTTTAGTTACAAGTTTTTAACAGTTCATCTCTAAGTCTTAAACTATGTTTGATAAATAATGATAAATATATGCAACAAGTTCCTCCAACATGCCAAAGACTGGTTATCGCTCCCCTGATGGCAACCTTGGCATTGAAAATATTCTTAACTTGCCGAAGTTCAGCCATCAATGTGACTGTTTCTTTACTGATGTCATTCATATCACATATGCAGTTTGGCTTTTCTTGTGTGCTATGCATTAATTATAATGTTGTCAGCTGAGTGTTAGATGATTTTTCAAGTCAACTTTTCTTTCTGTACATCATTAGTTATGTTCTTTCGTATTATTTGAAATATTTCCAATGTCATTTTATCAAAATACAGGTGGTGCGTTTTAAATGACGTTTAGAGTAAAAACATATTTTCATTGGATATTACACTTGGAACATGTTCCATGTTGTGTTTGCAATAGATTTTACAATTTGAAAAATACCATGCATTCGTAAAAACGCAGAACATTGAGGAATTAAGTTATTAATCCGGGCTATGGGCGTAGGAGCCTTACTAAGGCATGATAAGTTATGAAAAGGCTAAGATTTATAATCGGTAATTTGTATATTTGATTTGTTGACATTTTTTATACAAATGTTGTGTCGTTGTTTGATTGTAAACATTATTAAATCCATAGGTTCCTATGCAAAAGACAAGATAACACAGTAATTACCGATAGATCTTTTTCTTGATAAATAGAGAATCTCATCCAAGTGTCTTCTGATATCAAGTATATCAACAGTTGATAAAAGTTACACATTTACTTGATGATATAAAACAATTGTGATGTCATGAACTTGCCTGAAACAGGGCATTGTGCAAAATCTACTATCAAAACAATATGTCCTAGGAGATATCACTTGATCTTCCAAAAGCGATATCTCCTGTGGAACACAGTTTTGGATGATAAATCGATATTATGACCGGTTTCATTTTCAAACCATATCTGACAGTTTTCTAAAACTTTATAGCAGCTGTAAAACAAGTGACATCGTTTTATATTCACATTCAGATACAGAGTAACGCTGACCATCACATTGCCAAATGGTATAGAGCAAAGATTTAGTCACAATTAATCTGTGTAAAAGTTGATATTGAAAATTTCGGAAAGTTTGATTGATCTCGAAGCATTTTGACATGTGCTTTTTCGTAATGACATAATGGCAAAATGTTTCCAATGAGGCTAACGGTCGGTTTTAAACTAAATCTGCGGGTGTTGAATAAAAATGAATCCCGGAAATTTTACAAACGAAACTATTTATCTTCTAATAGTCTGACAGTTTCGCTAGAACAATTACCATAACTCAGATGAGAACTACCTTATGATGCAGTTAGAGAATACAGAGAACTACCGTATATACAGTTACAAGATCAACAACTGCAACAACATTCCATACTGAAATGAGTTAACAGAACTTCTGGAATGTGTTTCCCATTGTTGTACAACTAAAAGTTATAGTCAGACATAAAAGGGATGGAATGGATGACAAACGAGTTGTGGATACCACCAAGTGAACGTGTAAAAGCAGGTCTGTGCCATGAGATTCATGGGCCTGTAGTAAGAGAGTCTAGGGGGATAGCTCTGCTTCTTGAAGGAAGGTCTCCTCTGACGGTCCTCGGGTACAGTGTCCTCGTCTTCACCAGTGAAACAGTTCTTCTTGTACATTGGATTATTCCGAGCCTTCAAGTCAGCACAGTAGTTATCTAAGAGAAAGAGAGATAACCTTGGGACTGCGCCCATCCCTCCCATTCCTTTTGGCATTATCCTACCTCCATCTTTGACTCTTGATAAAAGGTCTGCCGTCGACATCACTGAAACAGGATGACGCGATTTATGGAATGCGATATCAACTGTCTGCCTCCATCCTTGTCAAATTAGGTAAACCTTTCCGAAATAACCACCACAAATTACCCTCCATGCAAGGCTTTTCAGAAAAGCCTTTGAAGGCCTGAAAACAGTATATATCCAGATAGATCTCTATAAACAAGCTTATCAGAGGGATTCCCTCCCGCAAACTTGAGGGTTTGTGCACCCGATGAACTTTTTTGAGCGGTAGATATGAGGGATTAAAATGTTTTTAATTGGGATTAAAATGTGATTAATTGTCACAATTGAGGCTGGAAAGAAGAGATAGGGCTTTCAAAGCTACGATTTGATATATGCCCAAACAGAATGATTTTATTGACGCTTCAATAGATTTCTCTTATTTCCCATGTGGCAAACATTTTACAATGCCCATGGGTCATGTTTTATCCAGTACATGCGACACAATGATATCTACAGCTCTGTGCATTTATTAGGCTGTTTTTAGATTTTCATGGAAAACCAGTATTTGTCGTTTTGGACATGAAAAGTAATGATGTTTTGATTCTATATCACAACATATCAAAGGTAAATAATATGTTATGAAAATCACGGAGTGGCTCTTTAAACTTGAAGCAGCTCAGTAACTGCATGGCTAAACAAGATGAGAACAGGGTCTCACAAAATTCATAAAAATCGGAATTTTGTTAAATTTGGATATTTTGTGTCTCTGAGGTCAGGTGCATTCGCGACGGTTGTAACATCCCATTTTGATATAAAAGCTTGAAACATCAGGGAAAGGATCTTTAAAAGTTTTATCATCACCGCGACTTGATAGATAGGTCTACATGTACGTCAATATTTTTTATTTACATTGAAAATCAACTTTTTAACAGAACAGAACATTTGATTTATTAACCATCAAATATTAATATATGAGAATATAAATAACATACATTTACACATTACATACATGAACATGGCAGATGACTTGACAGGGCCATTCAGTATTTCTAATGCTATTCTAACAAATCAGAAGTTCACAGCTTACAGTAATCTGTAAAAATACTGCAATGTTTTATCCTAAACTAGAAGTAATAAGTAGTTTCAAGTAATAAGTAGTTTCAATAAGCAATTTCAAGTTTTCAACTTCGTGAATAAACAATAACAACTACCATGTCTCTTTTATGAAAAACTCAGCATATAAGGATATTAATCATTGAATAATATATATCATTTTGAGACTCAGTTATATAGGCCTTTGGATTTATCACTCGAGCTTCAGTCGTTAATAAATTTTTAGACAGCACTCACCCGCAATACCATATCCAATGACTAAAAACAAGACAAGAGCTTGTAAACGATATCTCAGTAATGAGTGGATTGACTTCATAATCTCTTGGTCCGTCCCTTAATGAAGATTATATCCTTTTACGTCACCCTCTGTCGATCCCAGTCAGTCATCTCCGAACATTAAGGCCCCGGGGTAGTTAACTCATTGAATCTAAATTAGTTGAAGGTGACTTAAACTTAGCTAAACCGTGACCTGAAACGTGATAACCGCTTAAAAGGCTAGTTAGATTTGGGTTTGAACTGACTTTTTTATTTCTCCCTGACTGTTTCTTTTAAAATATATAATTATCTTATCCACGAAAAACCTTTTTATTTAGAGACACCGAGGTAATGAAGAAAGTAACAAAAATGCGTGGTCTCTACCACTTGGTTATATGAGGTTTATATGGCAGAAAATACACTGTACACAAAAGTGCGAATATTTTGCTATATTCTGTATTGTGATCGTGGTCATAAGATCATCAAAGTAGCCGATAGCTGTAAGAACGTTGTACCAAGCAAGCCGGTTATGTATTTGATTTGCCTTTGGCTATGGATGTCACTGATGGATTAAAATAGTTTATTCATCGTTTTGGAAATGTGTGACGTAATGTATTTATTTTCCTGAGAAAGTTTTGACCTGTAGACTTACGTTTTTACGTGTTGTTTTAACCTTTCATATGAGAAAAGAGTTTGAAAACAAATGAATTATTACTTCACCTATTTGATGAGTTTCATAGAAGGAGTATTGATGATAAAATAATCAGAAATACATGCCGTTTTGATAGTCAACAAATGTAACATAATTGTTTGGGATCAAAATCTTTGCAATAGTATAAATATCATTTTTATGGTGGTTCATCAAAAAAATGGGAAACTCACATTTTCAGAATATATTTTTTGTTTGTTGGTTATTAGATTTGGTCTTGCCCCCTTCAAATGTGAGCAAGACAGGGTATGCACCTTCTTAATGCAGTGACTAGTGACAAGAAGACGATTTATATAGAGTAGATCGTTAGTGATAGATATGTTAACGGGTTTTATCAACACATGATCACGTACAGAATTTTAGCAGTTGAAATTTCAGACTAAATTAAATATCTGCAGATAAATGTCAACAAACAGCAATAAGTTTAAAAGAGGAATTCTTACATCTTCAAATTAACAATTCACTAGAAAAATGAAATATTTTACTATATATGTATTGTGTCTTGAATAATAAATTATCTCCTTAGAATACAGGTTGTTCTGAAATTAATCATATTGAGATGAGAGGCAAGTGACAGACAAAAATGAGAGGAGGGAGCGAATCTATGATTTGATTGTAATGAGATAGCAATTTGACCTTTAAACATCGTAGCCGCACTTAGATATAGTGATCCTAAGAAAGTGGCTTTGAAACTCCTTCAACTAATCACCTAGCTATGTAATGACAATACTCACAAAGAGTCATATTGATAAGTAATGGAGATAAAAATGCGCAATAGAAGGGATTTAAAAAAATTAATATTTCTTAAAATGTCCACCAAAATACATCTTTATACTAAATGCATTATCTTCAGAGGGTCAGACACATCCTCAGTCAGCTCCATTACCCACAGTCATAGACGATAGTCTCAAGTGTCGAGCGAAAGCTGTTTGCGGACATTTAAGTGATCGTTTGATCGTTCGAGGTAGGGAAATGAATCGAGTACCTTAACCGAACATGTTACGTTCCTTTCAGAACTGCTTCTTTTGGTTGAGAAGGATTGCTTTGCAAATTCTAGCATTTACTGTCGTTTTCGTGAGATACCAATGTTCACCTAAATACGAGCTATGGTCCGTTTAAGTAGAAAGATTAAAGCTGCAAATGTTTTACGAAACATATTAATAAAACACATTCTTAACACCCAATTCCACCTTTCAATTGTTATAACAGCTTTTTCATAAAAATGCAGCTCAAAATAGTTGTACTGATCAAATAAGATATTTATGTTCTTGTTGTGAGGATTGGTATTAATTCAAACATATTTATTCATGAAAATGTATAATTCACGAATGGATTGGCCAACAAGCTCCTCGGTGATTAACATTAAGGTTTAGTAATGAATAGGTATCTCATTTTTTTATCAAATTTACATACCTTAATCCATTAACAATTTCACCAATATTTTTTTGTTCTTATAAACTTTCAAAGCGGATCCCTATTTGCATTCAAGGAGGGTCAGTAAATGTTCTTATGTTCATATCCGCTTGAATGAGATGAGGCCATTTCAGTACCACTATTCTTTACCAGAAGAACACTTTCAAAGCATCATTACATGAAGAATAACGAATTCTTATGAATAGTCAAATTCGTTCTTCTTCATCAATCCAGCTTCTAAAATGCCCCTTACGGAAATCATTACATGGATAACTATTTTTGTCCAGTACATATCTAAAAGTGGAGGTACATGTAAAATAATTGAAACCTCAAGAACAAAACCATACCTCTATAATTGCTTGTCAGGAAGTACCGAGGAAGTAAGTGCTATTTCTCAAGAGGTGTTGATTAGCGAGTTGATGCCCTCTACACAGAGGCCACCGTTAATTACACTACTATAACCCCCGTTTGGTCTTGACCCCAAGATGGCAGGAATTCATTTTATACTTGTTGGCATTGGAATTATCTTACAATATTCTGGTGAGCTTTTTAACAATTTCGATTTTCAAGATTTCTCAGTAATCATTAGCGTAGAATGGGAGAGAGGGTATTGATCAAAATAGTCCATTTTTAATCGAAAATTATTAAGGACATGTAATCTTGATTCCCGTTTAATATAGAACTCTGTCTTCAATTCTATTTTCCTATAAACCATTAAGGCAAGTCTAGATTAAGATGAGAATTCCATTCAATCGTTTTACACAGTCTTGTTAATTTCTTGCCATAATTCTATGTGATCAGCAAAGCGTCCAGGTCTTTATTCTCTATCATTTATAGAAATTTCTTCTATTTACGTTGTTTTTCTTCTTCTGATTCGATACTTAAGAAAGGAAGGTAATAAACCGTTAAGGGGAAAGAAAATTTATTTCTATGAACGATATCTATTATGTAGATATCACAATGCTTCTTTAATGGTATTGTCGCGGTTTCGTGATTTCATTAATAGTTGTCAGATTTCAGATATAAATAGGTAAAATGAAAGACTCAAAGGCACTACCGCACACCGATATTTCGAAAGTACAACTGATGCGTAGATAATATATATCTCTCGATATTTCTGGAATAAGTAATTTGGTAAATATGGACGTGTTCAGGTCATAAGATCATTTCTCAAAGACTGGAAGTATTTAATGTAACGATGCAATAAATCTGCATGATCTACGATGTCGGAAATATCTAGATTTTTTTACACTCTGAAAAGTTAAAAACGGTAACTTACCACTTTATTTATTATTATTTATAAAAATGTTTATGAAATCGGACAGGAACAATAAATCATACTTTCTTTCCAGTTCGGAGATTAAGGTGAATTCATCAGCTTTTGACAGTCCATATTTGTCTATTTCTTGCATAGCTGACCGTCGATTTTTTAAAAAAGTATTTCCTCCATCGACCCCGCCAAAATGTGCCTTTAAATTAGTCTAATAGTACTGAACTAAGGGCTTATTTTCTATAGACAGCCACAGACCTATTAAGGGGATATAAAATCTCTTTCTCGGCATCATATTTCTGACAGATAAACCGCAACTGAAAAGGTTTTTTGACTGCATGTAAAGTCATGAGGTATGTTGAGGTGACAACTAGGCCTACTTATTTGTTTGTCCTCGGTCAATATTGTTTTCGTCGGGTCATGACTGTTTGATAACAGCACGTATACCACGTTTTAATGTACCAACAGAACGTGGATTATGCTGTGAGGAAATCGCTATCGAAGATGTGAACGACGAAGCTGTAAACGGAACAGTCTACATTACACGAGGGGGGTTACTGGTTCTCGGTTGTGACGGATCCTGTCAAGGGGTTGGCTACCCTCCAAATCTGAAATGGTACACTCCGACTGGAGAAAAAGTGTCATCGTTTCCGGGAAGGTAATTTTCTTTAAAAAAAACACTCGTATAAGAGCTCATGTTTTAGAGGCTGGGTTTTATTCTTCTGAAAGAATAATTGCCATGCCCAAAACCTTACGCGACAAATACGTAACAGAATATATTATGACATCACGTCTCCATGACGAAATTATATTTTGCACGAGGGCACTGCATGAAAAATATGAACCCTGTCATACTTACCATCGTAAGTACTAATTTGAGTTTTATACTTTAAAGCATAGAGAAATTCCTCATATCAGCAAAGAGATATACATTTTATACAATAATAGACTGGTGATTCAGTCAAAACCTTTTTCATATACCCGAATAAAACAATATTGACATCGGACGTCGTCCTAGGTCAAATGTTGTTTTCCTCGGGTCTAATCACCAGTCTAAGATTAAATAATATTCATATATCTATGCTGATATGAGGAATAAAAAAATTCATATCAGTTTTCCGATCTTTATTTCTATATATTCATGACCGACATTTCTAGAAATAACTTCTCGAATGTCATGGAAAAAACCTTCCTATTCTTATATTCCTTATTCATTTTACAGTTTCATTACAAAATCTTCGAGACGTAAGCATTTGATATATAATTCTGTCCCCCAATTTTTAAAAAACGTTTCTTGTAGGATTATGTCAATTCATCAGCAAAGCCGGCGGAGACGGAAGTTGTACGTACAGCGCTTCCGGTGGCGAGACCAGGGGACGTACAGCTGTGAGGGCTTGATTCACGGAAACTTCCGCAAGAAGTCTGTTAAAGTTTTGATAAGAGGTTGGTTGTTGGAATATCTACTCATATATATAACCAAGTTTTACACAATAACCCAAAGATATTCCCGACAGTGCCAAGAACTGCCATAAGATTTTAACTTTTAAAATACATATTGTAAAAGTTAAAGTTAGAATTAGTATGTATACGTGTATTCAAGTTAGGTTTATGTCAGTTTGTACATTATTTTACTTATTTAGTCGCGACATTATCTACCATGTATGATACATGTGAGACCATGATGAAATATTCAGACTAATGACTTTTTCTTATTGCAAACCAATTTTGTTTGATTAAACTATTCCATGTTCAGTAATATAAGCTCGGCAACTAAACATCTTTAAAACTTTTATTAAAACTGTTATTACCAAGTAACTAATTAACAATCATAATTCACCCCTTCTGTTTATTTCAGGATCTTCGATGCGAGACAGGGAGTGATCTATTGAGCAGAATCCATCTCGATCATAACCAAGACATTTTGTCCAACAAGACTCAACAGATAACACATACATATTGTAAAAAACGAAGAAATTTCTCAGTTTTAGCATTTGATTATATCTTATCATTAAAATATACAACAACGTTCCATCAATGTGCCTGATGATTTTTAAACGATTATTCGTAAATTGCAATTAGCAAGATTATTGATGATATACTACACGAAGGAGGGGATTACTATACCGTAGTTACTGTAGTAAACAGTAGAGGTCTTTATTTCTATCATTCCCTGGCCCGGATTTCTTGTGTATTTTTACTGAATTTGTTTTAAGAAAACGGTATTCGATACTGAACACTATGGACACTAGCGTTATTTTAAACTTACATTTGAAAAAAACTTCTCTTCTCTTTAATCAAAATGTCATCATTTTGGTAAATACATTCCATTTTATTCACGCACTTGTTCCATAGAAACTAAGCTGATACTTCACTTATAATCAGTAGCGGACTTAAAGGGATGAACAAAACGTCTGAATGTTGTGGTCAGAATTATTTAATAAAGTTTATAATGTTTTTATTAAAGCGCGCTTAAAATCTCTCGCTTCACTCCTCCACACTTGACGTCTCTATTGTAAGGTGGTTTGGACTTCTTCTAACTAACTTTTAGCTCCTAAATACATATTATAACAACAAAAAACATTGTCGTATAAAAATGAATAAATCACTGAAGAGTTTGGCCGTCACACCCCTTTCGTAACTCAAAGCATCTTTTAAGTTGTTTTTGTATATATTCTGTCTACAACGTGTTTGAGAAAGCTATAAGGGCAACATTTCTCTACAACCCGATAGCTCCCATTGCATTGGAAATTAAATGTTTTTAAACTCTCTCGACCCAAAACTATTTAGTTATTGGTAAAAAAAGCACAGTTACAGAAGAAGGCGTGTCTGATGAACCGACTGGCTCCGAGTCAAACATACAAATCGTGTATGTCAAAATAATGAGCTTATTCTGACTTTAACTTTGGAGACAACTTCTCACAAAGAGAACTGGAATATTGGTTCGTAAGGACAGGTACGTGGTTCGAATCCGGCCAAGTGCGCAGAAAGAGCTCGGAAGCTTGTATCGTAATAGAGCTATAGGCCTATAATTCTAGACGGATCCACATTCATCCTTATTCATGTATTTGCATTACGTTAAATGAAACATCTTTTATTTTTTAATATAGTTTGTTAACTCTACAGCAATAAAAAAAACGTCAATATCAGATATTTCTGGATTGTCACCATATGTAATAACAAAAATTTATGTTTAAAAAGGGTTGACCCCTGTAAATTTCGTTTCCACAAAAAAGCCCGTAAAACCTTTCTGCTGAATTTAAGCCTATATGTATAATATATACTCATGAGCCTAAGATACGACACCAAGATTTTTTATACGTTTTAATCTTTTATTTGAATTGACTGAAATAGAGTGTCCGAACCTACCAACATACAATGACGCAGTGGCTTCCACCAACAGATTGCTTTTTGTGTGGAAATACGAAAATTGAACTAAAGTTTGGGAAACCAATTTCTTATTACCTGTACAGAAGTGATATAATGTATCGTTGCATCGTGGGATAGAAAGTAAATATGCCAAGATTTACAATAGAGTGAGTTGGTGTTTAACGCCGCTTTCAAGATTATTTCATTTATATCGCGGCTGCTAGTATTATTGCAGGAGGAACGCCCGCAACACCATTGTGGCTATGCATTGCGGTGAAACCTACGAGCATCGGCTGGAACTAGCAAACCATGGGTGGTACTGCGCTGAACTTCATTGTAGCATTGCACCCTGACTACGTGTAGAACAGTTCTCTACTGCAGACAAAGTTGCCGAGCCCCTCGCGGGATTCATTAACAATAGAACAGAGAGAACGTATTAATTGGTATGCTGAATTTAGGAGCGACTCGGACCGATGTGAAAAGATTGGTCAATTGTTCAAAGTGAATAATTTACAGGTTGGTCAACCATTACAGACAATGGGTAATATGTCTGTCAGGACTCAAAGGAGATGTCGGTGTCTCACCATCCCCCGAGTGACTATCATTAACGGCCGTTTCATTGGACCATGACGTCATCAGCCGGAAGTGCTCTGGGCATCCACTCAGCAGAGGGACCACTGCCACATATTGTCACCACCAGAGATTCAGTGCCAAACGCCTCAACGTATACGTAAAAGCTTCATGCCAATTCATACCCATACATACCAACACGAGAGGCCCATTTACAAGCCCTACTGGACGAATGGCGGGGATCCCTGACAATAGTGACCAGACGATTTACATTTCCTGTTAGACGACCGCCTCAATCTCGCTTATATTCTTGACTTGATCATACACAATACTGGCTGTGTTTCACTCTCTCGTCTTAGAGACTTGAAGACAAAACAGATAGTGCTCGAAAACCGGACAATCGATTACCTTTGATTCAAATCTATAAGATTATCTGTAGTTTATGCATGTGTAATTCACAATGTTGTCAAGCACATCAAGTTTTGAAAAGTCATAGTAACCAAACGTGATATTCTATATAAGACAACAGAAAACAATGACTTTTATTTTTTAACCTGTCAAATTTGTCAACACTTGAACATGTTTTGAACACATAAGATTCATCTTCTTGAACACCTAAAGGTCATCGTAATGATTCTTGTCTGAAAAAAATAGTCGTCAGTTGCGTCTGTTCCGACACGGTATTAACAATGCTCCAACGCGGAACGTTGCTAAGGTCAAGAAGTGTCCACTGCTAATGTCATAGATTACAGTACCGTTGAGTCAAACACTGGTCGAACTCATATCTAGAAAAAAAATTGTATGTCACGAATTGAAACCGCCCCAGTATAAAAAATCTCCCCAATTCCCCCTGCGATTTTAGGTACACAATGGCCCCCTGATTATAAAATTGCCCCCCCCCCCCCCCTCCTAGACGAAATACCTCCTCCCTCCGAGAAATCGCACCCTCCATAAAAGCTTGTATTGTTTACATCATGAAATTCTTGAAATGGGAGTTAAACGTAAACACTGTCATGTGAGATGATTGTCAACACGTATTTTTTAGTTATTTACAAAATAATTTGGAGTGGGGTCCAATGAGTTACTGAAATACGTATATAGATGTATTCGCATTATTGAATTATTGGTAAAGAGGTGAACATGTAGTTTTTATCGTAAGAGTAGAAAAAACAACTCTGTTGGGAACCATCTGGCATGGTGTAAAGTCATGAGAAATTATTTTGATATAGTATAGTACTTAAAATGGACACATTACATTTAACAAATATCTAACGTACGGAAGTACAAAGTGTTAAAGGTATTCACCACATAAAACCAAATAAACATTCACCCCTCGAAGTATGTACATCAAACCCAGTATAGATTCGCTCCTCTTACGTATGAACATAAAGCCCAGTATATACCCCCCTCCCCTCCCCCACTCTAAGCATGTACATCAAACCCAGTATAGATCCGATATTCTCTCAGTATGTACTTCAAACCCAGTATACATTCGACCCTCTAAGTATGAACTCAATATGCATCAAACCCAATAAAGCTTCGTCCACTACATCAAACCCAGTATAGCTTCGCCCCACTACATCAAACCCAGTATAGCTTCGCCCCACTTCATCAAACCCAGTATAGCTTCGCCCCACTACATCAAACCCAGTAGGGGCCAAAAGATTTGACACTCTAAGTAATTTTTAAATTTAAATCTTCGATTGAGGTATCTGAACATTGTGACGAACATTTGATGATGTAATTGAAATAAGTTATTATAATGCCATTTTATGCATAACTGATTTCAGTTAATGGCTCATAAATCTAAGCTTGTTTCCCAGAGAATAAGAACTCATTAAATACCCCTGCAAATGATTGGAAATGGAATCATAACGGATTGACTTTCATATATACATATATTAGACATAGAGATTTTAAGCGAATTATATCCATAGTGCCGATTGTTATTATTATTATTGTTAGGGAAAACAAAAAGACAGACTTAAACAGCCCTCCCCGTTCATTTATTTGAGATTTACAACCTGTTGAACACAAGTGCCCGCCTGTTTTCCTGGAACGTTCTAAAACTGAACTTCGTGCGTTTATAAAGTTTCCCACGCGAGAAGGGGTTAATGCCACTGAAATACATAAACGTATGACCACGGTGAATAGGAAAGAAGCCCTAAAATATTCAGGACTTAATCATGTCCGATTGTAAAATAAAGGTGGCCGAGATATATTCAGTGCGTGATGTTTTTCATGGAAGTGTTTGCTTTATAATTCATGAGCACTTGCACATGTATATCCAAGGTGTCTGCAAGATGGGTGTCACGAAACATAGATGCAAAAGATCGACACAAGAAAGTTGAATCAACTCGTGAGCTCTTGGACATCTACAATGCTGAGCACAATAACTTTCATGCCCGTCTGGTTATAGGGACTGAAAGATGGATTCATCACTTGGACCACCCAGACACCAAGAAATCAAGAAGAAGAACCGCAGCATTTTGACTGCTGGAGTTAAATTTCTTCATGTCAAAGCTCAGTGCACAACTGTCGTATTGCAAAGATTGCCCTTCAAAAATGTGGCTTTGAATAACTTAACCAACTCTTGCAATGCAGATCTGCCTGTCTGTCTCGAAATTTGAAATCACACTCGCATAGTACAAGATTTGGCGATGGTGATGAACTAAAGGCAGCCACTGAGGCGTGGCTGGAGGGACAGTCACAAAACTTCTACCGCAAGGGCAAAGACAGTCTCAAAGACAAATGGGCGAAGTGCATCGTGATCAGGGTAGATTATATTAAAAAAATAAATCAATAACACAACCAATGGGTTCTGTTCTGTTTATTCCACTTCTATGAACTTATTGACTTCCCTCGTTAGGAGATATATCGTCCCGTGCATTGCTCAATAGTTTGGAAACCGCTATTAACGAACTTCCGCAGCATCAGGCGTGGCTCGATATCGACACTGCTTGATAAACTGAGAGTTTGAGTGGTGATTACCTGCCCTACACTGAGGCACGATTTGGAAAACTTGGGCAAGAAATTTTATTTGTAATGTGCTCTGTTCACCCAACAGAAAATTGGTTTCCTGGTTTTTGGAGTGATACGAATAGCTCGTGAGCAGAGCAGCGCAGCGGAATTAGGAAAGGGATATTCAAAACTTTAATAAAAAACCTAAAAGACAGAGTAGCACGTTTTCTGAGAGAAATAAATGGATCTCGCGAAAGTTTTATTAAAAGTGACTTATTATGGCTCAATCTTGATTACTCTATACATGGATTCCTATCACATACATACAAGACGAAAATGTCCGCCTGCAGTTTCCGTTTGCTACGTAACTGTACATGTACGACTACTGATAATCCGGTTGAGTAATAATGAAGATGTTTATATCCGATAAAGAAGATATCATTTTGCATACATTTAAATGGATTAAAAGTATAACAGTGCCTTTAAAACGTGCGATTTATATATATTGTAAAATAAACATTGTCACAACTTTATTCATAAATGTTGCCAATCCCTTATTTTCGAATAGAACCATAAATGCACACCCTAAGAACAGCATTTCGCTTATTACGCCATTAAGGAGGCCTAGCTGTGGGCAAGTCTAAGTATAACTGATTTTACACTAATACTAGCTAGATTTGAACCGCGCCTGAACCGACTCGGAAGGAAGGGTTCAAGTTGGCTGGCAAGAAGACTTACTTTAACTCTCTCAAAATAACTTTGTGAGAAAACATTTTAAATCAGAGTGTAGATCGTTAATAAATTTCATCTTAACGAACCAATCTTTACCATAAATGCGCTCTCACCTCTGAAAACGAAAACATCATTCGCTTTTGATAATAATATTAAGTATTAGGCAGACTGTGAGAAAGTGGGTGTCACAGCATCCTCCAACTCCGATTCACGTTGTAGATGAGCCGAAAGACACCGCCCAGTCATATAGTCTATCATGAACCAGTCAAACACCATGTTCGGAGTTCTTCTCCTCGTTCTTGCTTGTTGTGGTAAGTCAATTTTAAAGACATTTGTTTGATAATATTGTAAGCTTGCTGTGAATTTTGGAAGTTCTGTAAAACTTGAATGATTTTAAATTCCTGATACGTATCAATAGTAATTTTTTTTTTCATAATCCATTCTTAGTAAGATAAGGAAATATATAGCCTCAGGTAAATTTCATTCTTAGGTTTGGTTTGTTTTCAAATGCTTTACATTCTGATGGTTTTTAGACTAGGTAGTTTAATGGACAATCCTAAGGGGTTTATATTTATACACTTTTCAAAAGAAATCTACCAGAATTTCTCAACTACCAATGCATCCTCTTAACTTTGAAGCGAGTTTGTCCTTCACACGTGACATTATTGCATATACACTCCTTAATCGATTCGCTTTGAGATTCTAATTATTCAGTAAGCAAGGCATATTCTATTTTTTTTTAAATATACAAAAAGAAATATTTCATCCGACTTCTATGATATGTATATATGTATGAGAGAGTTGAAGACTATAGAAAGTTCATCGATCATAGAAACATATACTTATTTTTCACTTCAAGTTACTACACGTCACTTAGCCAGCAATGTAAGTATATCATTTCCATGTTATGGAGTTCTTCATAACTAGCACTAACTGTCTGACAATGTTAAAGGCTATTTAACAAACATATACGAAAATGATTTAGAGTTTGAATATAAGCATGCAAGATGGGTTTTTTCACAAACTTACAAACTTAAATTGCAAAGCAAAGTTCATTAAGGTAAAACAGGGATTGGTTGATTGCGCCCAAACACTTATAGAGCCAGTCAATTCGTTACCAAAATCATCTCGCACAAATGATTATTTTACTTAAGTGCGACTAGGTTTTAGATATGAATCAAGTCCACCTGAAAAGAGGTCGTAGAAACGTGAATCAAGAAGGTTCGACAAACTTGATGTATTTTGTTTATTCAAGTGTTTACTGCCATTTTATCTGGTAAGGGTCATTTTGAAACAATTCAATTCTTTCACAATTGAACCATGACAACTATTTATTTTAACAACCATTTTCCATAGTGATTCAGAAGCTGAAAATTTCGCGTATCTTTTGGTGTTCAGTATATATGGTACTTTCACATGTTCTTGTGTACATAAAGCATTTCCAATAAGGTTACTGATAATGTATATTTATCAAACGAGGGTCCTTCAGAACATTTAAACAATAATGATAATGTATATATTTATCAAACAAGGGTCGTTTACAACAATTCAACAAGAAGGATAATGATAATGTATCAATGATAATGATAACGTATCAATGATAATGATAATGTATATATTTTTCAAACGATGGTCGTTAAGCTCAATTTAACAAGAATAATAATGATAATGATGATGTACATATTTTTCAAACGAGGGTCCTTAAGAACATTTAAACAATAATGATAAGATACGTATCAATGATAATGATAATGTATATATTTATCAAACAAGGGTCGTTTACAACAATTCAACAAGAAGGATAATGATATTGTATCAATGATAATGATAACGTATCAATGATAATGATAATGTATATATTTTTCAAACGATGGTCGTTAAGCTCAATTTAACAAGAATAATAATGATAATGATGATGTACATATTTTTCAAACGAGGGTCCTTAAGAACATTTAAACAATAATGATAAGATACGTATCAATGATAATGATAATGTATATATTTATCAAACAAGGGTCGTTTACAACAATTCAACAAGAAGGATAATGATATTGTATCAATGATAATGATAACGTATCAATGATAATGATAATGTATATATTTTTCAAACAAGGGACGTTAAGAACATTTTAACAAGAATAATAATGATAATGATGATGTACATATTTTTCAAACAAGGGTCGTTAAGAACATTTTAACAATAAGCATAATGATTAAATCATGCGGTTGATGAAACTTGGCATGTAATTTCTGATGAAGGGTCAGAACACGTGAGATCTCAAACGTTGTGAGACGGGAACAGATTAGCGATTAGCACTTTTTACCAGTGGTAATTAATTGAAGTTTGGTTAGTTTGGACTTCGAAATGTTTTAAATAAACACAAAAAGATTTAGTCAAGAAGTTTTTGTTTATTTCGTATGCATTTAGGTCGTTAGGAATCAATATTGGAATCGGAGGTGAAAAATGTCTTTTATCAGAGTTGAGAGATGTCATCAATACTTTGTTCTTATGTTATACTAGAGAAAATCTAACTCTTTTTCGTGGTTATGCAAATGTGTTCAGTATCACAGTCAGTTTGTTATTCCTTCGTATGACTTAAAGAAGCTGAAATGCTATTTAAAAGCATAACTAAATTTACATTAAAACATGTCAGTATACAAAAGCATTTCATAAGTTTAACAGCATGTTTTATTGAAACATATATATGAAAACCCGTTATTAAAAGTAAAAAATGTAATATTAGAATTTGTCAGTGAACAAATTATTTCACAAAAATAAACATGGTAATGATAAAACATCAAAAAACAAATGCTATAACAAATGTTTTATTAACACATGCTAGTGAACAAATGTGATTAAAAAGTATAATAACATTGTAATATCTACACATGTTACTGATCAAATGCTATAAAAAAATTAAAGAAAATAAAATAATAAAAACATATCAAGGAATAAATCCTATTTAAAATTATAAGGAGGATGTAGTATTAAACATGTTAGTGAACAAACGCTATCAAAACGTTTTACGAAAATGTTATATTAAAACAAACCTGTGACTAAATATGATAAAAAGATTTAATGTAGTCATTAATTACATATTTCAATTTTTAATAAAAGGCAGTTTGAATAAACCATTGAAATTAGTTTATGAAATAGAAAATAAATAAAGAAATCAATATCATACGATAAGTTTATTTTAAAAACCTATTTATAAAATTATTGTAAATGGAAAACATACGCATTCAAAAGGGATTTGTAAAAAAATGCCAGCAAAGATTCAGCTTTATTATTTTGTAAATGTATGATTAATGCTTAAATTTTCTGAAAAGGATTTAAGTGTAACATTTGTTGAATAAGTATGATATATGTATATCTCAGTTTTCTATAGTTTTAGTTAATAACATTTTTATCTGAAGTCCCCCAGCCTAAAACATTAACTCGTGAATAGCAAATCTAAACTGAAAAGATCATTTCTCAAAAAATAAGGAAGTGATTTATCAGAGAATGAGTGTTTTTTAACCTTGCCACTTAAAACAGACTCAACATTGAACAACTGTTGTCACCCCTATGAAAAGTGGATCTAACCCGCCTATATTAAAACTTAGTGGTTCCTGCTGATAAGATAAGACGGAAGGCGTAATCCAAACAGGACATTACAGCACATGGCGAGAATTCAGCAACAATTCAAACATAATTCACTGCTGATTTCAAACAAATAGGGCGTGAGAGTAAACTTTTATTGCTTAAATTCCAAGTGTTTCTTTCCTTATATATTTACATTTACATTTACATTTCCGGTCGATTTTATACAGCATGTAACGTGAATGTATAGCAATGATTAAAATGGAATTCTGAAAATACCATTTTTAATCTTAAACATGAAAAGGCCCAAGAAAAAACATTCAACACTCTATTCAGAAGTATTTCTTTCCTCAAGTTATTTATACATGTATATATATGGGTGTTAAATTTCAACTTATGTTTTCAGGAAGGTTCATATATCCTGGAACGCATAATTATCGTGCTTGATACTTTTATCAAATCTAGAGGAAAGATTTTACATCCCGAGTCAACGTTATAATTTTGCTTATAAGTAGCATTGATGATTATGATTTTCACAGATCTGGTGACTGGTGATGGCTGTGCGCTGCGAATTGAAAGGAATCAAGAGGCCCTCCTGGAAATCTTTGGCAACAACCTTAGTGTTGTGTGTAATGCCAGTTGCTTTGGGCCACTGCCAGACAATCAGATTGCTTGGTATAATCCACGCAACGAACGAATCTCGAACAGTGGCAGGTGCGTGGGTTGTCATTCCCTGAATATTTACCCTTTAACATTAGTCGAGTAGTTTAAGAATTGAAAAATACATCAAACTTATGGAACCTAATACAGTTGTGTTATAACTGGGAAGTCCACGATAACAATGTTGCTCTACATTACAGTAAACATTTGAACATCCATCTTCCCCCGAAAGGACTAATTCCCTCCAGTCTCCATCAATGGCTTATTCAAACCTTGCTGCATTGCGCTAAAATTCAAAGTAGAAAAACATCGCTGTCAGCAATATTCAGGAGATTTCTGATTACACTACAAAGTTCAAGTGGGGTAGGCTGAAGAATTGGAACGGAATCGATGACAAAATGCAGCAAGGTTTGAATTAGTCAGTGATTGAAACAAATGCGAGTTATACCTTGCGGAAAAAGTTGAACATCGGATGGATCTTTAGAAATATTGGCTGTCATATATACGACACTGAACTTCAAAGCAGTTTTGAACTCAAAACTTACTTCATTTGGATTATAATAAATATCAAGACCCTGCATTGATTTTAACTCATGATATCTTGATCCGAAATTGCAGATTTAAAATTAAGATATGTATTGGCGGTTTTAAGTGGAATTACGTCTATGTCACCTTCTTAATTAGAGCTACGTTACTTCAATTAGTGAAAAGCGAGTTTTATGGCATCATCTTAATTCCACTTTTAAATTGGAGGTTGGTCATTTATGAACACGTTACGAGTGATACTTACCGATGTCACTTTATGAGTATGTTTATAACAGTACATATATCGGAGCTTGATATGGCTGTGTGAATTACCTTGTTATATATTGTATATGACCTGTATCGATGTCTCCCGCGCTTGTGTTCCAGTTGACATTTGAACCAGGTAAAGAAATGAAAAGTTAAGAAATATTATTGACGGCCATACGGCATATGCTTTGAATTCTTTTCGGGTCTTTCAAGTCTCTTAAAGAAGAAGAGCTGGTAATCTTTACAATGTAACAGAAAATAAAAGGGATAATATCATATGAAGTTATCAAGTCTTCTTTTTGTATTGAATAGCCTGATTTTATTCAACTTGTTATCATTTCTAGGGTGTTCTCCTTGACCTACAATCGTGGAAGGTACATCCGTTTGATCATCCTAAATGCCCAACGATCTGACCGAGGGTCTTATTCATGCGCCGGACAGATCG
Source organism: Phorcus lineatus (assembly GCA_921293015.1). NCBI lineage: Eukaryota > Metazoa > Mollusca > Gastropoda > Trochida > Trochidae > Phorcus > Phorcus lineatus. Next base: position 7,536,547 of record OV121094.1, read on the forward strand.
GCCAAGCCACGGCAAGGGATGTCATCAATATCAATATTATTGGTAAGATAGTGATAAAATCAATGGTTGTTTGAAGTTAAAGAATATTTTCTGATGGTATAAAAAACGATAATGTTCATGAGACACCACTGTTGCCCAAAACCCTGTTGACATCTTCATTTAAATAAAACACGCACCTGTTGAACGTTTTGACTCCCACCTGTGATCAAACCTAAATCACTAACCTCATTTGCTTCACCAACCCAAAATGGATGATTGCTCAATAACCTGAGGGCGTGTGGTTCGAAAAGGCACTGGAAGATCAAGTTGGATGTCTCCAGGGTTCAAACTCGCGGTTAAACATCTACATAGAAGAATTGCAATAAAAAGGGTTGAACCCCTCCACCCTCTTTTTCAATAGAAAAACACCCAAACAAACCCCTCACCCGGCCCCACTATCATTGATAAGCCACGGGGATTGTACCTACTAACATGAAGCTGATCTCTGATGCAGATAGACAGAGCTCCAGGACGAGGGATGAAGAGTATGTCTATGATGGACCGAGACGTGGAGACGTGCGGGTGCCTGAGGTCAGACTTCCGAAACGTCGCCCAGCTCGGCATGTCCTTGCCAGAGAGAGACGAGAGGCAGATGGTTCAACAGGCGAAACTGGTTCAACTACAACACCTGGTAACGATGGTGACAGCACGTACACTGGATCCTCCTCCACTGAAAGTTCAACACCGATGGTTTCCACGACCGTGACTAGTTCTCAAAAGAACAGCGATGTCCCCAGTGCTGGTCCCAGTACCAGCACGACATCCATTAGTACCAGTGAAGGTCAGGAACTCAGTTTTAGGGGTGAAGCATGACAACATTAGTTTAACTGCGGTATTTTGCTTTTGGTTCTGTCGATATGGATCAAAGTGTATTTAAGATTTTTTAATCCATGTTTTATTTTATTGATACTTAAATTCATTGATTTTTTTTTTCAAAGTAGCGAAATATTTAAGTATTATTTCAAGATAAAGAGATTGTTTTGTTGTGATTTTAGTTTTTTTGCATCCTTCATTCATTGCCGAACTAAAAGACGAACAAAAGAAGGTTTGTGACAGAAAGAGTTTTGGTTTTCTGATTCAACCCTTATAAGTTTTTCCTCTTGTTGGTGAACAAACAATGAGTATTCTTAGGAATTGAAACTGTGTTTATTTCCGTAAAGGGGCCACCGGCCCATTATACATGTACATGCATCATAATATTAGATATAGTTGAATAGTTCAATGATGTAACAAATAATGATTTATGAATCTAAGATCTTTTCAGTTATGCATACTGTTTCTTTGAAACTAAATAAAGGTTTTTCTATATATGATAAGTACCCGTTTTAGGTGGCGGGACCCATACTACCCAAGGAGCTGAAGACAATAACGAAGATGATGCAAGTAGTAACACAACAGTGAGTTCACAGGAACCAACATCAGCTGGTGGCACATCTACTGCTCCTTCCGGTATTTCTTCACTTACTCCTACCGCTGAACCAGGTAAGGAAACAGGAACATCCTCTACAACAAAAGAATTTAACCCATCATTATCATCAAAACCACCACCAACAACACCACCAACAACAACAACGACGACGACGACGACAACAACAACAACAACAACCTCATCCCCCAAAAAAACGGAGACGGTAAAAACATCTAAAACAGGATCATTTGAACCTAGAAATGGAAATGGAAATATGCCATGTGATGAAACCAATTCAACGGTGATTGTCAAACCCAAAATGACTGCGTTCGGGCGCTACGGACTTCTCGCCTTTGCCATCACACTGAGTATTGCCTTTCTCCTCCTGTACACGTTGATTCTCCTACACGTCATCCTGCCAAGATGTTGCCGGAATCGCCGCTCTGTCAACTTCCGGTCAGAAGTGAGCAAGATGGAGAGTGGTCCAACTGCGATTGACTCGGTTGCTCTGAAGCCTTTGGTTGTGGAACCAAACAGTCCAGACATGGGTTTTACCACTGTTGACCTCGATGACCCCAAACCCGAAGACAAGACCGATGGCCAAAATGGGCAGAATGGACAGAATGGGCAACCAACGTCGCCTGCCTCTCCCTCTGAACCGCAGAGTCCATCAAAGTAAGAAAAACATTTTGGCATACACCTTTGTAAATGAACATTGTAAGTTGTAGGCCAAGAACTAATTATATTGTCGGGGGGTGGGGGGAGAGATTCAATTTGTTGGAAAGTTCTTTAAAAATTTGTTCTTGTAACATATCCCCCCTAGATATGCCACTACTTATATCTGTAATTTTATATCAACAACACCTTGTGAGAGCAAAACTTGAATGCATTCTAAAGACATTACAGGTTACCGTTGCACCTATAACCACAGTATTTCTCGATTCAAACACTTTTCAAACAATAAACATGTAGTGGGTTCATTAAAACTGTTTCCCCTGGACTAGCCTGTGAGCATGTATCAGCTTCAGACTGAACTCTTAAGAAAACATTACCATTTTTCAATTAATCATTCTCTGTTGTTGTTTTATCAAGGTTTGTAACAACCTTCACAATTGGTCGGAAACCATCCACCAGTGACGGCGACGCTATCTTCCTTCATGAAGGAAAGCCAGGGGAGACGATTCCAGTTGTGCCCGAGGTCAAAGAGTCAGGGGAAACAACATCTGAAGACAAGGAAGGAGCTAAAGAAAAAAGTTCTGATGAGATGGCCGACAAGATGGCTGACGAGAAGGAAGTGGATACAAGCATGGATACAAGCAAGGACAACAGTATGGACACAAGCACCAACTCTGCTTCTTCGTAAGATAATGAAGCATCAAAATAACAGTCAACACCTGGTTTGTACCGAATATTTGGTGTTTAATTATCATACTGATGCCAAGTTTGGTTGCAGGTAAAACTCCTAAGCGCAATTTTTTTCTTAGGCCAAACTTGTTCACACTAGGGAGTAGTCATGCTGCATCAGAGTAAATGTGTCCATGCAATCCTCTGATTGTGTTGTCAGCATTTGCCTCCTATTAGCTGCCAGTGGAATACTCATGGTTATAAACAACATGCATACAATAAAGTTAATATTGCTTGATTTGAAGTAATTTTATTGGCTGGTTTTCAAAAGCACAGAAAAGATATAGAAAGGTTTAGTCTTGACCTTGTATCCTCTCAATTGCTGTTCTTTGAATGAAGAGTATATATTTTGTCGGCAAAAGCTATACACCCACTAACAAAACTATGAATACACTTTCAGGAGAAATTATAACTAGGGGGTATTTTTGTTCATTTAAATGACAACCAATCTTTGAAGATGACAGCCTTTATTATGCAATGTGCATGCATAATGGACTAATATAAAAATATTCATAGAAGTAAATAATTGCCAAAAGATTTGACCTGCTGATTTTTCTAGATATGAACACTTCATCTCTCGCTGCTCAATCAGGGTATGTGTAGCCCCTATCATACCCTCATATCCTCTTTGGCACAAGTAGTTATGGGAGACATTTTTCAAAACTAGAGAAAATAAACTCTTGAAATGTGAGTTGAATTTAGACTTGCCATTTTAGAAATTGTCATACCTTAACCAGATATCAGATTATTTGGAAATGAATTTAAAAAGAAAATGAAGAAAAAGTCTTGTGTCATGAGAATAAGGAATATTTTTTACTTTATCTTGCTTGTTGAATGAGGACTTTTAGATCTTTTTAAACATTTATATGCATAATATATAAGCTTTCTGAGTGGTTCATTTGAGGACCAACTAAATTCGACAAAGATATCTTATTGAGGATTGATCTCAGAATTTGACTGAATGACTCTTTAGATTTTGTTGACTGATATGTTTATTAATATATGTATGTTGTTGATAGGGGTAACTATTGACACACATGGGACTATTGCAAAAGAAAAAGTCTATTGTGTCTACTATTGTGATAGCGATAGTCCATTGCAACCAACAATAGATATAGCTATTGCGATAGTTTATCAATATAAGAAATTACACAATTCAAGAATAAACAGTGTTTTAGTTTTAAAGTGTGTTAAAGGGGTCCCCAACTTCCCTAAGCATATAGCAGGTAACGGCACAGAAACTACCACATAAGTGGATAGATGGAAAAAGAGTGGTTTGAGGAAGGAAGTGTATAATTACATTTATTTTTGTCATTTTCAGTAAATTGGAAGCTGTTGAATCCTATTGTTGTACACCAGATTCACATACCATACATGTTTTGAATTTGTATTATTAGGCCTATAGTATGTTTTATCTTTTATCCATTATAGGCCAAGTGATTTTGTTCTATTTAAAAATTTTGAATAGTTACTTGCTTATATTACTTTTTTAGAATTTTTAATTTCTGGTGTTGGTCTTACAGTCGTCACAAAGGCCTAACTTTAATTTTCATCAAATTCAGGATGAAACTGTATGACTTTCAAGTTAGTAAAAAAATTTAGACATCACAATGGTAGGCTCTTAGTTGTACATAGCTTCATGATGTTTTCTTTTTACATTTTCTATTTATGTCATATTGTTTAAACATATTTATTTAACAAAAATTACATGAAATGGAATGGCCAACAAGCTCAAAATAACTATTGTGAAGACAGCTTGAGCAACAAATATCTTTGAAACTTGATCATGACAAGAAAAATAATAGCAAACATGATAAAAATATTATCAAATATACGACAGAACAAAGTATATTGAAAATGGTGAAATACATTTGTCATGGTTATTATCAGCAAGGTCATATTGTCAGGTCATTCTCATTATGGATGGAGTCTTAAGAATGGAACTCATGGTTGACAACTTCTTTATTCATAATGCGTGCATTTTGATACTTATCCTTGAACTATAAAAGGAATATTTATCAAAACATCACACCCAGAGAATAAAGATGTTGTCATGGGAAATATTTGTATTTATTTGACTTAAGAATGCCAGGGCCTTCTTTCATAAAGCAACTACTAAGGATAGCCCGACCCTCATTCTTTTACACTTTGCTAAGGTTACCTTAGCGATTAACCATCACTTAAGGACTTTGTGAAAGGAGGCCCTGGAGAGTTAAATCATGTAGCTCCAAGATTAAATCATATGCATGTTGTTTTTTCATGTTTAAAATGTTTTTTTTGTCATTGAATATTTTGTCAGGATCACTGATATTGAAAAGAGATTGTGACAGGTAAAAACTATATATCTAGTCACTTGACTGAAATACGAGTGCTTGAAACAAATTGTGTCAAGAATATCCACAACAAAGCAGCAGTTAGATAAGGATTTGGATACTACTTGGGAAAGTATTGAACACTCTTTACCAAATCAGTTGTTGTGTAAATTTTTCTCGTTTTATTTTCATCAGTGGCAGGAGGGGAAGAAGCATCTTAAACATCAGTTCTATGTAGTTAGTTTGATAATTCAAACGTTTTAGCTTTTTTTTTTATAGAGAACTTGATTTCTTGAAACACTCCATTTCATTTGTTTTGTAACTATCAACATTTAGCAGAACTAAACTGTCTGAAGGCGCTGGTGGAAATTTTTCATTACCAATGTGTTTCATTTGTAGTAAGGTAGCTTCTGTTTAACAATTTTGTATTTCAATATTCAAAGTTATTTGCAACATATTTTGTAATAATTTGAAACAGCTTCGTAATTTGTACTTTTTCTTATATGTATATATATGGTTTTCATTTTTTACATTGTATGTTTTGCGATTTTTATTAATAAAATGGTCTACCCAAAACTCTATTGGTTAATTTACAAGATATATTTTTGGAAGTGAGACCATGGATCACAAATGGCTAAAATGTAATCAAATGTTATTAAAAGTGTTTTATTTTTTAAAATGTATGAGGACATATGAAATATAGAAGACAAGTATGGTTTATTTTCACAATTGCAACATTTTGGTAAAGATGCTTATACCCTTCTCAAGAATATGGGAAAATGAGGGGTACAGTAATTTAAACATATATACATATGGGTTACATAATGAGATAACAATCACAACAGGATAATATAACAATGACATTAATAATCAATCCCACATCTTCTCAGCTTTTATTTTCCTATGATGTCTTTGTTATACTATTATTATCCTGTTGTGATTGTTATCTCATAAACTTACCCACTTCCATTTCATGTGTAAGTTACTTTACCACACAATTTGCCATTCGCTTGAGAATAACGATCTATACCCAAATGTTGCCACTGTGAAAATGAAGAAGGATCTTTACCAAAGCCTAGCCATTGTGAAAATATGGAAGATGTAAATCCAGGAGAATATCCTTGTCTTCCTTATACTAGCAGCTCTAGAATGCCACACAAACGATTCAGATACTACATAGAGAGAAAACCTGAATGTTTAATCACTGCAGTAGAACAAACGCGCGTCAAAAACACGTAGGTAACCAGCTTCGCACAGCAACCTCCTGTTTCTTTAGTTTCTGTGCAATCTACTTGTAGAGCCCTTTGTGGATCACACAATGCTGCTGAGTGGTCCTGTGGATATTTCAGTTTGAATACTACAAATTCAGCAACCCAGGACATTGCTGGCCAAATCGGTTAGTGATCTCATGGCTGTGTTAGTGATCTCATGGCTGTGTTAGTGATCTCATGACTGTGTGAGTGATCTCATGGCTGTGTGAGTGATCTCATGGCTGTGTTAGTGATCGCATGGCTGTGTTAGTGATCTCATGGCTGTGTTAGTGATCTCATGGCTGTGTAGATTAATACTTAGATGGGTGAATCCTTGCCCCACAAAAGACATTATACACTTAATTGCTCATGGTGAGGCCGAAGTCAGGTCAGACCGCCGACAAATCACAAATTACGTGATGAGTCATTAATCAGGTCAGTGTCACAAATTTGTGTCACAAAACTGACCTCCTCACTGACAGCCGGGGTCAGTGTACGGATACATTTTCAATCACATGATGTCAACTGACCAATGACATTCTTTCAATTTTCATAGAGGTATAATAAAATTTAAGAGACTTGTGATTTCACATTGGGTAAGTGATGTTATTCAAATGTACCCCTGTTCTCCCAGCCGTACAAATGGGTACCCGGTAAAGTTGCATACATGTACATGGTGATCCTTGAGAGGTTATAAGTAAGCCGGGTTAGCACAGGTAATGGAGTGCTTTGAGTCCACATGTAGAGATTTTGAGGTACATATGAGCAGTCCATTTTTATTACAAATGGAGCCGACGACATGTAATGTGTCTAACAGAAGCTTCCAATACTTATAAGATGCAATATGAAAATGGTAACAGATAATATTACCACTATCTTGACAGGTTGCTCAGAGGTTCTGTTATTATCGTGATAGCAGTGATAACATGTTGACATCACAACCAATTATAACATCATTTACTTGCAGTGTTTTATATAGTAAATGCATGTAACATAATGGAACAGTTTCTTGTACTACTTTGGGTCAAATTCTGGTTAGTATTCAAACCAACACCATTTGAAAACAGGCAACACCTAAACTTTTTTTACCATCATTTTCTCAAGGCTTGGTGGGCGAATAAGTTTAGTCAGTGTTGGCAGTGTTGCTTGACTGCAAGGGCATTGGTTAAATTCAGCAAGTACATTGAATCTGTACTATCAATATAAGAAATCCAAATATAACAATAAAGTTTCCAGTTGATGTTTGTTTATTGACTTGAAGTCAAACAAATTCAATACAATATTAATATATACACAAAACTACATTGAAATGAGCGAGAGCAAGCTGTTATGAGAAGATGTCAAACCTTCAAGAATGTTTGTCAATCCTTTTTTGTTATGAATTTAGTCAAAACATATTATTTCCAAAACTATCAAATTTAGGTCAAACATTCTATCAAACGTGAACATTTCTGCTCAGCAATATATTTTGAAATAAGTAACAAAAATGCTTTAACCCTCTATCTGCTGCAGTCAACAAAAGAAGGTTAATGTTGATGTTGATGATGATTATTAAGCTGTTCCAGTTTAGTTGTACGTCATGTATCTGGGTGTGGCACTGAACTTGGCGTAAGCTTTAATGACTTTGTTGACGGCCTCAAGGAAATCTTTTTCAGTTGCCATCTTCCGCCGAGCTCTGATCGCAAACATGCCAGCCTCAGTGCATACACTACGGATCTCAGCTCCTGTAGAAAATCAAAACAGAATAATATTATTCAGAAAATGTCTTTTTCACCTTCTAGTATTTGTATCCAACTCAGAAAATCCTTGAGACCCTTGTTGATTAAAATTTACAATATTTGATCATTGGGAGTTCCAATATTCAGAAAAACCTTCCAGCATATTTTCTATCTCTTAAGCAATTTCTTTGAAAATTGCATGAAAGTTCAAATTAACAAGAGTTGATTGTTGCCTCCTCATGACAAAAACTTAATCTTGCACCCACAGCTAATTTCTTTGCAAAACACCTTTGTCGTTTGTAATGAATTAAAGCAAGAAAAAAGCTGGTTGATTGATACACTAAGAGATTATCAAAATAGTATTCATGCTTGTCATAAACCCGTGGCAATTTCGTCTTTCCAGCCCAAAATAAATTCAGCAGCTGAAGGGTTAAATCAAGTAAACAGAAATACTAATTAACAGTTTGATTAACAACATTCACTTTGATTGCTAAGACATGTTGGTTTTCTTCTTTTTTTATTTACAAGCTATGATGATTTTTAAAAGAGCCAATAGCCCTAAAGCGCATCAGGTTTTAAATGATTTTAATGACCTATGGTTGACAGTCTACATATAATAACTAACCAACAGACCATTTAATCTTTTCGTTTTATCATAGCCGTGCTATTCCACTTGAATGCAATGTACTTAATAGAATCAGATTTTATTTTGTGTAACTCGATGCTGACAAAGACAGTCACTGTGAACAAGTCCACTGTGTTAAATCAAGGATGTGAATTGTAAGCGGTATCGTCAAACAGAGGGCAACACTTCCCCAAACAGGATCACAATACACACATACAATTGTGATGGGATGTATGTCTGATCTTCATTACCAAAACCATACTTCCTCTGTCGTGTGAGGGAAATAATATCTACACACTGTATATGCAAAAACTGCAAGCCACTAATGCATACTACAACTTGTCATATTTCTAGCCTTTCATAGACCCCAAATGGCATAATATGTCCTTCTAATTTAGGTTAAAGGGCAATATTTCTTACCAACAATTCACTTTGTTTGTAGATACCCTTTGTCATCCTTAGAAAAGTTTATCCTTGATATATATTTTCCTGATTTTACTAACACAAAATTATCAGAATTTCCACTTTATCAAACGTGGCCATCCATACCAAAAAGGATGTTGTGATTTTTTAATTAAACTTCATAAATCCTAAGAAAAGGCAATGTGTTTCAAAACTGTGCACTTAAATTAAATTTGTCACCTTAAAGTTTTGTAACAGAGATATAATAAGTGATGGTGTTGATGTTAACCCCCCCCTGGCAAAAGAGGCATTTAAAGCTTTATTTTCCTGTTATTATTACTGGTTTCTGATCAGGGGGTCAGGATTTATGGTATGCAAGATAGTAGTTTCTGACAAGATTTAAGAAGTTGTTTCATAACAATGTTTGGTAAGGATGTTCAACTTCCTTATATTAAAACACCCTTTTCCAACGCAAATAATTATCATCACATGGCCCTTTACTTGTTTCTTTAAATCATTCTACTTTACACACTGAATTTCAAGGCAAATAAATATTAATATGTGATTCCTTATTTGAAACTTAACATACTTTAAGTGATGAATTGGGTTTGGCAAAAAACTTGACTAGCTTATATCCACACTGCTCAGTACTTCATTTGAAAAGAAGTGATTGGGCAGAGATGTATTTTGTATATGGAAGTTTTACAATGATACCTCCCAATGTCATAAGATCTTAGTAGTATGATGTTAAAGAGCACAAAGAGGTATGTTTGAGACTATCCAATGTGGAAGGCTTCCTGTTTGTACCATATACTGGCTTCTCTCTGCTTCTCTACTGGCCACTTAACTCAGCAGGAACCAGCCACTTGATGTTCTCACTCCCTTTTACAAACACTTGCACTGCCCACTAAATCCAGTTACACTCTGTGCCTTGACAGACTGGGGCATGGCTTACTCTTGCAATAAGCTAGCTCAAAGATTTATCGTCCCTAAACAGCAGAGCCGACAAAAATATACACTGCTAGCAAAAGTAAGAGACAAGAGCCATAAGTTTTAGTATCAAAAGTAATCTTGTTAATCCTAGGTCCAGTAGAGTCTTTGGTGTTTGTTTATAGGTTACAAAACAATTACTGTGTAACTTGCACCACTTTAACGATTCGTATTTTTAACTGTGATGGACCTAACATGAAACCAAAGTGAAAATTAAGTACTAAAATGCTTCATAATAAGGGTTTAAAATATTGTAATACACATAAATTTATTACAATTCACACAATTTACATATTAAGTAGTCTGACCATGGGGCCAGAACTCCATGAATATAAAAGTATCCAGAAGTTAGTTCACACTAATTTCAGTATTTTCACTACGGGCGTAGCCAGTTTTAACTTGGCTCTAGTGACTTCATGGTCTAAAACATCTGGTTGGTGCTACTCAGGATACAGGAAGTCGACACTGATACCGTCAATAACTAGAGAGACACTAATTGATGTCATCGAGCATAAAAAGTTAAAGGATCAAAACATGAGTCAGACAACTTTTGCTTGTTGATGTGATTGTCTATCAATATTTTTTAAAATTATATCTTAGATTGACATATCCGTTATGTTTCAATCAGCCTTGGTGTGCATCTAACGCTAACATTATATTCTCAAGATAGAAGTGTCAAATTTCTTCCTATTCAATGACAATATTGATTTTGTAAGCATCAAAGACAATAATAAATCCTTTGCCTGGTGATAAATCAAGTGTCAAACCATTCCTATATAGTTGAACATAGGAAATAAGATCTTGCTAAATATGAAATTTTTATGGTTTGGCCAGGGGTTAAAGATTTGCATATGGCATATCTCTGCATTTGGAGGTGACAGTTACATAGATATACATAGTATAGAGTTAAATTTTGTTATAATGTTATTAAGTATATCCATATTGGCCGGGTTCGGATCCTTAATTTGTCCTACAACTAATAACAATATAATATAATAATTTGTAATATTTTCATATACTAGATTTTTTTAATCAAAATCAGAACTAAAATAAGTTTAAAAAACTGGCATAAGAAATAATCAAATACACTTGTGACGTCATCCAACTGTTTTCACACTCCAATATTTTGCAATAACTTTACAAACACTAATGTTCATTTTTATCTGTCTTAAGTGCATTTATTATAGAAGCATTAAATTGAGTGTAATTACAGTAGGTTAATTACCTCTTGCCTTGGCACCCTTATTTTTAAGGAATAGGGACTACCTGCTTGCTTCCTTGGCAACTTATTGAATAACTAGTAAAACATTTTACACAATTGATTGTGGAGAGGAAAGAAAGGCATTTTAGCCTCTTGAACTCTGTACTGACCTGTGCTATTTGGACACAACCTAGCGAGGAGTTCATATCGGATATCCTTTTCAACGCTCATGGATCTAGCATGGATCTTGAATATATGAGAGCGGCCCTGCAATGAGAAATTCATAGAAACTTTACAAATATTTCCTAATTTTAGAATTGCATTATAACATCTACTCAAGATTTAAAATATTTTGGAGAAGAAAATGTTATCCCTATACCACATATAACTCTTTGAATTTCAGAAAGTAAAGATTCTTAAGATTAGATATGTATTAAATGGCACTAATATTTACAAACACAATACAATACTATACAATAATACACTGAATTTACAATTACCTTATTCATTTCTGTCATTTCATAAATAAATATCAGTAAATATTTGGTTACTATAAGGGCAAGTTGCATAATCAGCTAGCAAGCCACTATGGCTTATGATTTTTTGGTTTTCCTCACCTCCAGGTCTGGTAAACCAAACTCGATCTTTCTGTCGAGACGTCCCGGTCTCATGAGCGCCGGGTCGAGAGTGTCTGGTCTGTTCGTTGCCATGAGAACCTTGATGTTACCGCGGGGATCGAAGCCGTCCAGCTGGTTAATGAGTTCTAACATTGTTCTCTGTACCTCGTTGTCCCCTCCTGCTCCGTCGTCGAACCGAGCACCTGCACATTCAAAACTGGTTTTGAGACTCTAAAGGGCAGTAGCACATCTTTTATCATATTTTCCATAAAAACATTAGTTTATGCAAATGTATAATCTTCACAGGGTCAAAACATCTCATTCCTAACAAGATCATCAGCAGTCTCAGTGAAAGTAATTAAGAATCTAGTAAAAACCACTGACAAAAATTTTGTATAAACACCTCACTAGTTTGATGTGAGAAATTGAATCTCATAACTTAACTGATCGAGGTACAATCATTAAGACACTGCTTCTATGAAGTACAAAACATTGAATTGTCGTTGGAAAATTAACGTTTGTTTTTGTGATCACGTTAAGTTAAGTGAGAGCAAAGAGGATGCTGTTAAATTCTAAAAACAATACTCTAAAAATTTATTTGAAACATGAAGTTCACCACCACATGAATCTTTGATTATAACAACTGTACATGTAATGTAGGCTTTTAGGTCCAAAATATTGAATTATCTGATATACTTTAATGGAAATATCTAATCGCAAGAAAATCACACTCACCTCCGATTGCGTCAATTTCATCAAAAAAGACGATACAGGCTTTCTTGGACCGGGCCATTTCAAAGAGTTCACGAACCATTCTTGCTCCCTAAAAGAGAACCAAATTCAATATCCCAACTTCAAGATCATGAACAATATCCAAATCAAAAAAGGGGGTGATAACATTGAAAATTATCTTGGTTTCGTACATAACAAAGATTGACATAAATCTAGCACCAGTAAGTTATCTTGTAGAAATCCATCCCAGCGGTTGTTCAAAGTTTCATCAAAAGTTTCATCTTGAGAATTTTGTCAAATCAATATTACAAATGCCATACAATGTAACTTGAATTTTACTGCTAGAGGTCATTTCATCTCCATTTTTCAAATCCTCTGTTGAAATTTCAAATATTCCTATTCATGCTTGACAATGATAATGGAACCTCAGGCAAAATGTTGCTTATAGAAAGTAGTCATGAATCCAAACAACAGTCTGATTAAAATCAAACTTGTTCCAAAGAATAAAAGTTTCGAAGTATTTACTTTATCCAGTTTCGAACTTGCACCGTCTAGGGCTTTCCTCTTTACACTTTCTGACCACAGCTACACGTAGAGGAAAGCCCTATTTTTTTGAAACTATTATTTTTTGGAGCACTGTTGACTTTATTCAGACTAATCCGGAAAAATAATTTCTTTAATTTTCACATGTTTGTATTCATAACATGGGACTGATACCGGTTTCAGGCTTGCAAAGCATACTTTTAACATCTTAACTTTTCATGTTCATTTTAATACACTATAAAAGCTGAATGTCAGCAATTGACATAACAGACATTCAGAAAGGTTGAGTGAAAAGGGGTGCTGTAGCCACCTAATAGAACAGAGACCTAAATTCAATCATGAGTATTAACCATTGAGATCTCGTAACTCACCTCTCCCACATATTTCTGTACAAGCTCTGAACCAATGACTCGGATGAAGCAAGCATCAGTTCTGTTAGCAACTGCTCGGGCACACAATGTCTTTCCTGTACCAGGTGGCCCAAACAACAACACTCCTTTTGGGGGTTCAATGCCCAAGTTGACAAATCTTTCTGGCTGGAAGTTAAAGATAAAATCAGACATGAAAGCAGAGGTAAGGTTAGAGGAAATTCTTCTAATAAGAATAATAAATAATAGGACACTTACACCGCGCAAATATCAATGATCATTACATGCTCAAAGCGTTAACAAAAATTCTTGTTAATCGAAAGCAGTCCTGTTAAGGAATGTCTTCAGTTGAGATTAAAAACAATTGAGATTTGCACAGTCTCTGAGGTGTTGAGGAAGACTACTCTTAAGAGAAGCTGTGGCAAATGTGAAAATTCTCTCCATAGATTGTTGTTCTGACTCTTGGAACAACCAGGAGATTGCTGCTCTGAGAACGAAGAGTTCTTGATGGAGAGTAGGTGGTAATCTGTATATCAAGTTTAACCAAGTCCTAATACACATAATGGTTCAAACAATAGCAAACTCTAAATCGTTATTGAATAGATTTTTAGAAGTTGTGTCGAACCTCGTGAATGACTTCTATATATAACTTGCTTTAGCTTGTGAAATACCAAACTAATCATTCCTCTCATCAACAACATAAGCGTTGTGTACTTACATGGAGCAGTGGGGTCTCCACCACCTCCCTCAGCTTGTCTATCTGCTCCTTGCAGCCTCCCACATCGCTGTACGTCACGTCCGGCTTCTCCTCAACCTACACAAGCAAGACCATCAAACAAAGTTCATAAATGAGGCTCTTTCTGTCATAAGTTGGGTGAAATTGTAACCTAGAACATCCATACCAACATTGAAACTAATTTACTATACTATACCTACTTACAATTATATCTGACAGCATTGCGCTTTCAATGTAGCTATAAAGTTAATTCATTAAGGTACATATTAAAATAGCTGGTGGACTAAACGAAATGTGGTTAAAGGCACTAGTGCACGCTTTTACGGTTAAAATTGGCTATTTTAAGGTTTATGAGGACTTATTCAATCACTTAAACTTTCTATCGATGCAATGAAATACTAAATATTCTTTACAATTTAGCAACAATCAACATTGAAAATGTTAAGACAGCCGCTGTCGGCTTGGACATATAAAAATTTATTGTTAGCTGTGCACAAAACGGATAAATTATTGACACTTGGAAACGGCTGAACTAGTACTGTGTGCAGCTATTGAATTTACCTAAACTCTAAACTGAGAACAAATCATGAAATATGTTTTATTGAAAGCAACGTTGTAAATTAACCAATTTAATAACACAGTATTAGCATTGTTATTAGATTGACTCTTTTCTGGTTATGAGCAAAATCTCTACTTGACGACGTAAATATTCGTTAAATAACTTACGAGGTAGATTACTTGAGTGAGGATAGTGAGTAATATCGAGAGATGTGCAGTAGCTGTGCATTCGTTGTGTTTACGAACTATTGGCATGCACTAGTGCGTTTAAAGTGCCTATTCTAGGGACACGACTATGGGAGACCTAAATCACAAATCTTTGATGTCTCCAATGGGATTTGAACCCAGGCCTTTGACATAAGAAGCATCTTTACTACTGCTATGAAATTACACTCCAAGAAATATACTGACCTGCATCATGGTGACTGTTGGATCGATCTTGGGTGGAAGAGGAATGTGGATCTGGTACTTGTTTCTGTCAACTCTGTACACGGAAATGATTACATACTTCAATCAAAACCTTTTCAGTAGAGTCAAAAATTCATGAAGAGTCAATATGGGCATTTGTTGCTATCACACAAAATGAGAAAACAATGTAAACTTACAATTTAGATACGTTACATTGAATCTAACAATCTTTATCTCACAGTGTTATTTGTAAACTTCAAATTAATATGTTACGTTTAATCTAACAATATTCATCTAAAATCGTTACAATTGACAAAAATATTACAGTTAAAAGGTTATCAATAAGAACATATTGATTATGTTTTATGCGCTGCTATCCTCTTCATCAAAATCTAAGCAGCAGGTAATATGACAGAAAGAGTCAGCTTTAGTAGGAACTTTTATTACTCGCCCATTGAAGATACCGCCGTTTAATAAATCTACAATGTTATGACACATTGTGTAATAACATCGCGTGTTGAAGGACGTCACATGACGTCACAATCGTTAAGCATGACGTCACATTGTTAGCGGCACGGCAACAATGGTAATCTCGGCGATTTTCATGCTTTTTCTTTGATATAATTCAGCAAGTAATAAATAAAATACTAAACTCAGTCCCGTATAATAACATTTTTATGAAACTCGTGAATGGTATCGGTATCTAACTCGCTTTCGCTCGTTAAATACCAAACCACTCACTCGTTTCATAAATATGTTATTAAACGGGACGTCGTTTAGTATTCTCTATGTAACCAATGAGGTTAACCTGTATGCATTGGTAGGAACTTGTAACCAATGAGGTTAACCTGTATGCATTGGTAGGAACTTGTAACCAATGAGGTTAACCTGTATGCATTGGTAGGAACTTGTAACCAATGAGGTTAACCTGTATGCATTGGTAGGAACTTGTAACCAATGAGGTTAACCTGTATGCATTGGTAGGAACTTGTAACCAATGAGGTTAACCTGTATGCATTGGTAGGAACTTGTAACCAATGAGGTTAACCTGTATGCATTGGTAGGAACTTGTAACCAATGAGGTTAACCTGTATGCATTGGTAGGAACTAGTAACCAATGAGGTTAACCTGTATGCATTTGTAGGAACTAGTAACCAATGAGGTTAACCTGTATGCATTTGTAGGAACTAGTAACCAATGAGGTTAACCTGTATGCATTGGTAGGAACTAGTAACCAATGAGGTTAACCTGTATGCATTGGTAGGAACTAGTAACCAATGAGGTTAACCTGTATGCATTGGTAGGAACTAGTAACCAATGAGGTTAACCTGTATGCATTGGTAGGAACTAGTAACCAATGAGGTTAGCCTGTATGCATTGGTAGGAACTAGTAACCAATGAGGTTAACCTGTATGCATTGGTAGGAACTTGTAACCAATGAGGTTAACCTGTATGCATTGGTAGGAACTAGTAACCAATGAGGTTAACCTGTATGCATTGGTAGGAACTTGTAACCAATGAGGTTAACCTGTATGCATTAGTAGGAACTAGTAACCAATGAGGTTAACCTGTATGCATTAGTAGGAACTAGTAACCAATGAGGTTAACCTGTATGCATTGGTAGGAACTAGCAACCAATGAGGTTAACCTGTATGCATTGGTAGGAACTAGTAACCAATGAGGTTAACCTGTATGCATTAGTAGGAACTAGTAACCAATGAGGTTAACCTGTATGCATTAGTAGGAACTAGTAACCAATGAGGTTAACCTGTATGCATTGGTAGGAACTAGTATCTTTGACGTACCCAACTCGCATGCCCTCTTCTATGTCTGTGGGCGCCACCTGGTCTCCGAGATCAACAACAAACTTGGCAAACTGCTTCACATTGATGATATATTTTGGGTCGTCGGAATCTGCATTGATTATCTTGGTGCATCTCGCAACTTGAAGTGGCTGCTCACCTTTATAAATTAATAGAAATGAAAATATATTATCCTTTAAGTACTGATATGACTACATCATCAACAATCATCATATATTTTCAAAAGGTACAAGAAAACATCTTAGAAAAATGAAGGAGCAAATGTTTGGCAGATGAAAGAATTAAGGAAATCAATGTACACAACATGAGTGAATGTTATCAATGGTTCAACAACAAAAAAGTTTTAGCTGGCCCATGAAACATTTGATAACTGATTTTTATAAAATCTTCATTTAAATTCAATTTAATCTCAAAGAAGTTTGTTGAAAATCTTACTTTGCAGTGTTTGTTTATCAGCAGCAAGATCCCAGAGCGCTGGAGGGGCCAGACCGGTGTCAGACTCTTTGATGCCTGCAATAATCAGAACACTTATCATTATAACTATTATAATAATATCATTATTACTGGGATTGATAGTTTTCATGTAATATTTCTTTAGTAATAATCCATTATATTAAGTCACATAGAAGAACGTTGATATGTATGTTAAGATAGCTTTTGGAAAAGGTGCTTTTCCTTCAATTGAAATGAATCGTGGTCAGAACATAGTGCTTACAAAAAGGTCTTTGAAGGAACAGTAAAGAGTTATTATTCTTAAATATGGTCACTTCTTGAAGTCTGTCTGGGATAGATACAGTATCTAAAAATCCAAGGAATATCTAAGTGAGTATAGGCTTAATAAAGATCTTGTCTTTCTCAAAACAAGTCGGCATTAAAAATGCACTGATGAAAAATAAACTAAAAGTATTTACTACCTACCAATAGGATAATAAAAGAAACAAGAGCATTAGCGAGATCAGCTCACTCATAATCCCCAATTTCCCACAGTGATCACAGCAGAGTCAGATACAGATATTGCATGGGGTCAATAGTCGATCCAAAGAAAATAATTCTCAAGATCTTAGCCTTGATAAGCACATTCAAGGACCAAGGTTTACTTGCATATCACATTTCATACATTTATCTACACTCCCGATCAAAAGAAAGTATAGATTTTTCAATTTGATAGAAATTGAAAGTTTCTTATGATATCCATCGTTAGTGATTATGAATATGATGGTAAGCCTTCAGAAACATAATTCACATCGCAAAAACGCAACCAAGGTTGTTGTGGACTAAAAAAAACGGAAAAATCGTGAATTGTGTTTAAATGCAAATGCATGAAATGTATGTGCCGAAAACAGGCATAAATGGCACTGCTGAATACCGTAGGATCAAACCAACTGAAAACACACAAAAAGAATGGCACGATTGACACAGGAAGAACGACAGAGAGCTATTGGCATGGCGGAAATGGGGGCTACACAAGTCCACATTGCTCGGACGTTCAATTGCACGACACGGACAGTCTCCAGGCTTCTTCAACGTTACAGACAGACTGGTCGGACCCAAGACAGGCCCCGAAGTGGCAGACCACGTGTGACCACGCCACAAGAAGACCAGTACATCCGGACCATTCACCTCCGAAATCGCTTCGTAACGGCAACGGAAACAGCGGCAACGGCATTCGGCAATCGTATCAGTAGACACACAGTGTCAAGAAGATTGCGTACAGTAGGTATTCGGGCACACCGACCTTACCGAGCGATGGCCTTGACCCCTCGACACCGACGTAACCGACTTCAATGGGCAAGGCGAGTGTACAGATGGCAAGCACGGAACTGGAGGCGTGTCTTATTTACAGATGAGAGTCGTTTCTGTCTGTACCATAATGATGGAAGACAGATGGTCTGGAGGCGCCGTGGTGAATGTTTTGCTCGTCCATGTGTCCAACAAGTTCATCGTTACGGCGGTGGTGGTGTGATGGTGTGGGGCGGTATCTGTGGTGACGTTAAAACTCAACTCGTCATTATAAATGGAAACCTGAATGCACAGCAATACATTCAACAAGTTCTGCAGCCAGTTGTATTCCCTTTTCTGCAAGCACAACGCCAGGGTATCATATTCCAGCATGATAACGCAAGACCCCACACTGCACGAGCCACAGTTAACGTGATGCAACAAAACAACGTCAATGTTCTCCAGTGGCCTGCCTGTTCCCCAGACATAAATCCAATAGAACACTTGTGGGATCACCTCAACAGGCAGATAAGGAACCGTATACCCGTCCCACAAAACCGACAGGAACTTGTTCGTGCTCTCAGAGAAGAATGGCAACAGATACCAGCGGCCGTCATCCGACGTTTGACCATGTCGATGAGGAGACGTGTCAGGGCCTGTATTGACGCTACAGGAGGTCATACGCGTTATTGACAATAGCAAAGTTCGTTTGTGGCTTCTCAACAGACAATAGAGAGACATTAAATTATTGAATTTTGACCCCCTATGTGATTCACTGACTATACAGTCATTCAATGGAATCAACCAATGCAGTTTGTTTCTGTAAATCATTGTCATCTGATTGCTTAATATAATCCAATTTACGGAACTTTAATATCGTCTTTTGTTTTTATTTTATGGGCATATGAAGTGAACCTATACTTTCTTTTGATCGCGAGTGTATATTTGGGGGAGATAAATTACTTCCTGTGGATGGAGAGAACATCACGCTAACCACTTAATATTGATAACATTTTGACTTAAAATCCCAAAGTACATAGAGTTTGCAAACAATACAAAACAAGCAATCGGAGCCTGGCACAATGACCATAAAAGCAGTAACAAGCTATGAAGGGAGGTAGGTGGATTTAAATGCCCAAAACAATTTATAAGACAAGATCTCACCTGACAATTCATTGACTTTCTTGAGGCAGTTCTGTATGTCTTCCTCCACCCCTTTAATAGCCTTGCTGTACTGTCCAACTCCCTGAAGGTGAGTAAGCAAATCCATATAAAAATTAATCATATCACAAGCTATCATATGCACCTGCCAACATGCCTGCTCAACATTCCATTATTGGCTTTATTTAAGCCTTGCTACATTTCCGCAATAACAATAAATCTTTATAGTACTACCATGTTCAATTCTTTCACTGACGTCATTCAGTCAATTGTTCACAAAGACAAGCAAGTTTCGTGTGTGAGAATTCTACAGATAAATTGACAAGCTTGTTGACTTAAAGTTGCAGCCACTTTTCCTTGAAAACAACAAAATTCCAAAAATTATTAGAATTCTTATATAAGATGTCACAAAAAAAGAATTCTAGTTTCAACAGTTTAAGAAATATTTCTACAAATCAGGGCAGAGAGTTGGGCCAAAACAACTCAATGAGTGCAAAGGAACAATGTCTAAGTTACAAAGTCCATTCATTGAACTTCAGCTGCATCAAATTTAAATATACTTACATATGTTTTCAAAAGGGCAATGTCACCTTCATCAAGAGCTGAAAAACGACAAATCAATAACTTGTTAATTGTCAACTGTTAAGTAACAGACAGTGAATAAAAAATTAAACCTTTTGTGTCAAACCAACTGTTTTGAATGCATAGGTTCAATTGAGTTTGGAAATTGTCTCCACTCTAAAGAATTAATTTACATATAACAAATTTGCGCAAATCAAATGGTCTTTGGAAGTACTGCACTTTACCATCAATGCAACTCAGTGAGGTAATTAGTCTGCATCTCGTAAAGTGATAATCTAAACTTTGCTTCATTGACACATGGATGGAAAGATAAACCCTTTGAAAACTAATATAAGAGTCGAAGGGTTTATCTTTCAACCGATGTGTCCACTGAAGTTGTATGTTTAGTTCTTATTGATTAAGACTTCAAAATCCTACCAGATGGAATTAGTCAGGAAGCTGCTACAGATAAAAAAAGGCCTCTGATCATAGACATTGACAAAGCAAGATACCTAACACTACAGACTAGTAAAGCGCATTCTACTCTTTTTCCCCCAAAAAACTCTTCCATGTCTGGCATATATAATTTGATTTACAACATATTTTTAGGCAAAATAGACATTCTCCTGCATGTATCACAAATTTTAGATTGTATTTGAACTAACATTTTGTAAATTTTACAAAAATTAGTTAAGTCCTGAAAAGAGTCAACACTAATAGTCAAAAGTAACTTTTCAGTTTTAGAAAAAACTCTATGTTATATAAACGATTATTATAATAACATAATATGATTAATTTATGTTTTGTAGTTAGGTTCATAAAAAATTTAAGTGTCAAAAATATTTATCATTTGATGAAACATGACAAAGCACATTGTAATAATTTGATATTTATGAAAAGAAATTACATTGAATGGGTTTGTCTTCGTCCTTATCTTCCTTGGTCTTTCTTTGGTCGGTGCCGAGATAATCAGGCATGGTGAAATATAAGGAACTATGTTGATAAATGACAGAAAATACAAATATTTAGAGAACACCACTCAAAATGTGCAGATCACCGGAAATGAATTGTCTCCCGTAGACTCTCGTGTACCTAACGAGATCTCGCACAAGTAAATACTTCCGGTGACATCATTGCCTTGGAAAATATGACAACAATCTCGAAATCTGTTTATTAAGCGAAAAGAATGTTGCTCTACGTCGAAAATAAGAAGTTTCCGGTGAGTTTTAACATGTCATTTTCAGATGAAATATTAATTTTGATCCTTTTTGTTAATAAATTTAGTGTGTCAATGGGTTTATTTCAGTTACAGGACTGATTCTTAGTTCAGATAATCTAAACATGGCCCCTACCTTTCCCAATCACTGCAATGTAATTGGATTTTTCAGCACAAGACTTTTGTGGTTGTGGTTCAGGAGAGCGACACAGTTGCCAGAGTTCGAGCCCAGCTCCTGCACATCCTGTACAACATTGGCAAGGAGAATCATCTCTTCCGCCTCCGTTACAAGGGACAATATCTCCGTGACGCCCATAGGCTTGCTCAATATGACATCGACGACAACTCGGTTATCAAGATGGTGCCTTCAGCAAAGAAACCAGAGGTAGATTGATAATGATTTCACCATACATCTAATAATATGGTTCTGTTAATATGATAAATAGTTGAATTAGAGTGAGATAGAGAAGTTTATGTTGTTGTTGTAAAGTATTACAAAGTTATCAAGTTATTTACTTGGCATAAACTTTCATAAGAAATACTCTTGGGTTGGAGTGAACTATTACATGTTACTGCAATGTACTTATATTCCTGCCATGAGAGAATTCAAACATTAATACACCTGAAAAAAGACTGATTTTGGAACAAAGGGCAGTTATATATATCTCAAGTTTCACAAGCATTATATGTAGCCAATGTCTTGTGGTATGAACATTACTAAACTTCTAGACTTCATTGATGACAAACATTAAAATTGTGTCCATTAGCACACAAAGCACAGTCATACTGAGACCTATTCACATAATGACTATTTTACAACAATTCATTCAATAGGTCACAGCTGTTGCAATGTGGGGTTTTTTTTCAGGCTGATTTTGACACAGCGTCTGTCTGCAGTAGCCTAGCTCATCTAGACTTCAGCTCAGGTCAACCGCCCAACATCAAAAATGCACTCCATGCAGAAATCAAGACTTTTGACTGGAGAGAGAGACTTGTCAGAGACTTCAAGGTGTACAACCTACAAATCTCTTAGCATTATCAACTTCTTTAGCAACATTTCAGACGCTGAAGTATAGCTTAGCCATTTGACTAGGTGTAGTGTTAACCTTTAACTTGTTGGCCATCCCATATAGTATACTACATTCGGCAGCTATTATTTTCCTTAGCTAGCTAGTTGCTAAATTTGATTCAAGAGATATATATATGTTCGGGTATTTGATACTTTTTATAAACTCAATTTGCAATAACTCAATCATGAGAATATTTCTGCAGTTTAAGGTTAACTGATTTCTGACAATGAGTTTCCCAACAATGAGTAAAATCTCACCATGATAGTGCAAATCATGTCTCTTTCAGACCCTATTGTTTATGCACCTGCTTGCCATGGCGTTGTCTGTATTCACGGAGAACTGGTATGCGTTGTTCTGGATCGGTGCCATGTTGGTGTTGGCTGCATGGTACTCTCCCTCCTACACACGTATTGGAGGCTTTGTCGGCAACTACACTCAGTAGTAAGTCTTTTCATCATCTCTCTCTTTTATGGTGTTGTCTCAATTTGCTACTGTTGGCAAGTTAAGAGATGTAGCATTCATTGATTTAGCTTTGGAATTCTTAAATTTTATGATTAATGAATTGTACCATGAGATCTTGAATATTCAGTCTACTGATGTGATCCAAAATGTTATGTGTGTCCAACATCACTCACTGTAGTTTCTTAAAACTGGCCACTCAGATTTGAAAATGATCATTGGTAGCTAAAGTTAATGGGGTGTGTTTACTGCACAACTTGCAGTAGTCAACAAACTGTAGTATCAACTCCAGTGTGATTAGAATCAGTCATTGATTTGTTCCCTTAGCTTATTTTGATCTGTGATCTGTGACATGTGATCTGACGGTATCTTGTAGGGCTGTGAGTCAACATCAAGCTTTAAGTTTCTGAAAGTAACTTAGAAGTTTAAACATCACTTCTTTGAGTAATACTGATAAGATATTACTGATAAGATGTTACTGATATTTCAAAAAATGTTTCCAAATGTTTGCATTATGCGCTTGAATGGCCCTTAATAGCTAATCTCCATGAGCAGGAACAGTTATTATAATGGCAAACCTTTCTCAACGATATGTATGTACTTGAGCACAAATCAAAATGTGTTTTTGCAGGATATTCTTTTAGAGAAATTTCCCTGGTGGTAATTTTTATCACTGAAGTAAAGTGCCAAGAGCTGGAATCTGATTGGTCAAGTAATGGTCGGCCCTACCATGTGGATGGTTGTAAATTTTAGAGTGTTTTCTTTTACAAAGTTCATGTGGACACATACCAATTGGGATTCCGTCAGATCATAGATGAGTGACAAGTAACAACCTAAAATAAGCCTAGGGAACATATCAAGCTCTGATTTTAATCAGATTGTTTAACTCTAACTGAATAAAGAAGACACAAAAAATCTGTTCTCCCTCAAGTTAAATTTTTTTTTTAAATTTAAAGGAAAATTCAGTCATACTTAATGATAATCTATATATATTTCAGCCGAAACGTGTTTTGTGTTTGTGCGGGTGTAGTGTACTTAACGTACACAGCTATTGCACTCTACTTGGCGTCAGTGCAGTGGATCACAATTACAGTATGTATGACCTTACTCAGTCTGATTAAGATTGACCATGTTAAGGGTAATGAAAGTATCATTAAAGTGATTTTAGCAAAATTCACTCCGCTCTATCAGGGGCTTTCCTCTCTACAACAGTCTGAAAGCAGCCTCAGTGCTCGCACGTTCTGACTTAATCCCAACTAGCCTAGTATTTAGGGGCAAGTAACTACCGCCATTCGTTAAAATTGATCGCAGCTATCCTTCTTTTAAACACGATGATGTGATTGGTCTGCTAATGACTAGTTATTTTCTGCGATAAACTGATGGCAGATTTTCGTGCAAACAATGTAAAGTTTGTAGAGTAGACATATCAAAACGACTGATTTTATTACTGTTGCATGAAGTTTTATTATGTGATTTTTCCTGCAAGTGTATTTCTCCCTTGATAACTCAACTTGTGGTATCCTCTGATACTGTAGAGCCATGGATGTGCCGACTGGGTGTTCGTAGACGACTGCTCTCACAAGAAGGTCTACACAGCCGTTTTCTTCACAATCCATGCTCTACTGCTTTTCGTGTCTGGAGTTCTTGCTTTGCTCCTATTGGTCAACTTTCAGACAGAGGTCAGTGTTTTATGAATAAATTTTGCCTTACTAGAATAGTCAATGTTGTACATTTGCAAGACTGAATGTCTTCGTCATATTCTTCTCATTACTTGCAAAGTGAATGTTTGTTAACTGTCCTGTGGTATTAGTTACATAGAAGCATCACTAGCATCTGAAACTATCATCTTTCTTTAGCCATAAAAGGTAACGAGTATGAAAAAAAATCCAAAAGGCGAAACTATCCTTCATCTGTCACTGAATTGAACCTCATAATGGTACCAGCATTGTCCAATCATTGTATGTAATACACACTGACTTACATCCTGTCTCGGGGTTAAATGTATACACTCTTGCTCCACTTATAAATCCAGGGTTAAAACACCACAACAGGTAATGTTATTTGAATATTTTCAGTATTTTAATCTTTTTTTATCACTCTAAAAAGTTATGTTGTCTCATGAAGTGAGAAGGAAGATGTGAATGGTCAGTTAGTTTTATAGAGGCAACTCATTTGACCAAACAAATGGAAATTAGAACATTTCTGTTTAAAGGCACTGACCCACTATGATATTTCATAAATAATATAATGCACATCTTATGTTAGTCTTCTGATATTTCTAACAATCCACACTCAGTTATTATGTAAATTATTTGAAAAATATGTTTGTATTCAGGTAATAAAGCTCATTCTTAAAGAGATAAAAACGGTAGCCATGGTTAATCTAACAGCATCATACTTATGCTATGTAAAAGGTATTGGTGGGTTGCAGGTACGCCTTAATGAAAAAAAATGGCCATCTTTTGTTCTCTGGTAAAGTGGTAACGATATATTCTATTAAAAACTTATCACATTTTTAGCAGTATTTCCCAGTTTTTTGCACCTTATAGTGCATAGAAATAATCATATCATAAATACCTTGTTTGCTTTTCTTTGATAGATATTATTTGAGACAAAAGTAAAAAGGGCACTCAATGACAAACTATTATTTGTTTTTATGAGTACCATTTTTGGAAACAAGAATAATTTTAAGAGTTCAGTGATATATTTCATGAATTGTTTAATTCAGATGGGTGATGTTATTGAGAAAAATCTAATAAAAGAAAGAGATGTTGACCTTGTGATCATCGCTGCAAAGGAGGGGAGGTGAGTTTGATATTTTCGTTCTGACAGGGATAAATATTTTTGTCAGATATCATGTTCTTGCTGTAGTTTTTGCATTAAGCTACAGCACTTTGTTGGAAAACCTAGCTAATATTAGAGTAGTTAATAGGATAGCAAAACGGGCAAGTCATTGACTTTTCAGTAGTTGTTTTAGGTGTCGGTGACCTAGGACCCCTGTTCAGATTTAAAAGCGTATTAGTAACTTGGTGACTTCAGGGTTAAAGGTTGCATGCTTGTCTGTGCATACGAGTCAAGGATTAAATAAATGATGTATTTTCAATCTGGTGTAATTATAAGATAAATAGTTGCGATTGTAAAATTTCTGGGTTTTATTGTTATTCAACACCCACAAATTAAGTTTAAAACCGATGATGAATCGTCCTAGCGGATTTGCAGGTAGTCATTGCCATTCAACATATGAAACTCTTTCAAATCAGCCAATCAGAATCAAGATTTCACCCAAGTCATGTACTGAATGAACAGCCACAAATTTAATATCAATTAATCATAATACTGATCTTCAATGCCTTCATCAAGGCGAGGCTTTCCACATCGGTTGCCCCGATGACTTCTTGTTGATTTGCTATTTCAGTGAATGTGCTTGGTAGAGGATATTTTTGTTTCCAGTATGATATCCTCTATCTCTCATCGTAGTGATGAGAAGACTCATTATCTCAAATCTATTGCAATTGTAACCTGAAAATCAATAGAAACCAAATTATTTCCCTCGTAGGTTTTAGTTTGTTTGTGTTATGATCATGTATGAGTGATGTATTTATTAAACAGTAAACCTGTCAAAATACATTTTTCCCCTTAGAGATTAAAACACAGAAATAAAAAACAATTTTGGAAGTGCCTTAATTTCCCCTCTGCTTATGTGTTGCATTCAACTGTGATGATTTTTTAAGCCAAATATGTTGAGTCTAATCAATTGTTCTCTGCAGATTATGTTTACAGATCCATATGTTTATATCAATTGTGTTGGTAGGATGAATTTATGACTTGTATAACTTACCGGTACAACATTACTTTATTTTGTTAAATCCAAAAAGTCCAAATGTCTCCGAGAGGGGATAAGCATTTTCCTTTTTGATTGAATGATAAAGTATAGTTTTGTAAATTATTTGATTGTGGAAAAGTGACTTTACTTTCAGTGTGAATGAGAGACGACAAGCAGCCAGTGAGCTGGCCATCATGGCCGCCGCCAGCGATGACAACAAGTTCAGAATTGTTGCAGAAGGAGGGTAAGGATGGTTTGGTACATTGATTGTGGTTTGAAAGAAGCTTTTCCAAGAAGCCGGTGTCGGATGCACATACCGCTTGTAATTGAAAAACTGAGGTTTAGGAAATGTTACAATTGTGAAAGTGTGCAGACCATTGTTTTGGCAAGGCAGTAGTCTGAATCTTAAGTAACCAGGCTAATTAGCTTAATTATGACCCCAGAACTTGTATAACAACTAATAGATTGACTGTTTTTTTATCATTATTTATCCTTAAAAGTGGGTTTAGCTCTCTTGTTTCTAATGTTCAATTAAGTGCTATATAGCTAGGCGGTATTCCCAAACGCATGTTGGCAAACAAGATGGCTACCTGTGAATAACTGAGTTTGACTGTACCCTGATTTGTATTATGAGTAACTTGAAGTGAGGGTTTGATTTAGACAATGTGTTTCAGACTTGATATCCTGATATCGCTTGCTCTGCAACACGAGGAGGCGACACAGGAACATGCTCTTGAAGCCCTTCGGGAACTCATGACCATTCCAGCCATCAGGGTGACCATTAATTGAAATTTAGAGGTCTAATCATTCAAAAACTAGAAATGTTTCTCTATTTGGTGTACGTCAACATTTTCTTTCTTTGAAAACATTAATTTTTTAAAAATTTATTATGTCTTGGCCTATTTTCTTTGAACTTTTCTTTTTTACCCACAAAATGTTAAAAAATATATTTAGGACACATTCGTAACCTCGGGCTGCATGGGTCGTCTGACAGCCCTCCTCCACTCGGAGTACCCGAGAGTTATGCAAGCTGCCGCTGACACAATCTTCACAATCATCAAGGAGTCAGATGAGAACCAGAGTGTCGTCATTGCAGATCGGGGGTACGGAGATTAACTGAATCCAAACCATATAGTCATGTTGGATGTTGGGATGTAGTATTTTCTAACCCTCAAATCTCATTTAGATTAGATCTAAACTAACATTTGTACGTCACTACTTTACGACCTGACATTCAGCAGGTTCATATTTTGTCTGATCCAGCCAATCAGCATTTAGGCTTTCAACGTGATTTGTTTTCTCAGAGAGTTCATAATCAGATCTTGATGAATGAGCACAAATTTTGTATGTCTTTCAATCATGATATTTTTAAAATATATAGATTTTAATACTTATTCACTTTATTCACTCCTATGCAAGCATTGTCAGTTTTGCTCTGAAGTTTCAGGTCTGATTAACCTTGCATGTAAGTTTACCCACCATTTGCCCCTAGAATGATTGGTCATCAAAGATTGTATCTGTTCCAGACTTGACGACCTTTCCCATGCTGCCTTCAATGGTAACATCCCCTGCCAGAGACTAGTTGCTGGTATCTTCAACGAGCTGGCCATCAACCCTGACATCAGAAACCAGCTCACCGCTCGCAACATACCAGGTGGGTATATATTGTCTCTCATGAACATGTATACCTACACAGACACTTCACGACAGTTTCATACCGCGATATCTTAAACCTGTCTGATTGATTCGATAGGATATGATCGATATACACCCCGATGCTCAATTTTAAGGGTTAGTCAGTGAAAAGAAACATTAACTTAACCTTTGACAACACCTGCCATATGGTTTCAGCAAGACTTATTTTGACATGAAGACAGACACATTGATTTTAAGGCAAAATAAACCACTTAAAGTCAACAATATCTATACTCAACTACATGACATTTGCTGCAGCCCGAGCACTGACCCAACTCTGCCGAAGTAATGATGCCGACACTCTGAAGGACACGCTACAAGCTCTCGAACTGCTTGCTATTTCCAGTGCTGATGCAATCTGCGCTCAGGTTTGTATATGTTAAATGCAGGTAAATAAAATTCATTAAAGGCACTATAATTTTTATAGTATGAAAGAGAATGTCTGTTTAATTTATCTGTTCAAAATTGTGGAATTCTCTTATAAACATGCTTACAATCACTTATTTGATGCAACATTCATTCTAAAGCTTTTAAATATTTTTAGGTCATCAATAAGTTTTTTATGATAATATTTTCAATGGAAACATTTGACATTTATACATGTTTTTTATTTGTTCTTCAATTATGCATGAAGTATTTTTAAAAGTACTTAATGGTTTTGTCACTAATTTTGCAATGGATGATTTAAGATTTAAAACTTCACTTACTCGGTCCGCTCTTACTCAAGTAACTTACTTCAACCTCTCTATATATTTATCATTATTTTGAAACTCTGCAACTTGAGCCCCCGTAAATAATAAAAGCCTCTGCAATGATTTTGTTTGTCCCTAGACATAAACTATATCGTAAACTGACCTCTTTTACTGGAATGTAATCTACAGAGGTTTTATTGTCCATGTTATATTAAAAGGGTTAAAAGTGAGATACACAATGGAATATAACAGGATTATATTAGACCAATGTTTAATATTTTATGAGTTCTTCAATAGCTTTTGTGTTATTGTGTTTTTGTGCCAGAATAGTTATAGGTAATTTTGGTTAACGATTTTATTTTGTTTTCTTTGTTGAACTACTATCATTTTTTCTTGGAACATGAAGGTAGACTTTTGAAGAATTTTATCCTTTGATACTAAGTCAGCAGTCAATCACAATGTAACTGTAAAACATTCTTATTATCATCATAGCCAAAAATAAATTTTGCCTCAAGATAAAGTTGATTTTGAATGTAATTAATAAACCTATGCTTTGTAGATAGGAATACACAAGTTACTCTTCAGGGTAATAACTATCTCTCTGTTCATCCTTTTATCATAACATGTATGTGTGAATGTTTGACAGGAGGACCTGCTTGAGCTCTTGTTGCAACTTCCGTTCCGTTCCATGGACCCCGGAAACTACCTCCTGGCTGCCAAGATCCTTGTCTACTTTGCCGAGAGTAAAGAGGTATAAAAACTAGACAAATATAAGTAACCAAGTCACACAGTGTTTAAAAGATAGCTAGCTAAATAAAGCTTTCTGATTCATTTTAAATTGAAGTCATTTTGCCAAAATTTTCTTATAATTTGGATAGGAGCAATATGGTATCATCACATCATCATTTAGTTTTGTTTGATTCTCAGATTTAGTTACAATGACAACCCCAATGACTACTAAAGACAGTTTTCTCATAGCTGATCGATTGATTTCGTATCATAAGTCGATAATCAATGGAATTCTTGTTTTCTCTACAATCGAATTTGCCTGTCAAACAGGGCCCAACCGCTCATTACCCTTTGTAAGGGCGCTTTGAGCAGTTACAACAAGCACAAGGGCAACTTTAAAAGAAGCGCTGGATTCACAAAGGCCCTTACCACTTTCTATTTCCTATAAATCTTCTATGTAAGAAAGAATTCATAGTTCAGAAGAAATTAAGATGTCATAATTTTTGCTAGGTTGATATCTAGGGCATCAGTGATCCAAAAGAGAACTTGTATGTCATACTGTTATCATGTTACAAATCACTACTTGTTTGTATTTATATTTGTTGAAGACTGCAATGAGGCTCCTTGATCAGGAAAATGTCCGTGCGTCTTTCGAGGAGTTTGCCAACAAAAAGACTGGCGAGCCTCGTCTTCAGATTGTCATTGCAAAGATCATCTATTCCATGATTGAGAGTCAGGATCTGAGGTGAGGTCCAGTTGCTTCCCAGAAAGGGTTACTTGTAACAGAGGTACATTGGAAGAAATGACCAGGGGAACTTCTTTTTGGTGTTAATTGGTGAGGTTGTGCCCAAACAATATTGTTAGATTTTAATGATAGCAAAATATGAGTTCTTTGACGCACATTGACTCCTTTATATTCAGAAGTGGTGGAGGATTCAGATGAGGAATATTATTTGGAGATTTTTTAATGGTGAATGAATGTGGATTTGTTTTATGTGATGGAGTATTTGAATCTTGAAGGTGCTAGTGCACACCAATAATTCGTATATGCAATGAATGCACAGATAATGCATCTCTCTCAATATTATTACAAACGATCTGCACTTAGGTAATCTAACTTGTAAGTTATTTAACAAATATGCATGTATTCAGGTAAAGCTAATTCTAAAAGACCGGACGTATTTAATGCGACATTGCATTTAATTTGCATGAAGTAAGATATGGGAAATATTAAATTTTGATCACATCCAGATTAGCGAAAACTACTTGACCCAATAACAAAACTTAACATTTTAAAAATCAGTTAAGTTACAATATCGCTTTAATGAACAGTATGTCATCCTTTTTTCTCAGTTTAGAGTTAAGGTAATTCAAAAGCTGCACACAGTACTAGTTCAACCGTTTTCAGCTGTCCATTATTTTTCCATTTTGTGAACACCTGACCATACTCTTTTTTTTATTTCTCTAAGCCGAGTCTTGATGTCTTAACTTTTACTTTATAGGATTATAGGTCAAGTGTAAAGAAGGATGATAAGTATTTTATTGCATTGATAGAAAAATTCACTAGCCTTTATCCTCTTATGTCCTAAAAAATAACAAAAAAGTGTGCTAAAGTGCCTTTAACACGTTTAGATCTATTGTCAAAAAACATATGATAAGATCATCATATCAAGCATTGTCTAAGGGTCTGCGTGAAGGTCAAGGTAGGGGTTGGTTTACGGTTAGGGTTAGTTAACCCTTAAGATGCGGGTCCCGGAATATTCCGGGATGAAATTAGCTTTGCCCGCAAGTCCTCTTAGCGGGATGCGAGTAGCACACTCTATTTTTCTCACGCTAACTAATTATGACCGCGGGTCTCGGTAGCGGGTCCCGGAAATTTATTGCCTAGCAGTAGTCTCAGTTCAACGCTTGTATTTTCGTTCCGGCTGCCGCTAAGCTACCGTGTTTTGTTTCGTTGGTGGTCTAAATAATGCGCGAACTTGCTCCGAAAGTTATGAGAATATTGATAATGTTTATCGTACCGAAAATAAGCGTTAAAATCACTCAATTTTCCCCCACTCCCCGCCGCACGTGCTAATAGCCTGTGGGCACTTTCTAGCCTCTCGCACGAGCTTACCGACCCGCGCGACCCGCGCGTGCTATCGTTTACTGAGACGCGTGCATTTTGACCCTATGCACGCCTTCCTATCGCACGCCCTATGTTCTGAACCCTTGGGCGGATTTCAATATAGGTGGGATCATTTGAAAGAGAAAAAAAATGTCTTTAATTCGATGTAAAAAACATATGTGCGCCTCGTGAAATAAAGATACCGCATGTGCCGCAAAAAAGGTGATTTTTATATATTTTTAGTTTTACACTGTTTTGTCACACCAATTTTCTCATGATGTGTTCAACATATTTTGACATTTTTTATATCACAAGATAGAGAAAAAGATTGTCTTTAATCCCATGTAAAATGTGTACATGCGCAACAATTCATAAAGATACAGCAAGCGCCGCACAAAAAGGTAATTTTGCCGACTTCCTTATCATGTGATCTGAAGCGCGATTTTCATGTGCCTTTCTTTCACAATGAATTTCTTTTACACCGTGAAAAAGATTTTGTTGAATTTTACATCACTATAAAGACAAATGAATTGTCTCTAATTCCCTATATCAATTATTATGCGCGCAAATAAATAAAGACTCAACAAGTGCCGTAAAAAGAACAACTTTCGCACATCGCAATTCCGTTAGTGACGCAAATAGGGAAACTTTGGCACTTCATATCCCCGTGTACAAATGACACATTTCAAAACCATTTATATCATTATCAAGAGGAATAAATTGTCTACAAAGTGATATATAAAATGTACATGCGCTAAAACAAACGACGATGCAGCAAGCGCCGCACAAAGGGTTCTTTTCATGTGATCTGAAGTTCGATTTTCATGTACCTTTCTTTGGCACTCGATATTTTCTATACCACTTGGCGGATTTTGATAAATATTACGTCTAAATAAAGACGGAACGTTGTTCTTCATTTCAATATATTGATCATACATGCGCACACAAAAATAAAGGCACAAGAAGTGCCGCAAATTTGGCAAGTTTCGCATTTCGTATTTCTGTAACAAAGTGGCGCGCTCAACAACGTTTGGTATCAGCGTAAAGAGCAGAAAATTCTCTTCAATTTGATATACAATTTGTTTATGCGCTCATAGAAATAAAGACTCAACAAGCGCCGCTAAAATGTTATAAATAAATGTAATAAGTAAAAAAAATTATGAAGGAAACCCTGTTTCTTTAGTGTTCAATTATAGAGTTTTATAAACCATGAAAGTTGAAGAAAAAAAAACTTTTGGATTTACATTCATAGCGTTATTGATGTCTTTTTTGAGTTAGGGGATTTTTGCGTCGGGCACCGCCATCAGTTCATGGGAAAATTGTCCGACGAAAATGTTGTGGTTGAGACACAGTATGTCGGGGATGCCGTCGGGAACCGCCATCAGGTCAAGGCAAAGTTGTCCAACGAAAATGTTTGTGGTTGAGACACAATATGTCGGGGATCTTTCGCCGGGCACCGCCATCAGGTCATGAGAAAATGTGTCCAACGAAAATGTTCGTGTTCGAGAAAAAAAATTTCAGCGGACTTTCGTCGGGCACCGCCAGCAGGTATGTGTTTTTTTCTGCCAAATTTTTGTTGGTCGAGGAAACTCATTTTTGAAAAAAAAGTTTGGTAGCATTCCGATGTTTTAAATAATTTGCTATATATGTCGGGATGGCATGAGTTCCTTCCAGTGAACTAAAGACAAGGGGCCGGGTGCTCGTTGACTACGGCCGTCCCGACGGATAGGCCCGTGGAACCTATCATTCTCGGAAGAGAAGTCAAAAGTTGAAAAACTTTTGTAATCCACAACTGACAATCAGAACTTTCCTGACGTAGAAGGCAGTTGTTCGCGACTCGCCGGCTCGTTGCATAGGAGTCAGAAGGCGGCATCAGGGTTGATAATGTTGATACAACGTCGGCGGCCGTCGGTGCCATCGGCACCTTCGGCGGGATTGTGAAAAGTCGTCCAAAAGTTAGAAAGTGTCCGGCGACATTAGAACTTGTTCGGCTGGATTGTGAAAAGTTGTCCGAAAGTTAGAAATTGTCCAGCAATGTTAGAATTTGTCCTGATTTGTTATTTTTGCAAATCGTGAAACAAAATGTCCGGCTTTCGCCAGGACAATTAGAAAATGTCCGGATTATTTATGACCGCTGGCGCCAAAGGCGCGCAACGGCAAATTTGTTTCAAACACTTACAAAATGTGGCAATTGAATGTCCATGAAGCTCACATTGAATTTCTCTGTACAACAGGTCATGTGTTGATGTTATTATATCTTGCGTGTGCCTAAATTATTTTCAATCATTTACAGATTGATGTGAAAGATGCCTAAGGCCAGGAGGCCGCGAACCAGGAGTTGGGAAGGTCCGTCAACGTCTAGCGACGACGACTTCATCAACGAGGTCCATGCCGATGAAGCTTCTGATATGGAATCAACTGATGAGAGTGATAGTGACAGTGACAGTGACAGTGATAGTGAAAGTGACATTGATAGTGATCAAGAAATAAGAAACATTGCAAGAGACATATTAGCTGGTACGGGTGAAACTGCTACGGCTGGTACTTCCACAGAGGAAGAGTTCAGTGGCTTTGACGAGCAATATAATGAAATGGACACACATTTTGATGACCAAGATAATTTTATGGATCGCTGGGAAGAGGGGCCGAGGCAACGTGGACGTGTCGACTTGCATTTTACTGGCGCAACGGGATTAGGACGGTTTATAGAATTGCCTGATAACCCGCAACCTGTAGACTTTTTCGGACTGTTTTTTCATGAAGATGATTATGGATCATTGGCAGCAGAAACCAACAGATACTTCCACCAACAGGTCGATGATAAGGTTCTGAAACCCTGTTCACGGTTGAGGCACTGGTATGATACGAATGCCGAAGAAATGAAAGTATTCATTGCAATGACAATAGCAATGTCTCTGGTTGTACAGAGAAACTTTTCTGAGTATTGGTCAACAAGTGATGTTACGTCGACGCCCTTCTTTTCCAAGTGCATGTCCCGCGACAGGTTCTGGCTACTGCTAACGTATCTACATTTGAATGATAACAACCTAATGCCGGGACGAAACACTCCGCATTTTTCACCAATGAATAAACTTGGCTATCTGTACCAACGCATCGTGCATCGTTTTTCCAGAGTTTATAAGCCGCATCAAAACATTTGTGTTGACGAAGGGTTGGTGCCTTGGAAAGGCAATCTGAGTTTCAAAGTATATAATCCCGACAAGCCGAAGAAGTATGGGATAAAGGCCTACATGTTGTGCGACTCAACAAATGGTTATGTTTGCAAGTTCAAACTCTACACTGGAAAAACAAATGAAGCTGTTTCTGTTGGTGGGAAAACGTATGATCTCGTCATGGACTTGGTGAAGGAATATGCTGGGAAAGGGTATCATGTGTTCATGGACAATTTCTATTCCTCGGTGGCATTGTATATAAACTTGTGGGAAATGGGAACTGGTGCGACGGGAACTTTGAGAGGAAATCGCAAAGGCATTCCTGAAAAGCTAAAGAAGGCACAGAAGAATCAGAAGAAAGGGGATATGACAATCTATCACAATCAAGACCTACTCGTTTTGCGGTATGAGGACAGGAAGTCAGTGTTGCTCATGTCAACCGTAGAAGACGCCGAAATTGTAGAGACAGGAAAGAAGAACCGAGTGACTGGGGAAGCAAATACGAGACCAGGTATTGTGCACGAATACAACAAATATATGGGAGGTGTGGATCGGGCCGACCAGATGCTGTCGTACACCCCGTTCAAAATGAAAACTCTTAAATGGTGGAAGCGCGTGTGGTTTCATGTGTTGAACGTTGCCATGTTAAATTCTTACATTATCTATAAAGAATTCTCAGAAGACAAACCTTTGAAAACAAGCCGTCAATTTAGAAAAGATTTGGTGCAGCATATGATCACCTTCGCCGAAACAGAAAAAGTGCCCTCCCTGCGCAGACGTCCTCGCGGCCGGCCGAGCACGAGCGACGATAGTGTCTTGCGACTCCATGGTCGTCACTTTCCATCAAAGATTCAGCCTGTTGGAAAGAAGAAAAACCTAACACGCATGTGTGTTGTTTGCTCCAAAGCGAATAGAGAACTTCGTCGAAGGGAATTCGAAGAAACAAATCAGCCAGTTCGAAAGAAGAAAAGGGTAGGCAAAGAATCTTCTTTCGAATGTATCGAGTGTAATGTGGCTCTATGTGCAGCACCATGTTTCAGAATTTATCACACGTCACAAGATTGCACTAAAGCTTATATCAGTTTGATGTCAGAGAAGGAAAATGAGGGGGATAATCAAGAAGATTGAAGAAAGAAGAAAGAAGCAGAAGTGTGGATGAGCGTTACTCTCCTTATAAAGTTTATTCTTCACATCAATAAGGTGAATAAGTGTAATATAAAATACTGATTGTCAATAAAATAATCTTTTTTTTAAGTCGTAAAAGAGACAGAGAAAGTCAATGTGAGCTGTCACTGGACGTTCGATACGAGCCGCATCACGAACCTACCCCCGATCTTTCGCAATTTGTTTTCTTAGAATCGGGTGGCGAAACTTCATACTTTTTACATCATCGTAAAGGGAAAAGAACTGGCTTTAATTTATTATGAAATGTGTATGTGCGCAACACATAATAAAGAAGCGGCAAATAATGCGAGAAATGTCGCAATTATCAATTTTTTTCCCCAAATGTCTGAGGGTACCCCTCTTTAACGGTTCATATCTCCCGAACTATTTGGCACTTTTTAAATTTTTTTCCACCTTTCTCAAGCGGAAAGAATGATCTTTAATTCCATGTATAATATGCATGTGCGCAATTAATAAAAATGGTGCGGCGAGTGCTGCGACAAATGTCGCAAATAAAACGATTGTCAAAATCTATTTTCAAGTAGTTGAGGGTGTCGCTCTTTCGCGGTTCATATCTCCCGAACTATTTTATACTTTTTTATATTTTTTTCACCTATTTCAAGGGAATATAATTGTTTTTAATTCCATGTATAATATGCATATGCGCAGTCAATAATAACGATGCGGTGGATGATGCGACTGGTGTCGCAAATAGAACGCTTATCAAAATTTGTTTTCAAGCAGTTGAGGGTATCACTCTTTCGTTTTTCATATCTTTTGAACCAGTTGGCACCTTTTCATTATTTTTTCACAGTCGTAAGGACGAAAGATTTATCTTTATTTCCATGTATAATTTGTACATGCGCAGCAAGAAATAACGATGCGGCGTGCGTATAGAATGATTGATTTTATTATCTCGGAATGTTAGCCCGCGTGTGACTGCACGCGCCGAGAGGATCGGTACAGCAGGAAGCAACGCTGGTGCTTAGAACACTGGCACTCGCATGCTGGTGCCTCGGGGGTGCCCCGGGGGTATAACGGTACTAATTAGCGTACCGATGCCAGACTGCCCAAGGGAGAATTAGTTCTGGCTAAAAATCCCGTTATGTCGGAGCATCCTCGGGGTACCCCCAACCATCTTTCGCGGCGTATATCTTTTGAACAGGGTGACATATTCTAACAATCTTATATCATCATAAAGAAGAATAAATTGTCTACAATTCCATATATAATACATGTATGCGCGCTAAATATTAGGGATTTTATTCAGCCGGAAATAAAGACAATCTTTAGATAATTGTAGAAATCTAACTAGAGGTCGCATTGTAAAAAGATATATATCATCGTAAAGAGGAATAATGTATCTTCAATTCCATATAAAAAAATTAATTGTGCGATTATATTTAAGGATTTTCCGTAACTCTAAATAAAGACAATCTTCATATTGCAATAGAAACCGTTCTAGGTAAGATAAAAATTTCATTCAAAGTGTCGGATAAAGATCGTTCATTTGTGTACGGGATTGGCGGGCTAGTTTTGTATCGAACGGTCAGTTTCATCCGTAATCCGCCATGTGAATACACCATTTATCGAAAAAACAGCCGCGACTCGCGGTGCGAAATAATTCAGCCACAGGGGCTAATTGCGTTATTACCGTAGCGAGGCGAGTGCTGGAAAATTCAGCCACGGGGGCAAAACTGGTCAAAATAATATTCAGCAACGGAAGGGTTAATAAGAAGCTTTTTTGCATGGAATCCTTTAATACTGAAATCTAAATTATTTTACATTTGTGGTAGATATATCAAGCATTGTCTATATTCAGGCTGCGTGTGAAGGAGGTGAAGCTGCACCGAGTACTGGAGTACATACGTGATCACAACACTGACAGAGAGGCTTGGGATATTGCCGATAAGGGTAGGTTACTCTTGCTTCACAAAATCAACAGAAAACTTTCCATTGAACCCAGTAAAGTGTAACAAAAAGCTAAAAAATGTCTCAACATAAATATTCAAATATTGGTATTTTTTATTTTTGTGAAAATCAAGAAAACAATAGTTGATGTGTTGTAATATTTTTAACCTTGTTTTTATGGGTTTTTTTCATTTTACAAAACTTGATATCTCTCAGTTATGAAATGAGAAATATGTCAATTTGTTGTTTTGTCTAGCTCTACAAGAGATGAATGGATCAGCCAATGAACCCTCTTCCTCTGGTAAACCACCACTGAAGGTCAAGGACAGCTTTGGGTCAAGGACATCCATGGATTCTGTCACCAAGCGACCTGGAAGTGCTTCTTCGGGATCAGGAAATCCAGAGAATGGAAGAGCATAATCATCTTCACCAAAAAGAGTTTTTGTGGATAAATCCTACTTTCTAAAATATTCCCTCCACCCCCCAGAAAAACCCGAAACAAACCCTACAAAAGAAACATTTACTTTTATTATCAGAATCTCAATATATTCATCTGAAACCAATGTGTATTTAGGCATTTAAGGTTGAATATTTTGCATTAGTTTTAGGAAATGATTTTTGGAATTTAATACTCAAGTGAAAAAATGGTTATTTTTGTTGCATTTCATTTTTTTGTAGGTATTTTTAACAAAATATTTAGATTTTTTATATTTATACCATGAGCATAAGCAAATGACGTTAGTGGAGTTTTTGGCTGAAATCATATTTCAACCAAACACTGCTTTTGCATTTTTTTTCCGTCATAATACATTTTTTGGAGGGTTATTCATTTAAAATAAAATATATCTCCTTGAAAATATTTACTCTTAATTCACATAAGTCAGGTGATAAAAAATATCACCACTTCAAATTGTGTCAAAATCAAATTAATTTTCTTCTTTCTCATTACAGTAGGATGAGATTTAGTTCAATGCATGACTGTGGAAATGCATTGATATGTTGATGTTGCATAAAAGATACCACACAGGTTTCATAACATGAAATAAAATGAATAAAGTATGCATAAGCTGCTTAATCTATTCACAATCTTTGAAAAGATGAATGATGGTTAGGAATATTTTATGACTCCTGCTTCAAGATATGTACTTTGTACCAGGAACAGAAATATCAACTACATGAAGTTTAATGGTGTTGGGCCCTGTTTATGTAATCAAGTTAATAATTCATATCATTTTATTTATCTAGATGTATTCCGTCCTAACATGTGATAAGATTTTGTAGATTCCACCTAAGTTTTTTTCTACCATAGATGTTTATTTCTTATCTTGTTGACAAATGTTGATTGCAACATGACTGCATGATATTATGGTGTCAGAAAATTATGATTTATCATATTTTCATATTTTTGTATA
Organism: Phorcus lineatus; assembly: GCA_921293015.1. Taxonomy (NCBI): domain Eukaryota; kingdom Metazoa; phylum Mollusca; class Gastropoda; order Trochida; family Trochidae; genus Phorcus; species Phorcus lineatus. The sequence goes on from OV121094.1 coordinate 7,576,573, forward strand.
CCTCCCGTCCAATTTATATAATACCGTCCTTGATACAACTTAATCACCTATAATGATTATCTGCATTTTCACCTATAATAAATAACTATGAAATTTAAAGGAATAGTCGGAAGCAGTGGACTAGTTTTTCAAAAGATGTTATGATATATATGATTCAGCAATATTATGTATCAGCAAAAAACAAATAATATCACTTACTGATTCCTTAAATCTCAAAACTTGTATATCTATTTGTATCTGCTTTTTATAGGATTATCTTCTAAAAAATTCTTGTCATCTCGCTTATTCAGTGTATATTACAATGAGCCTCCCATAATTCCCTGATCGCCTTCACTGTAGATACCTCCTATTGCTTCCAGGTAACAAATAGCTATTTATATCATGTGGTCACTTCCAAGTACACATATCCAGGTACTGTCAATATTGTTTGAATTTCATTTCATTGTTGGTGATATGAGGAACGTCCTGTGAAGACAATCAGGAAATTTCAGAAGCCTGTAAAGGTGCCTTGATGGAGCTGGAGGAATTCTTCTTCACAAATATTTTATGTTGAAGTTGGATAGCTACTATAAAAAAAAAACTTTTGTTCTTTAAGATATTTGGACCTGTTAGTAAAAGATTCTGTTTCAGGGGACTTCATACTGAATCCAATCAACCACAAACTCAACATTTTATCAACTTACATTCCAAACGCTTGTTTTCAATCAAATTATTCTAAGATCAATTTTTTTTTCTATGTCTATGTTTAAGATTTTGGTTTATCATGTTATTGTTGCTTCAATTTACTTCAATGTTATTGTACCTTATCAGCATTTTTGTGATAAAAAATTTCATATCATTGACATTTGGCTGGTCCAAAACTTATCTATTTTAAATCCTATTTTGTTAATAAATTGATAAATTTTAAAAATGACTTTTTCTTAACATTCATATGTCAATGACATTTGATCCGTCATCAACTGTTCCATGTATAGTTTTCATGTTGGCTCTTAAAGATATTTAGATGATTATTGCGTATGCAAATACCATGTAGGTCTGCCTGAATTTGCTTGAAACTTCAAATTTGGTGGAGATGGGTTTTTTAGTGCTTACAACTCTTAGGTGCTAATTTTCTTTGAAATCATGACCAAACAGCAAAACTACAAGTTTGATCATTTAGGTGTTTACCTTTAACTGTCAAAAGACGTCACATCACCTTCTTCCTTTGAATGTGATCCTCAATCATTGATATGATTGAGTACGAACACTTTTGCCATATGTTATTTCTCTGGTTGACACAGGTCACTAATGATATCATTTACAAAATTGAATATTTGACATAATACAATAATACAGAGAGAGTTACAAATATAGTAAATGTTGATAGTAATGATTCTCATTCATGGTGAAACCATACAACAAAAATGTGGGCCACCAAAATAACATTCAGCAAAGACATATATCTTTGCATTCAATAACAAATATACTAATTTTTCTTTCGACAACTATTTTTCAATCTAAAGGAAACATTTAAAAAGTACCAATGACACCCAAAGGACGCACCCCTCCAAAAGGAAAATCCTGTAACCGCCCATTAGCCCAGTCTATGAAGTATGTATAATTCACCTTACTTGGGAAGCCAACAGAGAGTTCAACCCTGCCTGTGCATTAAGTGAAGCAATAGTCAATCTTTAGTCTGACTGGTAAGCAATTCCAACAGCATCAAAGCACCTAACTCATCCTAGGGGTATCAAAACACTCAAATTGGTAATACACCCAAATTGGTAATACACGCAAATTCGTAATACACTCAAATTGGTAATACCCGCAAATTGGCAATACACCCAAATTGGTAATACACCGACAGTTTGAAACAAGATTCATGGGCATGGCACATTTACTTCGCTATCATTCAATAACGAACCGACCTAGGTGTCTAAGATGGGCACTCCAGCGAGCGTAGCAAAACAAATTCTTCTTTTATTTATTGATTTTAATCATAAAACATCTGGACACCTTCACCAGGTCTGAACAGTTTACAAATTTAACTAACATGTCAGCTGAACAGTAGTTATTGTTGTGAGTATACTCAGATGTAAAAGTGTCGGATTCAGCTGTGATGCTAATCACTTTACAATATGCTGCCATAGGCTGGACAATTGTTAAACTGTTCAATTGATAGCATCCAGTCTTTATTGTAGGAATTCGAATTGAATGTGCATCTTCCTCTTAATGACATATATAATTAACAAAATTAGATCACAAACTAATATTGAATAGTTATGGTACCACTGTATTTTATCTAGTGATCTGCAAAAACTCTATGTTATAAATCAACTGATATATAGACAGTTGCTCAACAGACAAATTTATTCTTATTTTAGATGTGAATATGCTATGAAAAGGGTCATTCTAATCAATCACCTCCTTAAAAGCACGATATTTAGCACAGAAGCATATTTAGGGCATATAAGGACAGAAAATTTCTTCATAAGCAATAAAATACTTGAAATTCTCTACTGAACAAAAACTATCTAAACTATTTAAAGCATTTGAGTACACTATAACTAATTTCTGAGAACAAAGGATGATGTATTCTTTTTAAGTTATATCTGTAACTTCATTGATTTCTTATACATAGCATAATCTTTGCTAACGCATATTTACCATAAAGGTTGCCGTTTTTGTTCTTCAGAATTGATAATATTCCCTATATCCTACTTCATGTGCTTTCATACCCTCCGGTCTCTTATAATCAACTACAAGAACTAAATAAAGGTGATTTTGGTAACGTTATTATTAATTTCTCTGAATATCGTCTCTGAAATGGATAGGGTACAGTCCAGCTGATCGATTTTGCCAACACCATTATAATGTTATCATTCAAAGATACTTTTTGTAATAGGATTTAATGGGGTTTTTTTACTCAGATATTGAAATTGTGTCAACAAAATGTCTGACAGTAATTTAAATAATCTTCTTCGTACCAGCCAGTATCGTTATTGCTAATTTATACCATATTAATAAATTGACATTAACAGTGGGCCAATAACCATCAGTGAGGCAAACACATATCAATATTGCAACAATTATTCAATTCACCATAGGCGTTTTATGGTTATAATAGCATATTGAATTAATTATTTTCAATTGCTTGGTACTTGTTAAATAATTTGTCAATGACTCTTCAACAACCGTTGTTGTTTCAAAACCCCAAATAAAGACAATCAAAACCAACCAGAGTCCATGCAATTTTATGAGGTAGTTTATATTGTTCATGTAACCATGGCAGCATCAGCATATATATATATATATAGCAACGAGTCCATTCACCAATTTGAGCATAAACTAAAACAATGTTGCCCATCGCATGCCTTCTATTGGCTCCAGTTGCCTATGTTGTGTGCACTTCGCTAAAGAATCTCTACAAATGGTGGAAATTACGACAATATTTCCATCGTATCCCTGGATATAAAGACTACCATTATCTCTTGGGAAACTTGCCGTCGGTAAGTAGTCTTTGAATAGTGTGTTAGCGGCATTAGTGATAATCCTTAAATAGCGTTAAAAGCACAGGCCTATCGGGGTATTTTTGTGGAAAATAAAGGGACTTTACTGTTTATACAGTTTGTTATAAGTACATGTTTTGAACACAACCCAGTTGAAAAGAGTTACTTAGAGTTACATTTTGGTTGACTTAGATTCGATAACTTGATAAATAACAGCGTTGAAAAAATCCACGACAATGAGAGGTGAAGCCATTAATCGGTAGTAATTAGAGTGTGAAAAGTTTTGCTATGTACAGCATTACAAGGCATCTTATTAAAATTATTTGTAATGTGTCAATTTCAATCCATTCATATAGTTTATTTTTATAATGTTGCAAAATAAATGAAAGCACGTTTTTTAAGTTTGAGCAACTTAATAGAAATCGGCGTGAGAATTTTAAATAGGGAAGAGATCTTATTTAGTGATTATTTGCAATATTACTGTGTATGTAATTTCGGCTTCAGCACCAATCGAAGGGTGTTGGTCAGTTAACGTCGAGAACTTATAATTGTTATGTGTTTGGCATTTTTGAAAAATATGAAATGTTTTGTATGAATGTCATCAAAATTTGTAATCATAATCGGGATGTTATGAGTATAAATCAAAAGAAAATACTATGAAAACATCGGAGTACATAAGATAAACCTATATTTGAAAATGTCATAGGCAACTTTACCACAAACAAAGGTAGAATAAAGTGTTCCAAGAACACACTTATGGTAATTCATGAACGTTCTTGAATTAATAGTTTGGGTTGATTCATGAAATGCTTGACCCTTTGAGGAAAACACATTTGACATTAACCAAAATTTGAAGAATTGAAAAATTTGCCGGTGGCCCTTAAAGGGACACAGTGTATGTTGTTTGAGCCACATATGTCAAACTTAATGGTTTTATCTTATCGAGAAGAGTTGGTTTGTTCTGTAAATCAGCATCTAGGTGCTTGTTAGTTCTATGTAGTTACAATAAATAGGTTAAAGTCGTGAAATGTGACCGAAAACCGGTCAATGTCGCACGTCAATGTCTCAAACGTAATTTTTTTAACTGTCTTAAAGAAGACACAAAGACACATAATGATTGGTAGTTTATAGTAGGTCACTTGACCAATGTATAAATAAATTGGACGTAGAATTTAGACTTCCTGTGGCTGTTTTTCATAGATCTTTGAAAACATGAAAATGTCATAGCTTTGGCATTTTAGCGTTAAAATTGCAACTTTGGAGGGGCGATTTGATCTTAACTCAATACATATAGTATTTTGGCTCTTATTTCAGCCTCAGAATAAATCATCAAACATACTCAGTCAGTGTCACTTTTAAGTTTTCTCTATCTATTGCAGTTAACTATAGACGAAGATGACAAGAGAGTGCTATTCTACGAGAGTGCAATGAAGTTTCCCCGCTTCAGTCGGATCTGGTTTGGTCCCATCTTCCCCGTGATCTCAGTTCACCACCCGGAGACAATAGCACTAGTTCTCAAGGCTAAAAGTAAGGAATCGTCATCGTGTGATAAACGAAGGTTGTCTTGTATGATTTTTGGTAAATGCAAGTTATGATTTAAAATTCTATATCTTCCTAAGCCTTTCTTTCAGTTATTAACAGATATATCATATATGAGGCATCTGATTAACAGTCATTGTGATGTGGTGGAGCAGATAGTCTCCCCCAAAAAGTGCTTCCATAGAAGTAATATATCTCCCTGCGTTTCATCTGTAATAAATTTTGGAAGCGCATTGCTGACAGAAGTGAGAAAAATTTACGAAACTTCTTATTAGATTATACTTTTGTCTAATTAGGAAATATTTGCATCTATTTAAATGCTACATGTAGTTTTTTCTATTTAGATGGCAGTTTTATCTATTTAGATGATATTTTCATTTAATTAGATGATAGTTTGATCTAATTAGACTTAGTTTCATCATCGTATCCAACATCTAATAAGATGATATTTTAATCTAATAAGATGATACTTTAATATAATTAGATGATACTTTTATCCAATCAAATTATCCTTTTGTATTTTGTCTCATCTCTGGCAGCATTGAGCTTCCAGAACAATTCGATCGTTTTCTCGTGACTGAAAAGATTGGTTGAAATCGTTGAGTTCCATCGCCATGAGCACATAAATATGCTCAAGTTGTATCAGGGGTTAGGTTGAGAAAAAATATCTACCTGATAGCCGTTAGATCTACCTGTCAAGACATTACCGTTTATATTTTGTATTCTCCTTTCTTTCAATTTTTTAGCGAAAACGTTTGTTTTTAATATCGCAACGTATGTTTGTAATTGTCAATTCAACCTACAAAGCACTTATCGATGTTACATGATTTTCTGTTTCTAAAATGTAGCAGGTTTTATTCAAAACTGATTTGAATTGGGGGAAATAAATTTAGTTTTATATCCTTTATTTTCACCCAGATTTTCACTTGTATATTTAATCATCCTCCTAACAAAAAATTACATCACCCTTTTTCTTCATAATATCGTATTTATAACAATTATTAACAAGACAATCAACAAATCACAAATAAAGAAAATAAAGAATATTTATCCCTCAAATTTCAGCCTCCAAACAACCCAAGAATTCTTTCTACACCTGGGGTTTACAGATGCTGAGGCCATACATTGGGGACGGGCTTGTCCTAGCAAACGGAAAGAAGTGGAAACGGAGCCGAAAACTGATGCACAAGTACTTCAATCGGAGCGTTCTGCGCATGTCATTACCCGTGTTTAACGAGACGTCTGAAACGTTACTGGTCAGTATGAACTTGCCGCGTTGCAAACAGAATGAGTCACCGTCCTCAGCGAAGCATTACTCGTGTCGGTCTCAAACACTCGCTTATTAAAGTCCTTTTACGTCAAATATAATGTGCCAGCGCATCAGCGTACTGCAGCCGAACTTTACAGTTCTATCAGAATTTTCTGGAGGTTGCAATCTCATCTTAACCCCGATGAGGGCGCTGCACTCTCACGACGAATATAATGTGCCAGCCCACCAGCGTACTGCAGCCGAACTTTATAGTCCTATCAGAATTTTCTGGAGGTTGCAATCTCATCTTAACCCTGATGAGGGCGCTGCACTCTCACGACGAATCTTAGCGCAATACAGCAAGGCTTGAATCAGCCAGTGATTAAGACTAGCGTGAGTTATGCTTTGTAGTGGAAGTTGAGATTGAACTTGTTGAGAGTATTCTCAATTTAGGTGATTTTAGTACTTCAAAACTTTTTGAAGAAGACATGGGACCCTAGAAATCGAACGCGCTTTAGAAAAAATTTGCGCCAATGTTTTATTGTTTTGAATACGTCTCTCTTAAATAAATGAACTACATTTGTTAGAGTTAAGACTTATCCGCACACTGGCATAAATCGCTTTTGTTTATATCGACGCCTTTCTAACGCCCAATTCACGACATGCTGTATGACGGGAACGTCACTTATATTCGTGGTAATTTTGTCTGTCTGTATCACATGCATCTGATATAAATGACAAATTGAAATTGCCTTTTATAAAAAAAACTAAAGTGTTCTTCATGTCCGTATTTTTAACTCAATATTGATATTAACATGATAAGTACATGGTAGGCCATCAAAGTTAAATTTTAAAAGAAAAACGTCGGCTTTAACTACGTTTCAGTAGTTTCAGAGAAAAAACCGGATGAACATGCCAAAAATGGTTTTTAAATTTCTCTTTTTCGTCAAAAAATGTTACATGTTTTTTTATTTCTCCAATCACTGTCATTAATTTTCTTTAAGTAGAAGTACTTTATATCCCCGTATGCCATGATTTGTATCTAGAAGGATTCCGATTTTATTCATATACCTCTTGGGTAATAATCTCTATATTTGCATAACGAGACGACAAATGTCTGTTACAGGGAAAGGTGGAGAAGTTTGCCGAGTCGGGGGAAGTCTTCGAGTTCACGGTGCTGTCAAAGATGTGTACTCTAGACGCCTTGCTCCAGCTTGCTTTCTCCATGAAGTCTAACTGCCAGAATGTGTAAATAAAATGTTTTTATTGTGTTGATCATGAGATTGAAGGGCCATCTACTGAAGTCATATATGCTAAACTGAATGAATAAAATCATCTTATTTAGAAGTGCTGGCTGCAGCTGAAAAGAATCATTCTACTGTTTATCGATCCAAAAGAGTGACATTAAAATGGGAGAAAGACGCGATGCTGATCGAAAACCAGACACTGATGCTCGTGAATATGTCTAAAGTATTTTGATAAACTTATCTAAAACTAGCAGTGAAAACATTTCTGTTGATAGTGTTTCAAAGGTTATATAACTTTACGGATGTAGATGGTACGCATGATTACGGATTTTCCACACCCATAAGGGTATTGTCTCTGAGAACTAAAAATTGGATAAAGACAGGAAATGTCTTAAATGAATAAAATCATATTTTGCATTTTGCACATATGAGGGCCAAATATGATACGTTAAAATGACTGAATATCTCACTAAACCATATATTTTAGGATCAGCACGTAATCTTACTTGCATGGATATATAATTTCAATATTCACAGCGTCACTTATGCTAAACCATTTCGTCAAATTGTTCCGCCTACATTCATAATGTTTTGAATATATGTTAATATTCCTTTGACATCTTTTTACTAACATTTTTTAAAAGGAGCCCTACCGTGTGTTTGTAACACTTGCAGTATTTTGTAACAAATTTATTTGATTTACATTACTTTAAAATCACAAAATGTACCCACCCTTCTCGTTGTAATGATGTTACAAAGGACGAAATGCAAGAAAACATTAGATGCTTAGCGCCATTGTATATATATACACTACAGGGCGCTGCTTAATCGTATAAAGTATGTATATTATAGTATAGTTCATTATAACCAAATGAAAAAAACATGTTCTGAAAAATGTTTGGCTGGCGATAGAATCACGTTTCAAAGGGGCAGTCACAACTTTCAGGACAAAATGATCTCTCGATGACGAAAATATATGTTTCGAAATTCAAACCAATATCTTTTAGTCAAAAGAAGAAGTTTCATAACGAACGTACCATGATCGGTTAAGCTTTGCGAAACAATTTCCCCTTTAGAACTTTCATCTGTTAATCTGTTTCAGTTCAGTGCCTTACATCGATGCAACAAGAGAGCTGATCAGTCTCGTCTGGAAGCGAATGGAGTGAGTTTCATTGCTGTGCCGCCTAAAAAAATATGTAAACAGTTTGTGCCGATTTCCTTAGTTCACACTGCAATGTTTCATTTAAGTCAAGCCTATAACGCTTGCGTCCCTAATTCTAAACGAAATGAAGCTGAATATTGACTGTAAATAAATATTTTTTGTTAGGAACAATGCTAGAATTGCACTCCTTACGAGTTGTGTTTCCCTCATGATGGATTGATGGCTTGGTGTTTTGGAGGAGGGGGTTGACTTATGTCATAGCTCAAAAAAGTCAATTCAGATAGCCAGGTTTAAGTTTAAAAAATAGTAAGTAAGGTGGGTGGGGGTGGGGGTGGGGGGGGGGGGGGGGGGGGGGGGTGAGAACAGACTTGTTGGACTGAGGTTTTGATAGTTGAAATTTTCATAGCCTTACTTCTTGATTAACTTTTACTTATCATTAACTGAGTTGTTCTCTCATTGCTCCTGAAGATTTCTCCAAGTTAGATAATCTTCCTGGCCACAAATATATAACTTTGATTTAATTTTCCGACAAGGATTATGAGATCTGCAACTATTTAAATGGTACTTTGTTTCTTGGTGTAGTGTATTCGTGGCCTAGAAGATGACCAAGTTAAGGGCTGAAAATGAATAAAATCATTTGTGCACAATTAATAATAACTAGTCTTGAAAGGTTTATTGACATGTAATTCAATGAATAAGTCGAGCGTGATCTCTCACTTTTGGCCGGGTACTGTTGCTTGTGTTAGCGGAACATAATTTCTATGTCTGGTTGCATCTTTACTCTATATAGGTTTTGTACATTGCCATGATTTCATGAATACTGGTTTTCAAGAAACTTTGAATCTTTTTTATTGTGAGTGGCATGCTCATGTTTAAACCAATCGTTCACATTTGTTTTTACAAAGCATTAAATGTTGACTCGTTTTTGTTCAATGATATTTTTATTTTCTATATCAATAATTCAACAACGTATTTTAACACTTTAAAAAACAAAAACTTCAAAGTAATTCGTGTGATTTTGTCTGGCTGTAGAGTTGTTGATACAGTATTATTTCTATCTTATAATTTCAGAAATGTATTCCATGGGATTAATTTGCTATATAAATACACGGACGACGGAAAGAAATTCGCCAAGGCCTGTGACTATGTTCATGGGGTCACAGAAGACGTTATAAGGAAGAAAATGGAAGCGTTGGTAATGTCTTAGGGGAATTGAATACAAATGTGATAAATGCATACCTCTGATGGCAATGAAATCAATTAGGCAAAATAATAAGCATCTGTAAATCTAGTTTTCTGAACTATTGGTTGTGTTCATAATTTCCTCATTCAAACACTCATACAAGTGTACCCTTTAGAGTGTTTGGAAGATACCAAGTGCACAGTCCGAAACCCCGAGTTTCGGATAATTGCTGTTATATTAAGTCGCTAGATGTTGTTTCACATTTGTCCATAAAATAATCAAGTGGTGAAATTCCTCTTTTTTCATTTAGTGTTAGTATAAGCGTGTTTTCCATAGTTAAGAGTATGCTCCGACCTCATTTTCAGATACCCATACATTTTATTAGCTACATTCGCTACATGGTCCATGAGGAAATATCTGCCCTGCGCTTTTAAATTCATATCCTCTACTTTCCAGGGCTTCAGGTTCCGATACTCTTCACCTCTCTTTTTCATTGGGAAATTTTATACGCAAACTACCTGTCCTTGAGTCTTCATATAAAACAATAAACATTGAAACGGCTTGATACTATGAGAATGAAACAAGTATCTTTTAAAGATGAGTTTTGAATAGTCCGTTTCAACACATGCTTATGAAAAAAAGAAATTTAAGAATTTAGGAAACCTTCCTCTCTGTAACGCGATGACAAAGAAAGTGTTACTCTATGCCTCTAGCCAATTTCCTAATTATAAGCCAAAGACGACTGCTAATAAGCTAATGAATACATCTGTTTCCTGTATGCACCAGAAAGAGAACCCGGACCTTAGCAAGAAGGAGTTTTTGGACTTAACTGACATCTTGTTGACTGCCAAGGATGAATCAGGTCAAGGGTTGACTTTCAAAGAGGTCAGGGATGAAGTGGACACCATGTTTGCTGCAGGTAAACATTATGAATTATCATCTCTAACTTAGTATTGCCAGGGACGAGATCAACACCATGTTTGTAGTAGATACGTGTCATGTACATTTAAAAATATGAATCGTGGCATATTTTTCATATTTGTACCTAATGCCAGGTACGAAATCGACGATGGTGCACAGTATTTTCCTGTCATAAATACTGGTATACAAAATAATTACTAGTAATATCACAACATTGAAACGATGTTTACAATAGGTCCGTTTTTAGGGTTCTTTTTCAATAAGCATAAGCATAAGTGGTCATCCATTTCACTGTCATATGTGTACATCAGGCAAGAGATGGGGTAGGAACCAAAGCCCATTTGTTTCCTTAGAATAAGATGATCGTACCTCAGTGTTATTGGCACTCTTAGGGCTTAGTGTAGTTATGTCTAGATATACAGAAGTGCTAAGATTACACATTACACATTGGCCTTGCGACTATCTAAGCACTTAGAGAGCATCGACTATCAAGGTGAACAGTAATTGTAATTGATGAAATTTTACTCTATTTCATTTGAATCATATTGAGATCTTATCATCGATAGGGCATGAGACGACTGCGTCATCGATCGGCTGGATGATCTACTGTTTGGCAAAGAACCCGGATTGCCAGGCACGTGCTCAGGCGGAAGTTGACAGCGTGCTAGCCGGACGAGACACTGACTACATTGAGTGGTAATTAATTCAAAATGACCCTACAAATAACCGATACTCTTCACAGCATTTGCCTCCTTGCACCATAGATAAGTAGATAAGAAGACAACGAATTTACTTAAAATCAAGCCTGATGAGAGTATCGATGCAAACGAAACACATTTCATCATTCTCCTGTTATACACAAACAAGGTCATTAAGTAATTCTGTCTGGTGTTAAGATTCTTAATACCAGGAGAAATGCATTCAAAACCTATATATTTACTTTCTAAGGTCCGATGTAGCAAAACTGGAATACCTAGGCCAATGCATGAATGAGACGATGCGACTGTTTCCTTCCATTCCCCTCGTTGGAAAACATTTAGAAGAAGACGTCACCATTGATGGTATGTATAATTGGTTTAACATAAAGATGCAGGAGTTAATGTCCATTAAAGTGCTTTTAAGGAACATACATGAACATTTGTCACTGACCTCTGAATCGAATTCATTACGTCATTAAAATGTGATTTTAATGTTTCTTTACGGAATATTTTTCTTCGATAAATTTCCTCTTTTCAGTTCATATGAAAGCAAATTGAAGTCTATATTCTGTAAGAAGATTGAGTAATGTATTATGATGAAATCGAAACTGGGCTTGAAGGGAGGTTCTTGAGTTTTTTGTGAATCTATGTCCTGATGGGTTTTCCGCCTCAAACTCTCATGTCTTTCCTGTCAAAATTTTATAAGTTTTAAGATTAAATCAAAATTACTGATATATATTCAATCACGTCTTTTCAGGCTGGACTATCCCTACAGGAACTTTGATGTCTGTGCATATCTTACAGTGCGGAATTAATCCACATGTTTGGGAAGATCCATTGGAGTTTCGACCCGAGAGATTTTCTCCTGAAAACAAGGACAAGATTCCATCTCTTGCATTCTTACCATTTAGCAGCGGAGAAAGGTAAGAGCGCTTGAAATTTGCACCAGTTCTATCATTTGGCACTTGAAAATAAGTAAGCTCTCTACCATTTGGCAATTGAAATGTCAGCATCCTACCATTTAGCAGGTGAAAAATGTAAGCTTTCGACCAATTGGCATTTGAAAATAGAAATCTTTCTACAATTTGCATTGGTATTTGAAATATGTAAGCTGATACCTTTTAGCATTGGACAATTGTAAGCTTTCGACTTTTTAGCATTGGGAAAAATTGAGCTGCCTGCCATTTGTCATTTGAAAATTTAAGCTTTCGAATTTTATGCATTGGAAATATGTAAGATTTCGACTATTTGACATCGAAAAAAGCAATCTTTCGACATTTGGAAGATGGCAATCTTTTGTCATTTGAAGAAGGTTTTATTAAAATTATTTGGAATTTGAGAAATGTTGGTTTCTTACCAATTGGATGAATTAATGGAGTAAGGAAAGTTTGAAGTAAGGAAATAACTTTCATAACATGTTGTATGTCAACTTTCCCTTTCACTTGGTTTTGGACAAATTTAGATCTCTTCTTGGCAGTGAAGATGTTTTACTTGTTTTATTAGAGAAAGTGAAGTTTGCTTTGGTTTTGGTTACCTACCATATTGTTTAAAGATAAGGCAAGATGTGCGATGTACTGGAGCATGCAACCGTTTCTAACAATCAGGTTCGAGAAAAAGCTTTGTATTTTAAAAATGGCATTGGTGAAATGTACGCTATCGTATAATCGGATATTCAGAGAAAATTATGGTGATCTAAGGTGGTTTCATTTTACAACCAACCACGTATTAATTGAACCCGCTCATGCTGCACTTTCCAACAATGTCTAAACGTAAAAATCGTCTATTCCAAATACGCATGTACATTTAAAAATATGAGGTTAACCGAAAAAAGACTTGTCAAACCTGTTTTTACCGACTTTACAAAGTATTTTGAAATTCTTGACAGATCCTGCATCGGGAGCCAAGTGGCTGTTGTTCAAGCCAAGATTACAGCTGCCAGACTTATCCGCAGGTAAGAGGTGTTTGAGTCCAACTGTTGACCATCTTTGCTTTTGCTTCATTAATATGGTACAATGTAAACGTTGAGGGTGTTCATTAGAGACTTTATATCCGACTTTTATATAACATAAAGATAGTAAGTAGTGTTGATGATATTGATTGTAATGCTGATATTGATTGTAATTATGATATTGCTTGTAATGATGACGTTGATTGTAATGATGATATTGATTATAATGATGATATTGATTGTAATGATGATATTGATTGTAATGATGACATTGATTGGTATTATGATATTGATTATAATGATGATATTGCTTTTGAGGGTGATGTTTGGTGATAAATGATTGTGATGATGATGGTTACAGTGATAACGATGCCGACAATAGTTATGATTGGGAGGATTATGATTTCGAGGACGATAACAATGATAATGATCAAGATTATTCTAAGGGTGATGATTACAATCGTGGTGAAGCTAATTTCTTCCTAACAATAGAGCGCCCTCATTACCATTCCGATGTTCATCTTTTTTCTCTGTTCAGAATTACTTTCAAATTGGACCCGACTCACCCAGTGAAGGTCTACCCGCAAATTGTAATGGCGGCACCGAATGGAATCAAGATGTACGCAGAGAAGCGGTTTCATGACAGAGAGAGTAGGTACCGCAGACCAAATTTTTCTTAAAGAGAAATCTTATTTTTTTTAATTGGAATGTGTTTAGGGTCCATGACGAATGGAAAAAACAATAATTGATTCAAGATAGCATGTTTACATGTTTCAGGAAAAATCCCCAAAGTACACTAACCTGGGTGTAATTTTTTCATTTTCCAATTTCAGTTTAGTCCACTGCTCTCAAAGTCAAGATTTTTGTTTTATAAACAAAATAAGCCTATGTACATGTAAAATACACTCTAGCAAAACAATGTATGTAATAAAATTGAAGAAAAGTTGTTTCTTCTTTTTTTGAAAGAATTTTTTTCACACGTCATTGACTATCCAGAATTCGAGAAAATGATCTTAAACCGCAGCAGTTCACAAGTTATTTGGTCTGAAATGTATAAACAAATATGCTGTGATGATTAAATCAATAACTGAATGTTGATGAATTAATATTGAACCAAATTTACTATTATTTATGTTGAAAATATATAGAAGATACAAATATTCATAGAACGAAATTTATACATCGATTTGTAAATTGCTTGAAAAATCTTTTTTGTGTGAGTTATCAAACCCACACATCTAAATGAAAGATTAAATTTACAATGGGCCAACAAGATGTATAATAGCCTTAATACCTTTATAGTTTACCAGTTATTAGATGTGTAAATATAGATTGTCAAGAGTATAAAGAGATAAATAAATCTAAAACTATATAAAAATAATTTGTTTGTCTTAAATCATAAAAAAATGATTAAATATCGGAGTTCGTATTACAGTTATCAAGTTTTAAGCTTACGTAAAGCTATACATCACGCAATCAATAATGTTGAGAATAAGTTCGATTTTCATTACGATGACGAGTGTGATTGAATTCGTGATACGTAAAATTGCATATAGCAAAATAAAAAAGACTTTTATAAGAAAATACACATTAAAAATGTGATAGATATATCTGAGTGCTTAATTATCATGAGTAGAATATTTTATTACCGAATTTCGATGTTTTCTAGGAATATTAAAATTTATGTCAGGGGCAGATAACTCTAAAATCGTACCCGAACGAAATGCACCTAAAATCTTTAAGGTCCTATTTTACGTCTTTGCAATACTTCTAAAATTTAAAAGTAGATTTTTATCATTACAAAAATGGTTGAAATATGCGTATCTGGCCTTAAAAATGTGAACTTTGCATTATTTCTATAAGAAAAAAATATTTTTACGCAAGACTAATTTTGAACTTGCCGCTTGTGTGTGTACATCGTCAGAGGTCATGAATACGAAATACGCACACTTGAATCTTTCGTGATGAAATACAAATATCAAGTGTATGTGTGCACGTCGCCGAAATACGTTTAATCAGACCTTAAACACGGGCCTATGCAGTGAACCAAACTGACCGCCATTCTGAGTTTTCTGCCGCCAGCGCCTCTAGCGGTGGCTGCGGTCGCTAGAGAGAGCTAAACATCCACTTGAGCGTAGTTTTCACGGCACTTGGCCAATTATGTTACGGCTAAATGTCCCAGCCTTGGAAATATCAAACAGAATATGCAGTGAATATAAAGATGGGAGTGTACTTCAGGAATTTCAATTAGATATAATGGAAGTGACACATATAGATCTTAACAAAAGAATTAGATTAAAATATATCATAGAAATACAAGATGGAGATAACCGAGATCATCTATACTTCATAATAGTAATACTCAATTAAACTACGACAGTCTATGTCAAAGATAGTGAAAGGAATTTGAACATCGATAGTCAAAGATTACTTACAACAATACACTGCTTCATAGATATGATATTGTATTAAGCAACATGTCATCGTGAGACACTGTTTCACTTTTTATGAATAAAGGGATCTAACGAATAGACATTCGTGTGTTTCCATTCGCAAAATAATCTTATTCCAACAAGCATTACAAGACGGGATTTGACAATTGAAGATGGTATATTGTAATAAGCTGGAATAAATTCTGAGCGGCATCGTATGTAAAATGGACATTAGAATAAAATAGTTTTTATCTTCAAACAATTTCATGTCACATTGTTAGAAACTACCTCGTTAAATTGAGCCAATGTCTTGGCAAAACGCTCAATAATCGAGTTATGTGATTGCCATCGAAATTCGATAAACATTCATGTCAAGTCTTTCCTTAATGCACCACTAGAAATATACTTTTCTGGTGCTATAAGCGACCTAGATGAACTTTAAAATGATGAGTAACTTACTTCACTGTTTTAGAGTTGTATATCAATATCAATACATCGCTGTTTTAAAGCAAACATGAAGTGATTTGTATCGTCACAGTCTTGAGAAAAAAAACCATAAACATTAAGCAAGTCAATGAAAGCATTCTGACATGCGAAAACAAAAATTTTCCACCGAAACCATCTTCTTTTGACCATAAACAACAATTCGGCACCAACATCTAATACATTTTGAACAATTATGCAGACACAAATAACATTTACTAAATTATCCAAGTACATGTAGATCACGTGATGCAGACTTTTTACTGATAGATAAAAAGCTTTTTAAAATGTCACTTTGAACCTTTTAAATACTTGTGGATGTGCGTAGCCCAAAATTTAATACATATATATCACAATCGGCAATATATTACTAACAGATAATAATTTATATTTGTTACAGCAAATGCTCAAGAAATATCTTTGTATTTTGTGAAAAGTTGAAACATGGGTTAATGCATGTTTATCTTGTAGAACTTGACTTTCGCGGAGTTAAGACCATAAGGTATTGTTTTTATAAAACAGCATTTCACTTTTCTAGACGCATCCGACATTTCGAAAACTACCATAATTGATCTATCCAGATTTACTTCTAAACCCCTCACGTTAGAAAAATCTTCCAGGATATCTAATATCCTTGGCAAATCAACAATGTTATCCACTTAGGAAAGATACTTTTTGATTGCTTCTATATATCCATTTATAAATATGATATGAATATTACTGATACAATTTATGGATAGATGGAACGAATAGAAGCGAATTCAGCTTACAGCCCTGTCGAATACCATTACTAGATCTAGAGTTACCTGACGTATATACGTTTGAGTACATATTTTAATGATATCATATATCTTACCATGTGCAACCCTTTCGAAAAAAATTGTTTTATATATAGTTACATTGTATATGGATTGTTTGCCTTTGGCACTTTACATGGATATCCCTACATAATATTTGGAGAAGACTTATCTGTTGGTAAATAGGCACCAATTAACCGACTTTCCATTATGAAGAAATACTAATAAATAATCTAAAACTACGTTATATAATTGTATACAGTGGATTAGGAAAAGGCGCATTATCCTTGATTCCTGGAGAAATGCTATCAATATCAGGTGACTTTCCCGATTAAATGAGAGCATGTATAATGACCTCTTTACTAATTGACTTAGTTTTTTAACCATAGAAACTCGTTCAGCAAATCTATTTCCCTACAACAAATGATTAATAGGTGTTCACACACAAAAGGCCCGTACGTGGTTCTTGCTTGATACTTTATTATTTCCTCTACGACTATCGATGATCGGGTTAGATATCATAAGGCTTTTAAACAACCGACATCGCTATATATAACTGTTTGACAACGTTATATCTGTCGCTATATATAATCTCTTATTTGTAGTCGAAAAAATATTGTCGAGTACTTTGTAGATTAGATAGCACTTCGCCGATATATACGGGTCGGGGGTAGATATAATATATATATATATATATATATATATATATATATATATATATATATATATATATATATTTGTGTGTAGGTGTGTGTGTCATCCAAAAAATATGGATCAGCCCCATCATATTAAGGGACGGGGCATATGATGCTAGTAACATTCTTACTTTGATATGACGTTTTTTAACAAAATATGTTTTATGATTAATTTTCCACTTACTTTTCTCACTTCGATCCGATCAAGATTGATATCAAGTAAATACTAAATGCACAAATTGTTAATGTGCTTATTTCAAGTTTTAAACAGCGTGTTCGTTGTCTATAGCATAAAATAAATAGGATTGTGTGCATTGAAAAGATCAAAAGTTTGCTACCACACCACTTTTCCCTTTATACCAACTAACCGAAATTGAATGAATTCAAACCTAACAGAACTCCTCAAGTGTGCATATAAACCCATTTGATAATTTATCTGAGTCAATAACCACTTTCTCTTTCAATAAAACATATGTACATATCATGTATTCTTCTCATGAGGGTTTTACCTTAGCCATGGTAATGTAATGAATATGTTCTTTTGAACGTTTTTTTTTGTCATCGGCGTGTAAATAATTAAAGTTGTAAAATATAATTAACATGATGACAATAATTTGTATCTTTATTTTCGATCTGCTCTACTGAAAAGTACAAGTGTGGCCATTACCTTAGGGGAACTTCTAATCTATTTTACTTAATATCGATTTCATTACTTAAAAGATATCGATCAGCTCAAAAATCCATATCGAGAGGGGTCATAAGGACGATTTCATGTACCACAACGACAGCTGCATACACAACACAAGAAGGCATTCCAGGTTACTTGGAAACTGAAAAAGAATATTTCTCTGAAAAAATGGCTTTGGTGTACAAAATGGGATCCTTCTCTGTTTTTTTATTTCTACAATTTCTTGAAATTGTTCCACATTGTCTGGAATATATGACTTTTGAGCCGAGCACTACCTACTCAGGAATGGTTCCCTCCACGGGGGTGAAAGCTACCAAAGTGGCGGAAAGTATGAGAGACTGTCTGGATTACTGCACCCTGAGGGGGGACGATACATCGGTGATCTACGATTCCAGCACGGGGGATTGCTACTGCCACAACCTCCCTCTACCCATGCTGGAGCTCCAGCCTCGACCAACCGCAGTGGCTGTAGGGGCGGAGGTTCTGCCAGATGGTGAGAGACTGCACAACTGTGGGTTATAGATGGACAGTTGTCGGTTTTAATTGTTCAGGTGTGGTTTAAGCAGTCAGTCAAGGCCAAGGCCTCTCTCCACAAAGAAACCTTAACTTATGTTAATCTTAACTCCCATTCATTATCATTACACTGAGGTTACCCTAGATACTCACGATCACCTTAGGGATTTGTGAAAAGAGTAATTAAAACTTGCAAGGGTTAGTATATACAGAAGACCAAAAACAAAAAGGATGTCACCATTTTTAATGCTTCTGTTTAAAAACAAAAACTATAGAATCTTGAAATGAAGTACCTCTTATCTAGATGCTTTGTCATACCCACTATGAATTCTATTTTTGAAAATCATTATATTAACGATAGAAAATACAACGTAACATAACGAAATATAAAATCAATAAGTTCTCTTTATTATGCAGTATCCTGCATAATATATGGTAACATAACTCAAAATAAATAAGTTATATTAGATATTGACCCACAAGAGAAAAACGTAATTTGACAAAAAATGTTCACACTAATGTTATAGAAGATTCGCCCTTGTTCTTTACAATTAACACATTAAATAACAGAATGCTATTGAACATGAAATGACAATTGTCTCACTACCGCATGATCAACTGTTATTATATAATATGATAAAATAGGTCGATATTCCGGTTCGCATTTATGCACCAAACGGCGTTTGTCAGATGGAATGCGAACAATCTTTGCCGTAGCAATGAACATAGTGTAGACTTACAAGTGATACCTATGGAGCAGTTGAAAGATGCCGATCCACGCCTCGAATATGTTTCTGGAAGGAGCACCCAAATCGCTATAGCAACAGTCCAAAAAATCGAGAAATGAACAAAACCTCAATAATAAATGGAGGTTATCGTTGCTTTGCAGGTACCGTTGTTCAGTGGATAGACAGCGTGATCAGAGAGTCGTCCCATTATGAAAAGTGAGTTTGGAATATGAAATAATATCCTAACTGATGGACACCTTTCTTAAACGATAAAGATCATATATTCATATATCATTAAATCACAGTTTGATGGTGATATATATTTGGAAAAGAATTTCATATAAATTGGCGATGACTTTATTTATGTATTATGTTCCCCTAATAGAATATTCCAATATGAATAAATGAATTGTTATTGATTGTAACGTTTTTTCGACACAGATTTGGGAACAGATAAAGATCCTGTTTCCTTACAAATCCTGCTCAGTGAGAAGAATGATTACTTCTGTGTCTCATGTGCTTTTTTACCGAAATCTGAAATATTCATTTTTATTTCATAGTTACTCTAAACGTACGGTAGATAGAACTAGTTAGGAACAATTAGTCCCTGCACCTTTCATTCTCTGAGGTTTGCTAAATAATCATTAGATTAACATTACGCTTTCTTATTTTTACACATATGCAAAGTGTAAAAAATGTGTTTATTTAGAAGTACTGACTGTTGTGACATTGGAGATAATATGAAACAAATTGATATCAGAGATGCTAGATTCGGATACGCCTGTCTGTAGACAATTTATGGGGAAAGGAATGATTGTCGAAAATGCGCTTATTTTAATCAATCTGTTACAAACGATGTAGGCTAACTGACGGATGGTTGAAGATGATTGTATTGTACAAGTGGATTTTATTTCAGAATTGTATTTGGATTTGGGACTACATATCCTGCCACCCGGATGATAGGAGAGCCGGATTTCTACCCGGATTACGGAAACACCCAATCTGCCTGGTGTCCTGAGACTTTAGGAAAGGAATTTGTTGAAGTAAGTTTTATAAACGTCCCGTCTCCCCCACGTACACCTCGTTGTATTGACGAAGAATTAGCATTGAATTTGTTTGATATCAATAAGAGAATATGATATCAAATATGTCAACATGAGATAATTAATGTTATAAATATCAGCGGCTTGCCCTGGATATTTTAAATCTAATTAACGAGTGTTGATTTATGTCAGAAGAGAAGAGGGTGAGAATTTTCTATCATCAAACTTTCTTCAGCAGAAGTATTTTATCTGAGAACCATAATGTTTGTAATAGAATGAATCTACCGTTGGACATCTTGAACAGTGAGGCAGTTACGTTATCAGCATTATGACGATAAGGCATTGATACGTCATCAACATTATGATGTCATTGCATTGTAATTAGTGTTCTCTTTAGTGCCAAAGCATTGTATGGTCAATAACTGACGATGCAAAAGCATCATGCCAATTTGCCAATTTGCTTGTATCGATTTATTCAATGTAAATACCTCTTGTAGATAACACTTGATCTTACACAAGCGATGTCTCCTGTGAAAGCTAGTTTTGGATGATGAAAAGGATGTTCACTAATGTTCTTGGTCTTGTGTTTTCAAACAAAGCTCCTATTTTCAAACACAGTCATTGAACAATGTACTGAAACATCTTTATTTTTAGGACAAAAGCTCCGTTATTACTTGGTTTTTTTCCTTTGATATATACTTTTGAACAAATGCAAGACTAGTTATGATATTAAACTGTGTTATTTGAGTTTCTGGTTTTATTTTTCTCCAATGGCGAAAGTACCTTATCAAAGAGCCTTACCTGTCGCCATCCTGTCTGCTATCCTGTTTTGAGGAGAATGGCATGAAAAAGGGAGCTGTACTCTTATTGATTTCATAAAATTGTGAAGATAAATTTAATATGGATAAAATATGCACACATTCACAAATGATTTATTATAAGACTAATTGATAAAGTCTTGACATGGCGTAGCAAGGCTTTTCATACTCTCAGCGCCAATGAATGGCTTCACTTCTCACTCTTGTTTTATTCACGGAGTGTGTGCCCTCATTCATCTTGTTAAATACTAAATCAACCAAATGTATCCTTAAGTAACAGGTTTTAACTGGGCAGTGTTACAGTCATGTATTAGTAAAAAAGATGTATAACTGGAATGTCTCCTTGAATTTCGTATCAAAAATACCCCGGTAGGACTGCCTATTTAAGCATATTTCTAATTACTTTGAGGACCATTCACCATAGGTGAGAGGTGAGGAATAACACAGTATTTGCTTCGAATGAAAGGTCCGGGTTCGAATCCTGCTTTATTTTAACCCGACTATATATAGATAGGTTTAAGTGAAAGGCGAGATTTTCCTTTGGTGTAGAATCATGCGTGGTTTGTTGTTCAAACCAAAGGTCGTGGGTTTCAACGCAATGCATTGTTACTCTAGGTTGCTTACTTCTGTCCTGCCGTCAACATATCGACGAAAACGCTACAATTCACTTTGTATCCATGTTCAATATTTTCAACTCCATGTCATATATTGGTTAAAAAGCTGCTTTTGTAGGTGTTTGACATTAATTAATTTCGGTTATTTTTTCAAAACTTTTTGGAAAACACGGAGATATATCCGTGTTTCAGCTTGCTGTTGCCGAAGCTGTCTATATCACTGAAATCCACATCTACGAGGTATACAACGCCGGAGGGGTTCAAATTGTCTCCATCCGCGACGGCACTGACTGGGTTCAAGTTTGGAGCACCCAACAGCCTCAGCGGATTCAACAAAGTCGCATTTTCTCACCAACCTTTTTTGTGAGTACTCTGGACTGGATATAACTAAAGAAATTTTGGATGAGTGAATTTGTGTCTTTGTGCTTTATGTTTCATGTGTATCTTTGTGCATTGTGCTTAATATATGTCTTTATGCACTGCGTTTTATGGATGTATTCACAAGGGTCTTTGGGCTGATTCATGAGTCTTTGTACATTGCTTTTCATGTGTTTCATTGTGTTTCATGCGTGTTTTCATGCATTGTGTTTCATGCGTGTCCATGTGCATTATGTTTCATGTGAGTCTTTGTGCATTGTGTTTTTTATTTGTCTTTGTGCATGTCTATTTCATGTGTGTCTTTGTGAATTGTGTTTTTGATGTGTGTCATTGTGCATGTGTGTTTCATGTGTGTCTTTGTGCATTGACTTTCATGTTTGTCTTTGGTCATTTTTGGTCATTCATTCAATTCTTGTGCGTGAATTTCCTGTCCTTAATTTTTTAAGCATTTCATTTCATTTGTGTCATTGAATATTGTGTTTAATGTATATTTTTTTACCTTTCGTTTCATGTATGTTTATTCTTTTACATCTATTTCTATGATCATTAAATTTTATGTGGGTTTTGAAGTGCATTTCTGCATTGCGTTTAATTTGTGTCTTTGTGCTTTATGTTTCATGTGTATCTTTGTGCATTGTGTTCAATGTATGTCTTCATGCATTTCGTTTTATGGGTGAATTTCTGCATTGCGTTTCACAAGGGTCGTTAGGCTTTATGTTTCATGAGTCTTTATACATTACTTTTCATCTCAATTCATGCGTGTGTGTTTTCTTGCTCCTTTGTGTTGAATGTATGTGAGGATATTTCCCCCTTTTAATATTGCCTTTTCATGGAAATCGAAAAACATGCTTCAGTTAATATTACACATAGCACTCTCTTTATAGTATAAAATATTAAAAAACTATTTCACACTGGTTTATAGATGTCTTACATTTTTTCCAATGTTTGATTAAAGAATACAAGTAAGAACCAGTGACTTCTGTTCTTATCAATACCATTTACACTTGTCTGCCACTCACATGATTAAAATATCCATTGAACCTTCCTCTTTAGTACAGTCATAATTGTTATATATTCATTACTTTGTTCCTTCTACAGTATTCTTTTGTCGTCGCAAACTATTTATATTACTCCTCAGAATCCCACTCATTAAAGCACACACAGAAGTAGGCCTAAGATAGAAAACAAACAAGTTTGCCATGATTAAAAGATGTTTTAAATGCCGCCATTTAACTGAACCTGGGGTTTCCATCTCTATTAACACATCCAGCCACAGAATACAAAAAGTGACAACAATTCATATATTTACATAAACGTTACCCGAAATCTAAGGTTTTCTTTCTTTTAAGATTTGGTATATTCATTTTGATAAATTCAATATGGTATCAATGCAATTACCTTGAAGAATTCTAGTAAATCTAAATATGCTAGGATTATTAAAATTATGTCTAAATAGGTATATTAATATAATGTAACATATTTTAGAGAAACCAATAACACATGGTATTCATCCTCAGTTTCCTGAATACATAGAGAATATTTGACATTTCTCGTCGAATACCATGGATATCTCATCGAGTGAAGTAGAAATTTATATTTTCACGAATGGCGTAGCCACGAGTGTAAATATATGATTTTCTACTTCACGAGATGAGATATTCATGGTATTCGACGAGAAATGTCAAATGTTCTATTTATTATGTTTCCCAAAACCCCCTAACTATATGAATGGAGAAGCTAAAACGCTTCGCTAGCGCTGCCGTCGCATGACGTAATTCAATTGTTTCATGACGTCACAGACGACGTCATATGATTGTTGCATCATTTCACTAAGTAGAATATCATAATTATTTCACTCAGTGAAAATACGGGTTTTATTTTACCGATAAATGGCATATTTCACCATTCGAAATATAATAAACACTGGTAATTTCCTGTCCTCAAAATTTAACCTAGGCTTTGTCCAGTGATATCTTTCAATCATTTAAGTATGAGAGCCAAGGGGAAACTATGTAAGTGCAATTCTATACTAACATCTATATCAATTACATTTTTATGAAAATATCTAAATGACTTATATATAATCAAAAATTCAATTACATTTTTAATGTACAAATATAAACCAGTTTCAATCAGGGAGCTTAATTTGTTTCGCCATGTTTTAATACTGATATCATGATTTATTATATTTCGAATGGTGAAATATGCCATTAACCGGTGAAAATAAAACCCGTATTTTCACTGAGTGAAATAATAATGGTATTCTACTCCGTGAAATGATGCAACAATCATATGACGTCGTCTGTGACGTCATGAAACAGTTGAATGACGTCATGCAACCGCCACCCTAGCGAAGCATTTTAGCTTCTCCATTCATATAGTTAGGGTCATTTACGGGGTTTTGGGAAACATAATAAATAGAACATTTGATATTTCTCGTCGGATACCATGAATATCTCATCTCGTGAGGTAGAAAATCATATATTTACACTCGTGGCTGCGCCACTCGTGAAAATATAAATTTCTACTTCACTCGATGAGATATCCATGGTATCCGACGAGAAATGTCAAATATCCTCTATATCTGCATACATTCACAGATTTATTAATCACTTCATGTGATAACCAACAATATGGACAAATCCATACTGTGATAACAGATCTCGCAACAGAATAACCCACGTTTTATATTCTGGCGTTTGCAAAGACAGATCAAACATTACATTATTTATCGTATTATATTTATACGTAACGATTATCATCGAAATCCAAAATTCTTAGCCAATATTAAACAATACGTTCTAGCCTAGTCTTATACAATGGAAATGTTCCAAGCTGCGCTTGAACAAAAGTTGACGGTGTAGAAGATTTCACTTTAAATAGATATTTTAAATACTTCAAATGAACTTTCTTTTCAGCAGGATAAAGCAATTATTAAACTAAGTTTTGTAAACATTAGTTCCGTCTTGCCCCTGCAATGCCTCCAATAGACATAATAACCTCCAATAGTTTTCAACTAATGACCAACCTCCAATAGTTTATTCAAGGGTTGGCAATGTTAACTAAGTTAACATAAATATGGCAGTGGGTAGCGACCTCCAATAGTTGAAAGTGACTTAGTTTTAAGTTAGATGTTGTCCTCAAAGTCTCCATTAGTTTGGCACGCGGGCTCGTCCGCGGCCTAACGGCCTTGGACGAGTCCCTTGTCCCAAACTAATGGAGACTTTGAGGACAATACCCTACACCTATATACCCATCACACCTGTCAACCCTAATGATCAAGAACCTTAATCAATTCCTATTACTTTTTCAGCCTCTGAATGTCATGTCTGATGCTGTCAGAATCGACCTTGACCTTTCAATAACCAGCGCGTGGTCTGAATTTGATGCAGTCAGAGTTATCGGAACTAGGACAAGGTCACGACGACGCTGAGTCTCCCATCATGCATCATAGATTATGAGTGGATGCAGCTTTGTTGTCTCCCAGCGTCTACAGGGTCTACATTCTGAATGCCTTTCTTCTCGTACTCTGTATTCATTCTGGCTAAATATCCCTTAATCTTTGGTTATTTCAAGGTTATATTGGTAACGGTTATACTTTGCGTAGATGCTATACTTATACCAATTTCTTAATTTAGAAAAATCTCTTCTCATTTTCTTGAATCCTTCTTGATAATCTTCGATAAATCACTACTTATACCCTCGACTCATCCTTGATAATCTTCGATATTCGATTAATCTTTACCAATACCCATGACTCATACTTGATACTCTCCAGATAATACTATGACAGTGCTAATAACTGTATATATATTCTTCATATTTTTCTATATATTCCTATGTATATGTTTTTCAATATTTTCAAGTTGTTGAGTAAATTCACAACAGAAACATGTCAATTCTCTTATACAAACAGAGAGTCTTTATTATCATAATATACATATCAATGTACATATGAATTGAAAATGTTTGATCAGGTCTAAAGGTAAATGAAATTCTTTGATTGCAATGCTAACACTGTTTTGATGGTCGTAGGACAAAATCCCCAATGGACAAAATCCCCAAGGACAAAATCCCCAGTGGACATAATCCCCAAAAGGGTAGGACAAAATCCCCAAGATGAAAAATACAACAGAGCAAGGAAGTAATAACATGTAATTTTATTCATACAAGCAAGCAGTAACAATCCCGGTCTCGCATTTTACATAGCACTTTTAAACAGTATAGTTTCAGTGAAACCTTATAGAGTGACCTATGCCTTTCAAAAAGTCTGGCAATGTCATTCTTCCATCGCGATATGCAAGGCAGAGGTTTCTGAGTTTATTCTGGTTGTTGTCACGGCGACGATTCCGACGTTTTGCTTGTCGGGTGCCTCTTGAATATTGCAGCAGCTGTGTTTTGACCATAGCATGGTCTCTCTGAAAAGCCTCAATGGCCGTCCAGATAGAGGGGTGATTTTGTCCAACAAGAGTTTTGAAAGCACTGTTCCAAGATTCAGCGTTCATGACAGCAACTTCAAAATCCATCACAACTTTGGAGGGATCAACACTGAAACCTAGTTCCTCACATTTATTGTCTATGGCATGAAACAGTTCCTCATATGATGCCTGTGTCTTACTGGACAAGAAAGCATATACACATGTTACAGCATTATCGCCATCTAGTTCAGTACGGATACAGTAGATTTGTCGGTAGAACTTGGGTGAAATGGAAAAGCAACCATCTAAGTACCAAGTAGACGAAGCTGCTAGATGACGCAAGGACTCTTCAGTTCCAAATACAGTAACTCGCTGTGGTGAACCTGTCGGGCTATCAGGTCAAATCAGCAAGTGATGATGGATCGGGAGGATATGAAGCTGACTTGTGTCGACGAATATTGCGTTTGGCACTAGCAATTGATCCCATCTCTGCACGGACTTCGTCAGATTCTTGCAAAAGAGCATTCGAAAGAACCTTTGCTGGTTTAGCTAAGGCAGTAGGAGCTTGAGATTTAAGTTTGAGTTTAAATTTGGCAACATCAACAGCTGTTTGATCTGAAGGATGGCAATGGTCCTTTGTCAACTCTGGATCTTCGAAGGACAGATTTGTCTTCAAGATTGCTGAGCACTTAAACGACTTCTTAGCAGAACAATCCCAACGCATGGTAGACTTGGAGGCACTCTTCTGTGTACATATATCCATCTAGGGCCAGCTTAACGCCACCCTTGTTACTCTTGAGAATCTCCATAGTGGTACTACAGTACATATGTCAATTTCCAATAGTATTTATATCAGTAAAGTCATCACACAAGCTACATGATCAGAGGTTATTCTAAATAAGATGAGATTGATGAGTGGCTTACTTTTACTGATCAAAGAAAAAAATTATAATGTTATCAAAACAATAATTCTCAATAAACTAATACTTGTGATCAAAGAAAGCATTTATCAAAACAACATTTACTACCAGTGATTAAAAACAGTCATTTGTCAAAACAACAATTTCTCAAACTTCTCAGTAACTTATACCTTTGATTAAAGACAAAGTTGATTAGTAAAGAAAACAAAGCATTTTTAATCACCTTGGGGATTTTGTCCATTTTGTTGTTATAGGGCTGGGGATTATGTCCACTGGGGATTTTGTTCTTGGAGTTTTTGTCCTTGGGGATTTTGTCCATTGGGGATTTTGTCCGTTCACCGTTTTGATAGGAATGCATAATTTTTCATATTATGGTTGTTGGTATTTTAAAGGGACAGAAGCATATTTTTTATAAATTAAATTTTTTTCAGATTACCCTAAATAACATTTGTTTGTTCAAAGTGATGTATTTTCGGTTCAGATATCTTGTTGGTGAACCCGACCGTCCATAACGTAAACCAAATTTTCAAGTATTAGGCCACAATCATTGGCGATCAGTTTAGTTTGAACATATTTTTATCATTTGCGTTATTGAAATGGATTCGCTAAGCTTTACTAAACATGGTGCGATGGGTCTTTTTTTCATTTGTAAATCATTGTCTTATATACCTTGTGAAGTGTCTTGTCGACATTAAAAAGTTCTTGCTTTAAGAATTGTGTTTGTACTCTACTGAACAATTCATCATTTGAATGAGACGGACGAGTCCTTATGTCGGCAGAAAGAATCAAAAAGTCGTATATGCTTATATCTGCCAACAACGACATTTCCTTGGGAATCAGCGGCATGGGTAACCGTACCTCTTTTAGGTTTTATAAACATGACACAGAGGACGTTTCACAGATTTTGCATGTGGTTTGAATAAACGAGAAAATACCGTATGAAATGAGTTTCGTTTAAATCGCCTTTCTAAAGGTAAATTTTTATCTCTTAAATGAAAAATCCCAGTTATATAGATGTTAAAAAGTCGAAATTCTGGGCTCCATTTACATTATATTAATTGAACTACCTATCAAGCACTACAAACCTATATATGTGTCATTGTTTCTGCAGTTGATATGTTTCAAGACTGCCTTTGAGTCATTGGCGTGCGCTACTGTTCGTGTTTCGATCACAAACCTCGACTCTAACCTGTTAATTGTCAATCTACTGCACTAATGAGCATTGTGATATACTTTTCGATCAAATCACACCATTTATGAAGTTAAATTTATATACCCCAACAACATACTCTGTGCCCCTTTAAAAGAGATGTGTTGTGGAGATGTAGGACTGTTTATAGCCAAAGACTTTGCCTTTACATGAGTAATTGCTCTCACCTGGTTGTATACAAAAACGCTCTTGCATTAAGATATATCCATGTTTAGGCCAGACATGAATAGCATGATATTTAATCGTGGAGGCAGTTGTTGTATCATATACTTCAGGCTCGGAAACTTAATGGCTTTACAGAGATGACGCGTACTTTACGCGTACTTTCGTTGTATACAGTCATAAGGTGATTTGGTGTTTAACGCCGTTTTCAAGAATATTTCACTGGTCATTTATAACAGGAGAGAGTCCGAAAAAATATACAACCCCCAGGGTTAAGGTCATGAAGAAAATACTTAAAAGTTATAATTTTAAATAGACAGGTATAAAACCATTTTTCTTTTGGACTTGAATGAGACACTGAAAAATTATCATAAAGCGTTTTTAGACAAAAGGTCCAGAAATTGAGCAAGACCGGTTTATATTCTTATTAACTGATTCTTATTAAAAAGAATAGGCATGTGTTCTAAGCCTTATTCATTTTTTATTGAAAAAAAATAATTAAAGTATATCTGCTGGACTAACAGTTTATGCAAGTAATTAATGTATAAATCTGTTCGCTACTGTTTTAAACAACATAGATATATTTTGCCACTGAATAGACTCATATAGTTAAAACAGCAAGTCAAAATTATTAGTTATGAAATGAAGATATCAATCTTTCTCAATAATGCAAATTGAAACCGTAACACTTTATCAAATGGTTTAATATAGCCATACTTTTTCTAATATCGAAATGCGTATTTTTTGGTAACAATTACCAATGTTGATATCTTAAAATAATTGGTAAGATTTGCTATATCCATACCCAAGCTGTCACACGTCACACATGTTTTTGTTCCTCTCCTAGCTCAGATGTTATTTGTATAAATATTATGTAATATCTATGATTCCTAGATGTGCCCTTAGTATAACTATGTCATGTACCTTCTATATTCTTTAGATTTTCAACTTCTTTTCTTTGCTACAGACTAAATGAAGGCGACTAATTTTGTTTATATAAAACTCAATAATGAAATTTTATTATTTTAGCCCTATGATGTGAAGATTTGCCTCTTTATATTCTTTGGCCCATTGCTGTTAAAGTAGTTGTATATATTAAACTCGTTGGTACTTTTAAGAAATCATTTTTTCCAGAGCTAATTGATAAAAAAGACACTGTGGTTTGAATACTTGGAATGCATAAGGAATCAGCCTTAAAAGTAAAGTTACAATGCAATATTTCACCTTTGAAAGATGAAATTTACGTGTATGTTAAACAGGCTGTAAAAATGTTTCTAATGAAACTGAATCTGAACACTTTACAACAGTATTAGACATCGTGTTAAATCCAAAAATCAAAGGGTGAATTTGATTGTTTTCAACATTCTCTTAAGTGTTATTTTCAAAGGAGAAATTTCTGTAAAGCTTCAAAGAATTTTTTTCAATGTATAACAGAACATTAATCTTCAAAGGACCGATTTCAAGAAGTTTCGAAGACATATTGTAATCAATTAACTTTATCACGGCTTCAAATATCATTGCAGGGAGAAAGCCAACAATACTTCTTGTGTATTAACAAGCAGAACAGTGTATATTAAGCGACGCTATTTGCAGTGCAGTCTCAAGCAGTGCGTCGTTTGCTGCTCCGTGGAACGTTTACTATGTGCAGTGTTCTTGAGATGCAAATACACCAAACCTTAACTTAACTACAGTGTCGTCGGAAGTCAGCAAAAGTAATTATCGGAAATGATAAAAGATAGTTTAGTTTAGTTTTTCATTCTTGAAAAATCGACAATGTTCATTTTCCCGACACGTGCAATAGCTTCAGTATAAGATACGTGCCTAAATACGTAACACTCAGCATACGAAGGGTGTCCCCATCCTGCCTGACCATCAAATTCATGACATTCAAATGTTTATGACTTATTTTTCGACATGATCACCCTTGACCTCAATGCATTTGCTCCAGCGTTTTTGCGACCATTTCTGCAAACAGAAGGATTAGCCCATAAAACAAACCCTAAAGAAATAATGAACTTATGGCGCAAGAAAAAGTTTTAAATTATATGTCTTCTAGATATTCATATTAGAAAGGAGGAAGAAAATATTATGAGAAACGAATGGGGATTGAAAAGTATAATCTATCTATTTACCTCAAACTCAAGAGTTGTTGCAATCTTATTCATTGACAATATTGAAAGAGATAAACATAAATGTGACATAGATCTAAAGAAAACTACATCATTGCTGATATAACTATCGAGACTGTTAGGCTAACCCTTGCCACTGTATATGGCCCAAATCAAGATGACCAATGCTTCTATGTTTCACTCATTAAAATCATAAGTGACTTTGATAATGAATCAATAATTGTATGTGGAGATTGGAATCTTGTTCTCAATCTTGACATTGATTTAGAAAACTACAAAAATATCAATAATCCAAAAGCAAAAAATGTTGTTTTAGAAAACATAGACTCAAACAAGTTGATAGATGATTGGAGGAACAAAAACTTAAAGATCGAGTGTAATGCCCTATGGTCGATTTTGCAATTCGCTAAAAGGGATTACAATTTGACGTGGACTCAACTTTAAATTTCTGAAATCGGCCGCTTAACAACATAAATACGGCTTTGTAATTAAATTGCCTAATTACGACCGGCGAAATCTTTCGTGACGTGCTAGTTGGCATATCATCATTCGCTCGTTATGTAAAACAACACTAGCCGATAGTAAATCTCGCAGTTAAACCGTCGGTTATACCTACTAAACGTTATCCAAACAACTCAAACCTTAAAGGAATCTATTGTTAAATTCATTGTCTAGAAATTTCTATTTTTGCAAGCGCAAGACCCTGATTAAATACGATGCTGTGTGCACTTTCCTACGGAATGTTTTTAAAAGTCACGACCCTGCGCAATGTTGTCATAGTTATAAGATTGCGCTTACGCGTGAAGTATTCTTACATGAACTATGCTCATTTATTGGACATTATATTGAGGGATGCACCGGCATTCTTATTCTCATAAAGATATAAACTTTATTAAGTATTAACGCATAATGTCCTCCAGCGATTCAGAAAGTGAGATATCATTATCTATGGAATGTGTCTCATCATGTTCAGAATCGCTAATTTCAATTGACGGGGCCGATACTTTTCCTTACTTATATAAGTCAAATGACAGTTCGAGTAGCACAGAAACAGAAAAGACGACAAGCAATCAAAACGGAGACAGATTGAACAACATCGACTGGAATGAATTTCTTTTGGCATTTTCAATTTAATTTTTATGCTATTACAACAAAACTAAGAATTTACTATGAATGCTAAATTGCATTGCACTGATTATCTAAAAACAAATTCTCCATTATATTTATATATTTTTTCAGTCAACAGAAATAATGAAAATAAAATTGAATGTATTGACCATGGATTATTTAAATTTGATATCCATATTTTTATGTATTTTGGCGTTCACACAATTTTCTAAATGTAATGTAGGCATGTAGTGTATGATGAATGAGACATTATTGTTGATATCGTCTTAAGAATAGCTAAGTGGAAGTCAAATCCTATCACATTTGTAGGTCATACATCATAAATGTACATCCAAAGATAATTTCCCGGGTCCTGTTGCACAAAACTCTAAGGTAACCTAAGTCACTAAGGTTAACCTTAAAGTTAAGTTGTTCATCAATTACGACGTCTGCCAAGTGTTGTTACAACGATCAGACTGGTTTAACTAGTTTGTTTGTTTTTCATGACACACAGGTGGCCGTTATGTAATCCTATCGCATTCAATTTCAATTCTTGATTTAATGGTCTCCCATTATACCTTTTGAATTTTAACGCCTTGGACCCGCCAAGCGGAATATATGTCCTGTCATAATGGCGTAACTCTTGGCATTCGACTGCTACTTAGTTTATTGTCACGGTGTCCAGTCATTTTAAACCAATGAACTTGTAGAATATATATTCAACCAATAAATTAAGAGAAGAAGATTTGGCCCATGCACTTCTACGGACGATGACACACATTTAAAAAAGTACATCGTGAATAACGGGAACCATCATTCTTTAGGATTACATAGGATGTTTCTAACGCTTGGGCCAGGTATGTTTTCATGTCATTTATTGTTAACTCAAAGACAGAGATATTGCAACACGGTGTGAGATGTTATACTTGATAAGAATATGAATAGTGTTAGTTAAATACAAACGAATCATTCAATAAGTTGTCATGAAAGTGAAGTGAAACAAAATTATTGTTTGTATAGTCATTAAAAAAAGTTTCTACATTGTCTCCCGTTTATTACAAAAACCTTCTTCTTTTCGAAACAATTTATAACTTCATATCGATAAATACACGTTGTAACACTACGTGATAGCCCATAGTAATGGATCTCTCACCGACCAAGTTCTTTATCTTTTTTATATAAACCCACCCAAGAAAACCGCGTTCAAGGATTGTCACAGTCCAATGTAAGATGGATTTGACGACTGAGGGGGAAAGTTGATATCATGAAGCCGTTATATATCGTATTTTGGAATTCTTTCGGTCATGCTATTGCCTCTATTTTGCTGTTAAATTAGCTTAAAGATACAGAGAAAATCAAAGGGCTGGGCTTTCAGCTGCCCACTAGCACGTCACACACTGGGCGTGTCTTCGAGTCATGCTTCGATGGTTTTGTGTAAACGTTCGCCAGTCTCATTAGGCGGCTATCCAAAACAGGGGTATAAAAGGTCTCCTAGTAGTCGAATTAAAGCGTTTATTTTCTCATTTTTTGGCTCTATTGATTCATATAAGTGAAGCGAATACAGATACTAATTTGTAATAATCAAATTCATGCGTTACTTCTCCTCTTTAAAGATAAGAAAATTTACATGGTGGGGGAAAAAAACAAGCCAGACTTGATTTTTTTCTAGCATCCGAAGATATTTTAAATCTTAAAGTGAAAACTGGAAACTAGTGCCAGGATATAAATCGGATCACTCGGCAATTTCACTATCATTTTAAAATGTTCATAATAAGGAAAGGGGGAATGGATATTGAAAGTTTAATACTTCTCTCTCTTACAACACAGATTATAATAAACTCCTAAAAGAAATATTAGAAGAAACTAAAGAAGAATATGCTTTAGAAAAATTGGATATAAGAAACAGTGATGATCTCAGACTTAGATTAAGTGTTTTAAGGGGGAAATCTTATTTGAAGAAAAGTAAAAGTAACAAAACTAATCATCTAGAAGAAGAGATAAATATTTAGAAGATGAAAGTTTCCAAAGTGTTAATGAAGAAATGTTAGCAAAATTGTCTTAAAATATGCTAGAACTTGAAAAATAAGAGAAGAAGAAGAAGAAAAGGGTAGACAGATAAGAAACCGAATTCAGTAGTATGAAAAAGGAGAAAAATCAACCACATTTTTTTGCAAATTAGAGAAAAGGAACTATTCATCTAAACTTATCAATTCTTTGATTAATCAAAAGGATGAACTTCTGATTGATACAAAAGCTATCCTCAGTGAACAAAAAAGGTTTTCTCATAAACTCTATGCTATTGATAACATTGATTGTGACACCCAAGAAATTCTAAACACTATCAATGCACCTTTTCTTGACAGCTCTTTTTCAAATAAGCTGGATGAATCAATAGATATGAATGAGCTTTCAGAAACAGTCGAGGCCATGACAAATAATAAGAGGCCTGGTTTGGATGGCTTTCCGTTTGAATTTTGTAAATATATATGTTCAAGAAGCATTTGATTTAAAAAAATTATCTCATACCACCAACAGAAGTGTTATAACTTGCATTCCAAAACAAAACAAAGATAGAAGATATATGAAAAATTGGCACCCAAATTCACTTCTAAATACTTTGTAAATAATAATAAGTTCCTGTATTGCTAACAGACTGAAAAAGAGATACATTGATGCATGCTGATCAACCAGGGTTTATACCTGGTTAATGAATCAGTGTAAATGTCATATTAATGTATGACATTATGTATGAACTAAAAAAAAAAAGCAGGTTCAATGATTCTGATTGATTTCGAGAAAGCATTTTCTACAGTTTCCAAAGATTTTATAAATAAAAGTTCTGAAGAAATTTGGTTTTGGACCCAACATTATTAAATGGGTAAAACTACTGATGCAAAATGCATCTTCATGTGAACGTGGTTGTAGACAAGGGGGCCCAATTTCTCCTTATGTGTTAATTTTTGTGGCCGAAATTCTTGGGACTATGATTAGAAACAACAAAGATATAAAAGGTATTAGAATCAATAATGAAGAATATATATTGGGACAATATGCAGATGATACTCAATTATACTTTGATGTATCTGAAAATAGCCTTAAAGCAGCTCTAGAAAATTTAAACAAAGTCTATAAAATGTCAGGGCTCAAAATCAACATTGAAAAAACCAAAGCTGTTTTGATTGGCGCTATGATTGAAATCAAAATTAAACTAGGCCCAGAAAGTAGCTAAGATTGGCATTATGGTGATTTTAACATCCTTGGTATATATCTTAATCCTAAACTGGAAGATCTATGGGTGATCAACACTGGAAAAAGACTAGAAACAATCAACAGACTTCTTGCTGGATGGAAAAAGAGAAAACTTACTTTACAAGGGATAATCACAGTCATAAAAACTCTTGCAATATCAACTTAAGTACATATTTTTTCGGTGCTTCCATACCCTCCAAAAGAATTTATTGAAAAACTGAACAACATCATGTATATTTATATGTGGGATGGTAAGATGGATAAAATTAAACAGAAAACTACATGTATATGTAGAAAATATTAAGAAGGTGGACTTAGAATGACAGATATCAGATCCTTTATATATGCACTTAAACTATTTTCCATAAGAAGGAATATTAATATAAATTCAAGTCACAATCCAAGCTCATTCCCATTTTAATGAGATATTTCTCCTTGGTGCAAATATATATATCCATGTACCTATTGATAACCCTGTTTGGCATGAAAGTTTAACTTAATGGGGTAAGTATTATTTTTTAAAATCATCATCTCATAAATACATCTCAGGTAGATATTTTGAATATTCCCAAAATGTGGGAAAACACTCAAATCACTCATGAAAAGAAAATCTCTCATTATGCCAAACTCTTCATGATCTCCTATCTCGAGAAAAAGGAAGTAGAAGATTTGTGATAAACTAATTGCTGACGATACTGCCCTTAAGGTATGTAAAAAATGACAAAATGTACCTAACTTAAATATTCCATGGAATGTTGTGTTTAAAAAGTACATAAATTGTACTAAAGATGTAAAACTTTTAGACTTTCAGTACAGTTTTATCAATAGAGCAATTTACACTAGAAAAGAGCTAACCCATGTGAAAATAATAGATACAAATATCTGCTCTTTTTGTGAATCTGAATCTGAAAATCTGTACCATGTTTTTACTAAATGCAAGTTTGTGTATGAATTCTGAAGAAAGGTTAAAACTTTTATTAACCACCATGTTACACATATTAATATTGCCATATCTGACCTAGATATTCTATTTTGTAATAGTTCTATCAGCCTTCTGGCATCACATATCATTTTAAGGGCTAAAAATATATACATATCTCAAGTATTAAGAAAAACAAATTATCCATTGATCACTTTGTAAGCATTGTCAAGGATGTTTTCAATGTTGAGAAAATTATAGCAAGTAAAAATAATACTATGCCACTATTCCATGCCAAATGGAGAGCTTTGATTAATGTTTTTAAATAGTTACCAATGTATCATGTTCTATTAACTCATGTACACCTATGGAAATGAATTGAATAAAAAATATTTGAAAAAACCCCATCTGCAACCACTCGGAAAAACACTTCTCATCACGAGACCCCAAAACTCCTCTACTGCAGCAATGACGTAATCGTCAGTCTCAAACCTTTGGCCACGGAGCTCTGTTTTCAGTCGAGGGAAGAGGAAGAAGTCTGAGGGGGCTAGGTCTGGAGAATAGGCAGGTTGGGGGTGAATCCACAATCCCGGGTGGTGTGAACGGGAGCATTGTCCTGCATCAGCCACACACCCAACGTACTGATACCATTTTCATATGTAATGAAATATGAAAGGCAACGGCGATATTAGTGAAATACTTTTGAAACGGAACCCAAATAACCATCGCCATCGTTTCTCACTGATCTAAACCCTAATTCTTTGAAACAATATGTGTTTATATACATAACCCCCCTCATACCCCCTACCCCTCCTTGGGACATTTTGTTAAAATATCTCTTGCTAAATATATGATCCTATGCCTAAAACAAGTCAATAAAGGCGTGTTGTGTACAAAGTTGCCCTCGTTCAACCAATGTGTAAAATGCATGTAAATAAAAGTGATGATATTTAATATCAGAAGAGTTTAAAGATAACTTTAAGTCAATCTGGACAAGCCGACAATGAATCAGTTTCAATGTAGATTTTATAAGTTTTCATGTTTCATATAGTTTCACAAATTTAGTCCTGCCATCACACTAGTCTTTCATCGTTAGATCTTTTATTTGCAATCCACCACTGGACTCAATACCTCATCGTGGTGTGGTGGTTTGCGTGCTTCAGAGACCCCTAGAGCTATGCCAGCTGGAGCTTACATGCTCCTGGTAGGGACACCCAAGCTGGACAGGTCGACGGTTAGAAGCCAGACTAAATTTGAGTCCCTTCTTAAACCCGTTGTCTATCTCTCACTATGCCTTTCTTTCCGTCTTTTCCCTCATCCTGTCGATCCCTTTCTCCTTGATCTGTCCACTCTCTTTTGGATGCTTGTCATCCACGTGTTTAATAACTGAAATAGTGTTCAAAGCACGTTAAACCCCAACTCACTCACTCACAATTTATTTGCAATCAAAGCAAGTCATAAACGGACTCTACGATATATTACATACTATGCTATACATCTTTGTTCAAACTTAAATAATAAAATAAAATTATAAAAATTCCTATCCGATGCATAAGACAAAAAAATCACATGGAATATTAAATTTTGAGACTACAATTTAACGCTAGCTTCATAAACAACATTCTTGACTTAAATACCACGATTAGCTCTCTTGTTAACTCATTTTTACGCGATTTCTTTATATTGATATTCCCAATGACGAAATAACAACAATGAAACGATTCGATTCATTTATAGTCATATGATAGTATACTTTTGGCTTTCGTCACTTCAAAGCAAGTGAAGTAGAGAGTTCTATTTATAGGACCAACATAGCCTTGAAGTTTATTGAAATAGAACAGTACATTTTACCGAAGCTATTAATAAACGCGGCTGAGTTAC
Organism: Phorcus lineatus; assembly: GCA_921293015.1. Lineage (NCBI taxonomy): Eukaryota > Metazoa > Mollusca > Gastropoda > Trochida > Trochidae > Phorcus > Phorcus lineatus. Next base: position 7,615,192 of record OV121094.1, read on the forward strand.
AATAAGTACGCTCTCGCCTGCATGCAGATATCTAGACACAAGTTTATTGCGCATATAAAGCTCCAGACCGGCGGCAGTGGATCGTTTGCTGCTTCTCAGTCATCATGGAACGTTTACTGTGTGCAGTGTTCTTGGTCTTAATGCTAACTAAGTGTAACTGCACTGATAATAAGGAAGCCATTACGGAAATTCGTAATGATGAGTCTTTGCTGAAAGTACGCAGTCCTCGTGTCGGCTCAGAGTTGAGGAGACTGAAACAGGGACAACAGATGATGAAGAGACAGCTTTCTAGTATGAAGAAGAGTCAAAGTCTCATTCTGTTCTGTTCAGCTGATTCAACCTATGAAACAGTCAAGTATTTTCTTACTCATATGACGGTATCCCATGTGTTTGTCAAACAGTACTTGGACTTGGAATGCAATGAAATCATGAACCTTTGCTGTGGATATAAATACTCTTTTGATGTTATAAATTATCTTCAATACATAGAGGATATTTGACATTTCTCGTCGGATACAATGAATATCTCATCGAGTGAAGTAGAAATTTATATTTTCACGAGTGGCGCAGCCACGAGTGTAAATATATGATTTTCTACTTCACGAGATGAGATATTCATGGTATAAGACGAGAAATGTCAAATGTTCTATTTATTATGTTTCCCAAAACCCTGTAAATGACCCTATCTATATGAATGGAGAAGCTAAAACGCTTCGCTTGGGCGGCGGTTGCATGACGTCATTCAATTGTTTCATGACGTCACAGACGACGTCATATGATTGTTGCATCATTTCACGGAGTAGAATACCATTGTTATTTCACTCAGTGAAAATACGGGTTTTATTTTCACCGGTAAATGGCATATTTCACCATTCGAAATATAATACAATCTGTTCTTTGTTTTCCGGGTTTAAACACACTGTTTACGTTCTGTTGAGCACTAGATTACATAAAGCGTGAATCCCTCTTTTTTGATTTTGGTTTACATCTAAAAGTTGTGTCTTAAATTTTTAATATACTCTAAACTTTTTCGAACAAATATTGAGTTAGGGTCGAATGAACTCAATGTTGCCACTCAGGTTTACACATACAACGAAATTTAGTAACGATATTTACACTGAAATACATTAAAGGAATTACATACCATTGTGTAAAATACCCCTTCTTCTATCAAAAATAAATGTTCATGTTTTGGCCGGTGTAGAATACCATATCTGTTTAAGACGATATAAAAGAGATTTTATTACAAACAGACAGACAGACAGGTTTATTCAGTATTAAAGGCCCAGTGGCCCAGAGTACAATTGCAGGTGCATCATGACAGACTGATTTTATTACAGTTACTCCACGTGGTGAAGTTATGACTCATGCTTTTATATTTTTCTAAAAGTGTTACTCTAGGGTTAAGGTAAACAGTACAATAGCACTTGATATTCTACTTCAACACCACTCACAGTTGAAAGAGCCATCTCATTTGCAAACATAAACACAAATAAAGCGGGATTTCAAGTTGTTCGATTTCTACTTCTCCATTGATGTACAGCTGGGAATACCAATCCCACATCAACAATTACACAAATTAAAACTTTTTTGCACGGTTGTGTATGTCGTCAACTCCTGGAATGTTACACATCCTCCAAATGATAGACGGTGTACCATACCATGGAGCAATAATAAATAATAATGATAATAACGACGATGATGATTATGATGATAATAATGCTTTATTACCCTCAAAAGGAATCCCTATTTTGAATCATGGGTTTGTGTATGCTGTCAACTCCTGGAATGTTGCACAAATGTTGTTCCAAATAGTAGAGCCATAGTCGATGGTGGACCGTACAATGGAGTAGTAATGATGATGATAATAATAATATTAGTAATTATAATAATAATAATAATAATAATAATAATAATAATAATAATAATAATAATAATAATAATAATAATAATAATAATGATGATAACAATGATGATGATGAAGGTGATGACGATGATGATAATAATACTTATACTTTAGTACCCCCAAAAGGAATTCATTATAAATCATTACAGAGCTGGGGTTTGTCAAAAATTATAAATACTATCTCTGTTAGAAGGTTCATTTCTTGTATGAGTCCTAGTAACACGGTTTCGTCAGTAAACGTAACTGTTAGATTGTTTGGGTTGCTACTGACATATTCATTCACGTAGAGAGTGAATAAATCCGAACACAACCTTAAAAGGCTCAAGCATCAGTATACAAGATAGAAGACCTACCTGAGGTCTAAAAGTTTAAAATGTCTTAGTCCATATTATTATATTGCAATTTGCACCTAAATTCAATAGTTTATCTACCAAAATTTGCGGCTTGATGGCATTGAATACGGAAGAAAAGTCTACAAACAAAATTCTCACCCATGATTTCAGTAGCTCTTTTGCTTAAACACGTTATTCAGAATCCAAAAACTTTAGCAACTTTATCTACCCATTCGGCATACAATGTTAACTTGTACGGATTTAGAGAGATAAAATGTTGATATAGTCGGCAGTACACATCGCATACTTGTTCACCAACATGTGATAGGACAATGCTTGGCGTATTCTGAGTTTTGATAACTGCAATTTAACTGTTACATCGATGTTTTCTGTCCATTTGATATGAAGGATGTGCAGCACAGCTTCCCCTTTACTGCTTATAAAGTCATGCGTGTCAATTCTTGCTTGGAGGCTGTTATATTCTTCAGGATGTTTCCGATTGCCTGTTGCATTGATTTTTTAATAACAGATCATTTACAATGCCTTGCTTGACAGGTGTTGTTGACTTTAAATTGTGGTTCAACTTTCTATGTATCGTAGTTTTTTCATTTCTTTATCTAAAGGCATTGTTTCTGATTTGCTTTTAGTTTTGATATCTCGGTAGCACAGGACAAGTATTTCTTTTCGTTGAGAAGTAAATGTATTTTTTTTTACCCAAGGTTTGTCGTTTGCAGAGATTTTACCTTTTCCAGAGGATTCAATATTTATAACAATATCTTGAACTCAGTTCAGTCTTTTATTTTTTGAAAATTTGTAAGTTCATTGTGTTAACAGTAATTGTTGCAAGCTGTAAATTGGTTGCTGAACAGATGCAAGCTACAATAAATAGAAAATAAATGGATAAGTAACTTGCTTGAAATAACAGAAAATGAATTAGGAAAAATATATTTTATAACCGAAGATATTCTTGAGGAATAAACATGTGATCACACAAATATTAATAAATAACTGTGATTTAGATAGGCTTATCTTATATTTTGGTGATGTTGGAACCTAGAAATTATACTTAAAATTTATGTGCATTGATAAAACCCTACAAAAGAGTAAAAGCTTGCTTGGACATGAAAGTCACAACATGTGCTTTCAGCCATTGTAAATCGGATTCCCGCCAGGCAGAACCAGAAAAAAATACATTAGGTTATTAAACCTTAAAAACATTTTCAAAGCATGAATATAAAGGTAGATTATAGGAAATAACAAGGAATAATACAAATTTGAAATATAATGACTAGTACCAAATAATTTAAATTAATTGATAATTATTACTGTTGCAAAAACACCAAAAACCCTCAAAGGAACAGTCATAAATCACTTGAAACCTTCAGTTAAGGTGATATGAAATGAATAAATACAACAATACTGTTGACACAGGAGTTTTTAAAGCTAGTGATGATGTCGGTGATTTCGCAGGTGTAACCACTGTGGCTAAAGAACATGTGCCAGTGTGTGAAATCAAAGCAACCTTATAGTCACTTTATAGACTGCATTCCCTAAACAATAACAATAATGACAAAACGAGTTTGATTAAAACAACTCCATTTAATTCATTTTGTCTAGAGCATAGTGCATGTTCCGACGTATTGAGTACACTTGACAGCAATAGGATAAAATACCAATAAACTGCAAGATAGTGGAACTCATTAGAAGTAAAAGCATCAAATAGACTTTAGAAATTTCAGCGTCTTCGAAAATCAATTCTAGATAACAAAAGTAATTATAAGAAATGGTAAAAAATATATTTGAATTAATCTTGAAAAGACGATAATGTATAATGTAATACTCTTGAAACTTTCATTCAAACTCAATATCAACCATTACCTTCGTATCTCACTCGTCTAAATCAATTTTTTTGCAATATTATGTGTGTATATGTAAGATAAACACATTTTCAGAAATATGTTTCTTAAAATCTCCCTTGCTAAATATATGTAATATCAAAAGTGTATGCCTTACCAATTTAACCATCGAAGGTGTATTATGTAAAAGGGCTAATTCCAATTATTTTACCAATATGTAACATGCACGACGTAATTTGATAACTTAAAAAATCAGAAATGTTAAACGATGTCTGTTCAGTCAATCTTGAAAGGCAGGGTATGTTCTTTTGATATGTGCATTACCTTTCATATAGATTTTATCAGCTATCATGTTTCACATAATTTCACAAAGGTGGTTCTGTCATTACAATAGTCTCTTATTGTGGGACATTTCTGTTTTCCGCATGAAGTCATATGACAGTATACTCGTCGGATGATGTTACATCTATTTAATTGAAGAAGAAGTTTTATTTACAGGACCTACAGAGCCTTGACGTTTATTTAAAAAGTAATTTAATGCCATTCAAAAACTCGGCTGAGTAATATTAATATGATCTCGGTCAGATCGACCTGACATGCAGATATCTAGACACAAGTTTATTTCACATATAAAGCTCTAGACCAGAAGCAGTGGGTCCTTTGCTGCTTTATAGTCACCATAGAACGTTTACTGTGTGCAGTGTTCTTGTTTTCAATGCCAACCATGTGGACCTGTAATATCGCCCCGATTTCCCGAGCAATGCACATTTCTACCAAAGAATTGAAAGGTTTAAAAGTTGAGATCACACGGATGGACAGAAGTATCCTTCGAAACATTGCATTAGCCAAGAAATCTCTTCAAAATTATCTCATACAACATATCCAACGGAAGCCATGGCAGGGTTTCGTTGTGATGAGTCTTTGCCGAAAGTAGGCAGTCCTCGTGTCGGCTCAGAGTTGAGGAGACTGAAACAGGGACAACAGATGATGAAGAGACAGCTTTATAGTATGAAGAAGAGTCTCAGATTAGTCACAGGAGAGAAAAAAATTTACAGAGATGCATACTTCAATGCTGAGAGAAAGATGGCTGACAACAAACTAATGAAAAAGTTCTAAAGCATTGTGAACGACTTACTGTAGAATCTAATTCAGGAAACGATGCTAATTCTAAAGCAAGCTCAAATCTAACTTTGATTCTCGAAAGGTTAACGTGTAAAGAAGAAATTAAAGAATCAATCTCATCACCAATATCAAGTATGACATCCACTACGACACCTTCAACCAGTTTATCGGGGGGTATCTAAAATAATTTAATTTAATTTAGTTTCTTAATATTTACAGCAACCATGTCACCATGCAAAATCTCAATGTGAAGTGTTGCACCTAGTCTTAATTTTTTTTGGTCCCCCATAGCGTAGCACCTGGAGTCTTAATTTTGTTTTGTCCCCCTACAATGGAGGAAGAAGACTGCCTTTGATGACCATGACCTAATTCTATAGTCCAACACGACAATTTTACCAAATTATAAATCTTATATGTGATATTGCATGAAATGACAAAAGATAGATAATATTAACTGTACCAAATATATCATAAAGGTGGCAAACACTTGTTTTCCATGTTTTCGTAAACACATTGTATACATTTTTTTAAGGTACTCGAATTACAGGATACAATACTTGCATAGCTTGCTCCAAGGACTTCCTTAGATTTTACTTAGTTCTGTTGAACAACAGATTGAACCAGGGTCGATTTAACTCGAAGCTGTAATGATTATTTTGGAAGCTTATTTAAATGGACACTTAGAAAATATTTTTATAAATGTATTCCGTGAACTGAAGATTGCCCAGGTAAATAAGAAGGTATAGTTGCAATGGACAAACGGATATTAGGCAGAGTCACTTTTTTAAGACAAAGATACTGGTAGTTTATTTTGGTCCCACATCATACAATGCAAACAAACTTACATTAAAATACATAAAGAAACATTGCCGAGACACCTTTTTAGGGTTGTGAGAGACACACGTAAAAAACATAGATGAATACACTGGGGACAAAAACAAATGTCAATATCAACAGTACAATAACACGTGACATTCAAGAAGTCAAATGACAGTATGCATGTCAGATGTTGTGGCATCTAAGTAAGTGGAGTAGAAAGTTCTATTTACAGGACCTACAAAGTCTTGACGTGTATTTAAAATGAAATGAAATGCTCTTGACACACTAGGCTGAGTTATATAAATATGTTCGCGGTCAAATTGACCTGACATGCAGATATCTAGAAACAAGTTTATTGCGCATATAAAGCTCCAGACCGAAGGCAGTGCGTCGTTTGCTGCTTCACAGTCATCATGGGACGTTTACTGTGTGCAGTGCTCGTGGTCTTAATGCTAACTAACTGTAACTGTAATCTCGGCCCGATCTGCCGAGGAATGGACACTTTCAACAGAGAATTGGAAGGTTTAAAATTTAAGCTCGCCAAGATGGACAGCAGTTTCCTTCAAAATGATCTCAACCAATACATCCAACGGCAGGTTAAAGAAGCCATGGCAGGGTTTCGTTGTGATGAGTCTTTGCCGAAAGTACGCAGTCCTCGTGTCGTCACAGAGTTGAGGAGACTGAAACAGGGACAACAGATGATGAAGAGACAGCTTTCTAGTATGAGGAAGAGTGTCAGAGAAGTCACAAAAGAGAAAGAAATGTGCAGAGATGAATATTTCAATGTTGAAAGAAAGATGGCTGAGACTTGTTCGCAGTGCGGTAGAGACAACACACTAATGAAAAGTGTTTTAAAGCATTGTAAACGACTGACTGTTAAATCAAATTCAGGAAACGATGTTAATTCTAAAGCAAAACCTGTCCAGCAAACACGAGTCATGAAGAAACTGCTTATTACTGAGTTAACGCGGGGTAAAATGATGCAGCTCAGTCTTCACAACAACATTTTGATCGAGCACACTCTCGAATTTACAAATATATCATCTTTATGTTTCATACAAAAACTAGGGAAGCTTCTTATTGGAACGTTTTCCCCAATCAGGATAATGTCAACGAGCCTGGATGGCAAAGACCATAACATGCTGAGAGCAGGTGTCTTGGCGAAGAGCATGGCGGTCGATGAAGGCAGAGAACTTGTATTCATGACAACAATGAGACCTGAATATAGCATCAGCAGGATAAGTACAAGGGGAGATAAGTTCACTGTCATCCAGAGAGTGACTGATGAAACAATGAATATAGCTGTGAACGCGAGAGAAAGGGAGGTATATGCAAGTAGCCTTTTCTCTGGAATGCTCAGACTGAGTTATGACGGTAAAGTTCTCCGAAAACTAACGTCTGGTGCTACGCATGGTTTAAGTTTTCATGGTGAGGGAAATGTTTTGTATTTCAACAATGGGAGAACTCTGAAGAAGGTGACATTGTCGGATGAAGTAGTGTCAGATGTCACCACTCTTGATGTTGCAGCTGCTACTCTCGCCTACTACAACAACACTGTGTACTATGGTGGAGTGGCTCGTACCCAGTATGTTGGAGCGGTGCATTTGGGTGAGAAGATGGTAAATACTAAACTTGCACAAGTAGATTACAGTGATGCATTGCTTATTTGTTTAGTCCCTTAATTTAATGATAAAATTTGACAGTACAAAATATTACAAATATTGGATTATTCGTTGAGTTCAATGAAAATTAGTTAACAATTCTGTATTGGTATTGTTCTAGAAATTACAACTTCATTGTTACACGATCCATCCATTGGTTCATAGATGAAACTATTCCAAATGGAAAAGATTGAAATGACTGAGCTGGTTATGATTGTAGTTATCAACAACTAATAACTGATTATATAGGATTAAACAATCACTTTGTCTCTTGCTATTCTGTTCAGCTGATTCAACCTATTAAACAGTCAAGAGTTTCTTTCTTGAAGTCTTGTGGCAATGCAAATAACTACATAATTATTAAGTTCTTGTATTTTTGAAAACTGATAAAATGGTTGCCCATGTGTTTGTCAAACGGTAGTTTTGACTTGATATGCACTGCAATTGTGTCTTTTGATATTAAAAAGTGTTCTTTAACACATGTTTTCCTTTGTTTTCAATGTTTTTTAAAACACACTGTATACTTTCCTTTGAGTACAAGTTAAAATAGTTATTCAAATAATCTCTCTATTTATAGTTTAGATGAACATTTAAAACTTCAATTGTAAGTTAATCCGATTACGGGATACACAAATTGCATAGCTTGCTCCAAGGACCCCCTTAGATTTTACTTGGACCTTGTTGAACAACAGATTGAGACGGGGTGGATTTAACTCAAAGGCGCAACAGTTAATTTATAGATAGAAGCTTTTTGTAATCACCCTAATAAAGATAAATATCAGAAATATTTATTTTCTATGTACAGAAGACTGGCGAGGTATATAAGAAGGCGAAGAATATAAAAATATTAGGCAAATTCACTTTTTTAAGACAGAGATGACTGATCCCACATAAACAATGCAAACAAAATTACTTTAAAAATACATGCCGAGAACCTATCAAGGATTATAAGAGACACAAGTAAATAAGTAAGTGAGTGAATTGGGGTTTCACTTAAATCCCAGATAGACACAAGTAAATGAGTGAATGAGAGAATTGGGGTTTAATGCCACTTTCAATAGTATTTGAGTTATATCGCGGCAAGACACAGGTTAAAAACTCACGATAAATACACTGATATGAAAACTAAAGTCAACGTTAACAGTTCAATAACACGTGATATTCATCTTTCCATAACCACTCATAGTTGAAATAAACTTTCTCAGCTACGCAATTTCCAGTAACGTTGCTTTTGTTGAACCATATCATTTGCCCACTGAAACGACTGAGAACAAAGTCCATTTCAACTTTTTATATACTCGACTCACACTTCTCCACTGACCTACAACTTAGAATATCAAGCCTACATCAGCAGGCTCAACTGATTTACGTCATTATCTACACACCAATAAAAGGGCCTTATTGCAGGGTTGTGTGCGCTGTCAACCATGGAGATATAATGATTACAATAATGATAACAATAATGATAATAATACCGATGACGATAATAATAATAATTATTATTATTATTATAATTATTATTATTATTATTATTATTATTATTATTATTATTATTATTATTAGAAGAAGAAGAAGAAGAAGAATCACCCTTAAAAGAATACATTTTGAATCATTACAGAGCTGGGATCCGTTGTACAAAGAAACTTAACACTGAGGTAAACCTTGTTGCTATTGATTAACATTTGAGCTACATGAAATAGATAACCAGAGACATTCCAATACTGTAAAGGTCATCTTACAGGCGAACGATGAAAGGAATAAAGATATTTTTACGCTTTAGGCTTTAAAATGGAGTGGTATAACAAATTTACCGTTATACATTATCTGGATTGGACACAAGCATTAGCGATTATTTCAAAACTCTTTTGGCATCAAGATACAATGAATTTGTGAAAGAAACGCTAGCAATTTACTAAGCGATTTGAATAACTCTTCAAGGCGAGATTAGTTAACAATACAACAGTAAACATACTTACAATGGAAAGAAAAACTCAAATGTTAGCAAGGAAATATTGATAAAAGAGGGATTGTACACGTCAGTTTTCTTTAAAATATCGTAATCTATGTTCAAATTTTATGAAAACTGCATCAGTATTAGCATTACAGTTTAATTTGCTATCTATTATTGTGCCAAGGTACTTGAATTCATCTACAATATCAATGTTGGAACAATATATACAGACAGAGGTTGTAATGTTTTTATTACATTCAACATAAGGAAGTTGTTTTCACAATACGTCAAACTGATAAACATTATCTTTTCAATTTATTCAATGAGTCATATTAATGTGATATCGTAGATTGTTACGGTTTCTTTTGAAAATTAATTCACGTGGAGAGTGAATAAATTAGGATACATCCTTGAGAGGCTCCAGTATTTGTCAACAAGATAGAAGACCTCGCTCTACAAACTGAAGTATAAAAGTCTCAAATGATATTAAATTGCAATTTGCACCCATATTCAGTAGTTTATCAAACAAAATGTGCCGCCTGATGGCATTGAATGCAGAAGAGAAGTCTAAAACTAAAGTTTTACATTACATGATTTTGGTAGCTCTTAAATCTTATAGACTTATTTAGAATACAAAGTTTAACATCTTTAACTATCCCATTGGCTCATTACGCAAACTTGTACGGATCAAGGGAGATGGAGAGTTGGTATAGTCGGCAATATACATTACATAATTGTTCACGAACATGTGATGGGACAATGCCTCATAAACCATTCAGTCACCGCGATTTGCGTATACTGAGTATTGATAACTGTAATTTATCTCTTGCTGATGTCACATCAATGTTTCTTGCATTTTCATGTAAAGATTGTTCAGCACAGGTCAATTTTTGCTAAGAAGCAGTTCAATATTTCGAAATGTTTCTGAATGATTCAAATTTTGAATTTTGAACAGCCGATTATGTTCTCCACACCTTGCCGTGCTTTGACTTTCTCTTTGTGAATTTCTGTATCAGAAGATATTGCATTATTGTTCGCCACCATGTGATAGAAAAATGCCGCAATAAAGTTTATCACAACTTTGTATATACTTGACTCACACCTCTCCGCTGATGATCATGATACTGATAATGAAAATACTTTATTACCCCAAAGAAATTCATTTTGAATCATTACAGAACTGGGGGTCGTGGTACAGAGAAACTTAACATTGTACTTAGGCTACTTTGGTGATCTAAGGCTACCTTAATGTTTTGTGCAACCAAAGTTTATCACAATTTCTTATATACTCGAATCATACTTCTCCACTGACGTACAGCTGAGAATATCAAGCCAATATCACAAGCTACAACTGGTTGGGGTAATTTTTCCCAACACCAATAAAGAACCTCATTGCGCGGTTGTGTACGCTGTCAACTCCTGGAATGTTAAACGTGCTCTAAATAATAGACCAATAGTCGATGGTGGACCATACCCTGGAGTTATAATGATGACAATGATATAAATAATAACAATGATAATAACTCAAACATTCGTTCAAACTTATATTAACCATCAATTCCTTTTGCAATATTATGTGTGTATGTGCTAGATAAACACATATTTAGAAATAATTTGCCTGCATGTTATGTGATGGTATCAAAAGTGTATGCCTTACCAATTAAAGCCATCGAAGGCGTATAGGCGTGTGTTAGCTTTCATAGAGATTTGATCAGATCTCATATAATTCAGGTTATTCCTGTCATCACATAAGATTTTATCATTGGACATCTTTTAATCTAATCTATGCAATAATAAACGGACACTACATTATGTTGCATACTATCCTATAATCTTTAGTCAAACTTTTGTCAAAATGACAAATAAAACTATCCATAGGTTATTTTGGATACCTAAACATAACACCAATCGAAAGCATAAGACAAAAATAAGGTCAAATAAAATATAACATTTTGAGACCGGAAGGGGTCTGTGAAGTTGGCAACCAGTTCCCAGTTCCCAGTTCCTTATTCAAATTGTGAAGTTGGCAACCAGTTCCCAGTTCCCAGTTCCTTATTCAAATTGTGAAGTTGGCAAACAGTTCCCAGTTCCCAGTTCCTTATTCAAATTGTGAAGTTGGCAAACAGTTCCCAGTTCCCAGTTCCCAGTTCCTTATTCAAATTGTGAAGTTAGCGACCAGTTCCCAGTTCCTTATTCGCTGACGGACTCACTGTAAGTTATCCCTATATTATCCCTTTCAGAATGGATAAATGTAAATGGGATAAGTATATGTTAGGTCTGCAAAACTCTTCGTATACACAAAAGATCACTTTCGTACACACTCGCATAGCTAAATACTGAGTTATTATAGGAGTTTTGAACTGTATGCTGAATGTGTGATGTTGGAGTCCAGTTCCCTATTCGACTTTGCTCTCGCTAACACCCGTTTATAAGGGAATAAGTATGTTATAGGACTGCCTAAAGTCTACCTATTACCAAAAGATCACTGTCATAACCGCTCGCATAGCAATACACTGACCTCATTATTTATGGCGTTTTGAACTGTATGCTGAATGTGTGAAGTTAGCAAACAGTTCCCTATTCGATTTTGCTCTCGCTAACACCCGTTTTAGAAAAGATAAGTTTATCATGGAATAAGTATATGTTAGATCTTTCTCATCTCACTAAAATAAAAGGGTAAATAAACGTTGGTATGGTTATAAGACATCATTTTGGATGTTTGAATTTGTTGCTGTCTTTTTCTCGCTGCAAGTTCATTATCATTCTCTCCGAACAAAGTTAGAACCTTCATACATTCCCATATCATATACTTATTCCATTTATCTATTCTGAAACGGATCATAGCTAGATACTAGATTACAGTGAGTCCGTCAGCGTTGAAGGAACTGGGAACTGGGAACTGGTCGCTAACTTCACAATTTGAATAAGGAACTGGGAACTGGTTGCCAACTTCACAATTTGAATAAGGAACTGGGAACTGGGAACTGGTTGCCAACTTCACAATTTGAATAAGGAACTGGGAACTGGGAACTGTTTGCCAACTTCACAATTTGAATAAGGAACTGGGAACTGGGAACTGGTTGCCAACTTCACAATTTGAATAAGGAACTGGGAACTGGGAACTGGTTGCCAACTTCACAATTTGAATAAGGAACTGGGAACTGGGAACTGGGAACTGGGACCGGTCATTTATTACAGGGGGGGGGGGGGGGGGGGGGGGGGGGGGGGGGGGGGGGGTCGGGGGTTTTCAGGGGAGGGTCAGAAAAGAATATGCAGCTACCAGGGGAGGGTCATGAAAAAAATATGAAAGGTTAGGGAGGGTCGCTTTAAAAAAAGACAGTTATAAAACCATCCATCTTTAGCAATGGAAAGTGGGGCTGAAACATTATCATAATGCCTTATGCTGTTGGACAGAGTTTATACAAGCACTTAACAGGTGTTTGCTATATTTTGATACAACAAAGATGCATATTTGATAACTAATAGACTCTTAAAACAGGTAGTCAAATTATTGATATCTGGATGATTATATTAATTATTCTCAATGATACAATGTTATGAAACCGTAACAATTTAGCAGATGGCTTGATTGGTGCAAATTTGTTAATGTAGCCATACTCATGGAAAAATATCTAAATGCATATTTAGAAAAATAAATTCCAATGTTAATATTCCAAAAATTGGGAACATTTGCTATATTCATACTTAAGCCTCCATACTTTTGGGTTTTACACTTTATTGTTTAAATATTATGTAACATGTAACAAATGTAACGTATGTAATTTCTGTGAAACCTAGATGTGTTTATATTATCCTTATCTTATGTACCTTCAAAATTCTATAGATTTCTTGTGCTACAAACTTCATGTAGACGTTTAAATTTGTTTTAATCAAACTCATGCACAAACAGTTTCAATGTTATGAAATTTGATAATTTGATTCCTATAAAGTAAAGATTTTATATTTTACATTGTTTGGTCCCATACTCGGAAAGTGTTTGTGGATAGACTTTAAACCTTTTTGGTTTAAAAGAAATCATTATGTCAAGAGCTTATCTCCAAACCTGGTCCTTCCATGGTTTTATCAATTTATGAATTCACTGTTTCAAGTTTTCAGTTGAATAATGTGGGCAAGATATGTATTTTGATGGAATGTGTTAACTAGTGCAATATCTTAGCTCTTTTTATCTCTTTTGAAATTAAATTCAATAAAGAAGTTGATCATCCATAAAAAAAATCCTTCTCTTCCTCAGTGCTAAACTATTTTGTTATTTAAAGATAAAAAAGACATTGTGATTTGAATTTTAAAAATAAATAAAAAATGAGCCTTAAAAGTAAGATAGAATTAAAGATAGAATTTACACTATGTTAAACACATGTGTGTATTATAAGCAATAGTATTCAAAACCTATTTTAATATACAGTTGATGAAAAAAAAACTCTAATAAAACTGATTTTAAAACACTATAGACCATTATCAGATATCATGTTAAACCCATCAATGGAAGGGCAAATCTGTTGGGTTTTTTAACATTATTTTAAGCTTTACTTAAAGAAGTTTTTCTTTTGGAAATATAGAAAAAAAATTGAATGTAGAACCGACCATACATTTTCAAAAGACAAATTTCAAGAACTTTCGTAGATATGATTTGGGGTGGGTCATGAAAAAAAATACGCTTAAATTGGAAGGGCCATGAAAAAAATTGCGACGAGTTGGGGAGGGCCACATTTTTACAGCCAATCCAAAGAGAAAACCTTGGTCTCAATGCTAACTAAATGTAACTGTAATCTCGGCCCGATCTGCCGAGGAATGGACACTTTCAACAAAGAAGTGGAAGGTTTAAAAGTTGTGATTTCCCGGATGGACAGCAGTTTCCTTCAAAACAGTGCTTCAGCCAAGAAATCTCTTCAAAATGGTCTCAACCAACACATCCAACGGCAGGTAGAGGCAGCCATGGCTGACTTTCATAGTGATGGGTCTTTGCCGAAAGTTCACAGTCCACATGTTAGCTTAGTGTCTAGCAGACTTAAACAGGGACAACAGATGATGAAGAGACAGCTTAAAAGTATGAAGAAGACTCTCAGAGAAGTCACAGGAGAGAAAGAAATGTACAGAGAAGCATACTTCAATGCTGAGAGAAAGATGACTGAGACTTGTTCGCAGTGCGGTAGAGACAACACACTAATGAAAAGTGTTCTAACGCATTGTAAACGACTAACTGTTCAATCTTATTCAGGAAACTATTTTAATTCTAAAGACACAAATACTGCACTATCAAACACGTCAGGACCTGTCCAGCAAGCACCGGCCATGAAGAAACTGCTTATTGCTCAGGTAATGGGGAAACAGTTGATACAGCTGAATCTTCAGCAACATTTCGACCAAGTGGTCTCTTGGTGTGCCTGGTGGTTCAACAAGTTTATGTTTCATACAAAGACTAAGGAAACTTCTTATTGGAATGGCTTCCCCAGGCAGGATAACCTCAATGAACCTGGATGCCAAAGACCATAAGACTTTTAAAAAGGTATCTGTTCGATGGGGTTGGCAGTCGATGAGGGCAGAGAACTCGTGTTCATGACAACATGTACATATCCCAGTATCAGCAGGATGACCACAAGGGGAGATAACTTCACTGTCATCCGGGACCTGACTTGACCATACAGATTCCCAATGCATATAGCTGTGAACCCCAGAGAAAGGGAAGTATATGTATGTAGGTTTAACTCTGGAATTTTCAGACTGAGTTATGATGGTAAAGTTCCCCGGAAACTTACATCTGGTGGTACGCCTGCTTTAAGTTTTCATGGGGAGGGAAATGTTTTGTATTTTAACGATGGGAGAAGATGTCAATGCCGGATGAAGAAGTGTCAGATGTCACAACCCTCAGTGTCAAAGCTTTTACTCTCGCCTACTACAACAATACTGTGTACTATGGTGGACATGTGAATACCCATCATGTTGGAGCAGTGCAATTGGGTGAAAAAATGGTAAATACTCATCTTGTGCCATTTGCGTACACTAATGCATTGATTATTTGTTTAATCCCATAATGTTATCATACAATTTGATAATTAAGAAATGAATTTCATCATATGGTTGTCCACACGGTTATAACCTGTTTGAAACTTGTAAGATAAACTTGTATAACCGGCAAGCTTGCGACGCCGGTTATACAAAAGTTTATCTTACAAGTTTCAAACAGGTTATAACCGTGTGGACAACCATATGATGAAATTCATTTCTTATAAATTCAAACGTTGTATTTAAAGCGAAAATGCATTCGAAATGCAATTCTATAGCTGCTTGTCGCACTGACCTACGTACCGGTTACACCAAGACGGATCTCTACCCGTATTCAGACGCATAAACAAAATAGTTCCAAAGACTCGGTAAAAATGACACTTTTTTATTCTACAAATAATACATTTTGTGTATCAAAAAACTAACAATGATTATATTTTTGGAAAAAAGTGGAAAATGTAAAGTTTAATTTAAATAGATCAAAGTTAACAAATAACACTCGAGTATTTACACTGTCCAGAATCTAGGTGACAGTACAGCGTGTTTTGGCTAGTTCCGGCACGATATCGTATAACCTGCATTTACTGAAGGTTATTTTGTATAACCCTCAACTTTGGGTTCATTGAAATGTATACCGATCACATGACCATGTCTGATCCAATCAGAATGCAGCATATCGTTTACATCACAAAGTCTGAATTTATTATAGAATATCACGTGTGACTATTTGCTGAGCCCGATGAAAACGGTTCAACAATGCCATAGTCATAATTGTTTTTCACTTTATAGCTTCATGGTGTACTTTTTTAGAAATCAACATCACACAATGCAT
This sequence comes from Phorcus lineatus, assembly GCA_921293015.1. NCBI lineage: Eukaryota > Metazoa > Mollusca > Gastropoda > Trochida > Trochidae > Phorcus > Phorcus lineatus. The sequence continues at coordinate 7,631,692 of OV121094.1, forward strand.
TGGTTCGAAGATGAAATTATTCCAAATGGTAAATATTGCAATGACTGCGCTGTAACAATGCTTTACTTTTCATGTTTGTATAAACACACTGTATATTTTCTTTGAGCACTAGTTTACATAAAGCCTGAATCTTTCTATTCTTTGTTTTTATTTACATATAAAAACTTGTGCAATGTTCAATTTTTAAGGTACTCCAATTACAGGATACATAACAAACAATGACTTGCTCCCAGGGCCCCACAAGTTTTCACTTTGACCTTTTTGAAAAACAGATTGAACCAGGGTCGATTTAACCTGAGGTTGCATTGATTCATTAGCCTTGATGGTATTGACTACAGAAGAGGAATCTACATATAAAGTTCTCACATATGAATTTGGAAGCTCTAAATGCTTATTCCCGCTTTTAAGAATACAAAGTTTAGCATTGTCGACGTCCCTTCTTTCTCAATACGCAAACTTGTAGCAAGATGGAGAGTTGGTGGTGTCTGCAAAATACATTGCATAAGTGTTCACAACCATGTTATACGACGACGCCACAAGATCCATCAGGTCCCGCCGCTTTCATTATGTCATTTCAGTTTTGAAAGCTGCAATATTTTTTCTGATGCTATATCGATGTTTTCAGCATCTTTGATGTTAGAATTGTTAAGCACAGCTTCTCGCTCGCCGCTAAAGATACGCGTATCGTGTAGAAGTTTTTTCAGTTCTTCAGAAAGTCTCTGATCGTCTGTTGCTTTGGTTGGAGAAGTTTTTTGGACAGCCGACACGCTATTCAACAAAAAAGTGGAAGGTTTAAAAGTTGAGATTTCCCGGATGGACAGCAGTTTCCTTCAAAACATATAATTTGTCTATAGCATAGTGCATTTCAAAATTGCCGACGTATTATTTCTCAGTGAATAATTATGATTGACACTTGAGAGCACTAGGAACTATACCAATATACTGCAAGGCATCATCTCATTTTGATGATGAGTCGCCATTAGATAAATGTTTTAAATCGTTATTGGGGGATATAGCTTGACAATGTCAACTGCTTGTTTTCTTTATGTGACCAGTGTGTAATAACATGACAAAACATTTAATAACAAAATCAGAAACGTTACAAGATAACATTTCAGTCAATCTTGAAAAGCTGGCAATGCATATGCTCTTTGTTTATGCGTTAGATTTCGTCGAAATTTTATCAGCTGTCATATGTTTCAAATTAAAAAACTTTGTCTTGTCATCAGCGAAGTAACTCAATGAGAGAGACATCTTTACTTTGCGCTCTATGGAAATAATGAACAGACACTATATTATATATGTAGTCGCTATATATTTTTGTCAAACTATTTTCAAAATAATGAAATTTCTATCCAATGATAATTTTCGATACCATAAAAGTTATACCAATCGAAAGCATCAGCCAAAAAATAATTCAAATAAAATATTACATGTTGAGACAATAATCTAACGCTAGCGTAAAAGAATAAATGCTTGACTAATTTCAATTTGTATACCACGATTATCTCTCATGTTAACTCATGTTAAATGTATATTTCTATAAACTCTCAGGAATTAAAGTTGAACGAAACAATCATCAATGTATACAGAGCATGTAAACTTCAATTGTATTCCTAAAAACAAAGTTATCAACAACAAAAAACTTTTTTTTGAACATGAAGTCGTATGACAGTATAATTGTCAGATGATGTTGTCGAATAAAGTGGAGTAGAGAGTTCTATTTACAGGACCAACACAGCCTTGACGTGTATTTAAAAAGTAATGTAATGCTATTCAAAAACTCGGCTGAGATATATAAGTATTCTCGGTCAGATCAACCTGACATGCAAATATCTAAAAACAAGTTTATTGCGCATATAAATCTCCAGATCGGAGGCAGTGAGACGTTTGCTGCTGTACAGCCACCATGGAACGTTTACTATGTGCAGTGCTCTTGGTCTTAATGCTAACTAAGTGTAACTGTAATCTCGGCCCGATCAACCGAGGAGTGGACACTTTCAACAAAGAATTGGAAGTATTAAAAGTTGAGATTTCCCGGATGGACAGCAGTTTCCTTCAAAACAATGCTTTCGCCAAGAAATCTCTTCAAAATGATTTCATACAACACATTAATCGGCAGGTAAAGGAAGCCATGGCAGAGTTTCGTAGTGATGAGTCTTTGCCGAAATTACGAAGTCCTCGTGTTGACTCAGAGTTGAGGAGACTAAAACAGGGACAACAAATGATGAAGAGACAGCTTTCTAGTATGAAGAAGAGTCTTAGAAAAGTCACAGGGGGGAAAGAAATGTACAGAGATGAATATTTCAATGTTGAAAGAAAGATGGCTGAGACTTGTTCGCAGTGTGATAGAGACAACAAACTAGTGAAAAAAGTTCTAGAGCATTGTGAACGACTAACTGTTCAATCTAGTTCAGAAAACGATGTGATTTCTAAAGCAAGCTCAAATCTAACTTTTGTTCTCGAAAGGTTAAATTCAAAGTGTAAAGAAAAAATCAAAGACTCTTTAACCATGTCAGAACCTGTCAAGCAAACACCAATCATGAAGCACCTGTATATGATTGAGTATATGGGGGGTCACGTGAGTTCTTTAAATCTTCACAGCAACCATGTGACCAAGCACATTGCCCATGAGGATGTGATAACATCTTTATGTTTCATACTAAGACTAGGATGGATTCTTTTTGGAACGCTTTCCCCAGACAGGATAAAGTCATTGAGACTGGCTGCCAAAGACCAAAACACGCTGCGAGAAGGTGTCTGGGCGATGGGGATGGCTGTTGATGAAGGCAGAGAACTTGTGTTCATTGCAACATGGAGACCTGAAGTTGGCATTAGCAGGATGACCACAAGGGGAGATAACTTCACCGTCATCCGGGAAGTTACTGGAGGATACAGAAAACCAGTTAATATAGCTGTGAACCCCAGACACAGGGAGGTATATGCAGGTTGCTTCAAATCAGGAATGATCAGACTGAGTTACGACGGTAAAGTTCTCCGGACACTTACTTCTAGTGGTACGCCTGCTTTAAGTTTTCATGGTGAGGGAAATGTTTTGTATTTCAACGATGGGAGATCTCTGAAGAAGATGTCCATGCTGGATGAAGTAGTGTCAGATGTCACCGTCCTTGCAGTGGAAGCTTTCACTCTTGCCTACTACAACAACACTGTGTACTATGGTGGAGGTGATTATGTTGGAGCGGTGCAGTTGGGTGAGAAGGTGGTCAATACTCAACTTGCACGATTACAGTACAGTAATGGAATGCTTTTTTGTTTAGCCCCTTGATATAATATATTATCATAAAATTTGATGGTAAAACATGACACAGGTGTTTGATTATGAAAATTAGTTTAACAATGCCGTGGTCATGATTATTTCATCACGACTTTTCTAACTGCACGACGTACTGTTTTAGAAATAATCATCATTGATACAAAAATCCAAAAGTTCGAAGATGAAATTATTCCAAATGGTAAAGATTGAAATGACTGAGCTGGTTATAATTGTAGCTATCAATAACTAATAACTGACTATATAGGATTAAACAATCACTTCGTCTCTTGATGTTCTGTTCGGAATTCAACTTATGAAACAGTCGAAACTTTACATGATGAAGTATTGTGGTAATACAAACAACTACGTCTTTAATCAAAATTAGCATGAACATTTCTTGTTTTTGTGAACCTGAGATAATGATTGCGCATGTGTTCATCAAACTGTACTCTTGACTTGGTATGCATTGAAATTGTATACCTTTGCTGTATATTTGATTACTCTTTGGATATTAAACATATTTTTGTAATACATGCTTACTTTGTTTTCGATGTTTTTAAGTAGTGTATACTTTCTTTTCAGCACTAGTTTATATAAGGCGTGAATCTCTCTATATTTTTGGTGAGATATACATCTAAAACTTGTAAATCTTCATTTTATTGTAAGTGATTTTGTTCACTGCCACACATAACGTTGGACATTCTATTCAGCAGCGTCCGTTTCACTTAAACTCTTAAAAATTAGTTTCATCTTACAATGGGAATTAAGAACGCAGACACAGGCGCCAGACTCTGAATTTACAATATCATGTAAGTATATGTACATGTAGCTATATAACATAAACATTATACTTACTTGATATTGTAAATTAAGAGTCTGGCGCGTGTCCACGCAGACACCAAATTACTTTGGTTACTTTTTTTTTCTTCAAGGACACCGTTGAACTTTGACCTCTCTTCGTATTGGTACACTGACTACTTTGTTAACCAAGTGTCGCCAAATAAGGTAACAGGTTTCTAAGGGGGGAAATACATTCATTTTGAATAAAAAAAACTCTACTTAACTGGCAATTTGCCCTATAAACCAATGTGTGAAAAAAGACGAGTTTTTAACCAAATTACAAAACGATTAATTTTCATTACTAGAGGCAGGAGACATTGCAATATAAGTGCCAAATATTTGAATAAGGTAAATTGTGCACAACTGTTAAGACTATAAGTCGCAAGCCTTGCAGTGAGCGTGCTTACAACTTGCTTACAACGAACGATCTCCCCGCGATTGCTTCGAAGAGCGCACGCATGTCAACCGTACATGGGGTTTTAACGCCACATGCAAGAGTATAATCCTTACATCATGGCTGCTTCTATTATGACAGGGAGAAAGTCCACAGGACTATTGAGGCTTTGGATTGCTGTGAAACCTGCCAGCATCGGCTGAAACTGGCGAACCATGGATGGCTTTGCGCTGAAAATCAGTGTAGCATTGCACCCAAACATGACCGCGTGCAGAACAGTTTTCTACTGCAGACAAAGTTGCCGAGCACTTAGAAGGTTCGAACCCCGGACCTCTTGGTCCGAAGCACACATACTAACTCCATGAAACAAATATATTAGTCCAAAAGTTGGAACTTCCTACTGTAACATAGTTGTCATGAAACGTATGTTATAAACTGCTAATCCCATCCCCAAGTAATCCCTAAGAAATAATCCATAAGCTGTTGTCAAGTGACATTGTGTTGACAACTGAGTCTGTGGGTCTTTAAAACCCAGGTTTGTCCAAAGAAAGGAAGTTCCTTCTCGGCCGTTGTCCTGGAGAGAGTCTCAGCCATGGGACTGAGGAGTTGAGTCTCAGCCAGGACTCGGCCATGGGCTAGTGACAGCCGCAATGAGATATGTGAGGAAGGACGCGCTGGGCGTCGTGAGGGCGAGAAAGATCGACGGCCAGAGTAATATAGAGTACTTGGAAGAAATAAAAGCCAAGAAAATACACTCTCGTCCTCTGGTTGAACCTTACGAAGTGTGTGCCTGCTGCTTGTGCTACACTACATCTAGCTCAAAAGGACATCTCACTTGAGCTTTCAGCTGAATAAAAGCCTCTGCCCTTGAATAAAGTGAGGAACAGAAAAGAAAAATTTATTATTTGTTTGTTGAAAAGAAGAAAACACGGATCCCAGTACGATCCCAAAATGTGTTGAGGACTATATTACACACTAGAGGATATGACGGAAATGCTGACATAACAATTAGGGAATTTTACACACCATATACGGATATGAATATCCAGATGTGTCAAGATGCCCTTTAATCAAACACTCAAGAATTGGACAAGGATATTGCAGTCTATTGTAAATTTCATTCAACAAAAATTCGATTAATATTTTTTTATCTTGATTCATAGTCCCAGAAATCAATATATTTCTCATATGGAATTTCCTCAGAGGGCTCAAACAAATCATAATTATTGTTAGTAATAATTAGTAGATTTACCACTAGATTGAGTTTAGACAGTAATCTTGACACCTGGAAAGATCGTACAGAGAAAGAGAGAAGAATAAAAATTTATTAGCGTTATGCGTGTTCTTCTTCCCCAGTTACCTACCTTATCTCCCATGAATTATAATCTGAACTGTCATTCTTTTTGAGTAAAAACCTACTGCATTGTTTTTAGTTCGTTTGAGTCGGTCCTTGTCACTAAGACATCTAGAAATGGTTTTTGTTTTTTTTTCATTCTAGCTATTCTAACTCTGGTATGCTGGCTGTTGAGGGGAGCAGTTCATTCAGATCATTGTCAGGTTGTAGGATGATGAAGGGGTCGTCCACCTTCCTAAACCAACACATTGGTATGACTGGGCCTTCACTTCGAGGTCAGTCATGTATATTTCAGTTAGGTTTGGGGATACTGACCTCGGAGTGAAGGCCCTGAAGACCTCCCCAGTCACACCAAATCGAAACTACTCAAAATCGAACAATCAAAATCTTAAGGGTGTGGTCTACAAAATAGATTGTAACTGTGGACACTCGTACGTAGCGTATACATCTCCACCTGTTAACATCAGAATCAAGGAACATTAATCATCAACGCCATTCTGAGAACAAATCAGCCATCTGTGACCACATCCAAGCAAACCCCAATCACACAATCAACTGGGAAGATGTAACAATCTTAGCCATACACCAGACTTCACAAAACGAAAGTTAATTGAAAGCCTTTTGATCAAACGTTACCGTTCTGAGATGAATAGAGGCCAAGGATATTACATTCCCTCTGCTTACGATGAACTCATCAATCAACCCTAGTTTCTTGTACAAACACTGCAATGTAGTCACTGAAAAAACCCACTTATAGAGGATTTGAAAATAAGGGGAGATAAATCCTCTAAGTTCATAACTTAGAAGAAAAAACCCAATAAAATCCCAAAGAATTCGTTCAATGAACTCTAAAATTCGGTAGAATTTCCGAAAATAGATCGATAAAATACCAAAATTATGTATTCGAACTTCTTTAAAATGTAAAATCACATGATTTCAGGTTGACTTTCCACCATTATCGACCGTGAAAACTCTGGAATTACGGATTTCTCACTGTTACCCTGACAATTAACGGTAAAATAGTCAGACTCTCGGTACCAATAAACCGTTCATGATTGAATTACGTAATATTTAAGAAAAACAAGCTCCATCAGTCTGACCCTCACCTCACCTCACCTAAATTGTTAATGAGAGAGGTACTTGTGGGGAGAACAATCGATTACGTAACGAGAGTAGTAGGTTAATTCTTCCCAAAGAGTGATTCTACCATGTCATTTTCCCACCATAACAGTAAATTTGAAGAAGTTTTAGACGTTATTTTCGGAAAAGAATGAAACCACGACCGTAGTATAGAAACTTAACGGGGAGACATGAATATTTCCCACCTGGACAAGTGGTCGACGTCCACCATCCACGTTGATAAGTCAAGACTGGCAAGGACTTCACTTCAGGGTCATCCCCCCTTCTTCTGCGAGTCTGCCAGGAAGTTTAGTCTCCCAGGAATGTGCCTCGCTAGAATTGACATTGTCCAGGCATCCGTGAGGGTATAGAGATCCCTGGTGACTTGCATAAGATTGACAGATCTGGTGCCTCCCTGCTTTAGATGTAGGCCACGACTGTGTAATTGTCTGTCGCTATGACGATGCTAATGCTTATGTGGTTGAGCGCTAGTAGAACGGTCTTCAAATCATTTATGTGAAATGAAGAATCCATCTGGCTCCATGAGCCGCTCGCTTTAAATTTGTTCAAATGAGCACCCCAGCCGCTGTTGGACGCATTAGTGTGTTGAGATTGTGGAGGGACAAAAGACAACCTATCATGACATGTGCCCTCAATGTCCACCATTTTAACTCCAAATGAAGTTGACTTGTTGGAGATATCTGGGTATCCAACGGCACTTGGCAGAAGTTGTTCACCCACATTTGTAGGTGCCGTAGGTTTAGTCTTGTTCTAGGGTGAAGGCCTGAACTGAGGACAGTGATCCTATGAGAGACATCCAAGCTCTGATGGAATGAGGCTTCCCTTCTCTTAATTTGCGAATGATATCTTGGATGGCTGACCAGCGGGCCAGAAACTTTATGTGACGGGTAGGAATGAGTTCCGACTTGTCGGGATGAATTATCCAGCTCAAGTGGGTAAAGACGTGACTGACGAACATGAGATGATCACTTAGCATGACTGAGTTCTGATGGCAAAGCAAGAAGTCGTCTAGGTAGCCATGGATAAAGACCTGTCTGAGGTGCAGAAACTGAAGGACGGGAGCTAACAGCTTTATGAATAGCCATGGAGCTATCGAAATCCCGAAGTGAAGGACCGTGAACTGAAAATGCCTGTTGTTGACGGCAAACGGCAGGTATATTGGAGACTTGAGATGAATAGGGACGTGGAAGTGGATTGCTTGAGGCGGTACATTATCCAACTGAAGGATGTAACCCTGCAGTACCACAGATAACATCAACGGGTCGGTTGTCACACATTCCCAGTTCCGATAAAAAAAACCAGTCCCAGCCATCCCTCTAAGGGCGAGTGGAGAACCGGATGGGGGAAGAGAAACTCTTGAGAGGAGTCGGTGAACGGAAGCTATCTTAGCCTGGAGCGAAGCAAGAGTCATCGCCCTTTCCCCTTGGAACCACAAAAAGCCTGGAATTGCCCCTGGATGACTTGATCTGATCCCTGGACTGCGGAGGATGGAAGTCTCGTTGGCCCTGCAAGTTCCAACGGGACTGGCAAGACGGTGTAATCTGACTGAGCGAAGGCTAGGTTTGAGCCGTAGGTCTGGAGGACCTGTTCCCGCGGCAGGGGCTGTTATAGCTGCCCCTGTCGAGGAGGGCCTGGGTCAATTTCACATTGAGGTTCTTAGTTGTCTGGAACTCCTGGGACTCGCTAGCTTCCTTGCAAGATCTGTTAAAGAGAGTGGGAGCTTGGATGGGTTGAGTCAACAAGGAATCTTTGACGTCAGACAGTACATCTCTAAGCCGCGTAAGCTGTTGTTCCCGCTCTGACAAGATTACTATCGAGTTGGCCGAAGCAGTTGCAATGTCTTATGAGCCTTGGTAAACTGTGCCTAGAAAACCATGAACCATGGCCACATCATCAGTCCTCATGGTAACCAAGGTGTCTGGAGAAATCCCATCATAGGAGTGGAATTTGGGTGGCAATTGTTCCATTATGCCAGCACAAAACACGTTCAAATAAGAGAGAACATACAATGCGTGTCGTGCATTGAAGTCCAATTCAACAAAATCAAATCTAGAGACAGACATCCTGTTCTAGGCGGGAGTTGACGAGGGGTAAGCCGGTTAAAATCCTTGTCTAAGGAGGATAGGCCGTTTCCCGTGAATCGATTGTGGAGCAAGTAGGACGCCTTTGCCCTAAACTTGGGTACAGAGATGATGATTCTTGTGTAGAGAGCTTCTCATTCACAGAGTTGAAAGCAGCCTTGACTACTGATGAATGAGGCAAAGATAATTTGTGAGCCAGGGAGGGAGGGAGCGATCCCGACTCCCCCAACTCATCAAGGAGAGACCTTTTCTCCGAGATAATTGGTACCGTGGAAGGCTTGAGTTTATGCAGATACTCCAACAAAAGATACAACAAAAGACCAATTAGGATCCAAGTCCATTATATTATCTTCTGGGGTATAATCAAGCAATCCTCGTGAAAAACATCTGCTGAGTCCGTGTCAGTGGACACATGACAGTGAGAGACGGGTAAGTCCCTTTGACCCTTTGGTTCGGCTCAACGGCTGGTATGCCGACCCCCTTCTCACCTGGGCCCCTGGCCAGGGAGTTCGGGAAGTTATGGCTGGACGTGGCCGTAGCCAGGAGAAATGCTGTTTCGTTCTCTGCTGGATCTTGTTAATGTTAGTTGAAAGGGAGAGTATCATGCTTTTTAACTGGTCAAATTCCACAGGCTTGTCGGTTTTAGAAGATTTCGACTTTTTAGACTATGTCTTAGGAGAGGGAGAAACTGAAGCCTTGCATTTCGAAAATTTAGTTTTAGATTGTTTGTCTTTTGTCAAATCTTTACATAGTAGAGTTCAGAATCGCCACAGCCCATACAATTATAGTGTGGGTCGCCGATACACAAGTACCTTTTGACACATTTACGTTGTATGGAAGACATGATCCGAAGGGGAAGAGTAAATTTATAACACTCAAAAGAAAAAAGGAAAGATCTCACCCAAGTCCAGGAATCTGTGAACATATCACAAATCAAAAGATGAAAATAATCCAATCACAAGTAATCCAAGGAAAACACAGGAATAATCAAAGTGAAAAACACAGGTAATCCAAGGAATCAAAGAAGAAAACAAGATCGTAACTTGAGTGAGGCAAGAAAATTCCTCTCAATCTATGAACGATATTCACTCAGAGAAGAGAATGTCAGTTCAGATTTGAAATTCAGGGGAGATAAGGGAGTTAACAGGGGAAGAACAACATGCATACCGCTAATAAAATTTTATTTTTATTTTTCTCTGTACTGTCTCTCCTAATGTTGAGATTACTGTCTAAACTAAGTCCAGTGGTAATATTTACGCAATAATTAGTTAGAGCAGCTTATAGCAAGGCAAATACTTGCAAACACAAAGACAAACAAAACGTCCAGTCATGAAAATAATGATATACATTGGTTCGGCTCAATGTTTCATGTTTTAATCCCCATTTTTCCAAACATACACTCAATACATCACTTTACATCACATTAATCACAATTGATACAATATATTTGTAAAAATAAATTCAGGGTATTTACAATGATCTCTACATCACGGCATAGTTACTCGATTTTCTTTCATTATTGTACCAGAAAAATAAAACATGAAATATGTTTGTAATAATAAATGAAATTAATATCTTACTCACAAAATATTACATAATTCATTTCAATTATTGACCAGGAAGTAAAGTTCCATCAGCGTTTTTGAATCTGCAGAGCTCTGGATGTAGATTTTCGAGGCTCTCTTAGCGCTAAGATTGTCGTAACCACATCGGTGGTCATTCTCTGGCTTTGTCTTAGGCGATTTTCGAAACCATCATAAACTTAAGATATCTAAGTTAAGATCATAAATCTAAGAAAGGTGTATACCTGTCGTAACTTACGATGCACCCACTTGTCTCGCATTCAAGAGGGTGCCGCTAAAAGCGGTCCAGTTAGCTTTCCTCGGGCTCCTAGATGAACTAGTGGCACCCTCTTCACCCAGACTCTGGCTGTCATTCTCCATGTTGACATCTGCTAGGTACAAGGAGAATCCCCGTGACGTCATCAGGAAATCCCTACAGATTGTTTACGACAGCTGTCGTAACTCGATTTAACTTACAACAGATTTAAGATAGTTTCGAAAATCGCTCTTATCTGGGGGTAAGATCCTCTTAACTTTGAACTTAATTGCTTACGACCTGTCTTAGTTATGAGAGCTTTGAAAATCTAGGCCCTGATCTTTAAAGGCTGAAGGAACAGGATGAATCTTTCAAAGATAGTTATTAATTGGGGGAAGTACAGTAATTAAGGTCATAGAATCAAGTTTGTAAGGCAACTAAACTTGGCTAATTATTCTTCATGAGCAAAAATCTGATCACTTGCACCAAGATTTTCATATTTATGCCCGTTTTAAAGTTTAGGATGACGCTGCTTATTGGCATATGCCGTTTGAGACCGGTGAGGTACCGAATCAATTGCAATCCCATCGCAAGTACGATATACCTGAAATCTAGTAATTGCAGCACCAATATTAATGACAGACACATTATTCATTGAGTTTATCACCTTTTTGCTATTTCTGTATTTGAAAAAAGGTAAGCTATTGGCTATTTTCATTGGATATTCAGCTGGAAAATTTCATGTGTTCCACGTCATGGCCTTAGCAAAATGACGTGGTAAGGACTAACGCTTGCCAAAGACATAGGGTAGGGTGTTCTGAACTTCATTATTGCGGGCTAGAATGCACCAGATTTCTGAAAATTGTTGCAAACATCAGGGGAAACATTTCTGTGAGTGATTAACTATTTGTCCAGTGTGCATTACAATTTGCCTTGCAAAAATGAGACTATGACTTTAATATCCATATTTCACATTACAGTCAAACCTCGTTTATCCGGACGATTTGGTTACAGGTAAAAATTGACCCAATAGCGAGTATAAGCGAGTATTAAGTAAGTATTAAGTAAATGTACAGATATGGTTTGAAAAATCGGCGTCCAGATAGTGAGGTTTCCGGACAAGCGAGGTTCGAATGTATTTTATAGCGAAATCCATTTAGGACTGATTCCGTTTTGTAGAATGACAATATGAACAGATGTGAGTCCTTGATGTGGTGAAATAAATAACAACTTATCCATAAGTCAAAACCAACATGATCTAATCTTCAATGCAATCCCTCTACCGGTTTACAGAATCATCTTTGGTAACCTGTCCAAAAGGTCTGACAATTCTCGTAATGTTCTGAAATTATTTTCATGCAGGCAAAAACAAGTCATAAGTGGTGAAATAAGATAATAGCTGTATAAAAGATTGCCATGAGGTTTTTTAACATGTCATCGCCACAAATACAAGATTTCTCCATCGAGATAGCATTTTTTTAAGTGCCAAAGGATTTTGATACAAAACTAGCATCTGACTACATACATTCAGACCCTGAAGAAGAAAATGCAGAACTAGGTTGAACTAGGCAGAACCGGTAGATGCAACATTTTGAAGCCTTTATTCCTAAGATAAGGATATTTTGATTGGACTTGATAGGATTTGAGGGACATAACACCAAAGAACTTTTCCTTTGTCTATATACAACACAATATGGGAATAACAACACAATATGGGAATACAAACTCAATCTTTCATCTCAACATCTTTCAAATCTCCAGGGTGATTGTTCTGGAAAATCGTGATTCCTACCGGCTCCTGGATCCAAAGAGTTGGTTCCCAGCAACTTTGGTACTTTACTTGCTTAACTAATCAACATGTTGTTGACATTTGAGACAAAATCAAATCAGAGATATTTTCTTCATCAAGAATCTGTTACAGCACATAACTTAGAAAAAGATAGGGAGGTAATAAAGTTATAATTACAATTGATGTCAACAGAGCTCTGACTAAAACTTTAACACCATGGCCAGGTTTGTCTCACTCTCAAATGTCTAACAATTACTCCCTAAATGATTGCACACATATAAACACCAGCTATGTAGATAGTTATGGTCATAACAGCCTGAAGTATACAAATGTATATCACGCTGTTACTAGGCAACCAGTCACAATTAAAGACTGTTTTTTTGCAGATGGTTGGACTAAGATCAAACAACAGTTCGACTACTGCTGTACGGCTGAACAATCATTCATAATTACAAACAGATGACCTTGACCCTGCCTGCATTGTTCAAGAGCACTTGTTCAAGCTAAAGTTTGCCTTTGCTGTCTATACATAAAGGGGCAGTGGAAACGTTTTTTAAGTTAAAGTACCCATGAATGTGAAAATAAATGTTTTCAATTGCAAGATACATTTTTTAAACGAAAGGTTCTGAAACGAATGTACAATGATCAGTTAAGCTTTGAAAATCAAATATCCTGAACTCAATGATTTAAAGATGTTCACACAAAAAATGGCAGTCAGTGGTTTTTGCTCAATACTTGATAATTTCATCTACGACTACAGATGATAAGGATGATGTTGTGACTTATGATTATTTGGGAAAAATGGAAGAAATAATTCTTTATAGAAAACATACTACTGCTCCTTAAACTTTCAAGCAAAGGTCGGATCTGTTGACATTATTGACTTTGAACATGGGACAGAGTGGTCGGGTTATTGGTTTAAAATCAGGAAGGCTATTAAATGGTTCACTTTTCCATCATCATCATTACCCAAACAAAATACAAACTTTAAAAACCAAAAATATATATATATCATAAAAAATAAAAAAGAACTTCAGGACATTTGAGATTGTATCTATCAAGAGGTAAGTAATATCATTTCTAAATATAATTGTGATATCAGAGCATTCTCTACCACCTTGTTTCTCAACTCAAATGTTCCCCTTGTTAAAATTGGATAAAAAAAAGTTAAAATTTTACTTACGATAAAGAAATTACATGAGACAATCCTAATTTTTATCCAAACAAAAATCACATTCCAACCGTGATCAAGCAAATCTTGACTTTTTGGGGCCAAGAAACTGAATTGAAAAAGAAAATGACAAAAAAATTCAAAATGGTCAATGTCCATAATTTCATCCAATTAAAGATCTTCTACATCACCAGCGTTTGTTACCCTTGACTTCTCAATAGTAAATAGTAAAGGCTAAACAGTAAATTTGAAACAACAGTGTTGATAACAGAGCTAACTTTGACTGCAACCAATCAGGAATCATTACTTCCAGCCAAGATAGAGGTCCATATATAACAGATTTTTCCGTGAAGAAATTACTTGTGATTTCTCTGGAATGTGTTCAGGGGTATGTGTGTGTTTTCCTGAACAATCCCTGGAGACAGTTGACGGTGGCCCACTTATTAATATCACATGTCACACAGCCAAGAAACTTGTATTCCATCCAAACATCTTCATATTGGTAGAGTCTTTTGAGCCGTTTTTGATGCCGCGGAATAAAATACTTTTGAGAAGAATTTCAAGCCAGTCTGTCCTCCTGGAATGTAACTAACAATGTACCTGGAACACAAAAAGGAACAAACAAATCTGAAAGGTTTGAAATTTACTGTTTGGCATGAAATTGAATATCACATATAAAAGAAATCTGTCGAACATGAAGCTTTAACCTTTTAGCTGCGAAATTAATATGTGCCAGAACATAACATGGTTTAGACATTATAAATATTGCTATATGAGTGTATGTTAAGGTTTACAATAACTACAAAATGCATGAAAGGAATAATCTACTTATGGCATACACAAATGACAAAGAGTTCCAGTGCACCATCCTGCAACATCAGTGTATTTGCCTTTGCCCAGCTCCATCATATACCCTGATATCTTTCAGCCTAAAACACTCGTATCACTAAATATAGCAAGCCAATTGAATGACTCGCATTCAGCGATTTCCGCATGAGAGTTCAAACAAATGCCAATGTAGGCTATAAATAACCATGGGTAACCAGCCGTAAGTGATACGAGCGTTTTAGGCTGAAGGATATCAGGGTATATGATGGAGCTAGGCGGAAGCAAATACGCTGATGTAGCACCTCCCTTAAACCAACAAGACAACGTTATGGGTGACAACTTCTTCATTTATATCATACGTTTCAGGTGACAGAAGGGGTAGGCAGAAGCTAAGGATCATTGAGGCAATTTTACGAGTATTCCACTAATATCTGGGTTGCTAGTAATATTGCAGAGAGAAAGTCTGCAACATAAGGTGTTGCTATGCTCTGCTGTGAAACCTGTGGTTAGAATTAGCAAACCATGGGCGGAACTGTGCTGTATTCAGTGTAGCATTGCACCAAAACATGTAGAACAGTTCTCTATGGCAGACAAAGTTGGGAGGATTCAAACCCGGACCTACTGATCCAAAGTCAGATGTGCTGACCACTGTGCTAAACCACCCCGAGCTCAGAAACGGTGTGTTGAATATATAAACACCTTGTCATAAATCTAGGTTGGCGTTTAACGCCACTTTCAAGATTATTTCACTTATATCGCGCGTGCTAGTATTATTGCAGGGAGAAAGCCCATAACACCATTGTGGCTATGCATTGCGGTAAAACCTGCGAACATCGGCTGGTACTACGAACCATGGGTGGTACTGCACTGAAATTCAGTGTAGCATTGCACCCAAACCTGACTGCGTGTAGAACAGTTCTCTACTGCAGACAAAGTTGCCGAGCCCCTGGCAGGATTCGAACCACAGACCTCTTGATCCCGTCATAAATTTACCAAACGCCTTTGAAGGATTTCCACTGATTTCCAAGGATCAGACTGAGAATTCTTATACTTTAAACCTTTGCATTATGATGCAATTATTATTAACTAGCTTTTAAATTTACTTTTATAATGTCAATTCAACAAATCATTTACTACTTTGTTGAAAATGTTGTCACAAAGGTAATCAGAAGCAAAGTCACAAAGCTTCAAGCAATTGATGAAGTAAAACTGAGCAACATTATTCGAATAATACGTACCATACCAATGCTACAACTTGTGCGACTGCAAAAAACACCGTTAATAATGTGCTTTTGACCTGAAAAAAAAAACATAAATAAATTATGAAGCAAATAATTTCCATGACCTTCTTAGTAATGGAGTTACTTGTCAGAATGTTATTGAAGTTGGAGCAAAATAAACCCAAAACAGAGAGTGCCCTTACACGGTAACATTGTCATTTCAATATGGATTGTCTTGTTACAGTCCATTAGAATATAATTCTTGGGGGAGATTTTATCTCTAACTCAAAAATCAAAACATCAATGATTTGAAAAGACATATATATGTCAATTACTGGTTTTCCATGAAAATCTAAAAACAGCCTTATAAATGCACAGAGGTGTAGATATCACATCCAATATACATGGATACTAGTTATGTAACCTAACAAACACTATTACTTTTAACTGCCCTACTGGCTGTTTTAGATAAGTCTCCAAAATTACGTTTGACTATTTGACGAGTACCACTGTCCGGTTTTCGATCATAATTGAGACGTTCTACCTTCATATTGTCACTGTAAAAAAAAAACCAACCTTTAAACTGTGTCTTTCTGGTAAAAGTCGATACTTCGCGATCAAATGACACCACTGATTAAGTTTGGCATATATGACTCCAAAAACTCACGGAGTGGCTCTGTAACTTGGTTCTACTGTCAGTCTTTTAGGTTAATGATTTTTTTAAAAAAACAGACCATAGTGTTATATGATTTAATTTAGATTAGATATGCAGGGATATAAAGATTTGAATAGAAAACAAGTTGTGTAGCATTAGTTGTGCTTTAGTATCTAGATTCTAGATATTTTAATAACTACTATCACCAGACAATATATATTTATATATAAAGCATGGGTATTTCAACACATTAGGCACAATCAAACACTAAACATTGCAACAAGAGTCATCATTGATTGCAAAACTCAATTCTATTGCAACCATTTCAGGATTCATTACAACTCGCCCACAAACTGCTCCACTTGTTACAGAGGTAATCTGGGAAGAAAAGAATTGAGTATTCTCTGTGAAGAGAAAATGGACTCACCCTGATTTATAAGTGTAGAGGATACAGAAGTCATTTCTTGTGTGACCTCTGTAACAAGTGGACCTAATTTTGTGTTTACTTCAAGATGACTCACCCATAAAAAGAAATAAGGAAAATACTGAAGTCGTTGCTCCCGAACCTGGGTAGGAAGTGAGGTATATTTCATGATTCATTCAAAATGGACTCACCCAGATTGAGAAATACAGCGTGGCCAGCATGGTGCCAAAGTAGGCCGTTGTGAAGGGGAGTCTTCCCAGAGAGCAGAGATGCTTGAAGTGATGAACTGGACCCCAGAGGAAGGAGAAACTAAGAGAAACAAGGGGAGAGGTGAGTTCATCTTCAAAAAATGAAAAGCTTATAATGAGAATCTTTTGGATATACAACTTTTTTATTCTTGACAGAAAGAAGCTGTATATTACTAAATGGGCAGTAGCACGCTTTTTGAAAATTCTTTTTCTTCACATTTTCCCAATAAACATAAGTTTAAGCCAAATGTATTATCTCCAAAGGGTCAAACATATCATTACTAAACCTACTTCATCCATTGTAGTAAAAGAAAGTATTGAGTATCAAATAAAAACTACTGTCAGCCATTTTAGTGTGAACAACTTTCAATCATTTGAGGTAGGAAAATTTATTCCAATAGCTAAAGTGAAGTTGGTTCATTTGCTTTAGAACTGAATCTTTTGATTAAAAAACACTGTCTTGCAATTTGACACATTCACTTTTATTTGTGAGTTCACTTAATTCATTTCTTTTAAAAATGTGCTACTGCCCCTTTAAATTTGCTTTTGTAACCCTTCAGCCTTACATCAGTTCACCTTTCCCAGCCTTTTCTTTCTGCAGTAGAAAATTCAATAAGTTTGTAGGTTGTAACCCCGGAGACATTAATTACTAATTCAGGCCCACACCAAATCTACAAATCATTGGCTACAGAACACTCTGTTCTAAACATTTTGGTTTTCTATTGCTCTTGTTTCAAGAAGATGAAAATATTCATAAGGTGTAGCCTCTTTGGCCGGTATTTGCGGCATTAGAATAAACAAATCTACAATTAGAATACCTATTCATCGGCAAAGGTACATGTACACAAATATTCAACTCTATAAGAGTCAGTGGTTCTCTAAAATGGTAAGAAAGACATCATGAATAGAGGGAAAGATTGGTGAGTTGTTGAGTTTGTGTTTAACGCCTCTTTCAAGATTATTTCACTTATATCTCGACTGCTAGCATTAATGCAGGGAGAAAGCCCGCAATACCATTGTGGCTATGCATTGCGGTGAAACCTGCGAGCATCGGCTGGAACTAGCAAACCATGGATGGTACTGCGCTGAATTTCAGTGTAGCATTGCACCCAAACCTGACTGCGTGTAGAACAGTTCTCTACTGCAGACAAAGTTGCCGAGCCCCTGGCGGGATTCGAACCACGGACCTTCTGATCCGAAGCCGAACGAGCTATCCCACCCCTGGAGGGAAAGAGACGCCTGATGTCCTGAAATAAGCCCACATCAGAGCCACCATATGCCTGGCCTCCAGGATCTGTATTAAGGGCCAGAGAGTCACCATATAATATATGATACAGATTGATGGAGGTACCTGTATACAAGTTTTGAGTTCTCTAGAGCTAATGGATCTGAAGAGATGTTAAAGTGTAAACAGTTTGTAGACGGATGGATAAAAGAATGGATGGATGCCAGACTCCATGACATAAGCCCATGTGGCCTTTTAGGTCTGATAAACTAAAAACTCACATTACATACAATCCTTATGACACACTTTCTCTATATCAAATAACATTAAAATCAGATGGAACCCTTCAGTTGTACCTCACTGTATTTCTGATCAGAGTACTGTTCCATAAATGTCTGCCTCAACCCTGATTAGCTGGATTTTAAAAGACACCTAGGGAACCAAGATCGGAAGTACAGCATGTTATCAATAATAGGTCCCAGCTGATTTAAATGAGATTGCTCAATATCTTACCTTGTTATGACGAACAGGCTGCCAAGGGAATACAAGAGCGCAAATTTCCTTGCCTTGAGGACCAGGAAGGGGACATACAGGCTAGCCTGGAAACATTTTACTTGATTAAGTCTTTCTCAGTGTAATTAATTTAATTGTGTGGCAAAATAGAGCTATTGACTTTGGTAGATCATCAAAATATTAATAATTCATTATCCAAATTTGATGATTTACATAATAGGCAATAGATTTTTTAGAGCAATCAACCACAAAACATATATAATTCAATTATTTTCATTTTGCAGCTCTCAATCTCAAATTTTGTAACTGCCTCTCAAAACTGCCAAATTGCAATTTTGTTTTACATATGACAAAAATAGGCAATTTAACAAATAATAGACCCATTCACAAACCCAATTTCAGCAGATCTAGTGGAATCAAAAATAAACTATTGAGCCATGGGCTTAATACATTAAGGGGTAAAGGCTGACATATCAAACTATACAACATTGTGTTAATGAGTCTCTATCATGTTTTAAACTGCCACCAATTTAAGGAATTATAATATGTATTGGTGAAGATAAAATAGGTGTTGGACTTACTCTCAGTTTATGGTTGAGGTATATCTACACAATATTCAAGTATGTCAGACCGTTGTAGATGTTAAAGCTTGTGACCAAAATCATTTGCTGCCATTACATTCTTGTGCAATTCATCTCTTGACATAACATACTTCTACAATTTAACTGATGAACAAAAATTTTAACAAAATTTTCAATATTTATGAAAAGGGAATTCCCAATGATTTACACCCTGAGGCTTTTGATAAGTCAAGATCTGGCAAGAGATAAAAGTCTTTCACTTAATTCACTATGGACCTGAAACTATGCTTGTACACAACAATAATCAGATCACATTGATATCAATTAACATCTTTATGAATGTAAGTTTCACTGAAGGCAGAATTTCTGTTATCTTGGAATTAGGGAGTTTACTAGGATTACAAACACTTAATATAAGGGACATAAATTAATTCATACTGGTAATTGGAGAATAGGGCATTTACAAAAAGGCTGATGGCAACTAAGGCCAAACAGTCATGGCAACAGAGGAAGAGGCTATGGCAACTAGAGAATTAGCCATTGATTGGAGCCATTACCTAATTTATCTGTTGTGGCGTACAATTATTAACTCACAGATCCAATTTATTTTCAAGCCAATCAACTACTACTTTACCATGAAAATCATTGCATCAAAAAACTTGGAAACATATATGGCGGTTTCCTCATATTTTCAACTGGTAGTTTCTCACTGGGCGTTTCATACTCACCAAAGACATGCAAAATGTTCCGAGAAGTAAACAGGTCACAAAACCAAGCACTCGTTGCTTTTTGGACTGAAACACAGACAATTTCATGATATAATGATTAACAATCAGAAAATTTCAGCAGCAGAAACGTTGTACAAACAGGCTGAAAAATTATTATTATTACATTATTATAGGGGTTTTTTTATCCTGGAACCAGTTAAGTATCTGAAAAGTCTGTTCTGCCATTGAAATTTCCCTCTCATGTTATCTTTACTCCTCAGATTGTTCACAAAAAACAGACGAGAGTTCACACGCTGTTCAAATATGCAGACATTTGGGCGCTTAATCTTTAAATTCTTTCTAAAAGTTCACAAACATCCAGACCTCCATAGGTTAAATCAAGCCAATATTCGATTTTGACGTCACCGAAACAAGTGAAACTTGGATGCAAGTTTGTTGAATGACATCTAAATTACGTAAACGGAACAATTTATCATGCGGATTGACTATTATTGCTTATTTATAAAAGTAAACTGGGGAGGAGGAGGGTCGGAAGTTTTAATTCACCGGTTTACGAAACGGTCTGGTCTACGAAAACTCCGCATCGCAAATATCTTAAAAAGGGCTAGTGTACCAGGCTTGGCAACAGCGGGTCAGCCTGGGCTTGAGCAAACCAGTTTCCCGAAGTATCGGTAGGGCTGATCTCTTCCTCATTTTGTTTTCCTCTCAACCAACCGAATCCGGATTTAATACTTGACGTTGAATTTTCACTTTTAGCCAAGGAATTAGATGACGATGAGCGTGACAGATAGTCTTGCAGGCTTTTATTCAGGTCAGCCATGTTGTCATTTGCGGTTAATACTAAAGTTGAGATTTACGAAATAGGATTTCAAAAATCTTTTGATATTTGAACAACATCGGAACTACATCTCTATTTAAATGCATTAATATTTATCTAAAGTAATGCCGAACTTAACACCACTCATTTCGACGAATAAGCAACTCTGAACAATCTCAATTGTAAATCCCAGTTGTAGTTTTAATAAAACCTAAAGGTCAAGGACATTACAGATATTTACTCAAAGAGAAATTTTCGTTAATTGATTTTGTCAACATATTGTTCACAACAATAATATAAACTACTTACGTAGTATTTTTATCTAGTAGATTTTCTAATTTACCTACCAAGTATTGAACATTATCTTTATATCAAAAATTGTTTTCAATAAAAGCATCAATCAAATACCTTGATAACCGTCAAATATATTTTTCGCTCGCTGAATACTATCCTGAACAACAAACTATTATCTTTACTACAAATTTCATAACTAGAGCATTCATTCAATCCTGTCACAGATCTTAATCGCACGTTAAAAGTCAAGATCTTCAACATCTATAAACTGACATTTCTACTTACTTAATATTATCTGCAAAGCATGTTTTTAATGTATGAGTGAATGATCTCAATTGGGTCCTATAATGCTATATTAGATTGAAATGGGATTCAACTGTAGAATCATGAATCAAATTAATAATTCCATAGAATTAGTTTTATTCTTACTTTGATGCATGTTTTTAAAAAATTCTAGATGTATTTTTTTGTACCACGTTTTAATTTAAAACTCCCTTTTTTTTTACCAAAAACACATCACACTGTGACATGTAATGAATTTGATTTTAATTTTACATCAAAATGAAATCAAAGTCTTGACATCATACCAAGACGTATGTTGTAGATAAACGCTTTAATTCGTGATGAATACGTGTACAAAATGCCTTTCCAAAATCATCGAGGAAATAAGATTTGAGAACACTATTTAACACAAGAGGGACTTCTCTTCTTCATCAAACATGATCAACACAACAATTTGTTTTCACATGCTAAAAACTAGAAAATGATATTTTGATACGGAAACTCGACTCGCATATATTATACGAGAAACCAAAGACGTATTTACTATTTAGTACTACATAAATTTATATATAGTCTATATAAGATAAGATAAGATAAGATAAGATAAGATAAGATAAGATAAGATAAGATAAGATAAGATAAGATAAGATAACACTTTATTACCCAGAAGGGAATTCTTCTTACATCCGACAGAGCATGACAAGATACATGTAAAACTTAATAATAAGAATTCAATACTATGGAAGGATAATACTATGCAATGCAATATAGATACCAAAAAAAAACACACAAAAAAAACAAAAAAAAACACACATACATATTTATATAATTACACAAGCCGCACAAAGCAGTTTTGATATCATTAACAATGTTCAGAGCTCTTGTTTAAAATTGTAATACTCGAGGGTATGAATGATTTCCTGGTTCGATTTGACCTATGGTAAGGAACATTAAAACGTTTTCCAGATGGCACCAAATATGATGGAGAAAAATGCTTATGGCTGTTTAGTTCTTTCAATATAATTCTAACAGAAGATGGAAATGTTAAACAGTGATAAACAACTGCGACATATGATGGGATAGAATTTTCGCAAGGGAACCACAAGCAGACGACATGGGTTATTGTTTACTAACATAAGTAGTAAGGAAAGTACAACTCAAGTGTCATCTGCAAGGAAAACATCAATGGAGATCTGTGACATCAGACATGAATTAACAACGAAAAACAGTTGAGATTGACGATGTCCAGCCCATCAGACCGGATGAGGTTAAAGGATAAGATCATTTCAAACATTGCCAAGGCAATCAAGGCTGTAAGTAAAGGTGTTGTCTTTATAACAGTAAAATCGAAGATCGAGATCTAATCATAATTTCGTTTATTTTGTCACATGACCGCGAAATGGTATCGTCTATTTAAATCTTTTGGACTGTTCGTCCAACAGTATGGACGATAATGTAGAGTTATGATACTAATCGTTGAAGAATCGGATTTTTATGACTTTATGATATAGAATTTTAAAAATTAGATGTCTCAAAGATTTGCATCAAACTGAAAGTCCAGCTTAATATTCTTTCATAATTTCCGACATTTCTATATCTTTGGGATAAAACTGTTTCACATTCATGTCTTTTTCTTTTTCTTTCATTTTTCATTTACCTTTGAATGAAAAAAATGAAAAATTAACAATCATGTGATGAGGTATTTGACTCAGTAATGTTAATTTAGTTCCTTTTAACACGATGAAGCTTAATATAAAGATATGTCAAAACCAAAAATGAGAAACATGCAATTCATTGTTAGTCATCTTTTCTCGGCAATGAGTATATCACTTGAAGTTATATTTCACCACGAATAATGACATGTACAGTATTAACATGTAATGGTTCAAGTTTAGAAAATGTTTCAAAAGAACATAGAATGGTGTGTTCTTTATGTTCCTTGATCTTCAGCCTGTTGGTTGGGGAAAATTGAATAACATTTGTTAATGTTATGTCATTTGTCAAGGCTATGCAATAACTGCAAAGACAAAGTTATGTAATCTGTTACCTAATTTGTATAGAATTACAGTATTTACAGAGTTAACAAGTGTGTTATCATTTATAGGTCAATGTTCAAGTCTTGATTAAACTTTGAACCTTGAGCTGAAAACTTCTTTTTTTTTGTGTTACCATATTCTCATTTCAGGAAGTGGAACTTGATCAGTTAATTAATGTTATTTTTGCATTGATTTTAGTTCCATGTATTTCGACATTTAGTATAATTTTCCTCATTTATTGTTACCCTTATATTACATTGTGAATAAATTAACCTGCTGACTAAGTGACGAGGAAATGTTTCCTGATACTAGTTTAGTGCGGAAAACGGTTTGTCATGAATATGTTGCCATAGAACCAATAAGCCCTGTATCATATGATTACCATGGTCGAAATATATACTAACCAGTAACCTGATATTCCAAAATTATAGAAAGCAGAAGAGATAAAACAGAAGAAATAAATGTGATTAATTAATTAGAAGCAGGGCAAACTTCTTCCAATAAAGACAGAAATTTACATTTGGTACTAAACACAGGTGGGGTCATTAACATTTATTAAATTGTTGTCACAAATAAGTAATCAGATTATGAAGCTGCTGTTGTTAAAAATCATGGTATCTAAAAAAAACCACACCTGTGTTTAGTACAAAATGTAAATTTCTGTTTACATTAACTCACTCGTTATGCATACTCAATATGGGAGAAATAAGACAATTATCACTTATTTTAGCAATATTTCAGGCATTTGCAAAAATAAGTAATAATTGTCTTATTTCTCCCGTATTGAGTATGCATATGGAGTGAGTTGATTTGAAGTTAAATCAAAACATTTGATATTAGAACCAATTTAAGTTTTGGAAAGATATTCAATCTCACATAAAATAGAAACAAAATTTGCTCACTTGATATCCTCATATGCCTAGAGTATTTAAGATCTCAGATATTCATCCTGAAGTGGATGTCCCCTTGACGTTTTGCCTGGAAATGACCCCAAATTAGACAACACAAGGTTAAATCATCCGACTGCATAGAGTCAAACAGTGTTGAGAATTTTGGAAGTGCACTCAGGGTCACATAGCAAGCTTTCTGATTTATCTCTTCTGACTGGACAACCAACTCTTTAACTGTTTGGCTTTGTAAGATCTTTCATTCACTATCCACCATTGATTTAATATAGCACATCTGAAGTTGTGTTGAAAAAAAAAAGAAATGTGAGCAAACAGCTAGATCTTATTTCATTGAGATTTTAAAGGTATTCTAAGTCTCTTGAAAATATGAGGAGGAAAAAAAAGTTTCTATGTTTTTTTTATCAGATTCAGGAGTACCAGTTTTACAGCGGACAGGAAAACAGTATCGTCCTGACTAACTCTGATTGGCAGTGCCACAAACTCTGTGAAAATCTCGACCATGCACTTCTTCACGGGTACGTTGGTGGGGAAGTTTATAAAGGTCATCGACTGAAACTTTAAATCTATTTAGATTAACATCTGTTAGGTGCAGTCAGTTCTGTTTGAACATGAACTACCTCATGGGTAACAAATCAATAGATCCATATATCTATTTGAACAATCATGACCATGTGGTAGCTTCACGGTTAAGTTGCTAAAACTGCAACCATTGTTTCAAGAAAACTTTATATCAAAGATCCTTATCTGATTAAAATTATACATGTCTAACAATGCTCTAGCTTCCTTTATGTGTATGTTGAAAAAGCTGCAACAGTTGGTTAACTAAAAAATTACATTACTCGCCCCAGTTAGATGCTGCAGTGTCATATTGATTAGGCAATATTAAACTAGTGTCATACCTTTGCACGTATGACATCACAATATTGTGTATTTGTGACGTCACAATGTTGGCACCGCCGTGACAATGACAGCCTTTTCACGGAAATGTTCATTTCTGCACACTGTCTGCAGTTATGCTTGATTTTATAGGGCGAGTTATAAAGAGAATACAAAACTCCTTTTCATTTAATACTATTTTGATTAAAGTCTTGAAAGATTTAGTATCAAACTTGCTTTTGCTCATTTTATATTAAATCATTTACTCGTTTAATAAAAACAATATCATATGGAAGGTTGTATAGTATCCTCTATATCTTATAGATCGTTATCTGTTTGAAACAATCCCTGTCTAACAATGCACTAGCTTCTTTATGTGTACATTGATAAAGCTGCAACAGATGTTTAGAGTTTCGTTTGAAAGTCCATAGATCCATATCTGTTTAAAACAGTTATCTCTGTTTGATCATGCAGTGCTTAATTGTTTTAAATCAACAGCGTGTGAAGGAATAAAAGTTTCAATTATACCAACTCGTTCCAGCTTTGGGTTTACTTTGCAATACAGTTTGACAACAACCCATATAGTCACACATTCTGATGCAATCTCAGCTAGCCAATCATAAGACCTTAGGTTAAAGACGTTCCGAACGTTTGTCAGTGCGCATCTTTTCGCGCATCCGAAAAATTGCCGCTAACAAACTCAAGTTGTGTAAACGTTGTAGAACAAATGACACTGAGGCTCTATCGATGTTCGGAAATAAATGAAATTTTAACTGTGGAATGATGAGTTGTCCATTATTCCATCCATGCCCCTTTGGTCATAGATTTTAAGTATCAGATGCATATGCATTGGTCATAATCGGCATAGATGTTCTGACACAAATGTTGGTAATAATTAGATTGCGGCTTTCCAAAATGTACTCCAATTATTATTTTGCAACCGAGAAAATGTCACTGATAACATTTATATGTGTTTACATTCGGCATATAACCGATTGTTGATGAAATAATACAAGTTATCCGTTGCAATCACTTTGTTGAACATTGTTGAAATGACGTCATTGACACACGAGGTGCGTAAAAATAGACTGTGTAAGGAAGGTCCTCGTATAATTTTTCACAATACATGACTAGTAACGGAACATTTATGTACTAAGAAATACTTTTCAATCTTGAAAATGATTTAGTTTATAGAAAAATTAGAACGGAATATTAAGTTACCCTCATTAGGCCGTAAACAGTAGCACTTTCCGTAAGTAAAATCCTATTTTGAATAGCTTTATCGTAGGAACATAAACAAATGTAAATAAACCGTTGTATTGTCATCTCAAACAATAAACAGAAATACAAAATTAAGAATTGAAATAGAACTCATAGCCAATCTTTTGGAAAAGATCTAGATAGACATATTAAGTGAAAATTCAAAACGATCATTGAGACAAAATGGGTATGAATATAATCGGGAATGTATCGCGGAAGTTGACATTTCGGTTTGGCTGCACTTATTTTGCAAATTAATTAATTATATGAGCGGTAATATTCAATCATTTAAACACTTACAATTGTGGGAAAACATTTATAAAACATATCATTCACTGTAACATTTACCAATCACGTGTAATAAATAATTACCTCGGTAAAGTATTTTTGACTGAAGTGAAAAGTAAAAAATAAATTGAAAATATGTCCGTGGTCTTTTCGGTTCATGAAGTAAATCAAAATCATATGATTATATATTCATCCTGGAGATAGAAGAAAATACAATTCGAAACTCTTATTTGTTATCATCTAAAGAGTATGACTTAATTATGAACATAAGCACCGAATGCTTCCCGAACGTTCCCGAAATGGGCCGACTTGATTGAGGTCTATTCCTCGTCGTAATAGCTCCGCAAACTAGTGAACTTTTATCGTGCAAGTAATAGACCTTTTGAGAGGAAGTTTTGAGGTTAAATCTTTATATTTTGTGATCAACCTTATCATCCCACTATCTGGGACATGCTTCTATGGCCCCGGTTCACCCAAAGTTTGAAAAACCTTAAATCATTTACAAATACATGTAGAAAACATTTGTCATATTGAAAAGGTGTGTTATTAAAATGCATTGTGAATACTAATATTTTGTTCACACGTGATTTGACCAAGAGACAATGAATGTCTTTTGACACTTCAAACATTTCATAACACTGACCTTAGAATGGCATGAAATACTTTGAAACTGGATAAACTGTGTTTTTACATTAATTATCTTTCAAGGAAAATGAAGAGTTACCTCCCCTTATGAGTTTGTTCATAAGTAATTTTAACTTCAGCTTTAAATATCTCGGAAGATAGGTCCGTGACATATCTTTTTTCTTTCAAATTATTTCTTTTCAATATGTTTCATTCTATCTAAAACGAATTTGATCTATTTTTCATTTATTTTTATTATTGAAAGTGTCTTTTGAAGCTATTTTTGTAGCGATCATCATCGAAATTGTATCTTTAATATTTGCTGATAAGTTACAAAAGACAAAAAAAGAAATACCAGACATCAATTTTCTATTATATTATCATCTCATTAATTGGAAAAAAGTAAACTGAACTCTAAATGTTTTTAATTTTTTGTTTTAAAGATTAAATAAGCAAAATTGGAAATTTCCCCATTTTATTAAACAAACCCGTCAAAAATCATCATTTCTCTGAAAAGGAAGGTCCGTGACATGACTTTTTTATTTTTGAATATTTAAGAATACATATTTAGCTTTCACCATGCAAATTTACAGCAATTTTTCATTTATTTTGTTTATTGGTACGGACCTCTTTTAATAAAGCATTTGGTGTCAGTAGCCAGGGGCAAGTAACTCCCAAGAAGTTTTCTTCCTACATGATTGACGTGATGTGATTGGTCAATGATGACTAGGTTTTGTCTGGTCTAAATTGTTAACAGAACATGTGAAAATACAGGGTGTTGTCAGACCATGAATTGTGAAGATGAAAAAAGGCAAGTAAGTTCATGTCCTGGTAGAGCCAGTATTTTGTGACTTTTATTCCGTGATTTTACAGAGAATGGTGCTTATTTTTTCAGAGATAGTTTGTGAAAAAGTTGCAACAAGTGTTCAGAGTCAAATTTCAAACTATGTATAGATCCATATAGATTTGAAACAGTAATCTCTGTTTGGACTATGCCTAACTATGTTATGATAAAATTTATAAATTTGTTATAAGAGCAAGCATTATGATGATGATGATGATGTTATGTATTCAATAATTCTGATTAATCAAGGAGTACATTAACAGTGTTGTAGAAGTGTCTTAAGGCATATACAGGGTTCGAAATCATCATATAAAGACTGCACTGGTGCAGGTTAAAATCAGTTGGTGCAACTTATACTAGTTACCAGACTGCACCAGGTGCAGTTTGAAAAATAGCTTACATCGATTAATTTATAGTTCTCAAACGAATTTATTAGAAAGGATAACAAAAACGTTGGTACTCAACGCCGATTATTTACTTCTGCATTTGATAAAAATAGATTTGACCTGTCCTGGCATATTCGTCACAGCTATAATTGTCCAATCACATCTCGATTAGCTTGACACGTCATTACTTTAGATTTTTCCGTGAGAACTCGTTTGTACTCCTGTATAACCTCGGTAAAACTACGATTGGTGCATAGCAACCGAGTCTTCCGGTCTCACGTCTGTCACATGTGTTGTCTTGATGTAAACAAAATGTCATTGTCGAAAGAGCAGTCCTCAGTTTTTAAATTCTTTACAAAAACAAACAAATGAATCTGATCAAGTTGAATCGGAAAGTACAAAAGATGTTCCGATTACTGACAAGGAAGGCCAAGCTGCCGGTACAAGTGGTGAGAAGCGTGCGGCTAGACCTACGAGTTCAGAAAAGATCGATGATTGTGTTGAACCTAAGTCAAAAAAATCAAAAGCATTTTCTTTCAAAAGTGAATTGAAAATTGGCGGAGACTGGTTACATTTTGATGAAACTGATAAGGTGATGTTTTGCTCGATCTGCCGTACATTTGATAGAAGTGGAAAATCAAATGCATTTCGTTCAGGATCAAAATGTTTAAGATTTCAAAATGTTTTAGATTACAAGAAATGAAAATACACCAGAACAGTGAAATTCATAAACGATCTGAATGTAGTGAAATTGCTGAAATTTGTGCTCAAACCTCATCTACTAGAGTAAAGTTGCCCCTTGAACAGTCGATTACGAAAATGCACGAACATCAAACTGATATGTTGAAAATATTATTTACAACTGCACAATGGTTATTAACTGTTGTGATCATATGACAATGTCGATGTTAGATCAGATATTATATTCAGTAACTTGAAGTCTTTTTAAAACCAATTCATTTTCGTCTTCTTCACACATGAATAAAAACAAAACAAACTGACATGTTTTGTTAGTTTTTTTTAATACAAACTTATTTATAAAGGTGATCACTTTGGTGCAGCCAGAGTGGCTCAGGTGCAGTTTTGTAAAAACAGTCAACTGCACCTGGTGCAGTTCCTAAAAAAAACCGAATTCGTCCCCTGATATAATAATGATGATGATGATGATGAAGAGGTAAAAACAAGACATGTATGATGATGATAATGGTGATAGCGAGAGTATTGTGGCTCCGTTCATATGGTGATATTATGACCAAGATATTGAATGTTCCAGATTACGCCACGTGACCCATGGCTATTGGCGAATGGTCAATGAGTTTACACGGAAAGGAGCAATAAAAGATATTGAGCGGATTCAAAATGTTACCACAGATCTTGGACGAGGTGGGTGTTCAAGTTTTTTTAGGTAATATTAGCACTTGTGGATTTATGTTGTGGCAAATTGTTACGTAAAGTGTAACTAGTGTGAAGCATAAGCATTTGCATATTTATTATATGTGCACATGTGCAGATTTTGATGATTGCCTTTCTACTTGTAGTAGTTGCTGCATTTTCTTGATTGTATCATCATAAAAAAAATTAAGCTGACCGATGGAATTATAGTGGCATCTCTTTTGAAAATTTTCAGTTCAAATTCAAAATAAATTGGTGATCATTTGATTTGTTTTATAAGACCTAACATAATTGTATGTCTCTCATACATTTAACTATTTATGATCATTTTAACTTAAAAATTCAGTAAACTATGTCCATAGATCAGATAATGACATTGATATTAAAAAAAAAAGATTTTATCGAGACATTTGGCGTTCAATATTTACAAAATGGGTGTGAATCTTGCAGCAGGTTTCTCAGGTTTTGGCTGTCATTTGTCTTTTTTCCTTTATCTGTAAGCTTTTCTCATTTTGACTTCTCCAAAACTGCCTCACCTGATAGCTGAATGTTATGGGGAGATATAAGAAATTTCTGTAAATCCTTTAAACTACTTTATCTCTGAAACCAGAAGCTTTAAGAAGCTAAAATTTTCAGAAAAACTATTTTGTTACTGGAGACTTATTTTTGTTCATTTTATCTTAGTACCATAATGAAAATGGGCGTGGCAGGGTGTCCACTCTTTAAGAATCTTTTGATTTCCCTTTAAAGTAATAGATGTAGAAAAAATATATATCTTTTGATTTCTTCTTGTATCATAGGGCGAGCGTGGATATTCATGGCTCTTAATGAGAACCTACTTGAGAGTTATCTCAAATGCATTGCTGACAACAACAAGTTTGTAAAGAAATTCTATGTGAAGGAGGCACTTGTCTTGGACGATCAGGTAGGTGAAAATGTCGAACAACTTTGTCATCCATGTAACCTTTGTTTGAAATAACATTCCAAATGATAGAGGTTGAATGTGAACAGCCAAGTAGGTCTAAATATTGGACCTCTTTTTAGTGTGTAGTCTTTGATTAGAAATTTTTTCCATTTTGTGATTAGAGATTGTGAAAAATTCAACTTGTATGACCGAGAAGGATATGATGTTGCATTCACTGCATTAATCTCAAATGGCCTAGAAGTAACTGGCCATTGAAATTACTTTATATTTTGCAATGCCAGGTGAGAGAGATGATAAGCATATCTTTGCAATAGATGGCAGTGAGACACAAGGCACAAGACTACACGAGGCAACTCACTTGAAGGCAATCAGGGAATTCTGGGGCCCTTTGAGATAAACATATTCTGATGAAGCAGAATGTTTCCATCAATCTTTGTTCGCATTCCCCATATGAATTCTGATTATAAGATGTTCAGTTCACTAGAAATCTGTTTTGCTATAATGTATAACTGCATGTTGGTCTAACTCACCACATTCTGCTGAATAGAGTATATATTTTGATGTCAAACCTAGAGAGTCATCTGACTAATTTGTTTCTAGCTTCAAAATTTGACCATTTACAATTCCGAGCTATTGAGCTACAGAGCCAATGGCAATATTGTGCATCATTTTGAATGTTTGAACTTTTAATGATTAGATATCAAATTGGTCCAGAAATCTGGAACATGAACATCTGTATCTTGTTCTGATTTGTTACAGAGAATGAACCTTTTGTTGACGTTGACTTCTGGACTGGAAATGGCCTGTTTTCAGATGGACTATGTAAGTTTAGCTGTGTTCCAAAGGGAGACAATTTAGTTACTTGCGCTTCCCTATTGCCCATAATAACTGAATCATGATGTAAGTGTCTCAGCTGACTTTATTTGTTTATGATATTATGTCATATTTTATAATGGTGAAGTTACAATTTACTGCCTGTAAGTTTGAAAATATTTGTTCTGCTGGTATGGTAGTTATATATTTTCTGCTTGGTCCCTCCAGGACGTTCCCTACCTTGACCTGAGCACATATCCGCCCCGGAGTCGGTCCGTTTCCAGTGAGAGGTCACGGGAAGAGGACAAGGTGTCGCTCCACAGTATGGAGAGCATCGCTTCTCGGAGGAGTGTCTCTGGGGTGGAGGTAAGTTTATACAAAATGTAAGTCTTCTCTGATGTTGAGGAATGCATGCTAGGTGTTGAGGAGTTTAAAGAGCTTTGCCTTGTGGATATGTGTTTCTGGGTTGGACGTTAGTTGATTGGTAAATGCGTTTTTGACATTGAGGGACTCAAAGGAAGGGAGGAGATGCGTCAAAGCTTTCAGAGGTGTGTTTCTGGAGCGGAGCTAAAACTAATAAATAAATCCAATTATATATACATCCTATCTATTTGTTAGAGGTTTAGGGATGTAATAAAGGTGTTGATATTAATATTTGAAATCATTATTTGGAGGATAGTCTTTTGTATTTGAACTTGAAGTAAGATTATTGATTTCCAGTAGATGCAAAGGAATGGTTGGAAGTAGTCAAAGCTCCATTTGAAGTATATTTAAATCACAGAAAAGAAGTGTCTTGTCATTTGATTTCAACATATCTTATTCATGAAATTTGAATTGGGATCTTGTCATTTCAGCCCATAGTCTTACTAAACATGCTCTATATTTCTTCACAGCATGTGGCGTCGACTCCAGATTCCAACAAGGGTTTAACAGACAGTGACTCAAGCAGTATTACGAGCCTTGACGTCAACGGAACCTTCATGGATCGATCGCGTACAGGCTCTCTGTCCGTCGATTCGGGTTGTCACGTGGACACAAATAGCGTTGTATCACGAGCAGCAACTGTCACACCCTGCGATGACATGTTGACCTCAAGTCAAGGGTCAGGGGTCGATGTTGAACCTAGGTTCAAACGCATAGAAACAATTGTAAGTGTCACCGAAGAGGTTGAACAGATTGGTTCAGGGTTAGAGGTCATCAGGGTCAATAAGTCGAAAGGACAAAAGTCAAAAAGTAAAAAGTCCAAGAAAGCTTCGAAAATAGTTGAAATTGCCCCAATGGAAGTAGAAAGAAAAACTTTTCCTGTTGATATTGCTAGTTCACCAAATATAGAGTTTGTAGAAGCTACGATTTTGAATTCGTATAAGGAAGTGTTTGAGGAAGAGGAAGCTGAAGATAACCAGCTTCAAAAAAATCTTCTGCATGAAGAAGACGTAAACCGTTCTCAGAATGAAAGTCCCAAATTATCCAAGGGGGATAACTCTAGTCCACATAATGAAATGGAAGTTGAAGTTGTTCCCCCAGTTTCTGAAGATGTTTTTGAAACCAACAAAGATTCTCTTAAACCTGACATTCCAAATGAAGATGAAAGTCCTAACTGTGATAAACAAATGACATCAGACATAAGTGACACTGATAGTGACATTGGCTCTGCCAAGAGAAAAATGCAGTCAAATAGTAGTTTAGACGAGATTGCTTCACCTCATGAAAACAAAAAAGTACATCATGCTGAAGAAAGTCCTGTGAAAGAAATGCAACATCAAGGGCCTTTAGATAACGCATTAGTGTTTTCATCAAGCTTATCTCTAAAAGGTGAAAATGTACAAAGTTCGGAAACAGAGGAGAAATATTTTGTTGGGCTTGATGAGGATGAAGATTTCTATAAAATTCGTAAGAGCGAGACAACAGACAAATCAACAACAGATCACTCGGCCAAGAGGCAGGATTATGTTGATTTCATTTTGGGTGATTCTGAAGAAAAGCAAGCAGAAGATTCTCAAGAAAAACATGAATCGTCAACGCTTGGTATAGAAAACCTGGAGTGTGAGGAGGAAGATTACAGCATTCAGTAAGAACCATTTTCTTATCGTTTTTCTTTGTCTTTAATTCTATTTGAAAGACAAACATTTAATTGTAGTAGAACATTTTTTTGGAAGTGATGGTGATTTGATGATACCAATATGTCATGAGCAAAACATATATAAAAAGTGCCATATTTTCAAGACGAAACTATGATGGTCTGTGTTGTGATCAATATGATTCTTCGATATGGAATATATATATGGTACTTATCTTTTTGTGCTGAGTATACAATCTTAATACGTGACTTAATTCAATTTTAACAATGATAATACGTTATGAATAATTTGAAAAGTATTAAACATATATTGCTAGATTCAAATTTTGATCATGATTAATGTGTTAAAAAAATAAACAGGGGAGGTAACCGGGAAACGGAAAAGACAGTTCAGTGTTGAACAGCAAAGTAAACATTTTAATAACGTTTCGGGAGGCTTTCGCTCCCCTTCATCAGACAAATTTACAGAGTGAATACAGAGGTTAATGTGTGATTTTGCAGCTCCATTTTGGACGTAGAAAAATTATTGACAAATTTATGAATAATAATAAAGAGATGATTAATTGTTGTACCTAAACAATTTATGTTTTTCTGGGTTGAATGAAAAAGCATAATGTTTTACATTGTGCCAAATAAGAATCAGTCTACCATGACATCTCATGTTTGGCTGTATGTTTGAGAGATAATGAAGAGATTTGTATGTATTGTAGACTGGACAACAACATCTTGCTGTATCTGATGCTGGAGGTGTTTTCAGACCAGGATGAACAGTTTGTGAAGGTTGGTTGAGTAGAAGTTCAAGCATCTATAGTTTCAGACTGATTGTAATCAATCCATTTCAGAGGCATTTAAGGGGCAGTGTCACAATGTTTTGACAGATAAAGTGATCTCACCAAAAGAAAGAATGATAAATCTTTTAAGAACATGCCACTGCCACTTTAACATGTAGACAAATAAAAAAGTCCAAATCCAAAGTCTTCTTCTGATTGGAACGGTTAATCCTGCAATTAAGTATCACCAGATCATGAACAAAAGGGAGCTTGTAACCATATGGGGAGTTAAAGACTCAATAAATCTAATCCAATAGATTCTTTAAAAAACATTTCCTCCGATACTGACTTGATTTTGACCAGGCCTGATGTATTCAATGTGCAATAGACAGCTTAAGGCAGATCAATTACCTTTACAAATGGGTTTTATATGGGATTGATATAATACCATTCTTCAGATAGCTACGAGGGTTGTCCCAAAAGTATCCGGCCATGAACTATGACATTTGCGAGAAACCATCAAAGAGAAATGAAGGGGGTAAACTGCCCAAAGATGTGTGGCTGTTGCAGGACAATGCTCCCGTTCACACCGCCCAAATTGCAGTCAGTGCAGCGCAGGATTGTGGGTTCAGGATTCTGCCCCACCCTGCCTATTCTCCAGACCTAGCCCCCTCAGACTTCTTCCTCTTTCCTCGACTGAAAACAGAGCTCCGTGGCCAAAGGTTTGATATCTGAGGCATTGCTGCAGTAGAGGAATTTTTGGGGTCTCGTGATAAGAAGTGGTTTTCAGAGTGGTTGCAGATGTTACAAAAATGCTGTAGCAAATGCATTGAGGTCAAGGGTGATTATGTCGAAAAATAAGTCATAAACATTTGAATGTTTCTTTGGTTTTGATGATCAGGCCGGAAATGTTTGGGACACCCCTCGTAGATCCCTCCTGGTTTACTATTTGATGAGAAAAGTGATACCTCACTTAAATGATTAGAATTATTGTCTTTCATAAATGAATAGAGAATCTTACCCTTGTGTTTTCTGATATCAAATAACAATCAACTTAAGTCCAATAAAGTAACAAATAAACAGAGTTGAGATTTGGAGATTATATTTATACACAAAATAATTTTTTGACTAATGATAGTAATTAAATGAGTTTCAGACCATCAAACTGCCATTAGGCTCTGAGTGTTGACATCACAACATTGGGATGTCATCAACTTTGTGACGTCACAACATTGGGATGTCATCAACTTTGTGAGGTTATGTCAGCCGTGTTCTCAATGAATCCAAAGTGTTTTGAGGCTGATCTTTTTTATTATGGGAAAGAACAATGTCCTTTTGATTGTTGCGATATATACTACATAATTTACACTTGTTGATATTAAAGAAAGCAACAGTGCTGTAGAAGCTAGTTTTCCAGGATTACACCCAATCTTTCACTAGAGAATATGGGGGGCGGGATAGCGCAGTGGTTAGCGCGTTCGGCTTCGGATCAAGAGGTCCGCAGTTCGAATCCCGCCAGGGGCTCGGCAACTTTGTCTGCAGTAGAGAACAGTTCTACACGCAGTCAGGTTTGGGTGCAATGCTGCACTAAGTTTAAGCGCAGTACCACCCATGGTTCGCTAGTTCCAGCCGATGCTCGCAGGTTTCACCGTAATGCATAGCCACAATAGAGTTGCGGGCTTTCTCCCTGCAATAATACTAGCAGCCGCGATATAAGTGAAATAATCTTGAAAGTGGCATTAAACCCAACTCACTCACCCACCCACCCTAAAGAATATGATAACGAAATGTTTTGCTGACAGATGTTCTGCACAACACAAGGCCACACGGAGGGCGAGCTGAAGACCGTGTTCCTGCTGGTGTCCAACAGGTCCATGTACTTGTTGCAGCAGAAGGAGGCAGATCACAAGTTCCTCAAGGATGCCGATATTCCATTCAAGGACATTGACTTCTTAGCGGTATGTTTATTTATCAACCCTTTCACACCTACACACCTGAAATCAGATTTGGAAACATATAGATATATACTGGTTCTTAGCAATGAAAGGGTTAAAACTAGCTAAATGTTATGTGATTCCCATTTGTCAGTGTCTGAAATGAGATTAAGTTTCCAGCTCAAAATTTTGTTGTTGATATCAATCTCAAAAAGTTACGAACTCTGCATTAAATCCATAAGTTTCTGTGACGGCATAGGTCTTATTACATATTCACCTTTTTTTGTTCTACAGATTTTACCCTTTGTTTGATGTTGTTCAGGTACAAATATCAACTAAGCTTAGTGAAGTTGGTGTTTTGTCTCTCTTGGTTACCTTGATTGAAAAGATGTTTTCTGTGTATTCAGCATCACAGCTAGATGGAGCTAGTGTTGTTCCTAGGTGATCAGATCGGGGGTCATTTTGACCATTCTGAACAGATGAGACCCCTCTCATTGTTGTATATTGTATACTACATCTGAATTGTTTAAGGGACACCAAGCAAAAAACATTTTTTACCCATTACATTTTGTCAGGCACTGATACAGACATTTTGTGCAATTTTATCAGAAAGCCTATTTTGCCACAAACTTGAAAACTGAAAGAATATTAGCCATAAAGCTGTTTCTGATGTTTTATGTAAACAAAATTTCTTTGTCCACATTAGTGGCTATTGAAGTGCTATTGCTTCACTTAAACACATACACTGGTTACAAAACAATTTATTTGAAATTTCAACACCCAAAAAAAATTCATTTACTAATCAGTTGATAACTTCAGTTATATCAACGTCTTGTTCTTTGATTTCCGCAGCTGAGCATGAACAACCAGGTGATCAACATCGTGTGCACTAACCGCAGGAAGCAGTTCTGGCTGACAACCGGCAACGAAACTCTGACTCGGTAAAACTTGGCTACCTATGTAACTCTTTTATTTCAGGGGCAGAAGCACATTTTTTTAACATGTTTATTCCATTAAATTTTCAAAAATAAAGATAAGTTTATGTCAAGTTTACTATCTTCATCGGTGAAAACATCTCGTTATCAACCTGATCATCTGTAGGTATAGAGTAATAATCATGTTACTAGCAAAAACTATTTGCGGCAATTTTTGTGTGAAAATTTTAATCTTTTGACCCATTTTTCAATGGATGTACACAACTTAACTGATCATTTTACATTATGTTCATTTTAGAACTGCTTCTTTTGATTTAAAGACATTGTCTTGCAATAGGAAACATTTATTTATGTTTCGGTGAGATCGGTTTTGCTAAAAATGTGCTACTGCCCCATTAAACATTACTTCTTATAACCTGCCGGGTTTCAATCCCCTGCTGCGGCATGGCAAATGATGGGAAATTTTGCTGCCTTGCCGAGAGAACAAATAAAATTTCCATTACAGTGTAATAAGGACAACATAGAGCATTTAATATTATTATGATTATCATGTTAATAATCCCATTAAGATTCTAATCAATTCTGGTCATTATGTAATAATGGCTCAAATTTTTTAACAAAAACATGCCATTCAGATGAGAAACACATAGCCACAGATTCAGTCAACAAAGATAGTACTGACCACACAAACAGCTGATAAACTGGTCAACACCTGTTGGTCATGTTGGTAAGCTGTTGGAATTGTCAGTACTTGTGTTGTTATCTTTGAGGGTATAGGTTTGCATCATGCAAGCCATTCTATCCTATATTGCATAAGAAGTTTTGCTGTTCCAGATAATGAAATCCTAATTATGACAATGTGACAAGGCAATTATTGTTTGGATTAATTCTGGCCATAATATAATGTTTGGACTGCTATTAGGAATTCTCACACTTCATATTCTAATTTTCCTGACTAGATCGATCACTTCCTGCCTCTCATCAGCGATGGATGCCTGCGAGTTCTCCATTCCGAAGCTGACTGTATTGAACGATGCGACCACGCAGAAAATCTGCCTGAAGAAACATGCTGCGAAGGAGTCGAGACTTGAGGTTTGTTGAGAAGGCTGTTAGTTATCAAAAATCCAGATTTTGAATTTTGCATTTATTGTTTATTCATTAGTCCTGTAAACAGTGGTGATCAAAATCATTTATAACAAAGTTCTAGTGCTATTTTTTTCGAGATAGAAATGCATTTGATTCAAACTGTTTATTTATAAATTGTGTGGTTTACTAGATTAGCCAATGTGTCACTAGAGCAGGTCATGGTTGTTTTGTCAATGGTGGTTATTGAATATCAGAAACAATTCGCTTGGCTTATTAGTGGATTGGTAACCTTTATTTTATATTTTATTTAATCTGAGATTATAACGAGTTAGGTCCCTGTTCAAAACTAAATCAAGTTGAGGGGCTTGTGGTGAATTAGTTTAAAATGAGCATATGTCCTCGTGTAGAAGTTGCACACCTATTATTAAACACTGGTAGTATTAGTTCCGACCTCCGGAATCTGACAAGTGATGGTATCTTGAAGTCTACACGTAGAGTTTCCAATAACTGCCAGGTCTCAGATTACAGCCAGGCCTCCCCTATCCACTTGACTTCTTTCGATATCTGTTGGTTGAATGATTAAGCATGCAGGTAAGTAAGATTGGTATTTCTGCCATAGTTTAAACTGTCAACTTGCCTTGAGGAATAATGATTATTTTGTGTTTTCTTGTAGCCAGGAGAGATTACAGTAGAGGGTTACTTCCTCTCCTATTGGGAGGATCCTAACTCCAGATCTTCGAAGATCGAGAGTGCAAACCGTGAGGGGACGCTCCTGTTCAGATCATCTGACTCAATCAAGGGACAAACTTGGAGACCTGTCTATGTCATTCTCAGGTGGGTCGAGTTTGGACCGGCTGATGATACAATTTCTAAAATATTAATGGATACTCACCTACTTTATGCCTTCCTCCACCTGCTGGAAAGTTTAATGATTGAGAGTTGAAACTGTCTTACTAGGCACAATTTATTGTGGTAAAAGGGGTCCAATACTACAGGGAATAATAAAAATCCTTTTGAATTTGTCAGAGTCAGTAAATGGAAAGGGTTGCAGGGTAATGTTCTGTGGTGGTAATGTTCATAGAGCTGGCAGGATAATGTTCCTCGGGTTGGCATTATTATGTTCCTTGGTTGCCAGGGTAATGTTCCTAGGGCTGGAAGGGTAATGTTCCTAGATTGGTATGGAAATGTTCTTAGGGCTAGGAGGATAATGTTCCTATGGTTGGGAGGGTAATGTTCCTAGGTTAGGAGGATAATGTTCCTAGGGCTGGCAGGATAATTTTCCTAGGGTTGGGAGGATAACGTTCCTAGGGCTTGCAGGGTAATGTTCCTAGCACTGGCAGGGTAATGTACCTAGGGTTGGGAGGATAATGTTCCTAGGTTAGGAGGATAATGTTCCTAGTGCTGGCAGGGTAATGTTCCTAGGGTTGGGAGGATAATGTTCCTAGGTTGGGAGGATAATGTTCCAAAGTTGGGAGGATAATGTTCCTAGGGCTGGCAGGGTAATGTTCCTAGTGTTGGGATGATAATGTTCCTAGGTTGGTAGGGTAATGATCCTAGGGTTGGGAGGATAATGTTCCTAGGATGGGAGGATAATGTTCCTAGGTTGGCAGGGTAATGATCCTAGGGTTGGGAGGATAATGTTCCTAGGTTGGCAGGGTAATGATCCTAGGGTCGACAGTATTGGATGCAACATCACGATAATGTTTTGAGACAATAATTGTTTACGATTGCCAAAAATGTGTAAAAAAAAAAAAAAAGTTACAAAGCTCAATGATTATCTAAATTTTTCTGTATTTATTACAGGGGAGGAATGCTGTGTATTTTCAACGATAAGCAAGACAACAAACCACACTGTTTTGTTCGTCTGGGAGGGGACCAGTGTGTCGGGTGTCGCCGCTGTACCGACAGTGATCGTGACCACTGCATAGAAATCATTCTCTCTCATGGGACACCATGGCAACTAGCGGCAGCAAATCATATCGAGGTTGCTGATTGGTTACAGAGTTTATGCAAAGCAGTTTCAGAAGGAAGTTTGGTATGATTTATATTTTATTTTAAAAACATTTTTTTAATCAATTTGGAATGAGTACATTAGCTTGTTTGACAGTATCCCAGTGTCTTGTTTAGGGTTTTGTGACTTGGATTTAACTTTGTCAACGCTGTTTTTAATCTATTTTAAGAAAGGCAAAAATAGATAATTGGTAGGAATAATTAGAATTACATTGTAGATATTTCAGTGCCAATAAAATAGTAATTATATCTATATATACAGCTGTATCTCCTTCATATCCATATGCTAGAAAAAATTATCT
Source organism: Phorcus lineatus (assembly GCA_921293015.1). Lineage (NCBI taxonomy): Eukaryota > Metazoa > Mollusca > Gastropoda > Trochida > Trochidae > Phorcus > Phorcus lineatus. The sequence goes on from OV121094.1 coordinate 7,672,834, forward strand.
TGTGTTAGTTTATCAATATCCTCAATGTTTGATTTTACACGTGTTTTCATGACATAAATTCAGATGGGAGAAGATAATTTAACAAACTAATTATGGTATTAGTTGTCATAACATTTCTGGAGATTTGTAATTATACAAAACAAATTTCCTAGGGACAATAAAGATTATCTTATCTTATCTAATCTTATATGCAGAGTTATCCCCCCTGCTTTACTTTATCTATATACCAGAAAATCTTATCTTTTGATAGTTTATCAATATTCTCAATGTTTGATTTTACACGTGTTTACATGAAATAAATTCAGTTGGGAGAAGATATGCAGAGTTATCCCCCCTGCTTTACTTTAGTTATACTGAAATTATTTAAACGTAAATATATTTGTTTGTAACTAATATTGATTCAGATGGGAGCGGATGTGTGGAGTTACCTCCCCTGCTGTACAGTTCTGACGCACCAGAAGATCTTGATGTGCCACGAGGATGTTCAGACGAGCTTCTTCAGAACTCTCGGCAGCGCCAATATGGAAGAGGTCACCGGGATCATGATAGATCCTGAAGTCAAGAACTATTGCGTCCTCGTATGTGTCTCTGAAATTATTATTGACTTATTCATAAGCCCTTTATTGTATTGCATTTATAATAATTTACTGCAAGGGTCATTTGATTGGACCTAGCACCTAAACGTCGTATATAGCCTTATATGGGACACCATTTAGGTAACTCAAGTCCTCTCTTTCTGAGTAACCTTTGTTTCAAGTGGAGCACTTCTCAGCTAGATATGCAGAATCATGTAATGTTGAAATCAAAGTTAATCAAAACTTAAGTATTTGGTCGGTACATGCCACCTATATATGGGTCTATGTATAGGAAACATTAGCATCTAAAAGAAAACTTGGGCTACGAGGAAGAAAGCCTTCTATTAAAAACAACATCCTTTATAAGAAAACTAGGTCTATCAAAGAAGCTGTGACGTTAACAAATTGTCATCCATATAGGAATGAGCCCCTTAAAAAAAATTAAACCTTTTTTTTGTTTAATCTATAATTTGAACTTAGTTTCAAAAGAATATAACATGCATGGTTGGCAATTTTCTTAATGAATTACACTACAGCTCGACCTTTTTAAGCCATTTTCCTTGGCCGAGAACAGGAAATGTTAGTTAGATTCATTTAATCATTATTATAATTATCATAATTATCAGTATTACAATCATCTCTGCAGGAGTTTTGAGTCCCAAGCGGCGGGAGTAAGCTTAACACTATTCATAAGCAAAATGTCCAGGCCAAGAACAGGAAATAACATTAGTTATATTCTTTAATCTTTATTATAACTATCATAATCATAATCAATATTAACATCTACAGGTGTTTGAGTCCCAGGAGGCGGGAGTAAGCTTAACACTATTTTCCTACCTTCAAAAGCAAAACTTACAGGCCTAGAACAGGAAATAACATTAGTTATATTCTTTAATCTTTATTATAACTATCATAATCGTCATCAATATTAACATCTCCTCTACAGGAGTTTGAGTCCCAGGAGGCGGGAGTAAGCTTAACACTATTTTCCTACCTTCAAAAGCAAAACTTACAGGCCTAGAACAGGAAATAACATTAGTTATATTCTTTAATCTTTATTATAACTATCATAATCGTCATCAACATTAACATCTCCTCTACAGGAGTTTGAGTCCCAGGAGGCGGGAGTAAGCTTAACACTATTTTCCTACCTTCAAAAGCAAAACTTACAGGCCTAGAACAGGAAATAACTAAGGTTGCGCGGTATTATCGATATATCGGTATATGTCAGTACAGAAACAACACGATATGTACCGGTACAGTCTTCTGGAAATATCCAATATATATCAGAGTTTTTAGGATGAACACTTTCCGTGTAAAATTGCAGAAAAACGTAACAAAAACCCCCTATGATTTTACTGAAAGTTGTAAACAGTGTGAACGTACAAAGTGGAAATAGCACATGTTAAAAGTATGAAACGAGTCACTTAATTATCTCCTTACAAAACGACGTCCAGTTGAGCATTGATCACTGTTCTAATTGCTGTTATTTAGTCAAAAGAACATGGAAAACTAAAATATGGAAAGTACCAATATATTGCAATACGCTTTTCTGTATCGCAATATATTGCGATATGGAAATGAGGACCGATACCCATCCTTAGAAATAACATTAGTTATATTCTTTAATGATTATTATAATTATCATAATCGTCATCAATATTAACATCTCCTCTACAGGAGTTTGAGTCCCAGGAGGCAGGAGTGAGCAGCGAGGAGTGGGTGCTCTACTTCAACTCTGGCGGCGAGATGATCCGCTTCACCCGTGCCATGTCCGAGTGTTGGGAACAGCAGTTCCAGGTTAGTTCTATCAGCCTGTGATAGACTGGCAGACATAGTCTCAACCATCATCTTCTGCTTAATTTCTTTAATTTTGCCTTTTGAATTGGGAAAACTTTATAGACTTGTTGATTATATTCCTTCATCTTTTCGTTTTCATCTTTCTGAAAAATATTTTGCAAATTTTCCGAAACCAGTATCAGAAAAATATACAGCAATTTGATGGCAGTAATGATCATTTCTTAAACAATTGGTGGCATTCGAGGAATCAAATCTCCGCTTCCACTAGAAAGCTAAAAACTCTTACATCGTGTAGCTGAAGCAATGACCTTTAACAAGTAAGCTTTGGATCATGGGAATTCAAAAATAGTTTTTGGGATATGAGCCTTCAAAGTTGGGAGACACTAACATTAAGACATTTGAGACAAATTTTATTCACCCTAAATCATGCTCAAGTGGCCACTTATAAGCAAATATACTCCTATTTTTCCACTAAATCACTTTCTCGGCATCACTTTGCGACTATACTTGTTTTTATTATTTCAGATTGAAATTCCGATCACCCCACTTGAGGACGCACCGCTGCAGACTCGATGTCAGGAAACCGCTCAGCATATACTGAAGAGCTTCTCAATGAAGTGATAGTCCAACTATGTACCACTAGTGATGTGCACTGCACCCTTAAATTATTGCCATAGTAACCCTCTTGCCGGGCTGTCCCGGTTAAAAAATTTTGAGTATTCTGTACACGAGTGTTCTAAAATATGATTGTGTACAATTTCAATGTTCACAGGGAACCGCAAAATATGATTGTACACTATTTCATTGTCCACAGGGCAGGGGTAAATCATAATTAAACACTATGTACACCTGTGAAAACTTTTTTTGTGAAGAGTAATGGAGTAATTAACATTTTCAGACTTCATGTTGAGTTCAAGAGTAATCTGCTTTCAACAAATTGTGTTGGTATTCTATTGTCATATGGTAATGGCTAGATAGCTTATTTCTTACTATTAAAATTTCATGTTTATTAGTTTTATCAGTGCAATGATAATTACTAAGTTAATAAGATAAAAATGGCAGAGAGTTTATTATTTATTTATCTGCTGGAGAACAATTTTGGGGGTATAATGGATTGAATGTTTGAGCTTATCATTTATGATAACCAATTTATCTGCACAGAACCTAAAATGTTAACACTCTACGAGCTTCGGGTGTCAAAAGTTGCCTCAGATGTACTTGTCAGAGCCGAAAAAGTACTTACATTGAAAAATTAATCACTTCATCTTTGAGGTGTAGCACATGAATACACCATGTGTGTATTCATTGAGTTCTCATTGTTGCACCAAGCATCTCTCTTAAAGCTGTGCAACGCTAATGTCTTAATACATAACATGTCAATGTCTGTTCACTAAAAAACACATTGGCTGCTTATTGCAGGAATATTCCAGGATTGGAGATGGAACATTAATAGCATATTCCCCTTTTGTAAATGATTAGTTTATCCTTTAAAGTGCTAAAGCAGAACTTTTGCACTCTTAAATTGCCTTGTTTTAGTATTTGCTAAGGTTTCCTTAGGTCAAAACCAATTCAGTAAAGATAGTCTTGTTTTTGATTGTACCTTCATAAACCACAACCAAATACTATTTGGTTTGAAGGAAACAAGTCGAAACCCAACTAAAAAGCCTATTGATATATAACAGGGTAAGTTAGGTTATACGCCATTAAATTTATTTTCATCATCAACGAGTGTGATTTCCAAAATTGTAACAGATCACTAATCCTATGTTTCAAGTTTTAACATCGTTGCTACTGTAAAAACAATGTGAGATCTTTAGGGGATTTTCGCTCAATGATGCAATGGAATGGCATTTTTAAAACATTTTAAAATTTACTTATTTGAATTGACAAAATAATTTTAGAAGGTATGATATTCAATGATATTAAATTTACACACTCATGTACGTGATGTACCCCAATTCTGCTGTTTTTTGGTTGCCAAATTTATCATTACTGAAGTTTTTGCCACAGATTTAGATTTTTTTATGTATTTACAAACTGTGAGAGATGGGGACTTTTTACTTACTCAAATTATATTGTTGATGTTTCTGTTGATATCTGAATATTTTGATAAATTGGTGAAAAGTATCTTCTCTATTCAACTGATTGTTAAAAATGAAAAATATCTGAAGTTTACAGACTTCTGTATTTGTTTTTATAGAACAGATTGGAAAGAATTTGAAATACCGGTTATTGTTTATGTTATACTCTTTTTTTAGATTGTATTAAATTTAGATAGGTAAAATGTTGATGTTGAACCTAATATTGATTTAAATTTAGTATCATTTTCAGTTCAGGAACTTTAATGACATACCAATTTTAATGTTTTTTAACAATCATCGATTAAGAAATGTTATTAGTTTTAAGATCATAGTTTTAGTTTTGTTTAGTTAGAACATGTTATTTAATTTTAGTCATGTAGTCATTGTAACATCTACTTTGATCTAGTATTTTATTTTACCTCTCACAACATCATTTTAAACTACAATTAGAAAATTTAAAACATTAAAGGCATGTTTTGTTGATTTGTTAAAAATTTACCCCTTTGTATAAAAGTTTATGCAAAATATATATTCTTCAAAAGATGAAACATTTAACGTGAAAAAATTATGGGAAATTTAAGTGTGAACACTTTGAGTTATGGAAACGGACGCTCAAAGCTGCATCAATTTTTAGCTCATCAGGTCTGAAAGACCCGATGGGCTTATGGCATGGCAAGGCGTCCGGCGTCCGTCCATCCGTCCGTAAACTTTTCACTTTTTCGACTTCTTCTCCAGAACCAATGACTCTAGAGAGCTGAAATTTTATGTGCATACTCCTTGGCAAAATAGATTTTGTGACCCCATGACCCCAAATGGGGTCACAAGGGTCAAAACCTTAAAAATCTATTTTAATCTTCTTCTCCAGTTCCAAAAGGTCCAGAGAGCTGAAAAGTTGTGTGTAGACTCCTTGGGCACTGGAGATTCTAAATTGTAGATTTTGTGACCCCATGACCCCAAATGGGGTCACAGGGATCAAAACCTAAAAAAACTAATTTCATCTTTTTCCCTAGTTCCAAAAGGTCTAGAGAGCTGAAAAATTGTGTGAAGACTCCTTGGACACTGGGGATTCTAAATTGTAGGTTTGGTGACCACTTGACCCCAAATGGGGTCACAGGGGTCAAAACCTTAAAATCCTACTTTCATCTTCTTCTCCAGTTCCAAAAGGTCTTGATAGCTTAATAGTTGTGTGTAGAGTCCTTGGACAATGGGGATTCTGAATTGTAGGTTCGGTGACCCCTTGACCCCAAATGGGCAATGGGCCTTTTTTATTTGATTGTGAATAACTCGGACGTTGGGACAGGCTATCTTTCCTACACTGCCCATGACCCCATGGTCTAAACCACAACACCTATTTCTATCAAAAGTCTGATGAGCTACAGAGCCCATGGCTCTATTTTTTACTCATTTTATGGATTGAAAAAGATTATTTTTTAACTTTAGTTTTCATTTTTGTGAGATCTTTTTTTTCTAAAGAAAACATGCCTTTTACATGTTTTAAGCTGAACATTGATGTTATAAATGTATCTGGGTGGTCGTTGCACAAAGCAACTTAACATTTTACCTTAGTGCCATTAATCAACATTGCACTAAGGCTATCTTTGTAATTTAGGTAACCTGTGTTTTGTTTCACGGGACCCTGGTTAACAGTCTTGCTGTAATTGATTGCAGAAAGGAAGCAAATGTCTTATTTCAATAGTTGATGCTTTTGCAGAGATGTTTAGAGGAAGCACACAAAGTCTTTGAACTATCAAGGCCCAATCATTGTCCATTATCATTAAGTCTTTTAGCTGATGATATATTTTATCTTATATCTTCTGTATGAGAGAACTTAAAGGGCCACAGAGCAAGTCAAATATGTCAAACTTCTCAAATCTTGTTATTTTATTAAAAAGTAGTGGTTGTTTCAGGAAATCAGAATCATAATGCTTATCAGTTCAGAATAACGACAATAAACGGGTTCAAATTGAGATAAGCGATCGAAAAACAGACAGTGGCAAGCGCCTATGACCACAAACCTAATTTAAAATCTTATGTACAGCTGACACAAAGACAAACATTGGTTGATAGTGTTAAGTGGGTCATTTAACAACTGGACACATCATTTCGAATTCTTTGCATTTATGGAGCCGTTTTCTGAGTAACACTGACACACAAAAAATTCATAATTTGGCCATTCAAAGATCATGATGCAAGTTTGGGAATGTGATTTTAAATTAACTCAGGTCATAAAGTGTTTTGGCTCTTACTAAAGCTACATTAAATATCATGAAACCTACTCTGTGTCACATTACATTCAATAAATTTTATCAAGGACTGGTGCTTGAGTGGATAAGCCTTTCGTACAGTCAGAACTGACTGGTGTTGCCCAAGTGGGTAGGGCGAGTTTGATTCCCACACAGGAGTCTATCCTATCATTTACAAGAATTATGTAGTACTATAAAGTATTAATAAGCAACCTCCAAGTCAGGGCGCCCTCCCTTCGAGTACCTCTACGGTAGTAGCCCTGCCTTCACTTGCGGGGGCATTGTTGTCAGGATTCTTGACAACAATGGGAATTGACGTCATCGATAATTTCGAAACAAATTGTTATTTTACATACAAATAATTTGGTTCGAGAGTATGTTTTAAACGTTAGGCGTATGAAATTCTATGAATATTACAAAAGTTTGTGGAATTTGCTTCAAATATAATTTCCTATTTGATGAGTATATAGTGTACAATTTGTTACTTTTCAAAAATTCAAAGACAACTTAATAAAATAACAAAAAGTTTCGTTTGCCGTACTCATTTCTTGAGTCGTTGTTCGGAGTTGCATTGTGAATCCTATGAGTTAGGAGCTTCACTTTTAGAGCGTGACATCAATCGTCGGTTGCACGCGCTGTGTTAGAGCTTTTTCACCTTGAAGCCTTCTGATGGCAGCGAGTATATTAGTGACGTCACGGAGCGGATACTCGCTGTCTGGAGCTAGATTAATAAGTTTTATAGCAGTTAATGTGCTCTCAAATATACCATTGTTGCAACTTTCAGCAAAAATGTTATTTCTATATATTGTCAAATATGGTTCTCAGCAAATTTGTTGCTTTTGAAGTTGTAGTTGTACTTTTATGGGTATCTGTTTAAAGTCATTTCTGAAGGAATATTGCTTATTTTCTGCAATCAAATATGGCAACTTATTCTAGTCTAATAAATCTGCATTTATCATATTTTTGCTCAAAGAGTTGATTATTTAATTCTGTATTAATTTCACCTTGATTTACTTTGGGTACAGTTATTAAAAATCCTATAATAATTCAGTAAGGTTGATTTGTGTATTACTGTTTTTTCTACTCAAAATATTGTTTTTATATATGTGTGTCAGGTTTATAAAGTTATTAGCATTTTTGTTGACATTCTGATCATGTTTAAATCAGGATGATTTGTTAATTTAATAGTTTAAGTAAAGTTTATTTGTTTTTAGGTATGTTTTTAGTTTGTGTTAGATTTATTAGTTCAGGAGTATTTCTATTCCAAAACTAATAGTATATAATGTTAGGTTTATTTGTTTTATGAGAATATGTTAATATTATGATCATGAGTAATGTTGGGTAATCTCTTTAGAATTTTTTCTATTCACAACAGATGATAATTTTATTGTATGAAATACTTCTGACCTATCCTAATCTTCCCTGTGAATTGATTTATTCATTTTATCAAGCATCTGATTTTCCAAACCGGTTCTTATAATCTCCCCAGATGAATTCTATTTCCCTCGCAAGGCAAAACTTGTGCCTGCCTCAACTACTGTGTTGTTTAAGCCTTTCTTTAATTCCTAAACCTTTCTGTCGGCCGACTGCATCTAAACCTCAATCTGCAATCATTGAATTCTTTGAGGATGTGATATGTTACTTAGGAGTCCAATAGGGGATAGCGCTGTATTAAGCATGTTCAGCTTCGGATCAAGAGGTCCTTGGTTTGAATCACGCGAGGGGCTTGGCAACTTTGACTGCTATAGAGTACAGTCCTACACGCAGAAAGGTTTGGGTGCAATACTATACTTCATGTCAGCTCAGTACCACCCATGGTTTGCTCATTCCAGCCAATGCTTGCAGGTTTCACTGCAATTTGTTGTGGGCTTTCTCCCTGCAATGATACCATTAATATAAGAGAAATACTCTTGAAAGCGGCATTAAACCTCTAACCACCTCACCACCTAGACAAAACTTAAGAAACTTATATTTTAATGTTACAAAGATGATATCCTGAAAAGTTGAGCTTTCTTTGCACGCCAATTAATTTAATCTTGTATTATCACCCTAAAATTGCTACCCATCATTCCTTTTATAAAGGGGGTTGGTTAATGAAATTTTAACAACTTAGTTTCCATTCTTCAAAGATGATACTTTTTTTATCTCTTAAATTAACCAATGAATCATGATGCAATGAAGAAAGGCTTAACAAGCAAGTGATGGAAACTGGCAGGATATCTGCCTTGCAGGGGAATATGGATGAATTCTCATATAGGATATTTATGGCCTGTATTTATTTTATTTTATTGGGATTGATTTTGCTGTGTCAAGATAATGCAAGTTTTGCATGGTTGATGTTAAGTTTCTTTAACATTTGTGTTTGATTATTGAGAAAAAATTATTTTAATGATTCTTTTTTACTTGTTTGAATGTTGACAAAAAGTTTGAGTTCTTTATTTGAAAGTCATTGACTGTCTACTAGTCACTCAGTTTCTTACCATATATCCTCTAATGAGCGCCTATGCCACCCAATGACCCCCCTTCCCAACTTGAGCCCTCCCCTGCCTATCTGAGACCCAGCGCTTACTAGAAGTATTCGCTTTTGTCATCAAAACACCAAAGCTATCATGCTCTGTTACTTTGATTTTTGTATGGAATGACTGTGATTTTATGATCAATAAAACTATTGAAAATTTGGAAATACCACTGAATTAGATGTGATTAAATATGTACAAATATAAAAGCTTAATTGCATTTCAGTAGATAATGAAAAAACTTGTAACAGTGTTTTGCTCACATTGTTATATTCATTTTCTGCTTTGCTATGGATCTTGCTTGATCATGCTTAATGTCCCAGTTGTCTTTCAATGTTAAACTGTGTCACAATAAATATTAATGAACTACTAAAAATAATTCTTGCATATCCTTAATATAACAACCAAAGTTTGAACAAATTTTAACACATTTCAAATTACTCAAGACAGACTTTTTAAACAAATTTTCTTGGTATTTATATTGATATGGTTTGGAAAGTGTTTCGATGAAATATCGTCTTTTTAATATAATAGGAGAAATGCATATTCATGACATGTGCTTGCTAAATTTTTTTTCTTTCTTTTTCTGAGTAGACATGTCGAATGGACACTTTTGTGGTTTGTGATTCTTAAAGAACAAATGTCAATTTAAAAAAACAAAAGTCTTTTTATCAGTCAAGTATCATGTTAACAATATGGCAACTTGAAGATCACTAAAATCCACAGATGACAGTTCTCTCTTAAAGGGACTGTTCAATAGGATTTTCTTCACTGGTTGCTGTGTCTGAAATATTATTTACTTGTCTGATCTCAACACAATAGTTGTCAAGTTCAAGTTGTCTCCAATTTTCCATTAATTTAAAATGCATTCATTAATTAACATTTGAAAATAGGGGTAGGTAAATATCTCCATTACGAAATAATTTACCTGGTAATTGAAAATCTGTTCATCTCAAGAGATGCATTTTTGTAAGATCAGGAATTATTATTTTGAAGATATAGATGCCATTGAAATTTTGGTAAATATGTGAAGATCATAAAACTGTGCCTATATATATATATATTTTTCCGAGGTTAGATAAGAACTCACATAAAGCTTTGTGTACTTTATGTTGATGATACGTAATACTGCACTGTTTTTCTGTAGGAATTTATGTTTTAAGTGAGAATCCATCATTTTGTCATATTATAATATTTCTTTGTCAAAGTTATGCAAGCTGCTTATTTAGGATATATATACTCAACAACAGAACTTAAGGACCATCCTAAATTCAATATTAAAGTACTTCATTCATCATGAAGTGAATTAAGTGTTTAATGTTCAATTATAAAGAGAACTTTGTTGGTTTGGCTCCAAGGTTTGTTGTTGAGGATGTATAGTAGTCTTATCTAATGTAACCGAAACAGTGCAATATTCAAACAAATCTTGTGTGTGTGTGCTATCGATGGTATCAACACTGAGATATAATAGTCTGAAAATAAATTCAAATCTATGTCTTCAAATGGTGTTTGTACTTTTTGTTTACATTATTTTGTAAGAAAGATTTCAAGAATGTAACATATAATACCCGGTTTCAAGTATTATGGCATGAAAGTTCACAAATGTTTTGACATAATGCAAGGAATTCTGGGTATTATTAGACATACACTCCCACAGAAACCCTGAAATATTTAAAAACTAAATGTGTTATTTTATTTTCAAACATTTTGTGCTTGTGTATTAAGAGGTGTCAGCTTTGGTAACCTTGACCCCTTTGGTCTCAATGAAACTCAATGTTCAAATTTTGTTTACAAAATATTGGAAATCCTTGCTCTTAATGTCTTAAATTTTTGGGGGATTATGCAGACTTCATTGAAATTTGATGAACTTGGCATTATTTTCAAGGTCACAACAACACTTTGACCACATTTCAAACTCATTTCATGAAAATTTTGCACCCAATTTCTTCATTTAGGTTATATACACAGAATCAACATTTCAACCTCTTTGTTTGTGCAATTTTTAGTAGGAGTTACTCTATGTTACAGCACAAATCTTCATGGTCTCGGCTTTCATCACTTTTACTCTTTGGTGATCTCTTCTTAAGAACAGGGTAAAAGTGAGCACAGCTCACATATCGGTACCCCCTATAATTTGATTGCCTTTATGAATCATCAATTACTTGAAAACGTGTAGTCAGTCATATCAATTAATTAGCACCACATTCAAAGGACGAATGTGATGCAACAATTGGACAGATAAAGGTAAACACATAAGTAACAGGTATGAAGAACTTGTAGTTTTGTTGTTTTTTGTCATGATTTAAAACAATTGCAAATAGGAGTTTAAACCACTATTAGACACTATCAATATTCTGAAGGTAACATTCAAACCAAATCCGATGTTTCCAAGTCATATAGTTTTCGAGTAATTCTCCTGAAAGGACTTTAAATGAACTCATGGACATAAAAAGCGCCATTTACCCAAGACTGTGTAGTAACTATTATGAATATGACAATTTTATTAAAATATAAATATTTAAGATATTCAAAAATACTTACCCTACTTCTAGGATGCAATATCAGAAGTGGTGTAAGTATTGAAAATGTGAAATCACAAAAACATAAAAATATATGCGATCGGTTTTAAATTATGAACAAGAATGAAAATATGTATGAAAGTTATGAAAATAAGCCAGAAAATAAAGATCTGGACCCGTATTTTCAAAGCTCACTTGGTACTAAGAAAGTCATAAGTACCATACATTAACACTGGCCTAGGACTATCTTAGCACTAAGAGAGCTTCGAAAATCTAGACCCTTAAAGTTTAGTTTGTAAATTAAACGGTGGTAAAAAAACATAACAAAATGGTTGTCAGTCTTTATACATGTAAATGCCTAATTAAAGGGCTTGACATAAGAAGACACACCAATATTTTCAATTTCTTATTTATTGGAGTCAGTATGACATAAGACAACAATATCATATCTTTCTTACATGACAATATCTTACATAATGTCAGGTCATATCAATCTTGCATGAGATCGACATCAATATAACAAAGTCTTGAATAAAGACAAAGATGATCTTCTGTTGAGATGCTTGTTTTCAAGATGAGAAAGGCAACTTACAGCGAACGTTTTTTCTGATAAACTTAAAATCTAGGTTTCTTGAAGATAGGTTCATAAAAAATGAACTGACACTCCACTGTGACAAGTGAAAACTGCACGAAAGAAATTTTTCAAATGTACTTGTAATAAGATGGTAAAGAATTTGTGTATCAACATCTGATTTTAGAAGCAACGGCAGTGAATTTAATGTTTTCAAAATATATTTTAGGCTCAACTCCAGTGTATGGCAGGATGAATTAAAAAAGATGAATATTACGTTTTTTAAAATCTTCTTACTTTGAGAATGAATTTTAATGAGACGCAAAATTGTTGTCCATTAAATGCAAAACAAATAATAACTTGCTAAGGAATAAAGGATAAAATTGTTTCAGAGTGTCAAATGTCGAGCAAAAATGTGTCAGTCCAGGAAGTATGAGATGTTGAACAGATGATTTCTTATCAACTTGAAGATTGGATCCCTGGTAAGAATGGAAAAAGGTTTTGAAATGTCGAAGGTATAACACTATGAACAATAAATGCTGATCTTGCATTATTGTGATGTATGAGCGATGGGTCTGACGATGATATGATGAGATTCACATCTCTCCACACTGTGAAATGACGATGGGTAGTTTAGGTTTGTTGTTGGGTCCAGTAGGTACGTTCTCAATTCTTCTCATCACCAGTAACCCGTCTATGATTTTACCTGCAGAACAACATTAACATTAGATTCACAATACCTTGGAAATGAAAATCTTCAATGATGAATTATCATTGGTACTGAATATAGCTAATGTGGCCATTATCACAATATTTAACACTTTAGTAGCCATGCATCTGAATTAATTTTCTTAGAAAAAGGGTGTTAACAAAACTTATTATCCAATCAAAGCAAATTTCTTACTAGAGATCTATAATGATTTTGTTGAGGTGGTTACATACCGAATACAACATGCTTTCCATCTAAGAAGTCGCATTTAGCACATGTGATGAAGAACTGGCAACCATTTGTGTCACAGCCACTGTTTGCCTGACAAATAGAACATTATATTTATATGTATTTATATATATTTATATTTATCCGGACTCACAGAAATCTAAGTGTCAGCACATTGTTGTGATGCAAATAGGCTAGTAATACATATATTAAACTTGCTTCTTTTTCAAACTTGTAAATAATTTGATGAAAAACTTGCTTTCACTCATTTTGTAAACATATTTTCAACTTTTAATACATTTCATATCATTAAACTCACATAAATTTTGGATTTTCTATGCAAATACAATCTTAAACCATTTTGACAAAAACAAGTATTTTTAATCAGGGTTATAAATCTGCTTTTGATCTGTTCTGTACTGAATAAAATTTTATTTCATCTTAATAAGAATTTAATTCTAAATACATAGTCTAAAATTCTATTCTTAATCATTTCCATTTGTTATCGATTTTCAGCTATCAGGCCTACAGTGTTTGTCTGTATGCTTTTTACAATAAATCAAGCACAGGTTGCAAAACCACTGACTGTTCTACACTAATCAATGGTGACTTACCATGCTTAGAATTCCCGCGGAGTCATGTTTCATTTTGAAGTTTTCATCTGCAAATGCTCTGCCATATATGCTCATCAAACCTGTCCCGTCACCCTGTGATAGACGACAGGTATTTCATGAAAAATCGGGGGGAAAGTAATTATCAAAGTCAATATCTTCTATTAGTATCACTTCATTCATGAACCTCATGTTGCATTGTAATTTCATATGTATACATAAGTAAATTTCATTATGGCAAACCACTCTTTATGAAGCCCAGACAAATAATACATCAGTTAAATCTTTTTTCTTATCTTTGCAATAATTTCCAAAACTTTGCATGCTTTCTAGCCATGTCCACTACAGCCCCTCCCCAAAATATTATTGCATCATTTTGCAAAAGTTGTAATTTTAAGCATGTGGAATCCTCTAACAAGATTGAAGTAACTAATATGGAAACAGGATCAAAGCGCTTACTGTCTGTAAACTGGCCTGTCTATATTTTAGCGCGATTATTTATACATCAGTTACTTGAGAGTGACCTATTACCATCTGATCTCAGTCTTGCAAGGGTTACATTACAGATTTCATCTATTCATTGTAATTAAACAAGTATGGAGCACCCTAAAAAGCATCAATAAAATGTTCATTGTTCAACTTACCTTTACAAAGTCACCTCCTTGAATCATGAAATCTTTGATGACTCTGGAAGTGACACAAAAACATTGACTATATTTTTCTTAAGGCATCGAACCTTCTAATCAAATGGATGAATAATGTCGAAATATATTTATTTGATGAGTTATACAAACTCAAGATATCATTTTACTCACAACACACTTTCATCATTGTGTGATAACATTGTTGTCCGAAATATATTTAATTTCAAAGTGTTTTAAAGGTGTGAAAGATAATAATAATCATACTTATGAAGTGACTGTGTATGGAATATGCTTGAAAAGAGGCCAGTCCTAAAAGAGCAATGAGGTCTAATCAATAAGCACAAATAACACTTACAGGACCATGGGCTCTGTAGACCGTTTGGCTTTGGATTGTAAGACATTTATGATAAAAAGAGGGGCTTATTTGAAATAAATCTAGCCAACCAGTAGACCAGTATCTTTACATTTTACAAAATGAAATTGAATTTGGAATGTAGAACTCACCGGTGAAATGGTGTGCCTTTATAACCCGTAGGCACTCCATCTTTCTTGAACTCTCCCGTGCAGAATTGTCTGTGAAACAGAACCAATTACATCATATCATAAACAAATTGTTGTGATGAAACAGCTAGTGACTTATCCTTTGCCTACAATAATGGTAATGATAAGCAAGAACATTAGTCATCTTTTGAGCAATCTCTTCAAGGACAGTCCTATTAGGGTATTTTTTGTGGAAATGAATTTCAAGGGGATGTTCAAGTTTATGACTGATATTAGTACATGTTTATAACATGACCTAGATGAAACATGTTACTGAGGGTAAAATTTTTGTTGATTTAGTTTTGACAACTAGAGAAATTAGTGCGCTCACTCGGTAAAATAAAACAAGAATGGGAAGTGAAGACATTCATTAGCGTTACGAGTGTGAAAAGCCTTGTAACAGAATAACAAGGCACTGTTGATTAGTCTTAACACAAATCATTTGTAAATGTGTAGATATTTTAACAATATATAGTTATTTCTATAATGTTGTAAATTTAGTGAAAGTACAGTGCCTTTTTTCATGACATTTTCTCAAAACAAAATGGCGGGCTAGATGCCAATAGGTCAGCCCCTTTAAGTTCATATTTCAGAACAACTTCCTCCACAAGCAACTCGTCCCAGATGAATCCAAAACAAGACAAGACATTGCTTGTACTATTGTCCATCACTAATTGGCACTAATTGAATGATTAAGAAACAATTGAAACATAATGACAAAATATGATTTTATGTTTAAAGCCAATTATAAGCCAAAATTAAACCCATTGACAACATTATATCAGACTTTATCATTTAGCAGAGACACTCTCACTTTAAATCAACAAAAAATATGTCAAAATCAGTAAACTGTAAAAATTTACTTCATTACCTAAAATTTTCAGCTGTTCTTGGAACTGTATCTGCAAACAATTCAAAAATGATTCTGCCAACTTCCTGAAATGAAAATATGGGTAATAAATAATAATACACCACACTTTCAATATTTTTTCAAGGATTCTTAGAACATTTTACTTTAAGTCATAGGCTCACTTTTGCAAGGTAAATTTCAATGCACATCTAGCAAAAAGTTCATCACTCACATCACCACATCGTACGAAACATGACATTTCCCAACTGAAATAGCTCTTGCTAACCTACTTCGAAAACAGGAAGAACATAAAAAGGCGATAAACTCAATGAGGAATGAGTATGTCATGAGTATCAGGGAGGCAATTACTAGATTCCGGGTATATCAGACTTGCTATGTTCAATTTATAGGCTTTTTACAAATGAGTATATGACTTGCAGTCATAATTTAATTAACAATACTAGATAAGTTTACATGCCAACATTGAACGGAAAATAATATACATAACGGCATCTGAGGAGTTGAGGTATTTGACACTTGAAACCCTGATTTTTTAAGAAACATGGATTCATATGTTAGAAAATAGGGGAAGAACAGATTCATTAGCAACAAAATGTGACTTTCAGTTGAAAACAAAGCTAAAACAAAGTGACATCACTTTATCATTGAATCAATTATTATGTTGTAACTTAATTATTATGTTGTTACTTCCATGAATTACAGAAACAAATCAAATCATAAACTTACTTTACTCAAATGAAAACAACATTCTTATTCACGAGAGGTAAATTTGGTGAGGGATTCCAAAGGTGCTCGTTATCTAATTATAATTGATACAAAGCAGGTCAATAATTTTGAAGTTTTTAATAATTAGATTTATACGTCACGAACTTACAATAACGAACTTACGCTATGTGATCTCACACTGCTACTGCAAGAACTTCGACAATTGTTAATGAAACGTTGACTAACTTGTAAGCAAAACTCAAAAGCATATCGACAATGTTTGTACCAGTTGATCTAACGAACGACTGGTCTACTAACAAAAATATTGTTTTACCGAGTCTCCGATCTTGATGTCGAAGAACACCACCGGATTTGTGTTTTGTTGATCACCCATGCTTTGGAAAATGTTTTCTATCAGAGTTAACTTACTTTTCATTGGTTGGAATATCAATGACAGCAATATTTTCATTGGTCAATGATTTGGGACTTTCCCGGGAGAAATAATTGTATCATAAATTTTTCTGATGTATATAGCTAACATCACGGCTAGAAAATATTAATCATTACCCTTTTAATAACATTTTGTATATAAATTTCTTAGGTGTAGTGGTGTATTTTTTAAACTTTTTAAAAGGTTGTAGTACTCTAAAAAGCAGAATAATAACGGAAGTTTGAAAGAACTCTCTTCATGAACTGCCGCTTAAATTCACAGACAAAATAATAACTCCCTTAATTAAAGCTATTAGTTTAATCAATTGCCACTAGTAACAACATAATTCCAAAATTTGTTTCATTTTTAATTTTTTTAATTGTAAAATATAACTTACACTACATTTGTATTTATATTTTTGGCACTAAGGGGCATAGGTCAAGGTCATTAAAAGTTCAAAGTTTACAATGGTGAAAGATTGTAAATATTTATATCAGTGTGTTCAGAATGTTGATGCTTATACTTGAAAGCTTGTGGGCGTTCGCTTCAATTTCACACAGAATATTTGCAAGTCTTGTCTCATGCATAGTTACACCAAGATATAAAAATATCAAGCATGACATAATCTTGATAACCGGCGGAGGAAAAGGAATCGGAAAAAGGATTGCAATTTGTTTTGCTAAACAACGCCCAGCCCATGTAATGCAATATTAATTGGAAATTAGAAGTTAACCTTGTATATAAAATAAAAATTAAAGTAATGACATTGTCACTGTAAATTTCAAATGCCATTAACATTATCTTTATTCAGCTTGTCTGGAAATTTCTTATTTTCTAAAGATTACAGTTGAGAGGATAATGGATATAGGCCCTATCAAGAATGGTGTTTAAAAAGAAATATAAATCATGATACATATCTTTATTGCGTGACAACCCATGTACGGTTGTTATAAAAAAGATTAATTTGCCTAAAAGCAAGGTGTTTGTCAAAAGTTAATGATTTTCGGTATTAAGTAGGGTGTTTGCGACATGGATCATATCAAATTAATTGTTACAAGATGTGGTGATACTAATGTATCATGAAATCACGACTCTGAGAAAAATTACAATTTGATATTCTTAAGTGTTAAAGGCATGATGATAGATATAAAATTTTATTTGTTATGGTAATCACATTTCAGATTGTGTTATGGGGCAGACACAAAGACACCCTAAAAAATACTGCTGATGAAATAAAAGCACTTGGAGTTGACTCTTCATACATGGTCTGTGATGTCAGCAAAAAAGAAAATATATTTGTTTGTGTAAGTCCATTACTGTTGTCATAATCATGAACACATTCTCAAAATACTGAATTTTTTATACTCATCCTATTAATACATATGATATATGCAATTATTACATGATCATTAAACAATCCACTCAAAATATGTTACTCAGGGAGATATTTTTGTTCCCATAGATTTTACAATTTGAAAGAGAATAGGACTCATTCATTCAAAAAGAAAAAAATTGAAAAGCAGCCATTCATTAGTCTTAGAAGTGATACACTCTAGCCATATAGCTGTCAGGTCTTCTCAATGATTCTATGAGAATGTGTGAATATTCTAGCAATACATATATTTCTACTTTACTACGTAAAAGTCAGTGATACTACAGTGTTTTTCTTCACCTAAGTCATGCTGGGAGCCAAGAGATTCCTCTGTTCAAAGTGATTGCAACATTTGCACTCTCTCAGTATGATTAAAATCAAATCATTGTTAGTCTTAACTCGGTTGTTACTTGTTTCTCTTCCATGATCTGACGAAATCAGGCATAAAAACATAAACATGAGTGTTTAAAAGTGTGATATGACATACTTGCTCGTTGTTATAATGTCTCATAATATTACAGGCCAAAGAATTGGAGGAGAAGGTTGGCAAAGTGACTATCTTGGTGAACAACGCTGGCGTTGTTTTTGGCAAACCTATTCTCGAGAGCTCTGATGACGATATTGTTAAGACTATGAAAGTGAATGTTATTGCTCACTTTTGGGTAAGGTTTGTTTTTATCATTTGAATTTGTATCTTTTCATTTTATTTTAAGATTTTATTTTGTACTATTTTTCTATTCATTAATCATCATTCCACTTTCTGGAAATAATCTGAATTTGTGTTTAAACTTATATCTTTGAATTTTTTTAAGTCAATCTAGTTAATAGAGGTTTTATTTCACTGGAAATAGTGGAATGTTATATATTCTTTTGAAGTACAATATTAGGTAAAATAGAACACTTGTAACTGATCTTTTTAAGTTTGAAGTTTTTAAGTTTGGCAATTTTTCATTTGTCAATAAACTGCTAAGCAAAATACCCAAGATTCAAAACACCATTTCTCACCATTTCCAATATAATTGAGAAAAACATGTGTAAAAAAATCATAAAGCTCTGATAATAAAAAATTCATACATATATAGAGAGAGAGAGATTTATTAGTTAGATTATAATTATACTGAATGTTATATAAAAAGCATCTCCATTTAATCAAAACGATTGTAATATAACCTTGAAATCTGTAAGTTTCTAAATCATCCTTATATGAACAGTTTTGAAGTTATATCATACAAAATAAGTTCCACAGAATCACAACAAGAGCTTATAAAGAATTTGAAAATCCATATAACTCTTCCTCCTTCATACTCATCATTTGGTTTGATTAATTCCAGACATTAAAGGCTTTCCTCCCGTCTATGATAGAGAGAAACTCTGGCCATATTGTCAGCATTAGTTCTGTCCTTGGGCTAATCGGCCTGAGCGGTGCCGGCGATTATGTCAGCTCCAAGTTTGCTTCAACAGGAGTGGCTGAGTCACTCTTAGACGAATTACGATTGTTAAAGAAAACTGGTGTGAAAGTTACGAGCATCCATCCGTACCACATTGACAACTCCATGTTTGAAGGCTTGGAAACAAGGTAAGAACCTAAGTTTTAGGCTTATGAATTGATTTGGCTGTAAAACATTGGAACATCTTAATAAGCTATGTATAGTATGAATGTGAAATTACAATTAAAAAGTGAATGATTTTGTCCTTATCACCCAACATTGCTTTTATTCATTTCATGAAATGATATTAAGTAAATATAGTCATTAGATATTATTTATGTTATCAACAGATTGTCGCGCTGGTTGATTCCACCGCTGAAAGAGGACTATGTTGCAGAGAAGACAGTTCACGCAGTGCTCACCAACAGGACTAGAGTCCTCCTTCCCAGACTTATGTATTTCCTTGTCTGGTTCAAATGGTAAACATTTCTTTGATAAACAAACAAATTTCAATATTTCTTCAGATATTGACCAATGTTTAAGATAGAATTCTTTTATGACTTCTTCTGCAAAAGATTTCAGGAGTGCAATAGTTAGACTTCATGTCAGTTCTCATGGGATTTCAACTTAGATACGATTCTAGAACTGATTTCCAGCTTGACCACTCGACCATTGGACTTTTTAAAAATTGCAGATCATGGAATTCCAAATACATTACAATTGATGTTTTGTTTTTATTATATGTCCCATCATTTCTATCGCATTTGAAAATGAACTACTGGCAAAGAGCAATATCCTTGCTGTCCTCAATCCATGATTATTTGAAGAAAGAAATTGTTCCATCAAAATGAATTGTGAATTCTATCCTTGTGTTGCGCAGGGCAAAACAAGGAAGAAACTCTTCCCATCTTTTAACATTTTTTATATAAATTAGAAATTGAACCCCCTCTTGGTCGCATAGCAACTGATAACAGTTGCAAAACATTTTTTTATTTGGATTGTGATTAACCCTAACCTCTGTATTGCTAATCAACAAAACTTTTTATTTCAGGGTATCGCCAGTTGCTGTCAATCTTGCCTTTCTTAAACTGACAGGAAGTGATAAAGCCATGGAAGGGTTCAAAGGTCGTCTGCCGACTGATTAAAGCAAATCTGTAAGATCTCTCAAAATAAGATATAGCATTTGGTTGAAGGGTGAATAAGAGATCCTCTATAACTTATTTAAGAGGTATGTTTTTGAGTATGTCACCAAGAGTAGTTTCTCTTTTTGGAAGCTCTTACCCGGTAGTTGATGCCATTTTGAACATCATACTTTTTCATGTGTTTTACAGCAATAAATTGATCAACAATGATATTTCAAAATGATAAAAATAATAATGTTGCATCATATATCCTGATAATTGTGTGAAATATTTGCTCATCTCAAAACAAACAAGTGCACAAAAGCAATAAAGTATGTGCACGGTTTGGACAATTTATACTCAAATTTCATTATTTAATGATTATTGAACTCATTTAATGTTGATGTTGTTGTATTGTTTGCTGTGTTATGTTTTCTATTTTTATTTTGACTCAGTTGCCATATTGTTAGTATTTTCTTTGTGTCATATTTTTCTTTGTTTTCAAGCATTAGTGGTAGACTTCTGATGTTTTATGTCAAGACTGAATATGTTTTAATCTTTCCTGCTTTTATGCTTTTCCTGAACTTATTTTAATTTCCTTTTAAGAATTTTCCTTCAAGACCTCTAAGTAGTGAAATTTGTTAACACAACAACTAATCTGAAGCTGATTGTGTCAATGAAAACTTTGTTGTGCTCTTTCCAGATTTGACGTTATTCTTTTTTTTTCCAAAACACCTTTGTTATCGATATTTTTTGGTTTATGTTGTATACTTATTTTTATATCTGTGCCATTTCTTTTACACCTATTTAACAATGGGTTTGTTTGCATGTGAGTAGTTTATATTATAGTAAAACTTATATTTTATGTTTTTATATATTGTTTAGAGTGTAAGTGTAAGTACATGATGTATGATAAAAGTAAGCATTAAGCAATATGTTCATGTTGTGGAAAGAATAACCATTTTGTGAAATCTAATCATGGCATTCAATCATCTTATCATTTTGTCATCCACGGGACCAAGGTTCTATAAGCTTATTCCATGATTTATGCCCAACATATTCTGCATGGCCTGCCATGAAATAGGCTAGCTATCTTACCAGAAACTCCCTTTCACCTCTCGTATCTCACTCAAGACAGCATGCTCATAAAACAACTTCCGTTCTTCTGTGCATGTGTCAGTCTCACTCCGCAGTGAATTGCCAAAGCAACAAACATTAACATGCCATGAAGGTATCCTTCTCCAGTCCATTCCCAAATATTACCTGCATATAGGCCTTAAGCTGTTATTAAGTTACTCTCTCTAGTATGTTATAGCTGATAAAACCCTCCCCTCCCCCATCCCCCATCTAACTTTTGCTATGCTCTGATCAGTTTTGTAATTTTTACCCTTTCAATTCAGCCATATCCCAATCTGCTTGCTCTGAATGGAAGCAGATGAAGCTAAGCCCCATCCTGCTTTGCTATGTATTTTGATTGATGCCCTTCGATGCTTTATCTGGATAGCAATAGTCTACCTTGAAATACCTCGCTCTGTTATGTGCTCAAATGCCCTCTCAAGTTGTCTACACCCTGCCTTGTACTACCTTGCTTAGGTATGCCCTTTGTTATTCCAACAAGATAGCAATGCCCTGTACTTTTAAGCCTTTCTTTATAGTGATCTATGATACCCTCACAAGATAGCAATGCCCTGCAATGTAAAGGATTTCTTCTTAATGCTTTATGATGCCCTCACAAGGTAGCAATGCCCTGCACAGTTAGGGCTTTCTTCGTTATGCTCTATGATGCCCTCACAAGATAGCAATGCCCTGTAATGTAAAGCCTTTATTTGTATTGCCCTAATATATGCCCTCACAAGAAGACAATGTCCTGTGCTTTTAAGCCTTTCTTCTAAATACTCTATGATGCCCTCACTAGCTGGCAATGTTCTACCTTGTAATACCTTTCTGTTGTGTACTGCTGAACCTGACCTTATACTTATACTCCTCAGGTAATGCCTTTTAAATGGGGATTTTTAAACTCCAGTAATGTATTAATCTAGATGCCCATTCCTCTCACCTTGAATTAAGATACACTATTAATTGTTACCAGCCCAGACCGAAGGTTATCATATATGGGCTGTCAGAATGGCCTCATACCTATGAATTCATGCTTTGTTAAACCTGGGGTGTCCCATAAGTATTAGG
Organism: Phorcus lineatus; assembly: GCA_921293015.1. Classification (NCBI taxonomy): domain Eukaryota; kingdom Metazoa; phylum Mollusca; class Gastropoda; order Trochida; family Trochidae; genus Phorcus; species Phorcus lineatus. Next base: position 7,695,981 of record OV121094.1, read on the forward strand.
CCACTACATATATATTTGTTTATATGTTTATAACCTCATTCCCGTACAACTTTTTGGAATCTGTGGACCCAGCTGTAGGTTTTTTACCTATAATACTTGAAGAAAGTTGTCTAATTGAATCAGGCTTTGTGTATACTCATATCAACCATATTGACACAAGTAAAATGTAATATAATTTATTTATTTTAATTAAAAAAAAGAGAGATGGTACAATCAGTCAATCATTGTTGATAAATACTAATTTTTTAAACTCCAGTAATGTATTACTCTTGGATGCCCCCTAAAGTTGGCCATTCCTCTCGCCTTACTTTAATTTAAGATACTCTGTTAATTTTTAACATCTCAGACTGAAGATAATCATGTATGGGCTGTCAGAATGGCCTCAATCCATAGAGTGCCCCTCATTCCTATAAATTCATGCTTTGTTAAACCTCAAATCGTAGTGTGCCCCTCAAACCCCTTGGCAAATCAGCACAATATAACAAGTGTGTATATAAATATTTGAATTAAATTATTTCTATTATGGACACAGATTGGGAGGTTACATATAAGCTTAATACAAATTTATAACTCAGTATCCAATGCGTCACACTAAATAAGCTAGCTCAATCTAGCTTGTAATGGTCTAAAGCAATAGCACTACAACGAATCCCAGAAATAGATGTAAGAAGCAACATCCCACAGCCCTCTCCAGATGGACTTGCACAGGTTAATTCAACTTTCAATAAGAACCTCATAGCAATAAAAAGGTTTATCTCAGGTATTAGACAATGTTTTACAGTGTACAAGTTCTGAATAATTACAATACTCATAACAATTATGGAATGGATGATAAATGAACTGCTAACTGAACTGAAAGCACAAGAGCCTTTTTTGGGTATTTTTTTAAAAAACAAAATCCAAAGGGACCTTCCTGTATATATATGTATGTTATTAGTACATGATTATGTATATATATATATATATTATATACCATAACCCAGTTGAAACATGTTATTGAGGGTAACATTTTGGTTGATGTAGATTTGATGACTTTAATTAAATGAAACTGCTTACTAGGTAAAATAAAGCAAGAATGAGTTGTGAAGCCATTCATCGGCGCTTCAAGTGTAAACAAATCTTTCTACAGCATAACAAGGCTTTGTGAATAGTCTAATCATAAATAATTTTCAAATATATATAAATTTATTCCATACATTTATTTTATTTTTATAATGTTGTATAGTTAGTAAAGTATAACGCCTTTATACATGTCTATTGCTCCAAATGGGGGACTGGTTACTGATAGGTCAGGCTCTTTAAAGAGCCACTCCGTGATTGTCATAACATATTATTTACCTTTGATATGAACCTAAATGTCATATGTGGTGATATAAAATCAAAACATCTTATTTTTTCATGTCCAAAAGACATATATTTGACAAATACTGGTTTTCCATGAAAATCTAAAAACAGCCTTATAAAAGCACAGAGGTGTAGATATCACGTCCAATATACATTGATACTAGTTATATAAGCTAACAAACGCTATCAACTCCTAACTGCCCTCCTGGCAGTTTTAGATAAGATTCCAAAATTACGTTTGACTAATTGACGCGCGCCACTGTTCGGTTTTCGATCATAATTGCAACGTTCTACCTTCATATTGTCACTGTAAAAAAACCATTTAGCTTTAAAATGTGTATTTTTGGTAACAGTGGATACTTTGCGATCAAATGACACCATTGATTAAGTTTGGCATATATGACTCCAACAACTCACAGAGTGGCTCTTTAAGCCCTCGGTCAGGCTGTGCTGACTGATTGATTGTAGACTATGACGATAAGTGACTTACTGTATTCAACGCAATAACCGCCTGCTCCTTATAAGTGCCCCTTTACCACATTTGTAACTCACAAAATAATTAGTGCTCCTTTTCTTAGCTTTCCTTGTGTGACAAAGCTCATCAGTTTCAATGGAAACATGAGTCTCGTCTGCAACATATTTCAATTATTTCTGGCATATATGAGACTTTTATTTTTTATTTCATATCAAACTTTTAAATTTTAATAAATTTTGAACATATTAAGATGGTAGAATTGGTTCTTCTGTTATTCTTTGAATTTTATGGGAAGCTATTTTAATAAGCGCCGCCTCTTTTCAATGTTCTTAGCACCCAGGGCGCTTAATGCGTAAATACTTTAACAATTTTGAGCTTTAACAATATCTGTGTTTTGGGCTTAACCACACTTTTCATGGGGGAACTATTTCTCTTCAACATTTGTCTGTTCACGCACCTACTATTTGAAATGGTAGAAGGCTATTGTCTTTCCCCGCACTGCTGCCAGAATATTGCCTGTACTGCTGATTTTATATCCTTATCTGATATTCCCAAAAGCGTGCGGTTTCCCCCCACTCATTTCAGGGGTGGATACAGAATTTTTGTTTGCATGGGTATTAACCTACGGATGTCTCAAATACAACTATGGAAATGGTTTCTTTCAATCAAGGAATATCTGTGCAATGATAAGATTGAAGTATATGAATTGTGTAATGAATTTCAAGTGAAACTCTTATCAGACATGAGAAATACTTCTCTCAACATTTACTATGTAATGAATGAATTCTCCTCACGTTCACCCCACACCCACTCTCTTGTTACTTGAATGGTTCTATCAGGTTTATGGGGTTACCTTATTTTGTTGTTTGGCATTCCTTGAAGATATTATAATACTGTTATTTTACAACTACTAATAATTACAATCTTTTGATAAAATAAAAAATAAGATAAATTAGATTTGATTCAGTTTTTGTTTCTGTTACTCTTTCGAATGTAGAGAGTAATGTGTCATAAGTGTTTTTTTAGAAATGGATGTTTGTGCCATTCAGGAAAGCATTTAACTGACCTAAAAATTGATTTTGTATTTAGATTTGGATTTTACATATATGATTTTCTATGATTTCTTAATTGAATACTAGCTGCTTGTTTGAGACTTGCAAAACTTTTATCTTTCTTTTTATAACATGCAATTTGTTAATGATATGAAAATGTCATTATTTCCTGAGCGATTTTTGCCAGTCCTGTATGTGCTTATCTCTGTATTACCAACCAAAGAATATTTTTACCACCTCATTAACGCACATACAGATTTAAATTGTGAACGAATTTTTGTCCTTTTAACTGATTGATTTTACATTTTCATTAATATGTCTTTATGAATACAATAATAACTATTATAGATATTAATATAATATAAAGTTAAGAATTATGTTTTGGAAATTAGAATTATTGATGTATATATACTCAACTAAATAGGTTAAGGACCACCCAAATTTTCAATATTGTGACATTCTTTATCATTTTATGATCCATAGGATGCTAAGATATAGTGTTGGGGGTGGTTCTTCACTTTCTTTCTGAGTATATATTTCAAATTCCATTGAACTAAATAATTAATTGTATCATGTTTTGCTTTCACTGAAAAATGAGTTTCATACAATAGAATATGTCCATATGTCAACCAACTTGCAATAAATGTGATACAGACAAAGGGTTTTGTGTCTTTATTCGACCATGATCGTTATATGCAGGTAAAACTACAAAAGTGAAACAGATATTTGCTAAATGACGGTTTTATAGAGCAATTTCAGTTCTGGCTCTAAGGTTTTCTTTGTTAAAAGTGTTAGTATATCCGTTATCACACCAACACTTTTTCTTGTAAATAAATATTTTAACTATATTATAAGCACATTTGGCATGTGTGAACAAAGAAGAAAAAATACATTGTATATAAACACAATCGTTAATGGAACATTTGATAACATATTTTGTAAGCAAATAATGTTCAAAGCTTTACAAATTGTTCTTATATCTTTTAGTTGATGGTGATAGGGCATTGATGAGGTTACATATATCATTATTACTTTTTATGATTGGTAAATATCGTTCATGATCTGAATTTAATATTTGACATTTAAGTACATAATGCATTTCGTCGCCCTACTTGTGTCCACTTCTTGCTACATCAGCGTATTTGTATCCGCTGATCTCCTACAATACCAAGATGTATACCATGGCAAATGCCTCGTATGAGTCACAGCTGATTATGCATGACTGGTGACACAATGTTTTAGCCAATGAAATGTCATGCAAGGAACCTTTAACAAAACTTCTTTAAAGTCATAGTCTCATTTTTGTAAGGCAACTACCCGGTAAACTGAACTAATTATTCTTCACGAACAAAATCTGATTACTAACACAAATATTTCCTGTCGCATTTGCAAAGATTTTCATTTTTATGCCCGTTTTACAGTTTTGGATGAAGCAGCTTATTGGCGTATGCCGTTTCAGACTGATGAGGTACCGAATCAAGTGCAATCCCATCGCGAGTACGAAACACCGGAAATCTAGTCATCGCAGCGCCGATACTTATGACAGACGCATTCTTCACTGAGTTTACTACCTTTTTGTTATTCCTGTATTTGAAAAAGCATAAGCTATTAGCTATTTTCATTGGATATTCAGCTGGGAAATTTTATGTGTTCTTCGTCACGGCTTTAGCGAAATGACGTGGTAAGGACTAACGCTCGCAAAAACATAATATTCGGGTAGGGTAGGGTAGTTTGAACTTCATTATTGAGGGCTAGAATGCCTGCTGAGTTCTGAAAATTGTTGCAAACGTCAGGGGAAAGATTTCTGTGAGTGGTGAACTATTTGTCCGGCATTTATTACAATTTGCCTTGCAAAAATGAGACTATGACTTTAACTAAAAGGTCCTGGCATCCACATTTGGCCAACATTGCTCGAGTGTGATCTAATTTGTCCGGTATACATACATTCAGCAATTTGATGCACCTGTCGTGATACATATCAAGGTATTGTAGGAGTTACGCTGATGCATACATGCTAATGTAAGAGGACACGACCTAAGAGGTCATTGGTCTTGAGGTGTTCCTAAACGCAACAATGATACTCCAATTGGCTTGCTACGAGGGGATATCAAAAAGTTTCTATTATCACAGACACATATCAAAGGTATAAACTTTATTTTGTTCTCATGTTTTTAAGACTTCTCTACATAGTCACCATCAAGAGATACACATGTTTCCTATTGCTTCTTGACCTTGCGCAGAACGTCTGAATAAAAGAACCCTGATTTCATGGAAAACCAAGCCTCCACCTCTCGAAAGATGTCATCGGTGTCCTCAAAACGACGTCCAGGAAGTGGATTTTTCATCTCGGGGAACATGAAGAAGTCACTTGGTGCAAGATCGGATGATTAGGGGGGTGCGGTAAGATTGCAAAGCCACATCGCCGTGTCTCCACAGCAGAACGGCAATGCCTGCCGTGACATGTCCCTTCGATTCTGTTTTTGCAATGGAGTCAGTAAGCGAGGAACCCAGCGTGCTGACACTTTTGACATATGCAGCGGGTTAAGGAGTATGTTCCATGCACTGCCATAACTCAGGCCTGTTTCATGCGTTATCACTTGTAGAGTGAACCAGCGTCTCAACCTTCTTGATGACATCCATATCATAAGTGAGGGGCGTCCACTTCTTGGCTCATCTGCAAGGAACATGTGGCATGTTTGGAAATTCCTTATCAATCTTACAAAAGTGTCATAGGATGGGCTGTCATTGTCATAAAAAGATTTCATCTCATCATGAATTTGAGTGCAGTATAACCGTTCAAATGTAAAAACTTCATTACACTGCGAGTCTCAATTTTCTCCAATATAGGGGGTACTTTACTGTTTGAACAGACGTAAAACTGGCTGTCGCGAAAAGTACACCAGTACATTCTTCGTGATAATTGAAACTTTTTTTATTTCCCCTCGTACAAAACTCTCCTAATTGTCAATCTTTCGGTGGTAGATAATCTTATTTAGATATGGCTGATCAAAGTAGGAAGGTAAAAGTAGTGCACCCCCACCCCCTCGCAATCTCTGGAAATATGTTACTTTACACGACTTCTCATGTGTCAGAAACCACATTGTAGATGTTCTCTAATTTCAACGTTTTAATTTTATAATGGATCGGTCACAAGTGATATAGTTAGTTTATAAAGTCCGATTCAAATATTAATATGAACCATGCTATAGGCAAATAACAAAATTGACGTGTTAAACATTTATTGAAGTATTGTGTTTGGAAATATTTCAGGACCAGACTATAATTATTTTTTTGATTTATGCAAACTGAGTTTACTTACGATATGATGTAATTATCATAGTTCTTCTATATCTTATAGGATGTACCAATTCAAACCGGTAGCTGTCATACATTTAACATTCTACAATAATGTTTGGTGTTTATTGAGTGGAGCACAACTTCAGGCAGATTATATGGTAACATTTGAGGTAGCGTAATGAATTCGCGTAGCGTAAATGACCATGGTACGTTCAATTTAGAATTGCTACTTTTGATTTAAAACTCTGTATTACAAATGGTAAGATTTATTTTCGTGAGATCACTTAATCTATTATAGAAAACGTGCAGCTGCCACTTTAATATCAACAGAGAGAGAAAGAGTGTGAGAGAGAGATAGATAGATCATAGACAATAAATAACCTATAAATTGCAATTTAAAAGGGCAATAGAATTTTTAACTTTTGAATCAAAAGGTTAAATTGAAAACATTGTTAGGTAGTATATCAACATATTTAACATACTTTAATTATGGCGAGATGATTTACGGTCTGAGTCTGTGTCAATCAATGTTCAGTTCAGATAATTAGTACCTCGTAAAGAGATTAACAACCGATGGTCGCCAGTTATGGCTAATCAAAGCTTTTAATTATGGGAAGTTTGGACCCACACCTATATATGTAATGTGACGCAAGGGGAATTGAATAGCTTCCCCTAATTAAAGGGAGTGTGACTGAAGAATAATGAATGAATTTATAGATAGGAAGACAGAAGTTTTTCGATCTCAGTGTCGCATGATATGTTACAATTCAAAATTCAATGTTAACAACAAAGAGTATAACATATCACCCAGCCATATCATTCGCTAAAGATGCACTATAGGATAAAGAAACTATGATTTCAACTAGTAATAACAATAACCGTTTCGATGAAAAGTTTTTGACTAAATTATGCACTTTGATGAAGAACGTATTTTTTTACAATGTTAGCATGCTTCAGTTTTAAACAAATTGCCCGTGTATATTCAATAAGTCATTGTCCATGATTGTTTATTAGATAAGGACCTTAAAGGCACTATAGCAGGCTTGTACGGTTCACACGGGCTATTTTAAAACATATGAGGACATACACGCTCACTTTAGCTTTCTATACATGCAATGAATAACTTGTCTTTCTTAATATGTTTGACTTTAATCAACAATGAAAAATTTAAAAAGAGAACAAGCTGTATATGGGTTTACAACTTCTTTATTCCAATTTCTTCTATAATAAAAAAGTTAAGACGATCGAGCTCAGTTTAGAGGTATAAAAAAATACATGGTCAGATGTGCACAAAATGGAAAAAATACAGATAGTTGAAAACGGCCGAACTGGTAGCAAAGAGATAACATAGAATGAAATGAAATAATAAAGCAATCTTGTAAGTTAGCCGATTTCATAAACACAGTTTAAGCACCGTCAGTATTAGCACATAAGACCGGCTGCCCTTTTCGCTTCGCTGGTTGTAAGCAATATTTAACATTTCCTATATCGTAGTTCATGCGACTTTAATTCAACATTGCATTCAGTTCTTCCGGTCTTAATAACTTGAATTCGTATATATTTGCAAAATAACTTACAAAGTATATTACAGAGTGCGGATTCTTAGTAATATCGAGAAATATATATATTGAAACAACCTACAATAAAGCAACATTTCGTAAAGCGTTGCATTTTTAAAATGTATAAATCATCAACAAAATTAATAAAATATTTGATATATCTGTTAAAGTGTAAAAATATAAACAACTCTTTGATAAACATCGATCTAAAAATATTTTAGATTATCGTATTTTCACGTTCCCTTTATTTCGTCGACTCGCATGGTGTCTCGGGGATTAAGCCTCACGACGTCGGCTTTCGATCAAGTTTTACAGATGAGTGAACTGAAAGCCGACGTCCTGTACGTTTCGATCTTTCAGCAAATTATTTTTTTATTTATATTTGATTATTGCTTCATCATTTTCCAAGCTAGTGTTTGATATGAAGTGTCTTTGTATGCCATCAGATGTACACCCGCCGAATTGAAATGAATAAAAAGATTTGAAAAAAAAATAAAATAATGATTTGGATCATAAAGATAGGGATAGGTCGATATGTTATAAAACAACGACGATGAGAAAACGTGTGGTTTTTCTTTATCTTTATTTCATTTAAAACATATTCTATATTTCAAATATATTATTTCATCTAAATTCAACTAGACTTCCTGAGTCGACACTGTCTCAGGAATTTATAGTAACGGTTGAGTATACAAACAAAATTAATTTACTCCATCACGAAGTAATGCAATTATTTCTAACTTTTTATCAAATTTCACACATTAAAGTGACAGAGAGTATGTTTTATGATTATCCATTTGGCTTAAAATAAGATAAGATATACCATATGTTCTGAGTTAAGTTCGGACTGCCACTCTAAACTTTCATCTTTAGCTTTCAAATGCCCAAATTAAGATATTTCATTGTTTTAAATATATCCAATAGCTAACTTCATGGATAAAATATTAATTCAATTCCTTCTTGCAATGCGAAAATATAGGATTAACCAATATCACCATCAACATCATCATCCTCAACAGCATCATCATCCTCAGCATGAATGCCTGGGCACTTTAGTTAGGATGAAACCCCGTTCAGTACTCGCGTGTACCCGATTTAATCATGAAAAATCATACTACTTAGCTTCGGACTGCCACTCTAAACTTTCACCTTTATCTTTAAAATGCCCAAATTAAGATATTTTATTGTTTAAAATGATAATCGGAAAACAGCTTTTCCAATGTTACATTTTCTATACCATGGTGGTCTTTGTATCTGTTGTACAATAGTTTCTGATATAACGTTTTAGTTATTGGCGCGCGCCACTGTCCGGTTTTCGATCACAAACCATTACTTAAACCTTATAACTGTCCTCATACTGAACAAATAAGCATTAAGATGCTGATTTCCAGAAAAAACAATACCTCCCGATAAAATAACAGCATTTATAAACTTTGACTCCATTGACTCTAACAACATACCCTGTGCCCCGTATATAATGTGTACCCCTCTTGCACAGATAGATAGAATAATCATATGTCAAAGTCCTAATAGGTAAGTTTTATCAGATCTTATGCACTTTGTCTGTATCTTATGAATTTTAATATTTTCTATATTTTTGTTTTAATTGCATTATTTTTCAACGATCGGTCTTTTAAAATCTTGTTTTATTTTGGATCGCTCACGTGTAATTGTTCATGTACAAGTTTTGTATGCAATAATTTTGAAAACGTCTATCGACAGTTAAAACTGATATGCAGTGACATATACTATGTTAAAAATGTTTTATATATGAAGTGAGACTGAAAAAATGTCCTGACCGTCTGTCTGTCCAAAACATCGATTTCGAACACCTTACTCCTATCGACTTATTTACATCGTATTCAGGGGCTTAGGAGCGATTTGAAAGTGGGGGGGGGGGGGGGGGGGGGGGACATAATACTGAAGTCAGTTTAATTCCTTGTTTGAGTGGATGTTTTAGTTCTACCCTCAGAGTAGTTTTAGAACTACCCTCAAAGTAGTGCATAGTAACTGTTTTATAACAATACTAGACCAGTTATTGGGAAAAATGTAGTAGAAAGGGGAAAATAGTCATTTTGAAAAAAAAATCAATTTCGAAAAAAAGTGGGGGGGGGGCTCTGTTCCTACGCCCCTGGTATTACATACATTTTATCAGTTTTATATTTCAAGAAATGAAATTACACGAAAGATTGACAGTATGACAATGACCACTTTCATATCATCTCATAACATCTGTATTCTTTAAAAGACAGTAGAACTTTCTAAGGTAAACAGAGGGGTCTCACAAAAGAAAGAAATGTTGTTATTTTCATCAACAGAATCAATTCTGAAACGAACGAAACAAGTTCGGTTAAGCAACGCGAATCCATTTCTCTACCATAATTGATTATGAGGTGTTCACATTAAAATGGCCGTCAACAGTAGTCGATTGATACTTTCTTGTACGCCTACGGATGTTTGAGATGAGATGTCTGAAAGTAATACATCTTTAGAAGAATCTTGAGGAAATCAAATTTCCATTTAACATAGGTCATTTAGCACTAAAACACCAGTAAACAGAGCATCTACATTTACTGAAAGAAGTCTTGCTATCCATACATCATGGTTGGAATACATCAAAAACAGCAAAACAGCCACTTAAAAGGCTATGAAAGATAACTTCTTACTACGTTTACCAAAGATATGTAAAGGAACAAAGTAATTGAAAACATTCCTTTAACCAATTAGAATAATTTACTCAAGTAACACATGCTTTTATCTTATTTTCTGGGTAAATGTTTACGTTCATTTTAATTTACGACTTGGAAATTTACTTTTCAATTTTGTATGTGTTATATTCTATTCATCTCCGAATATTGGAAGTCTTAAATATTTTGAAAATAAAATATCTATTAACTAAGAACAAATTTTAGTCTTGAATGTTCAATATTCACCTTCAGTTGCTAATTTTATTTTCAAATATAATACGCGTCGTGGTCAATAAATATATGTTAGTATTTCACGGTTCAGTGACTAAGTGCATGTTTTAAGATTACCGCCCGGGGTCAAAGTTTGACCTAGGAACTTCAAGTAACACAGTGCCCCACTGTCGAACATGTTCTTCAGCACGTTCAATCAGGGTTGAACTCTCAAACAAATTATCGAAAGGGAATCTGACTCTTAAAACTTGGTCCATCACTGCACAGCTTTTTACATTCTAACGATTTAACCACATCAAGATTTGCTAATTTACAAATTAAAATAATGTTGAGACATTTGTTCTAAATTTTTTTTTAGATATATTGTAACAAATTGATTTATATTAAGTAAAATTCTACCCAAAGAAAGCTGAACTCTTTATCAGCAGGTTCACCTAATTTCAAAATTGAGTTGATATCGAGGAAATGGAAAATACAAATCGAAGTCTTCAATACCAAAAATTGTGCATTTAAACAGGGAGTTGAGATCGATAAACTATATTGAAACATGTAAATTCATTGATTTAAGGCAATGGGATTTTTTCAAAAAGTATTAGTTTACGCAGTATGTATTTTCTTCAGAGGTTAAAAAAACCTCATTAATTAACCTGATTATCCACAATCGTAAAGAATTTCTAACGTAGTTAGCAAAAAATACATGCAGCCTTTTTAGTGTGAACACCTTTAAATCATTTACAGATCTTGCTGAAGTAGCTAGTGTAAAGGGATTTGGTGACTTTATCTATTTTTATCTCGATTTCCTGAATAATGCGTAATTTATAAAAGAATGATTTTTTTCGTGCTGTCAGAAGGCTTATATATCCAATAGCTAACTTCATGGATAAAATATTAATTCAATTCCTTCTTGCAATGCGAAAATATAGGATTTACCATTATCACCATCAACATCATCATCCTCAACAGCATCATCATCCTCAGCATGAATGCCTGGGCACTTTAGTTAGGATGAAACTAGTGGTGTAACGATTCATCGATAGTATCGATGTTTGCATCGTCTACTGCTCGATACGAGTGCATCGATACAAAACATGTTTAGACAATATATCAGGATATTAATATCGTGCGGGTCCACAATACATCGATGTATCGCCATAAGAGACAATATATCCCGATACTGTTAACATAATTTGTTTCAAACAAATAACTATACAAGCTAAAAAGGTTTTTCTTCTAGTTCAGAGATAACAGTGATTACAATAGAAACAGAAAGAGAAATTATATGATATTTCTGATATTTTAAATGTAATTTAACAGTCACTCTAATTTTATGATTTCCCTTCGTGTAATGTCTATGACAATTTTGTATCTAAGAAATAACATTACATGTCCTATCTATAGTTCTTTCATAAAATGTAGAGAATCGGTAAACGTATTGTATCGCAACCACTGTATCATTATGATAATCGTCTCGCAGGTTCCTTGGCAATAATTTCATGATATATCGTCTCGCCTAATAAAACTAGAATCAGGATATATCGTCTCGCCACTAAGGCCAGGATAACAGGTCTAGATGAAACCCCGTTCAATACCCGCGTGTACCCGATTTAACCATGAAAAATCATACTACTTAGCTTCCCAATGTTAATTTTGAGAAATTCCTGGGAAAGTGAAAAGTAAAGGGTCTCAAGTGTGATTGAATATATTTGATTGATGTTCATTACATATCAATCAATCAAACGCTAAATTGTAATCAACCAATCAAATTGAAGATCCGAACCGGAAGTTAGCTCCAATCCCAGATGCTCTTGGTGATAGCGAGGAGTAGCTGAAGGCTTTAAGTCAGGGCCAGCCGAATACCATTCACTGCGAGTCGGAGAAGAGGGCTTACGTCTAATTGGCGGCGGAAATTGTGATTCAGGGAGTTGTCTCCCCTTTGTACTGTAAAACACCAAAAAAAAAATGACTACAATGAAGAAGTTGAATATTTTATCGGCAGTTGCCTGCATATTGGGTTTGATGATTTCACATGCCGACGCGTTTGCAGCGGGGTTTAACATGACCCAGCCGGAAGCTCTGGGATTTTTCTGTGCTCGGGAGCCAAGGCATCGAACTCCATTACACTTTACATGCGGGGGGCCTTGTCCCGAACAGAATAGGTTCAACTCACCGTTTGTACTGGAAGTGAACGCTGAAGAGTATTGGGATGATGTCATACCAAGTGAGTATACTCCCCAAGGTTGTGATATCAATATATGTTCCTCATGAGCGACATACAGTTTCATGTTGGAGTCACATTGTATGCCAATTAATTTTTAGTATCGTCACCTCATTGAGAATTACTGACAGTTACGGAAAACCATAATTTGATTAAAGGGACAGTAGCAAAATATGTTTTAAATAATCTCATGAAATTTAAAATAAACATTAACAAATGCAAGACGTTGATCTTAATCAAAAGAGGAAATTCCTCAGTTAAGCTATGGAAATTTGTTTCCCTACTTCAAATGATAAAAAGGTGTTCACATAAATATGGCCGCCAGCAGATATTTGGAAATTTAATTTACGATTGCACATAAATATGGCCGCCAGCAGATATTTGGGAATTTAATTTACGATTGCGGATAACCGGATTGAGTAATGAGATGAGGACAATCAATTTGACATAAACTAATGACAATTAAGGAAAATTTGAAAAAATTAAGTTTTTCCTAGACACTTGCTACTGCCCCTTCAATGTAGTGACAATTTTCATGTATGATCGAATACCATCAAAATATAGCGAAGCTGATGTACCAGCAAATAAAACGTAATTTTGGAAAGTCATGAAAAGTAGACGTATGAGAAACTTTGTTGGTAATGTTTGAGAGGTTTGATTATGAGTAAAGTACGGTATGTGATTTCCGCTGCTGTGTTGTAAAGTCGAGTTTCGTTTCAAATTTTATTGAAAATTATTCATCGAAAAATATTGCCATATATTTGGCACTTGGGTGGGGTGGAGGGGGTGAGGGGGGGATTCACGTCGATTTAGATGATTTGAACAAAATCAGCACAGGCACCTATGCTATATCTACACGTATCAAAGACAAATGAAGTTTTCTCTTAAATACTCTATCTCTTTATGCGCTACCATGGTAGATATTTTGAAATAAACGGAAATTTTGTTTAAATTTAAACTTTATAATGAGTCTTTGCTCTCACATTACGTTCATTAAACCGTCAAATTGAGTAAAAGCACGCTACTTTTGGAAATAGGTTTTTTAAAATTTTTCCGAATAAATTAATGCCAAAAACAATTTTCAGACGGCCAAACATCTCATTTTCAACCTTATTATCCGTAGTCATAGGAGAAAGTAACAAGTATTAAGCGAAAAATACATGAAGATGTTTTAGTGTGGCCAGATGGCCTAGTAGTTCGTCTAAATGTTCGAGTCTTCTTCTATAGAACTGCTCTACAGCTGAAATTTTGTAGGAGGGTAGTTACAACCACTTGAACAAGTTTGAACCTTTGGCCATGCACATGAGTCTTGTAGCTATGTTAAACCTAAACTGCGGTGAGATGGGTGACACATGGTTTAACGCCGCTTTATGGAGTATTTCACTTATATTTCGGCTGCTAGAATTATTGCTTGGGGAAAGTCAGCAACACTATTGTGGCTATGTTTTTCTGTAAAACATGCGGCTGGAACTAGTAAACACAGGCACTAGACTCTCGGTATATATCAATAAGTATTCATTCCGATTTATGTTACATGTAAAGAAGGTCAGCCATCTTGGATCTCTCATGCCCCGAAGAAGAAACTTGGACCCGTCAATGGACTTGACGAGCGCATTTGCGCCATGAAACTATTTCCAGGCATGGGAGCGTTCCAAGATAGCTGACTTTGTCCTACCTTCTTTATATATTATATAGATATGTATATGATTTATGATTCTGGTGATCCTTTGACCCTCAGAAGGGCCATCGGTACGACGTCCTAAAAACCTGTTTTCATATTCTCCTCCAGAAGCAAGAGGCCTTGAAAGTTGAAATCTTGTGTATAGACACTCACTAGTTAAAAGGGATTCAAACTTATACAGGGATCGCGCCCTAAAACGTCCGCAGCTGATGAAAATCTAGGATGATAATAACTGGCTTTGATGATTATTTAGCAGCTCATAAGGTGACCCGTTAACCATTTTAAAAAGGAATTTTAGATGAGCCTGATGAGCTACAGAGCCATTGGTCCTAATAACTACAAAATCTATTAAGTTATCCACTGCCGGTTATGCAGGACATGTTCATGTACCCAGTAAGGCCAATGTTTTGGTTTTTTTTCAAAGAATTCATGTTCATTTTTTTAGCGAACATCTGTAATCAACTAAAACCCGGGCATGTGTGAAAATTCATTTCCGGAAATGTTCGAAATCTACAATTTACATGTTTATAGGCTTTCGTGGTATTCGTAGCGCCGTCGAACGACTCATTTTTCTTTCTTAACAAATGTGCTCTATTTTTTTAAATGGTCTAATCAGAAGCCATTGAAACTTGCCCTTTGTGTATTATTCAGGAAAGTTCTTCGTATTTCATTTTTAACTTGAAATATCCAGAAGCGACCCAATTGCATATATCCGACATAGGTAAAAAAAAAGGAGTTCTTTCCGTCATTGTGCTAAATTTCGAAAACCTCATCACTCGTTTGTGCTACGTGTACGTATCATGATATCTCTTTACGATACATGATATCTCATTACGATACACTACTTTCATGGATTTAAAAAAAAAAATAAAGTTTACTTTTGACAAGCACCTTGATTGTGAGGCAAAATAAACAATTTTAAAATCAACTATACGAATCACGATACAGAGACCGTATCACTATATGTACATCGTCACATTAGGTATAACGATATTCGATACTGCGATATATCGTCACAGCCTAAGTCTCTTTCCTGTAAATGTTGATGATTTGTTGCAGTTATCATTCGGACACGAAACAATATGATGTTTCCTATTCGTGGCTTCACCGTGGCTGCAGTGAGCTCAGAAGGGGTGGTTGGAGACTTCGAGAACTCTTTGGATATGTCATACAGAACTTCTCAGTGCCCAAGGGAGGGATTTTTCGCCATGCACATCGGGCCGCCAGAAACCCGCCTCCCCACGCCCATGAATAGAGACGGCAGTGTGATGTTGGCCTGGAATGGAGGAGGTAGAAACCATGGCGATATAACCTTTGTGTAAGTAAATAAAATCAAATTATTTTCTTATTTCATAACATTGCCTTTAGTCAAAACTACATTTAAGGTCATTTGATTACAAAAGGAAAAATGAAAGGCTGCTAAGTGGCTGTACTGAGAGCAAATGCTTTTTAAATATCAGTTCTCGAAACAGACGTGCATTAAAGTGACACAGAATTTGTCTTAAGATTATTTATGTGGCTTTACTAAATGATATTATCTTGTTTTCAATGATGTATAAAAAGCAGCTATATTCATGTAAGGAAGTAGAAATTATGCGACCAATTTACATGTTTATTAGTTAAATGACCTGCTGAACATTATGAATCATTATTTGTCTTTGTGTCTGCTGATTATTAGTTTCCAAAATTGGAGTAATTGGTGCGCGCCATTGTCCGGTTTTCGAAAACAAGTCACGACTTTAATCTGTTTATTGTCAATATACTGAACTAATAAGCGCTGAAATACTTCCCTACTCACTTAAAAACAACCACTACTTCTCGATAAAGTAACACCATTTATAAAGTTTGTCATATTTGACGCCAACAACATACCCTTTTAAGTATGACTGTTTACAATCAAAGGTATCTTTTGTCCCATGTCGCACCTTTTTCCAAAGGAAACTTTCAATACACGAATCTAAAACTAAAAGACTAGTAATACGAAAAATACCAGTGGTGAACTTCAATCAAATGAGCGAACATCCCAAAGGCGTATACTTTGAACACACCAATCAAGGAGCAGTATTAGTGATAGTGATAGTTACGTAGGTATATCAAGATTGTCCATAAACAAAAATCGCTGTTAATGTTATAAAATAATCGCGTCGAGCCTACCTCTATCCCTGAGTATTAAGAGAAGACGTTACCATGTAAGAGACTATCTCTACCATTTGTCAGTTGTTTTTATTTATATAAATATTTGTTTTCATTATGAATGTGTGATAAATCTGATTCTAAGATGTGTTCCATTGCCATCTACTTCTAGTACTAAACTTACAAATATGTAGAAAACAACATTTATTTTAATGTAATTGTTTCTTACATTCAGAGTATATGCCGTCGCTAACCAGAGTATGTACTGGATGCTTGAGAGTCATACGTTGTGGTCAAGAGAATCAGGTAAATATTATGCCTACATTATATTCCTATCACTTCTCCTATCTTCCTTTAAAGAACTTTGATTAGGGACGATGAAAACGACGATGATGTTGTTGACATGACGAGCTGAGAGGCATCGTGTTGGTCGACCACTTTGACGTTGAGCCACAAAAACGATGTTAAATTTCCAACTATATTTGGACAATACATTTTGATATGCATGCTGTCGAGACGTGCATTATCGCGTCATCATCGTTGCTTTCATCATCCCGCGTCTCAGACGTTCGTTTTCGTTTATGACCCGTGCTTGCGTCGTGGTAAGATACTGCAGTGTAATATTTAGGTCATATCAAATATCAGACGATTATTAATATTTATGCATGCATATTGGTATGAAACCGCTGCACGTGTAATAGTGTGTAGTTGTTACGTAAGCATTGCCTTCAAAATGATAGTCAAATCAGTACCATCGTCATACTTTCGGCATTTATCCTTCTTTTATAACCTATTTTATCCTTAGTCCTTGGGTGAGCCTTTCAACTCTCAATGTCAAATGAAATTCTTCTTCGTTTTATGTAACATGGTTAGGTTATTCCTTAAAAACATGTATTAAACTTTTTCCATTTTTTCCCCACAGCTGAGGAAACGATTAACATCGATGAACTTTTTATGGATATTGTGGAAGATACTTTTGGTGTACGTTCGGTCTTCTCCGACTCGGGTAGCCATGTTGGATTCCGCCGAATTGAAAACGACGCCACCTTAAACGACACTCTCACTGAAGACGGAAACGAAACACTCTCAGACGGGGGTAATAGTACTATGAAGGAGCTTCCGCTCAATGGAGCCGAAAATGGCACTTTTTTAACAGAGAATGGAGAAATTATTCCAACACTTGAGGAATTCGAGAAGGGTTTTATGAAGCGCTTACAAGGTGGTTTTAACCTTGACAGGCCTTTCAATACTTTTGATAGGGATGAGTTTACTATGGAAGACTTTGAAGTGCACGATTTGGATGAGGAACATTTTGATCCGTTTGATGGCGTTGAAACTCCTCAATTCAACCCAAATACCAACAATGGGTTCAATCCTGCTAATCCATTCGGCCCAAATGGCCCAATGGGTCCTTTCGGTCCATTTGGTCAAAACGGTCAAAATCCATTTGGTCAAAATCCATTTGGTCCAGGTCAAAGTCCATTTGGTCAAAATGGTCAAAACCCATTCGGTCCAGGTCAAAATCAGTTTGGTCCGGGTCAAAATCAGTTTGGTCCGGGTCAAAACCAGTTTGGTCCTGGTCAAAATCAGTTTGGTCCTGGTCAAAATCAGTTTGGTCAAAATGGTCAAAATCCCTTTGGTCAAGGTCCAGGTCAGAATCAGTTTGGTCAAGGCGGACAGTTTGGTGGGCCTGGACAAAATCCTTTTGGTGGACAGCAAGGTGGACAAAATCCATTTGGTGGTCCTCAAGGTGGTCAAAATCCATTTGGTGGCCCTCAAGGTGGACAAAATCAATTTGGTGGCCCTCAAGGTGGACAAAATCCATTTGGGGGCCCTCAGGGTGGACAAAATCCATTTGGTGGCCCTCAAGGCGGACAAAATCCATTTGGTGGCCAACCAGGTGGGCAAAGTCCGTTTGGTGGACAGCCAGGTGGTCAAAGTCCGTTTGGTGGACCTCAAGGTGGGCAAAATCCATTTGGTGGCCCTCAAGGACGACAAAATCCATTTGGTGGCCCTCAAGGTGGGCAAAATCCATTTGGTGGCCCTCAAGGTGGACAAAATCCATTCGGTGGCCCTCAAGGTGGACAAAATCCATTTGGTGGCCCTCAGGGTGGACAAAATCCATTTGGTGGCCCTCAAGGCGGACAAAATCCATTTGGTGGCCCTCAAGGAGGGCAGAATCCATTTGGTGGTCCTCAAGGCGGGCCGAATCCATTTGGTGGTCCTCAAGGCGGACAAAGTCCATTTGGTGGTCCTCAAGGCGGACAGAGTCCATTTGGTGGCCCTCAGGGTGGGCCCTTTGGTGGCGGTGGTGGACCATTTGGTGGTGGAGGCGGCGGCGGCGGAATGCCAATGGGACCTGGAATGTTCGGAGGAGGGGGAGGCAGAATGCAACAACAAGCCAGATCCATGGTGCAGCAGAACCCCAATTCAGTCTTCAGCCTCCTCACTGGATAAAACTCGAGACTCTCGATCTCTTATTGGTCCTCCTTAAAGATATAACTCTCGACTTAACATCCGTCTTAATCTTCTTGATATAACAATCGCCTTAATCTCTCTTCTGTACCTAATTGGATATAGAACTCGACTTAATCTCTGCCTTGTACCTCATTGGATATAAAACTCGACTTAATTTCTGACTTGTGCATTACTGGATATTATCTCGACATCAGCTCTGTCTTGTACCTAAAGGAATATATAACACTCGACATAACCTCTGTCTTGTCCTAGCAGTTTGGTAATGATAGAAAAAATCCAAATCCCTAAAAGGCCCTTCAGCAATCTCTTACAAGATAAACCTTAACCCCCATGCTAGTTTTGTCGAGGGCCATATAGATGTAGTAATTAAAAAACTTCACAGCTTAAAATGAAGTAACGTACATTTTGGTACAGATATGTTCAGTACATGAAATGTAATACACACGAATCTGTGTGTTTAAAGTCAAGCATGTGATAAGATATCAGTCATGAATTTATGAAGCCAAAACCCTAGTAATATTTACAACCGAGTGATACATTAGTAGTTATAATATGTAAATGCGACGGCTAGTATGAAATATGGAATGTTATTGACTAAACAACAAGAACATAATGCAGACTGTCGACGATGTAGATGGTGTTGGTATTGTTATTTATTGAGCAACATAAAAAGAACAAACGATATCCAATGTGTTACGCTTAGACAAGTATTTTTATTAATTGTAACTATTTGAAACAACATAGTTATTAAAAATGGTTTTAAGGTCAGCAACATAAGGAAAGCCGTAGATATGTACCATGAGTAGAAACTTGTAGTGAATGTTCGTGAAAACAGTTTAATCAAAACCTTTTAGAATGAGTTTACCTTTGTCGGATATAAAAAAGGTGAAAATAAAGTATTTAAAGTCAAATCTTATTCAACATGACCTCGCTGTACAATCTACATTGGAATCATACTTTACGTTGAGCGTGAAACTCACCATCCCAGGATATCAAAATTTAGTACCTCCCTACTAATGTAACCTTTTGTATGTCGTTAAACAAAATACATATAGACAATACGGTGAAACGTTCGAGAACGTGTTATATTGCAAATATCATTATCCTAAATTTAACAATGTTACATTTGTTATTATATGAATGGCATTTTTCTAAAGGTTAAACGTTGGTAGGAGTAAAGACGTCAGAAGTAGTTAAAGGGCAAGTCGCCCTTCATAATGAGATATATAAAGTGAAAATGAATTTGCAAGAGAATATATTTTAATGAAATGTAGCTCTTTTAACGAACATAGGACTATTGGTTACGCTATGCGATTCCATGTCCCTACCCCAAATGTTAAAAGGTATTTACACACTAAATGCAACTGCAGTTTGCTTAGTACTTGATTATTTCCGCTACGACTACGAATGCTTTGGTTGACTAATGATATGTTTTGAACCTCTGAATATAATATCTTTGGCATTAATTCATGTTTATTGGGTGAAATTTTAAGGATATTACCGAAACGTTGCTACTGCCCCTTTGAATAGTCCCTGTTTTCTCTTTAGTTCAAGAACTATTATGGGATAGGAACTTGATAGCATTAGTTCTACATTGAGACAGTGTAATAAGATGTTACCAGTTCCTATATTTACATGCCAATTTGATCCGATATTAACATGTCAATGTTATCTATATAACCATGGTAAAAATAACTTCTTATTGGCATTGTTACCAAAGAAGTGTTTTTGCTTTTGTAAAAGTAATTCGTTGTAATTGCTGATGAGGGAAGTCTTGATCAGATTATGATAACTGTAATATAATTATCATATAACTCCTTGTGTTTATCTGTATTTTAATACGTTTAGTACACTTTTCATGTACATGTTTTGTAAAACATTCATGTATGAGGAGCATTTCAATTGGCATATTGGTCATAGATTATTAACATGTACCATATAAAGCATCTGTTAAGGAACTGGCTGTAATGGTATATTTGTTGTGTCCATTGAGTATCTTTTGTAAAGAATTGTATATTACATGTGATAATTGACACAGATTTTGTGAAAAGTGTTGGGTAATAAATAATTTCAGTAACAAAGGATCTTCCTCTTCTTCTTTTCGTATCTCTTTGTCAACCGTTTAAAGAGCCACTATGTTTTATAATCTTTTTCTGTTTCATCTGTGTTTTAATCCGAATTTTAAAATTAAGAGATATTTTGATAAAAGTGAACTATCATTAAGAACATTGATATTCTTTTCCCTCCGAAAATCGATTTGTAATTTAGTAATGTCTTGAAAACTT
The DNA here is from genome assembly GCA_921293015.1 of Phorcus lineatus. Lineage (NCBI taxonomy): Eukaryota > Metazoa > Mollusca > Gastropoda > Trochida > Trochidae > Phorcus > Phorcus lineatus. The sequence goes on from OV121094.1 coordinate 7,717,418, forward strand.
TATGAATTATCTTTTTCTAACATATCTACACATACATTTCCTTAACTCTTTTCTTGAACGCTGACAAAATACTTGCCTATCAAGTTATCAACAAAATTTTGCTCTAAAGACAATGTACCAAAATCTGTTGGAAATTATTCCTCAAAACTTAACGCCAATGTATTTGCATATCTTCCACGACCTGTTAATGATTATAATTATTGATAGTTATAATTTTGCAATAATCGGACATTCATTTACATGCAATCTATGGCTTTAGATCTGTTTTTAATGGCGACCTGTTTCTCTGATTATTGCACCGTAGAGAGGATGGGAGAGAGATTAATTAGGGCGCCGGAGGGCATAAGAAATTTGACATGGTCACGAAATCACTATTAGAATATAAGTTCGAATGAATGATGAAATATAGCAATGCACATTTCGTAATATACGACGATTTTGTATGTTACGATACAAAACGCGTTTGAATACGAACAACATACTTTTACAACAATTTTTTTACCTACACGTATACGAAATCGTTCAATAAATCACATATCAAATTCAGGCAATAAAGCGATAGGAACATTTTGTAATAATGGTTTACAAAACATAATTTTAGAATTGACATACTTGGTGTTGGATAAATACGAAAATATAGCCATTAGCACTGTTGCTCATCATTTTTTGCATAATCTATCATATGATAAAGAAGATTTAAAAAATAAAAAGTTCATGATATGCAAAGAGATAATCACTTAAAATGCATCCATAATATGCTGGGCCTAGATTTTCGAAGCACTCTTAGTGCTAAGATAGTTGTAAGCCAATGCTAATCTTAGTGCTAAGAGAGCTTCGAAAATCTAGACCCTGGTTTATAGAAAAGATCTCTTTATTCTATTGATTTTCTTTTAGTCGCACATATGACTCAATGCAGTGTTATACTTATCCTTAATCTAAAGACCTGATGGAATGCCTGATGATAAATTGATTGAAAACAACAGTGAAAATCCTTGGAGCCACTATCAAGCTCACCTGCGCTACGGACTCCCTGCTTTTAAAGGTCAATTAATATACTGCAATGATAGCGCATTTGCGGCGAATATGCATTTGACCATAGCTGTTTCTTGTTTCACATGATATACGTCTTATCATATGGTATATACCTCTTGAAATACATGAATAGTATTCACCATTCCACAAATACGCTATTCTCAAAATGTGAGTTTTCAGGATCTTCGGGTTGTTTGAAGAAAGGGCCGTATAAGGTTTGAAGAGAGATACTTTGTAACGCCCGTGCAGTAGGGGTTTAAGATCAAACGAATTAATGTAACTCTACTTTACAAAGATCTTCCTCTGAAAAACTCAGCATTCTATGTTAAATGGTTTCGAGGGAGAATTTGTTTAAAGTATCAAGGCCTAAACCTACAAATTTTGATTCCCTTTGAGTACAAGGTACCTCGTCAATATAATTAAGGTTTGGATGTACAGCAGTTTTGGACGGGAAGTTGAAAATTCAAAATTCTTATAGACGTCCGAAGGATATCATAAAGGCTTTCTAGCCTTTCAAGCCAGATTAGCTAAAATTACATTACCTACTTTTGGGTAAAATACGATACCAATATTCTGAAATAGTATGCGAAAAAAACCCGTTTAGTTGTGTACAACAATGATTGAAATAGAACTTAACATGATTATTTAGTACGTTTGACAATATTCATACTTCATTAAGTGATATTGATTCGTAACCAATAAATAATGTCAGATACTGTGTATTTTTTTTAAAGTATTTGTTACAATTTCACTGTCAAATGACAAATACAAAAGGTGTCCGTCCAATTGACTGAAAAAGTCAAATGTTATTGAAACGTACATTGCACTATATTTAACGATATTGATTACTAGTTATGCAAGTGCTGGTTTCGTGTGACCATTCGTGCACCATCATAGTCTTACAGAATTCTATTGCTTTGAAGACCAAAAGATTCATTCGTTACACTGTCTAACCATTACCAAAAATGTCGCAACCGTTACAATTAATTTCATTATTGATCTTCAACTGTACATTTCTTTCAGTTGTCAGCAATCCCTTAATCAAGAGATTGTTGTTTAAGTTTTCTTAGAAGTAGTTATAGTAAGAATTGTAAAACCCAAATTAATTCACAAGTTTCCTATTGACAAACAGTCACCTCAGCATTGAAGAAAATGTGTTATATTTGTTAATTTGGGTAAACATTAAAGCTTAATGATTTTAATTAATTTATTCAAAGATGACGAAATCTATGTTGAATTAGACTGAGATCGTATATGTCCAACCCGTTACAAATCCTGTCCATACCGTTACCATTAATGCCCAAACCGTTAACTGTGTTCATTAACTGCTCTCTATTAATCCATGAGAAACTATGAAAAAATCCGCTTTTTTATAGATGTTATCATAACATGTTTTCTGTAAAGCGCAAGATGTTTATTTTAGTTACTTATTTCTGTTAAAAACTGCACAGAAAGTGCTATTATTTAGTGTTTAGCTACTTAAATTAAGGTACACAATTCGACTCAAATGATTATTGATGACAAGTTGTACCATCAAGATTGATTTATCGAGTTTTAAAGATAAGATTTTTCTGAATTATACTTCAAAATCCTTGCCCTGTTCAGGAATACGTAAGGGTCAGGACAATTTCTCTACCTTTAATTACTTAATTATTGGATCAATTAAAATGTAAGTAAGCCTTCATGTTACTATTTTTTAATAATCTGGTGTTTGATAACCTCTTTTGATAAAGAGTAAAACATTTTTAGTAGATTGTTTTCATTACTCTGAACAAATGCAAATCCTACAAATTTTGTAAATGACCCATAGAATTTTGTACAAAATAATATATAAAATACCAAATAAACGCATCAAAATGGGATAAAATATCTCAAACTTGATGAATAGAGTCATTTGATCGATAAGAAGTGGTTGTTTATGTAAATCAACCTCTCAATTCTTATCAGTTAGCGTAGGGACAATAAACAGGGGGAAAGTCGAGATTCATATGATCGAAAACGGGACAATAGGTTTGTATTGTTAGGTAGATCGTTTAACTAATATACATGTAAATGAGACGCTGAATTTCAACTTCTGAACATTTATATGGCCGTTTTCAGTTTACAATCGAAAATGTCATAATTATGGCATTTTCAAAGATAAAGATGCAACTTTAGAAAGGCCATTATCTAGAACTTAAACCAAAAGGACATTTACAAAATTCATGAAACATACACTGTGTCACTTGACTAATCTGTAAGACATTCTAAATCTACAATTTTTTAATATTTAAATCTGTAAATTTGTGTTTGCTTATGTCCTTATACTTTGGCTTTTATTAGATTTCTATTGCATGAATCTTTCCCCCCTCCGAGTTCGGAACAAGGATCGTTACCATTTTGTAGTTTACCCAGACAAAGCCAAGGGAAATAACAAATTTGGCATTTCCGGTTGTCTTTGAGTGTTTGTTTTGAAATTGTACAACCCTGCTTTTATTAGTAAACCAAGAACAACCTGGATTATTAGGTAGGTGAAAACATTAATTATTCTAGATTTTCTAATTCTAAAGCAACAATAGCTTGACAAAAAACGATATCGTGCGTAGAATTTCTTTTTCATTTATGCGGCGAAGTGCACGTGCAGTTTTGCGGAACATTTGACAGCTACCGAGTGATGTCACTGTCAGTGTCACTTTATTCATCTGAGTCATAAATGACAGTTGTGTCAGATTTAAACAAATTAAACTGTCAAAAATTTATTCATTTGTTACATGCGCTGCAAAATCCTGGCCAAAAAAACCACCAATTCCACCCAAATACCACTTGCAGTGACTTCTTCATTGATGATGACTTTCCTGTTTGATAGAAAGACTGTGCTTGATCGTTTGACTGCATGAACGGTTTTTAGTTAAGATTATTAACTGAAATATATTACCAACCTTAAGGCTTAAGAAACCATCCCTAAAGCAATGTCAACAGGGATTCAAGCTAGGTTGTCTACAAGATATCTCAGAGTCAAGGAGACACCAACAGGAATTCATTGATGGCTAAAAAGATAGTATAAAAAAGAAAATTAACTCTTCCAGGTTAAATGCAGTCTAGCCCTGGCCATTTAGATTGTGATAAAGACATGTCTCCCAGCCCAAAACCTGGTTCTTTTGGTTTGGCCTATTAACGTCATAGTCTCATTTTTGCAAGGCAAATTGTAATCCACGCCGGACAAATAGTTCATCACCCCGGACGTTTGCAACAATTTTCAGAAATCTGCATGCATTCTAGCCCTCAATAATGAAGTTCAAAACACCCTATGTCTTTGGCGAGCGTTAGTCCTTACCACGTCATTTCGCTAAGGCCATGACGTAGAACACATGCAATTTCCCAGCTTAATATCAAATGAAAATAGCCAATAGCTTACCTTTTTTCAAATACAGAAATAACAAAAAGGTGGTAAACTCTATGAAGAATGCATCTATCATAAGCTTTTGGTATCGGCGCTGCAATTACTAGATTTCCTTATTTCGTACTCGCAATGTGATTGCACTTGATTTGGTACCTCATCGGTCTGAAACGGCATAGGCCAATAAGCAGCGTCATCCTAAATTTTAAAACGGGCATAGAAATTAAAATCTTTGCAGATGCAACAGGAAATATTGGTGGAAGTGATCAGATTTTTGTTCGTGAAGAATATTTAGCCCAGTTTAGTTGCCTTACAAAATTGATTCTATGACTTTAACTTATAACAATTTTCTTTTTACCATAAGAATCTACCCCCAAAAGAATTGTTGGCCATTTTAAGTTTATTTCCTACACTGACATTAATCACATTTGTCTTCTTGCTAATATTTGGACATTCTACACATACCGTATTCGACGTGATAAGCGCCCGGGGCGTTTAAAAAATTGGTAAAAGGGGGCGCTAATTAAAACGATAAAAATTGTCCTCAATTTTAGTCTTGAAAGTGTTTTCTTACGATACACATGTCTTTGAAATATGGTTTTGTAACTTTTATCATTTTGATGGTGGCTGGGGGTCTAAAAATCCCCTGTATTCTTCACTTTAGTGGAAGTAAAAGACTTATTGCAAGACTGAAAAACCTTCTTCAATGAATCAGTATGCAAGGTAAGCAATGTTGAGAGGTGGGCGCTAAACAGGACGCATATTGTTCAGTCAAAAACGTGGTGGGTGGGCGCTTATAGGGGAGTGGGCGGTTATTAAGTCGAATACGGTATATATATCAGAAATTTTGATAAAGGCTCTCAGCTGAAACCTATTTTTAACTATATGAACTTGTTTGACAAAAGTGACTATAGTTTGCTTTTGTCAGCTAAACATCGTATACCAGATTATGGAGGTTGTGCGTTATCCATCCTTTCCTTGCTGGTAATAAAACAATTTACCTTAGACAGAACTTTACAGATGCGAATTGTAGGGGAGAGGGGTTGTTTGTACAATTTCCCTATTGTTACGTCTGTCCGATTGCAGAAAAACTAATTTTACAATTCTTTAAAAATTTTGCATATGTCATATGTTGTGCAATGAATTTTAATATTGTAATTCGGGTGGTCAGTGATACACAGTTGGAGGTATTAGTAAGCCACGCTGACTTTTTAGCTCATCTGGTCTGAAAGAAATGTGAGGTGAGGTGAATTGGGGCTTAACGCCGCTTTCAAGAGTATCTCCATTTATATCGCGGCTGATAGTATTATTGCAGGGAGAAAGCCTGTAACATCATTGTGGCTATGTATTGCGGGGAAACCTGCGAGCATCGACTGGACCTAGTGAACCATGGGTGGTATTGCGCTGAAATTCAGTGTGGCATTGCACCAAAACCTAACTGCATGTAGAACAGTTCTCTACTGCAGGCAAAGCTGCTGAGCCCCTGGCGGGTTTCAGACCAGAGAGTCAGAGACCTCTTGATCCAAAGACAAACACGCTAACCACTGCGCTAACCCGCCCCCCTGAAAGGAAGAGAAGAGGGTTCAACTAATTTGACTGGGAGAATTGTGACATCCCTGAAATAGCATTAGGTCTAACAGTTAGCAAGTCAGAAAAGTGAAAGAAGCGCTAGTAAAATCTCATTTTGTTCTGTGGAATCAAACATAATTAACAGAGAAAATATGAACCGCATTTGTATTGTATGGTGATTTAATACACATACTAAAAGTATCTTTGTATTTTCATCAAGGGGGCGGGATAGCGCAGTGGTTAACGCGTTCGGTTTCGGATCAGGAGGTCCGTGGTTCGAATCCCGCCAGGGGCTCGGCACCTTTGCCTGCAGTAGAGAACTGTTCTACACTCAGTCAGGTTTGGGTGCAATGCTACACTGAATTCGGCGCAGTACCGACCATGGTTCGCTAGTTCCAGCCGATGCTCGCAGGTTTCACCGCAATGCATAGCCACAATGGTGTTGCGGGCTTTCTCCCTGCAATAATACTAGCATCCGCGATATTAGTGAAATAATCTTGAAAGCGGCGTTGAACACCAACTCACCTCACCTCACCTATTTTCATCACAAAAAAATATTTAGGCAGTGGTTTTTTTTAGTGTAATTTGAAATTGAATTGATTAAAACAGTCAGATGTTTATTTACTGCAAATTATTTGCAATAAATACTTTAGTCGTGTACTTTCATACTTTGCCTAAATTAGGTGTAAGTATAAATTTGAATACTAATTCAGTCCAGACCTAAAAGGACAAATATAAATCAGTCCTCATGTATGTAATAAAATCAACGCCAGACCTGTCTGTTCCCTCAGATTCAATAACAATGAATGTCATGACATGTCAGTTGTCAGTTACAAACCCGTCAGTCATGAAGATAATATCTCTCAACCTGTCACAGATGAATTGTAGCAACATGGCTGTTTTCAGGTTTAGGTCTATTGTAACATTTTATGTCAAAAAAACCTGGAAAAACAGTCGAGGGAATAGCTATATATGCGTTTGGTTTTAGATCCGTTACATCCGTTGTTTAATACCGCCAAGGGCTCTGGAACTTTGTCTGCAATAGAGAACTGTTCAACATGCTACAAAGAATTTCACTGCAGTACCACCCATGGTTAGCTAGTACCAGTGGTTGCTTGCAGGTTTCACCACATTGCATAGCCACTATAGTGTTGCAGGATTTCTCCCTGCAATAATATTAGAAGCCATGATATATGTGAAACACTCATGAAAGCAGATCACCTCAGCTCAGCTCACCTCACCTGAAATACAGGAAGTATGCCTGTTTTTTCCTGAAGAAAAGTTTGAAGGTTTATCTCTTAAACAATCAGAAGAGTTCGATAGTTAATCTAACTTTTATCATTTATGTCAAACCAATCCTGAAAAGCAGACTCATGCCAGAAGAATTATTTTGATGGTTTATCTCTTATCATTTATGTCAAACCAATCCTGAAAAACAGGAATTATGCCTCGTTTTTTCCAGAAGAAGAGTTTGATGGTTTACTTCTTATCTTTTGTGTGAAGCAATCCTGGAAAACAGAAATTATGCCAGCAGATGAGTTTTGATGGTTTACCTCTTATCATTTATCTTTAACAATATCTTTAAAAAATCCTCAAAGAAAAGAATTATGCCTTCTCGTGAAACATGAGCACTGAGGAGCACATTTATAAATGTTCCTCAGGATATAAGGCTCGCTGGCCTTTCACGCAAACAGCCCCGGTTCGAATCCAGGTGAAGACACCAAACATTTGTGACCTGGGCTTTACACTCTGGTGTGTCCTTGGGCAAGGCACTTCATCCACATTGCACTCAGTCCAACCAGCTGTACAATTGGGTAGCTGAATACCGGATGTATGGACCTGTATGGTCGCACGAAGCGCTTAGTAGCTGCACCAAAAGTACAATTCCTTCAGGGTAATAAATGTGTAGTGCTTATGATGGACTATGGCGCACAATAAGTACCCATTTATTATTATCATTATTGTTGCCATGGGAATGAATTCAAATGTTATAAATCATATCAAACAATAACAATACAAGGATTTCTTTAGCAACATACCAAACTTAGTTGTTTGAATCCATTGATAATTACCAATAAAAAATACCACAAAAACAAGGACTTGAAGGTGCTGCAACTTTAGGTTGGTTAACCCATAAAGGGGTATTTTGAAATGCTAATGTTTTCAAATAACAATCTTATGAACTGATTTAATTAGCCAAATTTCCTGCCTGTGGAACAACATTATAAAACCCCACAAAAGTAGTTTTTTACAGAGAAAAATCAAAAGCATATGGATGATTATCACCCTGTCAACCTCTTCTGCAGGGTATTGCATAACTGTGGTGTAGTCATAAAGTTGAATATTTAATGAATTTCAAAACTTTATTGCATATATATTGCATGTCATAACTTGAAATTAAATTGGGTGTATACGACCTGTGATAAACACTAAGTTATTTTAGCAAGTATTTAGATTAAGGCTAAATATATCAGGGTAAATGTGAAAATAAATCAAATCACTCCAGGAAGGTAAATCTTCCTATTTCAAATAAACTAAAACCATCAGATTATGATTACATGGTTGCTGATTATTCAATACATGAATTATAAACCTTTCCTTTCTGATTCAAGTCTCCACATCAAATGTTAATATCATGCAAAGACTGATGAGCTACCGAGCCAATGGCTCTATTTTATTGGATAATTTTCAAAGCAGAAAGTTTTGTTTAAAGATTTTTGACTGATGTTATCGAATTTTTAAAACTCAAACGCTTTTAAAAGTGTTAATCTAAAATCAATATGATTGTCATTATCACCATCGTTGAATATCTGGAAATTGGAAAATTGGATTTTTTTGTTTAATTGTGTTTGAATTCCATAAGAAGAATTCTAATTTGATTATTTGGTGTATGGAAGCTATTATATCAACCAAAAAGATGACTGCACATTCTCAAGCAGCCTGAAAATATAAGTTGCATGGAGATATTTTCTGAGTGTCATAAATAAGAATCTGAATTCAATAACTTGGTAGTTAGGAAAGTATTAGCAAATAAAGGAAAGCTAACGGGCATCTTCAACTGTTTCCAGGGATGATTTTCTATACACTGGTGACCATTTCTCATGATTAAATATGATATAATTGAATAATTTTTCTTCGCTTTAAGGAACTGTTATTCCCGCAACGCTGCTTTGCACACTTCAGCTTGTGGTGCAGAATTCAAATTAGTGGTAAAACGTTTGTTATTTCTTGTAGCCGGAATAAACAGGCTGTATTGAGATGCCATGTTGAATTACAACCTAGCACTTTGATTTAATTAATGAGGAATAATGCCGCAGAAGCAGTTTTTGTATAATTGAATATGAACTGTACATCTGTGGTCCGTTTTAGATTATGTTGTGGCAGTTTCTACAATGTTACCTAATTCACAACATTGAAGTCATTTTCAAGCTATTGTTTTCACACATGTACTTTATAAGATTGAAGTTACTCTTTAGGGTTTGATATGCTTAGAATGTACCCTGTCTATGTCACTGTTTAGAAGTGTTTTTTGTTTAGAACTTTAATACTAAAATACTATTTTCACCTAATAATACTAATGATGATGATGATGACGATGATGGGTATTGTTAAAGCAATAAATCCAAACACAAGATGCATGCTCAAAGCACATTTTAATGAGTTTTACTTACTTGCAGTCCCTGCTTTATTCATTGCAACAAACTTAAAGGGGCACTGAGTATGTTGTTTGAGTTAATGGTGTATTGTGATAAAGAAGTAGTGGTTCTTGCTAAAAATCAGCATCGTAATGCTTATCACTATAGTGACAATAAACAGTGATTTGTGAATTTTGTGATTTGTGAAAAAATATCGGACAACGAACTATGGCATGCTCAAATACCTCAAATGTAATTTTGGAAACTTATTAACAATATATATACAGAAAGACAAACATCGGTTGGTATTTTTCAATAGGTCATATGACTAATATTCATGTTAATAGGATGTGGAATTTAAACTTTTTAACGTTCATGTGGCCATTTCCGAGAAACAGTGAAACCAAGAAAATATCATAATTTTCATACTTAAGCATTAAAGATCGAGGCAAGTTTAGGCAGGCAATTTGAACTTAACTCAGATTTTATGCTTTTTTAGGTCGTCTTTTAAGACACATGAAATGTCATACAACATAATAAATAAGTTGATTAAATTTGTACATGGCATGACATAACTATCTTAAGTATCCTTAAAAGAATTTGTTGATTTCAATTCAGGAATGGTAACAACTTGCACAATCGAAAGAACTGGCACTAATTTACATTCACTGGAGACGACAAATGACGACTAAGTGAAAAGAGAACAATCGCCTGCGAATGAGGTCAAATTTATATACTATCCGAATAACAAACACAGCAACCCTGTCATGGAATTCATTAAAACTAAAATGATATTTTATTGAGTGTATGACAACATAATCTTCTTTTCCAAAAGAGTATAAATAATAACAAAAATAAACAAAGGATTCACAAACGTAGAACTTTTACATTGAACTAAGATGGAAATAATTCTGATTTTTTTCTTCCATTCTGCTCTGGTACATTTTTTCAGGATGATGAAAGGTTTTGATAGATCATTCTGGATCGAGAGTTATCTTTTATTGTAAATTATCAACTGAAAAATTTTCCTTTTTCAATCTGGAGCCAAACTTAAGTTTAACTTATTGAAACATCTTAAAATGAAATTGAAGAAAAGAAAGTTATGTCACAAATTAATCAATTCAAACCACTGTAAGCTTGTCACTTTGATTTGTAATTCTTGTTAAATTGTCCTCTGCATATCTATCCTATTCAATATTGTAAATGTCCTCTCTCTATAAGCTCCCCTTAAAGAAGCTTATCTATCGGCTACGGTCAGCAATGTTGCTTTAAGGGAAAATGACATAAAAAAGGCGCTGTACTTTTACTTATTTTAAACATTATAAAAATGAAGTATATGTATGGATATAATATTCACAAATTAACACATGTTTTATGGTAAAACTAATCAACAATGACTTGTCGTTGCAAGGCTTTTTGTGCTCGTAGCGCCGATGAATAGCTTGTGCGCTCTCATTTGTCTAGTTGCAAAATATAAAATCAACCAAAATGTTATCCTCAGTACCACGTTTCTACTGGCTTATGTTACAATCATGTACTTATAACATAACTGATAAATGGGAATGTCCCCTTTAACTTTGTTTCCACAAAAAATACCTTGATAGGACTGTCCTTTTAACCACATGTTAGAAGGAACCCTTCTCGTAACTTTCCCTGTGTGATAAATGTTAAAAATTTTGAACATATGAGAGTGGCAGACTTTTTCTTTTTAAAATCTGTAGAATTTGATGGAAAGCAATTTGGATAAGCGCCCCTTTTTTATTTTATAAGCATCCAGTGTGGTGAATATGTCTAATACAGTACTCAGTTTCTTTTTTATGATTGTATCAGACTACTCTTTCCATGCCTCGTGTCAACAAGCGAACAATTTCCTGTTGTAGTGGATGTCACGTGACTCCAGCAACCCTTCGTGCTACATGTGCTGTGTCACAGATTGCCTCTATTCATTCAAGTGTGTTCTTGAAAACAAGTATGTGATTGAATACATGCATGTTTTACTTTTATTAAAACATACGTAATCATATTCTGGTGAACATTCTTTGTCGAAAATATTATAGAATCTACACTTTCTAAACACTCTAAAGCTTCTAACATTAGAAGTGGACTAATGAGTCAACCTTGAAATCAATTTATGCTGCAGACAAAATCTTGTCTTTTTAATTTTGTCGAAGAAATACCAAGATGCAAACTTGATCTATCTGTGGGGGTCCTTTGCTTAAAGGTCTGAAAACAGCCCTATTTGTTGCATGTTCTGAGGAAAATTCAGTGAACCAATCACAAGGCCTCCAGGAAAATACTTTGATATCCTTAGTTAGGGACAAGTTACTTTAAGGAAACATTTGTTCGATGTGATGACAACCATCGTGCTGTTTTGTAAATGCAACGATGTGATTGGTCTGATAATGGCAGGTTTTTGTCTGCACTAAACCATTTCCCTATACATTGCTTAACTTGTGCCAAACCCAGTGACTGTCTAATTATAGACCGATTTAGACCTTACAGAATTTACCCAACTTTTCTGTGCTTGCTGTCAAGGCTGCTTTGATTGATCTTAATTGATAATCCAGTGAGAAACTTTTGAGAATTGCTATTTAATGCTGTATTCACTCAATCTAGACTTGCTGAATGGGGCCCTAGACTGTATATAAAAGGCTCCTTTATATACACGGTCATGAAGCAGGACTAACGGTGCTGCACTCAAAATACAAATTTTAGGGGATAAATAGCAAGTTTAATCAGCCAGTGATTGAAAGTGGCTGTGTGGGGTAAGTTAGCACTAAACTTATCAGAACATGTGCCTGTACTGGCTGTTGTCAGACCAGGAAAGGAAACCGCCGAGCAAGTAAGGCCATATTTTGCAACTTTTATTTTCGGAACACGGTCGATTGTAATCAGACTGGAATTTAACTAACCACTAATCAAGTTGATTCTATAACCTCTTCACACCTGAGCCGACCAATCAGGAACTGAATCGAGTTTGATGGAGGAGTCGGAGTTCATCTGTGTCTCTTGAGCTTTCATTGATTCCCGAATGTGAACTAATGAAGAAATTCAAGTTTTGATTGGATGTCTTCATCAGATCATATTTGGATATCATCTCGGTTTATAAAAAAAAATTCTTTCGAGGGCATCACTGTGGTAGCGAGGTGTTGATAGACTTTACATTTTTTGTCCAATTACAGTCAAACGATAAAACTAACTGGCAGTGTAAATAATAAGTGATGATAGTTTTAATAGTGTTGTGTTGACCTGATTAAGATTTAAGAACTGCAAATGTATTTAACAATTTATTTTGATTTATTTAATTTTTGAATGGATGTAGATGAGAAGGGTGGTTTTGAGTGATGCAATCTGGTCAATACTGTGAAAAATGTCAAAATCTGTCTCATCAATCAAATAATTTTATAAAACCTTCAAGAATCACTGCTGATACACATTACCAGAGATGATAATAATCATTAATTATAACAAAAGTGGGCCAAAAAAGTTAATTGCTAACAGAATAATAGATTTTTAAGACTATCACTATTGCAATAGCCCTGTCAATAGACTCCCCTTATGGATGCATTTATCCTTATGTTTAGTTTGAAAAGCTTAGTTGTTTTGAAAGGATGTAAACAGTATTTTGAGACATCTGTGACAAAATACAAAATTCACTAAGCTTTTAAATATGTCTTCCAAAGGTTCTTTTCAAGATGGAGTGAGCATTAAACAAGGAACGGGTTACTTATGGTGTTTCAGTAACAAAAACTGTCGTACCATGGGAACAAATTAATGTCAAATTAGAAACATCATGCTTCCTGTTTAATTCAAGGTAAAAAAATGCACAAAAACTAAATTCTATGCATATCCCATTGGGTTTGTTCCTTGAGATTGATGAATTAAACCGGTATTGTGTGAAGAAATGAAATTAAACCTTTCACATTGTGTGGTTTGTGTTTGAAAATGGATGTGAAAGAAGAGAAGCTAATCCCAGGAGAATGTCCTGTGTTAGGAGTGGTGGCCATCTTGGCAAACCTTCTTTGGTCCTTGAAAAGGGAGACAACTCTCCTTGTATAAACTTAGCAAATAATGATAGACCTTTTGTAGTTTTCATATCAGTAGGTTTTTGGCATTTCTTAACTTGTTAAGATGTTTATTGGGTTAAGCTTCCTAGGTTATTGAAGTAATCATACATTGTCAGTTCCGATCCAGGAATTGTGAAAAACAGGGGGGCTGTTTATTTGGTTCGCCTATTTGAAAAAGAGGGCTTGGGGTTCCACGTTAAGGTTTTAACTAAGTGTTTGACCAATTTTACAGTTTCTAAAAACATCTTTTAAAAGGTAGTCAAACCCCCAAAACATTAAACCCCTCTCCTACCTGGACCCAATGGTATAATACACTATAAAAGTTCATCATCATATGGACACCTTACCTCAGTATCTTTCAGAGCCTAGTATAAGGGTAAACTTTTGGGTTTGGCTATCGGCTTCCTATGACAACATTATATCAACAATAGAAAATTTGCTACCTAAAAACATCTGATAAAAAGACACACTAGCTATAAAACTTGCCACAAGGTATTTTACAGTCACAATGCCTCAATCAATTAGTTGTCATTTTCAAAAAATAGTGGACTTAATGGTGTACATTCACTCATAAACCTACCTATATCAGTATTTGAATTCCCTGATGCGGATCGTTTGTTGCTCGTTACTGTTTGGATTCATGCGTGATAGTTATATAAGGGGAAGAATCAATGGCACGGCCAAAGATTCATACTCCCAGGTATAAAAAAGACGTTTACTACCCTTGTTTTAAGCAGGTAGTAAGCACTTGCTACTCACCCAAAAAGATATCTTCATACACTGAGCAGCTGAGGTCAAAGATGATTATCATTCTAAGGTGTTGCTGGTTTAAGTTCATCGATGTAAATTCATTTTTGAAACCTTCAAAAGTATTGATGAAGGGATGATAGATTTTGTCTTTGAAGATCATGTCCAAGTATCCCTTGAAACCCATAAGTCACGAAGATTACTTTGTGTCGAATTTCTACGTGTACGGATGTCTTTGATTAATTCCCAGGCCCCCGATTCTTCTCTCTGCGGTCCCGATTGAGTTAATTAAACATGCTACGTGTCATTTGAAGTCTTGACTTCTAACAAATAACTTGATAAAGATGTTGAGACAATTTGTCATAATTAACTGGAAGGTTTCATATTTTGTCCGATGGATGTGTTTGTTGATTATTTTGGTCTGCTGATGACTGTTTTGATTTTGCTAATGAGAATGAATACGGGGAATGCTTCCTTTAATCAGGTAAAGTTATATGGTTCCTTTTGATCATCATAATCAACAGACCTTAGGCACAGAATGGGTCATAATTAAAGGATTTTGTTCTTGCAAAATTTTTACATTTTGTTTCATTGCTGTCTTATGAAAGCTTCAGGTTTTTGAGTGGTTTTCTTACAACAATGTATGTTGGTAAAGTTTATTGATTCAAAAGAACTTTTTCAGCCCTACAGTTCTGGCATAAGGCTTGTTAATGTGTTGGTGTCTTAAAGGGGCAATAGCATGTCTTGAACGTGATTTTGATTAAAATTTCGATGGTGTGACATTTATTTTTGTTTAGTAGAAAATGTGCTACTGCCCCTTTAAGAATGAAAGGGTTAAAACGTTTATTGTTTTCAAAATCCTGTTGAAACATGTCACTGATTTTTAAGCTTGGTTGCTTTATATATACCACTTCAACAAACAATAACACCAAAAAATAAAAAGACAATATATAGACCGGTGCCAAAAGTATTTGTCTCTTAACATTATTTTGATAGAGTTCTATGTTATTTCATCTTTGCAGACATAATTTTCATTAATTTTAATTTCATTGTATAATATTCACATTGATCTCATATGTGAGGAATCATCCTGGCTAGAGCTTCAGTTTTAATTTCCATTGGTTTTCTTAGGAAAAATCATGTCAACATATGTACAAAATTGTCAAAACCTTTTAAAACTTGGCTCTCTTTGAAGAAATGTTTATCATTCATGAACTTATGTAGGTAAATTTGATGACAATAGTTAAATATTAGTCTAAACAATTAATAGAAATCATGTAACTGAGATGATTTGAATTCAACCTGCAAAGTTTAAGAAAGATATAATCAGAATTCACTTCATGAAATGCAACATAAATTTAACAATGATGTCTATAGAAATAGAAATAGCCTTAAGTGACAAATGCTTTTGGCACAAGCCTGAAACTAAAGCCTTTTATATGCCTTGCTGAACCAGGACAAAGAAATGTAAGTTTAAAGATTGATTACTTGTTTATTTGGAAAATCAGTTCCATGAATATCAGTTCATGTATTTTATCTTGATCATGCTGTAAAATTAGTAAATTACAGCTTTATTATTTCATGCAATACAAAAAACAAAAAAAATGGTAGTGGATGTGGGAGTTGATCTTTGAACTTTCCACTGAGTTGATGATCGCGACCTCTGTCATCTTTTCAAAGGTTGCTGACTTTTTTGAGAATAATTTAGAAGTTGGTGAGATGAATAGATAACAAGTTCCATGGATTTACAACTTCTTTATTGCAGGATTGCAATGTATCGGTGTAGATACATACACCTTCATCATGCAAGTGATATTGGGCATGATTTGAGAGGGAATATATACATAAATGAAAATGGCCGACTGGTCTCAACTACATTGAACCTCCAATGAAATGATGTGTTGAATATGCTGATCTTTTTCGAGTCACCATCTTTTGAATTGTACAACCTCAATGCACTAGCGTTCTTACATGATTTTCTTTTAATCACGACGTCTTTGATCCACACTTGAATTTCTTTCCTGAAAACTGCATTACAAGATTTTCTGTAAGAATGAGTTTGAGTTTCAGCCATGCTAGCGAGATAATTAACTTGTCAGTTTTCATCAGTTATTCTCTGCGTTATGTATTTCAACCATGTCAGTTTAATTCAGCACGCAGAATTTATCAGTACTTAAGTAACCCATCATTTAAGGACAGTTCAAAGAAAAAAAAAGTTCTTCACAAATTCAATATCATTTGAATATACTTAGGAACGGATAGCTGGAGAAAAATGGCTATAAATTATGTCAGAAAGATCTTTCAAGACTTCAACGACTGGAGAAAACTGGCTATTAATTTTGTCAGAAAGAACTGTACATTTCAAATTTCGGTGATTACTGGTTGACAGCTGATATTGATGATAACTCTGCAAAGAAAAAGTTTGAAATTTAAAAAAAAAAAAATTCTGTGATTATTTGGTCAAATTTTTATTCCCTTTATTACATTGATAGAAACTAGAACAAAAAATGTCATCATATTAAACATTTTAACGTCCACTATATCATACATTTATAATTCAATTATTACTTTAAAAATGTACACCTAAATTGTTTTTTAAATCAGTTAAGTAAAGAGTTTTTAACTGTTCTACTTTTTCAATTATTTGTCTTTAACAGCTTTTTTAATTTGGAAAAAACATTCTAGCTACACTGATTTCTAAAATGGAGAAATTTTTTCTCCTTTCCTCACCACTAATTAGAACTTTTTTGCCAAAATTGTTTTTAAAACATGCAGAGTGTGAAAAGACAAATATATAAACTTTCACGTTTGTTGTGTCTGTAAATGTAGAAATATAGAGTGCAAACAGATGACAAGTGCCAACAGACATGAACTGGGAGGACAGATTCCACGCTGTGTAACTCAAAGACTAGAATGGTTTTGCTTCAGATTTCACACACTTGAGCTAGGAAATCTGTAGCCATCCAGTTATATTGACAGTTAAAGATAAAATCGCTGGAATTTGGAATCTAACATTTTCTAATATTTGATATGGATGATAACTATCCTGCCACAAAGATTTATAGACAGATTCACCACTTTGTTTGGAAATCATAATTGTGATATTAGCATCAGTAAGAAGCATTAAAGAGAAGCATTATTTGTCTTTAATGTACATAAACATGTATCGTTAAACAAATATGTTCTCAATATCAGTCAATCAAGTCAGTTTGATTAAAATCAACTATGTTCCCAAGTGTAAAAGATTCAAAATATTTCCCTTACTTTGAATATTACATTTCTAATTTATATAGTAGTAATTATAAAAAATTCTTTTGTTTTCAGATAATGGTGTGAGGTTATCAAATGTGAAACAGTTCAATCAGGTAAGATTTTTGGATTTGATATAAAAATTTTGAGTTTCCAAGCAGTTTAGTTAGAAGCAGAAAGACATTTTACTTTTGGTTGTCTGATGTCTTTAAGAAAGCATATAGATAGTTCTTTTGATTGCAACATATTATATTCATTCATTCACAGTGCTGAGGTATGCTAACCTCCGACACTAAAGACCTGGATTTGAATCTAAGTGGAGATACCAAAAATTTGTGACCTGGGTCTCATACCATCTTTGCTGAAGAATTTTAGTTTTAGACCACAGGCCCATATAACATACATATGTTACAAAACGCAATGAACATTATCTAACACGTAATACTATTGATTAATGAATAACTCTCGTTGTTTAAAAGCATGAAAAAGATAGTTCGAGAGTTGCTTTAAACGCTCTTACATTTAGAAGACATTAGAATTATAAATTTTTCATATGATGAGTGTATATAAAAATATTTATTTATAAATTTAAGCCTTAAAGCTGAGTAAGAGTTACGTAAACAGAAAATGAAATTCATCTTCAATATAATCAAAATCTAATTATTGGCATTATGGGCATAATCGTTTGGCTTTTCCTACTGTCTTTTGTCCCTGGGCAAGGCACTTCTTCCACATGCACATTGCACTCAGCTTTTTAATTGCGTGTCTGAAATACAGGATGTTTGGTTCTACATCGTCGCGCTCAGCATTTGGTGGCTGATTTGAAAGTACATTTCCTTTAGGGAACTTATGTAGATAGCATTTTGAGCATGTATTGGTACCTGCATATGGCACCATATAAATGTCCACATGATTATCATTATTGTGCACTAGTTCTGACATTAGTGAGGCATATAGTCAGGGAGTGAGACTATGAGTAGATAGAGAAAACATTAAATATGTAAGAAATGAATTGTAAATAATGTTGTACTGTACTGAAGACTTTAAAAACCTCTCCCAATTTAATTCTTATGTCATTAACAGGAAACTTTAAAAAGCTTCTCGGTTTTAAAAATAAAGTGAAAATATTTGTATAAAGAAATCAACAAGACCAGATTCAAATGGACTCTCCTCACTATCAATGCTGTCACAAGTGTTTGAATGAAAGAACATTTATGGGCCCGATTCAATTTATTTTGCGTTTTCATGAATAGAGTTAGGGTCTTTTTGGAAGATAGAAAGGCCATGCTGTCATATTAACTGATGAGGTTCATGTAGAAAGTCACCTTACCAATATTCAATCACACACTTCCAATATGGCTGCCCTGGATTTTTGTTGCCATACAGAGGCTGCTTGTTGAGCCTTAATGACTAATCTGAATACAGATATCATTGCATAGATTTTTATTTGAAAAGATGATTGTTCAAAGAAAATGAATCAAGTTTTGATTGGAAAAAAATCTTGTCTTTGTGCGTCCATTTATTAAAGATTTTTTGGTATCCAGACAAGAATAAGATAAGATTACTCCGTTAAAATATATACTATGTTGAGATTTAAGTTGAACATATGTTTCCAGTGAGTAAGTAAATATGCTTTTTGCTGTTTAGAAATTTAGAAAAAAAGATTGGATATACTTCCTTGAAGACTTTTAAGTTTCAAGACTAGAATAAATAAGCTTTCAATAAAAATATATTAGATTTCAAATATTTACTTTCAAATAAGAAATGGAGATTTGTCTTTATTTGTCTTTATGTAGAAATTAAACCTGTTTGGATTACATTGAATCAAATTTGACTTGAAATTCCCACGATGGCAGTACACAAAATTGAACAAATTCCTTTAAAACTTCTGCCATTTAAGAAAGAAAGACTCAAAATTATGTCATTATACTGTGCTACTCGTGAAAATGTAGATTTTCTACAGTTGAAACTTTCTCATGCGCAGAAATATCTCTGTCCTACTTTTCTTACAGAAAAAATCAAACAAACCAGTAGAAGTGACAGGTGTCATTTGATGCAGAGCTGTCTTCTTGTAGTCTTGTGCAATAAAGGAAGTGAAATTCAAACAATAATTACGAAACCTTTTAATCTTTAGAGAAACAAATATGTAGACACGTCATGTGCTAAATGTTTTAACTGCCGGGCACAGAAATACCTTTGTCCAAAGCAAACAGTAATGACCAAACTTTAATCCAACTTTAAATAAGCCAATGAAATCAACAGGTGTCATTTACTGCGAGTCTGCCTGTCAAGCAATTGTGAAATTTATAAACCTGATTTCTGGGGGAAAATCTGAATACGGGACAATTTGGTGAATGAATTACCCTGGTGAAAATGTCTGGAAATACTATTTGCTCTGAGAAGAATTTTAGTTTAAATTCCAGACAATTTCATGTCAAATGAAAGAGTTATTGACAGAACATGAGGTATTTGAAATCTGAATACTTGAGGATTACAACATTCTTCCAAATGGAGATCAATTGATATTGAAAGAGTTTCAATTAAGGAAGAAAGGTTGTATTTATGATAACTGCAGGGCTATATAAAAGTAGTTATGTTAGGGAATGGCAGGTCTCTTTGTTATCTTTCAATTTGTCTACTTGATCATTTTGTTTTTGATATTTTTCTTTATTTTTGAAATGATGAACACAAATACATGTTAGAAAATAACAGTGCAAAATTAAAAGAAATATCAAAGACAAAATGATCGGGTAGACAAATTGACAGATTACAAACCGAGCTCCCATTTCCTATCATAAGTGCTTGCATGTTATAACATTTGAAAGAAAATATCAAAAAATTTTGAAAGAAAATATCAATACAATTGGTGAGAAAATATCATTGCAATTTTCAACAACATGAAATAACATGTGAAATTCATCTTCGTTTAGGAAAGGACAAAATGCTGCAATAACATCTTTTCTTATTTAATGTAATCATACCTTGTATTCCACTGGAACAAATATTTACGCATTGTAAGCAAACACAATTACAAGTAACTGTGGATCACACCAGATAATTAGACAAGACTGTCCGATTTTAACTGAATAACGAAGCTTGAACGCAGCGATCGTTCCAAAACTCACAAGAATGGACATGTAAGCAAATACAATTACAAGCAAGGGTTAATGATACAGCATAATTAAGCAATATTAAGATGTCGAGAACAAACACTCAAACCACTAAATGACCAAAACTGGTCTCTGATTGTCCGAGAGCTAACGATTGGGAACCCTTGGACAAACAGAAAGACGAAGGAAACGTAAATGTTATTGTAAGATCCCTCCTGCTTCAACCTCAAGTCAATAGAATTGGTCTTTTAGAAGGCTTAGGAGCCCCTTGTATATCGGTTCATTCAGGCTGGGTCAATTTAATGTTCTTGACCGCTCTGACCAAACATTCACACAAGATATTTGACAAGCAAATTGAAAGAAATGGCTGTACCCTCTTAAGCCTAGAGAATAAGTGATGGACCTCGCTTTGAGAAAATGGTGCACAAATGTTGCATGTACTAAAAGTCATTTCCTTCCCAAATTGGAACCAGCTTTGGGATCTTCAGTCAATAGTGTCACTTTGTAAGAAGGCTGATTGGGAAAAAGCTGTATTGTTTTGATAAAGGATGCAAGTTAAAACATCTTTACAAAAGTATAGATTTCATGATTATTTACTGTAATTAAGTCTTTTTAAAATTTAAGTACACACTTAAACATATACAAATAAACATATAATGATGTATTCAATACGTATGTAATTTTTAAGTAGTATTAAAACTCTTTTTTTCACTTGGACATTCTAAAGCGAATTCTCTGTGGAAAGATTCCTGGAATAAAGAGTAGATTTTGATCTCTAAGTTATAATTAAATCAAGAAATAAGGTTTTATAGAGACATCTACTCTAGTGTGTTGATTATTTAGTAAAGACATCACAGTTCTTTAACATCGTCTAATATACGACCAATAAAGGTATGAACACCTGAAGACTTCACAGTACTGACAAACCAGATGTAATGACTTCATAGTGTCATGGTGACATAGCACTGGAAGTCCACTGTCAGTGCTGTATTCAGACATCTACTGTTTTCTTTGAAAAACTAATGAAATGATAATTTGGATGGCATTTCTTCTTTTATTGTCATCTGTTATCGATACCAAGACCTCTTGACAAATTTGTAAATAGAAGACAATTTAATGGGTCTCTTTGTATCCTTATTGTAGAATTCAATATGGCGGTGCCAAGAGTACCCGGTAAGTAAGTGATAGATGAGGATATGGGAAAAGAATTAATCTCACGTTTCAGAAACTGGTCTTGGTACGTTGAAAAGTTTGAATACAGACTGAAAGAAGAGGAAGCTATTGCTCTAAATCCTAATATGGTATATTTGATGAAATTTGATATTGAGAAAGTGTCTTGGCTTTGAGGTGTACATGAGCAATTGGTCACTGGATATTGTCATGCCGATCAGAATTCTTCTCCAATTTGACCATTTTAACCATCAATTAAGTATTTCTAATATTTTTTGTATGGCTTACATGTATTTCAAACCAATTCAGTTTAGTGTGTAGTAACTTACATATCTTTATTCAGTTAATTCTTTATTTATTAATGAAGGACTCGGGTAGATTTGATTTAAATCTTGAAACATATCACCTCTAAGACTGTCATGACAGAATTAAATTTTGTTTGAAATTCAAAGACAACTTTATCTAAATAACTAATCTCTAAATGAAATCTAAAGCATGCCTGAAGCCCCTCATAAATACAAAATTAATATCAAGTTTTCTCCAACAAGTTCTGTTTGTGAAAATGGAATTGATAGAAAAGGTCTTCAAATGTCCGACCTGTCCTTCAATATTTGGTTGCTGGATCTGATAAATTCTGTTCGTAAAATTACACTGACATGGTTGAAATAAATAACGCAGAAAATAAATGATGAACACTGACAAGTTAATTTTCCCACAGGCACGGCCAAAATTCAAATTCAGTCTTACAGAAAATCTTGTAATGCAGTTTTCAGGAAAGAAATTCAAGTGTGGATCAAAGACAACAGGATTAAAAGAAAATCACTGAAAATGATGTAATGATCAGGTTGTGAATTTCACAAGAAGATTTATGATATGATGTAAGAGGTTTAGAATTCTGAAATGATTTTGATGTCATGCTCATTTTTATCAAAAATCTGATGATGATAGAACTGAGAGGATTTTTATTTTTGAAAAACTAAAGATCACATACAAAATATGAAATTCATATCCTACTGCCCCTTAAACAGTAGAGATTTTTATCCAGATTTGATCTTTCAACTGTTATTGAATCACTCAAATGTTGATTTGTAAGAAACCTTTTAGTCCTTATGTCAGATATGTCATGGAGAGAAATCCTTCTGTTTTGTCATTCAAAATCCAAACTTAAAAACAATTTTTTAAGCTTAATGAAATATTATCAAATGTAGTATGATAATGTTTCACATTGAAATGTGTTAATAAATGTTCTCGCTAGATTTATTTTCAAATCTCACCAAGAAAATCACGCAGTGGCTCTTTAAGATACAAAACATCATATCTGAAGCTTGGGAAAATTCTTCAGTGTTTTAATCATCTTCTATTCATTATTATTAATGTGAAAGGGTTATTAAAAATTCACATGTGTGTATGATCTCATTGATCTGTAATAACATTTTAAAAAAATGTTTGACATAATGACAAGTTTTATGAATCCAAGTTTTACTTAATCACATAAATATAGTTTAAGAATTTTACCATTTATTTGCAGACTCATCAAAATCTTGAACAATTCTGCTTGGTATAAATGTTTTAAATGGTTAAATGATTTACTTGTTCAAAGTTAGATTCCTTTTATAATGTCCATGCTGCTAGTTAATGGCTGAAATATTTCCCATACCCGCTCAAGCAATGCTAGATGATAACTCACTTTATAACTCTGTCCGTTAGTGAAATATTGCTTTAGCAGTGCTAAACCCCAACTGCCACCCACTCTATCCTTCTTTATAAAGTCACATTGACAGCTGACAAAATATACATCTTTTTCAGAAAAATCACCAGTTGATATTTACAGGTCATTTTAGCTTTGAAAACAAAATATTTTTCTTTTTCAATATAATTTACATCACATCAGAAATATGTGAAACCACCATCAGTTGGAATGACATTATTACATATTTTAATGTTGACAGATGGCAACATTTCTTAACACAGTTGCCATGAAAACATCATCCTGAAGAATAAATGAACCTATTTCCCTCAACAAACTAGAAACTGTTTATTTATTGGCTTATAGGGCCTGATAATGCAATTTTGTTCAAAATGAGTGAGTATTACATAGTGTCCAAAATTACTAAATAATCCATTTTCCTTCACAATCTAAACTGCTTCCCAAATGAGTACATGGTAGAAACCTTTTTAACTTCATAATTATCGAGGACTGTCATGTATGCAATTTCCCAATACCTTTCACATCAGCAATGCATTCTAAAAGACACTTACAACTATAAGATATTTTCTATTTATTACCTGAGTGACATTACAATAATTACCTTTAAATTGTTCATGCTGAGATCGATTAATTTCAACCACAGGAAACAAATAACACCAAATTGCTTCCATCAGGAAATGTCCACTTGCGTCTTTGAGTGATGACTTCCCTTCAACAGAAATGTTTCGTTTTGTCGACCTTTGATGTTTGGGGGAGTTCAGTGCAGCAAAAATGTTCTGGTTTTGAGTTATGAATATTATTCACTTATACACAATTATAAGATAAATCTTTTTGAGCCTTGTTAACCCTTTCACCCTTTCACCCTTAAGAATCCAAGGACAGTTACATTTACACGCTAGGTATCCGGCTGGTGGGGGTAGATTATTTAAAAGGAGACATGAACAGGGATTGGAAAAGAGACCTTTCACAATGGGCCCTTTTAGGGCTTTTAGTTATTTTTACATTCTTCAAGTGGCCAGTCCCCTTTGAAACAATAATGAAATTGTAATTTTAATGGCCCGTTTATTCATTCCTTGGGGTATAGGGGTAAGAAAGTATAATCTTCATACAGAATTTTAATCACGTAAGATTATATTAGGACCATATTAGTCCTCCAATCAGACTCAAGTCTCTAAGCTGAACACCATCAACAGGGGTTTTGAGGTTTGGGGGTTCGATCGGGGCAACTTTCCTTGAAAAAAGGGTTGGCCCTGTAAAAAAGTTCACTAACTTACGTTATACTGTAGTTTTCAAGCAAAATAACAAATGAAGACTTTCTATTGGAGCTTATAGGCACTCAAACTCTATATAAGCGCCATCTCTTTTAGACCTCTGAATAAATAATCTCTGCCACTTAATAGATGAAATATACATCAATGATAGAGTTATTGGTGTACACATTCCTGAACTGTTCAACATTTAGGTAGGCCTTTTCACATTAAAGATCGACATTGTATCCTATTACCCTGAGAAATTTTTCATTTACATTCTTGTCGATGTGTAGTTGTTGTAAATATTCCAACAATGGTTAAGCTGAAACCACCGCTCAACAGAATGCTGCCATTCCGCTCCACAGAATGTTGGTAATTCCTTGCCAGAATAGTTTTGGTTCCCTTTCAACAATAGAAGTGATGTATGTTTCAGTCTATGTCACTAATTGAACCATAAACACATGTTGTTATTCCTGTAGACACACAATCTAACAGTACCTGTTTTCCTGCCCTCGAGTGTTCATTTCGTCTCGTTACTAATAAGCCTTGTAGGTCCTGTACCTGTCAAAATGATTACCTTCAAGGATATAAACTACAGGTGATGATCAGCTGGAATTCCTCCAACAAAGGATCAATTTCTTGTTAGCAAGGATCAGTATTGACAGACAACATCCTTCGTTTTTCCTATCTCAGGACAGATATAGTATTTCCTCTTAGATATTTTTTTTCCTTTGTTACCAGATCTGCCACAAGAGGTCTCAAGTTTCCATTTCAGTATGTAAGTATTTAGGGGTATAACTAAAGAAAAGAGCATTTTCACTGGAAGGTTTAGGTTTTGATCAAACTGGATGTCCTGTCAGATCCATAAAGTTTCTAGCCAATAATGCCAAAGAGCAATTCCCTGGAAAGTGTGTAGGCATAGGGAATGTATGGACAAACAGTGGATAGATTTGGTAAGGAAAGGTCTTTTATTCTTAGAAGACTTGTAATTAAGAGACAGTTATAAACGTCCAGTGACGTCACTCCATTGTTCTTGCGGGTCACTATTTTACGTAATTTCCCTCAAACCTGATTCAATCATGCTACCCAGGGCAGTTATCATAATAATGTCTCTCTAATCTGGGCAATTATCCTGATAATGCCCTCTGCCCCGGGCAGTTATCTTAATAATGCCCTCTGTCCTGGCAATTATCTTAATTATTTTCCAATGATATAAATGATGCATGTCCACTAGTTAATATTTTAGTACAAAATTGTTTTCCCGCTGTTTCTGTTGGTTTATAAATTTGATAAAACATGACCGGTTGGCATTACTGAAAAGTATGCCCTCCTCCCTCGGGAAATGGCCTGGGGCGTTGGGCATACTATTCAATAATGCCTGCAGGTCATGTGCTATCTCCTACACATAAAATCTTGAGCTCATCATGCCAAAGTAGCTGAAACAGAGTAAAGGAGAAAATGGAGTTTTGTATTAGAATTGTAACATGAAATATTTGACCAATAAAGTTCTAATCAATAAGATTATTCCTAATAAGAAGGCCATTTTCAAAAGTGATTATATGCAGTGGTTTATCCAGTAATTTGACAAGGGGGGGGGTTCACCCTCTTGGGTCACCAATTTTATGGACGATTTTTGTAACCCCCCATGGCCCATCCCCCTTGATTTACCAATGATATGTATAGTTTAGAATTATGAAGCAACTTCAGATCTTGTATTTAGTGGGATGATAACGTAGAAAAGGGATTAGAATTTCTTCATGTTAATATAGACAACATTTTGGTGTAGATATTAATATAATTACAAAACAAATCTGTTAAAACAAGCCAATTGCATTATAGACAAGCAGGTTTACTTAACCTCTGCCTCCAAAATTTTCCATTTTGAATTTATTTAATCATCTTGTAAGGAAATAATATCAGAACTGCTTTTCAGAAACTTTAGGGTAATTCTCAAATTACAAATTTCATTAGATTACTCCTTCTCCAAAAGATTCCCCTTATTCTCCCATTAGTCAGTGGATCTTGAATGTATATCAAGCCAACAGACCTAAAATCTAGTATCCTCTTCGCAGGACAAACAATGGCTAAATTACATCCAACACGCAATGAATATTCTTGTTATCCAGAAAATTGACAGAGGAAGTGTGTCCTTGTCGGCCGTTTGTTTACAATTCCAATAAAAGAAATATCTATCTCGTTTTGGACAACCCACAAGAGATTTAAATTACAATAGAACTGTAAAATTGAAACTGGCAAAGCCTTGCTATATTTTTAGTCCTTTGTCAGCCTGTCTTGGAATATCTAAATTTATTCAAATTACTTAAAGCTTCAAAAGTGGTAGATTGGTGGGATGATGGGTTGGTGAGTAAGTGGATGGGTAGGTAGGTAGTTTGGTGGGTTATTATGTAGTTTGGTAAGTATAGGTAGGTAGGTAAGTGGGAGGATTGGTTGATGAATAAGTAGATGGGTATGTAGGCAGATTGGTGGGTGGGTAGATAGGTAGGTAGGTAGATGGGTTGGTAGGTGGGTATGTAGGTAGATTGATGGATTGGTGGGTGGGTAGGTAGATGGGTAGGTAGGTGGGTAGGTAGGTAGGTAGGTAGATGGGTAGGTAGGTGGGTATGTAGGTAGATGGTGGATTGGTGGGTGTGTAGGTTGGTGGGTAGGTAGGTAGGTATGTAGGTAGATAGATGGGTAGGTAGGTGGGTATGTAGGTAGATGGTGGGGTAGTTAGGTGGTGGGGTAGTTAGGTGGCTGATTTGTTAGGAGGATATATAGGTAGATTGGTGGGTGGGTGGTGTGTGTAGGTAGGTGGATGGGTAGATAGACGGGGAGGTAGGTGGATTTGTAGGTAGGTGGGTGTGTTGGTAGGTGGGTTGGTAGGTTGGTGGGTAGGTAGCTGGATGTGTAGGTAGGTGGGTAGGTATGTGGTTGATTAGGTTGGAAGGTAGGTGGATTTGAAAGTGTCATTTTGGCCAAAGCTGATACACATTCAACTGGCTATAACACTGATGATTAAGAGAAGATGAAAAACATGAACATTTGAAGATACTATATCAAAATCATACGTATTTATCTATGTGTTTTTAACGTCAAAGTTGATCTTTGGACTTTTGAAATTGAATGTGAATTACATTGAATTCTAAGATCAACCCAAGATGTCAAGTTTTTTTTCTCCTGTCCAGACAAAATAAAGAGTTAAATCCCTTTTGGAATGAAATCCTAAGAGTCTTAAGCTTCAATAGACAGACATTCAATGCTAGTCATAACAGAATACTTTATTCTTTGTAGGAGAATAGATTTAGCTTAAAGGTATCTCCCTGAATTGTGACAGTGAATTATCTCCTCTTTAGGATGTTAAATCTAAGTTTAGATAACAATATGCCATATAGAAAGATATTTTTCGGTGTCTCAGTAAGTATTTAACAGTGCTACCCAACAATATCTGACAAGAATATCACATTTAAGGACAAACATTTTGAGAACTATTAGAAATTGTCTATTCTTGCATTTTCACACCAGAAAGATAGAGTTACTGCCCTTGGGACAGCTTGAGGATTAATGGTTCCTATTTACATGTAGACTAGAGACGTTGAATCAAAATGACCATACATACAGACACAAGACAAGACTTCCTGACTACTGGTAATTATCTTCTTGCATGGAATTAAAAGTTTTACTCAGTAGGGGTCGGGATATTAACACTAAACACTAATTAGATATGGAGAGTTGAAACCCATGGGACTCCAGACAAGAGATTGTAATTACCACTAATATGGTGTCTAGCAAGCAACAAGTGCTGAACATTAGTGCTTGTCCCATGGGACTGAACATATTGCCATTTTCCTTATGAATATTCAATCTAAATGCTGTGAATGGGCTTGACAATTCCGTTCTAGCAACTAGTTGAATTTGCAGTCTCTAAACCCTGAACAGATAATTAAGTCCTTATTAATCATTGCTTCCAGAAGGGCACTTGCAGCACAACCAGTTTGAAATTAGAATTATTGGCATTGGTTAGCATATAAAGGTATGATTTTGATTTGGTAATAGGGATAATAATAATAAATGTGCATATGTATGGCGGTTTTTCCATGTACAAGGCAAATGCTCAAAGCACTAAACATTTATTACCCTGAGTGAAATTGTACTTTTGAGGCGGCTACTAAGCACTTCGCACAATCATATAGGTCCATACATCCTGTTTTCAGGTACCCAATTGTAGAGCCGGGTGAAGTGATTGCAATGTGGATGAAATGCCATGCCCAAGGACACAACTTGGTGTAAAGCCAAGGTCACAAATGTTTGGTATCTCCACCTGGATTCAAACCCGGGCTGTTTGCGCGAGAGGCCAACGCGCTGATCACTATACCAACATGCACCAAGCTATATAGGGGATCAAAGTTTGTACCTTAGGTCGTGACTTTTGAAATATGGGCTTAGCAGGAATGAGACCCAAAATCAAAAATTTTCACACCCTGCTTCAAATATTGTAATAACAGGTCGTCTATCATGAAAGTTTCTGTGGACTTCTCTTTGTTAACCAATAATGCTGTGCAAGGAATTAAGTTCTTAATAGTCATTGTTTTAGAGGACCATGGCATCACTCCCATTTTAAATTAGAATATCAGGCATTGGAGGCATAGGCATGATTTGTTGTATTTCTGCTGTTTATTTAGTGCCAAACCATTCTGATGGGCTGAATAACAGGAAGGGGAATATTCTAGAAATTATTGTGAATTGTTTTGAAAGGGAAGAGCGTCCAATGCAACAGATGCAGTAATCATTAGTGCAGACAACAAATGGTGAAAAATGCAAGATTCTTGTGAGTTCAAGAATAACTCTTTTGTGTTTCATCTGATTGATATAATAACCATATAGTGGTACACAAGTCATTTGACTTTCAAATCTCGTACACTACTGCCTGGTGCCCTAGGCAATGATTACTTTCTGTTAACCAGTATAACATTGTTAGCTATTTGTGTAATAATATTACTTTTTGTAAATTATGAATTTTGATAAACAATTTTGATTTAACTTTTCCTGAAAAATTTACAAGATTTATGGATGATAAACTTCTTTATGAACTTAATATTCTTAAAGAAGTTGATCATTAATAAATCTTGTCATTATGTTGTTTTTCAACTTCTTAATGCCACTCTTACAATTAATTTTGTGTATCTGAAACCTCGCAAGTGAAATGGGACCAGCATACCAAACCTGTGTTAACCAAGCACTAATCAGGTTAACTAAATACTCCTGTCCACACCTGAACCGACAAGTCAGGAGCTAAATCCAATTTGATGGAGTTTGTGACGGAGGAGTCGAAGTTATTCTGCGTCTCTCGGGGTTCGGAGACCAGAGATGAACCTCACCAGAGGATACCAGCAACTCTTGTCTTTCCTCTGTGTACAGATGGTCTTGGGTTTAGAGTGATTTCTGTCTCAGTTATTCATCATTCACACCAAGGTTTTGGACACACTGTTGAATCTTTTTAGAACATCTCAAGAGAATCACATTTGACTCATGTCCTTCCAAGTCTATGGATGTCTTCAGTGTGATAAATTTGGTACGTGGTGCTGTGCTGTTCTCAGTTGACTGCTGTAAGTGAAGTTCAGCAACCATGAACATGGCTTACTGGATGGTTGGGTGACTGGCTCTTGCTGAATAAAGTGAGAGTTATAAAAGGGGATTCCCTTCCCAATACTGAGACATGAAATGGTAGATTTGTTTTGTCGCAAGAACGAGAGACTTTATTCAAAATGTGTGTCTGTTCACCAAGCAATACAGTTGGAAAGGGGCGGGATAGTGTAGTGGTTTGTGCATTGGCTTCGGATCAAGAGGTCTGTGGTTCGAATCCCATCAGGGCCCTGGCAACTTTGTCTTCAGTAGAGAACTGTTCTACATGCAGTTAGGTTTGGGTACCATGCCACACTGATTTTCAGCGCAGTATCACCCATGGTTCACTAGTTCCAGCCGATGCTCGCAGGTTTCACCGCGACGCATAGCCACAATGGTGTTGAGGGCTTTCTCCTTGAAATAATACTAGCAGCCGCGATAAAAGTGAAATACTCTTGAAAGCGGCATTAAACCTCAAATCACATCACCTCGCCCAGTTGAGTACCTGGTTTGGTAGTGAAGGCAGTGTGATAGATAACCATAAAAGTGCCTTAATTGGCAGCTCAGGTTAACGCTCGCGTGTAGTTGAGAATTGAGTGTATCTTCATTGTTATTAAATGATTTCTGAACATGCAGCCACTGGTCAAGTCAGGAGCTAAATGCAGTTTGATGGAGACTGCCACAAGAGTTATTTGATATTTGGCAACTAGAGATGAAGTTCTTGAATTATTCAAGAAGATTTAATGAACTTGAGAGAATACAATGAACATGATATTATACAATGAACTCAAGAAAAAACAACGAACTGGAAAGAATGCAGTGAACTCGAGGAATATAATCTGAACTTGTAAGAAATGATTTCTTGAAAGAATTCAATGATCTCCAGAAAATATTTTTGAGATAATACACTGAACCAAAGGGAAAACAATGTTTTGTGTTTCTGTAGGTTTCAACACCTAAGAAGAAGTTTTTGAGAGAATATTTCAAGTTGAAAGAATATATCTATCAAAAAATACTCACAGAATGGCCCATATATGCATCCTAAAAGATGAAAATTGCTTTCAGAGTAAAAGTAGGGTTTGAACATTTGTACTGGTGATTATGATATCTTGCCTGTCAAATCAAAAAAAGGATTTTGTCAAGATGACAATTTTGTGCAACATTTTGCGATGTCTTTGTCATAAGAATTATTTTTAATTGTATTTACAATATAACCTTACACATCCCTTAAATCAAATTACAAAGGTTTTATTACATTAGTCTCTTAGAGTTTTCATAACTGAGTAAACTACAGGGCACATTAGCTCACCTCAAGCCAGCAGGGGGTTAATGTTTTCTGTTCCCATATGGTTAAACCTTGCTTTTAGCACCTTTACCATCGCTAAAGATGAATTTCAACAAACTTTGCTCGTAAAATGTCCGTTTTTTAATGCATGAGCCTTGGAGAAAAAATCATTTACTTGTGTGTTAATCTAATTGGCTAGGAATTGGCTCTCGACTTTGAAAATAAACTTCTGTTTGGTGCCCAGGTGGTGGTGAAGCAATTTCTGATGAGATTTTTTAAAATTTGAGCACAAGGGACATTCAATTGTTAAAATTAAATTGTGTAAAAAAAATCTGTCCATTATTGAGTAAGAACTACTTTTTGCTCTCAGAATTATACTGTTGTTTTTTGTGCTTACTTTGGAGATCTTTACATCCTTTGACTGTCACAATTTTTTACCTGAAAATAGGACTGAGTTGAGACTTTTTTGGACAACACATTTTGGATATTTGTTTTACATGAAATTATTTAAGACGTAGTTGTTTTATTACGATACTTTACTTTATACTATATCCAAGAAAATAAATTTATGAAATATTTACAAATTTATAATTAGTTAATGACAAAATGTATGTCAGATAAACTATCACGATTCTCGATATTGAGAGATATATTCACAGCACTAATTGCCTCTGCATATTATTTTAAAGAATGTACCGGTAGTTTGAATCAATGACAACATTTCCCCTGGCCTGGAGAAGGTTAAGTATTTTTATCATTAAACTCTTAGAATTAATCTCTACATCTTTGAAAGAAATAGATAGATTATGTTTTGTTAATTATTGCACAAATAATTTTCATCAGTCTTGTAATCACAAATTCAAGCTTCCAATTTCATGTTGTAATCATTACAAGATTGCATGTGCTGGGATTGAATGGAATGGTAAATTGACACCAAATCTGGAGAAAAACAGATTTTCTCGAGGAAACACGATGTGATCACTGGATTTTCACATCTTTCACAGAATCATCCATAATTCACAACTGATCCCAACATCATCAAAGCATGAATTAAATTGAATTCGATTTCATGGATTTTGTGTACATGAAGATTGCAAAGACTTCAACAATGTTTGCCTATGTGGAAGATGATAGTGAGAGGATCTAGATTGGATGCCATTTTAATTAGTCTTAGTCCTCAGGAGCGTTTCAAGAAAAAGGCTCAATAAGAACCTGTAGGCTGAGGGCATGACCTGTTGTCAGGCAACAGTTTTTTGACTCGTGTCTGTTGATTCTGTGAAGTTTGTTTTACTTTGTCAAGATGAGACACTCATATGGCTCTCATAGGGCTTAGAGATCAGACAAGACAATGATGAGGATGATTATGTTCGTCCTTTGCTGGCACAGATGACCACTACCTCTAATCACGGTGTGGTCATTGGGGTGACCACACCGTGATTCAGACACGTTTGTGACGTGCCAGTTGTCAATTTGTCATTGTCACCATTGAGAAGTCTGGGGTTGTCTCTCCGTATCGGTGGAGAGTTTGTTTCACATCAAAACCTTGGGGAATTTACGTAAGGCTAACTTTTCTGAGTTGAGGTTATTTCGGAATCTTTTGGATTAAAGGCGATATTGATTTGACTTATTTGAGAATTTGGAATTATTCAGGAAAAGGACAAAATTATATAGTCTGCCTATTATTGAAACAATACATTTTAGTAAGTCAAAAAACCGTCAGAACAATGAATGAGAAAAATGTAGCTATTCTTTCATAAATCACTTTTGCATCTTATCAGTACCAGGCTTCTGTATTTCTACAGTATGACATGAAAATTGTTTGATCAAGGAAATAAATTTGTGACGAAGTGTTGAAATGTTAATTCTTTTGAACAAATGACACTGTGGTATCGGTTTCAAAAATAACAAAAGGAATATCATTGGTCCACAGTTATATATTATACTTCATCCATTTCTATTGGCTGAAATGGTCATCCATTTTGGCACTAACATTTAGAATATCAGTTTCATTTGTAACAAAAGGAAACATTACCGTATATTACCGTGTATAAGTCGAGTTTTTTATACCAGAAATTGAGGGGTCAAGGAGGGGGGTAGACTTATATATGAGGTATATGTTTCAGACCTTAAAATTCGGAGGTCGAGTGACGATTCAAACCAGGAGGAAAGATGTCAAAACATTGTCAAAATAATGAAATAAAATTACTTTAACAATCATTACATACTTTACTGTTTGTTATATATTGCTATTAATAGTTAAAAAATATCATAATCTATTGAAATACATTTTTAATCGACAATTTTATAGACATAGCGTAACGATTCAAACCGGAAGCAACGATGTCAAAACGTTGTCAAAATAATGAAATAAAATTACTTTAACAATCATTACATACTTTACTGTTTGTTATACATTGCTATTAATAGTTAAAAAATATCATAATCTACTGAAATACATTTTTAATCGACAATTTTATAGACAGCGTAACGATTCAAACCGGAAGCAACGATGTCAAAACGTTGTCAAAATAATGAAATAAAATTACTTTAACAATCATTACATACTTTACTGTTTGTTATATATTGCTATTAATAGTTAAAAAATATCATAATCTACTGAAATACATTTTTAATCGACAATTTTATAGACATAGCGTAACGATTCAAACCGGAAGCAACGATGTCAACACGTTGTCAAAATAATGAAATAAAATTACTTTAACAATCATTACATACTTTATTGTTTGTTAGTACTATTAATAGTTAGAAAATATTATAATACATTTCTAATCGACAATTTTATGGACATACCGTAACGATTCCTACTACGACATGCTTATCGATCCATATGGCGAGTGTTTCATATCAAGTCATATGACGTGGACCAATGATATTCTACGATCATTCCCGCGCACAGGAACCGGTGAAACATGAGAATGAGCCTCCTGATATATGAGGTTTTAACGTTTTGCAAAAACAAAAGCGTAATATTCAAATCTTTTTAAATCTTGGTAAACTTGTGTTATCTTTACAATTTTAAATAACAATCAGTACATATATTGACGAAGGTATCCGGTAATTAACCAGCTTTGAGCTGCACTGTAATTAACAGCACTGGTAATTGATGTGGAAATAGCATTACGATGTCTTTATTTACTAGGTATCAATTTAACAATTCACCGGTCACATACCACACTCAGACTATCAATTTCCAAGAAAAGCAGAGCGCGAGTTTTTGACAGAATTATCCAATGAAATGTATCCATACTTTCAAATCACATACGGGCATTCTGAATTCTTGGAAATGAGCTATAAATAGTTACGGGAATTTCCAATTTTCGTTTTGAAAACCGTAACATTTAAATTGAATTGAAATCCGAATGCTACGCACGATATGCATATAAATGTGTAATGTGTATGTTTATTGCGTATGGTGGGGCCCAGTAGTTATTATTAATAGATATATATTTATTGTAAGATTTGTTATTTACGAATTACACAAATATGCACTGTGCATGTACGGAGACGTAAATGACATGATTCTTTTTAAAAAAGGACAAACTCCAGCACACACGTATGTATTTTTTATTATTAATATTTATATCATATATAATATATTTATTACAACAATTTCTTGTTAAACAAATGCTTACTGTATTACAAAACACTGACGTATTACAACTCACTTTTACACTCACAACTCATGTCGACCTGCCTCATAGACGGGGTCGACCTGCCTCATAGACGGGGGTCGACTTATAGATGAGGTACTGTAAAATCATTTATTTTCGAGGGGTGTTATTTTCGCGCAAACATAAAAAATGACTGATTCGCGGGGATTAATTTTCGCGCATATCGACTAAGCAATATAAAAAATTTAGTGAGAAAAACTACATGCACCGTGCAGAAAAGAAACTAGTAGTAATTTACAATGAAAACAATAATATTTATTCAAAAAGTCAACGATCACAATTTTATTTATTGTCATTAAAAGTCTTCAAGTTTTGAAGTGGTAACGATACCTGTCGCCAAGCTTTCCCGGAAGTAAACATTCGGAACGATTTTGTTTGATCTTTAACTCCCAACAATAGTGTTTGAATGATGTGAATCCTCGAGATCTCGTTCAAAGAAATATCATATTGAACCGAAAATATATTTGAACCGAAGGTCCTGTACCGCAATACGCACCGAATCAAAGCTCAAGCGTACTGCAATCAAAACATCAGGACACGCATATTGGCGATCAAGAGTGGATTCCGCCAGGCCGGATTATTGTGATGATTGTGTTTGCACAACAAACAAGGTGCATATCGGCGTACACGCTTGTGAGAGCTCTAATTAGTGACTCGTCATTAATGAACAAGCCAAACATTCCTGTGAGTAATAAAATGTGTCAACCAAATTATTTGTCTGTTATTGGTTTACTTCATGTTCATAACCATAATATTTCGCGATGTTTTATTATTCGCGCATTATGACTTTGCGCGAAAAGCGCGAAAATTAAACCCCCGCGAAATATTATGATTTTACAGTATATGATTTTGACAGCAATTTGGGGGCCTGAGAAAGGGGGTCGACTTATACACAGGGTCGACTTATACACGGTAATATACGGTACATGTTAACATTGGAAATCTCATTATTTGCTGTATGATAAATGTCCATTTACTGAAACCAAGTGCTTCTTCTTGTTCAGAGAATATCCTCCTTGGTCGAGAAACATTGTTGCTTGTAATATTTTCAATTATTCATCAATAGTTTTAAAGATGATGATATTTCCTGATATCAATAGTTTTAAAGATGATGATATTTCCTGATATTTTTGCAATTTATGTATGTTCATTGCAATAAGGTAACAGGAATATCAAATATCATCCGAGTTCTTATAAAAGCCTGCTTTGAGTGTTTTCTTTTGCCTTAGAGTGTAATTATTCCTGTTTTTATTCTTATGTTTGGCCTGCATGGGCCTTGGCCTTGTGACATGGTCATGCTTACATCCTTTTGAAATGATGTGCATTTTCAACTGCATTATAAGAACAAAATACCCTAGGAAGCTGAAATCAGAAAATAAAAAAATTTTGCAAGGTACACTCACAACTTGTTGATAAGTAGAGACAAGTTTAAAAATCAGGAGATGGAATTAACTATTCGTTAGGAACAAAATTGAAGTTTGACGAATGAAAATATAAGGTAATTAATTATAAAACTTGTATAAAAAGGCTGCAACTGTACATTGCGAAATGGTTACCCTGCAACCCAATAGTTACCTCTTAAACCAAACTTCAAAACCAAGTTTTAGGCTTTTTAGGAAATTGGGATTAGAATTGATTTTTTTCATCTTTCAATTCTTGATAAGGCCAAGCCCTTAAAACCAATTTTCTCTTCCCTTCAGAAAGTTAAACCTCTAGAAAGATTAAATGATGTTTTATTGGCCCGCTAGATTTATTTTGATTTGTTGAAGCAAAATGGTATGTTCCCGATCACTATTGCCAAGATGTGATTGATGGAGCTGCAATTGACGGGACATAAGACAATTAATTTGCTTGAGTGACAGCGCAGCTGTATATTTCATCAGATCATCTGCAGTGATAGTTGTCATGTAGATATATTACTTCCTGGTTTTTATCACATATAATATAATATTACTGACTGATACTATTCTATTATTAATGGATGATATGAAATTATAACTGCCTGTGACTGATAATATATTATATATGATGGGAAAAAATAGATCTTTATGTACTTGTCTGATAATAGTTAGGTGACAATTGATATTTCTCTATATGAATTAATAAGTTGGGTCTATGTATATATATATTATTATTGGGTGTTATTAACATGATACTGTTATTCATTCATGAACGACTTCAAATGATAAAAACATAAATGAATCAATTTGTAAATTCATGATAAGAGGTCTGTTAAAGTACTTGAAATAAGTGTTGAATAATTATTTCCCCATCCTTTAAGAGATAAATTACTATCCTTTTTATCAAATTTTATTTAAGCAAGTGAAGAATAATTTAATGTTTTCAATGACCAGATCGTAGAGATTCAAAGCTAGTCTTAGCTAAGACCAGAAATCATTTCAGTTTCAAATTGATTCTCTATTCTATCATTGCTTCCATGTTGCTTATAACCATATAATGAAAGTGTGTATTGCTTTGTAAAATAAAGGTTAAATCTCATGTTAAATGCCCAATTGTTACAGGCCCTATAATGTAATCTCAATTATCTGCGTAACAACTTCATTATTGTCAAAGGCTTTCTTCTAGCAATGATGCATGCAAGTATATGTATATATATATGAGCCACTTAACCTTCTGCCTGCTGAAGGCACCATAGCTTGTGTCTGATGGAGGTAGAATGATCTCATGAAAAGGTAAACAAATGTTACTAAATCATTGGCAATCTTTTCAAATCACTAAAGGATTTTTTAACATGCATTCCATGTTTGGTAAAGCTGTGTAAATCCTTTTGACTCAATGTATGATTACATAAAAGGTGTTCACACTAAAATTGATGGATGCAGCTTTTCTTAATATTTTACAGCTATATCTATGATAACAGAAATGTTTGATTAATAGGACATTTCATTCTTTGTATTAAGTATATTTTCTTTAAACTGATTTTTAGACGGAAAACATGAAATATAAAGGAACATTTTTAAGGTCAGAGATTTTCCTGATGGTTTTTGGCTGTATGTAGATATCAATTACTTTGTCACCTTCCAGGCTGAAGAGTTCCATTAGCTCGCGTGGGTTGGACAAACATTAACACTTATGAGATAATCCCAGAGGGCTTCTCAGCCATTTACT
Source organism: Phorcus lineatus (assembly GCA_921293015.1). Classification (NCBI taxonomy): domain Eukaryota; kingdom Metazoa; phylum Mollusca; class Gastropoda; order Trochida; family Trochidae; genus Phorcus; species Phorcus lineatus. Next base: position 7,756,056 of record OV121094.1, read on the forward strand.
GGGTTTGGGTTCTTCTGTAGGAATTTTGAGAGAAATTGGTAGTGGTGTTATATGAAGTTATGTTTGTTTGGTATAAAATGAACTGAATTGTAGTTGAACTGAGAAACAGAGGCAGATCTAACTGTGGGCCAGAAAGGTAGTCAGGGATCCGACGTTCCCCATGTTTCATGATTTTCTAATGTTTTAAGTCTTAGCAATTACAAAAAGATTCCCTTTCTCCGCAAGAACTTTTATCTGTCAAATCTGAATCTATAAAACACATAGTTATATACAATAACGATACAGATTGATCTACAATTTTTCCCAATCTCTTTAATTTCATTTGCCCTCCCGTCTGTAAGGTCGAATGTCTGAGAATATTGGAACTCTTCATCCCTAGAGACTAAAATTTGCAGATAGACGAATTACCAATCTGTATCATAGCAATGTCCCAGAATGCACCACAAATAGCGAACCAAATGACCAAATATTTGCATCTTCACAAAATTGATTTCTTAACAAAATAGCCAACCTCAAGGCCTCCTTCTGAAGAAAGTCTTAATTTCCTTTAAGTCTCTCGAGACAAAGTTTACATCAGCTTCTTGGAGAAGACGTGATGAGAACATACATCACAAGAAACTCGGAATATCAGAGGAGATGATACCTCTGTCATTCTTGTTTTGTAACTTTTGTCTCATTTTTCATCTTTCGTTTTTGTAGATCAACTTGTCTCATCGATATATACCATAAACTTTACTACCAGCTTATAAAGTTCTTGAGTGACGTATCTAACAGAGCTGCATTTACTTCTTACCGATGCTAACATTCTTATTTAAGCAAGTAGTCATGTTAGACTGCCCAGAATAGCAGATACAGATTTAAACTAAAATCCTATGAGAAAACCTTAAAGACACTAAGGACTTTTTTTGGCGGAAAAAATTCTTTAAATTCTCCTCAATAACTTCATCTCATTTGTCAGACTGGCTATTTGTAGAAGTAATTATTGTATATCAAGCTAAAAATCTATGTGGCCATTTTAATATTGACACCTTTTAATTATTTGAGTTTGGGAAAATGGGTTCTAAGAGCTTTTCCAAATTTGGTATGTTCTTTCAAGGAGTCTTCTGATCGAAAAAGAGTCATGCATTTGTTATCCTTTTTTAAGATCACTTTTTTCCCTAAGAAAACCTGGACCCATATTTTCAAAGCTCTCTAATGCTAAGATTGTCTTCAGACAACATTTATATACGTTTATGTACTTACGACTATCTTAGCACTAAGAGTGCTTAAAAAATATAGACCCTGGTAAATTGCCTTCAACACATATCCTGTAAATGGACCTCACAGCATGGTTTGATACTAAGTTATTAAGAAAGTATAGTCTTAGTTAAAATATGAATTGTCAATCTCCTTGATTGTGAGATTTAAATCTTGATCGATGAAGTGATAGGCCCTATACATAATTTCAGCCAAGATCATTATAGCCAATTGACAGCAACTTAAGAATCACTAACGACATCGACAGGTGTTAAATTCACAGGTATGAAAAATTCATCTCACTTAACAGGAGATAAATTTCCAATAAAGATATAGAGGACAAACCTTGAAGATTACCTGAGCTTGTTAATGATATCGTTAACACCTGAAGTGGAAATCATCAAAGAAGAAGGAGCGTCAAATATGATATCAAGACTCGCTGCACGTCATTAACTTTCACAGACGACCGTTAAGGGGAATCATTAACTTAGAACTTAGAACATTTATCATTAACTGGTACAGCAGTACATTCAAGTTGCTAGTAATCAAGGACTTGTGAACATTAAAACATCTTCAACACAGTTATGATAAGGACTTTGGAAAATTTTGATATTTTGATCCTTGTGAATATTACTACAAGTCAATAACTCTAACACTCAAACTAAGATAAAACTAACCCTCCAACATTAAAGTTTATGACTAACTTGTACCATAGAATGTTTCAGATATTAGAATGGATATTAATCACTTTGTCACCTTCTACCCTGAAGAGTTCCATTAGCTTTCATTGCATTGGATGGACAAACATTAACACTTATGAGATAATACCAGAGGGCTTCTCAGCCACTTTACTGGCTTTGGGCTCTTCTATAAGTTTATTAGAATTTTCTTCTCACATGTACTTATTCATGTTTCAATCTTGAAAATTATTACTGATCCTCAAACATTGAAATTTATGGAATGTCTGGATATTAAAAATCAAGGAGGTGTGAACATTTTATGCATCTTGAAAATTAATTATAAAAGGCATGATTATTAACTCAAACATTCAAACAAAGTAAACTCTTCCCATTGAATATTAAAGTTTCTCATTTACTGGTACCGAAGTACTTTCAAGTTATCAGTTATGAAGAAGTGGTGGACATAAAACATCTTGAACCTTGTGAATATTGCAGTCAGTCCGACAATCAAAGTTTTTACTGACCCTCAAACTTTAAAGTGTGTGCTAGATTATAACATGTTAGTTGAAACATGTCACTAACTCTAAGGTTTTAGAAGCATAAAATTGGCAATTGATCATTTGAAGAATATATTTTGCTCATATTCAGTTCAAATACAAAAATGAAGCAATTAGCCAGTGCTACAATAATTAAAAGCCTTGCTAAGACATGAAAGTTAAAGTATTGGCATTGTTAACTCCTTATTAAGATTCTATCAAAACATGTTTTTGTTGGGATTTGAAGTATACAAATATGGCAATATTTTCATGATGTATTATTTTACACCTTTCAAAAAAAAAAAAAAGTGTTAGAATAATTGAAAGCCTTGTTCACACATGATAATTAAAGCTTATTATTCTTTTATTATTCGATGTTAAGTACCCCGTAATTGAAATATGTCATTATTCTTTTTAGTTTTTGTAATGCCAACAACCCAAGCATTCCTCTTCAGCCTTTACTTTTTGCCAGGATAATGACATGTATTTAAACAGAAGTATCCCTTGTTTCTGCAAATATTTAGCCTAATAGAGCCATCCTTTCAAGGTTTTGATTGTATGAAGAAAGTTGTGTATGGAGACATTATTTGCATGGTTTAAAATAATTATAATTACAATTTTAACACCTAGGCTCATTGGCGGTATGATATACAATTATAGACCGGTGATGAGTTAAATACCTGTTTTTATAGACCCGAGGAAAGCAATATTGACAATGGACGAAGTCCAAGGTCAATATTGCTTTTTTTTTGGTCTATGGTCAACGTTTTTAATGATCGAGGGAAGGGGGGAGGGGGAGGTAAAACCCCTTGAACCACCCCCTTGGAGCTTCCACTGCTTATCACATCCTCACACAAAAGAAATGTATCAGTTCGGACCTGAGTCAGAAGATGAAGCGTATAAACTTTATCCTTAGGAAGCGCGTTAACTTTATAGTTGGTTTCAGTTAAAACAAATTAAAATTGATCATTAATTTGAACTATAGGCACATTATGGTCAATCTGGCCGTACAGAGATTGTGTTTATGTGTTTTTGTTACATTTAAACTGGTGTTTACGGTTGACATTTACTTTCTAACACCTGGCGTCTAAAAACGTCTTAATGCACAGTATAAAAGCGAGCCTTCAATTTGAATCTTTATTTTAAACACATGGTGTCAACGGTTTCATTGTTGAGTATTTGGATGAATTTAAAGGGGCAGTAGCATGTTTTTATCTGAGTAGTAAAGTGATTTTAAAAATAAAATAAATGTTTCCAATTGTAAAACAAGGTTGTTTAATCAAAAAAAGCAATTTTGAAATAAATGTAACATAATCATTTAAGTTCTGAGAAATCATTCTGCTAACTGAAAAGACTATAAAGTGTTCACACAAAAATGGTCCCCATTTGTTTTAGCTTAGTACTTGAGTAGTGAGATATGTTTTCACCTTCTGGGGATAGTTAATATGGCATAAACCAATGTTTATTAGGAAAAATTTGAAGAAATAAATCTTTCAAAAACATGCTGTTGCTAATTAGTATCAATAACTTTTTAGGGATGCAGCAAGATGTTTGTCCATGACAACATTTATTTCAGCTTTTAATTGATTGTTTTAACTGTTGTCCAAGGTGATTGAGTGTTTGATCTTCGGTGTCATTTGTCAAGCTGTCCAACTAAATATGGCATGAAATACAAATATTTCTAATTGATAATCTTCAAACTTGGTTCTAGTTAATTGTAAATTGTATCACTGACACGAAACTTCACTTTAAGAGTCCAATTTCCTATAAATCAATATGTTTTGGAATATCAGATCCAAATTAGAAATATTTTATTCTCTAAGTTGATTACAATGTCAATTTCAACTTTATTTCTCAATGTCAATTCTATTTTCGCGTTTAATCGATGTCACTTTGAATATTGGTTTATGCTTCACAATATTTGACACTGTTTAATCAAGGTGTCACTTTCAAATGTTTTTTGCTCTCTGAGTCACCTCAGCTTTTGATTTGGGTATTGTAATCAGTAGACAAACATCTCAGATATTGTTGAATATCATCAGGCTTTTGCCCATTACTTAGCGATTGTGAAGTATTCTCGCCAGTTTGATTCTACTTAGTCACCCTACTAAGTTAATACCAGCTTCTGAAACTATGATAACTCAAAAAACGTTAAATGGTTTGACATTTTTATTACTCGGCCGATGCAAATATGGCCTCGCTATTGTGATTGTATTGATTCGTCCTATTACAGAGAAATATTAAATCATGAGCACTGCTCTTATTACCGCAGATGGAAATTAACACCTAGAAATAAATGACCGAAGAATTTACCAGTCGTGATGGACAATCAATAATGTAATTCTCTTAGCTAAGATTTTTGGTCGATTTTTGACGCGGCCGATCTCATCATGAAGAGTAACCGTAGAAAATAATTACTTTTATTTGCAACGGGAAACTTTTCGTAAGCCGATGTTTGTTTTAATGTTTAGCAGCATTGACTGAAAAAGGCTTGAAATAGAACTAAAGGATATTTTAAAAGTAATTGATTCTGGCATTAATTTGTGATTTGATACTTTGTAGACTTTTCCTCTGGCTGATGAACTAGAGCTAAGCCTAGTAGCAACGTTATACTGCTATCAAAATGATCATCACATTTATCATTCAGCGAATTGAGATATATGATAATACATATTATGAATTAGTATAATTAAGTCCAGGAAAATTAAAAGAATTTGCTATAGGAGTGTTTCAATTGTCGTGTAATTATGGTGCTATTTTGAAACAAACGCTCCCAGTCAGAAGACATTAAAAGGCATTTAGAAGTTGCATAGATAAGAGCTATTTTTTCGTGATAACAACTTCTTTATGTTGATGTCACCCTTTTTTGGGGTATGTGCTTTGTTTTGAAGTTGATGAAAGAGAATGTATTCCAAAACATCTTGATTTTCAAAATAAAAAAGTTGTAGCCTAGAAGTTTTAAGCGTCTCATAAGGTCACTTTTGAGTAATATAAATTCTTTACTTCTGATTCTATTCCTTGAGAATAATGTGACAATTGCTAGAAAACTGTTATATTTTTTGGCAATTGTCTGGACCTCCTTTCACAAAGCCCTAAGGTGATCTTAAGTCCCTAAGGTAACCTTATTATAGTTATAGAATGGGAGTTAAGGTTAACCTTACTAAAGGTTGCATGTGATAGGAGGTCCTCTTCAGTGACATCACAAATATGTTTGATTGTGTCACAGACCATGAAACACCTTATGCTGATATAATCATTAGTCATCATTTGTAAAATGTGCACATATGAAAAATATATCACTGCTTATGTTCAGCCATTTGAGTATAGTTTGAGGTGTCTGCATTGTTTGTATATTTACGAATGGCTTAATGACAGTTTTGAACGAATTTTTAGAACAAATAACATAATAGATCTATGAGAAGAACTCAGATAAAAGAAAATTTATTTTATTTCTCTTCAGATTTTTATTTTCAGTCGTTCGTTTACTGATATATTTAATGTCTAATCACTCGTTAGGTGCCATTATTCAGATTGGTGATCAAATATTCCAAGTCTCAAGTGAAGATAATGATATTTGTCAGTTCAAAGCCAAGTTGAATGTTCAAAGTCAGAAAGAAAGTGAAGAAAATATTCATCCTCTAAATCAAACTCCTAATTGAACGGGAAGAAAAATCTTGTTTACGATCTAATCAATTAAATTGGATTTCTATTTTGGAAAAAATACTTTCTAAAATAAAGCTGGCTCCGCTCGGACGACTACATGATAAATCAAACACTATGCCTGATTACCAAGATTCCATCTGCACAGTGCAACAAAAAGGGTTTTGAATTTGCAAATCGTGATTACAAAGTTAGCCCATAGATTTGTCTGATATTTTGGCCTGTTTTAGAAACTCAACGTCAGAATGTCGAGTTCGGTGGTGCTCCGTTCCAAAACATGTCAGTGAATCAAATCAAAGTCTTACAAAATCAAAACCAATGCAGCCAGATAAGCTTAACCCCCTCACTTCTCTAACTGTGTTTGCTACTTTGTTATAACACTTTATTTCTCTACTGTCTAGCACACAATCAATGCTGAAACATGAGATAAATCTTATACCTGTGAGAAGAATCTTAAGTCTTGTTTTCCTCATTTTGATTATTGCAGTAGCGCATGTAGTAATCCCATTGTAGCTGTGAATTGACAATTTGACAAGGACAACTATGGCCCACATACTTAAACAATAATAAAAAATGGCTGATACCACCAATGTCAATAGAACTGCCCCTTGCCTTTAACATGTGAAGCAAGCCGCACATTTGAGTCGGTGTATTTATAAAAGCCATTATCGAGTACATATAAATAAACTGGACAGCTATTTAGTTGTTGGAATTGCATAATGTTGATACCTTTGGGTGGCAGTGTTGACTCATATGGAAATAATCAGCGTCGCTAGCGGCAACACCGCCACATGACATATTGATGGCGGCTAGTGTGATGTCTATTTCATGTTTGTTACGTCTTTGTTTTTGCTTGAAAACAGATGGAGAGAAAATATGCATAGGTTTTGGCAAATGCTGCAACTATTTTCGTGTTCTAAGTAAATATTACTTTTCTTAGTATCTTTGCAATCTGTTATTTTCTAGAATTCGAAACTTTAATTGTTAGTGTTTGTTTTATTGTAAGTGCCTTTCAGACATTTTTGGATCATTTTTGGAGAATGCAATTTTTAAAACAAATAATTATCAGAAGTTGGAATTCTATAACTCACTTGAAAATTAGGTTCTTTTGAAGTTTAGAAGTTGTAATTTAGACAAGTCTTGAATTTTAGCTAAATTAACAATGATTTGATTGCCATCTTTTAGTTGATGCATCATTGGTATATAAAAGACGTATAAGTACAAATAATTGAATTTTGATAGTTGTTTCAATACATTTCAAAAAAAATTATTTCTTATATCATGACATTCAATTTTCAACAATATTCAAATTTGATTACATATTCCTACCTAATTTCAGTGGGAAAAAAATAAAATAAAAAACACTTCAAAGACTGAATTAAAAAGAAATTTTATGCAACATCTATAAATCCATTTTTTATATTCCACGAACCTTAACTAATACGAATGATAAAAAAACTAGAATAAACACTCTAGCTCGAGCTATATCTTTGTACAGTGCCAGTCATTTACCATAATAATCTCCTCTTACTGTATATTTGTCTAGTACTCTGACATATCCCGACACAAACATCGGAATGGAGACCTCAGCAAGTCTGCATATGTCTTTATGGCTTGTATATTTATGTCTAGGTGGGTGTTTTCATTTCCAACCAAGTAACAACTAACAGTATACGCAGACTTGGTAATTTTGTCACTGGGATGTAAATACTCGTATATTTCTGACGTGAGTCTTGAATGAACCGAGAGTAGATCAGACTCACAGTTGATGTTTGTTTGGATACTCAACGTGATATAAACATACACGGGACCCCTGGAGTATATTGCCTCATTTGTGGCACAGGTGTCTGAATACCGCACTATTTCTTGTAAATGGAAGGTCAAAAGGAGTAAAAAAATCTATTCTTTTCCATGTGTTTGATTACTGGAATTCTACTCTAGACATATTTTGCCTTCAGCACAAAAATTTAAGGATTACATTAAAAAGGTTTTTTTAACATTTTTCTCTCCTGACAATACAATTCCATTTCCACATTTGACTTTTAGAATTTTTTCACTTGGTCCTCATTTCTTTTAAGCATACTTAAGAGGTTTTTGTACCTGTAAAAGATATGATTCACCTGGGCATCAGAATTTTAACACCTGTAGGCAATTTGGCTCACTTCCTAAAAATATCAGCTTTTCCACTTGCATATATTCTATTTTCAACAAAGTCTTTACAAATTTGGCTCTTTCATACATTTCTGATTAGTTCCGTACGTTAATAATGTAATGTGTGATCAAAGCATAAAGAATGTAGTTTCTTGAAGGAATCCTAAAAGTCTCTAAAAATTCTCACTTAGATCATTAACCCTTTGACTTTTCAGTTATATATCTGCATGTAAGAGAGGCTTAATTAGTTCAGTTTGACAAGTAATTTGTATGCAGGTGAAAATTTGAACTTTTTCATCTTGTCAATAATCTTGAAATAGAGGTTCAAAATTCAAATCATTTAAAATAAAATTTATCTTGTCAATAATCTTGATATAGAGATTCAAAATTCAAATCATTTGAAATAAAATTTATGCAGAAATTTTTTCATATCCATGGGGAAAATTTTTTTAATTACAGAAAATAGAGATAAATTTAACAAATTTTGATTATTAATAATGTGAAATATATTATTATACCCCCGCTACAAAGTAAGCGGGGGGTATATAGCTGTCATTACGTCCGTCCTTCCGCCCTGTCAATTTACTCAAAAACCGTTAGGTCTAGATCAACCAAACTTTGCACAATTATTAACCATAACCTTGTCTACAGTTTTGACTACTTTAAAATTTTCTGGAATTAATTTTTGTTTTGGAAACATCATTTTTTGGACTTAGTTATATGGTGTACAATGGGGACATATTTTCTCAGAAACTATTACACCTAGAGGAGTGAAATTTTGATTATGGATACACCTGATGATACTCTTGATAGGGTTCGAAAGCCATTTTTGAAATCTTATTTTTTAAAGACTTATGACCCCTGATTGCTCAATTGGACTTAGAGCGATTAACAGATCTGTTGCTCCACTGGGGATAGATTTCTCAGAAAGTTTAACACCTAGAGGAGTGACATTTTGGTTTTGGATACACCTGATGATACTCAAGTTCAAAAGCCATTTCTGGAATATTGTTTTTCAAAAAGTTATGGCCCTTGATTACGCAATTTGACTTGAAGTGAAGCTCATTGATGCATTGTTTATTTTGTGCTGATTTTAGCTGTATGGCACAAAACATAGGACCTTATATGATAAACTGTGTTTGCATGTGAGTTTGGAAGAGGGAGAAGAAATCAGATGGGCTGCGGGGGTATGTGAGCCATGCTCACTTTTTTCTTGTTAACTCTATGTTATATAACAGTTTCAGCATTGATTGTTGTGTAGGTGGCAAAACAATGGGATTAATTTCACTTCAGATCTCACAAGTAACAGTCCAAGGAAGCTAGATTTTTATCCCTCCGAAAATTTCAAAAACTTTTCCTGAATTATATATTCATGAATTGCTCTTGACCAGTTCTTGAATTGTGTACATAAATTATTCTTGACAAAAATATGAAAATTTTGTTCCTGAACCCAAAGTTTGAGAACAGCAATGTTCTCAAGACTCTAGTTCAAGAATAATATATTCATAAAAAGACCTGTATGTGCATCGTGGCCTTAATGTCGTTTCCGTTTCCAGTTTTTTTAGGCGTGACAATATATCATTGAAGTATTGCCAAGGAACCTGCGAGACGGTTATCATCACGATACAGTGGTTGCGATGCAATACGTATCTGGATGCTCTACTGTTCATGAAATAAGAAGGGTTAATTTATGATGTGAGAAAGTGATTTTGATAAACAAAACCTGAAATATGATTAATATGAAAACTCACTCGAGGCAATGACAGGTGTGTGCGTTATAGGCAAGTGTGGAAATCTTGCTTTAAATCTCCTACAATTTTAATTCATTAATCGTTTATGTTGAAGGAAATCAAAATCAATCTATTTGATAAAATGATCGGTGACTTTAATGGAACAGATTCTGTTAATTCCAGGATTCAAAATTCAAGTGATTGATGCTAGATGAGAAACGTTCATTTAAGGGTATCTGGTTGTTTGTATGAAATTATGATTAATGTTGATTATTTTGAGTTAATAACTGCCAAAAATCTTTTTAAAACAATTTGAAGTCAGTTCTTAAATTAATGGTTCCTGGAAAATCTAATCTCTATATTTATTGCAAGGTCTTGTTTTGTTTAAAAACATGACCATCTTTCCTTAATGACTTGCCGCCGCCATTTGGTGATCGATTGCACTCTAAAATAGTAAAGAACGTGTTTAAGTTTTTTAAAGTGAATTGATCAATGGTGAGTAACATGTTAACCCTTTGCCGTCCGGTTGACATGATTTGGATTTTACATGGTTATAAAAGGTGTATCTGGGTGGCTAGTTGTTATGAAGGAAGAATTGATTTACATTTTCATACAATGGTAAATGGAATAAACATAGAGATCACTATAGTATCATCTAGACCTGACTATCGTGGTCTTAGTGCCGATTCGATATTTACCGATTCCAGTTTTATAAGGCAAGAATTATATCATGAAAGTATTGCCAAGGAACCTGCGAGATTATCATCAACATACCATGGTTGCGATACAATCGTATCCCGATTCTGTTCAGTTCATGAAAAAAGTATATATAAGACATAAAAAGGTCATTCTTATTCTTAGCTGCCAACCAGTTAAATATATCACTCTCCATGTTACATATATGATATGTATCGTATCTTTAATACTTGGGAGAAGGCTACCGAAATTGGATAACTTGTACCTAATCCCTTCTTCACTGGATAAATTATGTTTAAATTAAAATTGATGTCCTGTAAAAGGAAAGTTCTGGATAAAGGAAACAAAGAAAGTTGTGTAACCATATGTGGCATATATTGTTTTTATAAAAGCTGAAAAGAATCACTAAACAAAAACATAAAAATAAACTCAAAATGAAGCAGAATTGTATGTGCACACCAAACATCAGGAGCTAACAGAAGATGACTCACAGAAAAACTAGTTATTTTATTCTTATTACAGTGATGAAAGAATAGAAGATGAAAGAATTTAATCCAAAGGATGAAAAAAAAAATTCTAATGTATGACAGAAGACTAAAATTGGAACTTTTTTTTGCAATACTGAAAGTGGATGACGGAACATGAGTTGCCTGAAACCGTTTTTAATCTCCAGGAATCAAAGGATTAAAGACCCACTCCATAACCCCTCCGAGCCAATACCCTGGATTTCAGGCTTCTCTACATTCTCCTCCAATCAGATAACAGGAGCTATGGCGCTATTGCAGGCATGATTAGGGGATGATTAAAGATATTGTTTTGATCCACGATCTACGATATTGTTTTGATTCGCATTCGAAATACAACCCGTGACTTCCTATTTCATTTGCTTTGCATTAAGGACCTTATTTGCTCCTCCCAAAATATCCTTTATTGATCAGGCTGCAAATCAAGGCTAATTTGACACTGCCAAACCGGAAATTGAAAACCTGGAGGAATCGCTGTCTTGCAGCTACAAGTCATATTTTTTTGGTTGGTTTCTTTTCATGGAATTGGCTATGAGGAATTTCATGGTGATTTTTTTTCTTTGAAACATAAAAAGCTTGTGTTTGAGGTGGGAGCGTCTTTGTAAGAGGGAGACGAGTTGCAACTTGTGTTGGGATGAACTGGACAGGTGTTACACGGAGAGAAGTCACTCAGCTGATTGGCTTCTTGAAGTTAAGAATTTGATAGATTCAGGCTAATTTTAACTTATTCTGTCTATGCTTGAGTTGTTAAGTAGATGGAATCGGGGAAGTGGTTACATGTTTCTTTCTTTATTTTTGGAAAAAAAATTACAGATCAGGGATTGCTAAAGGTAGGGGCCATGGGTAATTTTGCGTACTGGATGAAAAAATGGCCAATTGAAATTAGAAATTTTACCATTGCTACAAAGTGGAATGGCCCACTTAAAATTCTGAAGATGACTCGAAACCCTAAAATGGCCCCTTGTCAAAGATGTCTTTTCAAATCCGTGTACATAAAAATGTCACTGTCACTGTTTGAGATGACATAAGCAAATAAGATTGGCATGTAATCAATGCAAGAAAACATTTTGTTTTAAGTAACTATAGGAATTGAACAGTTCATTTATAAAGCATATGATTTCTAAGTTTTAAAATCTTATACATCTTCTGAAGTATGAGATGAACAGATTGAAACTGGGTTCGAGATGAAAACTTCAGATTAGGAGGCTTTTTTTAAAAACATGTTTTTTAAAACATTCATAAAAAAATGTTACTTAAAGGGACCATATAGCTGTGTATTTTTTGTCGAAACGAAATTCAGGAGGACTTTCCTGTTAACAAATATATATGATTTTTACATGATTCTTTTCACACTTAATTTCAAATATGTACATGAGGTAAACATTTCAGTTGTTCAGGATTTAACAATTTGATAAAGAATAAAGTGTATCGATCAAAAAATAAAAACTTGGTGAAATGAAGCTAATCATCGGAGCTAGGAATGTGGAATGCATTACTACGACAAAACATTGTCGTAACTGACAACTTTTATTATGAATTATTTGTAAATATGCCCCTCTTCTATCAATCTATTTGTTATTTCTTAATTTTGTCAATGAATGAGCATAAAACAGCACGTTTTATTCCTCACAATGCTAACATTTCAAGATGGCGGATGATAGCCGCTTGAATGGTCCCTTAATCTCAAAATTTACTTCTGAATCCGTCATTCATGAAGATCAACTCCAGGAAGAAGAACTTTATACAGACAGCCTATCCTTGTACAGTAACTACTAAACTGACTATTGACAGTTTGTTTTATCAAATACAGTCATTGCCCTGACTGTCCTTCTGTCTGTCCATAATTTTGTTTCCATAGCAAACACAAAAACTGTTAATAATTTTTTTCTAAAAATTAGCATGCATGTTACCTATCTGTTTTGTTTGATATTTTTAGCATTCTAAAAATTGAAATGTTTACCATGGAAAAAAGTTTAGTTTGGACTCTCCGGAGAGAGAAGTTAACTAAAAAATTCACATTCGTATTACTAGTCTAATGAAGTGTTGTTTAATGTTTCCCTTCTTTTTTTTTTTTCACTGAAACAAGTTTCGTTTTAACTCTGTACAGAGATAGTTTTGCTTGTTGAGTCTTTCTGAAACTCTTCTCAATGGTTTCATAAGAAATTTTTTTTTTTTTTTATACCAAATATGTATGTTATTATAGGGACCATCATAAGATGACTCTTTGTTTCTGAAAGGCCAGTTTACAGGAGTTGCAACTTCTGAAAAGACTGGTTATCCAGCTACACATGCATATAACAAGATCTGCAGGTTAAATCACACAGAGTATGTGCGAGCGTGACATCAGCTATCGCTGGAAAGTGCTCTTAAAACTCTCAACGTAAGTAAGTAAGAGTATGTTTCAAAGGTTTGATAGTAATAATAATCATTTTATCATCATCATATTTAGAAAATATTTTAAAATCAAGAAAATCATCCTTAGTGTCTAAATATGACAACTTTTTGACATTTTCATATTCATTTTGTTTGTGTTACAAAATGTTTAAGAGCTTTTGATAAAATCAAAGCTACTGCTTACACTTAAAAATTATTCCACTTTATGCCAAAAGATCTTTAAAAACTTGTTTCTGTCTATGAAGTCTTCAATTTCAATCTAGTAAATACATCATAACCACTAGTACATTTCCACTCAACTACATATGTCTCAAGAATGAATTGGAAAATTGTTTTTCAGGAAAATCGATTTTTGAAATCGATTTGAAGAAGCTTGTGCCACAGATATTCCAATTTGTCATTAGAAACCTTTTAAGCCAAGTAAATGTGAAAATGATAATTTGATTTAAAAGACAGATTTTCTCTAGGATACAGGTCCATTTCCGCTGATGCTTTTATGCTTTGAAAAGATAAATTTTGCTCGTTAGAAAAGTTTTTTTTAATCGTTCAAAGATCTGTTTTGGAGCAATTCTCATTTCATTTTATCAGTGTATAGAATATTTTGAACTTTCAAAACCTTAAATGTTAAATTAAAGATGCATTTGTATTACATTTTTAACAAAAACTATTTATTGCTTATTCCCTTGATCCTATCATGAGGCTTAGGCTTTTGAAGAATTTTTTTAATATTGAAATTCTTCTTTACATCAAATTTAAAAAATTTTGAACAATTCTTTTATATGTGAATCTATTTTGTTTAGGTAAATCTATGCAAACATGAGGTTTTACTGAGATTGCATTTGAATCTTTGATAGATTTTATAAACCTAAAGATGGAAATACTGTGATGGGCGTTGATTTATCTTTGCAGAAACTTTGCCCCTTTAGTTAATTTTCTTTAATTGTCTTCAAACAACCAAGACTTTGCGTTGTCTGGATTCAGTTTCCAGTTTTCAGCTCAGGTGTCATCAGTCGTCTGTTGCTAGTTTACTTTCACATTTTCAACTTCTCTAGAATGGTTACACCCCAGAAGCTGAAATTAAGTGGTTAAAGGTACCTTGCACCTAGGGGATCTAAGTTTGTAAATTTGGTTCTGACCACTACCTTGTACTTGGTAACCTTAGATTTCTATTCTTCTGAAAATGCTACAGTGCCCTAAAGACAAGTTTTTGAGGAATGTTCTGAGCACCAGCAGGTTGGGGGTTAACCGTTTCAGATTGACAAAGGGTATTTAAGACTCAAATTAGTCCCTACATTTAGTAGTTGTTGCGTCTGAGCTTCTTTAAATAAAAGATGTAAATACAATTTGTCTGACATTTGGGAGCGACTGGCAATCATGTGGGGCATTTGTGGCCCGAAATAGCGTCCATTTTGTCTTTTTTCCTCATCAGGTGGAGAGGTAGTTTGTAATTGCCTGCTTCATTGTAAATGTTACATACTTGTGAAAGACTTGAAAGTTGTTTCATAGTTTATAGATTTAACCCTTTTACTTTTGAAAAATTTCAACACAAATAGAGGCAATATTTCTCCATTGGGTAGCTTGAGGAAGTTTATCCTGATGGTTCATGTGGATCCACTAAAGGATACAGATGGATACGCATATGGGGGATCCTTTGTGAAGAAAAGAAAGAAGGTTTGTCAGGCCTCTTATGAAGCAGACGTCACGGGTGGCAAAAAATTATGTTAAAACATGTTCATGAAGATATTTCCCTCTGTTTGTTTTTAGTATAGTGGGTAGAACATCTTTCTTCTGGAAATCTCAAAAGAGAAATATTTCAATCCTTATTTCTTCAAGAATTGAATATAGTCCCATGTTAGGAACCATTCATTTGACTCTTTAAGAATTCATTTGTCATTCTTAATAAATGTTTGCCATGAGCTCTGAAACTTTGTCTGCACAGACAAACTAAACATTAAGGTCTACCTTAGTGCTATCCTTTAGAATTGCACTACTTAGGGTCACCTTAGTGTTTTGTGTAACGGGACCCAGTTCTACAAACAGAAAGGTTTGAGTGCTATGCTACAATGATCTTCAGCACAGCACAACCCATGGTTCGCTAGTTCAAGCCGATGCTTGCAGTTTTCACTGCAACATATACCCACAATGGTGTTGCAGGCCTTCTCCCTGCAATAGTACAAGCAGCTGGGATATAACTGAAATGCTCTTGAAAGCACGGTTAAAACCCCATACACCTCACCTCAGTGACTTAAAGTTACTTTATTGTTTTGTGTAATGGACCAACAAACAGTCAGTTTGGTGCATTGCAACTGTGATCTTCAGCGCAGTACTAACCTAACCATGGTTCACCAGTTCCAACAGGTTTCACTGCAATATATAGCCACAATAGTGTTGCAGGCTTTCTCCCTACAATAAGGCTTTCTCCCTGCAATAATACAAGCTGCTGTGATATAAGTGAAATACCTTTGAAAGCTGCATTAAACCCCTAATCACTTCACTCCAACTAATTAAACAATATTGTTAATGCTTTCCATAGACCTAAGAAATTACCCATGAAGGACTGAGAGGATGTTGCAGATTTATGGTTTTAACCTTTCTAACCTAGTAAATGTCTTAATTAATATTTCAACCATCTGTGGAAAATTAAGATTTTGAGAGGATTTTTTCTTTCGATTTTCTTTATTTCTTAGCTTACTTTTTGATATAGATATAAGCATGTTTTTTAATGTTTTTAACATGATGTCTCAGAATGTTTAAGGTCTTTTACCTAATTCATTGTTAATCTAACCAGCTGTTAATTGAGAAAAATACAAAAACATTTCACAAAATTAACTCTTTTTTAACTTAAAGCTTTTTTTCACAAAATCATTAAGCATATATCTTTAAAAGCCTATAAAACTCTTAACTCATACAGCCAAAGATTCTATAGTGTTTGAAGTCCGAAACCTATAATTATCTTTCTTATATGACAAAATGGTCTTCTCAATCCACTTTGCTGTGATTAAAGACTCTTCATCTCATGAAAAGCGCTAAAAGCGATTATTTCCGCCTTTGATACAGTCTTCGAGGGGGTTACTGATAACAATGGGGGCTTCACAAAACAGGGGATCACTTTGATACAGATTGGCCTGAGGGTCGTGTCCAAGTGCCCCACCCCCAGGCGTGAACTCCTCACACAGGGCTGGAGGTTGTGTTTTCCTAACATTGTGATAGAGCTTTTGTTAGAGCACCATGTTTGTATAAGGTTTCTCTTTGAAGGGAACATGTCAAAAACTAACTGGAAATTTGTTTTGGGTGGCTGTCAACAGATAAAGAGTATAAGATTTTATCATTTGCAACAATATTTCATTATGGATTTTACACTTGTATGACCAATGCAAACTGTTGTTTAGGGTTTTTGGTAAATTTTATATTTGATACTGATTGGAGTTGGAATTTGATGATAATTATAAATGAAATGAAATTATTTTGAAATAATTGTAAAAAAACCTAATGTGTTTGAAAAGATTACTGTTAACAGGGGAGTCAGGAGTCAGGGTAAATGAACTATCTATTTGCACCTTAGATTTTATATGATTTAAAATTTGAGTTTTGTATCTTAACTTTTTCGGTCCATATTATTGTGGACTTTTTGAAATAATTTTCAACAAGTGATTATTAAATGTCCTTATGTGGTTAGTTCAGATTCTTTTGAGACGGCCCCTTCAGAAGTGGAAAATGAACATTGAATTGAATACTACATGCTTAACATCTCCTTAATAAAACAAGAGCTGTTTTCCTTACAACTGTTTCACACCTGTTGAAGGAAAACAAAAGACCTCTGTTGGAATTTGAAACCTATTTGGATGTATTCTCTCTCAGAATCATGATTTGACATGATTTATAAAACTCTGTCAATTGGTTATGTGAAGACTCCAACAAGTTTACTTTGTTCTCCTGCTTTTTAAACTTTAAAATGTGGATTTTGAATGAAAACATTGTATAATGAAAGTCATCACTCATACGCAGGTATAATGTTCTTAAAATGTTCAATTGCTCTGCCATTTGTAAAATGTTGGTATGAATTTAAACCTTTATAGTTCTGTGATAGTAGAAACTTACTTAGATAAATTCAATGCAGTCAACCCTCGGATTTTGGAGCTCAGCTGCAAACCTTTAGATAGCAAGTGTAGGAGACTAGCACTATTTTTACCTTACATGGGAAGTTGGTTTAGTCTTTGTTGTACCCTTTAATGCTGATCATGGTAAGCAACAACTCCTTCTTTCAACATTTCTTTATGACAAGTCAGGAATCAAATCAACATGGCCATATTGGCCGTTAGGTGAGTACAATAATAGAGAATAAAGAGAGATTTTGATTGCAGAAACAAATCTCAGTTTGCAGAACAAAAAAATTAGATTTTGATTGCTGAAAGAAATCTCATGCAGTCAACAAGATAAAGAGAGATTTTGGCTGCTTGAACAAACCTCAGTTAACAGAATATAGAAAGATTTGATTGCTGAAACAAATCTCAGTTAACAGAATAAAGAGAGATTTTGATTGCTGAAACAAATCTCAGTTAACAGAATAAAGAGAGATTTTGATTGCTGAAATAAATCTCAGTTAAGAAAATAAAGAGAGATTTTGGCTGCTTGAACAAACCTCAGTTAACAGAATATAGAAAGATTTGATTGCTGAAACAAATCTCAGTTAACAGAATAAAGAGAGATTTTGATTGCTGAAACAAATCTCAGTTAACAGAATAAAGAGAGATTTTGATTGCTGAAATAAATTTCAGTTAAGAAAATAAAGAGAGATTTTGGCTGCTTGAACAAACCTCAGTTAACAGAATATAGAAAGATTTTGATTGCTGAAACAAATCTCAGTTAACAGAATAAAGAGAGATTTTGATTGCTGAAACAAATCTCAGTTAACAGAATAAAGAGAGATTTTGATTGCTGAAATAAATCTCAGTTAAGAAAATAAAGAGAGATTTTGGCTGCTTGAACAAACCTCAGTTAACAGAATATAGAAAGATTTGATTGCTGAAACAAATCTCAGTTAACAGAATATAGAAAGATTTTGATTGCTGAAACAAATCTCAGTTAACAGAATAAAGAGAGATTTTGATTGCTGAAATAAATCTCAGTTAAGAAAATAAAGAGAGATTTTGGCTGCTTGAACAAACCTCAGTTAACAGAATATAGAAAGATTTTGATTGCTGAAACAAATCTCAGTTAACAGAATAAAGATAGATTTTGATTGCTAAAACATACTGTTATGTGAAAGGAACTCTTGGATTTCTCAATGAACTGGAGGGGACAAAATGAAGAAACTTTTGTTGAAAGTTGTTTGTGATTAATCATGAAAATGTACTTTACCATACACAATGAACTTGTTTCAATTTCTTAGCAGATGCTTTATTAAAATTTGAAAATTTTCTTAGTTTGCCTTCAAGTATATTTTTGTTCCATATCCTACAATGACAGTTACTCCAATTTTTTCTTGGCCCGATAAACATCCTGAAAGAAAATAACAGGATATTTAACATATTTTAATTCTCATTTAACTAAATTTTTATATATAGCAAACAACATGATTTATATATCATAGATGTCATTATAATTGTAGTAAATGTTGGCTAATATGCTTGTACTTTACTTTAGGACCTGAATTAGGTAGCTATGTAAATATGTGTGTTTATAATAACTATATCTAGGGCACAGACATCACGACTGGTATTCCATTAGTCAGAAATAACAGCACCCTTGTAAATCATGAGTACAAATATTGATAAATATTATTTCTTATTTGTTTTGTTAGTAGTCTCTTACTGGACTGGCTTACATTCTCCTGAATATATCTTTTGATCCTGAGTTGAATATGTAAGTGCATTCGCTTCCCACTCGAGGTATTTCATCTGTTCCCTTCTCTTCCTTGAGTGGCATTTTAGAAGTTAGAAGCACCTAAGTACAAATATTTATGGATGACAACTTCTTTATTCTGAGGTTGCAACAAATATTAATGGATGACAATTTCTTTATTCTGAGGTTGCAGCCTCAGAATAAAGAAGTTGTCATCCATAGATATTTGTACTTTGTTCCCTTCTCATTTCACCTGATTTAGGGTTTAACACTGCATTCAAGAGTATTTCACTTATATCACACCTGGTAGTTTTTTGCAGGGAGAAAGTCTGCAACACCATTATGCCTATGCATAGTGGTAAAACCTGCAAGCATCGGCTGGAAATAGCAAACCATGGGAGATACTGTGCTGAAATTCAGTGTACCCAAACGTTACTGTGTGTAAAACAGTTCTCTACTGCAGGCAAAGTTGCTGAGCCTGTGGCAGGATTCGAAACCAGGGAGCTCTTGATCTTACAGTTAACCACTGCACTATCCAATCTGATTGGTCAATCCAATGAAAATCATAATTTGAAAATTGAAAACTGTCGATATCATTATAATGCAAAATAACTTTATATATTGCTTTATATAATTTTTTTCCTTTTATCATTGGGACTCGCCTGTTTGTTGTATGTGCTATCTTGTGACTAAATTATCATTTATTAAAGGGTAAATGGTCAAAGACTTATATTGTTTTGTTACTCACTTGTTTATATGCTTATTTAGTGATGCGATTTTATCTATCATCCAAAATCTTTTTTAAGTTCATAAGTAATAAAATGAATATCTGATATAAAACTGTTGTTTTAGACTTCTAAGTATAACAACAACATACCACAAATCTCACTGTGATCATATCATTAAGACTCACTTTCATTCAAGAAAATAATTTTCACCTCCATTTCATAGAAATTTGGCACTTTACCATTCAATCACACATTTCATGAATTCCAAAGGACCATTGGGTTGTATATCACTGGAAACATCCCTCCTGATGATATGTTGACAGATCTATATTAATAACTCACCGTCTTCAGACAGCTAGGCATGGGTCAGAGCTATGTTCCGGTGGATTTCATCTCCCTGGACATTTCTGTCCAGTCTGGTTCGTGTAAGGTGAATTTGAGTTACAAGTCTTGGGACAGGGGGCAGTTTGACAACAAATTATCATGTGGCACTAGGAGTTATTGGCTTTGAGGTCAGTTTAACAACAAATTATTATGTGTCCAAGGAAATATGGGGAGAAGTCAGTTTGACAACAAATTATCATATATCCCAGGAATTATGGGTAAAGAGGTCAAATTGACAACAAATTAGCATGTGACCCTAGGAGTTATGGGTAAAGAGGTCAGTTTGACAACAAATTATCATGTGGGCCTAGGAATTAAGGGTAAAGAGGTCAGTTTGACAACAAATTATCATATGTCCCAGGAATTATGGGTAAAGATCGAGGTCATTTTAACAACATATTATCATGTGACCCTACGAGTTATGGGTAAAGAGGTCAGGTTGACAACAAATTATCAAGTGTCCAAGGAAATATGGGGAGAGGTCAGTTTGACAACAAATTATCATGTGTCCATGGAATTATGGGTAAAGAGTTTAGTTTGACAACAAATTTTCATGTGTCCTTGGAATTATGGGTAAAGAGGTCAGTTTGACAACAAATTATCATGTGACCTTAGGAATTATGGGTACAGGTCAGTTCGATGACAATTTATCATGTGTCCCAGGAATGATAGATTACTGTAGGACTTTTTGCATTTTGTGTCTGGGCAAGGAACTTCATCCACTTGCACTTAGTCCAACTAGCTGTTACATGAGTACCTTTAACACGATTTACAGATCGACCTACATGGAAGTTGCTTTAAGAGTATATTTCCTTCAAGATGATCATTCTGAGAAGCATTTCGAGCATGAAGATGAGAGAAAAATGTCGACATTGTTTTCTTTATATTGAATGATTGTTGGACCCCAAAATCACTGAACCTCTTCTTATCACCTATGAGGAAAATCTTATCGGAATTAATATTTTCATACGATGCCCTAGGCCAAAATATCACTTTTTCAATGTGGCGTCACATCTTAAACAATTTGAATTCACAGTTTACTTACGACGTTGTGGGTAATCCGCCTATGCCAGGATGTTGATTTGCATTATTTTCTTTGATTTTGTGACTTTGGTAATAAACTGTATATCATAATAGTGTGCATGACATACTATGTTTACAACAGTCGTGCCTAAATATAATTAAGTATATCCCCTTTCTCAGGAAATACTAATATTTAGACACTCGTGTCGTTAACATAGTATTTCAAGGAAACACACATAATACATCCTCTATTTTCGTGCTAAAGCTTACTGTTGTCTGAATGCACATAGGCTTTACGGTTTAGGAGAAATGCTGCAATGAATTTCAGTTAATTATTCCCATTGTTGTTAAGTTCAAATAATTCTTGCATATTTCCTGCAATGCAGAACCACAATGTCATCCCTTGACTATAGTAGTTATAAGGGGTATACTCTTGAAAGTTTTTGACTCCAAAAGTTTTGGTAAAGCTCACATCTGAAGTGATGATAAACTACACATGCCAAATTATATTATGATGGACAACCCAATTTTACTTTCTTCTGAATATTGAGTGAATGAAATATTTTCTTTTATTTTCAGATTTTAATTATTATTGTGGATACCTTGGATCTTCTGAAGGTTTGCTTCATTTAAGGTAAGTTTCTTTTTTGTTGGAACATGGTTGCCTTTCAGTCAAAAGTTCAATTATAAAAAATTCTGGGTTTGAATCCAAGAAGAGTTTTTGAAGTTGATAAACTACATGTCCTTGCGGTTGGCTTGGTGTCATATTTGGCTACTTCATTAAAGGAAAAAAAATGACTGTAAAACCAAATTAATTAAGTTTTTATTCTAATCAGAAGATTAGGTCTTTTCAATCAGTCAGTTAAATTGTTACAGATCAAAGGTCTCATAATCTAATCCTCTTTTAATTAAACATTATTTCAAACAAAGTTTTATTTCAAGATTTCCCCTTATTTAAATTGCAATTTTTAAAGTTAATTAGAAGACTTACCCCATCAAAGCATCATTTGAAAAGAATTTTGAGCAATGAATTTGATTTTGTAGATTTTGAATTTGATTCTTAACAAGCTAGTCACGTCATCTCAGGATGAACAATATTTAAACCTTAAACAGCTTTGTTTCAAGTTTCTTTTTATCATCCAATCACCGATTTTGATTCAAAGATTTACAGTATGTTTGTCATTGGAGCTGATTCTTTAAGACTTTGAAGATGATATAGTCACGTCATGGAAGGATAAGTGTCAAGTCTAATGCCTGAGTCAAGTCTTGCCAAGGACTTAATGGAATGGTTGTTTTTTATTTTACAGTTGTTTTTGTTTAATCTGCAAGAAAAAATATAAGCTGTATAAAAAAAAACCTTGAATGCTTTAACCCTTCTCTTCTGAAATGTTCTTAGACTTTGTAGGTAGGAGTTCTTGGTCACCATTATGCCAGGTACTGTTGCTGAAAGTAGTAGGGGATCTCCAAGGGTTACCATTTATATATAGAAAACGTGATTGGGGGGTTTGATAGGATTGAGGGGGGGGGGGGGGGGGGGGGGGGGGGGTAGCCCAGTGGTTAGCGTGTTTGGCTTCAAGAGGTCAAGAGGTCTGTGGTTTGAAAACCGCCAGGGGCTTGGCAACTTTGTCTGCAGTAGAGAACTGTTCTACACGTAGTAGGGTTTGGGTGTAATGCTACATTGAATTTCAGCGCAGTACCACCCATGGTTCGCTATTTCCAGCATATGCTCCCAGATTTCACCGCAATACATAACCACAATTTTCACTCAAATAAATCCCCCTCAAGTTTTGTTATGAAATTAAAACCCAGTGAAACTGGAACCAGAGAAAGTGGAAGAAAGTATTTTGTGAGGCTGAGTTGTAAAATCCCCTTTTAGCGCATGTTATTTGTGTTATTTGTTTGTTTTTATTTGTGCAAGTGTTTTCCTTTTGTTAATTACTATATTAATTCAGATACAAAGCTCGGGGGGAAATAAAAATAAAATCAGAAGAAAAACTAAATTTTTGAGTGACGTCTTTCTTGTGAAGATCAGGTTATTTGGTTTGAGTCAACGTCCCTACATTCTCTAAATTATATAAAAGATTAGTCACTCCAAATGTTGTTTTTCTAAATATAATGTCAAGACTTTTTGTAGTTGAGGAGACTAAGGGTTAATGGAGGAAGTGTCCCGTATTGTATTGATCCTACTGTGGTCCTGATTTATTCACAAAGTAACAAGATGTTTATGGTATTTTCACATGCAAGCAGCCACTTCTCCAGGGAGGAGGAATCTTACAAGATTCACATTGTATTCTGTTTTATTTCCCAGATCTGTTAAGCATTTCAATTTTCTTTGCTAGGATTTGTTTTAATAATTTATAGATTAAGATTTATTTTGCATGTTGGCTTATAGAAGTTCAAAGTCTATGATTCAGACATGGTTTTGCAGTAGATTACTGTTTGTTTTTTTGCTCCTATGTTTTGGGTTATTATTCCCAAACCTTCAATTTTTCAATCATTTTAGTAGAGTTTAATGTAGGAATATTGAAACTTGTTTGTATTTTAGCATCTTGTTATCTTTTTTGAAATAATCCTTCAAAAAGTAACTTATATTTTGGACTTGAAGGTTTCAAATTGTTAGTTTAAAAAAATAAGATACATGCTAAGAATTCAACTGTTAAAAAATTTCATAATATATATAAACATAATTAATTATTAATTTGTTTTTGGATATATGTACCCATGTTTAAAAGACAGATTCAAAAGTTTGAAATAAAAAAAAATGCAATGAATTAAAGGTTGCATTAGAAATATAATACAAATATTTAAACATTTAAAAAATAAAATTTAAAATTTTTAAATAGTGTACGCCAAAGAATTTTACCTTGAAATTAAAGTTGTTTTGTATCCTTTCAACGTAAGAGCATGTTAAAGGTTATAAAACAATTTAGAGGATAGTGCACTATGAAAAATATATACATGCTGTGGGTAATCATACCTTAACACATTCATAAATAATTCATAAATAAGTCATAAAAAGCAATTGTGATTAATGATGTTCAGACAAAGGTACTATTTGACAAGATTGATTTCTTGTTTTGTGAAGTTTCATCTCTCAGATGAGTATTTGATTATCTTTCAGAGGGAATAAAAACTACAACTGTGAAGTAGGTTGGATAATAACATAGCTAAACACAATGGTTGGATACAAAAGCATAATGCATAGTTAAGTGGGCATTATGTAACTGTTGGTTACTAGTAAACATTTGAGCTGTTGATGTCAATTTTGTTCATTGCAGTGAGTAATTAATCTTTTATGGAATGCCACTGTTTGCAGTTAATGGATAGTTACTAGGAATGATATGGATTTGATGATCTGGAATTGATTGTCTCTTCCATTTGGATTATTTTCATGGGTTCGTGTCTTGTATCAAAAGTTTTTTGGTGGTAGGATAGTAGTAACTTCAAACTGGATCAAAAGTACCAAGTTTAATTCCTAACATCAGCTTTGGCACAATTTTGTCACCATTTTATTATGGATCTTGAAATATTGGAAAGGTGGTTGTTCACCTATTGAACGTTCTTTTAGATTTTCTAAAACATTTGAATTTGGGATTTAATGCGAGTTTCAAAAGTATATCACTCATAACAACGCTGCTAGTATTATTGCTAGGAGAAAGCCTGCAACGCCATTGTGGTAATGGTGAAACCTGCAAGCATCGGCTGGAACTAGTGAACCATGCTTGGTACTGCTCTGAAATTCAGTGTAGCATTGCACCCAAACCTTACTGCGTGAAGAACAGTTCTCTACTGCAGACAAAGTTGCCGAGCCCCTGGCAGGATTTGAACCCCGTACCTCGTGATCCGTAGCTGAACATGCTAATCAGTGAGCTATCCCACCCCCTGTTCACCTATTGAAGGGGTTTTTAGATTTTCAAAAAAATTTCCCAAAGGGTTATGCAGTTTTTCACTGTATCATCAAGGATGCTAGAGTAAACCACCCTTCTTACTTTAGCCATTTAGAAAAGAAATGAATTCTATTAAACGTGAAATACATGTGCATGTCATTATATTTAAATCTTAATCCGTGAGATACTACACTATCAACACTAATGGTAATTAACCCATACAATGATTGTGTGCATGTTCCATATTGATAAAGTACTATTAAGTGCAGACTTTTGACTTCAGTAGTTTGATGTATAATTATATACTCCCATACTGGATATGGCAATCATTATGATAATTTATAGCCTTTACCAGCTTCATTTCTCACTGATTTCCTTTTCAAAGGAATTTGTGCGATTCCTTATAAATTATGTCGAATCTAAAGCAATGAAAATATTAACTTCAGTATCAAGTTTCAACTGCATTAAACCATGTATTACAAGAATGTCCTCTGAAATTTAGTTTCCACAAAAAACAACCCCTCCTTACAATGCTATATTTTTACTCACTGGCAACAAATCGGGTCTATATTCTTACCATTGATTTATACTCTCTGGCTTCACTTTGTTTCAGAGTTAGGTAATAAATCTTATATTTAGGCCTATTTAGTTCATTTACTAACAGGAAATCAGGATTAAGGATAGGTCAAGTCATGTGACCTTCTCTGTCATTTGAATTGGTACTATTTTTAACCCAGTGAATAAAGTAGTACATAAATTTTGTAATCCTTGAAAAATCCACAAAAGGCACGCTGGTAATTAAAACTCCTGAAATATAATTTCACCTAAAATCATCACAAAATCGTAAAGCGTGTTCCATATGATCTTATTACAAAAAACTCCAAACTTTTTCAATAAGAAATAATTTTATATCAAATATGATAAAATTTATTATATAACTGTAAACAAGTTTTGGTTGACTGCTTCTTATTCCTTATACTCCAAACTATTAAGTGATATCCCAAACTTTTCACTCCTTCTTGAAAATATTGTCTCTTGTGATTTTGATACGATCCCCATTGATAAATAGGACAAATGACATTGTGGGGACGGAGCTAGGGTATACATCGAGAGTGAGGGGGGAATGTCAACTCCCCGTGACTACCCTATCTGGATTTACAAGCACCTGTCCTCGTCAGTGTTACCCCTACAGAGACAGGTAGGAAACCACTTAAATACATATCTACAAGATTAAATCTCCCTATCTATTCATAGTCATGTTGTTGTTCCCGAAATCTCTTCCCCTTGCTGTCAAGGACGGTGTTTGTCCTGTCATGTAGCAAGTCGTTGGGTTATAGAAGGTATTTCATCGTAGAAATGTCAAATATCGTAGAAATGTCAAATATCGTCCCTATGATGAATTCTATTTAGTCCAACTTCTGCAAACCATCCATGCCCTTCTGCCTACCATGTGGTTAGAAGGTGTGCATTTTTAAGATGCTGATTTTATGAATGACTGCTGACCCATAAAACACCTGTCGTTCCCCAAATACCTGGCTCCTTCCTGCTAACGAACGGTACATCAGGTGTGCCCACCAGGTAGAGGAAGTAAAATCAGGTGTTTCATCTCCTTTCTAATTACCTGTTCAAGGTGTGCCAGACTTATTTGAATCTTGGCCAGACAATCAGACAAGAAACAGGGAAATGTTCATGTCTATACGCAGATTGATGTACATAAAATCGTCAAATAATAGTCCAGATTATAAAATTACTACTTTCTATTTGCATTTTCAATTTGTCCGTGCTTTGATTCTGTCTGGATTATCTTATATTCCCCTATCAAAGGTCATTATATATCTTAGTTTATGGTTGTTTGAGTAGGTTGTTAAATTTCTTCTGTTTCATGTTGTATCTATAGAAAATTCTTGTTCTATTTTATACTTTAATTGTGTTCTTTTGTGAACTTTGATGGATAAATCAATGCTTTGAGGTTCTAGTTGGCTGTTTTTTAAGGAATTATGTTCCATGAAAAAAAGGAGATATTTATGTTTGGCTTTTGGGTTTGTACTTAGTAGTTTGAAATATGCCTTTTAGAGAATTCCGTCAAAACTTGAATCGTTTTTTTCATTTTCTTTGCTGCATGAGAACTAATATTTTGGCACAGGAATGAAAATAGTAAAAGAATTGTTTCCAAATTTTCATTTCTCATGTAATAAAGAATTTGAATCACCTGTGATTTTTTTATCTTGGCTACTCAGTAAAAGAATGAAAGGCAATTAAGAAGCTTTAAATGTGTTCACAGAATTCCAAACATGAGAACGCATGGAGAAAATCTATTTGTAAATAATATATTGCTCGTATTTGTATTAAGCCCATCCTACAAAGCTAATAAAGGGTTGAGTTACTGTTGACATCACGAGGAATGCATTAATCAATTACAACGGCTAATAGGAGGAATTAATTGTTATCTAGGTCCACCCAACCTACGATAAGAAACCATCTTGTCCGTTGCTAGTCTGTCGCAATGACCACACCCATCATGTGAAACATTTGTACTTGATATTATGGCATCTTGCTTAACCAACAGAAAACCCAAAACAAAAAGATTTTTGAGGCTATTTTGTCACAATAGCCACACCCATCAAATGCAACATTTGTACTTGTTGATAAAGCATCTTGCTAACCCTTAACCAGGAGAAAAACAGAATCACTACAGATACATTATTGAGGCTACTTTTCACAATATATTGAAACCCATCAAATGCAACATTTGTACATAATTTTGTTGAAATATCATCTTGCTTAACCTTTAACCAATGGGGGAAACCCAAAACACTTTGGAAAGATTATTGAGGATTATTTGTCATCAAATGCCAAATTTGTAATTGTTAATATAGATCTTGCTAAATCCTCAACCAACAGGAAACACAATACACTTTTGAAATATTATTGATGCTAATTTGTCACAATAGCCACAGCCATCAATCGCAGCATTCATTATCAACATCATCTTGCTTAACCAGACCCCAACAAAAATGTTTTAAAATTTTACATTTAAAATTATCACATATCAAATATCACATGTAATCCATATTCATCATCAAAAGAAACATTATTCGACCAAATCTTCTCTTGACTTCTCAATATTATAACATTTATGATCTCATTTGAGAATAAAGTTAAAACTTGAATGAATTTTAAATTTTTTATAGTATATTCGTACATTGTTAAATCACAACACTTGAATTTCATTGTTAAGCCTCTTGCATTTGTGTACAACTTAGGAAATAGGTGGTGATACTTTGAAAGGCTTTACCAATAGGGCTATTGCGTTGGTGTTTCTTCCCATGATCAATAGGTGAAGTCAGCTAACCAGGTACACAGTTTACTGCTTTAAGTAAGGACCCAAATCACTTATCCAAGAACAAGTATTGATTCTGCATGCTGAAAGCAAAGCTAGATGGTGTTAAACAGTGAATGGAATTGGTTGTACATTTTCTTGTGGTATCTCTTTGTGGTATAGTCTATCAGTGATTACCTCCCATTGTCTTGTCTCTAGTGAGCAGTAAGGAGCCAGTTGAGACTGTCTGGAGATAAAGAGTCAACTGAAGATAAATTGCTCATCTAATGTCATGTAGGGTGAATAAAACTGTCAGAGATAGATAAACCTATCTGTGGCCGATCCAAAATTTCTGGATCTGCCGTATTTGCCTATCCTTTCAATTTCCCGCTAAGAGGGAAATCCTCAAATGATGTCTTATGATTCTTTTCTATATCAATATGCGTAGTACATAAAATATTCACCTTGTAAGCAAAAAATTGGTTAAATGTATAAATATAACAGGACCGGCAGATAAATCTGTCGACTGTTTTCTCGCTTGTTGGGATGTGATGTGATGTAGTAGCATCTTGGTTACTAGAAGTATTGAATAAAAGTTCAGTTACTAACCAGTCATGACATAAAGCGTTGAAGCTAAATCTCTTGTCTGACATATCAAAGGTTTTGGTGGCCCATGACGTGACTATATCTACTAAAGGGAATTATGTTATACAACAAGGCAGCTACTCTCTGTCGTTGTTAACATATCGGTCTGTGCTGCGCTCCAGAGGGAAATTTGTAACCGTTAGAAGACCATTCCTGTTTTGCTCACGGGAATATACTGTCATTGTTGACTAGATCTTGATTTTGTTTTCATCAGAAAGTCCTGCAGGGATGCTTTGCTGTTGGGATACCTTTCGACTTTTCAGATTTGAAACTGTAAGAAGACCATTATTTTTCTGCTTTCAGGAATAAACTGATGTTGTTGACTAGATCTTGATTTTGTTTTAATCAGAAAGTTCTGCAGGGATACGTTGCTGTTGGGATACCTTTTGACTTTTCAGCTTCTATTTGAAACTGTAAGAAGACCATTCACGTTTGTGCTTTGGGAAATCGTTGTTGGCCAGGTCTTGATTTTGTTTCCAATAGATATAGTTTTGAGGTGTTTTTTTCTGTTTGGATACCTTTCGACTTTTCAGCTTTAATTTTGAACTGTAAGAAGACCATTCACATTTCTGCTTTTGGTGATAAACTGACATTGTTGGCAGGGTCTTGATTTAGTTTCCAGATGAAAGTTCTGTGTTGATATTTTGCTGTTAGGATACCTTTCAACTTTTCAGATTTGATTTTAAATTGTGATTAGACCGTTCACGTTTCTGCTTTTGGGAATAAACTGATGTTGTTGGCTAGGTCTTCATTTTGTTTCCATTAGAACCAATGCATGCAGGTTTCACTGTTTTGGATAGCCTCGATGTTGTTTCTGGCTTTCCTCCTCCTTCATGCTCGTCTTGATACTTCCTTCTTATCCTCTAAAACACCTCAACTTGCCTTATACTTTAAATTAGAATGATACAGATTTATGCCTTAAGCAATTTGATAATCGAAGATTGTATTCATGCCATTGTTCCTAAATAGATGAGATCGCTCAAAGTTTCATCGAGAAATTGAACCCTGGGAGTAATTTCCTGTTAGGAGATTAAGTCTGTGTGACTGGAATTGTCGTGTAGGAGGTGGTGTTGTCTCTAAGTCTTAATCGCTTCTGTTGTTGGACCTCCAATGTCCTAGACAAAAGTTGTGTCGGTTGAAAGAGATTTTTGATCAAGATTAGACGCTGGTGCAGATCTGACTTTTGAGTTTTGAAGCTCTCATTGTGTTAAAATGGTCATAATGACACTATATGGACATATAATGATTTGCTTATCAGGAACCTTAGTTATTCTTGTCATCAACATCCCCCTATGACAAGATAGTTTGTCATCATGAACAACGAACCTTCAAAATGAAGAGGTGTGTTGATTGAAGGAGATTAAATAAGATGGTGGTTCAAATCTGACATTTTAATTAGCATTGAGGCTCCCATTGTTTAATTTTCAAAATGTACCAAGTGGACAAGTTACGATGTCAGGAACCTTGATTATTCTCGTCTTAAATTTCCTCTGTGTTGTGATAAGCTTAGTTTAATTATCATCAGGAAGTTTTAACCTACGGAATAAAGAGAAAACATATTTGCCTCTAACAATTAGTCATCAATCTCATTTAAATCAGCTTTACCTGACGTTCATTATTCTCTTCATGTTCTCTATGTTAGGTTCTGACAACTGCTTGTCTTGGCACCTTTCAATGACCTTCACCTTCAACAATTTCAACCAGTCACAGGTTAGAGATTGCACATAGACAGACTTAAGTCGCTGATGAGTACAATGATATATACACAGACTAGAATGCTGACTAAATCTTGTAATGGATAATAGTAGGTCATCATAATCTGTTTTGAAATATTTTATAGAAAGATACCGTACGAGATATCATAGAGAACTTGAGCACAAGGGCTTATATGTCTTACATTGACTTTGATTAGTCTCCAAAATGATAGTCGAAGACTTTGAAGACCAATACAGTTTGCAGCACACTTGGAAGCGGAAGTTAGTTCTTGTACACTATTAAGTTCTTAAGAGGCCTCTTCCTGAAAGCCTCAAATACAGGGAGTTTATCAATGTTCCTGAGGAGACATGCCAATTTTGGAGAGTTGACAAATATAAACAATTTTTTGTTGTTTCAAAGAATCTTTTGATTGTCAAGTGACATGTGTTGTGTTTGATGTAATGTGAAATACCGTATTTGACAATATAATTGCACCCAGCAGCACCCCTAATGCAATTGAGTCTTTTAATGAGTATAGTTTGATACTTTGTTATACAACAAGACGGGACAATTAATAAGATTTAACTTTGACAGAGTTAGTTGGCCAATTAAAATTAAACGTAATAATTTTTGACATGTGTTATTTTTTATGGAATGTGAACTATCATATTTGATATATAATTCCATCAAACATGATACAAGAAGTAAATCTCACTTCTCTAGTAATTAAGCAATAGATATTTCTATACTTTAATGAATAAAATGGAACAGAAAAATTAGTAAGAATAGATCATGATTATTCACAAGAATTAAATCATTGGTAATCATTTTTATCAATTATTTGCAAGAACAACTCTGATGTAGCAGTGTTACATTTGACATTCTAAGTGTCTGCAAGAAGAGCAAAAATGTTTGCAATTTGAGCTAAACTTTTTCACCTAATAAAAACTTATTCTGAACAGTACTTCATCACTGTCGCATAGGAGAAACAAATTGTGGCCCTTGGGAGACAAAAATGTCTTCTGTCGCAACAAGACTACCAATATTCATCAAAGACTTCAGGTTCCGACCCCAGGAGGGCTTCTCATAGACTTTTTGACAAGAATCCTGGCTTTAAATTATTAGAGATAATCATATACCTTTAAGGGGCTGAAAACCTTAATCATTACCTATTAAATTTTGTCTTGTAATATTTTTATTCTCAGTATTATTATCATGGCTAAAAACAGGAATTCAGGAAAAATCTTGTCAATCTTTGTGTACAAATTATTCCATTTATTGGCATTTCATACTTGTGTTAATTTTGTTTTAATCTATGGTCTAATGAATTCTCTGCATTCAATACATTTTCTGTTAAATTATATAAATTAATTGCCAAATGATCCTTGTGCAGGAACTGTAACTCGTTAAGATAATTATTTTCTCCTGGAATTGCCATTTCTACAAATTTCTGTACAGTATTTGTGAAAAAAAAGTACAACTGATACTTTGTACCTAAATTGTTCTATTTATGTTTTCAACAAAGTGTTTGCGGTGTGTTAACATTCTTAAAGCCATTGGTTAAATCTTGTAATGACCAATTAGATAATTAATGATGCTGATCAAAGTTTTACATATTTTTTTATTTGATATGATTGTTAAGTTATCATTCCCCTAAGATACCAGATCAAATGATTCAAATTAGATAGAAATGTTTTATCCTGCCTGATACACCATTTGAGATATCCCCCCCCCCCCCCCTTTATTCCACCTTCTTATATCCTTATTCATCCTCAAGTGTCGCCATTTGTATTTCACTTTGAGAAACTCTTTGAAAGATGGGTTTCCTTCATATGCAGGGGAGGAGGGCTTTGCAACTTTGTTTTCAGTGGAGAACTGTACTATGGTTAGAGTGCAATGCTACACTGAATTTCAGCGCAGTACCATCAATGGTTTGCTAGCTCCAGCCAATGCCCACAGGTTACATCGCAATGCATAACCACAATGATGTTGCTGGCTTTCTGCCCACAATAAAGCTTGCAGCTGGGATTTTAGTGAAATACTGTTGAAAGTGGCATTAAACCAAAAATCACCTCTCTCTCCTTCGAATCTGGATGAACATCTTTGGATCATCTGGGTGTGTGTTCCTCCTTTTTGGATGCCTTTTTCTTAAGATGATGTCAGCTCATTGTATGTACACGCCTCACCACCATGTGCGCCCTATACATACATACATACATACATACATACATATACAGGTCTTCATGTAATAATTCCATTAAGAATTCAGGAGTTACATTTGAACAAAAACTCTTGATTATTCCGATATATTCAGTGAATGATGTCAATTAGGTGCGATTGAAGATGAGTATAATTTTGTTCTGGTTTGTCCATTTATAAAGAAAATTGGGACAGAGCTTAGAAAATATATCATTAAAATATATATTATCAGTGCCGGACATGGTAAAAGTTAATTTGTTCAGCTCATGTGTTGCATAAATGTAAACATAAAGGTTTAACAATTTACTTGAAAAGAAAACTGTATATTTATAATCTGCAACAAAATCTACATTTATAATGCAAGCTATGAATTATTTCTCTGGGTCACATGGCCTCAAATACTGTGTAATGTCTTTCTGCCTCATGTAGTAATTAAATCCATCACAGAGTCACTGACGAGTTTGGAAAGCATCAAGGATGTGACTGTAAAGTAATTACCCTGTTAATATTGTGAAACAAGAAGTTATTTTAGAAGAGATTTATCATTTTGTGTTTTTAAATTTCTGTGATTTATAGCATGATCTGTTACATGAAAGATCCAAGGACAAGCTTGTATATACACGTCTCTTAAAGAAAATTCAATAAACTCCTTAATTTGGTTTATTTCATGCATGAGGATGAATGAATGTAATCGGGATAAGACTCAAACGAGTTTTTTTCTTTGTTCCCTTGTATAAGATTTGCAAGTGCCAAAGAACTAATTTATTTGTAGTTATACGTCTTGTGTTTCTATACAGATGACAGTAATTTGGATGCTTAGAGGTTTGGGTCATAAAAGTTTCTTTAAAACAATCCGTTGATAGAAGAAAGAGTGTCATATAGTTCGTGAAACATATTTCTTAAAATGGTGTTCATTATTTCATTCACCTGGATGTAATTTTATTTCTTGGGCCATGCCTGCTGATGAAATTACATTTAAATTCTTGTAGTTCAAACTGCTTACCTTGCAGCTGACAAAGTTAATTCTTGTGTCTATATATTCCTGTCATATTCCAAGGGTATAGTTCAGTTGGTAGGTCGTCAGCTAGTCACCTGAGAGGCTGGGGTTTAATTCCCAGATTCCAAAAGACCTTCAAAATGAGAGATGCATATTAACATTTGCTGCCTTTCTTGATGGTCACTAACATAAAGATAGAAAATCTCTTGAATTGACAATGCACTGTTGCTTCTTTGGTACCCAAGCAAAATAGAACAATAATGCGTTATTGTTATTATTTACCAATGAAAAAATGATCTTGCTATTTGTTGAAGAGTTTTTGAGATCATTAACACAGGATTTAATTGAAACTAATTAAAGAACCAAGTAAGTGTTGGAAGATGTTCCAAATCATTAATATATATATTGTTACTATCACACACAACTTTTATTACCATTTTTCTGCAAGTGATCAAGTAAGGCGGCAAGTGTGAATGAGAAATATTCACACTTGTTGCTATGTCACAAAATTTCTAAAGTTTGGTGAATAATTAATTTCATCAGATGTATAATTAAAATAAAATCTTTGAGAATTAAAGTTGATTTTAGGTTTTGTAGTATAGCAATAACAGACCAATTGTCTTTGACTCTGCAATATTTCTTAGGGTTAATAGTTTACCTTATCATATATTGTCTGACTGTCATGTGTAAATGTCTTATCCTTACACATGCGAAAAGAAACCAGTGATGTTGGAATATATCAACCATGATACACAGTTCTATTGAATATTACATGAGTCAAAGAACATTATTTATTTGACAACGATAATTAATCAGCTGTTCTTTTTAACGAACATGCAAGAATCTCATTAGTTCCGTTTGTTGATCATTACTCATGTCATGTGACTCAAAGATCCATTTGTGTTTCTTTGATGTAATTCATTGAACTTTCAAAAAAGGCCTCACAATGATAAAACTTATTCTGTTGCCATGGATCGCATGTTCAATAATCATTAATACGGCTGTCATGTTCCTTTAACTATTTTGTCAGATTTTCATGGTTGTAAGATTCAATTTATCAAAGTTATCAAAGAATGGTCTCACAAAGATGATAACTTTCTGTTGCCATGTTTTGCATGTTTGGCAGTCATTAATTCTGCATTAAGTTCATTGAGGAACTATCATGCAAGCATCATCAGACTTTCTGACAGAAATTGATTCAACAAATTATTTTCCCACTTTCAAAATGTTTCACTTTTTGTTGAGCATGGCAGTATGAAAGCCCACAAATATACGTTTGGCTCGGTATGACAGTGAAACCTTACAGTTCCAGCTCAAACAAGGATACAAGTTTTTTTGATGAAAAGCAATGGACATATAATACACCTCCCGGTCAAACCCAAATTTTGACATGTTAACCATGACCACTGTTGGTCTTGAATGATTTGCTCTGTTTTTGTAGTGAGGTAGGATGAAATAAGGATTAACATACATATACAATGATTTCAGATGTGTTAGTGTGACTTTTGTTTTATTACCGTTTTCTTCACTTTCATAACACTGAGTGTATAAAAGCATACAGAAGTAATACAATAAGACTAGAAAGTAACATTAATTCACAGAAAAGACCAAACTACAATTTAGAAAAGTCGCAAGAGAGTAAATGGACACATTAATTTACATGTGGATCATAACTGCCTATGATTTTATAAACTGATGATGAAGGGAAGAGGTGTAACTTATTTTTATAAAAATCTATTAATGTTAGTATATTATCAAATTATCTATCTTTATAGCTAAAACATTGGTGTTTTCAATCTTTGGTTAATAATTAATTCTCAGTGTATAATACGATGAATATATCTTGTCACTGCAAAGTACAGAGATTGATGAATATTGGTAAATCAGACAGAATGATACATTGAAGGCACAAGATGACATATAGAAAAGTTACATGATCAATCTTGATTTTACTGGCCCAAGAGATATATTCATACAATCACTTTTGGCACGTGGGCACGGCATATAATAGGTCTTGGCGGAGCAATGTTAAATCATTATTCACTATCTTTCATGTATCAACAGTACCAAAGACATGAAATCAGTTGATAAGATAAGCAATACAATGTCCATTGAAAGAGCATTCAGTACCTTTATTGTGCTGCATTTTGGGCACGTGCTAAAGGCAAACACATTATAGGCGTTTCAATGTGATATTATTCCCATTTCATATTGACACTAGTTCAATTCGCTATTTACCACCTGTCAATGCAAGGAGTCCTTCCCCTTGTTCAACCTTAAAGCTCAATGCAGACCGAGACCCTTTCAGCAAGGAGAGAGTTAAAGAAAGTGAGAGTCATTTAGTTCATGGTTAACCCCCTTCCCTCTGTGGATACAACCTTATATAGATAGAGTAGAGTTGGCTTGCACTTGTTGTTCACATCGATTAAGCCACTTGCTGATATATAAACACTGATAATCCCATGAAAATAATCATGAAAAGTATAGAATCACTGAATGTATTTTCATATTCCCTGTTTATGAGTACTATTGCAAAGCTGACAACCCAAATTTATCAAAGTGAATTTAACGTGATGAATGGGAGGTACTCAACAAAATTTATGTCCTACAAAGTTTGAAATTTATTATATATTTTTATGAAACATATGATGATATATAAACCCTTAAATTAATTGAACAACAGTACCATATTTAATTTGAAGACATTAAATATATTGCTTTAATACCAGATAGATAATCAATAAGACATTGCATAAAAACTTTGGCTTTGTAACATATGAACACAATCACTCCAAATATTTTTCAGGCAGATTTCAATCTCAGTTAGGCGTCAGCAGTTTTATGTTTGCTTTTATGTCTGTTTTTCTTCTTTGTCAATGCAGTGATATATGTGATGGACTTAATGTCGTTCACTAAAGCCTCGGCTTCATAACACTTAGTGAAGAGATGTGACATTGAGTCCAACCTCATCAAACTTTTTCTACTTTTCAATCACCGCAAGCGCAAACTCTTATTCGAAAAAGTGCATCCGAAATCTCATGCGAGTGAGGTAAAAAATGATATTGACAGCAAAATCGTTACCATTGACACCGAAGATAATCGCGCTAATGGAGGACCCTATAGTCGCAAACGATCCACCTAGCCTCACTCTGAATAGAATCATGTCCGACACGGATCTTTTGATGTTGGATGTAATCGGGATGAGGGTAATAGGCGCGGGTTGTCGACGAACTTTTCCTAGACAAATTGAAATGGCTCTTTTGTGTTTTTACCTCCTCTTCGGGAGAGCAACTTGATTAAAAGCTCCCTTTATTGATTTCAGAGTGCTATATTCCTAAGGGATGTCTTAATGAAGGGGAACTCTTTGGTAAGGAAACCATGTTTTTATACTATTCCGGGCAAAAAATAAAAAAGTGCCATCTGTTCATGTTTCCTCCTCCCGATGTAAATTTGATATTATCACACGTTCCTACTTGTGGTTTCTTGTTCAAATTCCATCGTATTTTCTTTCACTTTGAAGTTCATGTTGTCATTCTGAAATCCAGTTACCGAGTTTCAAACTTTTTCTCGTTTCTATTACTTGGTGTTGGGTTGAACCAAATACGGAATTAATGCTGTTGATTGAATGAGATCGCCAAATTAAAAAAAAAGAATGAAAGTAAAAAATTTCAAATAGAATTCAATCAAATATTTTCCTTTCGTTTTTGTGTATTTTAAGCCTGTTGGGAATCTTCAAAGCATGCCATTGTAAGAGCTTTGATTGCAATGAGGTCTTCGAAGTTATTTGTTTCATTGACGGATCTTTTGTAATCAAGCAGAGTTGTTTCAACAAACGAAGTCGAATCGAGAAAAATACAAGTTTTAGAGACCAGCAAAATTCTTTTGTTCAGCAATGATACATGTCATTAAAATTTTTTAGTTTAAAAATTCAGTGAAATCTATCCATATTCTATGTAATAAGCATCCTCTTCCTATAAGCCCCTCCTTACCGCATCTGTAACTCCCTAAATAATAAGCCCCTCCTCTCGTAACTTTCCCTGAGTTAATAGAAAAGCTAAGCAGTTGTATTGATAATAGGAATCTAGCTCCTTATGTCATTGGTCAGGTAGCTGTGTTTCCAGTTTCATCATGTACATTCATGACTGTCTTTTTTTATTCCCTATTCTGACAAGCCAAAACTTTGAATGTTAAACAATTTTGAATAGATTTTAAAAAAATGAATTAAATTTGAATTGCTAGAATTTGTTCTTTTTGTAATCTATAGAATTCTCTTTTAAATTTTCCATTGAAATGTTGAATACGGTATATTCAAAGGTTTTCTATGGTGAACTTGAATCTGAAAGGAATATTTGTGATAAAAGAATTAACAAAGGTCCTAAAACCCATGCAAAATGCTCCATTGTTGTCCCAGGGGATCTGATTCTTCCTTGTCAGTTGTCCAGTTTCAGCTATACAAGTGTCTTATTTGGTTCCATTCAACACCTGAACATTTCGCTGCAAATCTTTCCTCCTAGCAGTTGATTTTACTGACAAAAATTTATTAGTTTTGAAACTGGCATTTCTAGCATTCTTTTGGCAAAGATCAAAGGCCCCTCTCATCCTTTATTCAGCAAAAAAATATAGTTTGTGAATTGGTCTCATGAAAGAATGGCATCAATGACATTAGCATTATATATAGTCAAGGATTTTCAATACATGGCCAAATTTGATTAATTGTATTTACGTTGATTTTAGTTTGATAATTTACAATGTTAGAATCGACATGCTATTACTTGCGTCATACCACTCAGCCTTCGGTCTCGTGCTTAAACTATTATAGTTCAGGGCAAAAATGTACTTTATGTTAAAAACAGGATGGTTGAGGCTACTCTATTTATTAATTCAAGCATAAATTCCAGAAGACTTATATCAACCTTCAGCAGTTAGGTTTACTAATGCTAATGTCTCCTCAGAAGGTGAGAGACATGTTGTTTTTGGTTAACTTTGCATTGGTGTTAGCGTTCCCGTTGTTTTTTGCATGACTCCAAAACTAATTGACAGATCATCATCAAATTTGAATATTATTTTGTCTCTCCATTTCATGTAGATTTACCACTTTGGAAGTTTATCATCAATTTCATTTCAAATTTTTTTTGTTTCATATGCAACAACTTGGAACTTTTTTATGTTATTGTTCTTTTCCATAGCATAATCCTGAAACAACTGAACCCAGCATCATCAAATTTTGGTAATTGTTGCTCCATATAATGTAGATGTGCTTTTTGGGGATTTGATCATCATTTCAAATCTATTTTTCCCTCTCCATAGAAAAATTGAGACTTTGTCTTTTGAATTAAGGGTTTGTTACCTGAGTCTAGTTTTAATGTGTTAGTATTGCTTAGAGATTTCAATATTAGGGCAAGGCCAGACATATGTTCTCAGAAACACCTTCAAGTTCCTGGAAGTCCTTCCTTATGATAGTGGCAATGACTTAACTGGCACCTTCTTCCCACTGCTAGTCCAGCAACATTCCATTCTTTATTGGCTACTTGAGATATCCACATGCTGTAATTGTTAACTGCAGGATGCTACAATTGATGCTGACAACTGAAGTCTTCAGGAGCTTTGCTTGTCTCACCGACTTGTTACCTAATGACAACACTAGCCAACGGTACGTAAACTTCTTTAAACACCGATTGCAAATTAAGATCAAGACACATTAAGGACTCTTCTAGACACCCCATTGGTTCTGACAGGAAGTATTAAAATGTTTTTGTGTACTGGCTGCAATATTTTAGTTTGTCCTTGAAACTTTAGATCAAAGCTCCAGGTTTCCACTGGAAATCCATTGATTCTGATAAGAAGAGTTGAAAACTTCATACAAAATGAAAGAAAAACTTTGCTTTGAGTGTCTTAGAAAGATTTTTACACAATAATTGAAATTAGCGATGGATCTCCCATCTGGGTTTTAGTGCGCTGCTACACTGAATTTCAGTGCAGTACCACCCATGGTTCATAAGATCCAGCCGTTGCTCAATGGTTTCACTGCAATGCATATCCTCAAAAGTGTTGCAGGCTTTTTCCCTTAAATGATTCTAGCAGCCATGATTTTAATGAAAAACTCTTGAAAGGCATGTTAAATCCAAGAACATCTCACCTTGCTGTTACAGAATTGCATCAGGGAGCAGTTGTGTGCAAAAGTGCTATTGAGTTATTAGAATGTTGTTTAAGGATTGAGATGATGTTATAAGTAAAGAGAATGAACATTATTCCTTCAGTTTGGTTACAACTTGTCATGATGTTGTATGATAATTACCATCAAAACAACTAGATTCCTGTTTTCTAGAACTGCAGACAATTGTAAGAAATAAGGTACCAAGGCAGAATGTTTCTGCTTGTGTTAAATATTCATATCAATTTATTAATATTCTCAATATTAACACTTGAATAATGAAAGTTTAACCCTCAGACATAAATATCTTCTCAATAGGCCTTTTGAACACTTTTCTTTTATAGCAACTTTTGGATAGCTTAATTGAGAGTATGAAAAGGTATTCCTCTAGAATATATCAAACTTATTTTTCTTTTGATTAGGTGTTTGTTTGGAATGATCAGCATGTCCCCCATAATTTAAAAAAAAATCGATTTAATCTGTAAGGTTATAGATCTAAGACCTTTTTTTTGAAATTCAAAAGATTTAAGAAGAGAACTTTCACATCACTCATCGTCTTGCCTATTCGGTGTACCATATATAAGCTAATTGTTAGATGTAGGGAACAATAAGCATTAAACAGATTGTAGGATTAGAAGTTGGTATCATTTCATGACATTGAAATTAATCCTCATGTTTGATATTAACATATATTTAACTTTCATAACAACATTACCTTATGACTATATTTGCCAAGGTTGATCCTCTGATACATCTCTTAAGACTCTTACTTCTCTTGTATTCTGATCAATACCAATTCAGACACACTGTTAACCTTTTATAACTTCTTAATTATCTCCTGGATTTGTAGGTGATACTCTGTTATTGCCTCAGCGTTGGTTATGAATGAATAATTAACAGCACGTGTAAGTGTTACATCTCTCATCTTGCATGTATAACGTCCCTTCCCAGAATGACCTTTGCAAGATGGCTGCCAAACTATGAGGTATAATTTTCTACATTTGTATATGTTGTTGGTCAATGTGATTTTCAACAGATATTTAAAGGATAGCAAAGGATAT
Organism: Phorcus lineatus; assembly: GCA_921293015.1. Lineage (NCBI taxonomy): Eukaryota > Metazoa > Mollusca > Gastropoda > Trochida > Trochidae > Phorcus > Phorcus lineatus. The sequence continues at coordinate 7,797,593 of OV121094.1, forward strand.
GTTTGATTTCCAAAGTTGAAAAACGATTATAAATAACTTTATTTCTCATCATCATCATCATCATCATCATCATCATCATCATCATCATCATCATCTTATATTCATCATCACCTTCATCATCAACAATCATAATCAATTGTCATGGTCGTCATCATACTCAAGTATCGCAATCATTATCATCATCATCATCATCATCATCATCATCAATTATCCATTCCGCCATTTATCAACCTTGGTTTAGACATAATTTATTCACTTGTAAAAGGATTGGGAACAAGTTGTCCAACTTAAAATACCCTCTCCTTAAAATGTACATAAATAATTTACTGTTAATTATACAGCAAAATGACAGATGGTGAACAAGAACAAAGTATGAAGAGATAAGAAAAGGAGAAACGTCTCAACCTTTCCATCATATATTGTTATAAATTAAGTCTTCATTTACATTTCATATGTTTGCAAATTGCTTATGATTTTAGATATATTTTACTGAGAAAAGAAGCCTAAATAGATGTCTTAAGTTTTTGTTCTCGCACGATTTTACTTACAAAATGGGCTCACAATTAGTTAGCAAGCTCCTGTGCTCTGTTCCAAGCATCTGTCAATCTAGACAGGCTGGATATTTAATTTAGAGATTACATTAGATACACTTATTTGACTTCCAAGTGGTAGGAGATCACCCCTGGAGGCCTGGAGTTGGTTTCAGACTTACCCAGATGACAGATGGACGAGCTGGCTTATATAAGCATTGTGAAGATTCATCCAATAAGTGTATAGGCACAAGACTAGAACTCTCTTCATGATATTCGTTTAGAATACATTTTACTAATTTCATTGTTATCGTATCTCATTAATTCATCCCCTATTAAAAAAACGTAAAGTTGTTTCAGAAGCATAACCGCACCATCTCTGTATCACATCCACAAATTTTTTTATAGTGTTTAAAGCAAAATTTTACTATTGCTGCTAACAGAAATGGCCTGGAAAAGGTGTGGAAACGTAAGATGGAAGGGTGTCTTGGAGCTGCAAAACAATAAAATATTTTAAAGGTGTTTCAGCAATGAATCAATTCCCCAGTCCTTCTTGTTGAGATTGTTCTGCAATCTTTCCAAAAATAAGCCCAGGATAATTGGCCCACCTGAGATGCTTCAGAGGGTATCTTTTGGATACAAAGCAATGAATATTTCAAAAGTTGTTGCAGCAATTTCTTAACTATCCAGTCCCTGTTGCTGAGCATTTCCACAAATAAGCATGATGACGATAATGTTTCGTTGACGATAGAGGGAATCTATTCATGTTGTAGTTTCCACGTTTAATGCGGACTTTTCCACGTTTTCCTGCACCGTATGGCAGTTTTGTCTGGTAGGCCTGTTTATGCCAAATGTATTGTCTTTTGAGAGTTAAACATCAAATTTGAAACAAAAACCACTGACGGTCATTTTTATATGAACACTTTTTAATCTTTAGGTAGGATAATAGATAAGCATATCTTAACTGACCGTGGTTGGGCGGGATGGCGCAGTGGTTAGCGCGTTCGGTTTCAGTTTAAGAGGTACGTGGTTCTAATCCCACCAGGGGCTCAGCGGCTTTGTCTTTATTTATTATTTGTCAAGTTTATTGACTTCATACTTCAAAATATTGAATCAATTGATTGTTCGTACATGAATATTGTATAAATAATGTCCTCTTAGAAGGTTAAACACATCAAAGGATCATCAAACCAAACACTTCTCATTATGACCTTATCTTTATAGTGATAGTTTTTCTTATTTGATATCGCCCAGCCAGTTAGATATTTAGTATTCTTCAGCGAGGATGAAATGTAATTGTCACGACATTTTCACAGATCTACCAGTATTAGGAGATTAGCTAGGTTATGTTTGCAAACAGTTGGACGTTGACATAATTAGATATAAACGGTACAGATCCTATGAGGTTTAAATCAATTTTAGATACCATTTTTGGTAATAATTCATGGCAAATCAGGCGAGAATATTTCTTGAATCATGCCTAATCCTCATGCAGTTTATAGAACCTGAAGGTCGATCACCTAACATATCATTCTAAATTAACTGACCATATTATTCGGTGATTGTTTATCTCATTTCAATCATGCATAGCCAACAATATTGAGTATTTTCTGCAATTTTGTGATATAATTCTCCGTATGTTTCCATAGATAATATTATGATTGCAAACATTTAGATGTTGACACAATTTAATATCAATAAAACTTCAAATCTCAAGTAGTTTACATCAAATTTATATTTCACCAAAAGAATACTTTATGAGCCATCTAGTGACAACATATCATATTTGAATCATGCCGAATCCTCATTCAGTTTAAAGAACCTGAAGGTCGATCACCTAACACATCATTCTAAATATGACCATATTATTCGGTGATTGTTTATCTTATTTCAATCATGCATAACCAACAATATTGAGTATTTTCTGCAATTTTGTGATATAATTTTCCGGATGTTTCCATAGATAATATTATGATTGCAAACATTTAGATGTTGACACAATTGAATATCAATAAAACTTCAAATCTCAAGTAGTTTACATCAAATTTATGTTTTATCAAAAGAATACTTTATGTTTCATATTTGAATCGTGCCGAATCCTCACTTAGTTTTTAGGTCCATAACCTAACACATCATCCTAAATTAACTGACGATATTATTCAGTGTTTATTTATCTTATTTAAATCATGCATAGTCAGTTTATTAAGTATTCTTCTGCGATGACTTGATGAAAATAACTACCTGTAACCGGAGATGAGAAGAATAAACTTGTTTTGATTGTAAACATTCAAGTGTTGGAATTCATTAGATATTTATGAAATGGCAGATCTCTTGTGGGTTTGCAAAATGTACATCAGGAAAGTCTTTTTAGTGAAATACCAGTGGTTGTCTCCGTGGAAATATAAACTTCATTACTTAGATAGACTGATTTTGTATGTATAGAAACCGATATGCTGCTACTTCTGTTAGGCTCAGGATAGAGAATTTTATTTCATTACATAAAGAATAGATTACATACAATAGATATAATACATCATGCAAATTATGATTTTTATTAGATTCATTGAAACTTTGGTTTGAATGGATTTGGTTTGATCATTCACGGCAATTTCTTAAACCCAGATGTTTGTATACATTGATGTGGACAACAAAGTATTCAATTAATGTCAAATTGAATTTTCTCCCATTTGCAATTACTTTCGTGCGTATATATGTAACAGCCATGTTTCTTAATTCTCATTGTAATTAGATTGAGATTTCCATTCTTGCCTAGATATGATTACATTCCCTTTAATTTAAGTTTTTGAGCTACATTTTATCCTGATTTAATAAGTACTAAGCTAATATGAGAAGCTGAAGTACTGGACTCAAACACCTAGTTGTTGGCAGGAAAGCTCAGTGGTTAGTGCCTTCGGCTTTGGATCAAAAGGGTCTGTGGTTCGAATCCCGCCAGGAGCTGGGCAACTTTGTCTGCTGTAGAGAACTGTTCTCGACACAGTCAGGTTTGGGTGCAATGCTTCACTGAGTTTCAGTGCAGTACCACCCATCAATCATAATAATATGTCATGGTTGTCATCATACTCAAGCATCAATCATCATCTTCTTCTTCTTCTTCATCAATTCAGCGCACTACCACCCATGGTTCGTTAGTTCCAGTCGATGCCCACAGGTTTCACCGCAATACATAGCCACAATGGTGTTGCAGGCTTTTTTCCTGCAATAATACTAGCAACCGTGATACAAGTGAAATAGTCTTGAAAGCGGCGTTAAACCCCATTTCACCTCACCTCAATCACCTAGTTATCAGAGGTTCTTATCCAAGATTATCCATTGGTTTTATGAAGCTCTCTTTAAATATTCAGATTTTAGAATATTAGATCTTAAAACCCATTGATATCAAATTGAATGTTAGAAATATAAATCATAGCGTATTTCTACACAATCTTATACAGATCCTTGAGGTATAATGATAATTTAAAACCCTGAAGTGTCTTGTCAGAGACTCATACAAAGCTCTTTTTAAGTTAATCTAAAACCACAGATGAATAATGGAACGATGGGTGAGAGTTTATATCCTCAAACCTTGTTCTATTGATTTTGCCTATAGCTCTTATTGAGTTAATCTAAAACCACAAATGACATAGATTACTCTGGAACTATGGGTTGAGGGTCAAATCTTGAAACCTAGTTCTATTGACTGTACCAAATACGTTTGCCAGTTATCAAATGTTGAAATTTGAATCTAGGCAAGATCCTTGAGGTAAGCACTGTTTAATTTCAAACCCTGAACCCTGAACCCTTGTAATAGAATCATAAAAAGCTCTTCAGTTAACAATAAATGACATAAAACATTCTAGAATGGATCTGGGGTCAAATCCAGGAAACCTAGTTCTATTGACCGTTCCAAATACTGTTCAACATACATCTCCAAGAACGATTATCAAATCGTTGCAAATTTGACACAATCCAGAAGAAGATCCTTGGAGTATACTAAGGATAATTTCAAGCCCTGAAGTGTTTTTCAAGAGACTCTTCCTGAGTGTATGGTGAAGACCATAGATTGCATGTCTCAAATACATAATTCCCTGATGATGTCTGGTGCATTTTGATGAATTGTGGGTAAAATCTCAGGCCTTGAGGCGTTTTTTTCCATGTCTGTACATGACTCTTAAACTGACAATATGCAAGTTAGAGTGCAATCGGCTTCATCGTCATCCATCGTTAATAGTTTTGGAATGATCCCACAGGGCTAGTTGTCCTTAATCGAAAAGATCTGTTTGGATATTCTAAATCTTGACAAATTGGAATGCTAGTTATTATGCTTAAAAGCACTTACACATTTTTAGGGGCGGGATAGCGCAGTGGTTAGCGCGTTCGGCTGCGGATCAGGAGGTCCGTGGTTCGAATCCCGCCAGGGGCTCGGCAACTTTGTCTGCAGTAGAGAACTGTTCTACACGCAGTCAGGTTTGGGTGCAATGCTACACTGAAATTCAGCGCAGTACCACCCATGGTTCGCTAGTTCCAGCCGATGCTCGCAGGTTTCACCGCAATGCATAGCCACAATGGTGTTGCGGGCTTTCTTCCTGCAATAATACTAGCAGCCGCGATATAAGTGAAATAATCTTGAAAGCGGCGTTAAACACCAGGTCACCTCACCTCACCTACACATTTTTAAATGAACTGTCTCTTAGAATATGAAAAAATAATTGAAATATAGGAAAACTACCTTGAAATGCATTTTGTAATGGACAGCCGTTAAATGTTTTCAAATCCTTGTAAATGTGAAATGCTTAGATTAGTTCACTGAGTTAATGATCGAAAATATATCAATTTTTGAAAGAAAAAAAAGATGCACTTATATAAAGGATTTTCTCTAATAGTAGGATGATCCCCAAATCACCTCATCTCGTTTACATAGCAGGAAGTAACCCACTTATATGTCACTCCAAGGCCTTTGCCAATCTAAGAATAACCTTTTTCATGACAGTCTGACTTTTAAAAGTCAAACTCTAATTTAGTTTAGATTGGTTTAATACTTTTTCATTAAGCTATCTGATTGGGGTTAGGCAGATATCTGTACCTTTGACGTACGTAAACTTATTCGTGATGGTAGAACCTGAAAGTACCAGTCTCTTAATCACCCAAAAAGGGTGTTAAGTAAATTTCAATGGTAAAACTGGTTTCACGGCAATGTATTTAGCCACAATGAAGTAGCGGAGTTTCTCCCTGCAATAATAATAGCAGCTGTGATATAAGTGAAATACTCTTGAAAACAGCATAAAACCCAAAATCACCTCACCTCACCTCACCTCACCTCACCTCGCACAAAATAAAGACAAAAACTAGAGCAAAATTATTGTGTAAACAATCCCTCTGGATTGAGTTAGAGTTGCCTTCTTCCTCGACATCAGTAGCAAGAATTAGAGTTGCCTTCTTCCTCGTCATCAGTAGCAAGAATTAGAGTTGCCTTCTTCTTCGACATCAGTAGCAAGAATTAGAGTTGCCTTCTTCCTCGACATCAGTAGCAAGAATTAGAGTTGCCTTCTTCCTCGACATCAGTAGCAAGAATTAGAGTTGCCTTCTTCCTCGACATCAGTAGCAAGAATTAGAGTTGCCTTCTTCCTCGTCATCAGTAGCAAGAATTAGAGTTGCCTTCTTCTTCGACATCAGTAGCAAGAATTAGAGTTGCCTTCTTCCTCGACATCAGTAGCAAGAATTAGAGTTGCCTTCTTCCTCGACATCAGTAGCAAGAATTAGAGTTGCCTTCTTCCTCGACATCAGTAGCAAGAATTAGAGTTGCCTTCTTCTTCGACATCAGTAGCAAGAATTAGAGTTGCCTTCTTCTTCGACATCAGTAGCAAGAATTAGAGTTGCCTTCTTCCTCGACATCAGTAGCAAGAATTAGAGTTGCCTTCTTCCTCGACATCAGTAGCAAGAATTAGAGTTGCCTTCTTCCTCGTCATCAGTAGCAAGAATTAGAGTTGCCTTCTTCTTCGACATCAGTAGCAAGAATTAGAGTTGCCTTCTTCCTCGACATCAGTAGCAAGAATTAGAGTTGCCTTCTTCCTCGACATCAGTAGCAAGAATTAGAGTTGCCTTCTTCCATGACACCAGAAGCAAGAATTAAAGCAGTTTGATGGAAATTTTAAAAATCTTTGAATGAAATTTTAATCAGATGCGTAAGAATCATCATTTAAAGGTCGAATGTTTATGATACTTCAGCATTAAAGGCGCCATCAGGGTTTTTTGTGGCTAAAGGTGTTGTAAGCTACAATAAAACAAGGTATTGCTGAGTCTTGATAGCCTATATATATATGTATTTTGGGGAAGTTCTATAAAAACAAATATTTCATATTTATCAATTAGAAAGTACCAAAAAAACCAGATGGTGGACCAGGAAGCTGTTAAAACAGTCATGTGTAAAATGAAAGTAAGATGTCAGCAAACGGGAAACCTTGGAGTGACTCTGTTATGAACATTGAACCACCCAAACTCTTGGTACTTCATCCCATCAGCAATATCAAAGGACAACAAGAGCAGAATTCAAACCAGATTTCAACACTTTAGGAAAATCCAAGCATCTAAACTAAACAAAATATGCAGGCCAGTCTTGTAGAACAATAGAAGGGTTTATTTTGAGAAAGCAACAAACGGGAAAATCATGGAGTGGCTTGTTTTTATAGATGGTAACATTTCCTCCCCATGACGGCCATACCACGTATCAGTTGGAGTTGTTGCACAGCAATTTAGACCTCTATTCATGTTTGGGTTCTGACATCAAATATGTTTTACATGTAAGCTGAGCTGATATCTATTGGCCCATTGCTTTCTATGAGATTGATGTCCGCAGTAAATTTTCAACGCTGAATTGTTTCGCACATGTTTGAAAAATCATTGCAACGTTTTTCTCTGATGGATTCGTGTGTGACGGTTGTTTTATAGTTTTTATTGTGAATACTTCCTGGAATGAGGCTATCAGCCATTGCTCGGAAAACCATCGCATTTTTTTGTTGATGAACTCATGTGAATCATTTTCAGTTTGTTTTTTAACTGCAGATATTTTTATGAAATAAGATCGACATTCAGTTAATATAATCTCCTGCTGTTTGCTTTCCTCGAAACAGACATACAGGACTGCTGGATGTTATAATTTTTATTGATATTTCTTGGTTTTATTATTCCAAACAACTGTTGTATGGAATTCTTTCTTTTATTAGATGAAGTGAAGAAAAACTATTGTACTTTATCTTTTTTTTAATTGAGGCATCTGTTTTTTACTCTGAACAGCTCTAAATTTTTATCTATTCCAGTTATTTGCATTTTTTTGATAAAAATGCTGTTAAACAGTTGTAGTTTATCTTTATATGATTATATTTCAAAGACAGTATGTTGAACATTTTTTGAAAAAAGTGAATATGCATTGAAATATTATCATCTTAATTGAAGGATATACTAGGTATTTTTTTCAAGGTATTGACAGTTGACTAAATGTTTCATACCACTTTTTTGGGCAATTTTTTTATTATAAACTATGAAGTTCGAGATAATGCAAAGATTGAATGTTGAATATACTGTTGAAGATCGATGAATTAGATTTTATCATGATATGACTAGCATTTAAAATCTTGAGATCTATAGATACTTACCATGTGTTTGTACATGATATAATTTTCATCAACTCAATATCATCTTGTGATGAAAATGTCATTATTACCCTTGAACTCTATAACCACAATAGCGTCTTAGACGACAACAATTGTAAATGTAATTATATAAGCGGCTCAGTATTATCTGTAAGGGCCAAATAAAGGCCATACAAACTGAATAAAAAATTAAAATTGATACAAGATCTAAATCTGGTTTTACTTAATAAAATTTAAAAACCAGTTTCATCAATTTAGTGGCATATTGGGTGTAAGTGAATGTGATTATTGCGCTCAAACTCGATACCCACAATGCACTGCGTCTTAGACAACAACTATTGAAATGACATACCTATCTTGCTTATGTTACCTGTATTTGGTCCATCATACTGAATAAAGAGCTGAAATTGATACAAGATTGTTTTTCCCCTATCTCTATCACCTTTGATATATTCCTTTGTAGCTTTATCTACAGAAAATATTTTGAAGGAATATATAAGCTTATTTTAGCTTAGATTAGCTTAGATTCTATTTGAAAAGCACTGTTGATTTCATTAGATATTAAACTTCCTTTCAAACAAGATGTCCGGCCAGATACCAATATGACAGGCTCTTTATATTTAACTTCAAGGATCAATGTAGATCTTGATTAAGTCAGACACTGATTTGGTTCAAGAAAGACTAATTTTGATATTTATCTTGTTAGCATCGGCTTCAATATACAATATGGTCTTGGAGATAGACTTGAATTAATATTTCAGGGGTATGAATGGTCAAGATGGCCAAGATGGCCGACCAGACGCCAATATGACAGGCTCTTTAACTTAAATGATAAATGTAAATTTTGATAAAGTGAGACACTGAATTGGTTCAAGAAAGACTAATTTTGATATTCATCTAGTATAAGCAGCAGCTTCAATATACAATGCTCTCAGAGATAAACTTGACTTAATATAATATTTAAAGTCAGGGGTATAAATCGTCAAAATTATTATTTTTCATCTTTGCTACAAATGAATAGACTTATCTATTTAGAATTATATGCCTGTTTGATTTTTTTTAGGTTTAGATCTTTTGTATGATTTTAAGTGAAGAATTTTCCATCTTTCCATCTTTCAATATCATGTTTATTTGCATGAATGTCTGATCATGTTTGAAAGCGATAACAAGAAATAGAAAAACATATTTGATAATGATTCGCAGTGAATATCATATTATTGCAAATGTTAATATTTATTTTTCAACGGTTGGGATAAAATCTGCAGTGAGTCACATAACTTTAAGACAAGAATTAGTTTCCTTGGGTGATTTTGGAAATGATCCTATTTCCAAGTCAAATATCCAGAAAAAAAATTATTGATTAGAAAATTAAATTAATGAAATGAAGATTTTAAAAAATGATTATGATTCCATGTAATCTTATTTTGCATCAAGTAAGGTTTTTTCCTCAGAATATCTATGAAAAATACATGAATTAATGAAGTCTATTAATCCACTTATATGATGAAAATATAACTTTTGTTACATTTTTAAAAGTTATATACTTGAAATTCAAAATAGAGTTTATCTGCTATATTTCTTTGTGATGTTTGCTATGATAACATACATATCAAAAATATTCCTTGATCTCATTGCTAATTTAAGATTTTAAAGACTTTATCAGAAATCTTTATCTATATTTAAAAAAACCCACCCTTATCAATTGATTATTTCTTATACATACACAAAACTTCTCTTATCATCTTTCCAAATAAAATAATTTGCAGACGATAGCGTGACAAAAATAACTAACTTTGAACTTTTCATCAAAGAATGGTATAGAATTTTTCTAAGGGCATATGTCATCGACCCACAATTCCCTGACAGGAAGTTGCTAATTACAGAAAGATAGCCATGCTTTGATTGGCTGATTAAACATATTGTGAATTGCGTAGACTCGTTATCGCTGGGAAGGGAACAAACACAAACGGACTCAACTGAAATGGATTTCCTATAATCTGTGTATTCGTTGTTAGTGGTCACAGCATGTGCTAATTATTTAAAGATGAGCCTCAGTATTGTATTGAGCCAATCACCTATTCATGTCTTTGCCTGGCACGAAATAATCTTGTTTGAACTAAAATTCATTTATCTTGTGATCTGTTGAATGATATTTTGTATTCACACTTGTGAAAAGGAATCATCAGTGTCATATGCATTATCTGTGCACATGTGCAGGGTCGCTTTTGCTTTGCCGATCAAGAACTATATATGGTTTTGTTTGAAAGACCAAGTTTTAATGGATATTCGACTTCTTTATTAACAGAATTGCGATGTTTCTGTACTGTTTTCAAGCATTTCAAGCACGATATTTGAAGCAATAAAACTTTGCAAATGTGTAAATTAAGAAGTTGAATATCCGTAAAATCTTGTACTTCATTAGTACTACAACTTCTAGAATGCCTCTTGTTGTTTGAACTCAAATATACTTAATCCACTACCTGTTGAATGATGCTTGGTACTCCTACTTCATTAAATAGAAAAACATAATCGGTGTCATACATAGTGTATGTTCACATGTGCATATTTACGTTTACTTTGCAAAACAAAACCTATAGTCTTGATTGAAATAAAATGTAATTTGCCTACTATCTGATAGATTATTTGTACTCCTACTTACAAAATGGTAAAACATAATTACTAGCTATCATTGATATTTGGTTTTTTAGCACATGAACAGGCTTTTATTAGCTTGGGAAAATAAGTCTTGTTTGAAGTGAAGAATTTTAACTTGCTCCCAATGATGATATTGCTTCATATCATCTGCATGGAAAGTTATAATCCATGTCATAAATATTATTTGTGCAGATGTGCTGATACTACTAACATTACAACTTTTTAAGTTAGGATTCAAAATTTAATTTGTTCAACATGCAAGGTTTTTAATCTGCTGAAACAGATTCTTATTATTTAATACCTCGATCTAGTCGCTGAAGCATCATGCAAGGCTGTTACAGATTTATTACGATTTAAAACTGATGCATAGAGGCTTTTAGTGCAGGTTCCAGTTCACAGAGTCTCAACATCACTTTCATCCAGGTTGAAGGATACTTCCGCTTCATTTTATTTGTATTAATAAAAAAATGACCTTAAATAGCTTCCATCTAATCCGTAATTTGTTCCAGTAATATTTGTGAAGTCTTGAGTATCATACGCAAGTGATTAAACAAGCGGAAGGGAATTGATAATATCTGCCCGTCTTAAGCATGTGCAGGACAACTTTGCTTTTATGTAATATCAGGAAGTTTACGTGAGTCAGTAATATTTGCTAGAGGATGTTCACTTAATTTCCTCCTAATTAGTCTGACGTAATTCCTTCAATTTCTATTTGCTTGATTCCCTCTCATTAAGCCAAAAATTTCAGTTCTTCTTTTTCTTGTTCTGGAGGGATCTCATTGAGCTAGTCAGATCTCTTTAACTTTGAAATTTGGTATATTTTGTAATGGTCTTACAGGACCTCATAATGTGAGAACTTATCTTAACTTCTCTCCTGCAAGAGCCAAAATATTAGAGACTTATTAACCTCTCTTTAGCTAGAGAAAAGCTCCTGATTATAAAAAGACAGAGACACAGATAGTTTTTTAAAGTGTCACATGCATGTATACTTAAAATACATGTATTCATTAATTATACATACCACCAACCTGTGAAAACTTGTGAGACCCTATAACTTGTATGTAGTGCTGATAAAGTGGGGGCAAGTAGGTATGATGCATATATGAAATAAAAATGATATAAACTGCAAACCTTTAGAAATCAATTAGTTTTATATCATGTTATATTATATATAACATATATATATATTAATTATAACATCCGTAGATGAGTTGTGATTTCTGTATATTGGCGATTCAGAAATCTGCTGCCCAAAAGTGGTTTGGCACTTAATATTTCAGCAGCTTCAGTTGACTACAACAGTGTAAGAGTTAACGTTTGTATATTGTGTTAAACATTTGAATTCAACTTTCTCTCTTCATTTCTAACATGTTTACCAACCGAATGAACAAATTCAAAGTGATGTGATCATGAGCTTTCCTCAGGGAGTAGAAAAAGATGTATATGAGCATGGCTTCTATCACGCCTTCATCCGTTAGAAAGTTTTAGAAAATATGTTATCCTATCTTGCTGCTAGCAGAACATGCAAATTCAATTTAATTTTTTGCCCTCTTGCATTTTGGATAAGTTTCAGATACTCAAAATAACATCAACTTAGTTAGCCAGTGGCAGGAAACGGGTTAATTTGTTTATATTTTTGCTCTAAAGAAAAATAAAAATTCAAGCGAAGTCAGTTTTCAGTTAATCAGTTGTTCAGGGACGCAATCTCTCATCTTCTCTGAAGTCAGTTCAGTCATACAAGGAGTGTAGCTCAGTTATTAGGGCGTCTACTCACCACCGTAGAGTCAAAAGATGTTAAAAGATTGTAGATATAAAGTTGCTTCCTTGCTTTAAGGCCATCATTAAAAGGATTGAATATAATTTTAACCAGGTGCCTCACTCACACAATAAATTTCAAAATTTTATAATGATGATAATTAAGAATTAACATTAGATACATAATAACCAACCATGATTTCAGAAGCTAGTCTGTTGTTATTAATTATGACTATTCATTTCTATCATGGCATCAGAAGCTTTTTGGGGAATTAATGGATTGTTTCACTAAGATGTAGGCATTGACTAGACCCATGTCCATCAGGTGACCTTGATATAACTCGTAACGATTCGCTATGAAAGCAGCTGATGATGCCCGAATGTTTGCCATGGAATGGTGTGAAAGTAATCACTTAAGCAGGTGAAGAATATACTGAATGACAAAAGAACCATGCTTTCTGAATGTCAAGATGCCTTTCCAGCAGCAGTGATAGGGTTTACTTTTTGTGAATCATATTTTAGTTCTCAGGAGACTTCAGCTACTTCCTGTTATGAAACTTATAAAAGTTATAGAAGTTTAGGTCTAAACGGTTCACATCCATTTACTCCATGTTTATCTACTGAGTGTAATGGATTGTGGAGCTCAGGAGTTTCTCTTACCGTACATCATCTAGTGGTAGACTCCTGTATATCATTCTTGTGTAGCTTACTCCATGTTTATCTACTGAGTGTAATGGATTGTGGAGTTAAGGAGTTGCTCTTACCGTATCTCATCTAGTGGTTGAATCTTTTATTTAGCCAGTGCAAAGATGTTGCTCAGTGGTAGAGTGTTCAACACCTGCTTAAGGCAGTGGTTCCACTCTCAAAAAGAAAAAGGCAATGTTAATTATTTCGGATTTTTTTTCCCTAATTTTGCATTCTTACTGATTTTGTGATATCCAATCATGTAATGGTTATATAACAGTATATTTTGTATCGTAACCAATACTTTATCGCCACTTTATGCTAAGATATGAATATATTGTCTCGTCAATCAGGTCACAATACACGGCCATAGCATTTAAGGCATGATGTTACATCAGTATGACTTCATCCATTTTCTACAAAGTGGTAATGTCAGCTGTTTTCAATGACCATATCAAGCGTATGAAATGTAAATCTGGAGCATGGTGGTGTAGTGGTCAGTGCGCTTGCCTCTCACGCAAACGGCCCGGGTTCGAATCCAGGTGGAGACCCCAAACATTATGACCTGGGCTTTACACTGTGTTGTGTCCTTGGGCAAGGCACTTCATCCACATTGCACCCAGTCCACCTAGCTGTACAATTGGGTACCTGAAAACGGGATGTATGGACCTATATGGTCGCACAAAGCGCTTAGTAGCTGCATTGAAAGTACAATTCCTTCAGGGTAATAAATTTGTAGCGCTTTAAGCATGCTTTGGATGGACTATGGCGCTCAATAAGTACCCATTTATTTATTTTTTATAAAAGGCCAGTCCAAAAGTATTACCAGCCCCTAGTTGAATTGCCTAGGTTATGGAGTGTTGAAGAGGCCATATTTACATGAATGCATCATTCTTCAAGAAGGGACTGGCATCTTATAGAAGATGTACGGTGTTTTAGTGGAAACACTTGTGTTTAGAGACGTTCAAGGCAGGAAGAAGGAAATGAAGGAAGAAGTTTAGGGTATTACGTAACACAACTAACATATAACAGATGCACTCTCCACTGATCTGAAAGTTGGCAATTATTTTTAAATATTTGAGTATGCTTCTAAAATTTTCAATACATTTCTATATATTGTGTAAAAATCATTCAGTTTCTTCTTGAAAAATTTGTTTATACTAATTTGAAAGAAGGTTTTGAAGTTAAAAGTTTTTGAACTGGTGTAACTGTAAAAAGAATTATATATAAATATTTGAATATGCAAGCTTCTAAAATTTTCAATACATTTCCACATATTGCGTAAAAAGCATTCAGCTTTCTTCTTGACAAATTTGTTTGTACTAATTTGAAAGAAGGTTTTGAAGTTAAAGTTTTTGAATGTGTGTAGCTGTAAAAAAAATAAATATTTGAAACGGAGAAAATGCATGTTTTTTTCAATAGATAAATTAAATTCATTGACAAAAGAACTGGTGATCTATTATTGTTTAAAGTTCTTCTAATTGTCTTCAACTTCAGTTGGATACATTTCTCTTTAGTGTAGCACATGTAGCTGAAGTGTAGACAAGTGAAAAGGTTTATACATATATATGCTATTATCGAAGTACATTTTATAGTCTTTTTCTTTGAAACTTCTATAGATGTTAAACGCACTAGTGCACACCAATATTTCTTTAACACAACGAATGCACAGATACTGCACATCTCTCGATATTATTCAAGATCCTCACTCAAGTAATCTACCTCGTAAGTTATTTAACGAATATTTACGTATTCAGGTAGTAAAGTTGATTTTTAAAGACCGGAAGTATTTAATGTTACGTTACAATAAATCCGCATGAACTACGATATCGGAAATATTAAGATTTTGCTTATAACCAAAAAAGCGGAAACGGCAGCCGCTTTGGTCAATCTAATAGCAATGCTACTGCTGTGTTATTAAATCGGTTTATTTACAACATTGCTTTCATAAAACATAATTCATTATTTGTTCTCAGTTCAGAGTTTAGGTAAATTCAACAGCTGCACATAATAATAGTTCAGCCGCTTTCAACTGTCTATAATGTATCCGTTTTGTTCACAGCTAACCTTAGATTTGTTATATGTCCAAGCCGACAGCGGCTGTCTAAATGTTTTCATTGTTGATTGCAGGTCAATTGTAGAGAATTTTAAGTATATCATTGCATCGATAGAAAGCTTAAGTGATTGCATAAGTCCTCTTAAACCTTAAAATAGCCAATTTAAACCGTAAAAGCGTGCACTAGTGCCTTTAAGCTTATTTTTATGTATAGATATAGATTTTATAGATACATTAAATGCGCTTTTTTCAAATGGATAGATAACAAAACAAACAAGTGAACTAAATCATTATGCTTGTAAATGAGTAAGGAACTATAGGGAACTGGAAACAGGGATATAGAATTTAGGACACTATGAAAAACATTAAATCTCAAAAAGTATGACTTAATAGAGAATCTTATCCTTGTGTGTATATAATACCATTTTATAGAATGTATAACACAAGTAGAAAAAAGTCTTGCCTTTTCACTTTTATCATCAAAAGGTTGATATATTTGATGTCAGGAGCCTTGAAATTGAGATTCTATTTATCATCCTAAATATTTTCATGACATTTCCATGAAAAATAGATTTCTATTCATTGCACTAGCCTTAGATGCCCAATACAATATCATTATAACTTCATGATGTATATGACGTCATAGCATTGATGACGTTGAATAATTGTGAAGTTATGTACTTTACGAAAACAGGGCACAGTTCAAAATGATAACTCCATGAGAAATAGCTTGGTCTCCCACAAGCGATATATCTCCTGTGCAACATTATTTTCAATGATGAGACTTAATTTTTAGCAACATAGAACTCAGAAATTGCATCAAATGAAAAACATGAATTCAAAATGTATTAAGTTCACCAGGGACAAGCCAATCACAAAAATAGATCAAAAGATTGAGGAAATGGTACAAAGCCGCCAGACCTATTTGTCTGTTGTTTGTATTTGATGCCGACAAACCATGGCCATTAAGCGGACTTCTGTCTGTGGTGAGGGATTAGTATCCGAAACAAAAGCGTCGAATAAGGTCAACAGTAGGACGATTGTGCAATGATTACTGTGTGTTTAGTAACCAAATCGTACATTCCCTGCTCCGACTCACTATATCTTCATCGAACTCAGACAGAAATTTAGACAGGCCTTTGTGTGTTAGGCAGTATTAGACTAACCTCGACTTATTTTGTGCCATTACATGGAATTATGCTGTAATTGGTGGATTAAATGTAAGGAAAAACAGGAATTTGAACAAATTACTGTTCAATTTTGGGAAATCAAGATTACTGCTGTTATGCTGTGACTAGAATTGTGCATGCAGATCTAGAAGGTTGGATCTTCTGCTTTAGTTTAACATTGCTTTTTGTGGGGTCACACTTTATGCAATAGTACAAATTTTGAATATAGGCCCCAACAATCACCTTTATCTTGGTAGTTGCTTGTCCAGGGCTTGTATTTTCAAAACCCTCTTAATGTTAGGTTAGCTTTAGCCAATTGTTTCTGTATGGTACTAACTACTATCTCAACACTATGAGAACTTTCGAAAATACATGCCCAGTAACTTTTGAAAGTTTTGTCTTTCATCTTTTATAAACTTTATTCCTTTGTGTTTCAGATAAGTAGCTCAATTTGCAAAATTGTATCACTTGCATTCAAATGCGTAGTTCATAACAAATACATTTAGTAATTTTAATTTCAGGCTCTGATATTTTTAGGTTCATGGCTAGTCTTACCAACATATTGTAGTTCACAAGTTGCGCTTGAAATAACCCAAGCCTGAAACATTAAATGACCTCTTGGTAAAAAGTCTAAATTTTGATTATAAAAAACATTTTCTCAGGCTCCTATCTTTTTTTGATCAAAATGAAATTAGATGAAATTTTAAAGAGACAGAGTTTAAGTCTAGAGTTTGAGACCAGTAACTGTATGAGCCACTGTATGTAATAGTTTCTATCATCAATGAAAATATGTACAACTTCTAAAGCGCCTGTTAAGAGATTTGAATATGTAACCATTTTCCTATTCTCCTGATAAGCACATTTTTATATTCATCTGACATTTCAGTGAAGATACAAGACTTTTATTTTCTCTCCATGTTAAATGGACCACAATATTTTAATGTTTTCCTTTGCCCATAGAGTATTTAGAAAATAAACACAGCAGTAACCGTGGTTACTTAAACTACCCCATGGCGAGAGGGAAAGACCCTTCCAACTGCTATATGCATCATATTCGATTCTCGGATAAAGAACGACGTCCAATGAAGTCTTTCCCAGACACCGATGCAAATTTGATGACTGTGCAAACTTGATAGTGTTGGTTCAAAAATGAAAACATGATGTTACGCACTCGATGAATGCAGTTATACGGTATCAGGAATGTCAGTGTAAGATGGTGAATTCTCTTGAATGTGGTTCCATGGTTTTGCATATTGGCGTAATGGTACGTAGGGCTTAAGATATGAACTTTTTGCTAAGGGCGTAATTTACTTTCTAAATTTATGTCATGGTCGTTGAATTGTTGAATCACATATGTAAGTGTTTAAACACATTCTCTGAATTAAATGCTTGAAATATTTTTCATTGTTTCTTTCACTAATGGAAAGCGGCCTTGATAGAAAGAAATGACTATGAAATCTTTCAAAACTGTTTTCCTGGAATTCATCAACATATTTCTTACTTGTTTGCTGATTCTAAGTGATTTGTGTTGATTAGAAATATGTAGGACTCAGATCTGTGGCGGGTCTCTAATCTATGGCGGATTTCCTTATCTGTGGCGGGTTTGATTGTTTGACTGTTTCATGATGTCATGCTGCGTGACGTCATTGTGCGATGACGTCAAAATAGGTCTCGTTCATAACTGTTCCAGTCGCAAAGCCCATTTAATTGCGTCGCTAGCGAAAAATTAGGGAAGTCATAGAGACATATTGCAAACGGATACCGACCAAATAATAAGTCAATATCCCAATTACAAAAATACATTAAACAATACCTTAAGTAAGATAGTTGCGGCTTCATGCCACATCATATTGTGTTTATTTTGTAGGATCTGTTTAGCCCTCGGTGAGTCTGTCTTTTTTAGCCCTAAGAAATTGAAAGACTATCTTTTGTAACCCGTGGATTCCTGTCGACGAATTTTAGGGTAAGTTTGTCTAGCGTAAGGTTTGGTTAATCATTGCAGTCAGAAAAATACAAAAAAAGTACAAATGTCTGTCATTTGAAAATCTGCCATAAATTTGGAAATCCGCCACAGATTTGAGGCCTGCCATGGATTCGAGTCTTACAAATATACAGAATTGATAATTGGTTAAGAAGTTATCTTTTGATATAATAACTTGTCGTTGTAAAGAATATGGAAAATAGATGAACAATTCAAAATATCAAAAAGAAATGCAATAGGATTTACAATTGTGACAATCATGTATCTTATTATCGATTGATATAATTGAATAATAAAGAACAGATTAAGAATCTATAAAACTGTTGAAGACTTAGATATGAGAACTGATTTTTAGTCATGAAATAGCAAATCAAAGTACAAAATACCAATATCCTGTTTAGAAAAACATTTTGTTTCTAAAATGAGATTTTGTCAATAAATCTAAATTTTCTTAAACGGATGAAAAGGAACCTCTGAGATTTATAGACTTGCTTACATATAGATTTCTTTCTTATTCTAGTGTTTTGATGATAGTTTATATCTGCTATGATTTGGTCCTATAGACATGAAGTAGTAGGTCACAATACTAGTGAGACTCTGCCTATGATTCAACTCCACAGACATGGAATAGTGGGAATTCCCCTGTTGGCTGCTTCCAAGTTCTGCTTCGAGTGAGGAAGCATTCCTCTATGTATAGCAACACTAGAAGAAGCAGGAGCAAGACCGACTCACGATCTGCCTCTCGCTCTGTAAAGAATCAATTATCTCAATTCTCTCTGCTTGGACCAGTTGTTCCCGTCTGTTCGGGAAAGCAAATGGCCGACAGTTGCTGATGGTGTTGAGGACGAAGATAAGAAGACAAAGAATGGTTCCTGGAAGTAATTACAGCATTGGTGCTTGCTTGGCTGGACTGGACTAGTTTGTGGAGGTGAGGCAATGGCAGACGGCCAGAGCTGGAGCAGACGTGGGTAAACTTGCCATGTTTTGTTGTGAGTGGATCGATTGGTTTACCCATGTGCTTGTCAGATTCCCGTGTGTGCTTTACACTGACCGATGCAGCAGTTTAGTTACCAAGTGTGTTTAGACTAAGCAAGTGAGAGTCCGTTAGACTGACCGTTGAGACTGACCGGTCTGTTCACTGACGGATATTTTCTCACAGGAACTGGATACCCTCCCCCGAGCAGGTCAGTGTTTTGATTGTGAGCATCCTCGGTCATTCATATTATACACTACTATGCTGCAACTTGTTTTTGCTCATGTCAAAGCTTTCCTCAGTTTTTGACTGGCCAAAGTTTTGAGAGGTTGGTTTTCTTAACTGTATGTTTTGGTGCATAGCAAGTCAGTGTTTTGGTTGTGGTAAACTTCTGTCATTCATGAAAGCTGTACTTTAAGGGCATGATTTAGAACGTGTTTAGGCTATGTCATATTTAGAATGATAGTTGTTTTGACAGATTTGACATCAGCTTTGTTCAAACTTATTTTGAACCTTGAGCTGTCATGTGATATGGATGGGTCAGAGTTTGAAAGATCTAATTGTTTGTTGGTTGATATTTCAACCAGAATTTCATCATTATAGGCAGAATGGTTGATATTTGATTGTCTCCAGCTCCACTCTAATGACTCCTCAATAACATATTATTCGTGCACTATTATAATTGAGCGAACAAAGATTTTAAAGATATAACCATCCATTGCATGTGTTGTATGTGTATCTTTATTTGGGCTTCCTGTCTTGAGCTTACAGCTCAATGTTCATTATAGCTCTTGTCAATCATCAAGGTCTGGTCAGGTCAATTTTGGACAAGTTGTTATCCACTGGCTCACTGGTTATTGTGAGTATCGTAATTTGATACCCTAGAACTTGAAGACCTGGACCTAGATTTTCAAAGGTCTCTTAGCGTTAAGACAGTCATAAGCCAATGTTAATGTATGTACTTACGACTATCTTAGTGCTAAGAGAGCTTAGAAAATGTAGGCCCAGTGTTCTAAAAGTGTTATTCTTCATTATCTTCATATCTTCAGCGGTTGCTCAACACTCATTTGTTCTTGTCAGCAGTGGACCAGTCCAGTCAATTTATGACAGATAGATCTTCATTTGGGTCATCAGTTATTGTTTTTATATGAAGCAGATACTCTTGCAGGCCAGTGTTTAGATTGTGTTTTTCTCAGGTTCCTGTGTTTCCCCTTCAGTTTGTTTGTATTGACCTGTATGTTTGTTTAGGCATACTTACAGCCGTAGCGTGTTCAGCATTATTTTATAGATTGATAACTGTCAAAATACACAGGTTTTGGCTGACCGCTGGCTAATTTACTGAGCAACTTTGACCAAGGTTGACCATTACTGACATTCTTGAATATGAATATCCCATAGCCACCTTTGTGACTTGTCATCTAAAAGACTACAAGCACCTTGTACTTTGTGCGAGACTTTTCTCCCAAGCCCTGGTAATTTTTTGTATAAAATATTTCCTCATCAGGAGTTTATGGATATACCTGATGATTAATACCCATTGGATGACGGACAGAGGGTAGGATTTTTCAATCCAAGTCTTAAAATTATGAAATAATGTAACTAATAATCTGTCATTACCCGGCATTCTTTATGATATAAATATGCTCTGAGTAAGTGTCGCGATTATGTAAGGAAATCCTTTTCCTGCTCATTAACCCAAATAGCTTCTCATTGCCATGTTTGAGATAGATAGTTTATAGATAGAACTTGTGACACATTTTCAATAACTTCGATGTAACATTTATGACCTAGCTGCTGCTCAAATTATTATGACTTGCATCCAACTTCAAAAGCGTCAAGTAAGATGTTGGCAGAAAATAAGTGATACATCATAACTTCATTTAGGGACAGACCAAGCAATACAAATTATTTTATCATCATTTTGAGACCTATACCAGATCAAAATAATCTATATCATAAGAGTTAGGTCAATTTTGAAAGATTTCTGCACTTCATGTGGAGAAAGAGATCAAAGGCCAGTGACACATGTTTGATTTCTAGCAAGATTATGTAACCTATTGGTCAAACCCAGAAGAACTATGTGATCTATTGGTGAAATCATACTTCTACAGAAGACCATTCTATCTAGAATGTGATCCATCTTCAGCAGAAGAATGTCAGATATTAGTGATGTTATCAGTGCTTCAGGTAGAGAAAAATACAAAATGAGTGAATCGGTGCATGATGTATTCTATCAAGCTTTTATGTCCAATAATCCATGCACTGGTGAAACTTGTGAGTTTTTGGTCCTATTGTAGCAGTTCCTCTGGTAGTAATTAAGAAAGGAATCTAGTGATATGTACCTTTCTGTGATAATTTTGTGACCTTTTGATCATAAAAGCCATCATTACCTACGAGGGCAATCATAATTATTAGGGTTCATATTTTCAAAACGATGCCCTAACTTTTTATTGTGACGTCACATCATAAACAATGCTTTGACATCACAGTTTGCCTGTAATGTTGTGTACCAAATGAACCTATGCTTTGGTGTTGCTTTGATAAGTTTCTTTGATTTCTCGACTTTGGTAATAATATCATATTCGTGTCCATGACATACTATGTTTACAACACTCGTGCCTTGATATCAGTATATCCCTCGCTCTTGCTCAAGATACTAATATTAAGCATTCATGTCATATACACAGTATGTAATGGACGCTCATAAAATATCCTCTATTTCTCGGAAGAACCATGTCAGATTTTGGTTGCCCCAGGTACAAGGTAAATGATCTGGCTACTCAAGATCTATTCTGTCATAATTTTATGAACTATTGGTCATACAATCCATTATCAAAAGAACAAATGTCAGATTTTGGTTACCACAGGTACAATGTGAGTATCTAGCATTACATGTTCTTTTCTAAATACCCTACAAAGACAGGTTCTATTCTGTCATAATTTTGTGACCTATTGGTCATATGATCCATTATCAAAAGAACAAATGTCAGATTTTGGTTACCACAGGTACAAAGTGAGTATCTAGCGATACATGTTCTTTTCTAAATATTCTACAAAGACAGGTTCTATTCTGTCATAATTTTATGACCTATTGGTCATACAATCCATTCTCAAAAGAACCATGTGAGATTTTGGTTACCACAGGTACAATGTGAGTATCTAGCATTACATGTTCTTTTCTAAATACCCTACAAAGACAGGTTCTATTCTGTCATAATTTTGTGACCTATTGGTCATATGATCCACTCTCAGAAGTGCCAAGTAAGATTTTGGTTGCCGCAGGTACCAAGTGAGGATCTAGCGACACATGCCGGAGCAGTGTTGTTATTGATTACGCCAACTAAATGAGCCCACTCACATGTGTGGGGAAAATCTGCTCAGCAAACGAGGCTTTTACACACTGCAGTGAATAGCGCTAGAGTTGGAAGTGCAGACTCCTCACTGCCTGTGAGCAAAAACACTCAGCTTCCTCTGGCAGATTTACATACCAGCCTTAAAGGGGCACTAACGCTTTATGTAATGGTCCTGTAGGGAAGCTGTGAAGTGTATACAGCTGTTTAAGAGAGATACTTTAACTTTTATGTAATAGTCTTAAACCATCAAAAAGGGATTCTAATTTAAAGGGTAACTATCATTTTCACGTACCATGAATGGGAAAGTCATCTTGGTTCCAGTCGGCAGGGTCATTCAGTTTTCCATAGTCCCAAATGAAACTATTAAGCTTATATAACTTGACAGCGCACTATGATTTAATGATGATAATCTTAAATGAGATTTGGAGTTAATTTTTCCCACTGGAATAGTCTTTGCAGGGGTACTATATGTAACTAAAAGAATTTAGATGAAGTCTTAAAAAGAGATTGTCAAGATAACTTTTATTTATGGATATAACTATAAATTTACATAGCAATTCTTGGGATTATCAAGATTTTATATTAAGTCTTTAAAGAGCATCTAGAAGTGGCATTTATGCAAAGAGCTGGATTTTCTTGATAACAGCTGATGAAGATGAGGGGGTTGCCATTTTCACGATAAAGAAGTTGTTATCAGGAAAATCTTTCTGTTCCTAATATTATACACCATTCTATTAGGGGTGTTGTCACATTTCCATAATTACCAAGTCATTACCAAGATTTCATTACCAATGTGAAAGAGGTCACCAGTTTTATGTTACAGTTTTGAGATAAACCTTATCACAGGTTTAACACAATACAGGTTTAACGACAGTATGATTATAAGTTATTATAGTAGCATTAAAAGGCTGTATTGCATTGTGAAGGTAATTCATATCAAGTTTCAGCAATTGCTTGCAACTAAGGATGAACTGTATTTTAACAAATAAATGATACATTTGATCAACTTGTACATTTGTCATAAGCCATTTATAGCAGCTGAAATGTTGAATCTTTAAAGTATTTGATTTCAACTAAGATTTTACTATTTTGATTAATGATTTAATCATATCTAACAATATGTATACTTGCCTTATCTCAATGGTTGCAGTATTAAAGGAGTTTAAAGCAATATACATAGCTTGATTAAGTTGTCAGTAAATAGATAAAGGCTGAAATATAAGCCGATATTACATGGTAGATAAGATAATTACCAAGAGTATTGAGAAATTTGATAAATATTTCATTTTAATCAGTCAATGAAACTTAATCTAAATTAGTAAACATTCAATAAGAATTAAGGTCATACATGCTTTGAGGTATTTATTGAGAATAACTCTTTTTAAAACAATTTCTTTCATTTCAGACTTTCAAAGTTGGGCTTCAAATGGACAATTTATAGGCCCTTTGGAGTTAATGATTACCATCCTGCCTATCAATCTTTTGTTTTAAAAAAAATATTTTCTGATGTGACGCATTTTATAATTTGACAATAATGAAAGCAATTTTGGTTTATAATAATGCTTATGATTCTTAATGTTTTCATAATTGTTTTATTCCTCATGATTTAAACGATCACTGACTTAAACTTGTTTTGTTGTTTTTTCTTCGCATATTGCCAGTTTAAGAATCATTGGAGGCGGTCTCGACCCATGGTGGGGTGGAATGGTTAGGAGATTTAAACCACTGTCACATGCACGGTTAATGATCTGTGAACAGAATTATACCAGATTGAATTTGTTATCATGCATGCTGTTATCGGCTAGGGTTATCCTGGATTAATTATAGGATAATATTATCTGAAGTTACATGGTCTCTTTAAAGGATAAAGTGTTGTGATTTCGGCAACTTTAAGAACCTAAATTGGCTTTCTGTTTTCTAACTGGCTTTATGAATCTGAAAATTATTTGTTGTAATCTAAATGGTCACGCTTTATTTACAGTTTAAAAGATAAAAAATTATGATTTGCAGTGTAAAAAAGTTTTACAAGTAGTATTGTTCTTCAGCAAAGTTTGATTTTGGACAGTATAATGTGTGCTTTAAACATTATTATTTATTCCATCAATAATATATATTTTGAAATCAATGAATAGGATACTTTGAAGGAGACTAAATGAAATGGTTGAGATACGCAAACACATAAACACACTTGAGGTAAAGTTGAATTAAAGTTATACATTACTATGCCCTACAAGATGACAGTTTTCATGTTTCCATTTATTCAGACAAGATAACCTTTATGTCTTAAGAACAAAACATTTTGATTATATAAGTTTTTAAAGTTTTCTTCATGTTGGAGACTGAAAAAGGAAAAGTGAATTGCTTAAAAGGCATTTTTGAAATTTTGTTGCAGTGAGGTGAAAAGAGACTTGGTAGACTTTCTTAAAGTATATGTAACATTGTTTGACTCTGGGTTAGCAAAGGTGATATACAACCTGTATAAAGGATGGTTTGTAGGGATAGCAGCATGAGGATCAACTAAGGATACACTGACCTGGCCACCAGGGGGCGGGATAGCGCTGTGGTTAGCACGTTGGTCTTCAGATCAAGAGGTCTGTGGTTCAAATCTATCCAGAGGCTCTTCAACTCTGTCTACAGCAAGAAACTGTTTTACTTGCAGTAAGGTTTGGATGTAATATGCTACAGTGAATTTTAGGACAGTACCACCCATGGTTTGCTAGTTCCTGCTGATTCTTGCAGTTATCACCACAATGTAGAGCCACGATCGTGTTGCGGCCTTTCTCCAGCAGCCGCAATATAAGTGAAATACTCTTTAAGGTGGCGTTAAAACCCAATCACATCACCTCACCTCACCCGAGCAAACAGGATAGTGAGGGTAGAGTCACCATTTGGATTATATAACCTGAGGAAAAGTGTCACATGATTTTTTTCGAAAAAAGTGTTAATTTTTTTATTACTTATTATATATTGGCCTTGTTACGAGTGGGGAAAGTACTCAATATTTGATAAATGGAGCCAAGTAAAATGTATTGTGGAAAATCAGTTTTTACAGGTCATGTTGTATCACTGCAATGCTGTTGATTCAAACATGCTTAAAACGAAAGGGTAAATTCATCCCTTATTGCTTTTTAAAAAAAAGCAACTCAGTTGCACTCTGCTTATAAGAAATACATAATCAAAAAATAAATAACCTAGAAATAAATCTTCTCCAGTTTCTATTAGGATTTAAAAGGAGTGCTATTTTCTACTCTAGTTGCTGCAAACTAATAATGGAAAGAGTGTGGGGTTATGAGGAGTCTAAATATTTCCCTCCAGATGAAAAAACACATCAGATGCTTTACTCAGTCCAATCAATGAGAATAAGGAGATTTCACATTGATTTACAATTCTTGAAAAATTCTTCATGTGGCTTAAATGTCTTCATATGTTTTTATGAAAACCTTTTTGTAGTGTGGCATTTTGCAAATGCCCCCTTTTCTTTCTGGAAGGAAGTCGCAAACGTTTTATGTGTTTTCTTTGGCCTTGCTCTAGACATATAAGGAAGACAAGTTGTTTGCGGATGTAGATATTTCTTCTCTTGTTCTCTTGTTTTTGAATTTTATACATCTTGAGCTTTTCCTTCATACGGCTGTGTCAGCTGGTGAATATGACAGGCTTGTTAAAATTGTGAAATTGTTGAATGTGAAAACTGAAATAGAAAAGTTCTGTTCTGTGTGATGTCTTAGAAATATCTTGGAATAATCTAGCAGGAAATAGTAAACAAAATTTCAAGGGCTTTGAAAAGGAAAGGAACTGTCGTGTTTTCAAAGTTTTGATAACTTTACATCAAGATGACCTAAAATACAAGTATTCATCTTTGAAATAATTTTTGATTGTGAAAGAAAAATATTTTCAAATGATGTTCAATATTTTCAGTACTTATACTGTTTTCTAAAATTTCTTTTCCTTCCATTTAATTCATTTATATTTGAATTTACCAGAAAGATAATTGAAAGAGAATATTCAAGTGCAGATTATTACATATTATATTAATTAATAATACATGATGTGATATTGTCACACACCAAGAATCAAAGTGTTTCTTCCATGATCGAATCAGATAGTGTAATTTAGTTTATGTTTATTGATGTAACAGATTTTACTTGACCCCACGTAAAAATTTTAGATTTGAAAATGTTTTCATGGTTGGTAAAGATGGGTATCGCTCCTCATTTCCTTATTTTGCAAATATCACGATACAGAAAAGCGTCACGCAATACGTATTGCAATATATTGGTACTTTTCATGCTTTAACTTTTTAATGTACTCTTGACGAGATAACAGTAATTAGAATTGTGATTTTTACTCAACTGGCCGTTGTTTTGTAAAGAGAGATAATTAGTGGCCGGTTTCGGACATCTAACATGTCTGTGCTATTTTCACTTTACGAGGTCACACTTCGTTTACAACTTTCAGTAAAATCACGTTTTTTTTGGTTACGTTTTTCTTCAATGTTTCACAAAAAAATTTAATTTTTAAACCTTGGATATTTTTTGATATTTTCAGAAGAGTGTACTGGTACATATCATATTGCAATAAACCGATATACCGATAATACATCGCACCCTTTATGGTTAGAAAACTGCATCAAGTCTATCAATTGCCTATTGTTCATAGGTCTATAGCAAACGTTAAAAAGTAAGATTACATTATAAGATTCATAATTTCAGGAACTTTATGTATGTATGAAGATAACAAAACCATTAGCCTAAGTAAGCTGTTCAAACATCAATCAAAAGCTCCTGAATAAGAAAAAGATAAACACAGCCCTGGGGCCAAACAGATCTGCTACAAATGACAGCAGGTTATCCTAATTTGTGATTTACAAGATAAATAAATAATTTGTGTCTTTTGGGCAATGCAGTCTAATGTATTTATTGAAGTCTGTGAGGAAGCTGTGCTGGTATATTTTGTGGAGTAATTTTCTCATTATCATATTGCTTACTGCATACCCCCACATCCTTGGAGAGGTGGAAACATATAACCCTCAAAACAGGTGACTTCAAAATGCTGTTACTACATATAATCTGCATCCTTTATCTCAGATACGAATTGGAAATGTGTCTGTAACTCACAAGACATGGGACCTCCAAATTCAGCTCTTACAAAAACCTGCCATCTTAAACCATTTATCTTAGATGAAGAAGTGGAAATGTGTCTATAATTAACCCACAAGACATGTTATTCATTCAAATTTCTTACTGTATAAACCTGCATCCTTTATCTCAGATGAAGAATTGGACATGTCTATAACCCTCAAGACATGTGACTTCCAAATTCGGCTCATGTGTAAAACTGCCTTGTTATTATCATTGATGAGGAAGTGCATGGATATGTGTCTAAAACCCACAAGACAAATTTCAGCTTGAACACTAACCTGCATCTTTTATCTCATACCGAAACAGATGAAGATGAAGGCTGCAAAATGTAACTTAGTAATTGTTATTTCTTACTTCCTGAACAAATGAAAATGAAGATAAAACAAAGACGGATGGTAAGGTGTACTTACCCTTTAGATATGTGTCTACAAATTTGTGCTCCTCCTGTGAATTAGTCAATGAATTGAGTGTTTATCATGAGTATTATTTCTTACTATGATTAAGAAACCTGCTACTTTATCTTATACCTAAGTAATGAGGATGAAGTACCGAAGTAATGAGGATGAAGAAAGGAAATGGGGTCTGCACGTTACCCGTAAACATGTTTCAGCAGTAAATCCATATGTTGATGAGATATTTATCATCCTCTCAGTTATTCATGGATGATTTTTTATCATTTCACTTTATTTCTTACGGCTGTGCATATATAAGCCTGCAACCTTTATGTTGATGAAAGGGAGATTAAATGCTCATAATTCCATATATAAGCAGGGTATGAAACTCACAAGAATTTAAGCCAGACCACAGGGCTGGCTAGCTCAAAAACTTGCCAGCCCTGACCGAAATCTGTCTGCCCACTAAACTTTAATAAACTTCATAAGGCTTAACTTATACCCGCCCGTCGGACAGAGGTAATTAAAAAATTTATCAGTCCGAGTTGAAAACATCCTGTCCCGGGCGGTCGGGCAGGCAGGTATTTCAAACGCTGATGTAAGTACATAATTCTACTCCTGTGAATGATTCAAAGTGCTGATGGATTTGCAGTCCTATTGAATATTTCAAGTAGTGGTTCTTATCGCATCAGACTGAATCCTGTAATGTCTAAACAGAAAAAGATTTGTGGAAAAGGCCTTGTTTTCATGTACAGATTTGCTTTGTGTTTTTCTCTTTCTCATGGCTATGTTGTTTCTGTGAGAAGGAATGAGAAAAAACATCTTACATAAAAGTTGGAATTATGTTCAGTAATCTACGTTCTGTTTCTCGTGTTTCTTTGTTGTTATTTAATGATTTTGTATATTAGGCAAATAAAGGATCATCTTATGAAACAAATCAAAGATCTTTTTTTCTGTGTTTTGTATAATGGCGAGTGAAGATAGATTAACCAAAATAGCTCTTTGACAATGTTTTTACATAGTTATGTTGACCTTGGAAAACAGCAAAATAATAGGCTCATTGCAGTACCCGGGATGACCTGAAACGTCAATGATTCTAAACATATACCATAAAATATGAAAAGTACAAAAATATATATAGATTTTGTGGTTGAAAATTCAGTCTCTTAAGTCAATTAGTTTTATAACCAACATTGTGTTTCAATTGTGTCAAAACTTGAATAAAAGTTTTGTTTGTTTTCTACACAAATCTTAAAAGCTGTTTATGAACATGAGAATAAAGAGAAAGGTATGGCCTAATTTGTTTTGTTGATTCTGTCAGAGGGCTTAAATGGTATGTGATGTAATTGTTTGTAATTTAATCTTGTTGTGAACATATGATTTTCCTTTTAGATTCAAATACTGCTTTCAACTTTATCTAATTATTTATGACTGTCCTAGCAAACGATTAGTCAAATACATCATTTTCAAAGAATTTTACTAAAGTTTTAAGTTTTTTTCTTGATCCTTTGCCTTCTGTATCAACAAAATATTATCCTTCAAAATTTTTACTTCTACAATCACCATTTTCAAATTAATTGCCTTGTCATCAAAATCAGCCAATCAGCATCTCCACAATATTCTTATCTTTCTTGTCATATCAGCTAATTCCTCAGAAGCAGTTGTCGGTAATAATTTCGGAGCAATGATAAAGCCCATCTTAGATCTTGAAGAGACTTGATTTAGTTGGACTCTCGGTATTCAGGGAACCAAGGCTTGACCAGGTCATCTATGTGTGGCCATCTTGGTCACTCAAGCGAAAGGAAGCTTGACCGTCTTCATTTAACGAATTGTCAATCACCAATTGCAGCTGTCTGGCTTTGAGGGTTCGTTAGCGCCACCTACAAATAGAGCTGTCGTCTGAAATTGGACTTGTGATTAATGCAGCCCAGAGTCGCATCTACATCTTATTTATTGGGCCACTTTGATATAGCGTTGTCAGATACCTCCACTGATATGTTGCTCCTCCTGAACTTCATTGCATTAATATCCTAATGTAAAATTTCTACAGATATTTCCGTAACCTTATTATTAATGAGATATGTTATATGTAATTTCTATTTATGTACCAATATCCGAATCAATGCTGATAACAATCTTCAATGAACATATGTAATTCAATTTCTGACATTTTTTGCAAAATATGAAATATGTGATTTCTACTTTCCATATTTTATATATTATTTGACGCATGATATAAAATATGAAATTTCTTCTTCCATATACTATGTATCATATATTATTTGACGCATAACATACAATCTCTTTTTCCACAAATAAAATGTACTAATCTCATAATATAAAAGTTTCTACCGATGTATTGAATCATTGAGCATCTGAGCTATGGAAAGTTTCTTCTTATAAATCTCATCATTCAGAACATTATTGGGCCAATCTAATAATGTGAATTTCTGTAAATGTGATGAATTGGATTGCAAACTTCCAATCATATTTATGTCCCCTCTCCAACTTTATCAGACAATAGGAGCTAGACCCCTCTCTTACTTTAACTTCTTACAGAGATCGGAATTTGGTAATTAAAGGTTTACCTCTTATGCACTTACATCTTCAAGTGACTTGATTGAACTGCCAAATATTCAATAAAGTTCACCAAAGAATGGCTATGGCTACAATATTTTGGCATCAAGTGATTAAAGATTTAATCATGTATATGTCCTTAATTATATTAAAGTTGCTGCGAATAACTTTTTATAACATATTTATTCTTATCAACTCCGAAAAGTTATTATGGATATGGTGTCAATAAGTCAGATATTTGGTAGCTGGTGTCATCTTCAGTTCCTCAAGGGGGCAGGATAGCGCAGTTGTTAGCTTGTTCAGCTTCGGATTAAGAGGTCCATGGTTCAAATCCTGCCAGAGGCTCAGCAACTTTGTCTGCAGTAGACATCTGTTTTTCAGGCAGTAAGATTTGGATTTAATGTTACACAAATTTCAGTGTGATACCACCCATGGTTCGCTAGTTCCAGCCGATGTGCACAGGTTTCACTGCAATGCATAGCCACAGACTTTGCAGACTTTCTCACTACAATCATACTAGCAGCCATGATGTAATTCAAGTACTTATGAAAGCTGCGATAAACTCCAAATCACCTTACCTCAGTTCATCAAATGTAGTGTTTCAAAGAATTATCATAAAAATATCCAAAAAAACATTTGCATGGCAATATTCAGAAAAAGTGGGTATCCATGCAGTTTTTAAGACACTATTTCTGTGTTTGCCATTCTTGTAGTTGTCTTTCCCTGTTGCTTTGCAAGAATTTTCTGATGAATAAGCACAAATATATCATTGTATGTTCAGTTATATATATATAAAGAGTGGGCGCTAGTAATTATGATTTGAGCAAGGGTGTTCTATTATAAGACATTAATGATTTTGATTCAGTAATAAAAGAGCTGAATCGCATTTCTGTACTCATGTTTCCTAATCAAATTGTCATGAATGAATGATCATTTAGTCAGTAGATATTTGATTCAGTCAAAAATAGTATGTTAGTTCTATTGATGTATACCATTGATAATTCATTGTGTTCATCCATTTCTATCTACTTTCAAAATTATTTCATTTCAATATTTAATATAAAGATTTTGAATTACATTGAAGTATACTTCTGCTATTCTTCTAATAAAAGCACAGTTATTTTTTCCTCTTTGTTTTATACTCTAAGTTGTTCTTTGACCTACCAGTATCTCATTAATTCAAAACAAATTTGTTTTCATTTAATCAAAAAAAATTTTTATATGAACTTCAAGCATACCTTATCTCTTATCTAAATATCACATATTTAAATTCCAGCAACCGATAATCAAACTTTTCATTATTAATTGGCCGAAATAACATATCTACATTCAAGGGAACATTTCAAGAATAAATTAAAAACATGATTGTTTAAATAACATTGATTTATTTCTCGTCTCCTCTACCAATAAAAGCACAGTTAATCTCTCCTCCAGGACAGATAATCCAAGTCGGGAATGTTTCTCTCATTGGTTGGTCTGAGTTCGAGTCTCCATGGACCAATAAGTCATGGTTAATGGAGCTAGTCCGTGGGGAAGGTGATTTATCATGTCTTCTAGCCGCTAGTTCCGTCCTGTCGTCTATTTAAGCCTGATGAAGCTGCTAAACGGAGCAATGGACTAGATAAAACTCCTTCTGTTTGCTTCATTAGAGTCTTCACTTAGACTGAGAATGGTGCACGGATTTGCAAGGAGTTTCTTCGGGAGTTGAACCAACTGCATTGTTTTCAGGGTTTTATTTTAGGTTATTAAGGGTTCTAGCGGGATGTATTGACTGGAGACAAGTTTAATTCTGTTTGGGAAGTTGAATTCGAACCTACAGCATTGGAATCAAAGCCTTTACAAGTTCAACTTGAAGAGAGAATGTAGCGCAGATAAGTGATAGAACTTGAAACAACACCATTGTTGTCAGAGGTTTTATTTTTGGTCATTAGTCGTTCATCTAATTTTATCTCTTAGTTTTCTTCAGAACTTGAAACAATACTGTTTGTGTCAGATTATTTATTTTAGGAGGTTCCATTTAGAGGAGTGCATAGATTAGTCATAAATCTACACAGATTAGGTATTAATCTACTTCTTTTAAAGATATTTCTTGAGAACTTGAACTTGAGATAAAAGTGACACAGATTCATTCTCCTTGACATGTTTCATCAGAACTTGAATTGAATTGTCACTTAGTCAGCTCTATGTCAGGTCAGTACAATTTCTCATTTTGCAAACCTCTTTTTCCTTTGCTACTGTTTTGGTAAAATGGTTTTAACACATTTTGTAAAATTTATTCGTGCCAAATCATTATGTGGCAAATTTACACGAGTCACACCTCATTAACAAACAAGATCTTCAATTCGACACTTTTACCCTGAATTCGAAATATCCCTGGATATGCATATAAGGTGAAACTTTTATTCCATTTTTTCTCTCATGGTATACCAATTCGAGCTTTAACATTAACCATGATCAATAAGTAACTGCAGACACAGAAACTGGCCTGATAGAATACCTTCTGCTCAGGTCACTGTGGTGGAGATATTGTGATCTTTGAGAACTGTCTGTGGGCTTCCTCCATTCAGTGAAGAACTGCACCATGCCTTAAAAAATAAATAACAAATCCTTATAGCAGAAATATTTGTCTCCAGGCGTCATTCTTACCCACGACCTCTTGCTGCTAAACTGGTCTTTGAAGAAGATGATTTTGTGAATAATTTTAATTGGCAAATCACACTTAATCAGCCAATCAATTAAATGGTCATGTTCACAGATTGGTGGAAGTAATTGGTGGTAGCAGACGTCATTTAGTATTCAGGGTCATATCTCTACAGTCTGGTAGTCTGCTCTCAGTCTTGTAATGTCTCGATTGAATTGGCGGCAATTCCATCATCTCAGACGTAATGTGCTGGAGGAGGCAAATTATCATATTTCATTGATTGATGCAATTAGTAGCATACTTAACTCATTTCTGAATAAACTTTTATTCATACCATATGGTAAATAGAATTATGTGCAAGTTTGGAATTGAATTTTGGCATCATTTTAGGAGAACAAGTTCATGGATATTCAACTTCTTTATTGCAACTTGTGCGATACTTCAGGGGAGATACAAAGTTATCAGCTTCTAAAATGTTTATGTAAGAAAACCTGTGTTATTTTTAGTGTACAACAGTTTTTTTTGCAGCATTGCCATATCATTAGTTAGATAAAAAATGTTAATTGAACAATTCCTGAAATTCTTGAAAGACACTACATAAAATATTTCTAAAATATGTCCGAATTTATGACTTGATGGATCATTTTAAATGAAACAGAAGACATTGTTATCAATATTAATATTTTTGAGATGTAGACTTGTATGACAGGTGCTCTCTAAAAGATGAGGTTGGTTGAAAAATGTTCTCCTTAAAGATGAAAGGGGATACTTAATACCACTTTTATTGACGCTATTTAAAATGTAAGAGATTGTTACTGTCACCGTCAGATCTTAAAGAGAGAGAAAAATGTTTATTGTTATTTCAGATCTATAAAGTATATTAAGTGCAAAAGTTATAGTTAAAACTGTGTGAAATTTGAATTCATTTTGCATAATACATTGAAATTAATGCCTTAACAAAATGTCAGAAAAAAAAGTAAGAGTATTGAAATAATTATTCTCATTATTAAAAGTGTCTAAAACGATACTTTTTTATTGTAAAGGATATAAGAACAAAATTAGTACTTTAATGATAAATTATATCAAACCATTAAATTTTCTTCTTTGTGAAAAGTAGATGCTTGTTGAAATGAGTCTTGTAAAAGCTATTCAAAATTTAAAAGATTTTTTTTGCTTAGAATATAAAAACAATCCTCTTATAATTCATAATTTTAACAATGGTATTTTATATAAGGTAGATGCTTGATGTAGTCTTGCGAAGCTATATTCAAAATTTGGAGTTTCAAGAAAGTTAAAGTACAGACCCTTGGTATGAATTTACTGTTTATGTATATGCATGATGTAGTGAATACTAACTTCTGAATACCTTCATAGCTAACATTCAGCTTTGCATACTCCTAATGGAGTTGAGAAGGAAAATATAAGTGATCTATGATCTGATGTCTTTTGAATGAATCAATTATGAAACCTTTTGTGAACACTTTATGATTGTTGTGCATATTTAAGTATCTAAGAAGTCTTTATTGATATGTCAAATCACTTTATGATTGCTGTGCATATTTCAGTATCTAAGAAGTCTTTATTGATATGTCAAATCACTTTATGATTGCTGTGCATATTTCAGTTTCCAAGATAAGTCTTTGTTGATATGTCAAAGCACTTTATGATGGCTGTGCATATTTCAGTTTCCAAGACAGACTTTATTTATATGTCAAAGCACTTCTTTATTGATATGTCAAAGCACTTTATGATCGCTGTGCATATTTAAGTATATCCAAGATAAGTCTTTATTGATATGTCAAAGCACTTTATGATTGCTGTGCATTTGAAGGTATCCAAGACAGACTTTATTGATATGTCAAAGCACTTTGTGAATACTGTGCATATTTCAGTATCCAAGAAGTCTTCATTGATATGTCAAAGCTCTTGTGATTCCTGTGCATATTAAAGTATCCAAAACAGACGTTTTTGATATGTCAACCTTTGAAAATCAAGCTGACAGTGGTTTTGTGTATGTCCTACCTAGTTTATGATTTGGTATAGATAAGAAAAAGCACATTAGTATCAATTATGTACATAACAAATGAAAATTGACTATATTTGTTCCTTTCTGAAAAGATTTTCGTTGTTAACTTTCCCTCTTGTATCTTCTTGAGTTCTCTTCTGTTAATTTTCATATTTCAAGTGGTACGTGACATAGTTATGTTTCTTTTGATTTTGAGAGATTGAACTAGCTTGTACAGATCAATGTGGAGTGAATATTTTTGAGAAATACCTATGATAAAATATTTTTCAAATTTTAAATGATGGTA
The DNA here is from genome assembly GCA_921293015.1 of Phorcus lineatus. Lineage (NCBI taxonomy): Eukaryota > Metazoa > Mollusca > Gastropoda > Trochida > Trochidae > Phorcus > Phorcus lineatus. The sequence continues at coordinate 7,833,452 of OV121094.1, forward strand.
GGAATGCAATTATTTACTTTAGTGCACTGAAGGAAAGTCTAGCTAGCATGGAATATTTCCAGTAATTGTTGTTTAAGATTTACTATAAATTTTTCTCGGAAACTCTAGGTATGTCTACCCAGCAGGACCATTTTCCAGACATGTAGTCATTGTCTGTAATCAATGTGATCATCATGTGTTATGTCATCAATTGTTTCAATGGATCACCTTTCAACACCCTCATATGAGAATAATCCCTGCATCGGTTGGCAACAAGTTGAAATGTTACGTTGATGTATACCATTCAAGCGTGTTTCGTCTAGCAGCCATGTTGGTTGAAATTGCTACCATGTGTTTATGCCTAGAATTGCAGGATTCTCTGCACCAAATGCTACCTCCATCAAACGGTATTCCGCAATTTTGAAAGGAATCGTGGTTTTCCAGTTGGTGTGCAACAAGGAGTATACATACTGCCTTGTTTATCTTGTTCGCTGCTGACGTTTTCTTAGCGATATTGCATAGGTTGATCTTTGCTAAGGTTTCAAGTGTGAACACAAAAGAAACATATTTATTTTCTGTAATATTTTCCTTCCAATTCTACTTTGTTGTGGAGTATTTTTTATCAGCTTGTGTATGGCCTGTGATGCTTCCCCTGCAAATAGTCAAATGTTGCTTTAATAATATGACCTGTGTTGAACACGTAGAGATGCTACTGTACTGTATACTTAACAAAGTAAAATAAGGACCACTTCCATATTCAATATTAAGATATTCCATCGTTCATATATATCATTCATATCTATATTCTATTGAATATTTTTGTACAGAATATTGGGGCGGTCCTTGACTATTTATTTTGAGTATATCATGATGAGATCTTTGAGAAATATCTGCATGTATGAGGGCATTTTAGGATTGAATTAATTCCTGCTATTAGAAATTATCTTCTTGTTTTTTGTTTTCTCTTTCATGAAAAATATAAATTGCTTGATTTGTTTTATTGTCAAATAAGTTGGTTTATCCTTTAGATAATTTCCTTATTTAATTCCATTTCCTTTTTCAGTATTTATTAAAATAAGTTTCTAGAAAGGCTACATAATGTTATTATCATTTAGAATTTTTTAGTTACCAATATATCAAATTGACAAAGATTTGATGTATAAGGCAGAGGGCAGTATCTCAGAAAGGAATCATAAAGCTAAGAGTGAAAAATATTTTTGAATATATAAAATATATGCAGCTCAACCTATAGCCCAAGTCACTTATGAAATATCAGCTATTTTTTTTACAAATATTTTATTTGATAATGTTTGACATGTAGATATTGAGTGATCTGCGTGTCAAGTTGATGAAGCGAAGAACTAGACTTTGAGCTGAATTGATTCAGCCTCTGACAGCTGAATAAAACAGTAGTACATGACAGGCCATCATAATTTTTGTTTATTGTCTATGCATGGCTTTATTGATAGGATTATAGTCTTTGTTCAATGACTGAAATAGTTTTATCGACTGACAAGTTTGAGTTTCGATTTTGATTCATGTCGTCAATATTACATAACTAGTTTTCGTTCGCGATTCAGTGATGAAAGACTTTGACTTAATGATCTTTGATGGAAACAAGCTAATATTGAAAGCTTTATAAAGCTTTCGTCTGCCTCGTTGATTTCAGTTATTCTTCCTAATAGAAGGCTTAGCCTAGTATAAAACACAATTATTTCATATCCTATCATCGTATTGTATTTGAACCTTCCATGATGTTGGCTTGCAGACGGGAGTAAACATAGCACAATATTTTCTTCCAGCATAATCGCTGAAAAACCTCTTTCAAATCCTTTCATCACCTCGCCTACAAATAAGAGTATTTGATGTAAGTGATGTAAGTGAACTCAAGTAATGGTAACACATTAAAACATTAAAAGCTATTGTTAAGAAGGTTAAGCATTAAATTGACTCTTTTGACCTTTTTATAGCGGAAAACTTTCAACTTTGAGTGTATTTGAATTCAAAAGGATTTATTTTTCTTTCAGAAGTTTGTTGAAAACATACTTTTTGTTAAAGGTTTATATTTTTTAAGAATTTATCTCTTCATCAATAAGTAAATCTTGAAATTCTATCCCCATTATGTAACTTTCAAAAGATTAAAAGTTTCCTTTTATCAAATATTCTCTTTCAAATTCTGATCCCACCAACAGCGAAACAATCTTTTCAAAAAAAGGGCGTGAGTTTTTTGGTACCCAAATTATCATTTTATGAATGGAATGACATACATACCTACTTTCTGGTATATTTTTCTTGAACTATCTTTTGATGATAACATGACATAAATCCCCCCCAGAAGATTGTAATACGATATTCTCTCCATGAAATATCAAGTTTTCTTTTCTCATTGTTGGCTTGTATTGGACACAATTGTGCTACACGTAGCTTTTATCTGAATATGTTACAACTACGCTTTATTCTACCTGGTGGATGTTTTGATAGGTGAGCTCGAATAGCTAAAAAGGATTCAAGTTTCACGGAGGATGTTTATTGCAGGGTCGTCAGTTGCGTGATCCACGATTGAATTATCTCCGACAGTCGCCTGTTAGATTGCAGAGCCATCTATCCTTACAGAGAAGATTATATAGGTTTGCAGAGCCTAAAGTGCTTTATTACTAAATGATTCCAAGAAGCGTGGGGTCTTAGATAACACTTGATTGGTTAATGTAGGCAAAGGGTGAGCTTCTCTCTTCTGATTGAGTTATTATGTCCTTGAAGATGTTCGCAGATTCTTTTCCGGAGGACATGTGCCCGTGATAATCACTCTATGAATTTCTATGGTTAGAGATGACCCTCACTCACTTTGCTGAAAGACTTATCTGGGAAGGTAATGGGTTACAGAGATAAGGAAAGCTGTCTGTGATGAATTTGGAACTCTCCAGGCTATATGCTGTGGCTACATTTTCTGTATGCAGATGACCAATAGGTTTTTTACAGCTTGCTAAGGTAACTGACATTCTTTACCACTGCACTAAGGACACCTTAGTAACCTATTATCACCTGAGTTCTCAGTGAAAAAGACATCAGGAATATTAAAGAATTCTTGTTGGTAATTGTTTGACATGTTGTCTCTGTCTTTACAGTATTATCCTCCTTTAAAACATATGTTCTCAATTATGCACTATTGTCTCTGATAATATTAAGCTCTCAATTATAGTTATTCTTATATGCAGGATACCTAAGAGTCTTTAACTTTACCTTAGCAATCTCAGTCTTTTTAGTGCTAAGGTGGAAAAATATCAAGAGAATATCTGGAAGGATTCTAGCTTTTGAAGATATTTTGAGACTTTGCTATTGTTTTAGTCTTCTTATTCAAATTTTGAATTTCAAATTTTCCTCAAATGTATTTTTATAGTATGAAAAAAATGTTAATTTAATGAATTGAAAACAGCATTGACTGTACATCGATACAAATTTTAAATAAATTATAATTAATTTTCCTGACCAACAACTTCACAAATTTTATTTATAGATAAACACTCACATTAGTCAAAAGACTTTGCGTTACATTGTATAGGATATTAGTTTCATTTTAAATTCGTTAACATTTTCACACCAAGTTCACCTGGACAATCCCCATGCAGGTATCAAGTTTTATTAACAACAGCTTGCATTTCATGACGTCTTGATCCTCCATAGAATTTCGGGAAAGAGATATTAAATTTTGAGTTGTTCATCTTGTCTACGATTAAAGCATTCCTGACCCCTAGATTCCGCTCATCATGCCAACAGGGACAGCATTTTTAAAACAAATTGATTGGATATGGGACTGTCCTGGGAGTTTTTATGTCGTCTCAGCCAAAATGTCTTGTCATAAAAGTGACATTTTGTGGGTTAGATTGAGGACTAATATTGAAGCTTTATATTCGAGATTAGCATCATAGTTTTCTATGCTTATAGATTAAATTCTGACACTTTTGTCACTGCTGGTTTGAATATCATTGACCTTCTTGAGAGGTGTATTGAGAATTTTATTGGTTTGCAGTTTTAACTGTTGCAGATTATATGTGCAATATTCATAAAATACTGTTAACTTGAGTTGGAATTATTTTTCAGACGTGTTCAGCCTGTTAATTTGAATTTGACCTGAAAATAATATAGATATGTTGATGTTCTTGTGCTTGATTTAAGGACGTTTATATATCGTTTATGTTTGACTTTATATTATAGTGCTTCAATTGAAAAGAAATTGTAGTTATGATATATATCAACATGTTAAAATTTATATCGGTTTATAATAAAAAAATGTTTGAAATTTAGATTAATTTTTAATGTCATATTATAACCATGATATATTTGCATCTATACTTGATATTTCAAGTATGTCTAAGCTATCAATCAGTTATTCAATTTAGGGTAAAAAGTTACATACTAAGTGATATGCTACTTTCCTACTTACAGTTTGTTATTTTTTCACCAAATTAACGTCCTCCTTGAGTGAGAGCTCACAAGCATTTCTTATCCATTAGCCATTCCTGACAACTAATGAAAGATATTTGTTGATTGCAGATCTTCTGATGGTTTTGTAGGAGAATGAAGCAAAATCTAAGGAGACTCTAGGGAGAAAGAGATAAGTGGTAAGTAATATACTACTCGGTATTATAGATGAGGTAAGTGGTGAGGAGGATAGTCTAATGATGCCTTGTTTACTCAACCTGCTGTCCTTTGTACACTAATAGATCTTAAACAAATTGATTGTTAATTAACTTTCCCCAGGGACATTTTTTATTGAATAAAAGGTTTATAAAAACATGGTTAATGATTGATGATTTGATGAATGATGATAGTGATGATGATGATGATGATGATGATGATGATGATGATGATGACAATGATAATGATTTGATGAATGATGATAGTGATGATGATGATGATGATGATGATGATTATGAAGCTGAAGATGATGATGCTAGTTAGATGGTTGGCCTCATGTAGATGATTTATATGATTATAGCAATGATGTCAACACTGAAATTGATCATCATTGTTATTATTACAAGTTAAATTATTTGTGTTTTATGTCCAACATTATTAGAAACAAAGTGTCATCTGAACATTATTGGAAACAAATTAAGTTTTTTCTGAATTAAATTTTGCTTTCATTTTTGGATCAACAATCTTAGAAAAATATTTTAAAAATCAACTCATCGTTTTTTCCATCCTTTAACAAACTATCAGTCAATAAATATTTGTTTCATTCAGGTTGTCAGACCTAATAACCTTCCATGTGTCCACAGATCAATAAGTCCAAAAGTAACACTGATATTGTCCTGATTAATAGTTCTTTATGCATGCTCCATGAGGCGTTAAATCACCGAACATCAGTTGGGTTATTCACACGACCCTGCGCAATTTGATGAACATATGAGCTTCATTTGTTTACAAGCCTAAACGCTGGTACTTAACCTCTGTGCATATACATCTATAAACTGACCGGTAATTAGGAAGTCTGGTCATTTTGGACATTGATAATAAGATCAATGACCATCACTCAATTGTCCCTCCCACTCGCGCTCACGCTTTTGGGAAATAAAGTTGCGAGGTCTGGTCATCTCGGACATCATGTTACAAGATCAATGTCCGTGATAGATTGTCCAGTTCTCTCCGACTCATGCTTTAGGGAAATAAAATTAACACTGGACAATGGATTCTGTCTGTGTAGTGTGTTTTATGTGGCAAGAATTAAGCTTTTGTAGTTGAATCAGACAAGGTTGACGCTTAGCACCCACCTTTTTGACCTGAACCTCTATTCTATTAATACCAAGTGGTCATTGAGCTCTTTGTGGTGTTTGAAGGTCATGATATTCTGTCCAATGGCCTGTTTTATAGAAGTTGACCTAAGTCCAGATCATAACCAGTAGTACCATTTTACTAAGGAACCTTTATCATATTAAAATGTTGATATTTTATTTTTCCTTTAAAGTAAGTTAAAGGTCCTAAGAACTAAATGGTAATATGTACAATACACACTACATTTGCTTTCTTGGTCACTCTTTATAAAAGGGAAAAAGAACTCATTTTCCTTTCTTTTATATATTTTACTTCGAGCTAAAACCTTTACTATAATCTTGTTATCATTGCTCAAGCTTCATTTATTATCTTGGTCACTTTGTAAACTAAGTTGAATGTTATTGTGGCACCTTATACAAACTGAAGCACAAGACTCAGTAGGGAATGTTTGTTGTCTTGTTGAGACTGTTAACTTGGTTTCAAGGGGAATGTTGGTCCCTACTCAGGAATCCCCTTTAGGGGCTTCAAGGTCCACTTGTTATTTTGGTCATATCGTGACATATAAAGAATTTACTTTTAGATGTACATTTATATTAAACCATGATAAATTATCTACATCACATGATTTTGTTTTAAGAAAAAAGATCCAAGAAGTAGATCCATAAGATTGATGTGAATTTAATAGAAATGGAATGTGTTAAACTATTTATGTCCAAAAGATGGAACTAATTTCCCCAAAGTCAATACTTATACCTCAATGCAACCAAACCTTAACCTTATTTGTGTTCATTGGTTTCATGTCTATAGTGCCATAATCAAATAATAATTGGAAAATAGACAGTTAATACTTTGACTGTTGAAATAAATAGTGCCATACCAGTATTTGAAGCCAATGTCCAGAAATTCAAGCTTAAACATTTAAAATCAAGGATAAACACTGACTAAACCTAAGCGATCTTAAAATAGGAGCCCAGCAGGTAAAAAGAAAGCAGAATTACCCACAACATGATGATTTTATTCCCTTCAATATCCATGTTGGACTGGCCCTTTAATTTTCAAAGAAAAAATAATTATCCATGAATGTGTTCATGCTTGAATTCTCACGCTCTCTTGACTGAAACACAAACTGATGATCAAAAGAATTATTGCTATCTTTGTTCCCTAACTGAATCGGGAACGAGTTGATCTGAAGAATTATCACCGACTTGCCACATAGTTGGAAATGATTCATCACTTTTGACAAGCATTTGCTACCCCATTGTTTGCCAATATCTAAAAAGGGTTCAGAGAGGCAACGAGGCTGTCACGCAGCAATGATGGATATTATTGCACACTAAAGATCATAAGCTATACATAAGCCTGGCCATTCTCTAGTGTGTCTGGCGGCTCTTTAAATCATCTTCATGTAGGACAACTCAATTGAAAAAATATTGTTTTGAGCCATCAGAGAAAAGAAATATTTTTTAATTTTTTGAGGCGTGAGTCATCATTTTAAAAGATGATTTACAAGTTGAAAGTTGTCGAGGAGATATGATTTATGAATGGAACTTTTTGTCTGGCTTGCAATTTTTTGTGGATTTAATTGTATAATTTGACCATTGATTAGACAAAATATTATTTTCAGACTTATGATGTTTCAGGCTTATTCAATAAAATGTAACTATTTTTTTCTCTACAAACAGCTTAAGGCATATTTTCCATCCTGCCACCAGGTTCTTGTTTTACACTAGAGTTTGATGATAGTTTGCATCAGATCCCCCTTGACCAGGTTGACATTGCTTCAGATTCTAGTGCAAATTTCACCTGACTATATGGTAATGTAAATCTCCTTTAGTCACATAACTTATTTGTGATTATAAGAAAATTTATCTTTTCTTAATTGTGGGACTCATTCCTGCCAAAATCTTAAGCCTTCCCAACTATCAACCAGACAAGGATTATTACCATGTAAAAACAACTGCCCTTCCACTTAAGGGGAGGTAACTCAGGTTACAAAACTGCATACCACTAAAAATCTATATCATTTTAATAAAAGATTTAAATGTCTTTCTAAGTCTTTCTACTGTCAAGGAAATTGCATCACAATCCAGATGTAAGTTTCTTTACAATTACAAAGAAAACATGTGATTTGTCATCTTACATCAAATAGATGTTTGACATTGTGGACACTCTTTTACGTGTGAAGCAGTACCTGGGCAAGTTTGTTCTACTCCTAGATCCCAGTGCTAACACCTGTCTCCGGCATCTAAACATTCTCTTTGAGTCCATGTTGTACAAATATACCCTCACACAATACGGACCCCCCAACAATGGGGCTGCATAGTATTGGGTCAACAGAGGCCATCCAGCACAGAAGTAAACACATCCTAGTTCCCATAGGACAGTGTGAAGGGCTTCGCTTTTTGGATGTTGTCTGGTAAAGAATTAAGCTAGGCTGATAACTACTGGGGTTAAGTTTATGCTTCACAAAATACTGCCTGGGTTATGAGGTTTCGGTTTTGACTTTTGCATGATGCTGAAAATGATTGAGGTGCTCTTTGGATGCATGTTGATATCAAAGTTTGTGGAGAAATTCAAAACATTTGATTTGTTATTGTTTGAACATCAACAGTTGTAGACACTTATATAATGTATTATTGTCAATAATCGAGATTTCTGAAATACATCATTTCCCGATATGTCTCTTTAATTAAAAAAAAAAATTACATGTTATGATTAAGAAAATAAAGAGCTTATTGTTTTGGAACATCTATAATCCACATCAGGTTCCTTATCATCTATTGTAGCGCAGTGGTTAGCACATTGGCTTTGGATCAAGAGGTCTGGGGTTCGACTTTATCTGCAGTAGAGAACGGTTCTACACGCAGTAAGGTTTGGATGCAATGCTACACTGAATGTCAGTGCGCAGTATCATCCATTGTTCGCTAGTTCCTGCCGATGTTTACAGGTTTCACCGAAATGCATAGCCACATTGGTGTTGTGGGCTTTCTTCCTACAATAATTCAAGTTGCTGTGATTATAAGTGAAACACTCTTGAAAGCGGCTTAACCCCAAATTACCTCAGCTCATTATCATCAATAAATAAATAAAGTGATGTTCATGAAAAAAGCAAAACAAGATGATGTTTGAGAAAGGTAGAACATATTGAAAGAACAGATAAGTGATGAATATACTGTTACAGTAAAAGAAAAGATTTCTTGAAACATTTCCAATTCACTATATTTACTCAGAGTAAAGAAATTATAATGAAGAATCGAAAAAGGATAATGAGTTCGAAATTAGAACATTGAAAGCAAATTATGCAATGAATGATTTTCAACATGTTTATTGATAATAATTACAAACTCATTTTCTGTGCAATTTGAAAGGACAAGAAATGTTAATCTTTGCCAAGTTAAGTCATGCTACATGACTGTATAAAATTGGAGCCTTCATTACAGTCTAGGTTCTCATTCAGCAAGTATAGACTTTAAAAATACTGTAAGACTAAGAAATAAGTGGTCAACAACTTATTTTATTATGTTAGCTTATTTTTCCGGCAATCTGATTGCATGGTCGAGAAGCGGAAGTGACTTCGCTCCGAATCTAATCAAAAGTGATATTGACTTGAGAACTAAAATTAAACATAATGACATCAAACAATGGTTACATGGCTTCACGCTATTGTTATCGTGACGTCATTTGACTGTCATGTTGAACAATTGATCCAAATTGCTGTTCATGACAGTAGTTTTATCTTTTCTTTCTGTTTATAATTCAAAACATAATAAAACAATTAACGACTGGTGCGTACGGTCAATACCTGTTTTTATAGACCCAAGGAAAGCAATATTGACCTCGGACGTCGGACTTCGTCCTCAGTCAATATTGCTTTCCTTGGGTCTTTAAAAACAGGTATACCAAGGGAAGCAATATTGACCTCGGACTTTGTCCTCAGTCAATATTGCTTTCCTTGGGTCTGTAAAAACAGGTGTTGACCTCATCACCTGTCTATAATATTGTATAGCATTATTTTTAAAAACATATTTCATAGACTAAGTCTTAGTCTTCCCCCAGTTGGCTAGTTTCTCACAGCAAATGTACCAGCTGATCAAGGAGATTCAACAAGTAAAGTGACTGGGCATGGGGTTCCTCTTTAAAGTGACACGCTATTACCATCACAAAACATTTGGCTTCATTCCATCAAGGTAATGGGCAAATTAACAATAGGTGGCTGTGTTAACGATAAGAAGATTCATTTTCGACAATAGGCCATCATGTTAAAAAAGTTGAGAACTGTCCTTTTTGTAAAGGGCTGACTGTTAACAAAAGAGAGCGACGCCCATTGTGTCCAAGCGGTCACACCTGAATTAATTTGTCAGGCTTGATTACCTCTAGTTTTCATTTCGTAGTGCGGAATTTTTCATTTCATGTTGATAGTGAAAATGTGAAAAGGTAAATTGTGTCAATATTTTGAAATATTTGAGTGAATATCTGTTAAATGAATCATTACCTTGTGTTGCATGTATAGACTGGATTTATTTACATAGCATGGCAAAGAGTTAAGTTGTTTGACATACAAATACGTGCACAAGTGCTTGAGAAATTTAACCTAAAAAGGCTTCTATCTATTAAATGGATCTTGACATGGGACCCTTATTGTTCAATAAACGCTTGGCATTCTTGACTTGCATTCTGTTTTGCTTTTAGCAGTGCAGTGCGTAGTGATACAACCATGGCAGGTAAGTGATTTATTTGATAGTTGGGTATTATGTTGTAATGTTTATATGAAAAATGACTTTCCCTGGGTAAATTGAAAATATTGGAATCTTAATCTGGTTAAAACTCATTTAGACTAGGGGAATCAAATGTTTAATATGTATTTATTACCTTCCTGGGCATACATATCCAGGTTGATAGTTTGCATTGGATGCATTTTAGCAATTACTTTCTCATAAAGTTTCTTTCTCCTTCCTAAACAATTAAGGTTCAAAGTGAATCCTGCAATCTCAAAGTGCAATAGTTTCAAATATAGGAGATAGCTGTGATCCTGAATATAAAACTGTTTAATTTGATCACCATCTAAATGCCTTTTATCTCTAATAAAAGTGATTATAAGTAAAGAAGATTGGTTACCTATGGGGGGGTGTATTGGTCATCTTGACCAGTCAGCTTTCTGGCCCCAATGTGCATGTACGTATTGTTACCCTCTGGAGGCTTGTTGTCTGATCATGCTGTGTTCATACAAACTCATACAATATCATCTGGCATTTCATGCCTCATATCATCATAAGCAAGGGAATTATACATGGTAGGATTCTAGAGGACTGTACTAAGAGCTTATCCTAATGTTGGTCAATATATTCCATAAAGTGGAAGTTACTTTAGTGCTTTTCATTAACTGAAGAGGTCAGACTAGTGCTTTTTATCGACAACGGAAATACTTTTTTGTTCTTTTTGTTCAGAAATAGAGAGACGGTATATCGAAACTGGGAAGTTATTTAAAGTTGAAGTAATGTATGTCTACCAAGAAATTTCTTTTGAGATAAGATCTTTTTTTTTTCTTTATTCTTTTTTTTTAATGGATATATGACTAAATGAAGCTTAAAAAGCTATTAGTATGTTGTCATTTCTGATCAATGCAAAACATTTTATTCTTGAAATAAAAAAGAAATTGATTGATCTTATCTTTAGACGTATATGATCTTTAATGTCAAAATGGAAATGAAAAAGCAAATGATTGGTTTTAGAATTTTTCATATTTGGAAAAGATGATTTAAATAAAGATTAAAGATTAGTTATTGTACAAACATACCTTCAAAATAGAAGTTTGAACAAACATTCCAGTATATTTTTATCTTATATCTTGTAAAGATTTTTACTTAAATATTTTCTTGAAAAGAACAAATGTTATAGATTTTTTTTTTCATTTCTATAAATAAAAGGAAAACACATACTGAAATGTCATTGAAATATTGTTTTTAAAATATCATTCAAAAACTGTTTACAAAATATCATTTAAGTTCCATTTGCAAAATATTATTGAAATGCCATCAAAAAGCAGCACATCATCAAAACTCTAAGACAAACATCTGATTGTACATTGTGGACATTTAATTTTCTGGACTATTCTATCTCTAACCGTATCATCAAACAGTTTTAGTGAAGTAATTAAGGTCAGAAGAACTTTTTTATTATGTCCACTGTACTCAAGTGGACATGTTGATTTGAACAATATTGCTAAAAAGTTTAAGCCCTGTCCACCTCTTGCCACTAAAATACCTTTTACAAAACCTTTTGGCAGCATAAGTCATCTGAGGTGTTTGTATTGCTTGTACCTCACCTTTTCATGGTTTTGATGTGATTTTATTTATAAATGTTATATTGTGTTACTTAAGTGATAGACATCACAGTTGGTGATATGTTTCCACTCGGGACAATTGTGATGAAAATTTTGAAAAATATCGCCATATCATTTTAGTCCTTTTCCTCTTCCTGGACTATTTTGCCTCCAGTTATTAACAGAGTAGTATTTCTGAAGTGGTTCACATCTGAGAGCGTACGGCGTCGGATCAGGAGGTCCCTGGTTTGGAAAACCGCCAGGGGCTCGGCAACTTTGTCTGCAGTAGAGAACTGTTCTACACGCAGTCAGGTTTGGGTGCAATGCTACACTGAAATTCAGCGCAGTACCACCCATGGTTCGCTAGTTCCAGCCGATGTTCGCAGGTTTCACCGCAATGCATAGCCACAATGGTGGTGCGGGCTTTCTCCCTGCAATAATACTAGCAGCCGCGATATAAGTGAAATAATCTTGAAAGCGGCGTTAAACACCAACTCACCTCACCTCACCTCACATCAGAGAAGTCCATATTGCTCCAGCAGGAATGTGTCCCTGGACTCAAGTGGACGAGAAGAGTTAACCTGGTTGACATTCTGACAAGCTTATGATAGCTTACACCTGTATACGTAGCAAAACAGTGTTAATCTCCTCAGCCTGTCCACCCGGGGTTTGGAAACAATATCTCCTCACACAACAGGAAGAATGTATAACCATCGGGTCTGTCCACGAGAACAACAATGGAATGACTTTGTTGTTGATCACAAAGGCAAGAAACAAGCACATTTGGAATTAAGAACCTATTGGGTTAGGTATGGGCACTTGTAGAATATGGAATGAGTTTGTTGTTGATATCATCAGAAATTTATGAATACTTGCAGATTCAGTATTAGAAAATTATGGGGTAGCTGTAGAATATGGAATGAGTTTGTCGTGGATACCGTAAGAAACTTTTGTATACTTGCAGATATGGTATTTGAAACTGATAGTATACAGATAATTATGACTTTAGTCAGCTGAGTTTTATGTGACCAAAAGCCTCTTTGCCATATTCAATAAATTCTTGTTGATATGGTGTTTAAAACTGATTGATATAGAAGATATATATGACCTTTAGGTCAGCTCATTATGTGTGTTAATCCAAGAGCAAATACAGAGTCCCAGTTGTAATGATAATAGATTCAAGTAAGATTACTATGTCATATATTCAACCTATAGACCACCCTAATTATCAATTATGATACATATAATACCAAATATTCCTGTATACCCACAGGTTCTCCAACTTCTCGTACATAAATAAACTCCTAGCACGGTCACACAGGTTATTTCCTTAAGACAACACTTAATTGCTCCTCTGAAATAGAATAACTCTTTAAGAACAAGGTTTTCTCACCTCATTCTGCAAAACATCAATGAGAAAAGATTGCCATTTTAGCAGAAAGTGTTTTTTCTCTCTACAAGAATCTTAGATCTAATTTGGTGATATGTTCCATTTCCCATTTATATTAGGTCTGCTTCAGGGCTGCATGTGTTTAAGATAAGAACTTTTTACGATTATTTCTTAAGAGGCTTTTGAAGTTGGTAAGATAAATGAAAATGATTTTTGTATAAACTTATTAAATTTCTTTAATGATAATGATGATGGTATATATCAAGATTTGTTTTGTACATCCATCCCCTCAGTTGTACAAACCTATTCACCAATTATATATGTATTCTCTCTCAAACCATCTTCTGTACATATGATTTCCTTTATAATGGCTTAAGTATATGTACGAAACATCACGGTCTTGCAATTAAGAATTAATAAATCCATATTAACTCACTCTCATTCTGCCATTAATACAGTCTAGGTTATAGAAAATCTAGACTACCAGTTACATAAAAATACAAGACCAAACAATTAACTTAGAGAAAAGCTTACATTATTTTATTGTACTATCAACTGAATTCCACTCTAGTGTAGTATTTGTATTAGAAGTTGTATTAGCATTTGTATAAGAAGTTGTAATAGAAGTAGTATTAGTAGTTGTATTAGTAGTTGTAATAGAAGTAGTATTAGTGGTTGTAAGTTGAATTAGGAATCATATTAGAAATTGTATTTTAAATTGTATTAAAAGTTGTATTAGAAGTTGTATTAGAAGTTGTATTTGTAGTTGTATAAGAAATTGAATTAGAAATTGTATTTGAAGTTGTATTAGAAATTGTATTAAAAGTTGTATTCAAAGTTATATTAGATGTTGTATGAGAAGTTGTCTGCCGCAAGGAGAGTATAATCTTGACGTGTCAAGTTTCATGTTTCAAGAGTCGAATATTATACCGGATGTTATCAGAGACATGACACTTAGTTATCAGATAATGTAAATATCCTCCACAAAGAATACCAACAGCCCTGAATCTTAAACAGGTTAGATTTACTCCCAGAGTTCCTTTCAGGTGAAAATTACAGGTGTAACATTACTCGTTTCACCTGTCAAAAGGTGAAAACGATATGGAAAAGCTGATACAGTAATTTTGAATAACAATGTGCTAACGATGAAGTGTACGAGAATGAAAGACTGAACTCACCTTTAGTTAAGGTACTTTCTTTTACTAAGTGTTGGATGTTAATGATTAAGTTAATCTATTTTCCTTTTATGATAAGGGTTTAGTTTTACGACTATCTTAATGTCTTTTCCTTTCATGATAATCAATGGTTGGTTGTTAACCTGTTTTGCTTTGTGGAGTTGAGCGTTGATGTAGAACATTAAACACTAATTCCCGATTTCAACGGTATTTTCTCTTTCCGAATACTTGAAATTGCAAAACAAACCAATCACTGGTTTAAGTTTTCTTTTTTAACGTGTTTGTTTAACTGAATGTAAAAAAATTTCATGGAGGAAAGTCGGCAGTTATGTTTTTGAACTCTTAAAATGAATAGTTAATTAAATAATTAACATATGAGAAGAAAAGCAAGAGTTAAATATGTGTTTTGATCTGTTTGAAAATAAATTATTTACAATGTACGTAAACAAAATTCTAGACTGTATCAAATAAACAAAAAAGTCTTAGGTGAGAATCAAATGTTTTTATTTAAGCATGAGATTGAAAAGAATCATGAATGAAGTGAGCATGTAAGTCAAACTCAATCTAAAAAATCCAAAATGAAAAATAAGATTGAGAAGAATAAAGCATCAAACATATGCAACGTAACTAAATATTACCTTTAATCAAGCATATTAAAAATTGTCAATCTAAATCTACAAAATCTACATTGAAGAATGAGATTGAAAGTAATTTCACAAACATATACAATATTTCATGTCTCTAAGTTCACAAAACCCTGAAAAAGTCAGCAGAAAGTATAAGTTAGTCAACAACATTTAATCCTAACAGCTTTCGAAAGTTCCTTTCTGTTTGCCAATTCTTTCTCTAAATCGTATCTTTGCTCACGATGGGTGTCAAAAGTTCACATTTTTGTTTAACTTTCAGATCGTAAGAAACGTTTTCAAGACAAATAAATAAAACTTTTGTCTGTTTTATTTGGATTTTGGGAGTCCTCTTGACACTGTGTTTGTTTTCTCCTCGAAAATATTGCCATGGATTTTGTCTTATCTTTATCAAATATTTTCTCGGTTACATTCCTCGGTGGCATAAATCACAGGGTTAACTAACCTTGATCTTTTATCATGGTAATGCTGATTTCTCAAGCAATAAATCCTGTAACATTTCCCAGGAGCAGAAAGATATGGTAATGAGTCGATTGTTGTTGAAAAATGGTTTGATAAGACTGTTTATATACAAATGCATGTAGTTATATAGCTTGTATCCTATCTTGGTTACAGTAGTCCGATTTGGTTAGTTGGAAAAACAAACACAAAATAAACAAAAAGTAAATAGAAGATAATAAAAGAATCTGTGATCAAAGAAATGATTTGAAAGACTTTTGAATGCATGTCTATGTTCCACAAAGCTGATAAATTGATAGCTAACGTTTAAGTCTAAAAAAGGTAGTAGCAAATTTTTTTAGAAAGATAAAGTGATCTCATGAAGAAAATAAATGTTGTCAATTGCAAGGCTTTTTTCGAATCAAATGTTCAGTACTTGATTAATTTGATGAACAAATTACATTTTGCATAAAATGATGTATATTTTGGAAGTTGAAGAAATCTTTTTTAAAATGTGCTTCTGCCCGTTTAAAAGACATTTCCATAAAATTAGAAAATGTTATTAAAAGAGATTTATTTATTTATTATTCATTCATTTATATACTCAACAAATATCAACCAATCTCAACCAATCTCAACCAATCTCAACCAATCAACTACTGCTCAAACTTAAAATAAATGGTTGTTCACAAAATTCATAAATTTTCAACATTTACTGACATGCTAAAATTGATTTCATCTTGACATTCATTTTCACAGATTTCCCATCTCTTGATATGTATTCGTCTTCCAAAAAAGAATGTTTAAGAATCAAATACTTAAAAAATAACAAGATAATCAAAAATTAAGATAATAAACATCTTGAGGAAATATTTTCAGGAGCCAGAGAATAAGTCTATCTAAATCTGTTTGCACTATAGCCCGACCTGCTTTAAAAATAACTTCGAGAGTTTTGAGATGACCCCCAGCAAACGAGAAATGTCAATGACATGCTGATGTGAGTAGGTCATGTTTGGACATGGGCTTTATGCACAGTCCTCTCTTGTATTCCCACCCTAAACATCTGTATCACACACCGTTCATTCATATCTTCATCCGTTCATTTGTTGGATCTTTCTGTTCACGCATTGAATCCATTTTCTGTTCTGTATTACTCACTTTTAGTCAGTGAAATATGAAGTTATATCTTTGTGTTTTGTACATTCATCACATGCTGTTCATTAATATCTCAATCCTTTTTTTTGTTAGATCATTCCGTTTGGACACTAAATGCATTTTCTGTTGAATCTTATTCACTTTTAGTTTAATAAAGTATGAAGTTATATCTTTGTGTTTTGCACATTATTCAATAGTATTCCCATACTAAACATCTGTATCACACACCGATCATTTATTTTTTAATCCATTTATTGCTTTGATCTTTCTGTTAAAATAATGAATCCATTTTCTGTTGCATCTTACTCAAGATTCCAAAGTTAAATCTTTTTGTTTTTCAACATTAGAAAATTGCCTTTGGAAATTCCCATGCTAACAATCTGTATCTCACACTGTTCATTCATATCTAAATCTGTTCAGTTGTTAGATCAAACGGAAATAATAATATTAAGTCACTTTTGTCGTAAACATAGTCCATCATGGACACTCATGTAATTCCCCCTTTTAAAGGCGCTAATTCATGTTTCCCTTGCAGTCATTGGATGCCACACCCCTCTTACACTTGATTGGTTTTTATGAAACACAAAAATACAACAGAGTTATTTTGTCAATTCAAGGACATTGTGAACTGTGCATCTATGCTTTTAATGGCTATCAAAGTAGCATTATAACCGACATGTTGAAAATGGAAGGTGCTTAATAATGTATAGTAAGTGAGGAAATGATGAAATTGATAAACAATGTTGAGTTGTAACTTCCAGATATCTACATATGGTTTGAAGGCAATGGACATAATTAATTAACCATGTAGGATGGACTAAAATGGTAGTCTTTCAAAAGAATAAATTATGACGTCCATCCTCCATGTTAGTTAGTCTTTAAACTTAATGAAATGTGCGTGCAGTCAAATCTAGTCTATACACAGTCATGGAGTAGGACTATATAAGTGTGGGAGTGATATTTAATATAGGAAGTATGCCATAGTATATTACCACCACTGGACTCAATACCTTATCGTGGTGTGGTGGTTTGTGTGCTTCAGAGACACTGGGAGCTAAGCCAGCCAGAGCTAACATGCTCCTGTTAGGGGCACCCACGCTGAACAGGTCCACGGGGTAGAAGCCAGACCAAATTTGAGTCCTTCTAAAACCTGCTGTCTATCTCTCACTATGCCTTTCTTTCCGTCTTTTCCCTCAACCTGTCATCCCTTTCTTCCTGATCTGTCCACTCTTTTGGATGCTTGAAATATTGTTGAAAGCATGTTAAACCCCAACTCACTCACCCATAGTATATTTTAATGTCTAACAGTGATATACAATATTAGAAGGACAATGAAGTGATTCACAGGAAATAATGACGTATATCCCAAGCATAGTTGGGATATTGTCAGAAGCTTCCTGAATATCTATGCCATGAGATATGCATCTGTTTTGGGGAAGTTTAAGCCTGTCAAGTAAGTACTAAGACATTAGCGGTTGATTAAAGACAAATTATCTTCCACTTTTTCTCTTGTTAAAACAATAATATGATCTATTATAATGATATTAGGATCTGTAAACGGCTATTAGGATATATAAATGGTATTAGAATCTGTAAACATTATTAGGGTTTGTGATTTGTTTTAGGATATGTCAACAGCTTTTTGGATCTATAAACAGTATTGGATTATTTAAACAGTATGAGGTTCTGTAATTAGTTTCAGGATATGAGAAAGGTATTTTGATCTGTAACAGAATAAGGATCGATAAATGGTATTAGAATCTTTAAAAGGTTTTAGGATCTATAAACCATATCAGAACTAACCAATGAACTGTGTTAGGATCTGTAAAGGGCATTAGGATCTTTGATTGTTATTAGGATATGTAAACTGTATTAGGATCTGTAAAAGGCATTAGGGTTTTTAATTGTTATTAGGATATGTCAACTGTGTTAGGATCTGTAAAATGTAGTATCTGTAAACCAAACTATTCCTTTATTTTTTCATGTATGTACGAGAGAGATATATATATGGTCTAATTTACTGTCTCCCGGTGAAGCAGGCCATTTCTTCCACCGTCTAAACTTTCCCCGGGGAGAAAATAGCCTAGGCCAAACTTTCCCCAGGGAAGGTTTGGCCTAGGCTATTTTATCCCCGGGGAAAGTTTAGACTAGGCCAAACTTCCCCCCCCTGGACTCTATCTTCCCCGGGGAAAGTCTGGCCTAGGCCAAACTTTCCCCACCCTTTATTCTACCTATACCTATTTTCTATTGTCAAAATTCATGGTAATTTAAACCCCACTTAACTTACACTTATAAATCATGTTCTTGTATCTATAATGTGCAGACATTATAACTTATATTGACAACTTCTCTGCCTTTCTCTTCTAACTAGTTTAACTTTCTAATGGGGGGGGGGGGGGGGGGAGCCTGGACAAGCTATTTCTTCCCAACCCTCAGTCTTTATTTATAGGAGGGAAAGTCTGGCCTAGCTAGGCTATTTCTTCCCCACCCTTGTTATTTATTTTCAGGGGGGAAGTTATGACCTAGCTAGGCTTTTTCTTCTCCACTCTTGTTATTCATTTTCAGGGGGGAAGTTCTGGCTTAGCTAGGCTATTTCTTCCCCATACTCATTCTTAATATATAGGAGGGAGATTCTGGCCTAGCTAGGTTTTTTTCCCACCCTTGTTTTTCATTCTCAGGGGGAAATTCTGGCCTAGTTCGGCTATTTTCCCCCACCCTTGTTATAGGCCAGAGTCACCCCACTCTCAAGGGTGGGGAAGAAGTAACCCAACTAGGCCAGTGTCGCCCCACTCTAAATAAATACCAAGGTTCGGGAAGAAATAGCCCAGCTAGGCTGGAGTCGCCCCACTCTAAATAAATACCAAGAGAGGGGAAGAAATAGCCCAAGAAGGCCAGAGTTTCCCCACTCTATATAACTACCAAGTGTGGGGAAGAAATATGGATGAAAGGAAAAACAGGCTAAAATCGTCCCATTTCAACATTCAAAACCCAAATCATATGACACAACGGTAATATCGAATAAATAATCCTAGCATTCATTCATCGTTGTTGTGAACAAACTCGGTAAACACGGATAAATACAATTTAAGAAGTATTATACTTCATTTAATTTATAGACTTGTTTATGTCTTTTCTTTAACTTAAATTTCCATTTTGTAATCACATTACTGTCATTTTGTTAACAATCTTTGTAAATAAATGTCTTCTGTAATATTTTCATTCCGACTCAGCCAACATTAACTATTATTAATTGTTCTCTTTATGGATATGTTTCTTTAAATATATATATATATATTGCTAAATGATAATAGCAAAGATACAACATAATGGATTCTTGAATAAGAAAAAGTTAATAGTAGAATGGTATCCAATACCAATAAATAGCTGCTTTAGATGATGATATTTTTTATGTTCACTTAAACTTTATATACTACTGATCTTTTTTATGATACAACTATCTATATAATATATAATACATATATATATATATATAATTATATAGATAGTTGTATCATAAAAAAGATCAGTAGTATATAAAGTTTAAGTGAACATATATATATATATATATAAAAATCAGTATATAATTATCCTAGATATGATTTTAATGTTAAGTTTCTTGATGAACTTATAACTTATAAGTTGAATACCTATTCTATAGATAAAGTACTTTATCCACTGATTTATCATATGATGTGAAGTTTGCTCTTATATTTGCTTTTAATCTAAAGTTTAATGGTAAATGTCAAGGGATTTTGTCGTGGATAAAATCTGTCATTTTCTCAGTAATCAGAAATATTCTTGAATATGTGATTGAGATTGGATGATAAAGAGTTTAAGGCTGTTTTCTTTTACTTTAATCACACCAACTCATTGAAGGGAGAAAGCCTGCAAATCACTGTGACAATGCAACACAGTGAAACCTTTAAAAGGGCACAGAGTATGTTGCTAATCAGTCTAGTGACAATTAATGGGTTAAAGTTGTGATTTTTTATTAAAAAAACTGGACAGTGGTGCATTTATTTATTTATTTATTTATTTATTTATTTATTTATTTATTTATTTATTTATTTATTTATTTATTTATTTATTTACATCAACATTACAGATACATTTATGACATAAGTTGCATTTATACTGTAAAAATGCATCAAAATAATAATCATCTCTTTTTAAAATCAAGTTAACAGAATAAATTTTTCAAAAAGGCAATGACCTTTAATTGAATTTTCAATAAGAGTTCCCTTGTCATACCATTTCTTTGTATAGCGTCAGCATGTTTATATTCCATTCTGGGAGGTAAAAGTTTAAACCTGCCTGGAAATTGTATTTAGTAACCATAGTGATGAAAGATTTAAAATTGATTGTTTTTAAATGTTTTATTTACATGACCTAGAAATATGTTGGAAAGGATACTGAACAAAATGAAGAAAATGACATTTTACTTTTTTCCCCAAGTGTCAACATGAGTGTTTAATTCCACATGTTTTGTACTGGCTAGTAAATGTTGCCTTCTATTTCTAAATACCCCATAGGGCTGAACCTACATAGCAAAGATCCCGAACTTTCAGGTGAAATTTTGATAAACGTCTCACAATCTTACAAGGATGCTTAGAATACTTAAAAGGGTAGTTGCATGTTTTTTCCAAATTTTATTTTTAAAATTTTGAGGTTTATGCCAAGTGTGTTATCCTTAAAGGGTCAAACATCTCAATACTCGACCTGGTTATCCATGGTCAAAGAATAAATCATCAAGCATCAAGTAAAAACTACTGGCAGCCATTTTTGTGTTGAACACCTTTTAAATTTTTGAGGTACGGAAATGAAGCTGCATAAGTGAATATGGTATTTTAATTCAAAATGCTTCTTTGATAAGAAAACATTGTCCTGCGCATATTAAATTTCTTTTTTCATTTATCTAAGAATCATGCAACTGTCCCTTTAAGGTAAAAATATTTTTCTTTTTTTGATGTTTGTCTAAATATTGAAAAACATTTACATCTTTTCCTTGAAAAAATTATGCTTAAATCTATTTATTTGTTTTTATAAAGTTTTAACATCGGCTAAGAATTAGTATGTGCTATTAACTGGTAAATTCATATATGCATATTTCTATCAATGAACAAGATAAGTAATGTACAAAGTTAATGTAAAAATCTATATGAATATCAGCAAAGAAATTTATTGTTAACAAAATGCTTATGATTAATTAAATGCTATCATTGACATTTGCAAATATAAGCACTAGATTAAGATAGAAATATAGATATAAAGTGTCAATTACTTTAGCCAAACAAAGGTCAGTTCTATTAGTATGGATAAATATCAGAGGTGAAAAACTCGCTGTGTGGATATTTCGATTACTGTATGCCCATATTTACATTTTCTCTAAATCTATTTTTAATCTTTTAATCTAATTTTATGTATGTTTTCTGTATTTTGGTACTAATTCATATTAAATTTCAAGTCCTCATTTCTTTCTCCCTAAAATTTCCAATTTTCAAACAACCATGCATGTTCTAAGTAATCCAAAATTGATTTCATGCTCAAGCAAAATATTCAGGAAATAACATAAAAAACAAATTACAAACTTTCAGAATGGAACTAAAATGTCAAATTGAAAATATTTCATGGACAAAAATGTCAATGTGAAAATATTCAAGAAAAGTGAAAAAAGGAAATTGAAATGATACAAAGCCAATTTAGGTTTTTTTTGTCTCTGGAAAATATTTTCTACCTCAGAACTGCATAACAGCTAACCAATCAAATTCCTGCTCTGAAAATGGTTATGGTTATATTTTTCCCATAGAAATATTTTTTCAACACCAGTAATCCACTCAAGTCAATAGTCGAAATTCTTCTTGGGAGGAAAGAGACATTCTTAACTCCAGCTGTCATCAAAGTTCAAGATGTGGTTATTTATGCCCAGGCCTCTTTGTTAGGGGTTGATTTGACCCAAAGAGGCTTGTTCTGCCACACCCCTTTTGAAAGCCACACCCATTTTCTTAGGGTAAGGACCATGCAGTTGGGAAAAGATTTACAGTTCTGACCTGGAGTTACCTGATGTTATCTTACCTGAACGCTCGTTAAAGTGAAATTTTACCTAGTTGGAAATATTTTGTTGGAAATTCCCTAAGGATTGAGTTTGTGAGTTTGTGAGAATATATATTACCAGAGTGGTGAGTAGTTTTAGAAATATTTGTGATCTTTAAGTTGTATAAGTTTAAACAAAATATCTTTTGTGATTCACAGGAAAACTAAGTAACAAATTGAAAAGTAGGTATGTGATTAATAAAGTATTTGTTGTAATCTAGACCAAAAACTTATTACATCAAAATGTTGTGTTATGTTAGTTTTTTGTGGTGAACTCAAGGTCACAGCGACCTAGGCATCTATACATATCACATTTACCACTAATGAGCTAATCATCATTAAGTGAAGTGGAACAAATGGGATGTATATTGCCTCTATGTCAATTATTTATAAGGTCATATGTTCTTATCTTAATGTTATCCTCAAAATGAATTGATTTTCATTTTAGTCTTTACATCTTTGAATGCTAATGAGGTAAGTTGAGAGTAACTCATCTCAAAATTCATTAGATGTAATGAATTAGTAATTATGGTCTAGTTGTTACATTCTAATGATGTTTTTAATTGAAAACAATTTTATCTTCATGCATATCATAACATTTGGCTATTGTTACAAGTTAAGCAATTTTTTATCCAATTTTTTTTATGGATTTACAACTTCTTCAATGCAAAAGTGTGAATTTTAATGTAGATAGAAATTCAAAAGCGATTTATCATATCTTTCCTACTTAATATAAACATTAGAACATTTCAGTTATTTAACTTCACATTTATGCAATTTTCCTAAATATTTGATTATCTTTGAAGTTAAGGATTTTTCATGAAGATTTTTAAAGAAATACTCTTGATTTACCTTAAAACGTTCAACTACTGAGTGACTTACTTATTGGAACAAAATTATTTGAGTATAACTACTATACTGTTTTTGCAAGCGTTAAGTGTTGAATACAACAATTTGTGTATACTTATATATACTCATACTTTACCTTGAAATTCAAAATTGCATAGACATTCACATTTCTTTAACTAATGCTTAAATAAGTATATAATCAAAGACAGGTACTCTTTATGTGTGATAATAATTAATGTCCCAAAGTTATATTAGATAAAACTTAAGGGCCTCAATTTAGATGTCTAGTATGATTTTCATTTTTATTATCTTTCATCACTTAATTATATTGATTCTTCTCATTTAAGAATTTTAAATGTCCCCTGGATTCTAAATGGATATTTGTGTTTATCAATTTTCATATTCCATTCTTATCTTAATATTGTAGCAGTATATGAATAAATATGCTTTCTGGTTAAAGATTTTTGTTAAAGAATTTTATTAAAGTGAGTCATGTATATTATTCATTTAAACTGTGGTAGACGATATCAAACTAATCTGAATATCATAGATGAATAATTGAGCGTCATGTAGAGGAACTCGATCCCAATGAGTTGATATCCAGTTAGAATCAATCATTATAGTACTTCTATTCTTTTGGACAGAATGATTTTAAGTTTGCTGCTTAATTAATTTTGAAATTCAATACATATATTCAATATTTATCTCTGCATTCAAACACTTTTTTAATTTTAAATACAATCTCTCATTATACCTATTGTTATCACACAGGGAACTTAATGAAAGGAATTTCAATGGCCTCAGATTAGAAATTGATTACTTAACTCCAGAGATGTTCACGTCATTACCACTATAAGAGTGTTCAAGGTCCTGAATCCACAGTGATGAGTGTTATTTCTCACTCTCGTGTTAAGTCGTCAGACAGGGTGATGGGTTAGGTGCTATCTTATCTATTATGGATGAGGACATTGCACAACTCGTAGTCAAACCTTGAGCAAGACACGCAATGTTCAGCAGTCATGCAATTATAAGCTTGCTTCATTGTCGTAGGGATTATTAAATGTGACTTATACATGCACTAACATTCCTTTTTTCATCCCGAAGGGTTTTTACTTGCCGTAGGTTCAATAAGTAATAAGGTTAGATGTAGTTCTTTGTGCTTTGGTATTGAAAAAGATTTTGGATTGAATTAAATTTTGCAGATATCAAAAAAGTACCTTACCTTGGTGAATTGTTTTTTGTTTTAGATTAGATTAATTCAGAAGTATATTTTTGTTTAATTCTTAATTTTTTTTAGTAACATGAATTTAAAAGTACTAGACTGGTATAAATGTTTATCCCTCAACATCCTCATAACCAAAGATGTTTATAAAGTTTTAATCATTTTTTAACCAAAAATGACATGCAATTTTAATTTGAATAATGTTATTGTAATAACAATGCTATTTAGTATTACACTAAGAAGCACATTTATCCTATAAAAACAAAATGCAACAATGATCAATGTGTATAATGAAACATAACCCCAAAAGTGTTCTCCTTTGAACTGAACCAAAAACAACACGTTTCTAAACTTCTAAAAGTCAGAATACTAAAGTAAAATAAGTATTAGACGTCTTAACATCCTAATGTAATCATAATCAAAGAATATACCCATAAAATGTTCACCTTTGAAATGAGCCAATGGACACATATGTTTCCAAACATCGCAAAGTAAGTACACCAAATTACATGATGTAAAACGCTCCTCAACCAAGAAGCATGTGTTCATTTATCTCCAATGTTGAAGATGTTGAGGACCACTCTCCACACATATGGATGAACTTAACGTAGCCTGTACTTCCGCGCTGGGGTCACGCTGCATGAAGCATGTTTAACCTTTCTGTCAGATCATGCCACAAACAACGAGATGAACTTTGGACAGACGATTTCTACACATCCTGTTTACCTTTCTATCTATTTATGTCAGACTAATATCCCATTTGCTTCGTAATTAACGTCCGGATATTATAATTGTTAACATAAATGTTAGATAATGTTAGATTTAGAATGATTAAGAGTTTGTAAGAACTACTTACTCTCATGATAAAAAGCTTCATCAAAATTCTTCAAAGCCAAATGGAGAGAACGTTGGTTGGTTGGCGATTTTCACACAATTTCTTTTTTTAATGGATGCAGGTCAAAAAGGCAACACATACAAAATGACCAAAGACGCCAAGTCAAAATGGCAATATGAAAATGTGAGAATGTAACAACTTAGAATTTTTTTTTACTGTAGTCATTTTGACTATTGGAGTCTGTGGTTTGTGGTCATTTTGACTAATGGATTAAGAAGTTTGTGGTAACTTTAACTATTAGAGTCAGTGGTGTGTGGTCATTTTGAATGTATGACCATCATCCAATATCTGAGATAATTTCGCAAAAATTCCTCTCTTTCAAACTGCTCTTTCAACAAGTTTATTTATTCTCTGGTATCTATGTGCGTAAAATATGTGGGATTTAATTTCTAGCAGTGACAGTGTCTACAAACATTTTGGGTTCCATCTTAGGAACATTGCAGTCTGTGCTCATTTCTGAGGGAATTCAAATTAGAAATGACTTTTTTTGGAAAAAGCAATGAATCATAATCCAATTTCTTGACTGCCATATGTCGGGGAACGTCAGTGATTAAGATAGATTTTTTTTTAATATATATGCGCTTCCAGACAACTCTTTCAGAAATTTGCAATATTCTTTTGAATGGGGTAAACCAACCAAACTTTGCTTGGAATGCAGATGCTTATATACGTGACACGAGGTTTTTAAGTTCATCAGTTAAATCTCGTAAGAGAAGCTGATGACTTTAGGAGAAATTCAATATCTTCTTCCCGTGCTTCAGTTCTCATAAATGAGAATCCTCGTTTATATTACTCAGAGACGACCATTTTGGGAACATGATGAGGTGCGTGCTATTTCTGAGTCTAGACTACTTTCCTGACAACTCATAATGCTGTCAGCAAGGCTTCTGTTGAGATATACCAACTTTCAAGAAAATACCATTTCATGTGAAATTTCATTACAAAAGTTTGATTTTTAAATTCTTTGATCTCTTTTTCAGTGGAATATTTTGAGGCGCCATGTAGGATTTTTCTTACTTCAGAAGATCATTTTGTAAGTATAAAGATTTTTTTGTGTTGCAGTTATAAGTATTTATCCTTGTACTTAGAGCACATACAATTGTTTAAGAAAGTCTTGAAAATTTCAGAATTTTTATTGACATTCAAACAACTTTTCAAAGCTCAATTTTTGTATCATGTCAATTCCATAATGTTACTTTTAGTATCCAATAATTATTCATAATGTCTATTTCTCAATAGATAAAAAATAGTTAAAAAAAACTCTGAGCAAGAACTCTACAACGTTAAAAAGATAAAATTAAGTGACGATTTTAAAAATGCGAAATACTTAATCCTTTATTGCTACTACAGCTCAAACAACATGAAAAACTATTATATAAATGTTTTTATTAGAAGCTACATATATCCCATTCTAAATTTCAAGCTTTCAAACCAAAGGGGATTTTGTGACATTTGATATGTTTTTAGATGTTTATGCATACCTTCACTTCAAAATAACGAATGTGAAAGCATATCAAAAACACATTTACAATCTAAAAAGTCAGAAGTAATCTCGACTCAAAATAAACATCCAGGCTGTGTGATTTAAGATTTGACATTAAATATGGTTACCTTCAAAGCTTCGGAATGATTGGCTTACATGTTTTCCGATTCATATTACCGTTATTTTTGTTCTCGGACAAATGAGAGAAATGAAGAAGTTATTCGCAGAAGAGTTTATGGCTCGGATGATTAGTCTTTCGTCGTTTTGGAAATGTAAAACACAAGATGTCTTTCATGCAGATAATTAGAACCATGCTCGTTGATTGCTCGTTAGCGTTTGTAGTGGAAATATCCCAGTTATTTGAAGACAATGATCTTGTTGTCTGTGACCTAGTAGATTATTTATCTATCCTGTGATCCAACACGGTTCTCGTTAGGTTAACTTGGTTAGCCGGTCTATGAATCATTTCCCTTGTAATTACATAGACGGTTTGGATGCAAATTTGATGGCTTTTTGGTAACCATAATAATTGCATTGCTTGACGTTTTGGAGTGGTTGGTTAATTTCATATGTTTATGTATGACTTATATTTTTTGTCGTTTATCATCAGTGGTTGAGGTTTGAAGTTGATAAGCCTTTTATTATATCGTTTCAAAATTGTTGAAGTTTGATAATAAATTTTTGTTGCATATATACCTGAACCTATGATAAATATGGTTGATTGAAATACTATTTACCTGAACTATGTAATTTATTCATGCCAAGTTCTTGAGTTTCCCCGATAAGTATTCAACAAAAATTGTCACACCACAGTATAGAATACTATATTTCAGACTCAAAAAAATAATTTCATTTTGAAAAGTTCAACCTCAAAAAAGTGATTTAACATTTCAGACCCACCCTGCAAATAATGTCATAACACAGTACAATAATGTAATTGCTCAAACTTCAAGATTAATCAATTTTGGACACTCACCCACAAAGAAGGTCATACCACAATTGTGTAACAACCCACAAGGTAATTTCCCCAGGTGGAACTTAAGCACAGACTAATGTTATGTAAAGGTGTGATAATGAAGGGGCATCCCAGAGGAGGGTGACAGGATAATAAGGGTATTCCTACATTTATATAGAAATAAAGAGGACCCCTAGGGTAACTGCCCCTCCCCTGACAGGAAACCCCGTGACCATCTTGTCTTCCTTGTCACACCTGCTAAGCTTTAAGTGCTGTATAGATGCTTTGGCCAAACCCTCAGAATCAGACATATAAGTGCAACCTTTGTGACTGAGGATTACGATGTCACAAGAACAATCAGTGAATGGTAAAGTAGCACTGAAAGAATATGAGAGAATTAAAGTCTTTCGCTCTGTCAATATCACTTACTACAGTATGTGCGTCTATATATGAAACATGCATCAATCGTAAAATAGAGAAGTTGAACATCCAGAATATCTTGTACTTTATGTTTTAAACAATTAGAATACAACTCAAAAGATGCACTGTCTATCAACATATTCAAAATCGTCATTCAAGCATTCAACCAGACACCAGTGAATAAACTATTCAGATGTTCAAAACAATTATTCACAAACCCCTCAAGCCAAGTACTGGCCCATGGAAGCAAGTGAACAATTCAGTTATATAAGTGAATAAGTTGGAGCTAATCTAGATTGACAACACCTTCAGGAGAAATTACTGTTACTTCTCCTTCAGTTAAGAAGCTCTGGTATTCGTTGGCCCATCTGTAGGCCCAATTGTCCTGTTATATAAACATCTACTTATCATCTGAGTGGAGTAATTGTCCAAATATTGGCCTTTTAGTAGCTTGTTAAATAGAGCGTGCTTATCACTTGAATCTTGATGAAATTTGAAAGATTCCTGAATCTTATCTTGGTTCAGATCAATCTTTAAGTTATATATATATATGTATGTATGTATATATGTATGTATGTATGTATGTATGTATGTATGTATGTATGTATGTATGTATGTGTGTGTGTGTATGTATGTATGTATGTATGTATGTATGTATGTAGCTCTCTTAAGCCTCTTTTCATTTCAGAAAAATATTTGTCCACATGTGATTGCAGTTTATGAGTCCTTGATTTTGTTTATATATAAGAAGTTTATCTTTTTGAAAGGACATAAAATTTGGACTTTAACTTTCTAAAATCTGATCTTTTGATAGTTTCCTATGATTTATAAGCTCTTTATTTCGACAAAGTAATATTCCGACCTCCCTTCTCGTCAAGGTTTTTAATATTAAAATCATTGATATTATACTCTTGTTTAAAATTTTCTGAAAAAGTATGAAAAATTACAAACAAAATTAATGAAATAAACTTCAATGCTTAAGGTCAATTAGTCATGTGTTGCAAATATTCACCTATGATCGAACAAAATAGGGCTTGGCAACCTTGTCTGCATTTTAGAGAACTCTTCTAAGCGCAGTAAGGTTTTGGTGCAATGCTACACTGAATTTCAGCGCATGGTTTGCAAGTTCCAGTCGATGCTCACCTTTTCACTGCAATGCATAGCTACAATGGTGTTGCGGGCTTTCTCCCTGCAATGATATTAGCAGCCATGATATAAGTGAAATACTCTTGAAAGTGGCGTTAATTCCCATATCACCTCACCTCTAACAAAATATAATGTATGATAAGCACTAACAGGAAACACTGGAGTCCATGGAATAGTTCTTAAGCATGATGAATAGGATGTTTCTAGGAGAACTATTCTAATTCATCAATGTAGATGCTTAATGTGAAAAACCTCTACCAAAACAACCTGTTTATCTTAAAACAAAATTGGACATAGAAGGTTTCCTTGTAAGGTCACTATAAAAATGAATTGCCTGCCATTTAACTTTTACTGTAAACGTTGCCGGAGAGAAGTAAACAAGTAATCAATCATTTGAAGAAAAGTCACAATATGAGACTAGATACATCCCAATATGAAAATGAAAAATAATAAAATAAATATTGTATGTCATGTGAAAATAATCATGTTAGCTAACGACTTTGACATAAACATTACAAAACTATAATAACATCAATCATGTTATTACCCAGTATAGTAGAATAAACAAATCTAAACTTTGATTTGAATAAACCCAGTATGGTAGAATAAACAAATCTAAACTATATAATTTACATCAACAGCCTGTCATTATAGCAACATAACAACAGGTGTTTGCTAAGGCAATATGAGTTCATATCAAATAGAATAATGGGGGTGTTATCGCCTCTCCCTGTCACAACCCTCTTTTCAGTTTTGTAAAAACATGATAATCCCAGTCAGTCTTTTCAATTTTCTTCGAGGGTATTTTTCCGAAGACATGTGTTTGATAGGATCCTTGGTAGGCATGAAGGCAGCGAGGGGAGGATTTGATCATAATATACACAACAGGGGGTCAAAGCTTGTGGATCGCGTTGTGTATCCCTTTATTGAAATATTCATAACAGAATCTCTATTCAAAACCTGTTTAAACAGTCAAGAGATAGTCTCTATCGTTATCACTACTCTGGATTTTATGGTTGTTTTGGAAGGTTAAGCACATTTAAAAGATTTATGTAGTTACTTGATTTGATTGGATTGTGGTCTCTATTTACAGCTTTATGTAAGTATACAATATGTTATTTGCTTCAATAGTTAAACAGAACTGTTGTTAATGTTAAATGAGATAACATAAATTGTACCCTGAATTTAGATATGAGTTTTGAAATCACACTGATAACAGAAAGTGATTTTATTTTTACATGTCATCTGAAATTTTTTTGTACACTTCACTTTGGTGATTGAATTAAGTGTTTCTACCTTGATGTAAGAAGCTTGACATGGAAGGAGCAACTCCATAGAATGACATTTGTTGGAACATGCAGGATTAAAACTTTATTTACTACTGATAGAGCCATATTAGCTCTATGTTTTAAAAACTACAAAAAGCAAGTTAAGCATATAGAGGTTAGCAAGCTCACTCATCGAACTGGACTTTGTACCCCCACTCTATAATAAATAAATAAATAAATAAAGTAAATTTATAAAGCGCCCAACTCCAGGCACTCAGTGCCTGCTCATAGCGCTACATGGATTAAAAACACACTGCAATAGAAATGCTTCACTGGTTGAAATTAAAGATTGTAGAATTTTTGAAACAGATATGTTTTCAAAGAACTTTTGAAGCTTGTCAAAGATTGACATGTCTTAATATCAAGGGGTAAGTCATTCCACAGAGTTGGGGCCATATAAGCAAATGACCTCTGTCCAAACTTTCTGAGACGTGATTTAGGCACTTTCAGAAGAAACTGATCAGCTGATCTAAGAGTCCGAGTAGGTTCATATCGCTCTATCAGTTCAACAAGATAGCCGGGAGCAGAGTGATACACACACTTGTAAGTCAGAGTCAGAATCTTAACCCTTAAGATGCGGGTCCCGGAATATTCCGGGATGAAATTAGCTTTGCCCGCAAGTCCTCTTAGCGGGATGCGAGTAGCACACTCTATTTTTCTCACGCTAACTAATTATGACCGCGGGTCTCGGTAGCGGGTCCCGGAAATTTATTGCCTAGCAGTAGTCTCAGTTCAACGCTTGTATTTTCGTTCCGGCTGCCGCTAAGCAACCGTGTTTTGTTTCGTTGGTGTTCTAAATAATGCGCGAACATGCTCCGAAAGTTATGAGAGTATTGATAATGTTTATCGTACCGAAAATAAACGTTAAAATCACTCAATTTTTCCCCACTCCCCGCCGCACGTGCTAATAGCCTGTGGGCACTTTCTACCCTCTCGCACGAGCTTACCGACCCGCGCATGCTATCGTTTACTGAGACGCGTGCATTTTGACCCTATGCACGCCTTCCTATCGCACGCCCTATGCTCTGAACCCTTGGGCGTATTACAATACCGGTTGGATCTTTTGAAAGAGCAGAAAATTGTCTTCAATTCAATATAAAATACATAACTACGCCACCTGAAATGAAGATACAGCATGTGCCGCAAAAAAGGTGATTTTTACATATTTTTAGTTTTACACCATTTTGTCACACCAATCTTCACATGATGTGGTCAACTTATTTTGACAATTTTTATATTATAAGATAGAGAGAAAGATTGTCTTTCATTCCATGTAAAATTTGTACATGCGCAAAAATAAATAAAGACACAGCAAGCGCCGCACAAAAAGCTAATTTCTCTATTCAAATCATGTAAACTGAACGGCGATTTTGACATGTGCCTTTATTTCGTTTATATCTTCTCAACAGCTAGGCGTATTTTGAAATTGATTACCTCGTGATAAAGAGGAAATAATTGTCTTCGATTTGATGTAAAAAAGTTATATGCAGTATATAAAATAAAGATACAGCAAGTGCCGCAAAATTGCGACTTTTCTTTATTCTTTGTGTTTTTACCATTTTCTCGCACTTTATATCACATAAAGTTCTCGGGATATTTTGAAATTTCATATATCAAAATATAGAGAAAAGGATGATCTTTATTTCCATATAAGATTTGTATGTAAACGAAAATCAGTAAAGACCCGACGAGCATTGCGCAAATAGGCAATTTCTCTATTCATATCTTGTTAACCGAGAAGCGATTTTTTCAACTGCTTTTTACACTTCCTATCCATTTAACGGCAGAGCGCATTATCAACATTTTTATATCACAATAAAGAGAAAAGGATCGTCTTCAATTCTATGTAAAATTTGCAAATTACAATGAAACAATAAAGGAGCGGTAAGTGATGTCGCAATCATCAAAATCTGTTTTCAAATACCTGAGGGTAGAATCTTTGCAAACTATATATATTCCAAACCAAGAGGTACATATTTATCATTTTCATATCAACGTAAAGAGGAAATAAATACCTTCATTTTCATGTGTAATTTGCCCATATTTGCATCAAAATAAAACGTGTGGAAATTATGCGACAAATGTCGCGGTAAGGCGACTATCAAAGACTTTATTCACTAGCTATACCCACGTTACGTTGGTAATAACTTCTAATTACAGTGCAAAAGATTGTTATGATTTATTTTTTCGTAAAGAAGAATAAATTGCCTTCAATTCCATATATAATTTGCATGTATACAAAGCGAATAACTTGAATTATAAAATTGGAAATAAAGACAATTTCTGTTAAGTGTGAGTGTATTTTTCAGCGGGGATACCCCGCCTGCACGCGCTGAGCGCGTGCGTTTGCCCGGGGCTACTAGCTTAGTAATATTACTGTGGGGGTCAGAACGTTATCGGGATTTATCACTACCCTGCTTTCGTTATTTATATCTTTCGTTTAGGATGGCGTATCGTAATAAAATTTATCGTGAAATATAGAGCAAGAAATTAGCTTCAATTCCGTATATAATTTGCATGTGTGCACTCAGTGATTAAATGATTTTATAATGTTTGAAATGAAGACAATTTTTAAAATTTAGTAAAATTCGTTCCAGACATATTATAAAAATAATTTTTATATCGATGTGAAAAGGAACAATTCATCTTTAGTTTCGTTTTGATTTCGCGCATGCGCTCTTGGAATTTATTGAGTTATGGCGCCCGAATTGAAAACAAGTTTACTTCGGTTGTAGAAACCGTTCCAGGGGTGATAGAAATTTCATTCAAAGTGTCAAGTAAGTATCATCCATTTATAACACGGGATTCGCCGACTAGCTTTGTATAAAACGACGATAACGTCCGTATTCCGCCATGTAAACACGCCATATGTTGTTAAAACGGTCGCATCTGGCGGCGCTGGAAAATTCGGCCACAGGGGCTAATTGCGTTATTACCGTAGCGAGGCGAGTGCTGGAAAATTCAGCCACGGGGGCAAAACTGGTCAAAATAATATTCAGCAACGGAAGGGTTAAAATGTACTCTAGCTTGAACTGGGAGCCAATGAAGGGAGGTTAACACTGGTGTTATGTGTGCAGACTTCTTAGTTCTGGTAACAACCCGTGCTGCAGTGTTCTGGATATGTTGAAGTTTTTTTTAACTGTTCCTGACTTAGATTAACAAGCAAGCTATTTGCATAATCAAGTCTTGACAAAACAAGGGTTCTTGCCAGCATGTGTGCCATATCATGAGATAGAAAATCTCTTATTGAACCAATGTTCCTAATATGAAAATAGCAAACTTGACAGAGCTTGGAAATATGGTCATCCATTGACAGGTTATTATCAAAAACAACACCAAGGTTCTTGACACACTTAGAGACTTTGATAACGGAGTCTCCAACTTGTACAGTCTCTACACCTGAGGCCAACCGTTTTGGAAGAGTCCCTGCAAGAAGAGCCTCAGTCTTGTTGTCATTGAGTTTCAACTTGTGCGTGGTCATCCAAGACTTGATGGTGTCAGTGATGACTTGTGTTTCTGACACAGCATTGCATGCGTATTGGGGTTTGAACACGTTGAGCAACTGAGTGTCATCAGCGTACATATGATGATTGACACTAGCGGCAGAAAGGGATTTACCAAGATCAGCAGTATACAACGTAAAAAGGATGGGCCCAAGCACTGATCCCTGCGGGACACCATACTTCAAGATAGCTGTTTCAGACTTTGTGTCAGCGATACAAACTGACTGACTGACTGACTCTATAAACTACATATATGCAACAATCTATTGGATAAAATTTTTTATCAAAGCAACAGCTAGATTTTTAGTCATGCATTTTTGGATTCCTCTGATTGTTTATCAAAATTGTACTCTTAATCTTGAAACATTTGAATTATTGACACTAAAGCCAATGTGTTAAAAATTGCTTTGGAACCATGTGTAGGGTATGGATCAATGTTTCGAGAACAGCTAGCCTAAATGAAACTGTATTAGCAGAGGAAGGGTTAATAAATTAAGATCTAAGGTAAAAGAGCAAAGGTGAGTTCCTATCATATACAAATATAATGCTTTTGATGTTAACAATTTTCAAAATTACCATAGTTTAATTTTTCAGCATTTTGAAACACCATATGGTTGGTAGATCACGGTTATCAATACATCCTATAATGCGTGCATAGCCAGCAAATTTTTGAAATTTGTATTTCATTTTCAAGTGGCAATGACTGGCACAATTGAATTAGAACTATCATTTTATGTCATGATGGTGCAAATTAACCTAATGCTCATATCTAATGCAAAAATTTATAAATATATAGATTTATATCCATTTTTTTAAATAGATATGTGATTTAACAAATCCTGTCTAGTCATTTTATCATTATTCCAGTGGAAATGATATGTTTATATGGTGATATCTGACACTGTTTTTTTGAGATAAGGCTCTTTTATTTTGTATAAAATCCATTTCCTTTTTGGAGAAATCCATTTTTTGTTGCTTGGTATACTTAATTCTTTTCACTGTTATGTTTACATGTAATGCGTGCTACTGTGTAAATACCAAATATGTTTCCTTTTTTTCCTAAAACAGCTTTTGAATTCAAGTTTCAATGATCATAAGAACAATCTTTTCCAAAATGGATTTTAGACGCAAGATCTTTACCTAGCTGACATGAAAATCAATTTTAAATTAACCATAAATGTTATTTGGAAAAACAATGGAATTTGACCATAGATTATAATCATTCCTGTCATACCAAACCTGTTAAGGATAGATGCACTTGTTCCAGATAAAAGAATTACCCATGCTACTTTCCAAAAGACTTGTCACAATGCATTTAGTTTCAGGAGGTAAAGAGGGAAGAATTAAGACTGGGAGTAGGCGGTGATAGGCTTTATGCCTCGTGGTTTCCTCCCTTTGATACGTGGATAGATGTCAGACAAGATTACACGCTGTAATAATTACGATGTTGTGGAATTCGCTGAGAACATGTCATTAGTTATCAGGAAGGTAGTTTTTCTTTCAATAAGCTCTTGTCCAATCATTAGCTGGTTGGAGTGGAGATTATTTCACAGAATTTGAGCAAAAGGAATGATTGAACACTAAGAAAGATTAGCTTGCATATTTTTAACCATTTTGTTTAGGTAGGGAGGAAGGGAAGCTTTGGTGCTTATTGCTAACTACTTTTGAAAAATAAGATTGCAAACGTTAATTCTTGGTATTTTGGTATGTAAGAAGGATCAATATTAAAAATTGAAATCAGTAGTGCTTCAGGGTTATTTCTCTAGAGGGTAATCAGTTTCTTATTTGTAAGAAAGTAAGCTTCTCACACATTCACACCAGTTGTTGGAGTCATTAATTGTTATGCCAAACATCTTAAATGTTGCCATTTGATCATTAGACTGAAAAGTATCATTTTAATGCTCATTGGTATATTAGATAGTGACAATAATTAACTATAAAGTCACAATTATGATCGAAAACCAGACATTTATACACATGAATAATTAACTCCAAGGTAAGTTTGAAACTTATTTATCTGAAGCAGTCAGAAGGAAGTTATGAGTAATAACTAGTGTAATACTGAATAGGATGATTATATTTTAGCTCACGATAATGTAAATTGGATCAATGATTTTGGCTTTTTCGAGTGTTTTTTTAAAATTTTCATTAAAAAACAGGTAGTCATCTTATTTAAACATATGAGATGTATTGAATTTATATCATCATAATTTTTTGTGGCATTATAGGTTGATTTATATCAAATCCAACCAATATGCGATGAAAGTCAGTATTTTCAGAATTTTCAGTAGTTTGTTTATTATAATTAACGAACATACAAGTTTGTTTTCATCATGCAATGGATGAAGACATCAGATCCAAAGTTTCATTCCTAAAAAATCATATGTAATTATGAGAAAAAAGTATATTTCAAAAGAGACATTTGCTGTATAACTTCAAATTGTTCTTCATATGGATGGATGTCTAAAATTTATGTATGCAATAAAAACTTTCCTTGCCCCACACGTCTATGAATATTCCTCTATGAATATATTTCAAGGAAGCTATTAAGTTTATGATCTCACTCTGACAAAGGTAGCTGTAAGTGGACATGCAGGTTTATTTGAAGAACTAACAATCGAATAGGTATCAACTTTTTCTTGGATTCTTATTACTTGAAATCATCCTGATGTTTTTTTAGAAGGATCCCTATATCAAGATCCATTAAAGAAAATAATAATAATAATAACTTTCTTATACCGCGCATATATCATGCATGACAAAGCATGCTCAAAGCGCCATGAGTATTTTTACTTTTGGTGCTGCTGATTAACATTTGGTCCGTAAAATAATGGAATTGGCCTTCTTATAGCTGAAAAAATTCTTTCAACAGAACTTCATGAGCTGTTGAATGGCCTGCAAGAGCTGGGATTTTTTTCAAGAATATTCAGATATCAGTCATAAACCATATGATAGAGAGATATGATGCATAAGTTTTAAAGTTACTCAGATCAAGTCTGGAAATTGCATCTATCATATTATGTCTGCACAAACATGCCTTCCTAAAAATAATATCTTTTGTTTCATAAAGGAGATAGATATTGCCATATTGCCATATTCCAAGGCCTTTACCAAAGATCTCAATGAATAAGGCAAGTATCAAAGGGACTGGTGACTTTATGGTCCCACTGTCAGTGATAAGGGCAGTTATGAGAGGACACCAGTAGGGAACCATTACCACAAAGGATGGCCGTGGCTTTATCACATGGTTTAGGGAATATTTAT
The DNA here is from genome assembly GCA_921293015.1 of Phorcus lineatus. Classification (NCBI taxonomy): domain Eukaryota; kingdom Metazoa; phylum Mollusca; class Gastropoda; order Trochida; family Trochidae; genus Phorcus; species Phorcus lineatus. The sequence goes on from OV121094.1 coordinate 7,871,476, forward strand.
CAGCATTTTTCAGCTACTTGCCATTGGAATCCCATTAAGATAGGCGGGTGTCACTCTGTTATGTAGTTTGGTCACCCGTAGGAGAAGTCAGAGTCATTATCTACCGGCTATCTACCTGTGGTCGTTGCTACCTGGGTATGTGCAGGCTTTAACAACATTCTTCACATAGGAGCCAACGGTTACCAGAGGCATGGTGTAAGTAGTTTATGTAATGTTGTTAGATTTCGTTGTTTATGGATAAATAATAACATTTTATCTGTTGCTTAGGCAGTATCTGCATTCTTCATGTAGGAGCAAACAGAAACCGGAGACTTTGTGTGAGTGGTTGTGTAATGTTGATAGATTTTGTTATTGAATGAATGATAGGCTTATATCTTTAATTCTTGAAATATCTGTTGCTTCTAGGACAGTAACTGCATTCTTCATATGGAGCAAACAGTTACTGGAGACTTTGTTTGAGTAGTTGTGTAATGTTGATTGGAGGAATAATAACCTAGCTTTAACTTATAATTCTCGATAGATTTTGTTGCTTCCAAGACAGTTACTGCATTCTACACCTAATGGTAAACAGCTACTCGAATTTTTAGTGTTATGTTGTTAGATTTGTGGTTGAATGATAAACCTTCATCTAATGACTTTGAAGTAGTTTTTGCTGCCAAGGCAGTAACTGCATTCTTTATGTAGGAGCAAACAGTTACTGAAGACTTGGTGTAAGCAGTTGTGAATGTTGTTTGATTATGCTGTTTATGGATAAATGATAACATTTTATTTGCTGCTTTGGCAAAAGGTACTGGAGACTTTTCATTTGATAAATGGTAATATGTATCTATTGACCCCAAAGTATTAATTAATTGTTGCCTGAAACTACATTCTTCACATGGGAGCAAACAGCAACTGGAGATGAGTTGCGTTATGTTGTTAGATTTTGTTGTTTAATGATGAATAATAACCCTTTATATGTTGACTCTGAAGATTTGTTGCCTCTTAGGCAATAACTGTGCCTTCTTCACTCAAAAGTTAAAAGCTACTGGAAACTAGGTGTAATTTGTCATGAATTGATTTTGTTGTTTATGTTTTTATTTCGTCTGTTGACTCTAAAGTGTCTGTTGCTGCTAGTAAGCAATGACTATATTCTTCAAAAAAGCCAACAGCTACCGGAGGTTTTTGTTAGTAGTCATATTTTTTATACAAATATGATAACCTTTAACCTGTAGTTCCTGAAATATTTGGTACCGTTGAGAAAATCATATCGACAGATATTTCATTTTCATCTGAGAAAGGGTACAGATATCCCAAAAACATTTTGAGAAATAAGAAAAAGAATATTTTTAAAAAAAAGATTTGTCTCTAACACATCATAGAGGCTCAAGGTAATATTATTTTCATCAACTTTACTTGAGAATGAGAAAACTTTTTATTCCCTCATCTTCACTAGATATGCTACCTTTCACTTTAAACTTGATAAACAAGTTTATAAAATTGGTGTTTAAGCAAATTTCATTTTCATGTGAGCCAGTGATGCATACAATGTAAGTTTTATGTGAGTTTTAAAAGCTTTGCAATTTAGATTTTGAGTAGGAATAGGTGTTATTAGTATTTTATGGTTCATAAAATCTTTTCCTAGCGCCATGGTTTCCCTCATCCTATTATGGAGTCGATAAGCAGTTTAAAACCTTTTGGTAACTTCTATCATTAAAGAATAATGTTATTTCAATGTCTGATCTAGGTGAGGTTGGGTGAGTTTTGGTTTAACACCGCTTTCAAGAGTATTTCACTTATATCACAGCTGCTAGTATTATTGCAGGGTGTCTAATCTAAAAATATTTGGAGATGAAAGTCAAATGTTTCCTTTCATATGATGGAAACCTGTTCTTGACATATGTAGACATATGTTTATATGTATATTTGTACTCGGTCACATCAACTGCATAGACTTCAGGTGAACATTTTCTCTACAGATTTTATTCATATTAAATTGTTAAACATGCATTTGATTTTAGAAGTTGTAGAGATGATGGCAAACTTTGTTGAAAGCAAGAAATGATATAGAAATAGTGTGAAAGAGTTGCATCTTTCATTGTTTCATTATCTTGATTTTATATCTAAGTTGCTATTTCCTAGATAAAAGGAAGCTTTACCAAGTTTATTGTTGCAGTGACAACACAATAAGAGATCTTTCAATAAAGTTTTTTTTCGTAAGAACATGACCATGTAAATAATATTAAGAAAAGTTTGACATGATTAAGAAAATGTCTTATTATTGTGTCAGTAACAAGTCTGTATGTATAGTACTTCAATTCCTAAAGGTTCAATTATTATTCAAACGTAATAAGTTACAGTATTGTATGGTAGCGCTAAATGTACATTTATGTCGTCATTTATCAGAATAAAGTTGTAGTATTGTGTCGTAGAGCGGTTGACATATAGGTAGGATATCATAAACATGCCACAGATATCTACATTGCTTTGTTCTGTTGTCAGTGGCGGAGATCAAATCTAGAAATGCATTGTTAAAACATTCCAGCTCTCTTGCCTCATGAAAGGTTTATGCGCATGTTACTTATGCTACAAGAACCTACCTTGATTATCTATGTTTTATCTACATTTACCTGATAATAGTTTACCTGTGTCATTGATTACTTAATTACCTTGAGTATGTAAGCAGTTGTCAGTTACCCTCTGATAACATCAAGGTGACACAGTAACAACTATATTATATAAACGATAAGTCTGGATTATTAGTTCAAAGAAACCATTGGATAAGTAAGTACAGATATGTATAATCATTTTATTTAAATATGAATGAGTATTTAAATATAACACAATCATCTAAACTTTCCCTGCAAGGCATAACATGTTTAGTAGGTCATATGAGCCTTACAACATTTCAAAACTTTTCTGTACTTGCTTTTCGAGGCTGTTACAGTTCTCTTTAAGAAATCTTATCTTATGAGGATCTTAACTTTTTGACAAGGAGGTCAAGTGAGTTGAGTTGAGCTTTAAAACCACTTTCAAGAGTAATTTACTTATATCGCAGCTGCTAGTATTATTGCAGGGAGAATACCTGCAACACTAATTGTGATATACATTGCAATGGAAACTGCCAGCATCTGCTGGAACTAGCAAACCATGGGTGGTACTAGGCTGAGATTCAGTGTAGCATTGCGTCCAAGCCTATATTGACAAGGAGTGCTTCACCCAAATCATAAATATCACCGCTTAGCAGCAAGGTTTAGCACTGATTTAGATTGATACAAGTTATTTATTGACTTGCAGAGGAGGTTTCACTCATCCAGACTAGATTTACAATTTCTAAGTTACTTTATACTTGATAAATTTTCTCACATTGTTATAGCAAATGATAAATTCCAGGGACTAAGAACTCGTTAAGTTATCAAGTTTATATAAGTATAAGTAAGCATTGATGTAACCTCTCTCCCCTTTATCTGAATCATGATTGTGCTGATATCAGCAGTTGTATTGTGATACATTACAATGGTAAGTTAAATAGTGTTGCACAACATGATGTTGTTGTGAATTACCATTGTTTTAGGTTGAAAGGTTATATTTGTAAGGGTGTATTGTTTTGGTAGTATTTATGGTTATATTTTTCTACCGTTATCTTTGTTCATGTTAGCATATTCCCCCATCTACCCCCCCAATCTGTAGCATGGTTTCTAGATTACAAGAGATAAAGGTTCAAAAACTAAGAATGGCAATGTTGTGATAGAAATTGTAATATGTTTTTGTAGTAATTACCATAACGTTTTTGAAAAATACTTTGTTTATGTGTATATCCACCCTCCCCCCCCCCCCCCCTCCTCTTACCCTGCTTCCCCTCTATAAAAGATGACACTAAGAAACACAAAAAAAAGATGTATTTTTACCATGGTTTTTTTTGGTGTTTCTTTGAGTAATACCCCTTCACCCTTCTCCACAAAAAGATAAACATAAAGTTGACAACATGGAGAAACAACAAATAAATTAGGCTGATTGTTTTCCTAAAAGAAATGAAGACACGACAGTGAAATTCTCTTTAAGAATTTGTTGCCAATAATGATTGCGTAAATAGACCCTGATACCTTATACAGTAGCGGTATTGTGTAAGGTTTAATCATAGAAAATGGGTTGACTATTGTTCCAATAACAATAGCATATGTCAATGTGACTAAACACACCTGCAATATGATAATATCTTGAATGCGTTGTTGCTATAGATAGGACAATTTAAACTTACCGGTAGGAGGAGTCAGATGTATTTTATAGAATTGTTTACTTTCTACTTGTACCAGGAAATCAGTCTTCTTTTCCATTTAGATGAAATCAACAATATTTTTGCTTTTCATCAACACTGAAATAAAGATTTGACAATTATTTCTTATAATTTTGTTTACTTCTCTAAATATTTGCCAGCCTTTTTTCTACCAAGCTAATGATCCTATAAAGAAAAATATGAATCACATTTTTTCCAAAAAATACAATGAATTTTTTTCTCAAATTAAACAGATTCAAGAAAATACTGAACTGGTTAAAATTCCAAACTGAACAAATATTTTGAAAATTCAATCTAGTGATTGGGGCTAACTACCAAATGGTTTTGGACAGTGTTAGGTGTTTGTGAAAGAACCAACTAATCCTTTGTTTGTGTTTGTTGAAACTGGACTTAGGTGTTTGTACTTCTAAAGAGGGACCTTACATAAACAGAGAGAAAACACTTTAGTGCTCCTACTATATTGACAAATTGTCTTAGCGTCTATGCATTATTTTGTTACCAGGATAAATCCTCTTCTCGAAGCTGACATTTTAATGCATTTTTTGCCTTTATACTGAAGCTCAGATAGAGTTTCCTGTCCAGGCATATAAATCTGTATCACGAGTTTCAAGATTAGGATTCAAATGATTTTTTAATAAGGAATGATTTACTTGATGGCAGGTAAGTGTTCAAATACTTTTGAGCTCATCAATATCAGGTCTAAATGCCTTGGCGTCATGGCGGCAAGTTGAACTGTCCATCTTTTTGTTGTTGTTCTGGATGTCTGTAGTCAGTAACTTTTCACAATCTGAATTCACTGTCAAACCAAGTACCAAGTTTTACTAGTGTGAAAGTAAAAGTTTGCCACTTCTCCTTGTCTCCTGATTGCACTATAAAATCTTCATTTGCCACCAACTTTAATAATGTATAGAATCCAAACTGAACAAATACTTGAAACTCATTTTGTTGTGGATATCATCCTGTATGAACTCTGTAAGTCATAACTAAACAATTAAATAAATTCTGCTTATTAAATCTGTACTAAATGAGATTCAGATATTAAAAATCACAATCTCATTGAAATCAGATCAAAACTTGTTTCTCGTACCTCGATTCAAGGTACAGGAAACATGTTTCCACATAGCTGATTTCAATGAGATTGTAAAAATGATGGTTTGTTTTAAAAGGAGTTGAAACTCAAAATTGTTACGCTGCCATTATTTACAAAAATGATTTGTTTGATACACTCATTTAAGTTTCATAAGGTAGTTTTTTTTATCAATAACTTATGTAGATGATGTATTGCAGGTTTACAGTTTAGATATATGATTTCTCCTCATTTATTAGGGGGAGGTAACCGTGTAAAGGACAGCAGCTCAGAAATACATTAGTTGCATTCAAACGGCGCAGAAAAAAGGCTTGAAAGTTCTTATTTATTCATTACATATGAAAACATGTTACAAACTTTATGACGTGATATCATGTCCCTCACATTCATCCGGTAAACAAGTCTTTGTATGCAAAGGTTGAAATAAAGGAACGTGATATCACATCCTTCACATCCTTCGGATATAATTGCAGCTGTGGAAAGTTTGTCCCGTATGAAAAGAGTTAACCATGGTGTGTATTTCTCTTTAGTAGGAACTGTTCAGATAAGCTTGTAGTTGTTTACTAGTCAAGATCTTGAACGGAATAAAGTTGTTTAAATCGATCTCTAGGAAAAGTAAAGTGTTTAGAATGTTATTCTAAGAAGTGTTAAGATCTTGAAGTGTGAAGCTAAGAAAGTAAATGTCAACTTGATACAAACAAAACTGAAAAGTCATAGGCCTTGTTTAAAGGATTGCTCTTCAATGTTTTTTTATTCGCAGAGACTTTTGACATTTCAGTCAAAAGATGTTTTTCGAATTTTCACACAGATATTCATTGTATGAGGAAATTTCAACTGATTTGTGATTTTAAGAAATAGATATTAAGTTTTAATAAATCATATTTACTTTTCAGAAATTAATCTTAATCTAATGTCAAAGGATATCATTTTGTTAGACTTTGAGAAAAACACTTTCTGTAGTGACAAACTTTACTGAAATGTTAGCAAGACTATCTGCTTTTTTCCCCTCCTGTAATTAGTGTTTGATATGTTAAAGAAAATTAAGCAACAATGACTTTTGATTAATTCTTTTTTGATATGTTTGGTAGAAATCTGTTTTCATACAATTCATAAAATGTCGAATTAATTTTGATTAATTCTTTTGTGATAAGAATTTGTTTTTCATCCGAATTAATATCAGTCATGGAAAATAGTCCTTTATGTGAGACAATTTGTCTGACTTTAAATTATTTCAAAAACTTCTTTTGCTTAAATAAAATTAGTAATATATCTTATCTAATTTCTTCAGATGAATGTCTTTGAATATAAAAAAGCTTAGAGAAATGTTTTTTCTTATCTTCAACAGTAATGTTTTATCATTCATGTGCACTTTTACTAATTTCACAACATTATAAAAATAAACTATATGTGTGAATAGAATATCCACAAAATAACAAATGATTTAGATAAGACTATGTAATTATGACAATGTACGCCTTTTAATACTGTAGTAAGACTTTTCATGCTCATAACTGATGAATTGGTTTACTTCTCATTCTTGTTTTATTTTACCAAGTGTGCGCTCTAATTTATGTAGTTGTAAAATCAAAATCAACCAAAATGTTATCCTTAGTACGAAGTCTCAACTAGGTTATGCTATACGTTACAATCATGTACTGTTAACATACTTGTAATAGGGAAATGTCCCCTTGAATTTCATTGAAGAGTGTCCTGTTTTACCTCATTCTTGTTATATTTTACCAAGTGTGCGCTCTAATTTATCTAGTTGTAAAATCAAAATCAACCAAAATGTTATCCTCAGTACGAAGTCTCAACTAGGTTATGTTACAATCATGTACTGATAACATACTTGAAATAGGGAAATGTCCTCTTGAATTAAAGAGCCATTCAGTGAGTAACTGTTGTTTGAGTCATATATGCCAAACTTAATCAATGGTGTCATTTGATCCTGAAGTATCGACTGTTACCAAAAAGACACTTTTTAAAGCTCGTTCTTTTACAGTGACCATATAAAGGTAGAAGTCACAATTATGATTGAAAACCTGACAGTTGCTCGCGTCAAATAGTCAAACGTAATTTTTAGGACTTATCTAAAACTGCCAGGAGGGCAGTTAGGAGTTGATAGTGTTTGTTAGGTTATATAACTAGTATCCATGTATACTGGACGTGATATCTACACCTCTGTGCATTTATGAGGCTGTTTTTCGATGTTAATGGAAAACCAGTATTTGTCATATATAATGTCTTTTGGACATGAAAAGTTAAGATGTTTTGATTTTATATCACCACATATGACATTTAGTTGTATCAAAGGTAAATAATATGTTATGAAAATCATGGAGTGGCTCTTAAATATAATCATTTTAGTGACTTATCATTGTTAACACTGGGCAATCATGTGAAAATAGATGTTATCTATTAAAATATTGTATTTCATATTTGTAATATGTGTCCCATAAGCCAGTTTGCCTTGGCATTTCACTCATGTCTTTATCAAATTGATGAGTTTTACGCGTGAGACAAAAATAAACTATTAATCTCTCTCTCAAGGATGCTATATATGATAAAACAAATCTATTGTGTTTTGTATTGCATGTATCGTGATGTTAGTGAATTGTTAAGACTAAGAACGAATGTTGAATTCCTAAAAGTACCAAATTTTTTACTATTTTAGTTTGAGCCTGAATTTGAAAAGGTGACACATATCACATGAATTTTACTAATCCAAGGCCAACATCTCAAACGTATTAATAATTTATCTTAAGTACCAAGACAACGAATAAATTTGCATAGATTAATTAATATCCCAGTGTTAAGTATCAAGAAATATAACAATAAAAAAAACTTAAAAGGTGCATTAGTATAAGAGCAAGATCAAATAATAAGTTAAGAAAAAGTAGATAGATCTATAATTTACAGGTTTTGTCACTGAACACACAGTTTGAATAAACACACATATCTGCGTGACCGCCCAAGGCTTCATAGAAAACACCTGTGAACTTTTAAATACTTATGTTTGATTGATGTTGTGTCATTGTTAGGTAAGATGTCTTCCATTAGTATATTTACATACCACATGTCTTGATAATATTTTTAGCTTTAACTTTTGGTTATTGGAATTTCTTTTGTACACTGAAGTGATCTTGAGAACAAATGTGTATATGCTTTATAAGTGATTGATAAATTATTAATTTCAAGTAGAATATTTACATATAAAATAAGTTCAGGTAGAATATCTGCATTTTAAACAACTTCAGGTAGAATATCTGCATTTTAAACAACTTCAGGTAGAATATCTGCATATGAAACAACTTCAGGTAGAATATCTGCATATGAAATAACTTCAAGTTGAATATCTGCATAGAAAAACTTTTTGTAGAATATTTTTCATATGCTTTGCATATGAACTAACTTCAGGTAGAATATATGCATATGAACTAACTTCAGGTAGAATATCTGCATATGAAATTTAATAAGTAGAATATTTTTGCAAAAAAATAACTTCCAGTTGAATATTTTTGCATGAAATACGTTACTTTAGGTACAGAATAGTTGTGTGTGAAACAACTTTCAGTAGAATATCTGCATATGAAATAACTTTTAAGTAGAATATTTTGAAAGAAATAACTTCAAGTAGAATATTTTTGCATGAAATACTTGTAGTAGAATATTCTTGAATGAAACACATTACTTTAGGTAGAATATTAGTGTATGAAATAACTTTAAGTAATTTAAGTTATTAAGTAATTTTAAGTTATTATTCTATTAAAAACCTTTTTCTTCAATAAAGCATATGGTTAATCAAGCCTTGGATATATGTGGGCATCAATTTAACAGTTAAAGTTCCTTTGTATATAATGACTTTTTCTTGTACAGCAAAGGTGAGCAACAATTATGATGGTACTAGGTGCTATAATAATGAATTATTATTATTATTATTATTATTATTATTATTATTATTATTATTATTATTATTATTATTATTATTATTATTATTATTATTATTATTGATTTGTTTGAATGGTTCAAGAACATTAGTTTTGCTATTGGATGAATAATAATGTTTGTAGATTAAACTCTAATATCAAATAAACAATATATACATAAGATACAATAATCACCTACTCAGATTTATAATCTCTCTAATGATATGTTGATTAGCTTCAAAATATCATTGCCACTTACCTTATCACTTTCATGTGAGAGATTGAAACATTAAAAACTGTTAGTATATAGTCCTAAAGAAGTAAAGGAAAGAGAGTCCATTTTGATCGGTATGATGATGCATGGGTCATGAGTGATATTTTTATCAGGAAAAAAGTAACCTAAATAACTTCTCTATCAAAAAACATAGATAATCCCTTTCAAGCCATGACAGAAATTCCATACCTTTAGTGTCAGGTGAGATAAGGGTATTTCTCTTATCACAGATTAAACAAGAAGAACTCTTTTCACTATCACCATCAGGTAGTTTTATACTATTCTACCTCTATAATCAGAAGACTTTATACCACATAGTCACATCTGATAACAGGCCAATTCAAATGTGATAAGACGAGTTTCGCTTACACCGAGATCTACCTGGTGTAACAACACATATCACGCCGTGCATGGAAATGAAGATTTGAAGGTCAGGCAAAGTTTGCAAAGCCCGCTGAACTCATAGGTGTACTTCATGCCGTAATGGGGCGTAATGTCCGACCAGCCTATCAACAAACTCTTATTGTGGGCATTTGTTGAAACAGCAAGTAAAGATTGGACATGATTTGTCAAGCATGCCTGTGAGGATATTTGAATCAGGTCGCTTCAGTATGTTTATGAACCTGCATTGTGCCGTGGGCAGTCAAGTGTAAAACAAACTATTAGGTCACGCCTGGGCCGTTGCGCTCGCTGGGCTGTTAAAGTGTGACTGAGTTAGACGGTGTTGGGCTCTGTTGACGAGAGGTGGTGTATGTTATGGGTAGGAGAGAGTCCGCACAGGACTACCGTGTGATGGGAAAGTCTATGCAAGTATGTAATCGGTTCTAACCGTGGATTACTTTGTGAAGGTTTGTACGAATGTTGAAAGCTACACTGGATGTTGTGAGAACGTGACTGCAGTTCTTTGTGTTAGAAAGAGTCCATGTGACAGGGAGGGGATGTGTATCAGCTGCCGTGTGGTTTAGCCATCGAGGTATGATCAGTTGCTCTACATTTTGGTGGTAGGGTGTAAACACTAAACTGAGTGAAATATTGTGTCAGGAACAGTCCATATGACATGTTGTGTTTAGGATCAATGCGCTGTCCGAATGAGGTATGTTCAGTAGCTTTATTGATTGTTTGGGTATTCTCTTTACATTACACAGGATGATTACATCTGCAGTATGTTAGTGATATGGTCAGTGGGATAAACTGTTTTTAGCTTTCATGTGCCGTTGTAGATAAGTTTGGTAGCTCTCCTGTATGTGAGGGTATTCTCTATACACTATGCATAAACATTAAGTGAAACGTTGTGTTAGTATCAGCTCATGTGATAAATTGTTTTTAGCTTTCATGTGCTGTTAGTTGTAGGCAAGTTTGGTAGCTCTCCAGTATGTGAGGGTATTCTCTATACACTATGCATAAACATTAAGTGAAACGTTGTGTTAGTATCAGCTCATGTGATAAATTGTTTTTTAAGCTTTCATGTGCTATTAGTTATGTCAGTTCAGTAGCTCTCTTGTTTGCGAGGGTATTTTCTACACACTACACTGGACGCATACACATTATTGTCCATATGATACACTGTTTTTTTTAGTTTTCATATGCTTTTAGTAGCGAGATAAGTTCAGTAGCTATCTGTTTTTTAAATATTTTCTGTACAATACACTGGATGAATAAACATTTAGCGAAAAGTTTTGTTAGTACCAGTCCATCTGATACTCCATCTGATACTCCACCTGATACTCCATCTGATACTCCATCTGATACTCCATCTGATACTTCATCTCCACCTGATACTCCATCTGATACTCCATCTGATACTCCATCTGATACTCCATCTGATACTCCATCTGATACTCAATCTGATACTCAATCTAATACTCCATGTTGCTTTGATTTGCATATGGTGGAAGGTGGCATACAAATTTAGTGAAACATTGTGTTGGTATCAGTCCATGTGATAAAGTTTTACAGTTGCCATTTATGTATGTAGTAGATTGAGTTACCATCAGAGGGTCCAATATAGACTGTTTTGAAACTTTTCTTTTATTTGCATGTGCTGTAAGACGGCGTATTTATTGAAACTTTGTGTTAGTATCAGTCCATGTGAAACATTGTATGTGCATTAGATTGAGTAACTATCTGTCGAGTCTAATTGGATGGGCTTTTTTGAAAAACTGTTTGGATTGGTGCCAGGATTTGACTAACTCAGATTTGACTGGACTTGGAAGCAAATGTGCTCACATTGCATGAATCTGTTATTATCCTGAAGGAATAGTACTTCGATGCAGCCCTTTAAGAGATCTGCTTGACTGTATAGGTCTATACTTTACCCGTTTTCCGTTACCCTTTTGTACAGCTGGGTAGACCAAGTGCAATGTGAATGAAGTGTCTTGCCTATGAGGTCATAACATAATACAATGACCAAGTCACATATGTTAATAGGAGGGTCTATTTCAAATGCGACAAAATTGTTTTGTTGTCCCCTACCTCGGACTTTAGTACTCAACAGTGCCCTAGTGATCAAATCCTGAAGTTTAAGTCTATCATGTTTCTGATGTTTTCAGCTTTTATTTGGTCGATTTCAAATCTGACTGAAGTACTTATAAGAGCCTTAGTCATCATTCTAAATCAATTCATCACAATATGAAACAGTATAAACCACTTCCTCTTCTTACGGATTATAAGGAGATGTTATTTTGATTTTGTTATTGTTGTTTGGAAAGTGCTCTTTGTGTGAGTCAAGTCACAGGGAGTATTTCACAAGTGGTAGAGAGAATTCATTGTGGAATATTGTTGTACATTTGAGATATTATTGGATGACCGACAAGGTATAATATTCAATGATATGTAATTTGGTATGATGCAGTTAAGATATAAACCCTCCTAGTAGGTGAAGATTGGATGACTACCAACTGATAGAACAGCCCCTTTAACTGATAGAGAGTGTCTATCATGGTCCACTGATCTAAGTGTAGAAGGATAGTGGACTGTTCTAAGTGCTTGAGTGATCCTCGTTAGACTCAGATAGGTAGCTATGGCTGTGGACTGTTGATAGACTCTGATAAGGCATAGCCCTTCTAGTTCTCGAACCCAACCGAGGTCATGTGACTGTCCAACATCGACTTCTCAAGACGAGCCGGACACTCATTCAAAGAGAGGCTCTCGTTCAGATTACTTCTATCTTGTGTTCCTTTCACCCGTTGATCCAAGTCTTACTGGCGATCTTGGATAATCAGCTGGATTTGCTGTCCGTGTGTTTCTAGGAATTCTATGTTTTGTTGGATTTCAATCTCCGTGGTGATTGTAAGCAGAGCTTGGTATTATCAGTTCCCTCATCAAGTATACTGAATCTGTTGATCAAAGTCAAACTTGATTAAATCTGACTCCAGACAGCTTTCATATGTGCTTCAATGAGTTTGGTCGACAGAGCTTGCTATCGCTGTAATTTGAGGCATATTCAGTAGACAAAAGTTGTTTACATCTTCAAACTGATACAGAGTTGGTTCCCACAGGACAGAGATTTTGTATAAAACTTTATTGGAAATATTGGTATTGATTTTGGATGTAAGGAAATCTTTATGACCATCTTCTACAAATCATGTTTTCAACTTTCTTATTTTTTAAGAGCATTGGCAATGCAGGAAATATGGTTTCAGATTGAGTGACAGTGACTATTAAAATGCATCTATAAAAAAATAATCATAATATTATTCATACATCAAGTTGAACCTTGAGCATTTCAGATAATTTAGAATTAACATCATACCCATGCATTTTCTTTCTGAAGACTCAACCCCTATTTCAACAAACCAAGATGTAATCCTATTAAAAAATTATTTGACAATTTACTTATACAACATGGCATCTCATTTTAAAGCCTGAAAATTAACCTTTCAAATAACATCCATTGTAACCACTTTCTTGAAAATATTTTTTGTTTTGTTTGAATGAATGACTGTGAGAGGCGAGCGATAGAATGGATTGTTAATGCATTTGAGAAGAGGGGACGGCAGGTGGCAGAGGGAATCCAGGGGCTCAAGTAACGACCACCTGGTCTGCGAATGATAGCACAAGTCTTAAGAATGTTTTTGTCGTGCAGGTATTGGCGCTGAAGCTAGCGAACAGAAGGGTGATGGATTTTACCGAGACTGCTCTTCTAGGAAATCTCTGCCGCTTGTGAGGTGATGGGCTTTACTTCTGTTCAATATCAGGTAGGTAAAGAATGTTTCCATATTTTTCCTGACTCCAGCAAAATGTCTGCCAACTAAGATCATTTAGTACACCATTTATTTAGTCCATTTTTCTTAAAGTTTCAATATTAGTAGTCAGCAAATTCGAATTACATGTTTGGATTGGTTTAGTTCAGTTCATATATATTTAAGAATTTGTTTGTATTTGTTAAAAATGTCATCAAATGTCTAAATATACATTTGATTACCAGACTACTTGATATGGGATAGGAAAATAACATAATCATATACATTAATATATGTTCAAGTTTATATCTGCTTTGAATGAATGTGCACGCTCAACCATAACCTCCTTATAAAAAGACAGGGTATTCTAGTTGATGCTGACGTGTTTTCAACATGTGTATGTTTATGTGGAAACAACCCTGGCGTGTGGCTTTAGTCTAGTGGTTTTCTATGCCAATCTCCGTCTTTCTGGTATCGTATCTTTGTGATTATAATACAGCCAATTTTGTAATGATATTTTACTTTAACCCTCCGTGTGCCAAAGACCTGTCTTATGATTCTGACTATCACTCAAGGGTCATTATCTTGTGTAGACTATTGAAATTAACATGAACACGTACCTTACTTCACAGCGTGTACATTATAATTTTGAATTGCCACCCTTCTTACTTGATTCTGTGACAGAAATAAGATGATATGCATTTGCTATTTTAAACCCTTTTGGTAACAATTTCTGTTCAAAGCATATTCAAAACTACTACTGCCTCTGTAAAGTGAAAATCATGTCCCGTTTTATTCACAATTGTAGTGATATTTTATGTTAACCCTCTGTGTGTCAAAGACTATGCTATTAATCTGACTTCACTCAAGGGACATTTCCTCTTTATAATGGTATTACAGTCATTATCTTCTGTTGAGAATTTAATTTAACATGAACACCAGATTTCACAGGGTGTATGATATAAAATTGAATTGCCCCTTCCTACTTGATTCTGTAACAGAAATGTTTCAGGTAGTTGCTAATATAGATCCTCTTGGTAATATAAGATTTCACAGGGTGTATGATAAGAATTTTAATTACCAATATCTTAGTTCATTCTATAACAAGTAAGATTTGATGAATATATAGATAGCTGGTAGAAAATTTCTGTTCAAAGAATATTTATAATGTACCACTGCCACTTTTGGGCAAGTATCATGACCTGTCTTGTTCACTATGGGAGTCGATTGTAAATCCTGTAAGTTGTCAACTCAGAATGGTTTTAACTAAATTAGGAGCTGTAATGGTTAAATAGAACAGAGCACATTTGATTAAAGATGGAAAAGTAACACATGGAATATGACACATTACTGGAGACAATCCTTGTTGGTAATATAAATATCTCTTATGGCTTGTGGCTTGAATGTGTTGTGCTTGCAACATGACTGATGTAATACCTTGTTGAAAAAGCTGAGGCCTTGGGACATGAGACAAGAATAGAAAAGAATCTGGGCTGAAAGTGTGACATGACAATGTCTTGTCATGTAACAACCATAGCATGCCAGATGTTTTTATGTAATCCCTGTTGTTTATTATGTCTAGGTAAGAAGTTATGGTTTAAGCATATTTTTATTTCATATGAAACTCAGAATGGCTAACAATCCATTTCCCTTATTTTAATGCGCTCCAATATAAAACTCAACAAGTTGGATACAGAACATAACAACGAGACCGGAAAATACAAAACTTATGAAAACGTGTTTAGGATATATCAGTGCATATGAATACATAGTGAAAAGGTTAAAGTGTCTAGGATAGAAGTTATCATTATATTGTGTGGTATTTATGCCTTAGGGTGTGGACTTATACCTGTGAGACTTTGGTTTCTAATTTGCACATATTTCACAGAAATCATAGTATATATTATCTAGAGTTGTGAATGATGCCTTAGGTATGAAATTTCCCTTTGACACTTTTTTTCAAAAGTTAACAGAATATCTAAAGCATATGAAATGGGGTTTAGCAGATGCCAGGTTTACTTTATTGATTGTCCTGTGCCGAGTTTATATTTTGCAAATGGTGCATTAGCAAGTGAAGTATCAATTTAACAAATGTCATGAAATATACCTAGATATTATTTTAATATATTATTTATACTTTTGACACCAAAAGTATCCTTGAAGGGTATTTGCAAAGTATTTTTTATATGATTCTTGTTGATTTGAAAATATCCTTTCATAGAAAACCAACTCAATAGAATAGTTTTTCAAAGAAACCTTGCCAGGATAAGATGGATGTAAATAAGAATTGAATACATTCTACGTACATCATCCATTATGGTTGAGTTATCCCTGTATTTCCTTGGGTCTCACTGGTGACTGACAAGTGACAGAGTGTATATGTTTTTGTGAACTTTAAACTTCTGGCATAGTTGATTTACTGGAAATGTAAATATTGTTGTGACTTATGATTTCCTTGTATGAGTGAGATGCTCTCTTGTCTTGACTTTTGGGTAAATGGAATAGGAATGTGCACATATGAAAAATATGACACTGCCTATGTTTCATCATATGGGTAAAATATTATTTTTATTTACAATGATACTAATTTCACCATTTAACTTTGATTTAAACATATTTTATTTCAGAAAAGAAAAGAAATTAGCATTTACTTTCAAATAAGTATATTTTTATATGTGCAAGTGACAGTTTTCCAACAGTAGCTCGATGGTTCATGACGGTTTAATCATCAATTATTTTCAAGCACCTGTCTCTGTAATAACTGTGCTTAAAAGAACATAACCATATGAACAGACCAAGATTTAGTCTATTAATCATTTTTTTCATAAAAAGTTTTCAAATATTTTTTATCATTCATTTCCTGGTTTTACTAAATACTAAACTTGCTGAATGAGGACCTAAACTGAAAGGCCAGTTACTAGTAATTGTTTTTTTAAAGATTTATTTCTGACAATTTTACCCCATGCCTTTGTTTATGGCAAATGTATTTTCTTCAGTGAGTCAAAACATATTACTTAACCCGGTTACCCGTATTCGTCGAGGATATTAATTAATTATCAAGTTACAAGAAGCCATTTTTCTGTGAACACCTTTTAATCATTTGAGGTAGGGAAATGGATTCACATAGCTTAAACTAATCATGGTACATTCATTTTCAAACTGCTCCTTTGGACTATTAAACATTATCTCACAGTTGAAAACATTTATTTTCATTTTTGTGAGATCACTCAAATCATCTAAAAGAACATGCTACTATCCCTTTAATTGCTCCTATTTATACAAAGTCAGGGTGTTGAACTATGATTCGAACAGCCAGATGTCTTTTCCAGCTTTTATTTCTACATTTATTTTTTGTATTGACTCAGAAGACAGATCAATCAGTACCCGAGTTGACTAATTTTCCATCAGAGGCGTCTCTGTGCACACTGTATCTGTGTCAATTTACTGGTGACTAGCGGTCCTGATGTCTGATGTCGACACGGAGTCTGTCTGCATGACATGATCTACGATCTGTGACACGGTTAGAGTGCGATGAGGATATCTTTGTCACATGAATGTTTTCAAGGCTCCGTTGACCCCTTTTAACTGTATACACAGGTTTTGTGAATTAATTGTGATGTATTGCTTACATTTAGGTAGACTCAAATTTAGTCTTTGGAATGATTTAATAATTACGGTTCTTCACTTCTATTGTAAATGTTGCATTTATTGCAAATATCGAGGTTGACTTAAATTTAGTCTCTGAAGTATTTTGATTACTTACATTGTAATAATTGCATGTATTGCAAATATCCAGGTTGACTTAAATTTAGTCTTTGAAATATTTGATTACTGTTCTTCATCAGTGATATTCTTTCGTTAAACTTTTCATTTCATATTATTCAGTCAAATGTAGTTTTTCTGAATGATTACCTAGACTTTATGAAAGGGTCCTATTATATACAAAGTCATGAAGTAGGACTAATATGAGAAAGAAGAAGATTTATATAGGCAGGCTATTTTTCCAGCTTATTTCATGGACCGTAGATTGTCACACTTTAATGAAACACATTTCTTCTTCTTTTACAGATTGTGATTGTTTTTCTTTCAAATTTATATAAATTTATCATTTTCCTCAATCAAGAAATGTCCTATCTGAAAAGAGGCAGAAAAAGGAAATTAATTAGATTTAAAAATTCAGATAATTTGTCTACTTAATTAGAGTATTTAGACATGCACTTGAAAGGGGCGTGGGATAATTAGGGAAAATTGTAAAGTATGCAGTTTTAAAGAATCTGTAATTTTCAATTTTAGGTGAAAATATTAATTATGCTTGTGCAGCATTTGCTGAGTAAACATGATTTCAAATGCTGATTCAACAAATTTATTTGGATTTTTGAAGGGCATTTATGAGGGATAGGAATGTTTGAATTAATTTCTTTTTTTTTAATTTAAGAATTGATTGATCACAACAACAAAAAACAATTAAACAAGTTTGTATTTTTTATCATTTAAATATTTGTATTCCATCATTTAAAGATATTTCTCCTCCCACTGCCAGTTTGATAAGAATTTATTAATATTTTCTTAATTTATTAGAATATATCAGATATACCATGCAGCAGGAAAGATATTACTGTTTTAGAACTCAGCAAGTACATCAAAACTTTTAGTGTCAAGTCATTTTATGTTTATTTGAATTAGTAAGATTTGCTTGTATAAGTAATACTTGCCTGACAATGACAATTGCTTATGTCAAAACATTGCTTTCACAGAACAAAGAAGTTGCTAATCCATAAGGATTGTTAATCTCATCATCTTCTTGTATGTCAATCAAAAAAGTAAGTAATACTTGCTGATATAGGCAAAAAGTAAAACAGTCATCTCTGGCTTTTGCCATCTTGAGTAGTTTTATAGAACCAAATGTCGGAAGTGCTTATAAGCAAAACTAGATACTGGCAGTAATCTGTTTAATTAACCGCGATGTGACTAATTAGTTTCTGATGTTAATGACAGAGTATGCTCGGTCCTCGTTAATTAGACTGTCTGTCTGATGATGTCATGTTGGGCTAACGAGCTGACTACTCAAGCAGAGTACTGAATGTCGGTTATGGGGAGTCTACCATTGGTTCTGGAGAGAAAGCTGTTGCATGTTCTTCATGAAAGCAATGGTGAGGATGTGATGTCTCCCTGGGTTTTTGGAATACACAGATGATTAAGTTTGGATTACTGATTTTGGAATACTATACATAAGGTTGGTTATATTACGATTATTTTTCACTATTTAGCCCTTAATTATCTCTAGTACATATTTGGTATATTCTTTATTGTTAAATTCTTGGGGCTGATCATCGGTTTTATTTTGACATGTAGTTTTAGTTGTTATTTGGGCTTGGCCTTTTAGTTGTTTTTTTGCACTGCTTCCTAAGTTTATATTTGGCATCCTATTTAAGGTCATGTAGAAAAATTATTAAAAATTAATGTTCTCTCTGCCAAATGGGTTCCATTTGTTGCATTATTAAGCATTTTTACAATCTGTTTGGCCTGTGAAATTTCATATTTCTAGAAATGATATATCATTTGAAAAGTTAGGCTTGTGGGTTGTGGGTTATGTTAAGGCCTTGTGTTTCACATGATAGATTTACTGGTCTAATGGTAAACATTAAGACAGAGGATAGGAGGAGCTGAAGCAGTTAAGTGTACCATAAATAATATCAATGTAATAAATATGTCATGTCTACAAGTCATTGCACATAGGCTTTATGGAAACAATAAGCATTTTGGTCTGATTAACTGTTCATTGGAATGAAATAAAAAAAACCAGACTTGTTTTTAAAAATTAATTATCATTTATTAGAAATTAAGAACTTTATTTATGCTTTATCCTTTACATTTTAGTTATTGCCTTAATTGAATACTTTATTTCTCGCCACTATCCATCTTTATATACAATAAATGCATACCTAAAAATATTTAGTGTATAGAATAAAAATTTCATAATATATAACTTGTGAATTTCATTTATCAAAACATTATACAAAGAAGTTCAGCAAAAATATTTGGGATATAGAATGTACTTGATATAAACCAATAAATTGATAAACCATGAATGACATGTAATTCTTTAATGCTCAACATTTTGACAAAACAATATTTTGAAATATGTATAGAATGAACACATCAATGACATATATCCCCCCAGCAGGTAAACTCATTTACATAATGCCGATTTTCCTTAAAATCTCGACTCTATTTTAAATGAAACAAAATGATCAAGGCATAGTAACACCTTGCAGCTAATCCGGTCGTGGAGTAAATATCACAGTTCAGGGACAAATGAGATCATTGATTGCTATTTTTCGCTGTTTGATCGGGCAACATCAAGGGCGCTCTTGTTACTGAGGCGTACTCGATTGATGAGTTTTATCGAAGACTGCGCAACGTCAGATAGTCTCAATGATGGATAACTATCGATGATGTAATATGTCAATCCATTTAACGTGACAAGGTATGGGCATTTGCAGATAGAGAGCTTTTCAACGACAGAGTCATTTATTTGAAAACAAATGTAACATGACAAGTGTGTCAGATTGATATCCTGGTAACGACAAATTCGCCTTTTTTTGTGTAAAACGCTAATGAGTCAGATAGGAAGCATGTTGAATATCCACACGAGGGAATGTATGTGTCGATGAGCCTCATTTTGACAGGATATTCACAAAGGGTACGTTTTTCTACTAAGCTTTTCTAACATTGATGTTATTGACAAATTTTTATGTCTTTTCATATTTGTTTTCCGGAGAATATTTCAAATTCCATTTATCATTACGTATTTGTAAGTTGTTCTGCAATGTATGCTTGCAAAATATTGATGATATATATCATTTCACATCACATCCTTACATTTCAGATGGGTTTTTTTAAATCATGAAAAAGGTTGTGTTGATTTACTAAGTTTGTCAACATTTTATCGATATGAGGAATTTTCATATCTTTTCATGTTTAAAATTTTGTTGGAATATGTAAAACTGACACAATTTTGTATATTGGTATGTTGTTTGATACCGTGTGCAAATATTTATGATGTAAATACAAATATGATTTGTATATTCATGTGTTTTGTGACTGGCTTTTTATTGACCGATGAATTTCACATGAGTTATTGAGATTATGTTTTTGTTTAAAATATTTAGATTTTAGATTTTATTAAATATTTTTTAAAGCGGCCCAACTCACCTCAACTCATCTCAAACTTATTTGAAAAGTATTGTGATCATGAATGATAAATGAACTAGAAATTCGAAATTTAAAATGTTTTTGGATAATTACTGAAACATTTCCTTGCTTTTGAAATATGTCATTCTGTCGGAGTGCTAAGATTATATTTGTATTTCAATATGAAAACACTTGTACAAAGATTAGTTATATGTGCCTCTTTTATTCTATTATTAAATGTAACATTTGTTTTTGCTGTTGATGAAATTCAGTGAAGACAAATACTATTACCAATGGAACATTTTATCATTTATAAAGAAACAAATTATTGAAAATAAATCTCAATCTTTAGTCTTTGTTTTACACACAAAATTAATAACGTTAAATATTATGAGCTTTTTTATTGGAGAATAATATCCTTATTTTTATGGCTTTTATTGTCATCTTATTTTAGCTTGGCTGCAGGAAATTAGAGCAATCACTCTTATAATTTGTTGTAGGTCATAGTTGTTTAATATTCTTTCCATAATTTAAAAGACAATATTGAGAAGAAAACTATACACATCAATATGACATAAAAACTGTCCTTAGTACTTAAAAAGCAAAAGATACAAATTTTAATTTTTTCAATAACAAATTCATGAAAGATCTTCCATAAGAAGGCCAAAAAAATACAAAGAGGTTTCTTTATTTTGTAAAATTCAAAACATATCACAGAAGTTGACATACAGACATCTTAAAATATCTTTCTTTCTAAAAAAAATTATTTTACAGAATTCATTTGCAAAACTGTCATGAAATTCTTCCAATGCTGTCAGCAAATTTAATTCCAAGTTTCAAATGTTTCTTTTGATTAAGATTACATTGCAAACTGGTAGCTAATGTCAGTTTCATTGCAAAACTTTAAGAGAGGTATATGAATATGGTTTCAAGTATGAAAATTATGATAATTACAAATTTTAAGATAGATAGATAGATAGTTTATATCTGTCAAAGACGCCATAGGCCCATAGGACTTAATATACATAATATTTGCAAATACATATGTTTTTTGAAAAATAATCATATGAACATTCGTCCCAGAGAAAAATTAGATATGCATATCAACATTTCATGCTATTTAATTGAAATAAGTGATAACCATTTTACTTCTAATACAATTCATTTATATTGGCATAAAGCTTAAATGCAAAATATATATATTTACCAAGATTTACCAAAGTTCATTGACAGTTGGAATTCATTATGTTTCGAAAAGTTTTCCCTTGTATTGTTGGATTTACAGTTTAATTACTTTTAATATATTTTTTACGGAAATCGTTAAAGGCTATACATATCTATAGGAAATGAAATTCATTTTCAACATAATCTTTTCCATAACGTGAACAATAAGTACATAATCTACATTCAATATCAACTCCAGTTCTACATCCTTCTTCTACCATTAAATTATGATTACCATATCTTAAATGAATAAAGCTTGTCGATGTAAATGCTCTTGAATAATTACAAATTTTGACATCTATTGAAAGTTTGATAAAAGTGTTGGAAGTGAGAGTAAGTAGCTTTTTCCTGTTTCCTGAAAAAAATGCTCATATAGACAAAATGTTCTCCTTCATTGCCATTGCCCTTGTGATTTTTAGCCAAATGTGAAAATTGAGAATAATTACAGTTCTACTCAATCATAGGTGACATAAATAGAGTAGCTGGCATTTCGATTACACCGGCAGATGTGTTAAGAAGATCGAGGAAAGGCGATAACACACCTCACGCGTCCATCTTGTCTCACGTTAAACATTACCTGTTGATTCCCATTCAATGCCTGTCATTATCTGCTGCCTTGACCCTTCACCTTTGACCCTTGGTAATGTGACACAGGTGGTAAGGTCACTTCCTGTTGAGGGACCATCTGCTTGTGAAAGTTGAGAAGCAGTGAGTATGGTTCTATCTAACTGGTGGCCGTTATTGGGGGACGGATTAACGGATTAGGGGGATTTGGTGTATGATGTTGAACTATAGCAAAATGAGATGGGTTTGAATATTGATGAAAATGGATAAGGAGGATGGATTTCAAGAGTTAGATTTGTAATTAATTATAGGAACAGAATGGGACTGATTGGAAAAATGCATTATAGAGCTAGGATGTATTTTGAATAATGAGAAAATTAATGGAAAAATAGTTTTGTTTGAAACATTAAAGATCTTGATTTAGATTTTCAGGAGAATATTCCAATCCTCATTATCAAAAGAAATAAGCAATTATTAAAAAGGGATTCTGTTCTGAATATATTGAGAATGGAACTTATTTGGAAAATAGCTTTCTATTTCTTATAATAGTGATTGACATCATAAGTGAAATAAGAATCTTTGATTAAAACATCTAAACCTTATTGATCAGGAAATAATTTCAAAATAAAAGGAGCCAGATATATGGTTTACATATGTTTATGATGCCTGTTTATATTACAGATTTATAAAAAAGTGTATAGTGTATAGAAAATGTTATAAACAGATGTTTAATGATAAGTAACAATAATATAGACCTTTGGGATTTTATTTCATAGTGATAAGATGAAAATTAAAATTTGATTTATATTTCAATTGTCTATTCTCCGTAACTTCAGTTAAAATTAAAAGGAAACATTTGTTTATTTCTCAAGTACTGATCATTTTTGAGAGAACATAGCATTATTAATGACAACTTGTTTATGCCATTTCTAACACATTTATGTACACAATGTATCATAGTCAAAAAACCATTAATATTTGTCCTTATCTTACTTCAAGCTTTAAGAAGAATAACCCATTATATCATCAAAAGTTTCTAAGAAATATATCAAGTCCCAACCTACTTATCTGTCCACATTTATTCTGAATGAAAGTGGAATGTTTATCGTCAAGAACATTCCCCATAAATCTTTATTTCGATTTTAATGTATGATTTATATGAAGGACAATCACTATCAACAGGTGACAGATTTACAACCTCGTGAATCCTTCTTGACCAAATTGCAGAGAATTAAAGTGTTAGGCTACTAAGACTGTGAATCTGATAATAGATTGTGCATTCATAAATCTCTCAAGCCAATTGTCCAGACAGTGACTGTCTCTCAGTCTCATAAAAAGTACAGTTTTTTTAATAAATCAAACTCAAGTGGACATTCCCCATAATTATATGCAATGGAATTTATTTTTACCATTATTATATTCTGATATGATATGAAGTTAGAAGTAAAAACAATCCATTTTAATGGCAAGCGCTTTCAGGTCAACGAGCCACTTCAGGCTTTATTTATGTATATTTCTGGATTGTCTTGATTATCAAATAAATTTGAGTTGTATAAGTTTTATACATGGGTTATATATATATATTCAGGACCACAAGAAACCCGGGTTGTATTTGAGGGTTGCTTATATTCAGGACCTAAATTGTATTTGAAGGAAATACATTTGCATAATTTTCTTCCCCTAAGTGCATAAGTCCATCAGAAATTTCATTTCTGCTCAGGACATCTGTAAGTTTTAATGTTGGTTAGAATTTCATCATATTATGACCAAGAGACTTGCAGCAAGTCTACAGCCCAACAAGCTGGACAATCCCTGTCCCCAAATATTTTAGCCTGGGGGGAGGGGCAGTTTCTGACCCACGTGTGACCTCATTTGTTTAAGGAGAGGTTGGGGGCAGGCTTAGGGTCCTTAGGGAATGAATGAAAGATTTTCCTGGGTAATACCTGATGATAACCAAGCTTTGATGGGAACAATATTAATGTAAACAGTGGTTAGTCCCCACGGAGGTGAATGGATGGACTTTGGTAACCGGAATTAGATTGAAAGATTAGACTTAGTGGCCTTCTGATGGAGTGGACAGCTTTGTGATGGACTCTTTGTGGACTGCCGTAGTGTTGTGGATACTTTGTCTCTGGCCGGTGTGAGCTGGTATGTGGATGATCTCAAGAAAATCCTTACATCATGTTGCATCAAACGACTTCTAGAAGTCTTAGAAGTTAGTAATGCATGTGATGGAGATAGTGAACAAATTCAATGTTTATATTCGGGATCACACTATCTGCAATAGCCAGAGGCACAGTGGTGAGTTGGTTAGCTGCTGTTATTGTCAATGCTGGATATTTAGCTTGTGGTTCCCTTAGTTTTGTTGATGCGTTTTTATACAGTCCTAAATTATTCCTTTGTTAAAAAATGAATTTCCTGTAAATTTGACTCTCAGAATGGCTCAGTACTATTGAATTCATTGACCCATATTCTGAGGTTTCTTTGAGTCTAATTGAAAGTTGTAAATGGTTTAAAGTGGCTTAATCAGTCCTTAGACAATAGGTTCATGAAAACATTTTTTACATCCTTCTTCAGTTAAAAAGTTTTAAAAGAATTACATATCAGAATCAGACAAACCATTTACTTCAAAACCTCTTTCTGTGACGATCTATTGTTTCAGAGACATCCAATGAAGAGGTTAAGAAATCAGGGTATAAAAAATCTCATTACCAGTAAGATATTTTTATGAAATTAAGTCCCTATGTATTTCAGCACATCTACTTTTCCATCTCATTCTATTAACTTCCTGCTGAGTGTGTTGAATGTTCTGTCTGGCCCTCGGCAAGTACAATGTTAAATGTATTTTCAAAGCTATTAGAAATCAACCCATTTAGCGGCTTATGTTTCATGGTTGAATTGAACAACATGTTTCTATAAAGAATAAACAACCCCAGGAGCAAGAAATGAAATCTTTTTCCAAGGATTTGTTCTTTTGGGTTTAGTGTTATATCTGCTCATTTTGTCTTACTTTTGTAAACTAGGTTGTATGTTTTAGGTAAGTAGACAATTTTTTGATGACATTATATTGTTGCCTTCAAAGTGAACTATGATTAGAGTGGTTTTTGCCCAAGTAATTAACTTTTATCTAATTAATAACTTTTTGAACTTTACTTATTATTTCAAATTTTTATCTGTCAAAATGATTAAAATTAACATGAATTAAATCAAATAATTGGATTTTTTGTTATGCAATAGCAAAACTCACTTTCCTGTTTCATTAAGGGTCCATTTACAATGAAAAATGTACATTTGAAAATATACTTCCTTATTATGATTGACATTGAATTATTCATTTGAATATAAGTGCATGGGGCTCTTAAAACCTTCTTGATTTTGAAGTGGTTGCAAGCTTAACATGGTCGCCAGGAAATAGTTCATTATTTTCCTGTCAAGCTCAAAACTGGGTCATTGTGGCATGCTTATGATCATCAGTTTTATATTCTTTAAATGTAAATTTGATATTTTCGTTTGTACTGTAAACATGTATTGCTCAATTTCTTGAACCATTTAATTAATTTCTAGATACTGCTGCCATTATATTTGATAGTTATATGCAATATTGCGAAAAAGCAGAATATTTTTGTGTTGATATGCATGTTATTCAGAGAAAACTAAACAATCTTCTATGGCTTTTGACTTATAATCACTTTGTGCACACCCAATAGCCACTGGACGTTGAGAGAAACATAACGTGATATTGTGATATTGACATGTATAATGAATAACAACTTCTGTGATACTTATTGGCTTTAACTGACTTGTAGAATATGTGATATTGACATAATTGAATACTAAACGAAATGATGACATGTTGCAACAAGTGTAAGTCGATTAAATTGACAAGTGAAGGGACATGACCTATAAATGCTTATAAAAAACTGAAAAAAATCTTTACCATTATAGTGTTTGATGGAAGAAATTTTACTAAAATATTGCATAATAATCATGTAATAAATGCTTTCAAGGTAATTTATTGACTTTTTATTTATGAAAAAAAAAAAACTTTAAAAAATTATAATATTGCCTATTTGACACAAGATTTTGATCCAACAGATTTCTTTAAAAGATTTTCAGATTTCCATTTCATTATTGTAATATTCAAGTCCATCATCTTGATAAAGAGTCAAGAAAATACAAAATTAGGATTTAAATCAAATGTTTTTTTGGATAAAATGGATGATTTTCAAATGATCTTCAACATATTGGAAGCTAATGTTTCCTGTTGATAAAAAGCCATTTCACTGTAATAATGTAATTTTTTCATAACCAAAAGCATGTTATATCTAAAAGCATTCCAATGTATAGGGAAAATATTGACGTGAAGTCTTGTGTTTATTTAAATGCATTTTGTGATTCAATCACATCAGGTGTGAAAGCTATTGTTTACAAACAATTAAATTATTGATTATTACCTTAAGGTTATTTTTCTATGTTCTTAGAACTGTTTACGTTTCACTTGATCTTAAAGGGATCAAAACCCTTTCTTTACAAATGGTGTTTTTATCAGTGACTTGATATCAATGTTTGTAAATATATAATTATTTCTAATCAAGTATTGATTTTGCATGTGTTCAATCCATCTGTCGATGCACTGGTTGCTCTTTAACTTTGATGTAAAACAAAAAATTTTATACGCTACCAAATATATTGAATAATTTGAGACGTTTTTAGGTTCATGAGCTCAATTTCTTAAGAAAAGAATTTTTTATATTGACAAATATGAGAATAAGTATTTACTATCATTTCTAAGGTTAGATGACTCAGTTAGTGGTCGAAAGCATATTTTTTGTGAAGAGATTTTTTTTTCATCTAAAGGGGCAGTAGCATGTTTAGTAACAGATTAATTTTATAAAATCTTCCCTAATAACGATAAGTTTATGCCAAATCCTCACTGGGTCATTACAAACATCTCATTTCTCAGTCCGATCATCTATAAAGTCTTAGAGGAAATAATCAAGTATCTATCAAAAAACCACTGGTGGTAATTTTTGTGTCAACCACCCTTTTATCATCATGAGTTAGGGAAATCTGTTTAGCATAGCTTTACTGATCATGGTATGTTCGTTTTAAAACTGCTACTTTTGATTTTAAAAAATTGTCTTGCAATTGGGAACATTTAATTTTGTTTTCGTGAGATCAGTTTATTTATCTTAAAAACATGCTAATGCCCCTTTAATATCAATAAAAAAGGATAAGGATTCCAGGTTTAAGATGCCTTTAAGGTTTAGGTGCTGGTTGCATGTTGAAAGCTTTTCACTCTGGGAAAAGAACTGTTTATTAAAGTCAAATATCACGACAATTGATGTATATGTATGACTAGCCTTGTCAATATCAGTGAAATTGATCACACCTTTAGATCCTTTTATGTAAGGAAATGTGTTGTCAAGGTGTACATAGACATACCTCAGGGCCCAACCATGAGATAGATATCCCCAGGCTAGCAGATAGATCTGAGAGTAATTAACATTACAAATGTTGAAATTGGAGCTTTGTCTACAACCCCCTTGGGTCCAGGGAATGATATATTGTGAAGTGAAGTCTGGAGTGTGATTGAGAATGCCCACGATCTCATGAATTGAACGTGAGATCGGGAGACGATATTTACTGAAATTTAGACGGTGTGATCTGAAATGAATTGGTCATGGAAATTTCATAGAAACTTTGAAAGGCTAACAAGAAAATGCATTTTGGTCCATTTTGCAATTTTGGTGGAGGAAATTATACCTCCCTCAGCTAATTAATCAGGAGATTTTTACATGTAAGACATGCTCTTGAATAAAATTGATTTAATTTCTCATGTATATATCTAAATGCTAATGCGGTTCTCATTGGGAAAACATGCTCTTGGTTTCTTCTTGGAGTGCAGTTTCACTCACTGTTGATTCAGAATATCATATGGGTGTCTGTGGGTGTCTTCCTGGATTTACCTGGCTTTCAGTCTTTATAGATTGAAAAAAAAATGTCCATTGTGGTTTTGACGACGGTTTGCCATGATTGTGAATTGATTGAATTTGTGTATGAATATTCATTTTCTAAATGATTCAAAACATTTTCTTATGGCAAAGCAATATGAAATGAATATTTACCTCTTCAGCAGATTTTGTTAATAAATTGAATGTAAAGTTGTTATCAGTTTCGAAGTATCTGTCCCCCCAAGGGCTCGGCAACTTTGTCTACGGTAGAGAACTGTTCTGCATGCAGTCAGGTTTGGGTGCAATGCTACACTGAATTTCAGCGCAGTACCACCCATAATTCGCTAGTTCCAGCTGAACCTAGCAGGTTTCACCGCAATGCCTAGCCACAATGGTGTTGCGGGCTTTCTCCCTGTAATAATACTAGCAGCCGCAATAAGTGAAATAATCTTGAAATCAGCGTTAAAAACCAACTCACCTCACACTCTATCATGCAGACAACATAAGAAGCAAAGCAAGCATGTGACAATACCAGAAAGTTTAGTGATCCTGAATATCATGCAATCAAACTTTTTTGTCCACCTGATATGTGAAGGTCGACAGAAAAGCATATTAATGGATTAACTTTAATCTGAGTCGAAGCAAAAGTCATATTGACCTGTTTGTGATATAAGTTTCTTCAGTATATTTTTTAACGTTTTTAACTTTAACGTAATAAAACAGTTACTGGACAGATGACTTTTCCTCAGTCTATATTGTTTTTCTTAGGTCTATTAAAACAGGTATTGTTCGAATCAACTAATTTATCATTGTTAAAACGAATTTGTATGAAATGTCAATTTCAGATGCTAAAATAAAGAACATGAAATGTATTCACTTTAAGAATAACAACTTTTGATATATATACATATATATCTAATATAACATATATATAATATAAGATATTAATGAAACATGTTGGAGTAATGTTGGCTATGTGTCATTTTGTGTCTTTGAATACATTTATATATATATACTTTTTTTATATATAACAACTTTTGATATATACCTATAAAGTATATATTCATTGAGAAGAGAAAGAGTTAATCGTGATATGTAGAAGTATATTATGTACGTGTCAACAATGAAGTTATTGATCAAGATGGCCTTGGATCTCGTAACACTGATAAACCTCTCTTGCTATAAGTAATCAGTGTTCCGATATCTACACAACTTGTTTGCTTAATGAGGTCATCGGGCAGAGAAAACGCATCTAACAATAGTATTGTATAACAATGTTAAGTAGATAACAAATTTATTTCCTGAGAATCATAAAGAATGAAGTGCATGTCAAAAATTGACATCAGACTTGCTAAATCGCACGAAATTTAAGAAAAATATTTTTTTTATTTAGAGTTGGGCATTATAATATAAACTTAAAATAGTTCTATATCTAACATGGAGTTATTTCTTTTATTTTTAATTTTTTGTTATAGATTTTTTTGATAAAATGGATATTGAAAATGGATACAAGAGACTTGATGGAGTATTTATGTTGTATTTATATACGGATGTTGTATTGATAGAAATCAGCACATGATGAGTCAAATCAAATGTCATGAGTCATTCTGATTACAGTACAACAAACAATCAATATAATATAGTTCTCCATAGTTGATGAATTCTCCATTACAACTTTAGGTGAGTTTTCTTAACATGTCAGAATTCTTTCTTTTAAACGAATGAGGTATAGTTCTATGGATTTTCAACTTCTTTATCCATAGAATTCTTTTTCATTCATCTAACAACTTCTAAACTTCTCAAAGATGTTATTCTTTCTTTCTCTTTTCTTCTTCATCTTTCAAGCATTTCAATTCATGATATTTTTTAAAGAGATCGGCTCCAGGGTTTGAATCTTGCCAGGGGCTCGGCAACTTTGTCCAGAGTAGAGAAATATTCTATACTCAGTCAGGTTTGGGTGCAAATTAATGCTGCAATTTCAGTGCAGTACCACCAATGGTCTGTTAGTTCCAGCCGATGCTTGTAGGTGCAATTCAAAGCTGCAATACAATGCCACAATAGTGTTGCAATCATTCTCTCTATAATAATTATAGAAGCCGTGATGTAAGTGAAATACTTTTGAAAGAGGAGTTAAAACCACATCATCTCACCTATATGCTGGACTTTTGTAGATTACTGATGACAAGTTCTTGATATTATTTTTTCAAAATCCCCCCCCCCCCCCCCCCCCTTTCAATTTCATTTTGTATTGTTACAGTGACAACTTCGTTATTTTTTCATTTTGATTATAATCTATGTTTATCTTTGTTCCATCGACTTTTATCTTCCTCCTTTTTTCTATTTTATCTTTCCTCTTTTTCTCATTTTGTCCTCATAGATTCTCTACCATTTCTTCATTCCTATCTTCTGATCTTTTGTAGCAATTCTATTCTCTTTTTCCTTTTTTCACCATTCTTAATTTCATTCTTTTATTCTTTTCTTAATATTTTTGACATTTTCTCTTCTTTCCGTCTTTGATATCATCTCCAAATCTGTTTTCTTCATTTTTTCTTTCTGAAGAATCTTTGACATTTTCATATGTAAAAAATATTTTGATGGTAGCTAATCTAATAGTTTTCCTTTGTTTATGGTTTTTTTTTATTATCAAACAATGCCCTGAAATAAACCATAGATCAATATTTACCATTTTTCTTCCTCTAAGAAACGTCAGTTTATTTTGGTTTGAAATAACAGATTTATGACTTTGTGTTTTTACTTTCCTATCAAATTTATGAGTTAAGTTTTTGGTTGGAATAGCAGATTCCTGATTATCAGTTATATCACTAAGGTTACAAGCAGATGTGAGCTAGTTGGTTTTTTTTGGTTACAAATGACTCATTCAAAGATAACATTCGATGTCTATTTGTGCTTTAGATGATGAAAGGTCTGATCAAGAAATGATTTTTCTTAATGGGTACCAGGTAGTTATGCAGAGCGATCACATAAATTTTCAGGCGGATATAAAAAATTATTGTAAGATGTCTTGTTTCAGGTGATCAGGGCTTAATTGTTGTCAGTGTGATTGACAATTAAGACGTTCATTGCAAGATGTATTGACAAGTTTCTGCTGTCACAGCTGCAAGTTAGGCACTGAAATTGACATGTAATGAATTTACGTTTTGAATACCTCAAGTTAAGGGGATTTTAATTTCATTTGTTTTTTCACCTTTTCAAATTGATCATCTGATAATGCATTAATTTGTCTTGAAACTCTTAAGTTGGAGATCATCCCAGATATTTTGTCATTTAATTTTTTCAAATACATTTCTTTGTATTCCATGTAAGGCTATAGAAATTGTGCTTTTGTATTTATTTGCAAGTAATCGGTTGTAAAGGTATCACTGAGCCTATTGACACATGATGAAATTATACTTAACGAAGGTTTCACTATATTTCATTTTGTCCTTTTTTTTTATCTTCTGTAAAAGTATTCAAAATTGTATTTTTGAGCTAGATTTTCTTATAGTATATGTTTTCATTCTATTATTTCACAAGTAATCAATCCCATGAGACAAAACTTAATGCTCTTTTTGGAATGAAAAATTTGAAGTGACAAGAATTAACTGTTCCTTTATTTTTAGAAATGGAATTTGACACATGATTCATCAACTAATCTAATTCATTATTTTAGGGTCATGACAATTGTTTTCAAGCTTTATGTTTCTTATAAAATGATTTCTAAATTTATTCAGATTATATAATTTTAGTCAATATTTGGATTATAAATTTCAGAATTCCTAAATGATTGATATATCAGTAAAGATATTATTATCATTAAGGTAGAATATATCATTTTGAATTTCATACAGGCTAAATATTTTTTAGTTATGTACATATTGAATTGTTAAAACTGTTATAATCTTCAATCCATATCCATTTAAAGCAATTCTGTAAACAACAATTGTCTATGATACCAAAGCAAATATCTATATATAAAGCACTGATAACAGGCTGTTCAGGTGTAGAAAAATTATAGTGCTAGAACAGGGGGGATTTCTTGATTCAGATAATAATGTTACGGAGTATTATGGAACGCCATTTTTTAAATAAAGAAGTTGATAATCCAGCAAAATCCATTTCTATGACAACTATCAACTTCTGGCATGTTTATCAGACAGTCGATCAAATTTTCCATGAATCCCATTTTTAGAATGATTGAATCTTGTATATGATTCTATGTATAAATCGACTCTGTTTTTAATCTGAGTCTTTTATTTGTAATCTGGATTACTCAATGCTGCTCTTTGATTCAGTCAATTACTTTTTCAAATTTTTTTAGTTTAAATTTATCAATTCTGTTACATATTTGAGGGTTAATTTAGAGGGGGCTGGTAAACCTTTGTACCTTTTATGCTTTGAAAATCACATTTGGAAAATTAATTTAAAAGAAATAGATATTCAGTTACCCAATATCTGATGCAAACCTTCCCAATCCTGACACAAATACGCATCCATTTCTAAATTTGCCTAAGTTACTCATGTGTTTTTGAATTGTTACGCATCCATGTTAATTATTTATTAATTGCATATTTGACAATTGTGTAGCACATGTAATCACTGACCCTCTTACACTGCATCAATCAATGGCTCTCTCCATACCACGAGACTCAATAATTGTATGATTACGTTGGTCCTTCATTGGTCTCAAGATTCAATCCTGACACAAATTTTATCAATATGCATCCCTTCCTAAATTTGCCTGAAAGTTACTCATGTGTTTTTGAATTGTTACTCATCCCTGTAAATTATTCACTCATTGCATATTTGACAAATGTGTAGCACATGTAATCACTGACCCTGTTATATTGCGTCAATCAATTGAGGTCTCCATACCACGAGACTCAATAAATGTATGATTATACCAATGATCTTGTATAAGTTAGTTCTCTGCTGTGAATTACGATCTCCAATGAATTGCGGAATCAGGGATGAATGATGACTCATCTACAAGATTGTCAATTCCAGATCGTAATCTTGCGATTTTTCGAACTGAGCCACAAATTAAGTCGCCTGAAACTTAACAGACAATGCGAGATGGCAAATCAATACCTAAAACAAGTTGTTGTAACATGTAAAACTTGACTTGTTGCGCCACAGGCCATCGTCAATTACAATCGAGCTAATAATTTGTTTGAAATTGACTTGTTTTATTCAAGTCTTGCCAAATTTGATACAACAAATACAAAATAATGGTGCCAAATGTCAATAAGATAAACGTCTTCCCAATTACCAAATGATAGTAAAATAAACATATTTGCAATTACAAATCATAATTACATTGAAGAGACATCATGATTATGTATAAAGACAAATCATAATGTTATTATAGAGGTTTGTGGTTTTGGGGATCTAATAAAAGACCTGTTTATGAGAATAGGAAATTTATCCATATTCAAAAACAATTATCATAATTTCAAGTCCTTCCTTATAACCTTGTAATAGATCTTTGGTTTATAGTTGGTCTCAAGAATTATCCTTCCTTGGTTACAAGAATTATCCTTCCTTGTTTTCAAGAACTATCCTTCCTTGGTTACAAAAATTATCCTTCATTGGTCTCAAGAATTATCATTAATTGGTCTCAAGATTTATCCTTCCTTGCATGGTTTCAAGAATTATCCTTCATTGGTTATAAAAATAATCTTTCATTGGTTTCAAGAATTTTCCTTCCTTCTCTGTAGATTCACAGACTTTATGAATAATATTCCAAAACGGAAACTTTGCTTTGACATGAAGATAATATGTGAGTTTATTTGGGAAAAAATAATTGAATTGATCCTTTCCTTGCCATCATCATAAATTTTCAGTTTTGTCTGACATTGAATAAGAAAATGGTACAATATATCTGAAATATTAACACAAATGTCAAATGAGGAAATACGTTTGGAAAATATATGGCTCAATCAAAGAATGTTGTATTTGGTCAATAGAATTCTTGGTTCAAGGCAATAACTCAAAGCTTCAGTTTAATGATATTTGGTGCCACAAAGCTCTCGTTTCCATAGCTATCTCTTTGATGTTAAAAAAAGAAAAACTATTTCTTAAATCGTGAATACATAATAAAAGAAACACATATGAAGTTGTTATATATGAAGGAAGTTTGTTTTAAATCACTTGAACTTAAAACATAAGAGTTAACTTTTATTTTCTAAATTATAAAATAAATATTTAAATGGATGTTAATTGATGCTGTTCCTCATTTTATGTCTAATTTTAATATTTTTGTTTCCATATGTAGTTTATTGGAAATGGAAGCTGATGAAATAAATTGAAGTACAGCTTAAATATTTCATTTGTTTTTCAACCTTGTTCAAAACGTACAGTTTTCATATCATCAAAATATTATAGATAAGCTTGTTACTTTAATGCATGGATTTTTTTTTACATTTGTGAAATACATTGTAGATGTGTATAAGTAAGACTGAGAGGGTTTGAGGGTTTGCAATTAATTCCTTCTTTAATTGATACCTCTCTTTCGATTTGATATTATGTGTTCTTCCCATTAAATTGTTTTCTATGAACAAGGTTTGACGGTGGCAAGTCAAACAGCTGTTGAAGACATTTTAGAGTTTCAACCAAAGCCAAGAAAAAGTTTTTAATAGGTTTTCTCGGGAATAAACCATTCAAACTGTTTTCCTTGCAAGATGTTTTTGCCCATTAACATTTGGTTTGCTCGTCATTCAACTTTTTCTTTCTGAAATGGTTTGAAAAAGGTGGTAGAATTTCCTGAAAGGTAATATATGATATTGTTATTTATCTAGGGTCATTGTGACAGATATTCAAGAGAATTTGACAGTTTTTACGAGA
Organism: Phorcus lineatus; assembly: GCA_921293015.1. NCBI lineage: Eukaryota > Metazoa > Mollusca > Gastropoda > Trochida > Trochidae > Phorcus > Phorcus lineatus. Next base: position 7,906,996 of record OV121094.1, read on the forward strand.
GAATACTTGACTATCTACATCTAATGGATTTATTAGGTTTGCACAAAGTTTCTCAGTTTCTTGAAGTTACTTTTTCACACAGCAGAAATATTTCTGTCTAATGATATTTTAGAAAATTATTGACATTCATAGATAGAACCAAGGACGTGTATGCCTATATAAATCCTTGATAGAACCTACAAGTGCCTTCATTAAAAGACCATATGTGTTTTTTAAAACAAGATCTAAAGTTAACAGAAAACGAATGTTGTTGTTCGTTTTTTTTCAAATCTTTTCAGCAAAGGAAATTTGGGTAAACCTGATTCCTCTTTTCAAGAATTCCATTTTCAGAATAAAAAAAACATTTTTCAAAGCTTTTTTGATCAAGTTTTGGTCTAGAATTCCAAACCTCCCCTTCATCAGCCAAGTCATTTATTTCTTCTTAAAGACCTTAACCTTGCATATGGTGGTATGTTTCGTTGGCAAGAGATCTGCTAACGATCTTCATCCTTCAGCTCCTGAAATTAGCCAGATGAAGACCAGTAGGTCTGATTACCGTGATCGAGCAGCCATCACTGACAGAATGGACCATCTCTCTGATGATCTTAGGCCCCTGGGGTCCCAGATCAGCTTTTATGAGAAAAGGTGTGGGGCAAATAGTGCACCCTGCCAAACTCCAAATTTGTATGAGAACATAAGAGGGTAATTATTTGTTAGGTAACTCTGATAACATGATATGCTACATGTTTTTATGTATTTTTTTATTTATATTTAAACATAATATATGATTACTTATATTTAGATACATTTTCATTTTGAAAACATAAAAAAGGATTTAATTGATTGATGTTTTTTTTTTATTTCAAAAGTTATATCTAAAGAAGGAGTAGAGACAAATTATTCCTCTGCGTATTCTCAAGTTTCTTTGAAAACTTGAGAAGTGATTTTTTATTTAAATATGTATATAGGTCTAGATTTATTTAGCGTTAAAGAACATGTACAAGTGCGATACCCCAAGTTTGTATCGAAACATCAGCAGTTAATAAAGTTGATATCGTAAGTCATCATCTACTTTTCTGTTTCTCATAACTTAATCCTTCTAAACCCTGATTTCATTTCGCAGAAGACAGCAAAATTTTTACATGACACAAGTGACAAAAGGATTTGAAAATATTATTTTGATTAAAAAGTGCAGGTAAATGTTTTTAAGAAGATGGCACAAATTCCTGAATATAAATCAAGAAATGGGAAAAGATTTTTCATGTCTTGAGAAGTTTTCCCTCGTCTTTTTCTATGGTTTGAGAAACACACTAGGTACATTCAACAGTCTCCATCTTGAAGGGCATTTTTACTCTTGTTCACATCTGCTTGCAAACCATCAGAGCAAATGCTTTCAGACTGAAGCAAGTTGAACGCTTGTGATATATGGAGGCATCAGTTCGGAATTTTTTGTCCGAAAAAATTGGTCTCGGCACCAATGCTGTCTGGTTTGTTTTCTTGTTGGAAAGTGAATTCTTTACAGTTGCCAGGTTACACTTCAATTTATCAAGTATTTCGAGACAGAAAACTTGGTTTTATGTTTTCAATTAATGAATATGCCATAGCTTTGAAAAGTTATTGTCTGCTTTTGCAAAATAAGAAAAATATAGTATAGGTAACAAAAGGAAACCTTTATTTACTTACCAAATCCTTTTCTTATGGTTATTGAAGTATTTATATGAAAGATATATATATGGCACATTAATTACTCTACAAGAAATAACTTTTGATATTATAATATACGATGTAATGTATTGTTTCCCTGACAACTTGAAATTTATCTTGATTATATGCTGTGAAAAATGAATGTGATTTTCATCTGATTAATACATTTACCCCATCAATGTGAAGGTTGACAGACAATACAATACAAAAACTTAATTATTTCAAGATTTAATTTATGTTATGACATTTTTCGTAGAATATTCCTTATTATAACAACCATTGTTGGCAGGAAAATATTATGAATAATTTCACCCAACCCTTTATTCAGTTAATGCTCATTATTAAACTGTCATAATCCTTCATTTTTCTTTCAGAGGAGTCTCATTGTCCATTTTCCATTCTCAGTTTTGACACTCCCTATTAATATTATGAACTAAATGAAAGTTAATATTTTCTACTTTCATTATAAAAATGATGAATAGTGAATACTGTCGGCATTTGTCGTTCCTTTTTATCCCATGAAACTACATGTAAGATAATTTACAAGAAATGACAAATATTTGTTGTATAGCTTGAAATGTATGAATAATTAATGTAAAATTATCAGATAGGGAAGGAATGATTCTGCTGATCATCTATTAATCTGAAACATGATATGAATGAATAGATAATATATCTGAAAATCTGAAAACATACTTACATTGATATAGAATTTGCCGACCTTATTTAAACCATCCTTTGAGTTTTGCCAAACATTTAGAAATTTATGAAAATTAATAATAAGATTGTAGCCACTGTTACTTAAAGTATTTTTTAATCTTGTTCATGGAAAAGAGTATCAAATTCATTGTCAATATTGACTTAATGTTCCACCTGCTGAAGGCAGTCGAAGTTGCTCTTCGGCTTATCAGCTGAGTAGACCAATGATTTTTTTTAAATAATGAGTTTGAGAAAAAAGTAGAAATGGAATGTAATGAATATTCATGAACTTCCCTTTTATGCTGCTGGCTATCGTATGGAAATCATCTGCAAGTTAATGTAAAACATTATCAAGAAACGGTATTTCAACAATGCTTATCACTGAAATCTTGCATAAAGAATACAGTAATTAAGAATTGGAATGAATGTCACAGGTTACATATTTGACATTCTCAGAGAAAGGTATCAAGAAAACATTGTGGTTATGAAGATATTAGTGCAATCCAAATCCACCAATCATCTGCTGGCCAATAATTAAAGAGAATGTTGTTGGTGTCAAAATGTCAAACTTCATAAATAGTGTTATTTTATGGTGGTGATTGTATTTGAAAATCAGTATCTTAGTGTGTATTAGTTCAGTATGGTGACAATAAACAGGTTTAAGTCATGATTTGTGATCGAAACCAGACAATGGCGCATGCCTATGACTCAAACATAATTTTGGAAACTAATTTATGGAAGACATAAAGACAAATATTGATTGGTCGTGTTTAGTAAGTCATTTAACTAATTAAAATGTATTTTGAAGACCGAATTTCAACCTCCTTACATTTATATGGCTGTTTTTCATTTCTCATTGAAAGGAAGAAAATATAATTTGACATTTTAGAATTAAAGATACAGGTTTAGAGGGGTGATTTGACCCTATGGTATTTTGACCCTTATTTAAGCCACATTAAAAATCATAATACATCCTTTGTGTCACTTTAGTTCATCATTTTATCAAAAACACTTCCTTCATGAAGTATCACGGTTTTAAGTAAAATGAATACAATTTTAACTTTCTTCTCCTCCAGCCAACTTCAACCCATTTATTTGAAATCATCTGCAGGCCAAGAGTTAAAGTTTCATGCAAAGATTCTTTAAATATACAACATGTTTATGAAGAATGGGAATGCGATCTTAGCCCTCACACATTCATTTAGAAATCATCCACAGACCAAAAGTAAATGTGTAGTGTTATCAGGAAAAGCTACTCTAACAGTATGTATCTCGGAAGTCCTGCATATAGCATACGGTAATTAAGAATGGAATGAAAGTCGCAGGTTACCTATCGCAGTGTTCAGACGCTGATTGCACGAGACGTCAATTTCGTCTTATCAGGTGCAATGTTCCTTATCATCGGGGGAGAGACGTAGATTTCTATTTCTCTCTCTACATGGGGTCTGAGCGGTGTAGTGATGTATCATTCAATGCAGCATACATTGCCTGTTTGTATCAGTAGCATGTATCTTTTATGTTTTTTCAATTAAAAAAAGTTTTAAATATTGCTGATTCAGCTTCCTGGTTGTAAATAATTTTGTCTGCAGTTTGATAAACTTCATTTTGTAAAGGGAGTGTTTTATAATGGTAATAATGAGATTGTCAGAAAAGATGTATCTTTTTGTGTCTGGATAGAAGAAGATACTATTGAGTGGATGTTATAATGCACATGTGCAGTGAATACATACTATCAATGAAGAGATGTAAAACAAAAGATTGATAAACATAGGATTTTAATAATGATAATAATAATGATGATGATGATCGATAATGATAATAATGATAAAAGATTGCATTTGCTTAGCAAAAATCTCTGTGTGAACTCTTTTCATTCTTCTCTCACAATATTGGAAGAGAAAAATTGTAACACATCCATAAGAATGTAAATGAATGTAATGATAAAAAAACATAGATACATCATATGTAAGTAAAAATGGCTTATCAAGACCATCCAGCAAGGTTGAGATATCAGTAGACCGGTGCACTTACTATCTTGACAGCACTGTTAAACCGGAAGTCAAAATTCCAAAGGTATGTGAACTTCTGAAAATATGTTTCTGTTTTAAAAATTGGCTACAAGGAGTGATCTTGAAAGCAAGATAAGAACATTGAGGAAGTGAAATTAAGGATAAGGATAAAAATGACATGTAGCTGGTACAAGATGAGGTGAAAACGATGGCATGGCGAGATAGAGTAATATCTGCAAACAGCTGGGATGTGTACGTCAGATTGTGACAGTTGTTTCATAAGTGCAGATTACGTGCTAAAAAATCTCTCCATGTTATCTTGTGAAAAAGATTTATGAGGTGACGATGGCTTTTTGCTTTCTTTTGTGTATCCTTTGTGTATCCTTTGTGTAGGTCTAGGATGTCAGAATGCCCTGTTCTTATATTTCCAATTTGATTAGGATCTAGAAGTTCCTAAATTTGAATAATGCATCTTTGAATCTATTTTGACAACCTTTGTTTTGAAAATTTTGAAAACTGATATGTAATGTCTTGTTTAAGTCATTTGAAAACAAAATTTATGAATGTCATGCCTTTTTATTATTCAACATATACGGATTTACATAATATTTATGATATCGGAATTCTTTTAGGTTGACATGGAATATAATTTAGACTCAAAGTATGATTCAAAATTTCATAGAATTTCAAAACTTTATCAAATGAATTTGTTATTTGTATATCTTTAGCTAAAGTTCTTAGAAGATGGAATACGTTATGAGGGAGTAATATTTAATATACATCATATTTTGACTCACTCTTAAGCAGTTTCTATCTTTAAAATCGGTCTTATCTTAAATATTTGTATAAAATCCTTTGCTTTTAGGAAATCATCTTTCTAATTTGGTGGCCAAGATACCATGAACTTCAAAATTCATCTAGTATTTAACAGTACTCTATAGAAAGGTTGTAAAATATCTCAAAAATAGATTGATTATTACAAGTTTGGCTCCACGAAGATCAAAGTCGCCGTGAATCATTTTGTAACATGAGATACTGAATAGTATTTTCAGACCAGGCAAGATCCATAATTCATTCTGAAAGTAAATTATCTAGTATCAGAAAAATCTGATCAATTGATATTTACTGGCTCCAGTATCTGTAGATTGCCTCATCAGAGATATCGGATAATTTTATCAAAGTTAACCTGAAAATGAGATTTTTGGAAAAGAATTATGAGAAAGATAAAGTGATGTACCTGGCTTGTCTGGAGAGATAATATTCATCAATATTAAGTATTTGCAATTATTAAGTTTTTTATATAAAAGTATGTTGTAAGAAATATGAAAATGATTCTTCTAGATTATCAGAATAAGATTAAGCATAGGATTTTGATTTTGATTTTTCCAATGGCATTTAAGCCTTGTTATTTGAAATCTTGGTTTTAAAGTTAAGAACAATTGTTTGATAAGAGTAATTTAAGTTGCATTTAGCAGAATTTTTACCTTAGCATCATAGTGATGTCCTAAATTGGAATCTCATCCAGGGCTTTCAAGTTATTACTTTCAAGGGCATTCATATCAGGGTTCATATTTTTCATACAGTGCCCTATTGCAAGATATCATGGTCATTATGACATGACACAATTGAGGCTTGTAGCCAATTCATTTTTAATTTTTACCTTCAAGGGCAATGATATCAGGGTTCATATTTTTCATACAGTTCCTTAAGGCAAGATGTGATCGTCACGGAGTCATGACAAAATTGAGGCATGACCAATTCATTTTTTATTTTTACCGACACAGGCATATTTTTTATCTGATGCCTTTATTAGGCACGATATCACTCTGGCATGACATTTTTGATAAAGTTAAAGTAATGTTTTGTCTATCAGGTTTTCTAAATGTGTCTACAATGGATCAACAAACTAAAAAGACTATGATGAGAGAAGATGGTTAGATACTATAAAATTGACTGTTATGAACTCTTTTTCTTGCAGCGGTGCCACTTGTGGAGATTGGTAGATGTAGTAGATAAAAGTTGGGGTTCCTTATTTTACCGTTATAGATAACCTAGCTAAATACAGGGGTATTTTGGTTCTTATGGATTATGGGAAAAAAGCTTTTGGCGCCGTTAAGCCAGAACCCCTACTATTACCTATTCCTCCTAATGGATATCAGCATATAATATGTATATTTCTTTGATTTAACTTTAGGCCAAAAGAAACCAAATTTCAGATCTCCTATTCAATGGTCCCTTTTACCATTTCAGACTGGGCTCGAGAGCATTATGATCAGAACTCATGATGAGGCAGAGTAGACTCATCAAGTGTCTGGCGGTGGTCGTCCTGTCGTCCGTCTTCCTCTCCGCCTGTCTCTACAGCCAGTGCAACGTCAGCAATGGCAGCAGGAATGACAACAACTTCTTCAAGTAAGTCCACAAGCCAGGGTATCAAATACTTCTTAGTCTGGTCTGAATGTTGGCGACGTTGATCATGTGAGGTAGGCTCTGTTGATGATGTATCTTCTGGTATATTGTGAAAATCAGTGTATAGAATTATTCTGGCTTTTAAGATGGATGGTTTATAAATGGGGGCTTTAGGCTACGGATCAAGAGGTCCGTGGTTTCGAATCCTGCCAGGGGCGAGGCAGCTCTGTCTGTTCTACGTGCAGTAAGGTTTTGTTGCAATGAATTTCACTGCAGCACCACCTGTGGTTCATAAGTTCTAGCTGGTGCTCGCAGGTTTCACTGCAATGTATAGCCACAGTGGTGTTGTGGGCTTTCTCCCTGCAATAACACTAGCAGACGAGATATGAGTGAAATATTCTTTAAAGCAGCTTTAAACCCCAAATCACCTCACCTCACAACAATGAAGACATACTCCTACAATGAATCGACACAGTTATGGACAATTAGTTTATGAAAAATCCCAGAAGTTCTGTATGCCTTCATGCCTGTATTCTTACAGACCTATCTTAAATCACCCAGCAAATAGCTGGTGGGCAGATAACTGTCTCTAAGACTGGGAAGGCTTACTATTTTAGAGAAACATGTTTTCATTATGAGTTCTACAAATAAATTGAAAAGCTTTAAAAAGAGACCATAGATATGCCCCTTTTATGTCAGCGACTTTTCGCTTGATATAAGTCCAAAATCTTTAATTTTTGTGGGAAAGGGGGTTCAAATGGTCAATGCTTTCAGAAATATCCTAATACCATCAAGTACTTAAAGCCATGCAAGTCTTTTAAGGGCACATGTAAGAGGCATATATACAAGAAAAGTGCAATTTTCTTGATAACAGCTTTTTAGATAAAGAAAATGTTATCCAGAAAATCTTGGTTTTCTTTCTTTTGGTCCTCAGTTAGTAAAGATCCATGAGTTTATTCATTAATTTTGAAATTTACTGTTTTCTCTCCTAGGCGTTCATTTGACCGCGACATCGGGGATATTGAAGGGAATCACATGAATGTGCCAAGGGGAACTCACTCCATCAAGAACAAGGACCAGCCGGCCATTAAATATAAAGAGTTAGACTGTGTCATCAATGGAGACTACGTCGTCAAGTGTCGCAAGGAAAGATCCGAGGTTTATCTCCCTTTTAGATTCGTTCAAGACTATTTTGAGGTATGTTATATTTTCTAATGATTGTAAAGGAAATCCTATTTAAAATAAGATTTTGATTTGTTAATGATGTTTTATCTTACAAGAGATAAACATTGTGTTTTTAAAAATAAATTTATTTTGGATTTATGGCAATCAAATTTTAGTTTGATTGTCTTGAGTATATATCTTTTCAATGAAATAAGGAAGTTAATATTAATAGTTTTAATGATTTGATTTCTAAAACAGGTAAGAAATTAATTGTAAATGTGTATGATTTCTTTGCAAAAGGTCACACACAAAAATGGAACGGATACAGGTTTCAATTCCAAAGTGACCTCGCATTGTTTCATTGTTTTCATAATTAGGTTTTATTAAATGTCATAGCCAATACATGAAATACAGAAAGTTATGTGTTATCCTTTCTAGTTTGTCTGCAAAAGAAACCACAAAAATGTTTTTGTGGAATATATTCAGATTCTCCTTCAAGAGTTACCTCCCTTTGTCCCTATCAGGTTTATGGCACTGTGGTGAACACTGATGGATACGAGCGACTCGAGTTTCAACACTCCAACTCAAAAGTTCACAAACCTCGTCCAAACTACTCCCCCGATGGAATATTCATGTCGTTTGAGTACTACAATGTGGAACAACGAGACAGAGTGAAATGCATCAGTGGAAAGGAAGGTACATACTGCAATATTTTTATCTTGAAGCTCGCCTTATGGTACAACATGATCAGTGTAATTGCAACCTATGCTACTTTCACGAAATACCAAGCCTGCTTTCACAAAGTAATGGTTATAACCCTATAACTCCAATTCATTTACATTGCACCTGTTACCTAGCTCAGTCGCTCATGATCACCGAAGTGCTTTGTGAAAAGATGCCTTCATGGTAAAGAATTTATGAACACTTGAATCACCAAGTTACATATTATTTTCTCATAAATATGAAAATCCAACCTTGACTTCTAGATGCAGCACCAGTTGTATATTCCTCAGTTCTCGGAATGAACATTTTTTTCAAAATAAAGTAGTCTTCTCACATTTAGTAAACCACAATATGTTCTATAACTGTTGTATATATTCATGAATATCCTATCTTAATTTTCAAAGTGTCCTTTTATTCCGTTTCTCAACAAGTTGTGATTCCGTTCAGGATGCTTCAACACTTATGTAGTCCTCTTTGGTGTGGTATGTGAGCTAGTGAGGACGTAAATAGACAAACTATTGCCTCTGGGATATGAACTTGTTCTATTCCTTCTGTATCATTGTGGGTTTTCTCACTTGTTCATACAACTGCTTACAGACGCCAAATGCCAGAAAAATAGGGGCAATTAACTCCTGCATATCATCATCTTGTCTGTGTCTGTAACATGAAATGATGTTTTCCAAATGCATTCAAAATAACTATTTCTCAGATAGCTATGCTTTGATTTGATCACATATGACTAGGTTTTAGCTCCAAATGGACCGTTTTGAGGTGAAAACACAAAAAATACCTGATATAGGCAATATTTTGAAACCTTTGTTTGTTGGAGTTTCACAGGAAGTACAAATAACCCTTTTGAATCTTTTCGAAGGTGTGCCAGTCTCGACCCAATGGACGCCAGAGGGCCACTACTATCCCATCCAGATTGCACAGTATGGGTTGAGCCACCACAGCAAGTACATCACGGAGGGGGAGCCTGATGTCGTGATTCTTGAGGACGCGGAGGAGGAAGATGCCGGAGACTGGATGGTTCCAGAAAAACGGTCCTTTGTGTCGCTGAAAGCAGACCCAGCGAGAAATACAAACGTTATGGAGTTCTTGACTTCTGGTGAGACCGTGGATACCGTTTGAATATTGTAGAGTGAACAGAATACATTAACGTTTGGTCTTTTGGTTATCATTCTTGCAATGTTAATGTTGTTGTGATCTCACTGACAAAAATATTAAAAGCTTTGTCTTTCATACGATGTTAAGAAGTGACAGATCTATCATAAAATGTCTTCATGCTTTACAACTGTTACGGAAAATTTTTATCTATATCAAAATTTACCTATCATTGTTGTTGAAATTAGTTATTATATCAGTCATTGGATAAGTGATTTGATATGTCAAACATTCCATTAGAATCTTGTCTAAATTTGATTTCTTTTACTCTTTTAAATCGCAATTCAAATTTACATGGCCTGAAATTTGTTTGTCTGGTAAGAGTTATCTCCCTTTGATTGTGCAGGGAAAGATAAATACCAAATATTTTTGCTTTGAACAGAAAAATGATATAAAATGAAATTGACAGTTCTATGATTTGAGTAACAAGTGTTTTCTAGGTCATAAGAGTTTTGTTTTTGTTTTGTTTCAAGAAAGTGAAACTTTATTCACATGTTGTTGGTTTTTTTCAGAATCTCTCAAAATGTCTGGAATCAAAATTCTAGCAGATGAGAAGACAAACAGATTTGTTACAGTGGATTTAAAGTTTTCAAAGAATGGAAGTTTTTCTGTGAGCATAGAGACGCCAAGTTCGGTGATGTTCACAATTCATTATGTGCAAAGTTCAACTTTGATTGCTTGTGAAGGAAAAGAAATATACTACGGAATAGGAGATTCGAGAGGAAAATGGCGCCACATTGCCAGAGACATATCAATAGACCTTCAGAAGGGTCTGGGAATAAAATATTCCAAAACAAAACGGTTAAAAATGAAATACACGTTTTCCAAAATCCATGAAATAACATTACGTGGATATGGGTTGTTAGACAATTTAACCTTATCCTCGTCAGCGCATCTTGATCAATTCTACGATGCAGCTGATTGGCTGGTCCTTCATCAAAACGATCGAGGAGGCTGGCCAATCAATGTGCGACGAAAACTCATTCCATATATGTTAGAGCTTCCGCCTGGATGGTATTCAGCAATGGCTCAGGGTCAAGCAATGTCTCTCCTTGTGCGTGCATATTTGAAAACTAAAAACGATCGGTACCTCATTGCGGCAATCGATGCAATGAAGTTATTTGAGATTAATAGTGAGCAAGGAGGCGTACTCGCGACCTTTGCTGGAAGATACGATTGGTACGAGGAGTATCCAACCGTACCAAGTAGTTTTGTGTTGAACGGATTTATATATTCCCTTCTGGGTCTGTATGACCTTAAAGTAACTGCATCGGGCGAGGCCGCCTCGATGGCCAATAACTTATACAAGCGAGGTCTGAGCTCGTTAATATTTATGTTGCCAATGTTTGATACGGGTTCAGGAACATTTTATGACTTGCGTCATATAACGCTTGGCATTGCACCGAATCGAGCTCGATGGGACTACCACACGACACATATCAACCAGTTACTCCAACTCAGTGTCATCGAGGATGATCCTATTTTCAACACAACTGCGACAAGGTGGACAGGTTACATGAAGGGGATTAGAGCAAAACATAACTAGCCAAGTTTGTGTGAATGAACGCCTCAAAAAACAAAGTGATTCGAAGTCATGTTTTATCAAATGAATTGGGGATAATGATTTAGTTGTGTTCAGAGCGAGTGATAAGTGAAATTCCGTTGGGAACTTAATTCATCATGGACTCTTGTTATGTACTTCAGACAGAGTTTCTATTACAGCTTTGTTGACAGATATTACGCTGAGAAATAATCTGTTTCTCTTACCGGTAGTTTAAAGTAAAATCGAAATGTGCTCAAAGTTAGGTAGTATTGTTACATTCTCAGGTTATCACCATGGCGATTGGTTAGAAGTAATTCTGTGGTAACCACTTAATCATCGCCTAATTTGGTTGTGAATTCAGTGAGTACTGACATTTTAGTAAATTAGTTAATCACAACATATACATAGGCTATTTTGAAGATTAATCAAACTGTTAGAAAACTAAAATGGCTTAGGTTTAGATGTCTGTATTATATGAGCGTTAATATTTGAGCTACAAAAGGGAGATAATTGTTTATGAATTACCTCCCTTAGATTGAATTATTTCTTAAGTAAAATATTTGATTTGTTTAAGTTTTAAGAAAAGTATTTCAAGTACTGATTATGAGTATTCAAATAGCAATAAAATGTTGTTTTGATTGGAAACTATAACTAAAAAAATTTCAATGAAATATCAAATTAAGAATATGCATGAGATTGGAAAAATTGTCATCTACAGTCCATTTTATATCAAAACAACTTCTGTAATCTTGACGAATGAAATATTTACATATATGAAAATGAAATACATATCAAACTAATTTTTACTTCTTTCCAACTTCCTTTTGATATCAGAATTCTATTGATTCCTATATTAGGAGCTGTGTCTCTGATAACTAACTTCTGAAATATACATTAGAAACTTGTCTCATTTCTTTACTAGTGTATAAAACAGTTAGGATCAATTACTGACACTGTCACAAAGCAATATTTGTTTTCTTTTAGGAATTATCCCATATATGTTTTGACTTTCTGTTACAATTCATTCGATTGAATTTACATTGCAAATATATTGCATTATTAGGATAAGGAATTTTTTATTTTGAGGTTCAATAATTGCAGTTATTAAAAAAAGATAAATATCCATGGTAGATCTGTTAAATTAAGATTAAATTTTACTCTAAATGCATAATGTGTTTAAAGTCTGTAAATGAAACTGAAAAAAACATATCTGGTTAGCGCTGTGTCATCAATAAGCGCCGTACTGGAGGAAATACTTATGTTTTGGGACTAATATGATAATGAACTAGATATTGCTAATCCTGTTTTGATATGTTCTTTTTACTGCAACCTTATCGCTTTCACATAAATATATCAGTGAAATATGATTTCCAAATGATTCATTTGGATATTTCAAAATGAAATCCTTAGTCTGGTTAATGCAAGCAGTCTAGTAGAATTTCTTCTTTCTAATGCATAAATGTGATATGTATGTAAATTATACTAATCAAACGAGTATACATTCCACCATTGCGTCTCTGTTGTACAGCTGAACCTTGTATATATAGTGCTTCTGTAGATATTATGTTTTATCATCAACAAGGAAACCTCCCTCTTTGTACCGAGCTGTCATGCATCCTGGTCAACTGATGAGAGCGGATACCGGTAGCGCTATGTCCTTGTCAACTGATGAGAGCGGATATCGGTAGAGCTATGTCCTTGTCAACTGATGAGAGCGGATATCGGTAGCGCTATGTCCTTGTCAACTGATGAGAGCGGATACCGGTAGCGCTATGTCCTTGTCAACTGATGAGAGCGGATATCGGTAGAGCTATGTCCTTGTCAACTGATGAGAGTGGATATCGGTAGCGCTATGTCCTTGTCAACTGATGAGAGTGGATACCGGTAGCGCTATGTCCTTGTCAACTGATGAGAGCGGATATCGGTAGCGCTATGTCCTTGTCAACTGATGAGAGCGGATACAGGTAGCGCTATGTTACAGAATGCAGTGCTATAGGTCACCAGTTTGTCTTGATTGCCATCTTTGCTTTGACAGTATCCATTTATAGGGTTTGAACATCCGGTTTGAAAACTTTCGAAGATCAATTGCGGGAATGTTCAAAGTGAGCACCCTTGACCTTCCAACAACAGACCAATCCCATCCCTTCCCTTCCCCTCCCTTCTCCAACCCCACCAAACTACAGACCCTTTTAAATTCCTGGAACCTCCACTGACAATAGAATTGTGATTTCTGGCAAGATAAAAGTGGGGTTTTACTGTTACTAAATATAGCACACATTTAGAAACTCCTGATTCTGTAGAAAGTCATAAACCTTCTCTTTTTTCTTTATTTTTTAGGTCATATAAAAGGCTTAAATGAAGACCCCTTTGAAAAATTCTAACGATTGATTGTCAAGACGTTCCCAAAACAATAAATCCTCTTTTGAAATTTCTGATTCTGCTACTAATAAAATTCTCGTTCCCCTCAAAATTAGAGATTTGGTTGGTGCCTTTAAATTAAATCTATTACACATTGAGAGACCCCAAAACTATACAGAAATTCATAAATTTATTGTGTTGAGTTGTTTGTGCAAAGCTGGCAAGACAAGACAATCGGATGATTGGTTGGATGAATGTAAGCGTCTCATAATCCTTGCCTAATTATGTATTGCCATTGTCAAATGTTGGTTGTGATCAAAATGTTTTAAATTTGAATTGAATATATTTATTTTAGGCATGTAGATGGCGATAGCTTATCATGATGTTATAGTTAAATGTTCATTCTTATAGAAGTTTGAAAAGTTTAAGAATTGCAATGAATATAATAGTTAAACCTGTAAGAATTTTGTTAGGGTTGTTTTTTTTACCTATTCATTGATGAATTTATAACATATAATTATTTTTAACAATTTGACTTATCTTGAAAGAAAGTGCCCTCTATATCTTTAATTATGAAACAATTATTTTGGTTGACAGTTTTTGAAAAAATTATTGTATTTGTGACTTAAATGAAAAGAAAAATGAAGAAAATCATATGACTTTCGTGTGACTCTCTCTGTCAAATGTCTCTCTACAAGTCTTTCTTAGCCAGTTTCAGTTGTCTTGATTCAAATTAATATTCAATAAATTTAATCAATTGTCAAGTTGCATTTAATAATTTGATAATATTCATGAAACATCATTTGTTCTATGCTAAATGTAAATTTTAAAGTTTCATCATAATTGCAAAAACTTTATATTTGTTAAAGAAATCCATTCTATGTCTTTGTGGCTAGTTCTTATATTAAAACTGGTGGACTTTTATGATTTTAAATGTGAACAAAATTACATGATTTTAATTATTTTATCAAAATTTTAACATGATATTTAAATGAATTTGTACTGATTTTTATACATAATTGACAAGATTTTATTGGAAGTTGAAAATCTTGTACTAATCTAAGTACTAATACAGGGCCTTTAATGTACAAGTTTAAAAGGGGCGTTAACACGTTTATTGACATTTTATTACTTTTAATTTCTCCGAATGCATCATCTTCAGAGGGTCAAACAACTCTTACTCAACCCAATTATCATTAGTCAAAGAAGAAAGTATCAAATATCAAGCGAGAACTGCTGGGGCCATTTTAGTGTGAACGCGTTTAATCATTTAAGGTAGGGAAATGGATTTTCATAGCTTAACAAAACATGTTACATTCATTTAAAAACTGCTTCAGTAAAAAAAGATTCCCTTGCTATTGGCAACATTTATGTTTGTTTTTGTGAGATCAATTGAACAAGCGTGCTACTGCTTCTTGACGTCCATGGTCATCCATATCATAGAAAAAGCTAGAATATGTCTTAGTAAATTTTTTTCTCACTTTCCATTTTGATCTCCTTCCCTTTATCTCTTTCCTGTTGAAGTTGTGAATTTGTGTCTGTATTCCAACGAAAACCTTTGTTTTCCATCGAAACTTGATTTCATTGCTTTTAATGTACCATTGTTTATTTGGTGGTTTGTGTATATTTTGGTTCAGTTAGTTGTACATATTCGATATATATGAAATATATATATATATTTGGAATAATATCATGTTACATTGTGAGTCAGGCTGGTGAAAAAATGTATTTTGAAAAAAAATCAAAATATATAGTACATAAAAAATGATAATACAATCCCTTTGTCTGTTTTTCTTCCTCTCAAAGCGCCTGTGTGGTCACCAGATAAATGGTGAAGTCTCAGTTGCTGAGTGGATAAGCTGTTTGGACATTCAGTGCTGGAGATTGATGATTAGGATGTTGGACTCAAAACAAAAATTGCAAGAATATTGCAATTAGTGTCTGGGTGATTTCTGAGTAGCCTCAATCGGAGATTCTTGCAACACACTGACACCGTACTTTACAATTTCTTCACGCTACTTAATAATTCCCTGAGAGTGTTTGTGCCACGTCTTTCCAATCAACTCGGCTTCCATAGGTCCTAAAATCTTTACTCAAGTACTCAAGAGGTAACCCTCGACACAGATCTGAGTACCCAAAGTTCTTAACTTTACAGAAGGGGTCATGTAATTCTTACAAGATCATGTAATTCTTGATCAGTCTAGATATAATATACATATGTCTACTTATATATATATGGTCATATAAGGTATATTTTGGCATTAGTGTCCTGACATCATTTTGATTTTCACACATCAAAAAGTTTAAAATTGGTTAGATAAAGAACGGTGTACCATTTTGGCATCCATGAAAATGGACTCGAGTCCAGATACTAATTAACATTCTGTGCTTCCAGTAATCTGTAAAAGTCAATGTTTATATCCAGCACTTCTAATTAAACAATTCTGTTACAGCAAAATCTTTGGACCTTGAATTTTGGTTGTTTAACAAGGGTTACAAAATTTTTATTGGTTTATTATCTTTTATTGGTAAACCTGAAACAAACACTTTGATATGAATGTAAACCTTGTAAGTTGAATGTCAATAGATATCTTTTTATTGCGGTGGTCATCACGAAAGCAGGTATGTGTATAATAGGTGTATAAATTGTTCCGTAATAAAATTGACATTGTTGATATATAGAGATTATTACCCGAGGAAGTGTGTCGTATGACTTTTACGAAACGAGTGTGAACTTTTGTATTACCCGAGCGAGAGCGAGGGTTATACACAAATTCGTACAAGTTTCGTAAAAGTCATATGACACACTTCCGAGGATAATAATTTCTTTATTACCGATTCTACTCCATTTCAAAGGCGTGGAAATATTCAGAAAATGGCGCCCTTCCCTTCCGACGGCCCGCTACAGTGACGTCACGAACAATGATTTTATGACGTCACAGACGACGAAATACGGTAACTCGCACCTAGACAATTGTTGCTAAGCAAAAGTGATATGTGCACATGTGCTCATATTGAAAATATGACACCGCTTATGAATAACCATATGGGTAATATGAGTGCTAATCATCTTTTGAGCCACTGATGTTAGCAACACTTGAAGAAAGTAAAATATTGTCAATGTGATGCCAAGGTTTCAAGGCACCACAACCGAACATAACCAGAAATTGACAAACCAAATATTTGGCTCTTGCAGTAATTAGCATCAACCAACCTAAGAATTTTTAGGTCTGAAACATAGACCTCATATATAAGGTGACCCCCCTCAATTTCTGGTATAAAAAACTTGCCTTCTACGCTGTAACTAAGGCATTTAAAGTCTAGAAAATGAAAAACCTTTTCATATTTTGTATGAAATTTATTCCTCATAATGTTAACACATACTCGAATACACAATTGAGATGGGCTGTACAGTACACAAGAGTAAGGACACATCAGAAATCAGTACACAATAGGAGGCAGTACACAAGAACTTATCAGTTTTTCACTGTGTTTCTTAAATCCATTAAAAGTTTTCATCTAAAAGTAAATTTTTTTAAAGTTTTAAAAGAAATGTCATGGTCAACTGAACGAAGACTAAAAACATTATATGACAATCATTTTCAAAAAGCCTTTAAATAATTTTTTTTATGTTTCCAGTGTATTTAGAAACACTTATTTTGAATTCGTCGGAATAGTTTTTATTCTGGATTTAAAAAACATGGGTGAATATTGATAGGTTTTGTACTTGGTACACCTTTGAACAGGTAGGTTGTGCTGTAAATGCAGTGGTACATATGATACGAACAGTCAGTATCATCTAGTATAACTCTCCTCAATTAGGGTCATAATTCTTTATTGTGATTAAAAGTTACTCAATGTTTGATATTGAAAAACAATTTTACAGTTTTGTATTTATCCATCCAAACAAATGAACAATAACTGTATCAAAGATTTCTCTAGACATGAAAGTTTTCAAATTCATTTTGCGTTTTATAATCATATCAATTTGAGTTGAAACAGATTTACAACATCTATTGCATGTAAAATAAGAAATTCATTGAGGAAAACACTTGGTGATTTTATTACAATCAATAAAATTTTTAAAATTAAATTAAAATAGCACTTATTTAGTCAATATTCTTCTACTGGACACTTCTCTGTAAGAAATTATGCCGTATTTTCTGTATATCAGCGACCTCGCCCGAAGGTTATCAGGGTGTTGTACGAGCTACAAAGATATGAATACGCTGATATGGCTGTCAAAAAACTAATTATTGTGAGAGATATTAAAAAAGATTTGTTTCAGTCGTCATAAGAAAATATTAAATTTTTTCCCATTGATTAAAAATTTATCACTTTGTCTAAATGTCACTAGAATTTAAATTTAAATATTTTCAATTGTTGACATAGGTATATTTTATTGTTTCTTAAAAGTTTTATGTGAAACTATCAATTACGCAACACCTCTCAAACATGACAATCTACTGAAGGCTAAGAAATATTTACACTATAGGTTTATAAATACAAAAATATATGTATATAGGTATGCAGAGATGGTGATATGCATGAACTTATAGGGAAATTTTAAATTTTTTATATAAAGATAATATTTCTAAATTTAAATTACTCACATCTTCCCTCTTAGATGAAAATTTTACCATTAGCAATAATGCAAATCATAAACCGTTTACATTATTATCATCATATTTTTTTCACGTTGAAAATTATTTCTTTGTGAAATGGATGTTAAAATACACATGAAAATTTATTAAAAAATAACATGGAGAATTGCTATTCAGTTGTGATGATTTGAAATCAAGTTGTTATGGCAAAATCACAACATTGTCAAAGACTATACAGTTTGAAGTTACATAATGTACATTATTACATGTGTAATATATCACATTGTAAGCTGGTGTAACAGGGAATATACGGAAATCACATAACGCAGTAGTTATACAATTGTAATGTGATCTTGCCATACAAATATCGCATGTTTCATCTATACACAAACTAAATTAACAGAGGATTAAAATTCTTCATCAACATCAGTTCACTAAGTAATAAAAAACATTTAGTTAACAATCTGTAAACCAATAAAATGCCAAAGTGGAAAAAAGATATTTTTGGTTAATTTCTGTTAAAAAAGTTTAAAAGAATTTTGCAAAACGCAAACACAATAAATCTATGCATGTGCAACATATAATAAGAAAAATGGAATGTTTTTGGGAAATCTTAATCGCATCTCTTACATGAATTTGACACTGATGACGTTTCTGCCTGCAAATTCTATCCTTTTGTTATAAAACAATAACATTTTCTGTGCCTCAAGAAAAAATCATTTGCAGTATTTCAACACATCACAACACTCAATATTTACAGTAATCTTGTCTTCAGATTTTCAAATGTCAAGTCTCTAGGGCTAAACTAACAGTTGATTCTAACAAAACCTTGATTCTATCATTTATATATAGCACATATTTTATATCATATTCTTTGACAAATTTTATTCTGAGAGAAGAACCAAAACTTATGAGATTTAATGACAATTTTAACCATATCACATTAACAGAGGCTTAAAATTACTAAATTATGAATTCAATGAACGACCTTTGAAACTTATTTCCATAACATGAACAGCAGGTATTTTAAGTACTCAGTTTTCATCAAGTGTTTAAAAAAGTTAAAGAATTTCTATTCAATCATGTAGTTCCTCCTGAATAGATATTATCTTAGAAATTACCTTAGAGCTAAAGCAACTTAACCCCCCCCCCCCCCCCCCCACCCCCCCCAAAAGTTTTGAAGATGTAATATTTCTTAAAATACTCTAGCAATTAGTATCAAAGTTTCAAGGTACAAACACATAATTTCAGTTTAATGATTAATATTTGTTAAAACACACAACTCAAAAACAATAATATCTTTGATTAAAAACATGAATATCAAGTGTTAGACATTTTCTTGGATAAACGATATAGAAAGCTAGTGAATGACTTATTTATTGATCCTTTAGGTATAAGTATTGGTGTTTACACAGCTAATATCTTCTTCAGTATGTCATTTCAAACTGTTATAATAGAACTGCTGTGTTGGTAAGTAAACTTCATGATTTATTCTATATTCTCTCATCAAAGGTTCAAAATTCATAAAAACATAACATTATGAGCACTAAAATAAAACGAGTTGTTTTTCTAAAAAGCACAACAATGTATTTCAAGTCTAAACATTTTCTTCTTAAAAACAATGATACAAATTTGTACAGTTCTCTGTGAACACTTAGTCTAACTATGCCAGGTTCTGTGAAGTGCAGTCATTGGCCAGAGTTTCTACATCTGGTAGAAACCGTCCAATCAAAATGAAAGGCACAATTACAATGTCCTGTGCAGACAGTGACCCAATGGAACAAGGCATTGGATCAGGTTTCATCATGTAAAAGTGTTCACAAGCACATACTGAAATTCGGCACTGAAGCGCAACATGTTTATTTTGAAGGTCAAGGTCATTGGTAAAGGTCACACACTTCGACCATGAGATCAGTCGCAGTCTTCACGGCACTGATGATGAAATCGTTTTATCATAGACAAAAGTTGAATATTGACCTTGAAGTCAAGTCACAGGACCAACTCAGGTCAAGGTCGTTACTTCTTATCCTCCAAAATGAAGCATATCACACTTGAAAATCTCTCTACAACCCCTTGGATAACTAACCCTTTCAAAGGTGAAGGACAATCAAAGGTCAAGAACTCTGAAAGACAACATCCTCTTAAAACATTCACGCTTGATGAAGGCTAACCACCCATAGATGGCGAGTTATTATGGCGAGCACTACGTGGTCGTGTAGTTATGAGCAAAATGCGATGGTGCTGCTATGACTCTCCCGATCCTCCACTAGGTGGAGCTCTACACGGTTAATGATCACCTGATCTATACATCCGGAGAACCCAGAGAAGTACTCCGGCGGTAGTCCGAATGGAAGGCTGGGGTTTCCACCTGGAATATTCAGAGAAGTGTAAATCAACCTTTGAAAAACTTCCTGATGTCAAATTTTTATTCCTGTTAATCCAACCAATCTCTTATATCAATATGAATCAAATTTATTGCCTTTATGCTAAACTAAACAATAAATAAAACAAATTTATAATTAATTATGATTGACCGAATATAAAACTGTAGTCAAGTGTCAATCATTTGTTACCTGTTGTAATTAGAATGGTATGTCTCTCATAAACCATTTACCTGCAATAAGCCTATTTCTCACATTTCAATGGTATTATTCTTTAATATTCATTTTATATGAAGTTCAACCATATATTTCATCAAACTGTGGCAATTTATACTACAGTAAGTTCCTTCAAATATTTATAGAAATCCTTTTACATTACAGCTATTTTGAACAAAAGTTCATTACCAAGAAATAAGGCACAAATATGTTTGGCAATTTTTTTTGTATAATCATATATAATTAGTAAATTTTACCCAATAACTATAATCTAAGGTGAAGTATGATAAAGTTAGCCAACTTATACACTTCAAGTACAGTTGTGGGTGCACAGTTGCATAAAGATTAGGAGACAATTATGTATGATTTTAACACATTATCTTTATAAAAAAAACCTCTGTATAAGCCGCAATACAGTGTATATAGGAAGTTTATTATGTGTTTGTAGAACCCAGCAGAGCTAATAAAAGCAATGTTCTATCCTTTTATTGATAAGCATCAATGTAAGAAGCAACATCCCACCATTTACTAACTTCTGGTATGACGCAGACGAGAATCAAACCCCAGTCTTACAGATGATTAGCAGTGGCTCTACCAACTGAGCCACATCCCAGTATTACATGCATAGTTGAGTTGAGAAGGTAAATGTACTGTTGGATTATGGCTAATGAGATTACCTATCCAGAGATCTCCGTCTGTATCGAGTTGAGAAGCACCTGGATCCGATGACGCAGTTATTGCTGGTTCATTGTCCACCTGTAGACTTCCATCAGCCAGGGTTCTGTCGGACACATCCAATATTACTCACAAGAAAAATGTAGCGTCAAATTGCACATGTGCACTTATAACAACTGATTAACCATCAGCCATGGTTCTATTAAATACATTAATTATTACTCACAAGATAAGATAAATGTAGCGTTAAACTGCTGCACATGTGCACATATAGCAATTGATCATGATGTTACACTTGCTTACAATCTTTGCTTTGAAAATGAAATGAATGTTGGAAATGATAATCAATTAATTTCTATAGTCCCTTGATCTATACACTTAAAAATTTTGTTGTGTTATCTTGTTGTCAATTGTCCTTAGTTATACATATTCAGACCAAATAACGATGCATGTAGTATAATATTTTGTTTCAACTTAATTATAGTAAAACAGACATGGACTTCTGAATTCGATAACCCATCTTTGTAGACCCTTGGTCAATGTGATTTTCATCGATGGAACAAAACATCATATTAGCCTACAGAAATGAGATACAGTGAGACTGTGAGATACATACCTCAGTGCCTCAAGTTCGTGCCACTGTCCGTCCGCCACATACACATTGGACCTGATCCTGAAGAGTTTATTCTCTGCCTGTTTGCCGAGGTTATAACTGAGCTCCACTTTACCATTGACTACAGCTATCGCAAGGTAGTCCCCGGTCACATCCGGCCCCTTGCTCTGTAGGACGAGCAAACCGTTGCTCTCGTGTGTTCGGAACCGTATTCTAATGGCGTTATTTCTCTGTGCTAAAGATCTTGAAAAAGAAGTGACAATTTGTAAGTTTTGGGCTCAACTGTAGATGTGACAACTTTATTCGTCAGTGTTACGATCAGTGTATTTGTTAAATTTTATGAGTGCTTCACTTTACTTGGTAAATTCCGTCTTCCCATGCATGGCCTTTACTTGCGCAAACCCAAGTGACATGCTTAGATAGGCCTTGCCGCATTTCCCCAACTTTTCTGTGCTTGTTGTCTAAGCTGCTATGACTGATCGCAATAGTTCAATGAAAAATCATATGAGAATGACTTTTGTCAAAGAGGGCACTTAACTCAAAACTGGTTGGCATTAAGGTTTAGATAAGCCAGTGATAGACTCAATTGATATGAAAATTTGTTAGTGATCTGTTCATCAAAGCCAAAATCATTCCAAAATGCTATATTTTTTATCATTTAAGCCAGTTAATAATTTGACACTATTTAAAAAACAATTAAAATATAAACAATTTTCAACTTCAGTAGTTTGATAGAAGAAGTGATTACAAGAATAACATGTTTTCAGACGTTTTCAAGGATTAATGTCAATTATTTATTACTTATTACTCCACTCAGAGAGTCACTCAAAATATGCAACTCTTTTTTTTTTTGTAAGACACTGCTAGGAATCGAACACCAGACTCCAGGGTGATGAGCGGAGCTCTATCAACTAAGCTACTAGAGCTTTAAAAATTGAAAGTACCCTTCCCCTGAAGACTTACTTCTGTGTTTTCTCGTTAGGGTACTGCAGGTAAGTGTTGGAGTCAAACTTGACCGGCTGGTCTTGGTCCACATGCTCTGCTCCTGGCATACACACAAATATTGTGTATTTAGAATGTCATAAAATTTTGACAAGGGAAAATAAAGTATATCTAAAGATTAAAAATTTGAAATTAACTCAGAAAGATATGCTGGAGGAGTTCCTCTGTACAAAACAAATTTAACATATATTCTATGAATGCTTCCAACAATACTCAGCTTTCTTAGAAGACATTTATAAGGCTTATAATATTTCATTTTATGAATGCTTCAAACAATCTATGCCTATGAATGTGTCAAACAATGCATTTTTAAATGCTTCTAATGATTAATTTTACAAATGCTTCAAGCAATTCATTTATGAATGCTTCAAATAAAGCTTTTGGTTGAATTTTACAAATGCTTCAAGCAATTCATTTATGAATGCTTCAAATAAAGCTTTTTGTTGAATGCTCTAAATAAGCCATTTTATGAATGCTTCAAATAATGCATTTTATAAATGCTTCAAATAATGCATTTTATGAACGCTTCAAAAAAATGCATTTATGAATGCTTCAGACACAGCCCTTGTGAATGCTTCAAATAATATATTATACAAATGCTTCAAATAATGCATTTTGTGTATGCTTCAAATAATATGTTTAAAAGATACATCAACATAAATCAGGTTTTTCCGCTGCTAACAGATTTTAGGGTTTCTCGTAGACGACACCTACTCTTTTCACAGCGTTCCCCCATGTACTCCAAGGGGCATCGACAGTCAGCATCGTCGAGTTTGGGAATACACACGCCACCGTTCATGCATGGATTCATGTTGCAAGGAGCACCTGAGTATTCCCCGATGTTTCGCATCTCGTCTGACACCTCGATCAGGTTCTTGATCGTACGTCCGTTGATAATCACCTGGAAATAGGATTTTACTTGGTTAAACTTTATTTCAGAAAGGCATAAAGATTAAAATACGTGGGTACACAACCTTTCTTTAAATTCTTTCACCTTTCTCGTTCACATACTATCATATATGACAAAAACATTTTTAATTAGATATTTCATCATAATGATACCAAATATAATATAATATATATAATATATAATACCCGAACCTCTTTCTACTGGCTGAGTGCTTCAAACAAGACATTCAAAGGTGAACAGAGGCACAATTTGAAGAAAGTTGACTAAAGGTGACACTGCAAGTCTCTCAACATGTGTCAAGGTGTTGGACAGACAATCTCTCATATACCTGAAGCAATGAAGCAAGACACCCATCCATGGTCTTGCCATGCATCTTGTTGCTGAATTGCTGATGAACAGTCAACACAGAGGACAACCATGAGACACAATATGTCTACTAATTTAACAAAAACAAGAACAGGACAGACTTACAGAGCTGAATACCATGTCTCCCGCTGTGCTTTGTGGCGGTGGGGGACAATAAGTTAACTGTCAATATCTATTATATGAAAAGCTGGTTCATCTATATAAGGTCTGTCTTCATTGATATCATAGGCTCGTTAATCAATTCAACCTACCCTTTGAATTGCTCCGACAAAATTGGCTTTAATGTTGGCATCTTGTGGCAGTGACGACTCTTCCTTGTAGCCTCCGATGTATAGAGGGCGCTCGAGGTTCAGAACCTTCATTTTGCCCTGCAACATCGAAAGATATAGTTAGAGTTTTCTGAGGCATTGTACAACATTGTTACAAGTAACTGAAAGTAAAATAATCTTAAAATGTACCTGAGGCATTTATGGACTTGCTGAAATTAATTATTCAAATGTCACCTGTAAAAAAACACTTTTAACAATGCTATTAAATGTTTGTAAAGTTAATCTTGATATTTATAAGTTTTTAAAATGTTAGAATTGTGCAACGGTTTAAAATGTGCATGTGCTGACAATTTGAAAAACATTAGTAAAATTTTTAATTGTTACATCATTTAAGGACATTATTTAAAATATGAAAACAAAGTTTGATTATTTTGTTCCTCTCTAATCAACTGAGGTCTAATTGTTAGATTCAGAAGCTTTCAAACCTTAGAGTATTAGTGACTCAAAAGCAGTATCAATAATTTGTTTAAATTAATCCTCCTAAATAGGTCTTGTCAGATTAAAAAGTGTTCCACTGTACTTAACTGAAATAAAAAGTGTTAATCTAGCAAAATTCAATCTGATTGAAATCCTTGTAACATGAATTGGGTGAATCCTTGTTTCGATTGGCTGATTTGTTAGATTTCCCTATGTTGAATTGCAATGGATACTGGGCAGGGTTGCAGATTAAAAATTTTACCAGTTGGACATTTCATTTTGAAGTCGACTGGAAGTGAACTTTGATTTTGTTTTATCCGATAACGACATTAATAACATACATAAGTGACAATAAAAGATATACAATTGTTGTTATAAAATAATAATGATAATGATAGTAATTGAAGCATGATCTACTTGTGCAGATTTCCTTAAGTTGCCTAACGATTGATAGACCGATTTCTGCAACCCTGGTCCTAGCAATTAAGCTATGAAGAATCAGGGCAAGTACATTGTGGCATGACAGGGGTAGCCATCAATAAGCTGAAGTGTCTGTGAGAGCTGATATCAATTGTCAGCCCAACCAACTGATTGGTTGTCAATTTCAGGGTCATTTCATTTTCAAAGTCACATGGACAGGGATGTCTACAGTGTTCCCTCAGATTATATGTGAGTGACAGGTAACAACCCGACATAACACAAGGGAACGATTTTAATCAGATTGAGAAAAATTCAGTTATTAATTTTATCAAAAACTGGTTATCAAAAAGATTATACATTACAAACACAACTGATTGCATTATATTCCAAAATAATAATCATCAGAATTATAAAAACTATAAACAGCAAGTGTCATGTGAAATATATTACATTTTGGTAATATATCGATTAGATCCTGAAAACATGATTTGTAGACATAGAGACAGTTCATTCTGATGGTGAAAGATGATAGCAAATAGAATGATTAATTGAGATAGTAAAGTGACTTATGTCTGAAAAAGTTTAAATTTCTTTAAAATTTGGTTTTGCTCAAAAAAGATCTTTCTACGTAACATGGAATTGATCTGATATTTAGTGTTACAATCACAGAACAACCATATTTTTGTGCTGGTTTGGAAAAGTGCAAAGGGTGTTGATACATTTAACTTCAGATTTACAGTTTAGAAAGACGATACAATTATTTTCCATACACTTGTTGTACATTGTGCAGAAATACAATTACAACAGAACATTTTAAATCACATAAAGTTCTCAGATCAAGCCTTTAATTGCCGATGACAAGGAACATTCAGTTTATAAGAAACAACAATACTTGTTATTCATGCGTTACCAGGCAACAAAATATTTCAAATTCTTGCAGAAAAACATCAGGCAGGAAATCATTTGGTAACCATGCACACAGACCTATTTGGTCATATTTTAGGCATTTGTAGGGTTTAATCTGTCACAAAAATGTACACAAACAAATTTGTATTGTAATTTATGAAGGCTTAAAAAAAGCTGTAACTGTATTTTCAAAGAAAAAGTACAAGATTTGAATCTAAATATTTTCTGAATGCTTTGATCCATTTATTTTATGAATGTTTCAATCCAAGTTTTTTTTTATGCTTCAATCCAAGTATTTTAAGAATGCTTCAGTCAATGCTTATAAAGAATGCCTGATTAAAAACATTTTTAGAATGCTTGAACAAACACATTATAAGAATGCTTCAATCAAAGCATTACAGAGCGCTTCAGGCAATGCATGCTTTGAATGTTTCAATCAATACATTTTATGAATGCTTCAATACACACAAATTCAGTTGCACGATTTTTTCAAAGGGCCTATTTACAATTCTATAACAAAATCATTAATTTTGTAGCTTTTTCGGAGAGTTTATGCATGCAGAATTAAAAAATCATTTCATGTCTAAAGCATAAAAAATCGTAAAAATCATAAACTATTAAATAATGATCAAAACTGTTTGCTAATGGTTCAAAGCTGAGTAATATTCAAGAATATGCCTTCATGCATTCCTATAAAGTTGAAAGCTCCAGCTAAATTTCCTTGCTTATTCTTAAGGTATAGGTAAACAATTTTCAAAAGCAGAGAATATATACCGATTATCCTAACCATTCCTCTAACCAAAGCACATGCTTGAAATAAATAGCTAATCCTTATTTTGCATTCATACAAATATTTATTCGAGTCAATTTTATCATAAAAGGTGTATTTGAAATTCAATGTTGAGATTATTTCAAGATTCAGGAAATTGAAGCAATTGATGTTATTTTCTTATTTGAACATAATGTAAAGAAAATACATTTAAAATCTCAATTCTAAATTTTTTTTTAAATAAAAGATTCTTGTGTGTATGTTTTAGGTCATAATTTCTTGTGAATAAAATATGAACTAATTACATGTAAATTCAATAAAATTTATGAAATTTGAATTCAGTTTAAAAACCTGTTTGTGTAATGTGCAGTTTTTCTGTCAGATTAACCCGATCAGCCTGTGTTGTGACCACACTGTGTAAACTCACCTGTGCTCGGTGGGATTCCTGAATTAGATATGGTTAAAGGGTTAAAAGGGGTAACTTGATTAAAAATTAATAATCAGCAAATAATTTGATTTTTTTTAAAAAGCTATGATAACCTCTTTATCTTTATTTCTTGAGAAAAGATTGCTCATAGAGAAATTCCCCCTTACCAGGAACAAAAAAGAGAATATATAAGGCTGAATAAATTTATTAAATAGAGAAAAGCCACAACAAATTATTTTTTAAGGTTATTAAGTGTTTAAAAAATAGTTGAGTTGTGAACTACTTTAGCTTAGAATATTTGTAAGCATTAAAATTCATGCAACGCTAATATCAGCAAATATACACTCAAAGATTAAAATTGATGACTGAAGATGAAATCCATTTATCAGTGCTAAAGCATTAGCTTGATCAAGCTGATCAAAGAGTAAAAGTAAAATAGAATATATTTTTTGTTTCAATTTTGTAATAATCTCTTAACACTACCCATCAACAACAAATACTCTGTTTTGTATAGTGAGTGAGTGAGTTATTGTTAAGCGCCGCTTGGGCAATATTTCAGCCATTAGCGGCGAGCTGTTTTGTATAGTCTTGGGGTAGTCTTTCTCCCCGACAGTCTTAAAATTAGGAGTATCACATCTAGTTTCTCATTCAGCAAGTACCTTACAAAAAAGACCAGTAAATTAGTTTTAACAGTCTATAAGAATTTAATTATTGAAAAACGATTTCTTACACTTAATTTTTGTAAAGTCTCAAAGATAAAGAGGTCACCATATTCATACACATATGAAAAAAGCTTTATGAAAAACTTCAAACACCAAATTTGTGATGAGACTGACCGGTGCCTTGCCCTTGACCGCAGGGTGTTTGTCCAGAACCAACTGGCCCATCAGGTTGTGTATGCTGATCAGAACCTTGTGCCACTTGTTCAGGTGGACGTGGTTCTTTGTTCTGGAAAGATTAGATAAATTTATATATCATTTATACATTTATCATATCTTTATGAAAAAAGAGTTTTGAAATTATCCCTCAAGATTGTCTCAGATCCAGATCACGTCTTTAACAGTGAGTTTGCTAAGTTTCCTTCACGTAGAAGATATTTATTACCCCGTCATAAAACCAATAGAGGTAAAAATATGTCTATTCCTTTCAGCATTCGTCTGTTAAATGATCTTTATGTATCACACGTAACCTATGTTGCCTTTTCTGTATGTTCAAGTTATGTAATGATATAAACTGAGTTCCTTTTGGGGTAAGGTATTATTTTTATTATTATTATTATAAATTTCTTAACTCCTTTCTGCGACATATGTATGTCATAGAGATATATTATAGATACAACTGAATACAACTGAGTAAAGTAAGGCTCTTTGTTGAGAGGGGTGAAGCTCATCTATCGATCACCACTGTAAAACTTACAAGGGAAGTGTGAATATATATGAAATTGACATGAAGGTGGAGTTTAGGGGTGGATATACTGTTTGCACCCTTGCCCCACCTAAAACCACAAATGATATTTGGAGAATTTGTTGGTAATAATCAAAAATGTTCTTTGGCCAAGATTTAGGTTATGAAAATGTATCATTCAACACTTCCAGAAGATCATGCTGAGAAGTTGTAGGAGAGTTACCTCCCTTCCGCTATGGTACCACAACTGGCAAGTATGACTTGATTAAAGATCTAAAGTACATGCTGAGAAAAACAGACAAAAAATGTACAAAGAATCGCAATTTTGACAAGGACAATCTTAAACACATACTCTAGCTTAGCTGTTTTGTCTCCCAGTGAGAAGCGGAACTGCAGTTTCCTCTTGACAAGATTCAGCGAAATAAAGTCTCCCTTCCCGTCGCTGTACTGAGTACCGAACAAGATCACTCCTGCAAAACAAGGTCAACAGAATAATAAAACCAACAATAGAATTTCAAATACAACTCTTATTTCTTAGATCTTAATCTAGGTTCTATTAAAGTTTCATCGAATAGTTTCATTTCTTAGCTACTGGATTTACTTGAGGTCCTGTTTGTATTAGAACAGCTTTTTTTGACATTATTAATCAAGTTTTCCTACTTTACCTTGGAAATATTTCCTAATCATCACCTCAATATGTGGTAGAAGATTTTGAAATTACATTACAAATATTTCCTATAAATTCTTATTTATCTATCACAAAATTCGACATAAAGTTTATGATGTTTCACTTTACTAGATGACTTACAAAATGAGGTGGTTTCAAAATACTGAATAAAACATTCAGAAGTCTTAAAATGTTTACCATTTGTTTCAAAAGCCTTGAACCAGACTTCAATAGTAAGTTGTTTTCCGAAATTGTCATCAATCGGAAGTTCCATGTATCCGTCTCCAGAAAACTGGGGGACGTAAACTCGCTTTAGGGATTCTGAAAAGAGATATTCAAAGGTCATATGTTATGACAAACCCTCCTTGAGATTTAAATTACCTGTTTTAGATTTAAAACATATTTCAAATGATTCTATACATGTAGTCAATATTGACCCTGTGAGGATTTTGATTTAAAGTGACACAGAGTAGGTTTCAGGATTTTTTATGTTCCTAAAATAAGAGCCAAATTACCATATGTCATCAATTAAGTTCAAATCACCTTCCTACCTCTCCCAAATTCCCAAATTGTGCTATTTTTATGTTTTCAATGATAAATGAAAAACGGCCATATTAATGTTAGGACGTCGAAATTCTGCATACATTTTACATGTATATAAGTTAAAGGTTCCAATTAATAATACCAATCCATATTTACATTTGTGTCTGTTGTAAATAAGTTTCAAAACTTATGTTTGAGTCATTGACGCTCGTCACTGTCCGGTTTTTGATCACTAATCGAGACTTTAACCTCTTTTATTGTCACTATACTGAACTTATAAGTACTACGATGCTAATTTTCGGAAACAACCACCACTTCTCGATAAAATAACACTATTTATGAAGTTTAGCATGTTTGACTCCAACAACATACTCTGTGGCCCTTTAACATTTTCAGATTCTGAAAACAGTCACAATATAGAAAGGGAGCCTTTGTCTTTGTAGATCATCTGTCGTGTCATTATCTATATAAGTTTGGAAGCAACATAATGTAATATAGGCTAAAAGATGCCGTGAATCATCACCAAACATAAGATATAAAATGCTTGTCCAAATATATATCTACATATGGTTTCAGCATTCTTGACTCAGTATGACATACACTGTCATCCATTTTCATTCAATTCTAGTGCAAAATAGATAATGTTTTTCTTTACCTGACACAATTCAGTCTTACAGAACTTCTGAATATCACGTGATCGTGACGTAATTGGAATGCAAGTTTTGAAGCGCTATTCATTTAGTTTGAGTTAGTGTCAGTGGGAGGAACACAATTCAGTTTTACAGGATATCATAAAGACTTTCCCTATCATTCAGAGAAGGTTATCACTGAGCTAGTCACAACACAAGACATCCACTATCATTGCAACAAAAGTCACCTTTTTCACATCGGGTTCCGGACCTGGCCTCTGTGCACAGACACTCGTAGCCGATATCGTTCACCATCGTCATACATGTTCCTCCGTACTGACACGGCTCGCTGGCACAGGGGTTCTCTAGGGTCTCACACAGCAGCCCTGCAACATGGATATTTATCATTAGTCTACCATCTTTACGTCACTATATGTTTTCAAACATAATGTAACTTAGTTATATATGGGATCATGCTTCTGCAGTAGTACAAAGTCTGTTGAATATTCAAATCCCTTGAATACAATTGTAAATAACACTTTTGGTATAATTTCAATTTGAATGAAAATATAAAGGAATATTTTCTTAATTTCACTTTTTACAACAAGATAAACAAAATTGACCATAGTAACCCTTCTCGCAGAGTCATAGACAAAATATTGATTTTAGTGTAAATATTTAAAAAAAAGACAAAAGCACTGACCAGCGTAACCCTCCTTGCAGAAGCACTGGAAGTTGTTCTGATCAAGCATGATGCATGTTCCGTCATTCTTGCACGGCATGGTCTTGCACGGGTTGGTTCCACACTCCCCTGCAGACATATTATTCTTTGTAATATAGTATGGAAACTTCAGAACTTTACTTTTTAAGGTGTAGTAGCCCTCTAACTCAGCCTGCAACGTTTGAAATCTCCCAAAATCCTCTTAGTAAGGTGAGGTGAGTTGGTGTTTAACGCCGCTTTCAAGATTATTTCACTTATATCGCGGCTGCTAGTATTAGTGCAGGGAGAAAGCCCGCAACACCAATGTGGCTATGCATTGCGGTGAAACCTGCGAGCATCGGCTGGAACTAGCAAACCATGGGTGGTACTGCGCTGAATTTCATTGTAGAATTGCACCCAAACCTGACTGCGTGTAGAATAGGCCTCTACTGCAGACAAAGTTGCCAAGCCCCTGGCGGGATTCAAACCACGGACCTCCTGATCCGAAGCCGAACGCGCTAACCACTACGCTATCCCGCCCCTCCTCTTAGTAATAATGAGTGTGTGAGTGAGTTGTTGTTAAAAGACGCTTGGTCAATATTTCAGCCATCGGCACCGTTTAGTAATAAGGATAACCACTACCAAAGCATAAATGAAAAATCTATGGCTAGACAAAGAATATAATGTTTCTAAGGACATTTAACACAATACATGTTACACATTTACTTTTTGTTGGAAAATAAATATTGATGGAGGAATTTTTCCTCTTTAATGTGAATATAGCTTGATAGTAATATGAAGTGATAAATTAGTATCATACTGGCACTTCATGATTTTTTTAAATTGACACGTTGATGATTGAGTTTTTAGAAAATGATGAGGCCAGTGTGACAATATATGTCACACACATCTATCAAAGTGATATATTGAATACCGATATAAATTCATCTTAATCAGCCTTTGAGATATTTGCTCCATCCCCTATTTCTGATTTCTTGACTGAATACAGATAATTCACATTACATGATTATCAAAACTTAAAAAAATTTGCATAAACATATAAAGTGATGCATCAATAGCAAGGAAACAATTCCAACATGATTATTCATTCTTACCGATATCGGCGCCATCGGCAATGTCTGGGTTCTGGCTGGGATACTGCAGGTTGTATTCTCTGAGATTGTCCTCGTTACCAGCCTTTAGCACATGGATACATCCCACCAGGCCCAGGTTCACTCCGATACGCTCGTACACGCTATAACACGTGAATAAATTATCAGATCTGAATTTTATAACCCATATTCCCTTCAAGAGGTATCTAACTCATATATACTCAACTTGGTCCAACTAAGCCATTTTGATCAATTGTTGCTAAATTCACTGGTAGGAAATTCACAAAATGGACAGTCTTCATTTTGATCCATTTTAAATTTCTTTTATTTCTTATTTTTAACATAATGTGTGCACCACACAGGCTTAAATCTCAAGATTTTTTTAAGTTTCAGGAACAGATTAAGCATCTTGTTTTTGTTATCAGAAATATATGTATGCATATACATTGACACAGGAAAAAAAAGGTCAAACTTCAAAGAAGGTCTATATCATTATGTCTGAGTAGTAGACAAAGTTTTGATAATAGGTTTATGATTATAGATTACCAATAGAGGTAAAAATACATTTATTCCTTTCAGCGTTCGTCTGTTAAATGATCTTTGAATTAATAAAATGTGTTTGTTTATGTATCACATGAATGTTCGAGCTCTGCAATGATACAAACTGAATTCCTTTCGGGTTAATAAAATATTATCATTATTATTATTAAATTCATCATGCTATAATATCACCAATTTCTATCATTCTAAAATATCATCAATTTCATAAAAAAACTTCTTTGAGGTGACTTAATTCTTAATCATCAAATTAGACTTACCATTGGTCACCAACACATTTGTTAAACACCTTCCTAGACAAAGGCTTACTTTGACAAAAACCTAACAACAACTGGTAAATTCATATGAGATCAACTTAAATATCAAGTATTAATTACACCTACTCTGGAGAAGCATTGGGTACAAATCCGACGTAGAGGGGATCACGGAGGTTGAGGGACGTGTGGGTAGCGACGCTGGATCCAGACACCGGGTCTTCGTTGTCAAATATCATCATGCCGGTCTCCCGACTCCGCTTGATGACGACACGATGAGACTTCTTCAGGACCACCTGACTCTTGCTGCGGATGGTGGACTCTCCCCCTCCCAGGTCGTACCTGTATAATTGCATGCAGAGAACAAATTATAAAGTAAGTAACGTGTGTACTTAACAATATTTTTATGAAAAAAACAACAACTGTAAGACTACTACAAAACAGAGCTTAGATAAAAGATTTTGTTTAAAATAGAGCAATTTGCCTTGTAGTTTGTAAGTCTTTCATTATAAATTACTTGAGGTTGATGATTTTAATATAAAAATAGCAATTTATAACATGCAAGTAGTTGTAACTAAACATACAATAATCAAAATCGATGGTCAAGGTTTGTCTAGATTTCACAACTCGAGTGCTTATCATTCAAATGGCTTAAAGAAAGAAACCTATTTCAAATGGACATAGTAACTTAAATAGCCACACAATACAACTCCTTCAGTTTCAAGTAACTAATTACATTAATATGAAAAACAAATCTCTAAAATATCATTTCAAATTAAATTTCCTCTTCTACTCTCCAACTGTGCCAACCTCTCCATACCTGGCTAACTAAACTCATGAAAATTCCTTGATGTATTGATTATAAAACATGATACACAATTCCCAAAACATTCTTTATACTTTCCTTTGGTTTGGCATTCCAATACACAGTTGGAATACACAAACAATTTGGCACTTGATCAATCATATGGAATACACATTCTGATCACCTGTTCGTTAAGCATCTCAATACACATTCAGAATACTGTACCTGAATAACCATTATACAACTATCAAACAATCACCAATGCATATCCTCCTTCTACTGTACCCTAATGGCCTCAATAATCTATTTGGATCATATTGATTACACATTCTAATCATCTTTTCCTTAAGCATCTCAATACACATTCAAAATACTGTGAATAACCATCATACAGCTTTCCAATAATCAGTGTAGTGGCATACCTTATTCAGCAGTACCCTGTTGGCCTCAATATCCACCCTAATCACCCAGAAGCTGATGACCCCCCCCCCCCCCCCCCCCCCCTCCAACCCCTCAAAAACACAATACACACCCCTATCCTTCCTATGATCTTCTATCTTTAACTCAGATCTTTTTTAAATACTTAATATCAGCAAACCTGGCCTTGACAAATCTTAGTGAAAATTTGTTAATTAATTCACCTGAACTCGACAAATCCATCCTTGATAGCGAGAGAGATGTAGTCTCCCGACCCGTCCTGACTCTGGGAGTTGAAGAGAAGGATTCCGTTCTTGTTGAGTGTCTGGAACACAACCTCTATGTTCAGGTTCTGGTTGGCCTTGCGGATCCGCGGAACTTTCAGGTAGGACTTGCCACTGAACGATGGGATGTGGAAGGAGTTGTCTGGAATATAATGCAAGAGATTACCAAGAGTTTTGTCTAACATTTGATTACTTCAGTAATATGTTCTTCACAACTGCTTGTCCTCAGCTATTACATATAAAAGCACCACTTTTCTTTGAAGTGATGACTTCAGTCTCGGAGTGAGGAATGTATAAACAGTTGTCTGATAAATTGTGAATTAACGGATATTGTAAATATCTACTTCATATATGCCGTAAAATATTCAGGATCGATACTATACAAAATGTGATATAGAGTTATTAAAAAGGCATATCAATCAATGAATTAGGAATCTATAAGCAACTGTTTCTGATGAAATTTGAATAAAATGTATTGTAAATATCTACATCGTATATGTAGAAAAACATATAGGATAGCACAGATTGTTATAACACTCTGTGTTACAATCACAGTTTATTGTACAGTTCTTACACAGAGTAATAAATTCCAATGTGTGTCCACAACAAGTAAAGAAGTGAGCACAGCTCACATACCCCCGCTTCAAACTATAGTCTGGCTTTCTTTGTTGGTCTTACCCTCAAAAAGCTCACTTAGGGATCATGGTTGATAAGTGTATTAAGTTTGTTGAAGCTAGCATGTATAGTTTAGGAGATATGCTCAGGAAAAAGCACTTTGTCAGATAGTCATTGTTTTAGTAACGTTTCCATGTAAAACGCACAAAATAAAAATAATTTTTTGGTCTTACCCTCAAGAGACGCACCAATATGGATAAGTGTATGAAGTTTGGTGATGATAGCATGTATGGTTTAGAAGATATACTCCGGACAAAGGACTTAGTCATAAATTCACTGTTTTAGTCATGTTTCCATGGAAAGCGCAAAAAAAATAAAAATCATTTGTTGGTCTAACCCTCAAAAGGCACATCAATGGATCATGGTTGATAAGTGCATGAAGTTTGGTAAAGATAGCATGTATAGTTATGAAGATATACTCTGTACAAAGGACTTTGTCACTGTTTAAGTCATTTTTCCATGGAAACCGCAAAAAATAAAAATCATTTGTTGGTCTAACCCTCAAAATCACATCTAGGGATCATGTTTTATAAGTGTATGAAGTTTGATGAAGATAGCATGTATAGTTTAGGATAAATGCTCCGGACAAAGGACTTGGTCATAGAGTCACTGTTTTAGTCATGTTTCCATGGAAACCTCAAAAAATAAAAATCATTTGGTGGTCTAACCCTCAAAAGGCACATCTAGGGATCATGGTTGATAAGTGTATGAAGTTTGATGAAGATAGCATGTATAGTTTAGGATAAATGCTCCGGACAAAGGACTTGGTCATAGAGTCACTGTTTTAGTCATGTTTCCATGGAAACCTCAAAAAATAAAAATCATTTGGTGGTCTAACCCTCAAAAGGCACATCTAGGGATCATGGTTGATAAGTGTATGAAGTTTGATGAAGATAGCATGTATAGTTTAGGATAAATGCTCCGGACAAAGGACTTGGTCATAGAGTCACTGTTTTAGTCATGTTTCCATGGAAACCTCAAAAAATAAAAATCATTTGGTGGTCTAACCCTCAAAAGGCACATCTAGGGATCATGGTTGATAAGTGTATGAAGTTTGTTGAAGCTAGCATGTATAGTTTAGGAGATATGCTCCGGACAAAGGACTTGGTCATAGAGTCACTGCTTTAGTCATGTTTCCATGGAAACCGCAAAAAATAAAAATCATTTGGTGGTCTAACCCTCAAAAGGCACATCTAGGGATCATGGTTGATAAGTGTATGAAGTTTGTTGAAGCTAGCATGTATAGTTTAGGAGATATGCTCCGGACAAAGGACTTGGTCATAGAGTCACTGTTTTAGTCATGTTTCCATGGAAACTGCAAAAAATAAAAACCATTTGTTGGTCTAACCCTCAAAAGGCACATCTAGGGATCATGGTTGATAAGTGTATGAAGTTTGTTGAAGCTAGCATGTATAGTTTAGGAGATATGCTCCGGACAAAGGACTTGGTCATAGAGTTACTGTTTTAGTCATGTTTCCATGGAAACTGCAAAAAATAAAAATCATTTGTTGGTCTAACCCTCAAAAGGCACATCTAAGGATCATGGTTGATAAGTGTATGAAGTTTGGTGAAGCTAGCATGTATAGTTTAGGAGATATGCTCCGGACAAAGATTTGTGACGGACGGACAGACGGACAGACGGACAGACGGACGGACAGAATGAACGCTATATACCCCCGCTTACGCTGTAAGGCGGGGGTATAATAACGACTTGTTATCAAGAAAATGTTGCCTTTCTTTCTTCAACTCCTAAATATGAAAAAAAATAGATTTGGTAGAAAATAATATTATGAGTATTCTCACCTTCTTGACATAGAGGTCCCGTCTTGCCCAGTGGACAGACACACCTGTAGCCGAGAGAATCGTCGAGCTCACACTCTCCCCCGTTCTCACAGAGCGAATGCATGCACGCGTTGTCGATATTCTCATTGTGGTGTGTGTCAGGGTTCCGGATAACCTCTGTGAATATAATACATGACAAATATAACGCACTACATTTAGAAGATGGTGTAGTGATACGAGACAATGGTATGGATGACAACATCTTTATTCATTTCATGAAGTTATCAGTTATCATGCAGGTAGAATGCTGCAGGCATGATTTTGCCACGGGGCTGATAACATGAAATATCAAAAGATGTTCTTGAACGCTTGTGAACACTTAGTGTAAAAGCAGGATTCTTACTGTATTCAAACGTCCTCCATCAATAAGATTTATCTGGCTTTAAAAATTCAGTCTGCGGACCTAATAATAAAACTATTTTCTTCAACCTCAACCACGGTTCAAGAGCTTGTCAGGTTATCCACTCTCGCCTCAGAATCCACAGTAGTGATTTGAATGCTGATACGTTTGAAAGACATATTATTGACAGCCCCGCCTGTGATTGTGGTCATCCACTTGAAAACGCAGTACATTATTTTTTCACTTGCAATAAGTTCACCGAATTAAGACAGCAATCATTCTTCTATTTGAAAGGATTTACTATCAACACGGTATTACGGGGATGTACATCACTCAATTGCAACGATCTCGATAAATTGTTGAAGTCGGTTCATCATTTCATTAGGCAATCTGATCGATTTGACATTCCATAAGCACTTTGTTGATATTGACTGCCATACAAACAATTATTTTCATGCATAACCACAACTTGTGGAGTTTGATATGATTACATGGGTCATTAGCAATTGTTCATTCATTTCTGTATAATTTCACATGTCATTCTTTGGAGCGGCCTTAAAATAAGCACCCTGGTGCTTGTTGGCCAATCCATTCATGAAATGTATTCTTTTCATGAATAAAATATGTTTAAAACAATAAGATTTAAATTTCTATAAGCATGCTTTCCTTCAGAGTTTTATTCACCATAAGGGATGTATTCTAAATATAAGGTATATAAATGAGTTAATACCTGGATAAAAACTTACCAATGCAGTGTCTGTTGTCAATGGACGGTACATAACCGTCTAAACAGTTACACAGCCCCAGTCTACATCGGCTGTTGTTCACACAACAGTCTGAGTCGTCTAGACAGAGATCGTCTATCTTTCCCATGTCACCTGAAATAATAAACATAGAGAGAAATAGTTAATTCAAGTGTCACATAGTATAAAATAAAACAACAAAGTACCTATAAAATACATTTAGTAAAAGTACCTGGCCATAATCAACATTGGAGACATAATAAATCATTAAAACACATATATCAAACAAGTTGCATTTATATATATACATAGAGTGAAAGGTAAAATACAATGGATTAAGTGATAATATATATATCGTTGTTTCTAATATATATATATATAAAACTGGATATAAACTGGTTAGAAACTTTTAAAATTGATGATTTTGTTTTTGGACTTCTGAATGTCCCCATTGCATGATACTATTGAATAACGATTTTTAATTATCGCAACAAGTGCAGATACAAAAACCCTTGCCAAGAAACCAGAACTTGCTTGAAAAAGAAAATAGTCACAATGTGTAGTCGCAAGAAATCTCCGATTCCATTCACAGACACTATTGATTCTATTTCTCAAGTACAGTTAGTTCAAATTGTTTAAAGTAATACAATTATATCCACTCCAAATAGGTCTTTAGCTATGCACACTTTAAGACAACCCGAAATATATTCACAACCAGACGCTTTTGCAAAAAAGGTCAAATGAATTTCTTTATCTCATTGTTTACCACATGAGGTAGTTGCCTCCACTTCCGGAGTCGAAGGTTGGTCAGTTCCTGATGTTTCAGCGCCTTCAATTTCCTCATCTACATCTGGCGGGATTGGGCCCTGGATGTGTCGCGTTGTTTTACGGGATCGCGTTGTCGAGGGCATCGGCGTTGTCGTACGTGTAGAAGGTGGAGCTGATTGGACAAAAATGAAATGGTAAAAAATCAATAAGAAGTGTAAATAAATTTGGGATGAAATATGAGAATCATATCTAAATGGCATGTATTTTATTAACAATCACAAATTAAGGAAAATAAACCTGACACTAGTTTCAATTAATTGTCTAAAAAATTGTAACAGAAAAACAAACAAGTTATAAAAAGATTTGTTTTTGACGTAAATATATGAAATGGAATTAATTTGAATAACTCATAAACAAAATTAAAGCATCATTGCATTCTTTTATAATCTCAGGGACTAGGGAAGAAATTATATTTTTCTAAAGAAGATCAGCATCAACAGATGATATTGTATTGTAATAGGCCTTGATCCCCACAAAAAAACACAAATATAAGAGGGGGAGAAAGAATGATATCCTTAAAAACTATTTTTAAAGGATAAACTGCTTTATTTGAACTTTGAATCAAGAAAATATATTTTTGCAAAAGGAAGTTTATACCAATTTTTACATTTTTTATGGACAAATGTTATCCTTCCTTCTAAAAAAATATGGTAATTTCTTAGAATATTTCAAATAAAAATTCTGAGAGGATATTCTTAAACAATGGACCATGAAAATTTTAAAACTAAAGGTTAATAAGTATTAGTTTTCAAGGTGAAAGCCAGCAAAGCGTGGTGTTATTTTAGGAAAATATGTTCAAAGCATCAGGCCAATTTCACTTTAATTATGAAAAGAAAAAATTCTGTGTTTGTTTAGTTCATGTTGAGAATCTCCAGCAATAAAGCCCCAATAAAGCTGCAATAAAGCCCCAATAAACCGTTTCTTGTAAAAAAAAGCATTAGCAAAGGCATCTTATTTTTCCTTTTATGAGAAAACTTTTTCAATAGATTTGTTTGTATTCAAAATGTTGAAGATTGTATGGAAACTATAAATCTGAAGAGTCTTTCAATTATGAATTATTTTACCAACATTTTAGGCCGCATCATTTCTTTTCTTTACATTACTGATCTTAATCAATACATTTTCTAACTCTCAACAATGATATTTAGGCAAAAGCATGTATGAAGCGCAAATCTATTTCAAAAGTTGCAAAACTGAAATCATTTTAT
Organism: Phorcus lineatus; assembly: GCA_921293015.1. Lineage (NCBI taxonomy): Eukaryota > Metazoa > Mollusca > Gastropoda > Trochida > Trochidae > Phorcus > Phorcus lineatus. The sequence goes on from OV121094.1 coordinate 7,947,789, forward strand.
GTTTTTTGCCTAGAAGCTGTAATTCCAAGAGCAGTATTTTTTTATCAAAGAAACGCTAGCTATGTTCTTACTTGCGGCTTCAAGTCTCAGTTCATTAACTATCTTTTTGTAATAGTTAACATCTGTAAAATATATAGAGAACTCAACAATTAAAATATATTTAGAATTGAGCAAATTATATGAAATACATTTAGAATTGAGAAATTGAAACATATTAACAATTGGGCATAACGTGACCCAAGTTCAAACTGATTTTTTCAAGATTTAATTACAGAAAAATATTCCAAACCATTTACAACAAATGTAATGTCTGTAACCAAATACATAAATCAATATTTTTTACGCATAGTCTGTAAAGGATAAATTCAGGTGTTTCTTAAATCATGTACGTGTATTTCTAATGGGAAATGGATGAACCCTGTTAGATGTAAAACCACCATGTGCATAAAGTTAGTGTTGAACACTATGGGCTTTATACCCAATCCACCTTAAATTACCAAACTAGTTTACAAGGATCAAATTTGATGCAACAAAATCTTTAGCTGAGCTACAAATTATCATGAATAAGCCACTGAATATCATTTAGGTGTGTGCTAAATATATATATACTCACAAAAATAAGTTGAGGACCACCCTTTTTTTTTCCAAATTTGAGGTATTCTATAGTTCATATTGTAACATAATTTACTTTAATAATGATATTAGGGTGGTGCTTAACTTATTTTGTTGAGTATATATACATAAAGAGTAGTAGTTAGGGTCAAAGTTGAGAAAGAAAGAATTATAAGTGGAAGTCTGAAAAGTATACGATTTCTATCATATATGAATTGATATACATTTAATAGAAGTTCTTTCTTACTTGCGTTTATAATTTATCTACTAGCAATGATATTAATGCAAATTAAAGTTAAAAGATGCTTTGAAAGTAAAAGGTCAGCAGTGTTTAGTTTAATAATTTTCAAACATGCTTAGAATATGAATAGATGATATTACAAGTACATGATGAATATCATCAGAAATACATCAGATAGATAAGGTCAAGGGTAAAGAAACTCCAAAATTTGATAAATATATTATTTAGACGAAATAACACCAATCTTAGTAACTTTTCAACAACAAAAATCACGAAAAAAAAATCAAACACTACACTCCCAAATAAGATAGATATTTTTTTTAAGTTAAATACAACAATGCAATATTTCCTCACCTCGACAAGAGCCCCGGTACTGCACCTTGATGTTTTGTTGCAGACGACAGGCGAACATTCGCAGCTGACACGCGCCTGCGTAATTCTTGCCGTCAGTTCCGCAGACAGTTCTCTCGTGTCGGCCATGTTCTTCTTCCATGTTGCAACTCTCACACACACACTGGAGTCTGTCGTCATGCAGCTTACAGACGGCGCCAAATCGGCAGTCCAGTTCCTCACAAGATGTAGCCATTGGTTGATCTGTCAGACAGAAAATCAAAATGTCCATAGAGAACTGTAGTTTGAGAATTATATTATAATGATATTCAATTCTAAAGATGTAAATACTGCACTAAATTTTTTCACATGATGAAGCTTTTGTTTTCAACAATCAAGCAAAATTTCTTTTTTTTTAAATCATTAAAAAGTTTGTTAATGGGGTTCACATGAATTTCGTAACGATTCTGCAGTTCAGTTTATTGGAGGTAGTATTCACATCAGATCATCTACAACTGAACATAGCATAAAATGCTTTGTGTAAGTTCATCTAAATGTCAGACATTGTTTATTCCAGACATATCTTCATACCTTTGCAACCCTGAGGGCCGAGAATCTTGTTGTCACGGCAACGATTGCACTTCATTCCACTTATGTTTGGACGACAAATGCAACGACCAACCATCTGGTCACAATCATCGCGGGCTGATCCATACTCATTGCAACCACAAGCTGCAACAATCAAAATTGAAAATTTTAAAAACCTTTTAAGGCACTTTGGTACATTTTCTTACAGGGCAACAAAAACTAAAACAAATATTAACAACTGCAAGGAAACTACTTTATATAATAAAAGATGTCCTAGAATGAAGGTACAAAGTTTGATTAAGCTATGCTAAACTATTTCCCTAACGTAACTGATTAAAAGGTGGTCACAATATGACCTCATAATATTAAAATGACGTCAAATCTTTGAAAAGTGACATCATAATGTTAAAATGAGGCCAAAATATTTTAACAAAATGTTAAAATGACTTCAAAATCTTTGAAATATGACATCATAATGTTTAAAAGATGAAATCATATTGGTTAAAATATGACTTCAAAATCCTTCAAATATGACATCATAATGATTTAAATATGACGACATGATGTAAGTACCAGCAAAGGTTTCTGACTTTGTTACACAGGGACTACAAGACCAGAAGTGCCCCTTCACTAAAGAACTTACGTATACATCCGGAGTTGCCCTCAGCTATCTTATGCAGACCCCAATAGCCGGGTTGACATCGGTCACATCGTAGACCACCCACGCCCGGTTTGCATCGGCACTGGCGCGAGATCGGGTTGCACGTGTGTCGGAATGAACCAAGCGGGTTGCAGTGGCAATATTCTACAGAAACATATACATTTGGTTTTCATATAATCCTTTGAATTTCACATAAGGAAAAACTTTTATTTATATAGAAAGTACAAAGTGATGTCTATGAAAAACATAGTTTTTCAAAATATTGGAATAAAGATTTTCATGTGTTTTTGGGGGTTTTTTTGGATAGGAAATAAATATGTTACATAATTTTTTTTTTAAAAGATCATATGCCATTTAATATAAAATTTTAAATATTCTTATGTAATCCTGACTTTTTATTTTTAATCTTTTTTGAGTAGCATTCAATATAAACTATGTACTGTCATCAATTATATTCAAATTTATCAATAAACATACAATTTATACATCGCTTGATGCAAGTTTATTGTAAACAACATCAATGCAAGTAACCTCTGTGATTGGTGACTATGTGCTACTAAGAAACACAAAAACAAATTGATACAGACAATAGAAACTAAAGAATACATCAACTTGGACATCGATATCATGGCAGGCAGCTTCAATAATCTAATAAAACATTATTTTTTTATGTTTATGAATACAACATTGCATCTCACAAAGCATAAGCAATTTTTAATTCCTGAACAAAATAATCACTTAAATTCTTTAAACATTAATTCATTGCTTTGAACATGAACATATTAAAGACAATGTCTATTATTCAAATCATATTTAAATAATCCATTTTTTAACTTCAATATTAACACTGATATCAGAATTAACTTGTCAGTCATTTATGGAAAAACATTTTGACCTCGAATTTACTTTATTTCAAATATTTGAACTAACAGTTCAGACAAATTTCTGAAAAAGAGAATTAATTATGTTATTCCAACATTACAATACATCATAATTTTTATCATGTCAATTCCAAGAAATTGTTACCAGGGCAACCAGCTTGTCTTGGACCTGGAGAGACAGTCACGTTATCCGAACAGCAACCGTGAAGTGTTTCTGAACAATGGGATATTGTGATTTCTGAAACAAAGTAAATTTCATTAATGAAAAGTAACATTTATTTACATTTATTAACATTTTGTAGTTGATAAAAAGTGCCAGGTCTGAAATCAGGCTACTAAATATATAGGTGTATATTGAGATGTAAAACCAAAGTTTTCTTAACGGGAGTTAACTCTGTAATGTTTAGATCATCTAACAGTACATAGGAATTAACCCTCAAACTGCGAGGGGCACAAACAGTTGCTAGGCTATGTATGAGGAAAAGTGACATACCTTCTTTGCAGCACTTGGCAAATGAGAGGCTGATATGACAGTAACTTCCTGCCGGACATTTTTCTTTCCCAAAATCACAGTCAAAATCTTCGCCAGTATCTCCATTCACTAATGGTTGACTGCCATCACACGGCTCCTCTGGGGCAATTTCTGCATGAAGTAAATGGAATTAATGATTTACTGAAAATATTGTATGATTTCTTGTATTGTGTTTGTCTAAAAACAAAACAATTTACCATGCACACATTCAAAATATAATGACAATTCAGCGTATAGAACTTTCAACCAATCTTCTTTCCTCAACTATTAAAGAGGTACTTTTTTCAACTCTTTGAATGGCATTCTAGAAGTCAGCAGCTTTTTATACGCATGAAAATGGTATTTGATTAATATCTCTCTTCTGAAACTCTTGAAAGTAAAGAACTTGTTCATCCATAAAGTATACTTGTCTTGTACACATCTCCAACTTTTGTTACACTTTTCAACTAGTTCTGTTCTTAAATCACCAAGAGGTATAAAGATATTGGCCCTAATTTTGTAAAATTAGCAAAGCTTAAGAAAAACATGATTGTATTCAATTTCTAATATAATATCTTTCCTATATTCTGACCTTTCCTTCAAACTTTATGATTAATTTTCAGATGATTAACAATGTCAGAAGTAATCACTAGCCTCACCATCACAGTTGTCGCTATTCTGCAATGTAATTTCCTTTTGAGATTGACAAGCTTCAAATCTCAGTTGACACTCATTTGGATACATCTTTTCATCAGATCCACACACTGGTTTTCTGTATATGTAAATATAAATTTTATTCGAATACGTCACGTGAGTACTGCTTTATGAGGAGATCTCGAGTATAATGGATAACAATTTACTTCTTTATTCTGATAGTCATAAGTGCAAATTAATCCACCAAAATTACCTCACTGTTTTTTTTCTTTACTTTTGCTTTTCAAGACTCTGATCTTTAGAATTGGAAATCTCCTTGTATAAGGTACCCAAACTAATACATACACTCAAAATCATTAGCTCAAGGGAAATTATTTCATGTTTATGCAAGACACGAATGTTTAAGATTAATTGTACAAACATTTTTTTTTCATGAATTTCTTTTAAAAAAAAACTAATTCAAAGTAGCTAAAACCTCCTGCTTAATAAAAATTATTTCTAAATGAAATTCTGAAATGATGAAAAAATCTCTTTTTCCCTATATTGACATCAACTATTAAACCAGAGACAGTTAACGAGTTTTTCTCACTTGAGGGCTGGACAGGTGAACTGACATTGACAGGTGAACATTCCGTCTCCCTCCACACAAGTACCTCCGAATTTACACGATGTGTCGTCACACTTTTCCATGAAATCTCCACTTTCGTCTACAAACAACTCTTGGTTTATTTCACAAATTACAACACTAGCAGCGTCCATTACATACCTTCATCCTGTGTTAGCAGCAAAACTAGAATCTATCAACCTCATCAAAATCAGTTTGACTTTTCTAGGGAATCTGTCTTATATGACAATGATATATACCGTATTCGACGTGATAAGCGCCCAGGGCGCTTAAAAAATTGGTAAAAGGGGGCGCTAATTAAAACAATAAAAATTGTCCTCAAGTTTAGTCTTGAAAGTGGTTTCTTATGATACATATGTCTTTGAAATATGGTTTTATAACTTTTATCATTTTGATTGTGGCTGGGGGTCTTGAAATACCCTGTATTCTTCACTTTAGTGGAAGTAAAAGACTTATTGCAAGACTGAAAAACCTCACTCAATGAATCAGCATGCAAGGTAAGCAATGTTGAGAGGTGGGCGCTAAATCAGGACTCATATTGTTCAGTCAAAAACGTGGTAGGTGGGCGCTTATAGGGGAGTGGGCGGTTATTAAGTCAAATACGGTATATAAATATTGAATCCTTTGATACAATGTCAGATGACTGACATTGATATCAAAATATTGTCATTCATCTGACACTGATTTTTTAAAAGAATTTTTGCAAGACCTTTGACATCGGCCATTTTGTTTTTTTCCAAATACAGTCCATAAAAAGATTTCCAATTTGGATGAGGTTGAGGGTTAGTAGAATAAGAAGACAATGATTAGCAATTTCTGATCAAATATAATCAATCAAAATTGTATATCTAATATATTGGATAGCTGCCTGCCAAATTCACCTTCCAAAGGTGAAGTACAATAAAATAAGAAAACATGAAATGATCATCTAGTAAAATACATAAAGAACCAGAACTTAAATTCAAATAAAGATTACGAGACTTGCTAGGGAATCTGTACAACGAATACCAGCATGATTAAAATGCTTGAGAAGAGAATTCTGCTGAGGTGTCATCATGGTGAAACTTAAATTTAAGTTAATTTTAATATCATTTTATAACACTAAAACTTGTTGTACTAAATGATTTTTTCACAAATCATTGTTTTGCTACCTCAACATATTCCCCTCTCTAGGCCTGGATTATCCATGGTGTTAAGCTGGTTAAAATCTACATTAAATTGACGTTTAAAATTCATTTTAGCATCTTTTTTTCAATGTGATGATATATTTCATTTTTCTTTCAACCCTATTTAGGTTTATACAATCAAAGACTTCAATACCATTTAAAATTTATTTCCTTTTGCAATTGCCATGGACAAATGTTTCACATTTTATAGATATCCAGGAAGGAAACCTTGGATGATACCATGGATAAACCAAGGTTAATACATGCTTCTAAAATAAATAGTTATTCTCTATCATGGCTAATTACGTCCAACATCTAACATTGGGGTAACATATTCTCAAAACTTGGGTAACACCATGAACAGTCCACTAGCAGGTGCTTGATGGTAACATGGAGACTGTATGGAATCATGCAACAGTTCACATATGATACACATCGGAGTACATGAATCCTGCAGGACTCTCCCTGAAAGAGTGAAAAGGGGGGTGCAGGGAGGGGGGTGCTGGGCAGAATATGTTACTGTTTGGGGGTTTACCAATAATGATACCAATATTGATACCAATATTGATACCAATAATGATACCAATAATGATACCAATAATGATACCAAAATCCATACCAGTAATGATACCAATACTGATACCAATAATGATACCAATATTGATACCAATAATTTTACCAATATTGATACAAATAATGATACCAGCCCTGTACATCATGTATCCTTGAGATCTGAAATTTTTGGGTGTTGTTTTATAATGGTTTGGGGCAGGATTTAATTGGGAGATCAATTTTGAATAATAAAAGACACCAAATTTGGCATCTGTGAATTAAGAAAGAATATTGCCAAGGATCTTAAAACAGAGCCATTTTGATGTGAACATTTGTGAAAATAGTTGGAACCAAAGACACTGGAGATTTTTTAAATACTTGGATGGAGGAACCATAATTTAGCATCTTGACAGGAGAATTCCTGCATGGAGATCCTTATTCCTAGATAGGATACAATTTTTTATTAAGGCTTCTCTTTTTGTGCATATGGGTAGGGAATATAGGATTGACATCATCAATCCCAAATATCATTGATATTGTACTAAGGGACTTAAAATTTCTTATTTATGCGGGTAAGGAAGAAAAGAGATTGGTTGTTACCTTGGTAACAGCTAGGAAATTTGGGGAGAGGGAGTCATGTACCCCGATGTCGGAACATGCTATCCTACACAGTAGACAGACAAATGGATGCACCACCACTGACCTCCTGATCCAGATCCGATGTCGATGCTCTCGCACTTCTCATTGTCCTGAACATCCAACTCTTCCTTCATCGCACACGCATCTCGACGCATCGCACACTCGTTGACATACATCTTACCGTTAGAGGCACACACCGGCTGGTGCAGTGACGGGCACAGAAGGGGGCACATGCATTTACCGTTCTCACACATGGCGCCGTATTTACACTTAGTTCCTCGACACTCATCTGTTAATATGATATTGCATTGAAGTCAAAGTGAGTACAATATATTATTTGAATAGTGTACTCTTAAATTCATCATTCATTCATCATCCCAAAGAAATTCTAAAGTTATTTCATTATATTGTTTTAGTTAAATATACGCAGATAGTAGACATATGCTTTTAAATTTTTGACAGCTATGATATTGATGAGGAACTTCACATTTATCTTTTCATCAAAAACATATCTTAGAACTGCTTTCAGTTAAGAAAAATTTCTTTTTCATTTTCTAAATCAGTTAAAGGTTTAAAAAATTCCCAAACATACCACACTCTCCATATGAAGCAACTGATATAAATGTTTTGTATCGGCAGGAGTTGATTTTCAGTTGACATTCGTTGCGGTATGTTCGGCCATCACTTCCACAAACTGGACTGTTGTCATTCTAGGATACAGAAGTTTGAAATGGTTATCAAGTTCACTCAATACAACTTTATACTTGTGTAACAGGTGTCCACACCAAATACGTACCAAATCTTAAACCACAAAATTTGGAACTTTTCTCAATTATCTAATTCATTCTCATGACACACTAGCTCATCAAGCCTTAAAATAGGAGAAACTCAATTTAGGAATAAAAAATATGACCATAACTTTCATATTAATTTCATTGTCAGGGTGTCTTTATGTGGTTCAGAGAGCTCAACATGAAATAAGGGATGTCTTTCCAACATCGAGCATGTGTCTATCAGGTTTTGGAATGTGTGTGAATCCCACAAGATCATTCTGATGTTTCATCAACCAAGGAATCAAGAAGTAAAAAAATTTACTGTTTACTGCATGATTTTTTTCATATTGTTGGCTCCCTTTTCTCTCTCTTGTTTTTTTAAGTGAAGATTAACCCTTTCATCCCTTAGAAACCATTAGAGATATATTGAGCCTTATTTCTGGCTTGAAGAGGGTGATAGGGTTAGATATTTGCTAAAGTGTTATTGTCAATCTTTTGGCAAAATTGATGATGATCCGACAGACAAGAGTCAAATCATTATATGCAGACATATTGAAGTTATTTTAGACAATGTCCCTTCCAATACTGACCTCGGCACAGGACTTTGGACACACACACTGAGCCCGGGATCCGTCACTGTTACACACGGAGTGGTAGTCACACTTCACGTTCTCACATCCAGCTGTGAAAATGTATTGATAAATGAAGAAATAGATAAAATATGATTATAACAATAAATTAAAATCAAGTAGTGAACATTATCGCAAATTCATGATTCTGGAAAAGTTGTGGCATATATTCAGTCTTACAAAATGTTCACCCAATGTTAAATTAATTAAGTATGCCATAATGACAATGTTTATGATATTGACATTGTTGTTTAAAGTATTTATCTTTGTTGTTTCCATGACGCACCTTGTTGTTTTAGTGTATAACAATGTATGACAATGTTGTTTTAGTTTACGATAATGTTGTAACAGTATATTTCAAAGTATCATAATGTTGTTTTCAGTATTGGACATTATTCTTTAAGCAATTCACAAAGTAGTTTCAGGGTAGTTTCAGGGTAGTTTCAGTGTATTACAATGTAGTTTCAGTGTATGACAATGTAGTTTCAGTGTATGACAATGTAGTTTCAGAGTATGACAGTGTTTTTTCAGTGTAGTTTCAGTGTATGACAATGTAGTTTCAGTGTATGACAATGTAGTTTCAGAGTATGACAATGTAGTTTCAGTGTATGACAATGTATAGTTTCAGTGCATGACAATGTAATTTCAGTGTATGAAAATGCAGTTTCAGTGTATGACAATTAATGAAGTTTCAGTGTATGACAATGCAGTTTCAGTGTATGACAATTAATGAAGTTTCAGTGTATGACAATGCAGTTTCAGTGTATGACAATTAATGAAGTTTCAGTGTATGACAATGCAGTTTCAGTGTATGACAATGTATAGTTTCAGTGTATGACAATGCAGTTTCAGTGTATGACAATGTATAGTTTCAGTGTATGACAAACTTTCAGTGTATGACAATGTAGTTTCATGTACCGTATGTCATTTTAGTTTCATTGTGTTGCAATTTTGTTTCAGCGCATGAAAATGTTTCAGTGTATAAAAATGTTATTTCAGCATAAGAAGGGTCATGCACCTGTTTGCTTCCATTGATAGCCAAATACAAACACACCCCAAATTATAGCCTATCAAACATCAGAAAATATAAAACCATTCTCAACCAACTTACTGCAGGGTCCCCTGTGTTTGATCTTGTTTCTTGTTTTCTTCTCACAGTTTTCTTGTCGTAGTTTACACGGGTTGTTATATGTGATACCATCCTCGCCACAAACCTGAAACATGTAAAGCATCAGCATGAATGTTAAGGTTTATTCAGTAAATACTCTTATACAAACTGAGGGATTCTGTTTCCTTCAGCAAAACCTTACAAATACTCAAAGCTTTGTGGTTAGTATGTCTCAAAGAAACCCTTTAACCAAAGATGTTATATGAAAGGTTCTAGAGCATGTTTTTTCAGAATATTAGGTGATTATAATTAATCTTAAAACATTACTCAACCTGATTATCTGTTGTAAAAGTGCATGTGTCCCTTTTAGTGTGAATACCATATGTTTATTTAGGTAAGGATTTTTAAAACCCAAATGGTTTTGTAATTGGCATTTCAGACCATTGGTCATCGAGTACAAGTCCATTGTGACAAAAAAATCATGGGTCAAAGATTAAATTTTTTTGTCCTTTAATTCCCATTGGTTGAAGACTGTAGGTTCCCTGTATGATGATTAGACTAATCAACATAAAAAACGTGGTTGTCTGTTAACACAACTTACCAAAAATCCATATTTATTATCATCAATTTGATGGGAATAATAAATAGTCTCTGTAATTAACATTATTTACCTATGTTCCCGTGTCATCGGGTAGACCGTCTAAAGTAATTTCACAATAATCAATGTCATAAGTTCAAATCGGAACATTTGTTAATTCCCATAATAAGATAATTTCATCTTCCAAAGGATTCTTTATTTTTATAACTATAAATCCAGCCCTTAGAGGTAGTGTTGTATTTGGCATAATTTACCTTTGCCAGGGCTCCAGATAATTATTTGGACACAGGGGTATTTCACTCCTCAAAATATAACTTGAGGAGTAAAATTACCACATGAAAAAAATTAGGAGTATTTCAAGGTTTATCGTTTTCAGATCCTCATTCCAAGTTAGCATCTTTGTAGATGTAAGTTGTTGATTATATTTTCCACGCGTTTAATCTGTAAATATACAAGTGATTTCTCTTTGACGAAATATAATATCGGTAATCTTTGTTTTCATGCAGGTTGGCATCAAGTTGACTACCATTCGAGATGTAAAGATAAAGCATGTAGAAATGAAACTTTATTTTGACATGTCATGATTACTCCTGTAATCAAATATGTGACTCGTATTCTGGGAAAGTTCTGCGTATCTGTCACTCATTGATTTCATTTTTAATGCGTATATCTGAATTACCTGTGCGTATTTTACGCAGATACGCATCTTATCTGGAGCCCTGCTTTGCTTTAAAAAAAACGATGAGTAAAATGCCAATTATTATTAAAATTATTCAATATTATTTCTATTTTTTCAAAATCCAAAAATTAAAAAAAATAAATCTAAATCATGCAGTGAAACAACAGCATGATCTAACCATCAGTGAATTTTGAAAGAAATAATGCTAGAAAATGACTTCACACAGATCAGATTCAGCTCCATTGTCAATAAATCAAAGCTGTATTGTTTAAATGTATCTTGTTAGAAGGAAAGGAATAAAACAAAACTTACCCTTTTTAATTTTTTATCAAGCATAGATTCATTGTGCTTACATGAAAATCAAATTTGCCAGTTATATTTACATATATATATATGCATTGGACATTTGCTTAGACCTCTCTATTCAATGTTTCTTAAGCGACAAGTAAACGCATGTAAATTACATTTGTACATCTTGTATTGAAATACTATTTACATCTTCAAAATTAATTGCTATTCTACATGACAAGGTAAAAATTTGCAGGTTACATTTGTATATACCAACTTTCAAGAATTTTTCACAAATGATAATTCAATATGATATTTATATCACTTCCTGAACAGGATTTGAAAAATTGACCAAGATGTGTAAAATTTGGTATAGTTGCAGATCGAGAAAAAAATTGTCCTGCAAATTTGGTAAAAAATTTGTCTTGCTTCAAAAAGAGGTTAATAATCTTCACCAAATTAAATGAATACACTGTCCAATGTAAAATCTTGTCAATGTTTATAACCAGTCGATGTCTGCATTTTCCTCTCAGCTCAAGGACCATTTAGCTTGACATAACACTCTTAATAGTTCACAAAAGTTCTGTAATGAGGCCAGAAATGCATCAATAAACGTTAAATGACATTTTCCTATTGATTACCACTTTGATTATTTTTCTGAGACTAAATAGCATGTACCATGGGATGTTTAATCAGCTCTTTATTCATTAGGGAAGCTTTTACATCATTAGGTAGAATTACCAGTCACTCAATTACACATCGATTAAATCTTTTTTATTCTTTTCAACATCAATTGATTTCAACTTGTTTTAGTTTTAGATTTTTTAATCCTCGTTGTAAGGAAGATCAAAACTAATCAATTGATCATAAATGTTATTTCCAAACTTGTAGGCACTGAAGCTTTTCACAAGGAAATATCTTTGTGCTTTAGTTCCAATTAATTGTGAATTTATGCATAATATATTTTCTTCAAAAGGGTAAAACATCTCATTACTCAAATGATGTTGTATAGTTATTGAATAAGGTGTCACTAAACGAGTTAATATTGCATGTAGCCATTTTAGTGTGAACACTTGTTAATTATTTGAGTTAGGGAAATAGATTTGTATAGCTTTACCAAATTTTGTAAGTTTGTTTAAAAATTTTGTTCAAAAACTTTTAAAAAGTGGAATGTATGTTTTCCTTTAGTGGGATGGCTTTAAATATTTTTACATATTTTCATGAGATACATAACAAGTAACTTTAAGCTTGTTTTTTAACCCTTTTTTCTTTTTCCAAAACAACGAACCCTGATTGAACAGACGGATACATAAAAAGTAATAATACTGATACCATAAATTTATTCAATCAAAGTCCAACAGTTGCCTGACTCATTTCATTGATGAAATGGACAGTAGAAATAATGATATTCATTTACTGTGATGGCGAAGGAGATGGATTAGGGGTTGAGAGGCATTGAAATCAACCTCCAGAAAAAAAATACAATGTTTTGAGAAAGTCCCTCTGATAAAGAAGAATAGAGACAAAATAACATTTTGATAGGGAAGTTATTTTAAAGTCATACTACTGCAACATAATACCAAGGTGTAAAGATCAATATTACTGCAATGACAGATCCGATGGGAGTTTGGGTGTTCAGGGTCAGGATGTTCCCCCCCCCCCCCCTCTTCCTTTTCATTTCAATTTTTTCCCTTTCCCATAACCCTCAAAATTTCTCTATAGTATCAGTAGCCAATATAATATTATATTCATCCATCACATTCACTTTGCTTCCTAACCTGACACCCAACATAATTTCTCGAGCTGTCTACATAATGAAAATAACATTATAAGTAACCATGATGCAAATTTTGCATCACACAGTTCACTTTAATCTACCGGTACTACAATCAGAACTCATTATAGCCAAATACAGAGCAAGCTCCAGAAAGCAGATGGGTATAGTTTTTACGACCAAATTTATTTCCATAAAGGTTTCAAATGCAAATTAATGCATATTCAATATAAGAAAAATTCAATCAAGGTGTTAATTAATTCAAATATTTTGATAAGTGGCTTAACTTTAAAAAAATCGTGAATAAAATCAAATAAAACATGACAAACAACCAACCCCATCCTATGTATAACTTGCTAAACGATAGATCAAGTAAGTTTTCACAAAGTTTATGAACATTGCAGACAAACTCTTATCATGAATTAAATATCGGTATTCAAATTCCCCATAACAGGATCAACAGTGATGTATAAAATCACCAGACTATATAAAAAGGAATCGCAGAGCGAGTTAGTTCACGCGAAGTTCCTAAATGTGGTATAGACAACTCAGTGGTATGAATTAAGCATCAGTTGAAGGAGTAAAAAAACATTCGATAATACCGTTAACATTGATTTTCTGGTAGGCGACGTGTAAAAGGGCTGTGTGCTGAATGTTTGATGGGTATTTTGCATTGACAGCATTCGTCTCTCACCCGATTCGTGTTATTCGCATTAATCCGACACTAGATCACATAACGTATTCTGTTTTATTGAGACAAAGCGTGCCTGTCGTGGTTTAGGCACCAATAAGCTTTTTTTCCCTTAATTTGTCAGGCTGGCTAACCGATAATCAAATTTATTGTCCGTGTGCTGCTTACAGCTTTAACGTTTTTTCTCTGAGAAAAAAAAGGGGAGTTTGGAACGTGAGAAAGGAGTCTTGAAAACAACAGGCGGAATGTTTGTAACTTTGGATGTTACTTTGTTGTATAACTAGTGGTACGTTTGTCTTTTCCTTGGACTTTTATTTTGAGTCAAGGTCACATTTTCAATTGTTTATACTCTCAGAATAAGAAAATATCTATTCATCTTAATACATTCTCCTAAAAAAGCTTGTGAGTCTAGGCTTAGACTTTGGCTATTTTATATATGGTGCAATTAATCCATCCTATGAAAATAAGGTTGAAATTCTAGGTAAAAAGCGTCACAATTTCAATCTACATGCCAAAAATCAATATAACCAAAACATTGCCTGCCCAAAGATCACCACTGAACTATAAGTTTCAAAGAAAAGTGCCAAAACGGACATGCAGATATTGCAGATTAACTTGGCATACCTACGGTTGATATTTATCATGATTAACTATAGTTATGTTTGACCATTTAAGTAATAATTGCCTAGAATATGGAATCAAGCCAGGAGAAACAGGGACAATATATGAAACAAAGATGGCTTTATGAAACAAAGACCGTATCATGAAACAAAGAGGGCTACCTATTCCTACATGACAATAAGGGCTATCAAGAGACGAACAGGGCAAAAACAACAAACTTTGGACCTGAAAGTGAAATGATTGAGACTACCTATTCCTACATGACAATCAGGGCTATCAAGAGACGAACAGAGCAAAAACAACAAACTTTGGACCTGAAACTGAAATGATTGAGACTTCCTATTCCTACATGACAATCAGGGCTATCAAGAGACGAACAGGGTAAAAACAATAAACTTTGGACCTGAAACTGAAATGATTGAGACTATACCTATTCCTACATGACAATCAGGGCTATCAAGAGGCAAACAGGGCAAAAACAACAAACTTTGGACCTGAAACTGAAATGATTGAGACTGCCTATTCCTACATGACAATCAGGGCTATCAAGAGACAAACAGGGCAAAAACGATTAACTTTGGACCTGAAACTGAAATGATTGAGAAATACCTACCGGTTCATATTCGTCAGTACAAAAGGCACATTGACAGGTTGGACGTCCTTCGCGAGGGACACAGACAGAGTCATGATCACATGGGTGGTCACGGCATGGAATATCTCGTACTGGAAATGAAAGAAACATGTATTCCTCATTGAAAATACAATATTTAGCAAAAGGGATAAAATAGCTGATTATGAATAATGTATTGCAAAGGTTTGATTGTGAGCCATATCATGAAATATGATTTTAAAATGAATTTCATTTTTGAGAGATTTGGTATACTTTGACTTTTTTATCATAGATCTCACCAGCTTTATGATTAATTATCTTTTTATTTTTGTTCAAGTAAAAATCAAATCTTAAGAACACTGTTTTCATATGTTAAAAGCAACAAACCCATCAATGCAGTACATTATCACAAAACTTAAAAAATTAAACCGCAAAATGGTAACATGATAGGACCAAGATGGTGACCTTGTCTTGTTCTGCATATCAAAACTGATACTAAATAATATCATTTGATAAATGATCATTTCACTTAGCCCATTATTGAAGCACATATGATTATTGTGTATAATAAATATTGCTTTAATGATATTGGACCCAAGTGATCCCCCTGTCGTTATCCACATAAAAAATAAAATTTTAAAACTCATCTTACCACAGGGACCCGTGTCAGCCACAACGACGTAGACCTTTGCTAGACAGGACTGTTGACGTAATTCACACTCACTGTCGTAAGTCCGAGAATCATTTCCACAAACTTTACGAACAATTTCTGGACACTTTGGAGGACATCCACAATTAGCACGACCCTGTCGGTCCACCGTGCATTCCTCTTCGGGCCGGCAACGCTTATCATCACAAGGATTACTTCCTGTAATATGATTGGTTAGAAATAAATACTCAACACAAGGTCTAAGTTTTTTTCAACTTTCTTACTTGTCAAAATGATTCAATAATTGGTCCTAAAGAAATGCAAATCAGAATCATTTTTCAAAGTATTTACTTATGTTTTTGATTATTTTGCTGCAGTTTATTAACTTTTTCTTCATTTTCAAGGGCAGGTTCCACATGCAAGATATAGCCCGTCTTTAATTCACTATTCTTGAGGCATGCAGCAGAGTTTGTATATACAATGTAGACTTAAAGCAAATTCATTCAGAACAAACCATCCCCATGTATAATAGCCACAAACATTCATGGAACAGAGCATTCCCTGCACAAAACAAACCCTGCTATTTTAAAACTAGATGAATGAATTATATGAAAATATGACTTATGTTGATTTAAAATCTTTTTATTTTTGCCACAATGGGAAAAGGTGTAATGAATTGATGACAATCGTAATTTGTTTTTTTCCGAAAGATCCAAAGTTTGATTTGAAGTTAAACATATTGGAGAATCACCACTTCATTTTATAAAGAATTTCTCAAAAAACATACTGAATTTCACTTTGAAATTTTCATTGAATTTTCAATGAGGCATTTAGCAATGTTTATTAAATGCAAGGCTTAATCTTAAAAAATTGTGAAGAACAATATTTTGTTCAATCTCCATATTTCAAAATAATTTAAATTCACATGCTAGAAATTTACATTGAATTGGTTTTTCAAATATCATGAAAGGTAATGCTTATTTCGAAAAACCATTTCATAAAGAGCACAATCTGAAAGTTAGAGAAATACAAAGTCATAAACACAATATCAAACATGAACTGGCAAAAAGGCATTTCTGAAAAATGATTAAGCAAGTAGTAAAACTTTAGAATGCATCTTTGCCCTTTCCCCACAACAGTCAGTTTTATGGCACAGAAATTTGATCTCTTTGTTGTACATTCTTCAGCGACATTAATGATGACATATAAACATCAACAGTTAAATAACAATAGAAATATTTTATTTCATAATTCCCCCAAAGATATTACTTTCTGTGCCAAATCAACAACTCCAATAAAACTTTGATGGCTTGTGCATACAAATACGATTAACAACCATTTGATCTCAGAAAATATTGTTTACAGATAACTTAAATTAATCCTTTAAAGATTTAATATACAAATTGTTGATGGATCTTAGTGCTTTTATTTTGAAAGGATAATTAATGAAATTTGATATCTTACTTGTCAAGTCATAAAAAAACATTAAAATAAATATTCATATTCTAAAGGTTTCTGCATACAGGGTTGACCTATGAAACTATATGGGTTCTGCTTGAATTGGTCAGGTTATAATCAAATTGAATTTTAAAAAAGGGCAAAACAACACTTACATTACCCTCACAGATAGATTCAAATGCAAAAATATGCAAATTGAATTTATTCATAAACATGAATTTTTCATTTGAAAGCAAGGCCGGAAGGACTTTCATGTGGCCATTTTAATTACAGAAAGTGTTTGTTGCAATTCTCATGATAATCAAAGTAGAAGATTCTCGTGTCAAAGATGATACCAATCAAAAGCTGAGGAGAATTCTTTGTACCTTTGATGGTTCAGATGAATTCATTTACGGAAAACGTTTACATTTTTTTAGCCCAAGAGAAAAATTACCCGGTACTTCAAATTAATCACTTAAATAAATGTTTTATAGTTTCATGAATATGATTTGAATCTGGTTCAGATTTTTTACTTTTTGCATTTGAAATAACAAGATGATTTATTAATTTTTTAATAGCATTGTGAGACAAAGTACTTTGAAAAATCATAATGATGAATTACTCAGTTTTATAACCATATTTCATGTAAATCACAAGTATCTTAACTGTACCTCTGAATTTTATTGAATACTCTAATGTATAAAATTAATTAATTGTATAGAATTTATTTGATTCCTTTTAGATAATTTGATTCATTATGATGATAAATTTAGACTGTCTCCATTTATTCAGAATAATTCTTAGGGGAGATTTTTATCCTAGACCTCATGATATCAATTAATATATCAATGATAATATTGATAAAATTGGATTTTAAGATTCAAGTCAATCAATTAGATACTTTGTCATTTTGCAAGATATGTTTTTTGATTGAATAGGATCTAAATTTATTCATAACTACAACAAACTAAGGGAAAGGATCACAAACAACATCTTACGACAGAACAATATCGATATGACAACATGGTCTAGAGAGGGAATTAAGGGACACAACACCAGCCTTGGTTTCTAAGAACTCCCTAGAATAAGTCACAAGGGAAACAGTATGAAGCATTGACCAATCAGAAATCTGCAACCAACTTACAATTAGTGGGATGGAAAATAGCATGTTGAAGATTTGGTATTCACCATTAGATTGTCACTCATACATTATGCAAAGAAAAAATTGCATCTCAGGTTTTGACTTCTACTGTTGACTTTGTCAAAGTTGTTGGTTTTGAAAATAATCATATGGAAATACTTTTCTAGGATATGGTCATATTTGCTTCTAAACTGAATATTGCTTTGTTACATTCAGCTTTCCACATTTTCAACATTTAACATTTTAATAACTTAACGCAAACATTTAATGCTAACATGAAGTTTCACACTTGTGATAGGTCATGTGGAAACTAGCATCAGATGCATTGACCAATCACTGCTTCAGCATGCAGCTGAATCTTGCCGCGTTCAAGTTTTGATGAAGTGGAAAGCAGCGCACAGCGTTCAAGCTTTAATAAGATAAAAGAAACCAGGGCTATGAAGAGTAAAGAACGCAGATAATTTCAGACTTTGACAATAAAAGGACGGGTGCTTCGAGTGTTTTGTTGTGTTCAAGGTTGGTGACGAACACTGCTTCAACATCAACAAATTTTCCTTAACCTTCTCCCTGCCAGGGTTGCAAAAAGACTTAATCAGCGCAAAAATTGCATTAGATACAGCAGGCCCAAGGTTAAAGCATGCGCTGCAAATTTGTCTCAAACGCATTTTAAAATCTTTGAAACACTCTTGAAGTTGTTTGCAAATTCTTAAAACGAAATGGCTGTTTCATCTATAGTAAACTATTCTAAATAAATTGAAAATGTCATTAACAGGATCTTTAATCTAAAATGGGAGGACTGACAAAATGGAAATACAATGTATATAGGACACTCATCACAAAATATACGAAAATGAAGAAAAAATTGAATTAATAAAAGTTGATGCCAAAGCAATTCTCTGCACTGCATGGTACACATCTTGTGATAAGAGTGAGTGGTTGAGTAGAAATATGGGTAATCTATATATAGAAAGGTGTGTTGATATTACCGTATTTATTATACTCATCTTGCACAGTGGCTGGACTGATAACGTTTATTCCTGGTGGTATATCATAAACATTACACGTTCATTATCTGAAGAGACTATATATCATAAATATCATATGATCATCATGATATATCAAATAAATAAAAATTTTATTATATTGTATATCTTTTTAAGCACATGTTTACTTTCAGATATGTCACGAACATCACATGATAATTATGACATATCACCTTTGTCAAATTTTATCATATGATATATCACAAATATCAAATGTTTGTTATGTAATATATTACAACTGTCATATGATTTTTATGTGATATATCACCAATATTAAGCATTCAATATCTGACATATCACAATTAAACATCATATATTTGTCATGTGACATATTACAAATACAACATGTTTGTTATGTGACATATCATAAATATTACATTTTCATTATCTGATATATCATAAAGATATCACATTTTCATTATCTGATATATCATAAACAAAATGTCTATTTTATGAGGAACCAATTTACCATTGAAATATTTCTCATTGTGCACAAAAGTCAAGAAAATTTATCCTTCTGGTCTACTTAATGTAATAGAATTACCTTTTTCTTAAAGGTGAATAATTTAGCTTTATGTTTTAAATTTGAAGATTTTGCCCAGATTTGATATGCACATTGAGATTTTTTCAATGGCAGACTTCATTTACAAACACAACTAATATTTTTATAAAGGCTTTTGTGATTTTAAAATTTGAATATTTGCAAATCCCTTCAGCGTAAAAAATCATTAACAAATATCATCTCATGAAATTTTGATTTCGAAATGATGCCTAAATATTTTCATTTTTTACAATATGATGATGATAGGAATCAGATAAATATAATTCTTTGTTTAAAACAAAAAAATTATCGATAAAGGTGTAGAAGCAACAAAGAATGCATGAATAGAAAACTTAAAATGTCAATTGAAATATAATTAATTAGAATGAAGAAACAATTTTGACAGAAGTAGATTGGAAAGATGAGAAAGCATACATAAAAATAAATAAATAAGAATAAAAATATAAAACTCAAAATAAAAAGTATAATTTGATTGGAAATGAATAAAAATCATACTGTAGTACCATAATGACATTTATACCAATATAATGACATGTTTTTCCTATCAAAAGCTGATAAATATTTATAATCATATAACAAAGAAACCTAGTTCATAAATCAAAATCTCTGAAAGAAAGTTTGATTTGTTTATCTGATGGAAAAAAAGTACAAAAGGCATGATGATATATGAATCAATTATTGGACTTACACTTTATCGATATAGAAACATGATATATTCAAAACAGAATAAACAAATTAATAAATAAAGAAGAATTTATAGCCTAATGATGCTGTAATTTTAGTTATGAAATTACACAAACAAAAAAGAATTGATTGAAAATAATTCAGCTAAAACAATTTTTTTAAATTTCGTAAAATTTTAACATAAAATGGTTTGGACAAAATATAAAAATTATAAACATTATGAATATATTATGGCTTGAAATATGTACGTAGCAATATCTTAATTTACAATCTTTCATGAAAACAGTGAATGTAGAGATACAGTTTCATTGTTAAAGTTGCACTTAAAATTTTTGCAAAAAAAAAGGTTTTGCAATTAAAATTCTTTTAGCCACAACTAAAAGTGAAAATAGAGTGACAGTTCTAACTATTTATATTTGCACTGGGTGTAACTGCGGAAGTAAAAATAACTATTAAAACCACAGCAACTACTTTTGCAATATAAATATAACCATTACAACTTGAAAGCGAAAGTAGAGGTAAGCAACATAGCTGTTATATAGCAAACAAACATGATAATGATAATCAAAACTACCCTAAAAAGAATTCTGAAACTTATGTAATAATTATAAATTGAAAGAAACTAAACCACTAAAAATAAAAAAGAAAGTAAAGTTTTCATAAAGTCGCTATTTCTGTCACTAGATATATTAAACACATCAATTGAAAGCAAAGATGTCATCAAAGCTCTGAATTTGCTTATTATGGAAAGTAAAAGTAAAATAAAAGATGCAAAATGGATAACTACATCTCTAAAACAAAAGAAACCATGCGCAATCACCGCTCTAAACTAGTTTTGCGCTAAACGTAACTACGACTAAA
This sequence comes from Phorcus lineatus, assembly GCA_921293015.1. Lineage (NCBI taxonomy): Eukaryota > Metazoa > Mollusca > Gastropoda > Trochida > Trochidae > Phorcus > Phorcus lineatus. The sequence continues at coordinate 7,969,397 of OV121094.1, forward strand.
GCAAAAGTAAGATGGGCAGTCTTGGTTACGATTTGACTTGCTAAAACATGTAATAAATGGAAGCAGTCTACAATTTCAACTGAAAAGCAAAAGTAAAGATGCTCCGTCGCAGCTCCGACTTTTTACAAAACAAAATAAACCAAAGCAGCTAGCCTACAATTTCCACTAAAAGCAAAAGAAATATGATCAGACGCAGTTCTGTCTTCTACACAACGTAAATCAAGCAGCCTCGAATTTCTACATAAGCACGCATGCAGATACAAATCAGCTAGCACAACTTGCAGATGTATAACGCTACCAACCTGGAATACAGGGCCCAGAATGCAACACTTCAATGGTTTTGCCAGATTTGCACGCTTCCTGCCGCAAAAAGCATGTATTGCTGTATGTCCGTCTGTCCGTACCACAGACTTTGTCTAAGCCGCCTGAGCATTCGTAATTGCAGCGGCAGACTGGTTTACGCTGCGGCCCTAGCTGACACACTTGCGGCTCCTCGCAATTAAAACCTCTGCATGGATCTGAAATCAAATTGCGAACATGCAGAAAGCTTATTCAGGGTGGGTCATACAGTTCCGAGTGATGATTTTTTTCTCATATGAAAATCTATCTTATATAAAGATGTCTGATATAACTTGGTAATTGAAAACCTCTGCATGGATCTGAAAACAAATTGCAAACACAAGCCAGCTTAATATACAGGGTCGGTCATAGATTCCCAATGAGGATTTTTTATATGATAATCTATTTCTATAATCTATATATCCCTTGGTAAAAATCTCTGCAAGGCTCTGAAAGCAAATTGCAAAAATATTTTAGGCTCCGAATGAGGATTTTTTAATCATGTAATAATTTATGTTACATATGATGATGTTTGATATCACTTGGTTCTTGAAAATCTCAGCTCGAAACTGAAATCAAATTGCCATCGTGCAACAACCTTGATTTATGGGTAGTCCATAGGTTCCAAATGATAATTTTTTCGTTTAGGATCTGGAATAAAATTGCGAACATGCAGCAAGATTTAAAGTCACACAATGATCTTATTTTTCTTATTTGACAGTGCTTATTATCCCTTTGAAATATAAAGCCTTGAAAACAAATTGGTAAAATACCATTGAGCTTGATTTAAGGGTGGGGCATAAGTTAATCTCAATGGGATTTTATTTTTGTATATGAATGTTAAATCCCTCTGTAATAAGAAACCTTGACATAAATCTGAAAATAAATTGCTTACATGTCAGCAAACTTCATCTAATACTGGGTATCATGATTTCATATTAGTTAGATGACAGGATGTGATGAAGATTAATATCATCCCAAAGCACAGATAAGGGAGAAGTTGACAATGATGAAGTATTGCTAAATTGATGTGATGTTATATGTATATCATTAAGATGATGAATACAGGTAAGATAATACCTTGCCAAAAGGTTATTATAGTCATCCCAAACCATGAATAAGGAAGAGGTTCAATATGAAGTATAGCTGATGTGATGTGATATGTGTATCATTAAACTGCTGAGTACAGCTAAAGTAGTTCTTGCTACGATGGTGCTGATAACAGCCCAAAATATGGATGGTAAAAAAATTTAAATTTTTAAAAAATTTTTTTCCATATTTTGTGTTACAGGCAAAATAAAGAATATGTTTAATCAAACAATCATCACATACATAAAAATACAAGAAATCCACAGTTGGCTATTATATTCAAAAAGGAAAAGAAATCTAAATAACATTATTTTCCAAGTAATAAGTGTTAAGTTGACCAATATTGAAATAACTTTGCTTCAGTTTCGGTTACAATTTCATTTTGAAGACGTTCGAACTTTGGTTTGTAACCATGAATGGTAAAATATGCAAAAGCTTTAAAAAAAAGACAGTGGATTTTTTAATGCCTCTTGCTTATACAATGAACAAGTGTAATATTTCTGTCATTTGGATACATACGATATCTGTCAGAGCTGACTTGTAATGGTATATGGATATCAGGGTTGCTGGTTGCATGGTGACAACATATATTAAATAGGTAAAGGAATCTAAAAAAGAAATTGCAGAAATTCTGATCCTTAATAAAACGTGAAATAATGATAACAAGCAGTTTTTCAAATTGATTTAACAAAATTGAATTCCAAATATTCAAAAGAACAAAATACAAATCAATTATAAAAAAGGACAAAAGTTTCAAACAACCACAGTAATGATCATGATTTATTCAAGTATTGCTCCAATGTATGATTTAAATTGAAAAATTAAAGTTTTTCGTATGGCAAGTATTAACAGCTTATTTCTTTAGAAATCATTTGATATCGTAACGTGACAGAAATTCTGCAAGGTATTTATGATTTCAATATTTATCGGTCGGTAACTTATCATAGTTAAACTCATAACATTTATTTTGATAACGTCAGTTTTAATTTTTTAAACGAAACATGACAGCTGGAGTAACACAGCTTATTTTTACAAACTATTTTCATACTTCAGAAAATACTTTATCACAAATCTCAGCAAGAAGTTGTTACAAGGATTTTTCTTAATTCAAATGATTTTTTACATTTCATTTTTAAAGCCTGGATGACTTAAAATAAAAATTTGTAGAAGTCACAAGGAGGGGTAAACTTTACACCTATGACTGCAGTCAACCATACCCCTAAAATTTGTTTGATACCTAACAATAAATTTTGTCCATTCAAGAATCATATCTGAACTTATTTACATTTCAACTTCAAACCCTTGGTCTTTACTAAAGTTAAAAAATTTCTATTACCATTGACATTAATTCAATTTCAACATATGAAACTGATTTACAAATTAAACCTGAATTCTTGTTTCAATTAATTATTTCACAAATATAAAAATTTCCTGACATATAATCAAGTAAATATTTCAGACAAGATTTCATAAACATGTTGAACATTTCTGCCAATGTCAGCATTTATCTTCCCCTTGTTAATTAAATATTAGCCAACACTTGTGACAACTTGATACAATGAACTTAATACAACACAACACTTTGCCATGCAGCTAAATAATTAGGACATAAAACTAAAGCAAAAATGGAATATCAAGTTCCAAAAAAAATGTTACAAAATCACATCAATGGCCTAGATTTTCAAAGTTATTTCAGCCTTAAGTTCTTACTTTCCTTTATCTTGCCACTACCATTCCACAGTTTCACATTTACATATATTTTTTATTCCAAGAGAGCTTGTGAAGGCGGCAACTGACATTTCATCATAAGATGTAATTGCCTATCCCTAATTTAAAAAAAATTTTTAGTAAAAAAAATTCCGAGATCCAATTTGTCATGCCATACATTTGGTGCCACAAATATTAAATGTTGTATTATCTTTAAGCTAAGGAAGGCTGCATCCAACAATTGATAATATTTCATAATTCCTTGCTCTAAAGTTACAATGATATACTAGCTACAAGTCATAGATATATGTTGTCTTAACCTTTCATCACCTACATTTTCATTGGTGTAAATCTATCTTCACACTAAGAGAGCTTTGGAAGGGTGGACCCAACATTTAATCAAATGACAAGTCACTTCTAATCCCATATTATAGTTGAGATAGTGACACAAGCAGACTCTAAACCTCTCCATGAGGATGTTACCCAAATAGATATTTAATAAATCTTGCATACTCTATTTCTTAGAAGACAGCCGCGGTAAGTAACGAGATAATTTCATTTTCCACAATGATTTATGATCCAATAACCAGATTTTGTCCCATGATTAATCTGTACTTTTTCTATTTTTCTTCTGTTATTAGAAACGCGAAGGTTTACTAACTCAATAGATAATATGAAAATTTATAAGATGCGCTAAGAATCTTGTAAAAGATTAAACTAATCTGATAATGTGAAGATCGATATATTCAAAAGAAAGTGTCTAAGGTGGAAATAAAAATTTGAATTTATAACTTGACAAAAGTGTTGCGAATGTGTTCAAAATAAAACTTCAGTGTTTTCATCTGGATCTAGAATCTATCATATTATGAAATGGTTGTAAATGTATTCAACAGACAACTTCAGCGGTTTTTTTTAGATCTAGAAGAACTCATATAAAAATACTAAAGCAGTTCCATTATGCAATTTGCTTTAAATGATATTGATCAAATCAATAGGTCCGGTAAGTGTATGGCCATTGACCAGAATATGTTCAGGTCAAATAACCGTAGATGAAAGTAAGAGATTATTTATATAATTTGAAATTAATCTTAAAAAATCTGGATACTTTGCAAGGCTTTAAAATAACAAGGTAACTTGATGAATTTGCATAAAAAATCAACTGTAATTACATAAATAAGGATTCTTATTTGAATGAAATAACGTTGCATATCTCTAAATTTCTCCAGGGAATTAGATAGTGAATAAGAGGACAGGGCAATATAGTTGCACACAATGAAGGGATAACAAAACTGCTTTATTCCTTATAAATCAGATCTTGTCTATGAAACACACCATGGTGGAGACATGGTACTGTCACGCTAGATATTAATATGGATTTGGGAAATAAAAGTTGTAAATAACAAGTTTCTAGGACAATAGCATCATGCCATAATGTCTGCCGCCTCATAACCTCAGGGGAGAGATAATGAACTCGAATCATGTCTCAGGTATCCAATCATTTTGAACAGGACACCAGATTGAAAATATCATTACTGCATATAATCACATATTTATATACATGAACATGAAACCTTAGTAAAAAGATAATTAATTCTGCTCTGTGTCTCCTGTAAAGTCTTCGATCATTAGCAGACACTTGAGGGATTAATCAAAATATGAAAATTAATATCCTGGTCTATATTGATTCCATTATTTACATGCATGTCTGTAGAAAGGAAATTAGATGGAAAGAAAGCAATTAAGATTAGAAATTAATTAGATGTACAGATATTAATAAAGATTTCAAACTCTGTAGGGATTACACCTTTATGATAAGGACACGTAATTACGGATAACATATGACTGACACTTCAAATGGTACAAGAACCTGTCCCAAAACATCATGCTCTCGAAATAAAGAAGTTGCTATCCATAAATACCTGTTTGACCTCCAACTTCTTAAATGCCTCTGAAATACTTTATGATGTATATACTATGAGACATAATACTGCGGTATCAATGCAATGGCATTCAAAAAAGCAATTTTTAGATTTTTATTACCAAAATTAGGAATTTGCATGAGAAACAGTAAAGATCTATTAAATTTATGATATAATTAATATCTTTCCTTTAGTTATCCTTTACTCTAAGCTTATCTTGCTGTACGCAATAAATTGTCAAAGAAAACTTTATTGAGATCAAGAATTATAAATATCTTTTTTGGACAATTGTCTGTTATGTTGTTTGTATGTACATAAAAGTATAAAGGTCACTGCAATAAAGAAGACTTAAATGCATAGAATTTCTATTTCCTTGGGATCGCGATACCAGCTCGATCAGCATGCCCCTCAATGCACTGACATTAGGTAAAGAACTCTATTTCAAGACAATGACAAGCATCTGAGATCATTCAATTTATATTCTTCCTGTATCATACCCATTGTGATATGAACAATATTATCCATCTATAGCTAGACTACTGTGCTATGGAGCTTGTCTCTTGTAATTATTCTTTGACACTCTGCCCATGACAAGGATATGACAGGTTTTGGCGCCAACAGTCTATTGTCAATTATCAACACCTTTGGGATTGATACATTCTGACATTTCCGTAGTCCTCCTGATCAAATTGATGCTCGAAGACTTCGGCACCAGAATGACATAGAATTCCATTAAGTAATTATATAGTCCGTGTTTGCGGAGAACTGACAAAAATGTAGGTTGCTTCGTGTCAATTGTAGGCGATGGTACAAGAGAAATCATCTCCATTTTCACTTTCATCTAATTGTATTTTCGTGTTCGGAATCAGATAAAAGCTGAAGACAACTTTGTTCAATTTGAGTATACAGAGTAGGGTAAATCAGGGCATTGTGGTCCGTGTAAAGGTTAATGATGCATAAGATCGCTCTAACTGATACAGGGCTGACGAGAATGCACTCATTATTGTAATTTGGCAACCATTTGTACCGTTTGTCAAATCTATCAAATTTATTCCATTACCAATGCACTTATTTGAAATCAGAGGCTTTGTATTGGTCATATCTGAATCATGTCTCGATAGTGTCACATAAATGGAATTGTTTGCATTCTATTTGACATATGTCTCATTTTGACTTAAGAATGACTTTGAATATTTTTTATTTCTGAGGTATTTGATTTATCATTCCTATCTATTCAAATCTGATTTCTAGAATAATTCTATCAATTCAATCTTTTATCCATATTCAGCTTTGGCTCGATCATTACATCGTTTATGTAAATCAATCATCACTTCATTAATGTTCACTTCATGACTTTAAATCATGAAGAATCCAAATTTTGAAAGATTGAGTCATTTGAAATGAACTCCAATTGAGAATAACAAATAGCAACAAGTACTGAAAATTCTATATATCGTTTATACAGCTTATTGAAATGTTCCAAAAATGGTAATTCCTGACTATCAATATATTCATTTCAAAGGTTGAATTTCATAGGTAATATCATTACACTCAGATTCATACAGTAGACCACGATCATGATAGAGAGGAAATTGATTTCCCAATGGGAGATGACCTGGCTTGAGGAAATGGCCGCCCTGGGACCATTAAGGACTATATGTACTTATTAGCCTGGTCACATACTTTAATTTGGCTGCATCTACGAACAGGAGAGATCGTCTCTCTGAGATCTTGGATTTGATTCAGACTGTGGCTGTTGTTGAAAAAGACTCATACACTATCAAAAATTAGGCGAATCCTCATGGTTTTGCCTTGTGGCAATGCATTGTGGGGAGGAAACATATTGTCAATGCAATTGGGTAACATATTGTGGCAAAGCATTGTTGACAGAAGCTGATTCAAGGAGGGTGGGGCAGGGATATTTAGGGGGGATTCAAACTTTGTATTTATGCCTTGTGGCAACACATTGTAGCAAAGCACTGGACATAACTTTGTGGCAATGAATTATGGCCCAAAAAAATATGCGATGAAACATGAAGATAGCAAGGCTATATGTATGACTACACAATCTTACATATACGATTATTTGAACAAAAATTCTTTGACACTGAAACTTCAAGAACTGAACTGTCATTATCAGAAAGATGGGAGATGCTAAAGGGTCCAGTAAATGACCGCTGAGGGTCCAAAATAGCGACATTTTGTACTTCCTAGCCAGGTCACATGCTGGACTCAATCTCCCGGGAGTTTGATCTGCAAGAGGCAGACTGATCTCTCTCTTTGATTAATCTGATGGCCCTGACCTGTCTCTGGTGCCAATATTGGTAATACTAGTGTATATTCGACCTGAGGAATGTATGACCTGAAGATGAAAATATTTGATAAAGAAAGTTGTATATCAGACCTTTGGGATATATTTATTTGAAAAGGAAGTTCTCTGTTTGTTTTAAGAAAATTGTCAAAATAATTGAATTGGCCAAAGAAATATTCCTTTTGGGTGAAATGAGAGAATTTGAGCTGCATTATGTTTATTTAATATTGTTGTATGTCCTGAAATGTCATGATGTTAAGGATATTTTACGAGCATGTCTAAATTCCCCTCCCTATCTTTTTATCTATCTTTCTTGCCCTTCAATCTGCTCACATGAGCTCATGTTTAAACGTTTTGACATTGATACAATTAAGAAATGAATTTCATCATATGGTTGTCCACACGGTTATAACCTGTTTGAAACTTGTAAGATAAACTTGTATAACCGGCAAGCTTGCGACGCCGGTTATACAAAAGTTTATCTTACAAGTTTCAAACAGGTTATAACCGTGTGGACAACCATATGATGAAATTCATTTCTTATAAATTCAAACGTTGTATTTAAAGCGAAAATGCATTCGAAATGCAATTCTATAGCTGCTTGTCGCACTGACCTACGTACCGGTTACACCAAGACGGATCTCTACCCGTGTTCAGACGCATAAACAAAATAGTTCCAAAGACTCGGTAAAAATGACACTTTTTTATTCTACAAATAATACATTTTGTGTATCAAAAAACTAACAATGATTATATTTTTGGAAAAAAGTGGAAAATGTAAAGTTTAATTTAAATAGATCAAAGTTAACAAATAACACTCGCGTATTTATACTGTCCAGAATCTAGGTGACAGTACAGCGTGTTTTGGCTATCAGCTGTCAGCTGTCACTTTAGAAAATAGTTCCGGCACGATATCGTATAACCTGCATTTACTGAAGGTTATTTTGTATAACCCTCAACTTTGGGTTCATTGAAATGTATACCGATCACATGACCATGTCTGATCCAATCAGAATGCAGCATATCGTTTACATCACAAAGTCTGAATTTATTAAAAAAAACACCACGACAATGTTAATGCACCTGAAAGGCAAAGGCAAGAAACCCTGAAACTTGTAAGATACATATAATAATCTCCTCTGATGACAGCTGCATGTTTCATAAATTGCCGACAGATTGATGGGGACAAAGTGAAAGTATCCTTTGAGAATATTCTATTTATACACCTGACTTTCTTCCCTCACACCACCTACGAGCTCAGACAAACAGATTGGTCTTTTGGACAAGAGCTGATCAGTTTCGCTGATAACAATGCTAGAGTCTGACATCGCTGTTTGGACACATGGTAGCTATACAGATGTAAGTATGCCCTCTGGATGTAAACTGGAGAAGATTGAGATATCTGATTCTGGCATGCTGGTTTCACTTTCGCCGAGTCAGCTGGTTGATTCATCTTTTGGAGAGATGAGAGTGAGCCAAGCAAGAATGCAAATAACAATCAACCTTCAAATCAATCAACCAACCAACAGACAATCCATTCAACTAAACAATCAACCCACAATCCATTCAACTAACCAATCAGCCCACAATCCATTTAACTTAACTGTCAACCAACAAACCCACACTCCATTCAATTAACCAATCAAGCAACCCACATTCCATTCAACTAAACAATCAAACAATCAAACAATCAACCAACAATCCATTCAAATCCATTTGTTAAGCAGAAAATGGCCTGTTTCACTGCCTCTTGTCAAGTAATAAAGATTTTTTCATAACAATGTGAACAAATTTCTGACTTTTCAAAAGTTTTCATGGATTAAAAAAACAACTCTGGATGAATTCATTTACTTGATGCAGTACTGTGCCAAAGAGGAAAAAAATCATTGTAATGGCTATCTATAACTTCACATCACTGCAATCATTGTCATTCATAATTACCATCATCATCATCATCATCATCACAATAATCATCATCACAATAATCAACATATCACCATCACCATCAATATTTTCACCATCATAATCATTACCACAATTAGCATGATTATCATAATCCCCAATAATGTCACAATCATCCTCATCATTATCAGCATCAACATCATCACCAACACCACCATCATCCTCTTCCTATAATAACCATCATTTGCAACAATACAGTGAAAAGGAACAACTATGCCAGTCATAGTACATTTCTTCATAAATTCATTTGAAGTTTGAAAAAATACAAAGACAGACATTAGAAAGTTTGGAAAAATAAAAGTTATAGGTTGCATCCTCACTAAAGAAACCTGCCCAGACTAACTACAATGCAAAACCACAAAGGATCTCTTAGAACAGTGCCACAATAAATAACAGGGCTAATCATAATCCCTCCTAAACCTTACTGCTCCCAGTCCGTCCCTGCACAAATAATGCACAGACAAATAAGACTTTCCATTGATCACCACAAAAGAAGATTACAAAATCATCCTAAGACAGCAAAGCCTTCATCAGAATGTTCTCTACAAGATTTATGCTGACTCAGTGGATTTGCGAGATCTCCCATCTTTGTGAAAGCTACTTGTTAAGATTTCCTTGTGGGTTTGGCTCTGTATCTGAATATTCTTGCGAGATGAAGTGTCAGGATTCCGGAAATTGACGTGGCAGCAATTGGTTTCAATGTTTTCTCTTACATCAAGGTTGGAATGCATTAGGATCATACTCTTTAACTCTTGGATCAAAAATATGAAGCCCTAATGGATGGAAAAACTTTTTTTTTGAGTTTTCATTTTAAAATTGGACAGACGCAATGTCATCAATATCGTCAATCGAATCATTACCCTTGCAATCATCTTCTCCATCATCATCATCATCATCATCATCATCATCACCATCACCATCACCATCAATACCATAATCATCACCATCATCACCATCACCATCACCACCATCACCATCACCATCATCATCATCATCATCATCATCATCATCCAAGTTCTATCTCAAAGTTCTATCTTGAGAGACTTAAAAACACCAAAACATTTATTATTCTTTGACTCAAATGTTCCTTAAAAGTAAAACAAGACACTTTGGCACCAAGCACACTATGAGATTCCTGTAATTCCAGAAAATTGTTCAATAAGACCTCCAATGACAGTTGACTGACTGGCAGTGGGACTGCTTATATGTGGGCAGTAAAAGTTAAGGTTGTATGGCGTCATGCTTACATAAATAATCAGATTATTTCTATTTGATAATATGGCTGCAGTTAATTGTAAACATGTGTCCAGCCAAAGGGCAGGACGATACATTAGTCTTAATGTCAAGGTCCTGTGTCTTATATATAAATTATTTTCATCAAACCAGATAACAGTGATCAAAGGTCAAGGTCACTGACAAGATGATATGTTTGATGTTAAATGATATTTAAAAGTGATGAGATGTTTTTTGTGTTAAGCATCTGACAACCTTGGTAATCATGACAAAAAAACACATCCCTATCCTGACAACATTTTTTTCTTAGAGAAATTTACAAAAATGATATGTATCAAATCTCTAACCTATAGAAAATATACCAATTTCATTTCAAACATCAATGGTCAAAACATCAATATTTATTAAATCCATCAAAAAAAACATGAAAAGAAACAATAAAAAATTAATATTCATGCAGACTTAATTGTGCTATTGCTCAGATTGCTAGCTCTTAAAGGTTAACATAACGATAGAAAGTTCAGAAAAAATCTCTAAAACTATAAGATATTCATGTTTGAAAAGACATGACATAAAAGTAAAAATTCCACCTCCACAGAAAGGAGGTAAATGAAATTGACAGTTGTTGGTGTCAATCAATTTCCTTATGGTATGCAAAATCAATAAAAGAAGGTTGCAGCTCATCATTTGCTGCAGGGGGATGACCAGAAAGTAGAATAGCGCAAAATTCAGCCACTTTCAATCAGGCACAAGTAGGCAAAAAGTTATATTATCTGGCGATTAAAGTGTGGATTTAACAAAAAAGGCTTTCCTGAAACTGATAAGAGAAATCATTTCAAGACTTTCAACATTTTAGAAAATATGACTTTTGCTTGTTCTTTATATGGATGTTAACACAACTATTTTTGAATATAAAACCTTAACTGATCTTGCATTCTTTGAACAAATACCTTCTAATTTGATTCATTTCTAGACTGAAACTGTTGTTGAGATGGGATGACAAATATTCTCAGACTGGTACAAAGTTTGAACCTTTTTTCCCTCTCTCTATAAAGTAAATACATTTTTTTCTAAAAGTTCCCCAAGATCAAGTGTGTAAATGAAATATATCTGTAAAAAATATTTCTGAGTTGAAATAAAAAATCATGGCCCTGCATCCTGACTACTTTAGTGGTGGCTCCCCCTATTTTGAAAGGAGGGGTTTCACCCATTTGACAGGTAATTTGAAAAAAATAATTTGGATAAGGGGGTCAAACTTAACTTAATGACTGGTGTATAGCAAGTTAAATACATCGTGAAAATTACTCCTACAAACTAGCCTGACATTTGAGATATAATTTTTTTTCCATATAAATTTAAAAAAAAAGGAAACCTGAAAAAAAAAAGCTTGTCTGGAGACTGACATCTTTCAAGGACTTTGAATGCACCAAAACTGATAATTTAAAAAATCTGAGAGTAAAAAAGTCCGGAGATATGCAAAAAACATATCATCAATCTTACAACTTTGTAAGAAAACTTTCAACAAAAAATCCTCCATCTTCTATCAGAATGAAAATGAATGTTACAAATTTGTAAAAACATGTAAAAACCCCAACATCATCCAGCTAATTTCAGAGCGACTGATGGCATCATATGTTCTGTTAAGGATCAACTTCAAGATACAGAGCATCATTAACTCTTCCAGGTCGACAGCGAGAAATTTGAATACGACGAGATCTTCAACAAATCAGATCTCTCGTCTAACAGATCTCGGCTCCATGATTAGATCTACTGTGAATAGCCCTTGATAAGTTCAAATTACACAGATTCATGTAGCCACATACCCACAATACTTGCAAGCCAGTCAGCAATTTGTCTTCTTGTCAAACATGAGGAGTTTTCCTCCTCCCAACACAAGAGAGTTCCACTTTACAGGGAGAGAACTGCATTTAAAGAAGATGGCTGGCAACTGAAGATGTACTCAAATCTCTTTAACTTTGATTCAAGAGACTTTTATGTAACAAGCCTGGAAAATTAATCTTTTTTTATGTAAGACATCTTCAAAATCTCTTGAATCTATAGCAAGCAGGACATAGTGATGGCAGTCAATTTGACCATTACAAATATGGATTGAGTAAAAAGGTGCTCCAGTATGTCGCCTATATAAATTAAAATATGGTCGCTGGCAAATATGTTTCACTATTACAATTAAGATATAAAGATAACTTTAATCTAGAAAAAGATAAACAATATAGTATTCACCCTTTAAGATAACAATTGAATCACTTTTCTTTGAGCCATCATTGGGGGGGGGGGGGGGGGGGGGGGGGTGAGAGAGAGAGAGAGAGAGAGATATGAAAAATTGAAAATTGACACTGATGAATATATATTAATATAGTTTAATATATTATATAGTAAATAGCTACTCAAAGGAACAAAGGACACTCTTGTAACATATTTAACCATCGATCAGCATCTTCAAACTACAAACTCTGAAATACCTTTATGAGGGCTGTAGACTTGTCCAAATCACTGTACAAGGGCAACATGGACACAGACAAATTATTCCCCCATATAGGGTTGCAGACATTTGCAAATAACTCAATGTTCAGAGGAACAAATACATGGAATAGATATATTATTTACTTAAACTGGGCTGAAGATAATCTGACATGAATCCATCTTCTCATGAAAATAAAACTGAAATTGACAAATTATTCACCCATGGTAGGTTCTCAATTACTTAATGATCATGAGTACAAAACAATGGAATAGACATATTATTCACTTATACAAGCTAGGCTGAAGACAGTCTTATATCACTTACTGTTCTGAAGAGCATGGAGATAAAATAAAAAAAGTTATTTACCTATACTGACCTGAAGACAATCTAACATTACTCAATTTTCTAAAGAACAGAGATGAAATAAACAAATTATTCAACTATAGTTGGTTGATGGCATTCTCAGATTACTCAATATAAAGTAAAACAAATAGACAAATTATCAATGTTTGGCAGAAGACAATCTTTTATTACTTATATTGCTCATAGTTCACAAGAAGGGGAAAAGATTGACTATAGAGATATTGTTCACTTATAAAGAAAATCTAAAAAATTTTAATGTTGAATATAAAAACATTCAATAGATATTTATTATTCATCTTTTGGAACTGCAGACTCAGAACTACCTACCTTCTGTTCGGTCAATGTGTAGACATATAGTTACATAGACCTGTGTATTTTGTAATTTAAACATGTAAAAAAACAATGAAAGTATCAATTTACCTTTAGTTCAAACACATTATGCTATGGTTTGATATATCTCAAACTTTTTTCATTTTGATAACTATTCAAATTAAACTTTGTAACACTTAATTAGCACTCCAGGGATACTCTACAAATATTACTATGAGGTGAAGAAATTATTCATTCAGGTAAAGCTGTACAATTTGCTACATTAATTGGTGTACAATCATATTCTATAAGACCATTATGTGTAGAAAATACTCCAAAAGAGTACAATTAGGCAAGCGTGTAAACTTACCAAAACCAATCAATGTTCAGAAGCTAAATAATTACATATGGTAAAAAACAACATTTATTTTTGAACGGTTTTGTGATTACTAAGTCCAGACAAAAAATGTTCAGTGATGCAGTATTAGCCGAGATGCATTAAACGGTAAATCAATCAGTTTCAACCTGCATGGTAGAATGCATGGAACATTATTTGTTCAGAAATGTCTGAAGGTAATCCTTACAAAATCCCATTGCATTTATGATTACACAAATGCAGAATTCAAAATGCATTATTATGCTTGTTAAGGCCTATTTTGTCTTCCATGAAACTGACAAGCAAATAGATAAGTTCTGAATTAACATCTGATGATTACACAAATGCAGAATACAAATTATAATAAAAGCTCTTTTTATAGAGAGCAGCCATATATTTTCACTGAGATATGCTGATAAAGTTTTGCAAAAGCATCTAAAGAACTGACCAGCAAGTCCTATGTAAACACCCTGTAGACCATATATGAACATGTGAACATGTGAACATATGAACATGTGAACATATGAACATGTGAACATATGAACATGTTTGTTGTTGAATATATGGTGTTACACAAAGGAAAAAGTCAAAATACATCATACTTTGAAACGTTATAAGAACCTAGCTAAATGAATGTTGCTATCATTATGATAAAGAAGTTGATAATCCATAAAATTCTTCTCTTCCAAAATACATCATTTAGCATTTTTCTTTAGAAGCACATCTGTTTTGTCTTGTTTAAAAACTGACCAGTGTATGGATAAGTCCTTTGTAAACTCCCTGTTAAATTATCATTAAACAAATACAGAATTCAAAATACATCGCATAGCAGTTGTTAAGAATGCAAACCATTTGAGTTTTCTACATCACTGACCACTTGATTGTAAACCATATTTGTTTAAAATGTCTTTAACATATCAACAAGCTGTTGAATATATATTCAAAATAGATCGCACAGCATTTGATAAGCAGGCAGACCTGTTTTCTCTTGCATGTAACTGACCAGTGAGTGGACATTACATCCTGTAGAGAGATTATAGAAGGAGTTGTGCTCCAGTTCATAGCCTGTTTCTGACAAAACAGAATCATATGCACCACTGGCGCTGATCAAATGGTAGTGAAATCATCTGGAAATTGGTAGCTAGGGGGGTCAGTTTTTGACACTGAGAATGAATGGTAGGAAAATCAATCACACGATATTCTCGAGACCCTTGGGGCACAACTTCGGACAGGAGATTGTGGATGAGCCTTGCTTTGGGTTTCTATCGATGATTTAGAGGAGCCTTGCATTGGGTTTCATTGGTCAAAAGGTTTTACCAGAACTCCTTTACCATGATGCAGTGCTTTGATATTGGTTTAAGAATTTTGGTGCATGACGTTAGTAGTCAATTCTGAACTTAATTCTGTCAGATTTTGAATGTTGGTTTCCGTTCTTTAAATTTCATGCTGAATGACTTGGAAAAGTTCCAATTTTAACAAAGACTTTCATACTCATGTGTCATAAATCAGGGGACGTTTTGAAGAATTGATCAAAATCCAGTTCCTCTTTCGAAAGAACTTAAGTGCTCAATGCATCAATATTGGCATGTGAAAAGAAATGTCAGAAATTTCAATGGATTAAAGTGTTGAGAATGAAATGAGAGCCAAAAGCAGTTGAAATGTTCTTTGAACACTGGCATTTAATCAATGCCTCTTAAAGAGCAAGTTTTTAAAATTATGTTGCCCATTAAAAGAATTTAAACTCTATTATTGAGCGACTCTGTTGCCAATGTTCCACTCATTTACTACCATCATAAAGCGCTATTGGCGCAAATATCAAAGGTGATGATGATAAAGCTTGGACAGGTTTAAAGATAGTTCCAAAGAATCTAACTTAAAGAAAACAAATAGATGTCAATATTGGAACTTCAATGAGAGACAACTAGGGTCCATACAAAATATCACATCAATTCAGGCCTTATTTCTCTTTTTAAAACTTGTTCCAAACCAATGCATTTTTTTTATCCATGTTTTCGATGTTTTCCAAACTTTTTGTCCTTGAAATTACTCTTTAAAACTTTGCAACAAACAGGTATAAATTTTTATTAACAAAACAGATTCCCACTATAAAAAGTAAAAGTAATTTCAAACCTTTCATAAAAGATTTCATTTTCAGTATCAATTTTGTTACCAAAACAAGTTAGATTACTTGCAACCAAGCTTGAAGTACAGGAAATTTGAGTTTTACAAATAACATTGCCTTGCGTGCTATAGGAAGAAATAATTAGCTGTCGTTACAATTCTGTCAACAGTGAAAGCATCTTGAATAGATTTTATCCATGCACAGGAAATTATAGATTTTACTTAAGGAAATAACAGACATGGAACTCTGTAGAATATGCTTGACATTATAAACATTTCATACTGCTTTAATTGTTACACATGACATTGGAAAAGTTGCCAAAATTCCAAGCTGACTCCCCTTCACATCATTTTTCTGTGCGTAGCTCAGGTGACCGCTATCAGTGAAGTTCAGCAACATCTGGCGTGGCTCGCCGGATGGGTGGGTTACCCGATCATTGCTGTATTAACCGAGAGTTCTAGGGTTTTTCCCTGCCCCACACTGAGGCACGAGTTGAGAAACTTGTGGTGTCTCCTTAGGCAAGAGACTTTATTCAAAATGTGCCTCTGTTCACCCAGCAGTACTTATTGGGTACCTGGTGTAGATTATGTTGGTGGTGACCTTTAAGCGCTGTAACTGGCAGCTTGGGTTAGACCAGGGTAATAATGCAGGGTAGCGCATTGAGCATGCATTCGTGTGTGGATAACTTGCGCAATATAAATATCCATTATTATCATTATTATTATTATTAAAAACTTTTTCCAAAAAAAATCAAGTTGACCCCATTTATGATAGGATTTGACGTGTCAACAAAAACTTTGAAGTGTTAAAGAATAAGAAAAGTAATGTAAAAGTTGACCTGAGTTTTAGATTAACCCCTGGCGCCTGACAAACTTTCAAATGTAAGATCCAAATTATCAAAAAAATTATCAAGTTGACCCCCATTTTTGTTTATCCATATAATGACATTTAAGTGTCAAATAATTAGAATAATCACTTGGTACTTTTAGGTTGTGGACATATTACAGTGGAAGGGTTCGCAAATGTTTGACAAAAAGTTTGATACTTTTATATATACTTAGTATATGTTGGACGATTAAAAATTTTATGTGGAGTCAAAAATTATAATCTCATAGAGATGGAAATCCCACAAGAAAAATAAAATTCATTACTCATATGGTAAATCATAAGTGGTGACATATTTTCAGTGTGGGCACATGTGCACATATGACTTTTGCTTGGCAACGATTGTTTCAGCATGAGTTACCCTATTTAGTTATCTGTGAC
This sequence comes from Phorcus lineatus, assembly GCA_921293015.1. Taxonomy (NCBI): domain Eukaryota; kingdom Metazoa; phylum Mollusca; class Gastropoda; order Trochida; family Trochidae; genus Phorcus; species Phorcus lineatus. Next base: position 7,986,875 of record OV121094.1, read on the forward strand.
ATCATTAAACAATTGTGACATCATTCATTTCGTGACACACTTCCTTGGGTAATAATCTCTATATTTTTCTACCAAGCTTTACTTAACAGGGATAACAAATACTCTATATGGTTTGTATCATATACAAGAAATCATTTATTTGTTCAATTTTGTGAATCAATCCTCATAACCGAATAAGCATATCTTATATTCATTTCATTAACATCATCTTTATAATTTTAGTCAATTTGGTATCAAAATCAGAAATCACAACATTGTAAGAGTACAGTATATTCATGTCAAAAACAAAATATTTATAACATTGATCAATTTGGTATCAAAACCTGAAACTTTGTGAATCCTCAAAGAACAACAAGATCGAGTGCTTATTATCAAAGCCAGAAAACAGGATATTCATAATCTGAATTTGGAAAAAAACTAAAAACTCTCAGAATTCTCATAACAGAACAAGAGTACCATATTTCTTTAATCCATAGACAGAAAATTGAGATTTCAATTGAAGGAAAACACGCACGGCCTGTGTTGATCAACATTCAAGTCTCAGGAGAGACTGGTGTTACCTTGTTTAACTTCAATTAGGCTTCAATTTTCAGCAAACATTGCCTCTGTTTTGACCGAATCATCCATTGGACTGATGGAAGCACTGTATTTAATGTCCTTCCAAGACCATGAAATCAATTGCAGCTGTTTTCTGGAAAAATCAGCCTTGCTATCATTCCGCTTCAACTGCATTGTGCAAACAGGTATAAGTGGCACCAAAATTTCAAAAGATTATATCAAAATAAGCTGTAGTTTAGAGAAGCTTTGTTAAAAACCAAACCATTCATTGGGCTCAGTAAAAACAATGTACTTATAAAGATTCATCAAGAACACTGACCCAGGAATCAACGGCGTCTGTGGTTTTAAAAAATCATTCAGCTTGAAATTCATGTACCGTAGCGTACAGGTTTTAGTGTTACATAAACTTTGAAAATCAAATTTTATGAAAAAAGATTTTAGTTAAGCAAATTCATGTAATGACCAAACCAGGTCTCAAGACAAAGAAACAATCTTACCTGCTCGAGTAAACAGATTTACTATTCGGCATAAATTGCAATTATCACACAGGTATTATTGTCATCAAAATCAAAAACATTTCTTTTCAAACCAAAGCTTAATTTTAGTTCATTTTGTGACCAAACACTCCATGCGACCAACATGAGCACAGATACAAAAATCCAAAAGTGTTTTCTCAATGACATATCCTTAACCGTATTCAGCTTCAAATTGCATTATACACAAGTTTTAGTTTCCAAACAAATTATCTAAATATTTTAGTTTTAGTTCAGTTGGTTTACAAATTCTTTATTTTTGCTTTAATGACATCATTTGTGTAGTATGCAGTAATAACTGACAAAATTTTTCAAAAAGGACAGTATGTTCTCCTTGATAAATCTCAGTGAACTGAGAGCCGAGACAAGATCCCAAGCTGTACATCTAATCCAGATGGTGACTTTGATAAAACTTAAACATTACACTGGCATTGGGTAAAATCGAATTACATAAATTCCTTAAAGGTCATATATTTACCACTAGGCGCCTTCGACAAGAACAATTACATGTAACACATGTGATTTGCCAAAAAAATCCAAGAACTTTCACTGCCGCTTGAACACATGCTTGATAAATGTTATTTACTGGTACTTCAATCATTATTTCCATCGTTTAAGTCTTCCATTGTAATAACATCTCTTTAATAACATTATGTAGGTTTCAAATAAATGACATTGAATGAATAAAAAAAAATTGAAAAACAAAAAACATGGGATTTCAAGATTCCATAAATATCCAAGGACCGTATCAACTTGAACAGTGTAGCTGATGAAATCTTACATTTCTGTCAACACAGTGCCAACCCTTCTGAAAAGTTGAATGATATCCAGTCTGAGATTAATGGAGACTTCAGAACACCATGGAATCAGAGCTAGGTCAACAAAATGGAGAACAATCGAGTATTGGCTTGTGACTGAAGAGGGGCTGATCTTCAATATTCTATTACCTGCAGGTTTAGGGTGGAGTGATAATCTTCAACATTTAATCCTGGAACCATAAATTATTTTGTAAATCAACATTTTCTTAAAGCTGGAACAAGGATGATCTACATGAAATATTGATCCTGAAAGTTTTAACTCTTATTTCACTCATTAATTAAAAAGTTTCTTGTATGCCAGTTTTGCTTATGATTTATCAAAAGGGGCTCTGCCATTGGGAATCTGTGTTTTTGTATTTTTGTGTTTGGTGAAATAATGATAAACTCTTAAACTTGATGATGTTATATTTGCATATATAACAGTATAACAATCATGATATTTAAGTATAGGCAGGAACATCCCAGCCCTTAAATTATGTTGCCATGAAAATATCCAAATAGAACTGCCCTTTTGAATTATTAGTCTGCAAAAAATATATCTCAATAATGTTTAAGTTTCCTTTTATCCCTAAAATAAAACTTGATTGTAATTATCAAATCAAGGCATCTACAAAAACATTTTACATGTGTACAGAATAATGTGGTATTTTTTGGCTCTACTTGAGAAACACAAAGACAGTGGAATCTTGAGAAACAATCTTGTGATTAAGTAGGTAACCAACAAAATGAGGTCAAGGCTTAAAATAAATTATGGCCAAGATTGTAACAACCATGAATGTAGTTAAGGGGCTTGCAAAGGAGTTCCACAGAATAAGCTCTTGGACCAAATAAGCCAGTCACGAAGATCCACAAATTATCTTAATCATTTTTATCTCACTAAATCAATCCCGAGTCCTGAAATGATCCTCTTTCCTGGATAAATTGACCAACACAGATTGCCACTATTACTGTATATGGGCTGACAAGCCATTCATCAAAATGTTTCCAATCAACTGACCTATTTCCTAATCACTTCCAAATATATGAGTTCATTTTGTGTTGATTGATTTACTTTTCAATTATCTGGCCCAATTTCTACTTAATTGGAGTGTTTGAGTTCATTAATACTAATCTTTTCTTATTTCTCTCCTTAACAGAAATAGTCGACTTTGAATTGATCAGATTCAATTTGAAATATCCATTAAAGGAAATTTTTTATTTAATTAGATAGTTAACAAAATATGTAAATTTCATTTCTTCCTTTTATTATTGATTGAGTTGAATAATTATTTATTAGTTTCTTTAGCATTGGAGGGATTCTGTCAAGTATGAGCATTTTATGACATGAATTATTGTAAGAAAACAATAGCTTATTTCCATTCTTTCGTACAAAGATATTATGAATTCTTATTTTAAAAAACCCACTTATAGTTGTTAAACTGTTACAATCCAAATAGACAAAATTCATTATAAACTTCTTTTAAGAAACAATTTAAAATAATTTATTTTTATAAGATTTTTGTCTAATTATACAAATTTAAACAAAATTATCATTTTATCATATCAAAGTTTATCAAAATGATTGCAGTAAACTTTCTCCAGCTGATATGGAAACAATCATGATATATAAGATGAATATTACAATTAATCAACATGCTTTACTTCTACGGCCAAAATTATTGTGCTAATACAAATTTGGGGGAGGGTAATTGTTTAAAAAAGTTTAATGTATCATAATAAATGAGTAATTGAAACATCCCAAAAATTGTATCTCTACTCAACTCCACAAACCATTATTTCATGTGTCAAAATGTTTTTGCCTAAGGATATGATAATCATTTACTAGATGGAGACTCCAAAATGGCTTCCATATCAAATCTACCAAGATCATCTGAAGACCGTAGGGCTTGTAACAGAAAGCACAGAATTAATGGGAGAAAGCTCACTGAAGGCATTAAGAACCGCCTAGAAACAATGAAGTGAATACGTACATTAACCAAAATTATATGATTATAAGAATTTGCATCAAACTTCAATGAAAATGAAATACAAAAAGAAAAAAAAGAGAGAACATTATGTATCGTAATAAAATTTACAGATGTGCGGAACAGGACATAAGGACAAACTTTAGATTTCAGATTTGGAATCTTGAACCTTTTCACAAACAAACATGAAGGAGAGAAGCCTTAAGGGAACATAACCAAATGACTGTAACTGTCCAGATTTTTAAGAAATAGGTTCAATACTCCGATCCTCATAAATCCAAGTAACTCTAGGGGAAGATTCCTAGAAATCTTCTTTTATTTTCAATTTCGACTTTTAAAATCATACATACAACCATTATGTGAAAAAAAAATGTAAAAAAGAAAGACTTAAATAGATCTACAACAGAATGCTCTGCCCATATGAAACGATGTGTAAAAAAGACAGATGAATAAAAAATATCGAAATATGTCCGATGGATCCACCACAAGGTTTAAGCTCTCAGGTGGACAGCTTCCTGGCCAATGATCCTATTATGGTCCTTCCGCAGACTTCACAAAGCTGAACTAATACTGTTACATCTGTAAGTATTCCTGCACTAGAAGATAGAAAACAGCGACCTCTGAAGAGTTCTGTTCCCGCTAAAAGCACGTCTGCTGTGGAGAGAAAGGCGTCTGCTTACCAGTGAGGCAGAGAGAATACGTCTGCTTCAGTGAATTGGATAAGCAGACGCCAGCTCTTAACCCTATAGGAGTTCTTTAAAACATGGATATTAGATTTATTGAGAATGTACTTTTTACAGTCTGAGATTATTGGAGACTTCAGAAAATCATAAAGTAAGTAAAAGGATACACTGACTATACTTCTTTTAATACCCTTTAGGGCCCTTTAGGTCGTCTTGAAAACATGGATATTAAATATATCTAGAAAATACTTTTGCAAACCAGAGTTCGAGACTTCAGAAGATCTTGTCATGGTCAATAAAGAGATTGGAAACACCAATTATTCTACTTTCAAAAAGGAAAAGTAAAAATTTGACTCAATTTAATTTTTGTTACTTTGAATTACATGGCAATATCGGGAATGGAAAAGTTAATTGACAATTAAGCTACAAGTGTCAACTTAATACTCCCACGATGACATTTGAAACAATCAAATATAACTCAACTCATTTAGTTAAGGTTTATGTTAAAATGAGGAATAGTGAAAGCAGTAAATCTGAAAATGTGATGAACATTGTGAAAAAGACATCAAATTTCACATAACAAGAAGACAAATGTTTAGAAATGATTACTAACTTTCTCTTTGGGAATTTGCTCAATAAAACTGACATATTGAAGATCAAAACTTTTAATTCTACAGTAAACATTTGAAAAATACAAAATTGATTATGATTGACAAATAAAATAGAGCCATGGGCTCTGTAGCTCATCAGACTTTTGATAGAAATAGGTGTTTGGGTTTAGACCATGGGGTCATGGGCAGTGTAGGAAAGATAGCCTGTCCCAACGTCCGAGTTATTCACAATCAAATAAAAAAAGCCCATTGCCCATTTGGGGTCAAGGGGTCACCAAACCTACAATCTAGAATCTCCATTGTCCAAGGAGTCTACACACAACTATTAAGCTATCAAGACCTTTTGGAACTGGAGAAGAAGATGAAAATAGGTTTTTCATGTTTTGACCCCTCTGACCTCATTTGGGGTCATGGGGTCACAAAATCTACAATTTAGAATCCCCATTGGCCAAGAAGTCTACACACAACTTTTCAGCTCTCTGGACATTTTGGAACTGGAGGAGAAGATTAAAATAGATTTTTAAGGTTTTGACCCTTGTGACCCCATTTGGGGTCATGGGGTCACGAAATCTACAATTTAGAATCCCCATTTGCCAAGGAGTATGCACATAAAATTTCAGCTCTCTAGAGTCATTGGTTCTGGAGAAGAAGTCGAAAAAGTGAAAAGTTTACGGATGGACGGACGGACAGACGGATGGATGGACGCCGGACGCCATGCCATGTCATAAGCCCATCAGGTCTTTCAGACCTGATGAGCTAAAAATGCAACTAATAGTCTGAGTTTATCCAAGAAGATTTAGATCAATTTTTTTTAGGAACAGATAGTATCTACAAGCGAGTCAAATCAAAACTGTTTATAAGGTCCATTTTACATCAATCTTTAACAGTGTTATACATATAGATTTTAGAGGCTGTTTGCTGGGAAGATCTTAAAAATCAGGAATCTGGTGATTTCTGGGATCAGACAATGCCACAAGAGACTGACATTATTGTAAGAGTAATTTTTTTTAGATTTTATCAGGAGTTATATTGAGATACTAAAGATGTTTATACAAAACTTTATTTTCATTGTTGGTATGGATTTTTTTATTTGGACCCAATAACCATGCAAGCAATTTTTTTTCAACTTTAAAAGTACATCACTGAATATGAATTAATAAGCAGTATAAACCATTCTTGGAGGACAACATACAGGAGTATAACATAACTCGCTAACCAAGGGAATAACCCAGAAATAGCCTCCAACCATATGTAACTATTCCAGTACATGCTGGGGCGGGATAGCGTAGTGGTTAGCGCGTTCGGCTTCGGATCGGGAGGTCCATGGTTCGAATCCCGCCAGGGGCTCAGCAACTTTGTCTGCATTAGAGAACTGTTCTACATGCAGTCAGGTTTGGGTGCTATGCTACACTGAAATTCAGCGCAGTACCACCCATGGTTCGCTAGTTTCAGCTGATGCTCGCAGGTTTCACCGCAATGCATAGCCACAATGGTGTTGTGGGCTTTCTCCCTGCAAAAATACTAGCAGCCCCAATATAAGTGAAATAATCTTGAAAGCGGCGTTAAACACCAACTCACCTCACCTCACCTCCAGTACATGCAGGTAAACCGTGATTAGTAATGATTAAAACATGGGTTGAGACAATGTCAAGATTCAAACCAGGACAAACAAAAAACTGACTGGACACTATTCCACTTCACCATATCTGCATAGACCATAACCATGAAACGTCTCACTAGGAAATTCAGAAATCAGAACCAGTCTGTTTATCCTTGACAGGAGCTAGCATAAGAAGATCAGCCAATCAAACTAGCCCTGAAACTGACACTCGATTCCTTTCGAAAAAAGATCCAGACAGAAATAATCTCAACTTACAAAGAAAATAAAGCTTGGGATCGGGTTGGTCTATAATAACATTTACAAGGAGTATCACAATAACGATAGTCTATTGAAACATAATCCTTTCTGATAGACTCATATCGGCCAACAGTTTTTCCAGACAGATTTGCTAAGTGGTTAGGCTTGGACGTATTCGTCTTGATAATAGTTCTTGTTGAAGGAGATAATAGTATTCTGTTTTGGAAGTCTGTAATTGATTCCAAAAAATCATTTAAGTATTTTCGGCAAATTGATTTCTTTTCTGAAAGCAGTTTACATGAGTTGAGTGGTTAAGGCTGATTCTGTCTGGAATTGACAGTGTTCTTTTCTTTTAAACTGGAATAACTGAAATTGTAATTTGTTATTTCTTTTAATAATTGGTTTGACCAAAAAATAAATCAAGCTGCTGATTTTGAACTTTATTTTTTATAATATGGCATCATGATTAACAATTATCTTGAAACCAATGGTCAAAATCAATTTTTTTAATTTTTAAAAAGAAAAATTCAATTGAGTGAATGTGGGAAAAACTTATATTAGGAGTTTCGAAATATCATTTTTAGGTGAGGTATGCAAAACCTCAAAACAATTTCCACCTGCCTTATAAATATTTAAATTTCTCTTCTTTTCTATTGACATTTCAGATGTCCACAACGTTCCATGAACCTCTCTGTATATGGAAACTTGGTTCATACATATATTGAGATTCCATATAACATTCGTTGAAATCCAAGTTCTTAACTTTGGCAAAATTCTAATTTCAAGTCCAATGATTGGATGATTCATGGCTACAATGATTCTTTTGAACTAATGTTATTCAGAAAATATTCATCCACATTTTAGACTAACCAAAGTTGAATTTAGAAACATGAATCAAGTCTAACATTGATTCTTTCATATTTTTTTTAACATTGGCAACAATGCTACTTTACTCCTGTCAGTGAAAAGGCAATGATCTTTCTACAAATGAAAACACTGGCAAGAAGCTACATTGATACCATTCACAACATTCTTTGAAAAAGAAATGGTTCTTCTAAAAGTTTCTTTCAAACCATTTTTCACACAGTCTGCTTTCAATGGTTCTTCTAAAAATTTCCTTTTAACAGTTCTCTCCTAGTCTGCGAGCCTGAACGAGGCTTGAGGACTGCTTATGCCTTCAAAGGGATTACCAGGTTCTTCTGGTTTCTTCAAAAGGTGGCGCCAATGGTTCTTGCATCAAAGAACAGAAAAGTGTCTGAAAGTCGGACTTTAATCAAACTCTTTGAAAGCAAAAGCATTCTCAAGTCTTGGAACGCTCAGGTAGTTGCTGTCAATCCTGGGAGATATTACTCTTTGGTCTGGCGGCAACGGTGTCACTTTTCAGAGGTACAAAAGACCGGTAATTATGATTACACAAAGTTCTTAGTTCTTTGGAATTCTTGTAATTAAATCTATCACAGGCTGACGTTATCAAATTAAGGCGCTGTCATATATATAGTTGGGATATTTAGGAGAATAAGCTGTGAAGAACGAAAATGGTAACAAGCGAGTGGCAGGCTAATTTTTGCAACAGTAGATATACCAATTGTGCTGATGAGGTTTTATAATGAAATATATACAGAAAGAGAATAATATAGTCCCCCAGTAAACACATCAATGAAAACTTAGAGCAATTTGTATGAAACAGTTTAATAACTACTTTCAAATTATTTGTCGCAATTGAAAAAAAACATGTCAAACTTGTAACTATAAATGATACAAATCATTTTCTTGTGATTATTTCTGCATACTGACAAAAATCAATATCTATCACTTTTTTAAATCAACATTTTGGTAAAAGCAGGATATTCATTGAAATTTAATTAATGATCCTGTAAATATACGTATACTTACTTCATATTTGCCTTAAATGCAATTCATTGAAATTCAAACATGTCAAGAATCAAAAGTAAGATACATAAAACCAAATTCATCCAATAAAGATGTAAATGCTGACAGAATATCATAAAACAAAAAGTCCATCATCACCCAGAAAAAACAACTCTCGAATTTGAAAACATTGGAGAGAGATGACATTTCCATGCTTGAATTTGACCTCTGACCTCCATCCTGTCTTCCCAATACTAAATCACTTTTACAATTCTTTTATTCACGGTATTTTGGTTTGAGAACCAAGTGCCAAATATAGAATGATCCGCTTCTGTAAGAGCAAAGTAGGTCAAGTTGGATCGCTATTTCCGAGCGGGTCGTCAGCCAAGCAGAATTGTCCTGGGAACAAGTGCACATTTGAGGAAAATTAAATTCAGAGTAAATCTATTTCCTGCTATGTCCCTGTTCCCCACTGCTCCAAGCATTGCTGATCTGCTTTATAAATTGTAAAGATTTGATTTATGTCCATTGCCGCCATAAATGGTCGAAGGCAAAATGTCTCAAAGGGGTTTGAGCTATTCATAGGCAGTTTGGTATTTTGTGATGATTCTGTTATGAAGAACAACTGCTGAAACTTGTCTGTGAAATCCTGAAATGAATTCCTAAGTTGGCTAAAAGGAAAGAATATAAGTAGAAGATTTTAACCATTTAATATATGAATAGGAATATCATTTGATAGTGAACAATAACTATAGAGGCAGGGATGGCTTTTATCTAGTCTTTGAAATCCCACAATTGTTCAGAATCATTGATAAAATATCATCTAATAATATACACTGTTTTTTTTTACATGGAATCTTGAAATAGTTAAAAAAAATCCTTTTCATGTGTCTGATTCATGGTAAAGTTCCTTGAATGAAGTTTACCCAGTCAATCAAAGTTTATTCAATTACGAAAGATTTTTTGTATATTATATTACAGCAAATGCATTGACTTAATCAATTGTATGCAATCAAACTTATATTTAAAATAACTGTAAATAATGATAAAAACTGTTTTGAAAGAATGACTACCTTATATTACAGTGTATAAGGCAAGTTTTTTATACCAGATATTGAGGGGTCAAGGAGGGGGGTCATCCTATATACGAGGTCTATGTTTCAGACCTAAAAATTCTGAGGTTAGGTAACGATCTGCCAGCCGAGGGAGACGAGATTCAAACCGGAAGCCTTGATGTCAAATCATTGTCAAAATATTGAAATAAAATTACTTTATAAATATTACATATTTTTACTGTTTTTTATTAATTACTATTAATAGGAACATTCATAACAATAATTACTTGCTCGAATTCATCACACAATGGTATGTAAAGGTAAAGGGGTTCTGATAAATTTTATAGAAACGATGAATTCATGAAAAAAGGATCTGACATTTTGTTTTGAGTTTGACAAATGATAATCAGATGGATACAAGTAATGTTCAAGTTCAGAGTATTGTATTTACACATGTATGAAATCTGGTCTATAATATCTGCCACAGAAATTTATCAATCAAAAATACAATGATGATGTGCATACGAAATACACATTTATCAAATCAGCAACAAAAATATACTTTAGAGATCGTCATTAATGATTCCAGTTGTTATGAAAACCCCATCAGTCAAAGTCGGTAGACAGTGACATTATTTTGCCATACATCAATCGATTCCATTAGAATCGGATCAATACCATCAGGCTTCAGTACTTACGTTCAGATTGCGTATCATTAAACTGCTAATCAAGTCAAACATATCGTTATTTCGGGTTTCTGTTCAGCCGTTTGAAAAAAATTCTCCGTTGAATCGTAAATATTTGTCCAATCATGTTCAAGTTCATGCTGTCAGGAAAGTCGTGCATTAACCGGCAAAAGTATTTCTTATTGGGATATTCAGAATTTCAAGAATTTGGATTTCAGTGATCATTATTTTCTATTTTTTTCCAAAGTGCGTAAAAGTCCTCCTTCTGAAGATGTTTATCTTAATCACTCATCTTTGTCATAAAAAGTTTTCAAGCGGACATTGCTGTTAATATCTCATGATGAAATTAATATACAATTATTTAAAGAATTTCCTGCAACTTAATTTTGATAAATAAAGTAATCCATGTTAATAATATTTTCATGAATCACTCAGTTTTCGGTTTGAAAAGGTCTTCGTATTAGTTATATACTGAAATTTAGGCAAAGTACATATTTGCTTGTCTTTTTTAATTTGTACTCTTTCTTTTTAATTCAAACATTTAATTGTTTTAAAATACCCAAGCAGTATAATGCAATGTTAGACATGCAATTCAGGTTAAGATTGTGGAAAGTGGCAATTTTCAAATGTAACATTAAGTCTAAAAAAATAAGGCACCTTAAAAAAACTTTTGAATAAGTTCAATGAAATTCTATTTGAAGAAAAGAAAAGCAATTCCATTAAGTATATAAAAAAATGTTCATTACAAGAGATCTTATCATGCTAACCAAACTGAAAAATGAATTCAAGTAGTAACCTTTATATCTATTTCATTTTCATCTTGATATCAAGTTATTTTCAGGAAAGTTATCTAAAAATAACACAAAGATTTCAAACGTCAAAATTTATTTGAGAAGCTTATGTTTTTAAAATACCCCAAATTTCTCCTACAATAAACCATACGTTTCTTTCATCAGAAAAGTTCTTACGAAATCACAAATACTTCATTTTTATGCTGATGGAGATAATATCACTCCCACAAACATAGAAATAACTCTTTCAATCAAATCTAGTCACTAAGTAGAAATCTGATACAAATGACGTCTAACAATGAGAACAATATAAGAAACATGTGTAATTTGATTTAGCAGTATACTGAACCAAAACCTACGTATAGGTGAAGTGAGTTGGTGTTTAATGCTGCTTTCAAGATTATTTCACTTATATCGCGGCTGCTAGCATTAGTGCAAGGAGAAAGCCCACAACACCATTGTGGCTATGCATTGCATTGAAACCTGCGAGCATCGGCTGGAACTAGCGAATCATGGGTGGTACTGCGCTGAATTTTAGTGTAGCATTGCACCCAAACCTTACTGCATGTAGAACAGTTCTCTACTGCAGACAAAGTTGCCAAGCCCCTGGCGGGATTCGAACCACAGACTTCTTGATCCAAAGCCAAATGCGCTAACCACTGCGCTATCCCGCCCCAGAACCTACATAACTAATTTTTCCATCTCTGTATCAACCTGATATCTCGAATTATTCCCCCCCCCCCCCTCTTTCCCACAGTACCCCCCTCGGTATAGAGTCTTTCCTTCATGCCCCATGGGCAAAGATTGTGCATGATGAACTGTAATTTCCCTGAAAAATCAATGTCCTAAAACCAGTGGGTAATTAAATCTTGATAAATACCTATCACCTTAACTTTTGTTATCACGACACATAGACCAAAATCACTCTAAACTTATTTGGAAGAAATCAAGACTAACTGAAATATTTCAATATCAGATTGATATATCACAATACAACAAGAATTGTTTTAAAGGATTAAGAATAGTTTTAACATTTTTCTTCATGCAATTGATGGCGCAATATGCATTGACCAGATAAGAATTATTCATTTCAATAATCTTAAAACAAGCAAGATTGAGTGCTGCATAACAATATATTGAATAATTGCCAATATGTTAAATCAGAAAGGAAGGACAGAACTGATATCAGTATAAAAACTTAATTTCATTAGATTTTTGGCCTTCGTTCTTGACCTCAAATGCTAATTGACCTTACACCTATGACCTTCTACTCTAGACATGATCCTTGACCTAGAACTTGAAGGCTGAGAATTAAGAATGCTCGATTTCAGCCAATTTCATCACTAGATAACTAAAGCAATCCTTTCTTGACCTTTGCCATGATCACTTTGAACATAAAATGACCTCACACAGAAAAACGACCTTAAAGATTAATCATATGCAAATGAGTTGGACCTTAATTTGATCAATCATCATCAAACACGATGGAGTTTTACTTTTTCAGACTTTCGTCTTTTCATTTTCTTATCGTCAATTCAACTTCCGTGAGATCGCTAAAAGATTCAATCAACTGTGAATTCATCAGCTGATGTAAAATAACAGCAATCTATGTGTACTTACATCAGATTGATCTTAATTGGTCTTCATTCATCAGGGCATGATGTTTATTTCAAATATCACATAAAGCATCCATACGGCACTGTCTTAAGTTAAGTTAAAAATCATTTGAACTTTTTATCCTGAAAATATTTCTTTTGACATCAAGCTCTCAATAGTGAACCACTGACCTAAAATGAAGAGATCTCTTTAGTGTTGGAGGAAGAAAATTGCTTATAACTTGACCTGTCACCTCATGTGGAGATCCCTTCAGTGCTGGAGGTGAGAAATTGCTGATAATGCAACGACCTTCACCTTAGGGAATAAGACCTTTGCCCTCATCTACAAAGATAACTCTTTATGGTAGGAGATAAAATAAGGACACTGTGGACCAAGAAAGGGTCGGCTGACAAAGCTGTGCCATTATATGGTCCCAGTTCCATTGCTCTATGCCAGCATTGACAAATTAAGGCTGTCATTCGGATCGATGCCACTCAAGAATTGGATCTCATGAAACTCTTGGAGAATGGAATACAATCTACTGCTTATTGAGGGTCCTGAATGGTCAACAGTTGGCGGCAAGACTCATCAATGTACAGTATAAGGTTCCTTGAGCAAACAGATCTCATTCTCTGTGTTTGGTTACTCTCTTAGAACCCTTGGCGCCGATGGTGCAAAATGAAGCACAATTTCAACAAGGGGAAAATGAAATTTAGGGGTGTAATGTTTTGCATCTGGTCCAATTTGGAATGGTTACAATGTCCAGAGTGTAACTGAATCTCTGATGCAATCTCAGAATGTGCAGTGTGAGGCAATATGGCTGCTTCAAATTTGATTAATTTTCGAATAACGACCGTTTTCGTAAACAGCTGAAAAACTTTTATGTTCACAATTTAGTTTCTGAGCTTGAAAAAAAAAATCTTCACTTGGCAAATGAATTCAGTTAGATAAGTTTTAAGTAGGTTCTAATTTCTTCATACCATTTCAAACTTTTTCTTAAAGAATTCCAATGGTTCCAAAACCAAATTTTGTTTATTTTATAGATTTTATATCTATTCTTGTTCAAGATATCCTAAATATTTCAAAATATCAACTGTTGAAATATTAGTAGTTTTGTCACTATGCATATAAATAAATGATACTTTGATTCAGCTAACTACAATATAACAAAGAAAATTAAGCAAGACATTTGGGTAGTGACAAAATGTTACAATCTTATTTTCGAAATTTGAAAAAAATTTCTTGCACTACTTCTTTTGAGATCAAGTCCTTTGCAGAATTCAATTCCACACAAAGCACTTTTTTCCAGCTAAAAAAAGGATTTGATATAGATTAAAGAATATATCTAATGACCAAGTTAATTTACAGATTTAATTAAGCGGAGGGAGTGGAGGAGATTAGCTAGGGGGTTAATTAACAAAATCCTGCTGATTGAGAGACAATTAAACTGGCTGAACCTTAAGTAGACACGATCACAGTGGAGACTCATTAATTATCTATATAGCAGTAATGATGTAATTCAGTTGGCTCGTAATCCTTGATTACAGGTGCGCTGCAGGTGAGAACAGGTAAGAAAAGGAATTAGACTCAGGTTCGGACCAGACACAAACAAGGTGAGGCGCACTGACTCCAGGTTTGTATGAACACATTTTTGTTACGTTCCTAGTAGACTGAGCCAGCTCAAGATCTGTTCTTGTTGAGGTGAGGTGAGATGGTGTTTAACGCCGCTTTCAAGATTATTTCACTTATATCACGGCTGCTAGTATTATTGCAGGGAGAAAGCCCGCAACACCATGGTGGCTATGCATTGCGGTAAAACCTGCGAGCATCGGCTAGAACTAGGGAACCATGGGCGGTACTGTACTGCACTGAATTTCAGTGTAGCATTGCACCCAAACCTGTCTGCGTGTAGAACAGTTCTCTACTGCAGACAAAGTTGCCGAGCCCCTGGCGGGATTCGAACCAAGGACCTCCTGATCAGAAGCCGAACGCGCCAACCACTGCGCTATCCCGTTCTTCTATCCCCTGTTCTTGTTGAAGGATGAACACTTGGAGAACACTTAGATTAAGGATATATCCTAGGTGATTTAATATTATATGTAATGTTATTATTACGAGCATTAAAATGAATGCAAAGATATTGAATTTGAATAAAGTCTTTTTATTTGAATACTGTAAAATCATAATATTTCGCGGGGGTTTAATTTTCGCGCTTTTCGCGCAAAGCTATAATGCACGAATAATAAAACATCGCGAAATATTATGGTTATGAACGTGAAGATAACCAATAACAGACAAATAATTTGGTTGACACATTTTATTACTCACAGGAATGTATGGTTCGTTCATTAATGACGAGTCACTAATTAGAGCTCTCACAAGTGTGTACGCCGATACGCACGTTGTTTGTTGTGCAAACACAATCATCACAATAATCCGGCCTGGCGGAATCCACTCTTGATCGCCAATATGCGTGTCCTGATGTTTTGATTGCGGTACGCTTGAGCTTCGATTCGGTGCGTAGTGCGGTACAGGACCCTCGATTCGGTATGAAATTTCTTAGAACGTGATCTCGAGAAGTCACATCATTCGAACACTATTGTTTGTAGTTAAAGATCAAACTAAACCGTTCCAAATGTTTACTTCCGGGAAAACTTGGCGACAGGTATCGGTACCACTTCAAAACTTGAATACGTTTAATGACAATAAATATAAATATTTTGAATAAATATTATTGTTTTTATAAGATAATTACTACTAGTTTCACTGTAATCTTTGCTGCAAGGTGCATGTAGTTTTGCTCACTAAATTTTTGATACTGCTACGTCAATGTGCGCGAAAATTAAACCCCGCGAATCAGTCATTTTTTATGTTTGCGCGAAAATAACGCCCCTCGAAAATAAATGATTTTACAGTATGCATTATTCATTTGAGAACTACCCTTTATCTGAATACTATTCTACTGCAACATTTTTTAAGGATAAGACATATATAGTGATACAAAGTGTTTCTTATCCCTGACTCAGAAACAGAGAAAAACAACACAAAGATGATCTCACGGGCCTTTGGGCATTGTTTGATGATATCAGGTTATTGTTTGATGATATCAGGTTATTGTTTGATGATGTCAGGGTATTGTTTGATGATGATGTCAGAGTATTGTTTGATGATGTTAGGGTATTGTTTGATGATGTCAGGGCATTGTTTCATGACGTCAGGGCATTGTTTGTTGAGGTAAGGGCATTGTTTGATCATGTCAGGGCATAATTTTGTTAAATAACATCAGGGCATTGTTTCTTGATGACAGAGCATAGTTTGATGATGTCAGGGCTGTATCTAGTTAGATAAGATCAGGGCATTGTTTAAAACAACAGAGCATAGTTTGATGATGTCAGGGCCTTGTTTGATGACATCAGGGCATATTTTTGATGATGTCGACCAGGATTGGGTTGTTTTTTCTCACTGGTGACTGAGAACACAGTCTATAATAGTTGACTAAACTCTGCAATTGACGAGCATTCATAACAAATAAATCTCAATAAGTCATAACAGATTTGACCCATGATACACATGCAGAGCCTAAGAAACCCGCCAGGAATCAAATATCCAACTGCAAGCTGACAGTTCAACAAAACAATGCATTCAAATCACATTTCTGTAATGACTACGAGCATTCTCTGTAACTTTAGGACAATAACAATTCCCTTTATTTGCAATTAAAGTGGTATTAACATTAAACCATGCCAGTTTCCTATTCCCATTGTCTTGCTTTCTGGGAAAAATTAGCCAGCCTGGAACCAGGCTACAGACCTATCATATTATGCTTCATCTCTGGACATTAATAAATGTCTCTCTTCATCATTTAATCACTGCATGACATTAGAATGTGATATGTCAGATAAGTCACTTATACTAGCTCATGACTGTAGTTCCCTTTGAATGAGAAAAACTAGACAATTACAATAATTTTTTTCTGCAAAAAAACTCAAGTGAAATAATTTGTTTGAGATGCTTGAATCTAAAAATTTAAAACACATTTGTTTGATTAAGCTCATTTTAAATACAAAATTTAAATATTAAATGCTTAAAAGAGAAATATGTTACTTTAATTTTTTTTAAATTTTCATTTCTTTGCCCAATTCTAAGAAAGGATTTTTTTCCACTTGTGTTTCCAATAATATTAAAAAGCTCCACTATAAAAAACATTTTATTTTCCAAGAAATCAATACAGTTTTATGCCAAAACAAACAATGCCCCAAAGAACCTAAAACACTGCTATGATATTGACGAAAAAGTTTATTTACATCAAAAACGTAATTCTGCACCCGCGACATCAATAAAGTCTAATTTACACAGGACAAGTCAATATACGAAAACATGGGAAAGAGTTAAATCAATGAAAATACATGGTTCTGATGACAAATCCATAAATTGAACCATTTTCAGGTTCTGAAATTGGAAGAACGGCACACTCAATGTAATCTATACCACTGGTACCAGCCATCAAAACTGTCAAGCTTGAAAATTTTACCTATTGCCCTCGTAGGAAAACAAACTCAGGCCGCTTTATTTTTCATTCTCTTAGATTTTCACTGCTATGTAGCCTTAAATGGACACAAAACAACTTCAGGGTTTGACACCAAATGAACACCAAATTCAGAATATTAAATATGTATGACAAATGACAGCTTTTGATGAAAATTAAGCATCAGCGTTATAAACAAGATTGATCTAAATCAAAATCACAGGTCCAAATTACATGCATGCCAGTTTTATTAAACCTATGTAGTTATCAACCCTACAACATCTGTCTTTCTGTCTAGCTGTTTTAGATAAGTTTCAATATATGTATCTATATATACATATACATTTGACAAAATGGCCCATATCATATAGACAAAAAAAGAGGGGTGTTAACCTGTGTATTTTCATTCTGATCTCGTGTTGGGTGTTATACTCGAAATAGTATTTTCACAATATCTTCAGGAAAATTAGTTCCAATCTTGTAACCCATCAGATTGCTATTAATGTGATACAGTAAATTACAGTAATAACTGTTACTATTTGTGTGGATCCTGAATAAAGACCTTTAGATTCAGTAAGAAAGCCTTAACTAAGCAACAAACATGAAACTCCCAAAACCACCATTAAACTAAACTATTATCGGACAGCATATCCATTCATCATTTACAGGAGACGATGCAAATGGAATGGACAAAAGGTGCAAACCGGTGAGCAAACGAGGCTATAAGGTCATGGGACTGACCAAAGGTCAAGTTTAGATCAATGGAATCCAAGATTTATTTGAGACGACGTTAGGTTTCTGTTTGTCTAGTCTCAGATAGTCTCGACTTCATTTCCGTTTAATATGAAATGTAATCTAGTCATCCTTTACATTTTGACCTTTATTAACCTTTTCTCACGATGGTGAAATAAAATGGTTCAACTTTTGATTAAGAGGATGATCAATGACAGTGAAATTTATATTAAACGAAATCTAACATCCTATACTTCAATTATTTAAATCTTTGGACTTGTGTTTTCAAAACTATTTTTATTAGGAGAGAAAGTTTATTGCCTTTTGGGTTTGATATTCTGTATTTTGAATTTCATTGTGGCAATGAATTTATATGAATAAAAAGGATTACCAAAAAATATTAAAATTTATCAAGCAATATGTACATTTTGTACTTTATAAAATTTTAAAACTTTTTTGGTCTCATGTATACAGTACACTTTCTTGATTGCTCGTCACAATGAAATGATAAAAATCAAACCTAAGAGCGTGAAATTATCTTGAATTTATATTGAATTTATATTCATCACATTGAAACTTAATATCTACAAATTCATTATTTCTCTCAACGCTTTCTGACATCTGACCATCATATTTTCAGCATGACAATTAATACGGTTTGATCTTAATTGCAGCAATTTTATCTTCCTCAAGTTCAGCGAAGCAGAAATGTTTGAGAGACGATTGACGCCAAGCAATAGAGTGACAGCTATTTGATGCTAAAGAACTCCTCGGACGGAAGAATACATACAAATAGTCCAATTCGTCGCACTCGAACATGCAGAGCAAGAGATGTGGAATTGCGTCAGTCATACCCTACTCTACATATCCATTACCAAAAGCAGGATCTTATTTCCTAAAAGCACCAGACATATAAATTGATCGTATCTAACACTATCAATCCAATATCACGCGGCTTTGCTGACAGGATACAGAATCCAAGACAAGGTGCAAGTATAAGACTATTTCCTTTCTCAGGGAGATTTTAACTTGTTTAAAGCTCTCACATGCTTCATGAAGTTTAGTGCTGTTGAAATAAACTAAGTTGATTTTTTTTAGTTTGAAAACATGAATCAAGTATCAGGAAACAAGGAGAAAATTTCCATTAAAGATCCCAGAATGCAAAGTTCAGGAAGTAATGTCAGAGTGAAAGAAACCATTATTTGAACTTGGAAAGTGTATAAAATAGAAAAAACTGATGTAAAAAAACATGCAAAGTTTGAAAACATTTCGTGATTGAGAATAGAAATGTAATTTTTTCAATAGAATTTTCATTCAGTTTCTGTTTAAATACAAGAAGCATAACTTGAAGGAAAATTTTCCTTACGTGTCAGTGAAGCAAATATGACAATTAACTTTCAAGTTCTGTGCTATTGCATGAAACATTTTCATTTGTTTTAAAAAACATGTAGATGATCACTAAATTTGTGTCATTTTAATCATCAAGAAGTTGATAAAAAATGTTTTTAAAAACTTAATTCATAAACACTAGAATGTACAATTAAATTAATTGCAAAAAATAACATCCATGTTTTGATGGAGGGGCACACAAAAATCATTGCATTTTCTTATTGATCCAACTTATAAAACATTATTGTTAAGAGGAAAAGGCTTAGATATTTCCAAAATGGTAAAATAAAATTTGGGATGAAAAAAACACAAATATCAACCAGGAAGTAATTAAATCAACTTGCCATCACTTATGAAGCAGAAATATCTAATTTATGCTTAAAAACTATAATAAAATTGTTTGCAAACATAACAAGGTCAATAACTAGTGAATTTGCACAAAAACAAGAAGACGGTATACAGTAACTCCATTAAATCAGGTTGAGTCGGACATTAGCTCTGAGGGTAGAGTTAGAAAATCAGATCACTAGTCGTATCGTTCCCTCTTGTATTCCATTCATGCCTATCATATCTCCAGATAACAAAGTGTTGCTTAGCAACTAAATGTCTCTCTGTACATCGTAATTATAGCTTTTTCACAATCACATTATTCCCTTCAACATCCTAAGTTTGATGAAATGTGCATATTCACAAATAACTCTTTTTTTGATTACACTTAATGTAATTACATGGTTTCATGTAATGCTATAGCATATATTCCATACAACAGCATGGTCATAAATTCATAGCAACATTTCATTTTCCATAACGTTTGGCTACGATTTATTTAAATCATTGTTTTCTTGTAGAAGCATATAAGGTCACCAAGACCTTGATTCTTGAAGTTACAATACCATATTGGCAATTGTTTACAAAAGTTTAAAAAACAAGAATATATACACACAGCCTGGCTTTGACAATTGTCATGCTTTTTTAAAACTTTTGAAAAACTTTTACAAATTAATGCAAAGAAAAAGCTTCATAGGAAAAAACACAAACATATCTTTGACATTTCAAAACCCATTTGCATTAAAAAAAAGAATTTTCAACCAGAGACTAGTACATGATGCCTGAGTTGCTTTAAAGCTGAATATAATATTTCTTAAGACTAATTATTTATTTTTGAAGTAACAACTAACCTTATAGTCAATGTCTTTGAGAACATACTTTCCATCTGGACAAGAAAATTCTTTACTCATTTCAACCATTATCAAAAGTTATTTAACCAAGGAATCATTTTCTTCTAGTCTTTAAGAAGTTTATGAAACAATTTTCATGACTTCCCAGAGCATAAACATTTAAATGTCAAAGACATTCTCAAATGTCCTCAACAAGAAAGCAAGATATGAGGCACAAACACATCAGACGCTTCTTGTGTATATACAGCATAAAGCATAAAAGCTGTAAAATGGCTTCCAGGCACTTTGGCGCCGGTGGTCTGTTCTTGAAGAAACATATACAGAACACTTGAAAGGGACTACGAGAGTCCATTAAGACATGTCAACAGTAGCAAGATGCTACATGCCTTCCAACTAGTCCAGAGAACAATAATACTTGTTACTGTACATTAAACAAGATATTTGCCTTTGGTAATGCTTGTTGTACAACTAATCATAATCATCAACGAATTCCTGCCAGAAGGGGCAAAAATGCATTCAAAGTCAGTATTTCATCAAGTGAATAAATGGTAGATTTCATTACGAGGTTCCATCAAACCGACAGCGCCAGACAAAGTGGTTCTAGCGCCAACGATGTGTTAGCTGGTCAGTATATTATATTTACTGTCTAGACTTTGGTATTATCACATTGCTAGTCATGGAATAACACCAGACTTGTTCCCCAACATTCCTTGATGACTGGTGCTGTTTATCAAGGTGCTGGGAGACAGTTCCTGGTAGTAAATAATGGTATTTTATGAGGACCAATAGACGTAATACATATCTAGACAACTTTGACGTTTATTTCTTCAGACAGCAAACTACAGAGCAATTCGCTTTAGATTTAGATAAATGTCTGGATGTGGAAGTTGTGGATAGTCAGTCATGAATGATCCATATAATCTAGCAACATGAAGAATTACTTTTTATTGTTACTGTACACTTTGTGATCGTTTGATAACTCAACGTAAAGACGAGGGTACTTATATTGCCCTGAGCATTCTCAAAGGGCTTTGATCATTATTACCTTGGTGTGAAGGCCAACATAGTTCTTTTTCATTCTCAGCTCCATGAGCAAAGTAGCCTATCTGCCCTTTACAACCCTTTACAGTTATCTGAAAAATGGCTTTCACTTCCGATGCATGGACCAAACTAGGTACACAATTGTACTGCTGGGTGATAATGATGATAATTACAATTTTAACACCTTATATCCAACCCAGGGTTGCTCTTTAGAGGTTGAAAATACATTATAACCCTGAAAGAATTGCACATTTGAGGGTGTATCTTTTGACCTGATACATCCATACATGTGCAATGTGGATGAAGTGCCTCATACCCAAGGACACAAAGCCAAGGTCAAAATTTGTGGTGTCTCCACCTGGATTCAAACCAGGCCATTGGCATTAGAGGCCAGCACACTGCCCACTCTCCCATCATGCTTCACAGTAAAGTCACTGCTGTCTTAAAACACCTCTTTTTTATGTCAATCACAAAAAGTTGCACTGTTAAAGGCACGGAAAATTTCTGACCTCGATCAGGACAAGAAACATAAATATTACTGTATTTGAGTCTAAAAACCCTCGATACTCATGAAATCCCTAGAATTGTTTCATGAATAACACTTTCCTACGAGGATTATCATTCTAAGACAATTGATGTTCTATAAATCATTGTCATACAGAATTGTGAAAAAACACCAAATCCATGAAATTATACACTATCTTAAAGACAAAATCATTCCGCAACTTAGAATCATTGGCAATTTATACCAGGTCTCAAAAACAAGTAACGTTCTAAGCAACTTCAAACAGTAATCATGTTCACAGGATGTGTACTGTTGCATTGTGGGAGGAAATTGCTTCAGATAAGCGCCCTTAACGGCCTCTCATTAATGCAGCAAATGGAAAAGGGTGTCCAAATCGGACAGGGGATACTCTGCCTAATCTCTGATTGACTTGTCCCCATTAGTGGCGGACGTTAGAAATAATCCTTGGATTTAAGAACCACAGCTATTCTTGTTCAGTGATTTTTGCTCTTGAATTCATGCTGATCGTGACTGCTTAAAGAGCCTGATCCACCTATTGGCATTCGGTCCACCATCTTGTTTTGGGGAATGACATGAAAAATGGTGCAGTAATTTTACTGATTTTCCAATATGAAAAAAACTATATGTATATATGGATAGAATATCTTCACATTTGTAAATGATTCATATTCTAATTAACAATGGAGTAGCAAGGCTTTATCACAATTGTAGCACCAATGAATGGCTTTACTTCTCATTGTTGTTGTGTTTTACCAAGTGTGTGCTCTCGTTTATCTAGTTGTCACATCCAAATCAACAAAAAAATGTCACTCTCATGCAGTAACATATGTTTCAATTTGGTTCTTTTATAAACATATATTAACAAACAAGGTTAAATTGGAATGTTCCCTTGAATTTCGTTTCAACAAAATACACCTATAGAATTTTTGTTTAAGTACATGTATAAGCTTTGTCAAAAGTAAGGAGTCTGAATTACTTCATAGTTAGCATCAGTTTGAAATTTGTAATCTCAGATGCAATTTTATATTTACAAAATGGTGGACGAAATATTTATTCATATTTATAGTTTTCGTTGACATCAGGGTTTTTTCAATTAATATATCATATTGTATAAAATGGTAAGATAATAGAATTATTTTTCCTTTTATAGATGTATCATTACAATATAGTTTTTAAAAAGAGAAATTCAAATAACCTGTTTGTAAGGATGTTCATTTTCATTTTCTCAACTCTAGAAAGTTTATTTTCTAAGGAACATCATATCATATAACATAAAAGATAAAATAAGAAACCTGAAAACTGTGGGAGTTGTTTCTTTAAGTGTTTTGGAAACCTTTGAAACAACGATATTAATTGATAATTTGATATTGATACATAATTACAATATAATTAAAAATTACACTTTGATTTATTGGAGCAAATATTTAGTTTCAAAAGACATGAACAGAGATAAAAAAATTAGTAATGGATGATAAAATATGATCATATAACAAAAGATTTCACATATAAAAAAAACTTTCAGGAGTTTCTTAAAAAACTACATAGAAAAATCCCAAGCATTGAAAGGCAATACTCTTATGTGTTCAAAACCTGAAAAATCTTTGTAAAACTTTTGAGAGAAATATCTTATATGATAGATAAC
Source organism: Phorcus lineatus (assembly GCA_921293015.1). NCBI lineage: Eukaryota > Metazoa > Mollusca > Gastropoda > Trochida > Trochidae > Phorcus > Phorcus lineatus. The sequence continues at coordinate 8,010,930 of OV121094.1, forward strand.
TTCAAACACAAAACCCAATCCATTTGTAAGTAGATATTATAAAGAGCACCATCAGCCACGAGAGGATCGAGGTTATAAATCTCAACCCACTTTAAATAACATATGATATATGAGCAAAAATCGCATGATTACGTATAGAAATGTTATGAAATTAATTCCTTTTCAAACTGTGCACACCTGTGATATTATAGTTCACTTTTAGAGAAGAAAGTCTTAAGCAGTTTGCGAGACTGTTGAACTATAGAAGATGGTTGATGATATTCAGGAATTCAAACCCCCCATCCCCAGCTCCCAATTGGCTCTTTATTTAAAAATCATCTTTGAAAGGTGAAACCCCATTTTGGTTAAATAAGTGAAATGAAGAATATTCCCAAAGTAAAAACTACCCCCAAACCCGCCTCGATAGTCTTCGATGCTTCATGACTGTGTATATAAAGGAGCCTTTTATACCATCTAGGTCCACATTCAACAAGTCTAGATTGACTGAATACACAATATGAAATATGAAATTAGGAGCCCAAAGAAAAAATATTATGGATGAAAGAACAGTTAATTATAAAAATTTTTCTTAGACTAAATTTTAGTCTACCGCCTCGATATACCAAACATTAAAAAATTCCTTCAAAAGACTAAGAGCAATACTCTGCTGATGATGCCACAGCAGATTGCATTACAGCTGGAGGAGAGGCTGCAAAACTCTTATGACTATGCATCGCAAAGAAACCTACATGATATTTTATGAATAACCATGATAAGTCCTAATAAAATACCATCAAGTTGAACATTCATTTTCCTTACCACATTCAAAGATTTTGATACCCTTTCTTCGATTCAATTGATTTTTTCCCCAAAAAGCCATCTCATTAAATTGTGATTATTTCGACCGTATTTTTCTCTCTCGTAAGCAAAAATCTAATCAACACCCATTTATATTCTGAGGAAATCTTTAACCAAAAAGCCATTATTTCAGACCAACTTGACGAACATCGACTCTTTCTCAAAACAGAAATCTAATCTGGAATCAATTGCAAAAGTCAAGAAATTCAATAACAAACCCAACTTGATATCGAGATCAAATGGCAGATTCATTATCAATGATTGAGTCGGAACCCCTTCAAAGACACAATTCCTGAAAAATATTTTCCTACATTGCCTGAGTGTCAGTCATTATTTGAACCAACAAGAGAACGCTCTTCAGTTAATGACCCACATCACAAGAGAATGTTAACTGGAAATTCAAAATGGCCAAAGAAAACCAAAATTGCATTTGAAATAAAAGCTTTTTGACAGCAGTATGCCATTATGGCTCTGACAGGTGGTCTAAAAACAGCGAGCCAATACGGCCTGGCCGAGGATGATTGGTTTTTGCGCAACTCTCAATTTCTAGGGTACGGGGTTATTTATCTAACTTCTTGACTGGATCAATGGTATGATTATTTATGCTTCAAAATTGAGACATATTGCTTGTTGACTGTGATTCTTTAAGGTTATAAAATGAAGGAGAAGATAATTACTAATCTTTTCACAGACCACTTTAGCTGCCGAAGTAAGAGTTGACCATTTTATGTTGATAATTTTTGCATTAACTATCCCAGATCACATACTATAGAATATCTTTCAATTGAGATGATGAAAAGGATTCAAATTAGAAATCACTTTTAAGATCATCATTGAGGAGCATAAAATAATTTTCTGTTCAGTATAGGGACAATTTAACTAGTTAAAGACACTGTCCAATTGGCATATTGGTTCACCATTTTGTTTTTTTGGGGGAATGACATGAAAAAAAGCCACTGTACTTTTATTAATTCAACAACATTATAAAAATAAACAGAATAACCACACATTTACAAATAATTTATGACAAGATTAATCAACAGTGCCTGTAATGTGGTAGAAAGGCTTTTCACGCTCGTGGCGCCGGTTAATGATCGACTTCACTTCTCATTGTTGCTTTTATTAACGAGTGTGTCAAATCTACAACAACCAAAACTTACTCTCAGTAACATGTTTCAACTAAAGTGTGTCATAATTATGTACTATATTAACATACATGAATGAATAGGAATGTCACCTTGAATTTCTTTTCCACTCAAAAGTACTCTGATACAACTGTCCCTTTAAAGTTCTGAATCAGGTAGTGCTCAATCATTTTGAGGGGCCGATCTACAAGAATTGTGACCCAAAACCAAAGAGAAAAGGCTGGATTTTCTTAACTAATAGCATTCACAAGTAAAAGGTTATGAAATAAGTCTTATGAACTATCAGCCCCAAGTTCTATAGACATTTTTGCTTGCTTTCATATATGAACTACTGATGAACATTTCATCATTGTAAAATAAAAACTAATATCTTAATTTCTTTTCTTTTAATTTTCTGAAGAAGCTCAACTTCCAAATGAGCAAAATACTATTGTTCAATGTTTCATACCATTTCAAGTCAATATGGACAGATTCCCAAAAGGGCTTTTTGACATTTATATCCTAGAAATTCAATTCTTAAGAAGTCTTTGAAGTTTGATATATTTACATCACTATATTTTCTTCTGAAAAGCCCATACAACATATAATCATCGTAAGAAAGTTAGATTTTTCAGAATCTTAAGTAAAGCTGAACATTCAAGTTAAAAATGGTCAAAATCATTTAAAATTATTTTTCAAAAAGTTTCTACAGCAAAACAAATTCAAATATCACATTTTCATTCTTCTTTGAAATAGGTTTTAAAAATTTCTTCTTTGAAAGTTCAAACAGTCAAGGACTTCTCAAAGATGAGATACCAAACGAAAATACGTTTTTCAAGACAAAAGATTTCTCACAAATATTAATTCTTTTTTCAACTTCCATAGAAACATCCCATTTTTCAACGGAGACTGTACACATCCCAGGGGGAGACATCTCCCCTTCTGGCGTGCGTATTGATTAGGTATCACATATGATAAATATCCAATGGGCTTTTTAGCCAGACCATTATTCAACAAAAAGATGAAGTGCCGTTTGCAATGAAGAAAGCATCAATCATTATATAATTGTAATCACTTCGGCTTCTCATGTGTTTATTAAATACCTAATGTATTACTCATACGGTTATGAAGCTTGGCTGGTAGAGCATCCATACAACAACTGGGAGCTAGATCGGGGTTCGAATCTTGGTTACATTTACCTATAGATATCACAAAATGGAAGTTGTTGCTTATGTTTGCTTGGTACTCATAATTTTATGAAAAGAACAATTTGATCTGGCTTCTCACGTATTCCTTATATGGTTATGAAGCTTGGCTGGGAGAGCGTCCATACAACAACTGGGAGATAGAGGTTCGATTCTTAGTTACATTATACAAATGGACACTAAAAGATTGGAGTTTTGGCTGATATCCTCCCTTGATTGGCACTCAACATTATATAATTGTAATCATTCCGGCTTCATTTATATTTATCAAACAGCTCATATGTTACTAATATTGCTAATTAGCTTGACTAGTAGAGTGTTCTTACAACAACTGGGAGACTTGTGTTTGATTCTTGGTTACATTTACGTAGATATTAAAAAATGGAGGTTGTTGCTTATAGAGTGTTCTTACAACAACTTGGAGACTTGGGTTTGATTGGATATGGCGATCAAAAGATAATTTTTTTTGCCAACATCCTTACTTAGCAATCAACATTAGATGAATAGAACATATTTTGATATTGTGCTCTTTACATTTAGCTCAGCTTGTAGAGTGTTTGCTGAATGCAAGACCCACTTGGGTTCGATTCTTGACCAGATCATACCAAAGCTATCAAAAGATGGCAGTTGCTGCTTTGATAATTGCTTGACACTCAGTATAAGGGTAGAAATACTCTTCAACTGGTGATGGACTGTGAGTGCTGGATGCCAATCGCGTAAAATTCATTCATGATTGAGGAAAATAAAGATGTGTGTCAACATATCTATTCTATTTCTATATTTTGATATTCATCAAAATCATTTCAATATCCTTTTGCATTAAAAGGTCAAATAATTTCTTAAGATTAAAATTAGAAATTTGAAAATGTTACACTTTCCTCTAAATGAGATCAAGGGGTATATATATAACACTTAGTTATAATTAACTTTCACTGCGCTCCCAAGTTGAACAGTTAATACATTAATTGCTTTTGAGTTAACACATGTGTTGTTATTCTTAATTCAATTATCAACTGTTTTCATAATAATACAAGCTAGAACAATTATGCAGTAAAAGGCCTTATTAGTGCAAATCCCAAAAAAATATTCTCATGAATATCTTATACGATATTTCTACACTGATTATCAAGAAAAACAGCTTCTGAAAGAAAAGACATTCGGAAGATTTCAAATCGTTGTGTCACATGTCAAAACCGATTTAACAGCATTGCACAAGTCTCATTACATATTGATATTCCAATGCTAGCTAGAGACGCCTCTTGGTATAAATAAGATCTCCAAATCCACGTGGAATGTTCGTTGGCTGCCAAGTGTCGTGGGTAACCTAATTCACGTAATTTGTCTGCTTACTTGACTCTAATGGCGAATGACAGATGCATAGAAAACAAAGCGCATCTACGAAAATTCCATTATTTCTTCACGGTGTCGGACTGTACACACATAGAAATCCCACCCTGACTGATACGTGAAAACTGCACCAAGTTGTGATGTCATGTAATGAATAAAGTATTAGTCCAAAATCTAACTTTACAAGTCTAAGAATTCTTGGTATGGTTTGGTGATGGATCGTAAATTGTAATCTACAAAAATTGTAAATTATGAAAATACAAAATCCCATCTTAATGTACGTATCATAATTTAAGTGAAATTTAAATGCACTTTTTTATTTCATTTATATAATTCAGTCCAAACTTTATAAGTTTTAAGAATTGTAGTTTGGTTTTTGATTGCCCACCTGAAGTTTATTTAAAACATATTGTTGTTACTACTTTGGTCGTTATGAGTAGCATGTACATTAGGCAATATCTTTGTAAATTTTGTTTACACCAAATATAAAGACTGGCATTGTCTTTGAAAATTAAAAAAACCTATTTTAGGACATTGTGAATTCCTATGGGGATAATAAAATGTAAATGTCCTTATCAGTTAACTATAAAAACTTTGTCATAAAATAACGTTTTCATGATATTTAGAATTCATACACAACATATCTTAATGAACACATTTTGCATTCTAAATGTCATGTTACAAAGTTTCAGATTCACCAAATAAGGAATAAAGTTTCTGAATTTTTTTCAATTTCTTTCAATAATAGACAAGAAGTTGATATAATAAAAATGCTCAATTGGCCTTTGGAAAACATCTAAACATTTCCAATATATTTTTCTCTGGCTCCATCTTTATAAACCAAAAAAGGTGACATACTATTTGTAAGCTGAAACTAGCAGAATAAATTCCTTGAATTTATAACATGCAAAATAGCCTCAATTGGCTCTCTATATCACACAATGGTGCATTTAAAAACAAAGGTCAACAACTTTATGTACAACCTCGCTAAATAAAACAGTCACAAGGCAAGATTAAGTCCCCAATAAAGTGAAAAGAGTCTTAAACTTTCGTTTCAAAATTCTTTTTTGAAAATTCTAAGATCGATAAAATTATTTTCTTAGAAGATAACATTTCTCCTAAGAGAGTTGTTTCTTCCACGTTGCTAGTTCATCAATTCTAAACAGTTTCACATGTCAAGTTGAATTACTGAAATGGCTCTAACAATGATTAAAATCATTCATTTCAAACAGTTTTTAGTTCTTAACTAAACATCATAGAGAAAATTCAAATTGGTTTCAATTTCAATTTACATTTCAAGTGTTTCTAATTTGAAGAAATGATCTAATCAATTTTGTTATTTACATAATACAGGTTTTTCAAATTAAAAGACTTGCTTAAATCTAAAGATTTACGTCAATTTCTTTTCAAATTCAAACTAACTTTTCATTATCCTGAAATGACATAATTTGTATACTGACCTCTTTTCACCTTTATATTCAAGAAAAACACTTTTGCAATTTAAAAACATTTATCCGTATCTTTATATTCGTCCAAATCCAAAACTTTTTTAAAAGATACAAATAAATATACATGAAATTTGGGAACTTTTTCTTCACTTCTAACTGTCCAATGAAAACATGGTTTTCCCAATATAATCAAAATAAAGTATAACTGCTTGAGATTATTTTAAAAAGAGGATAAGAAACAATATTCCATAACCTGATCTTTTCATTTTCTTATTTATTAAGATAGTGTTTTTGATATTGCAATTAATTAAAATTTTTACTAATTAACCTATAAATCATATGAATATATATCTTATGAAGAACCGTAAATAATCCGTAAGTTTGATATAAATACTTCAACCAAATTTCACAATATAAAGGAATAAATAAGCCTATTTTCCAACTATCTATCACTTGATAAATTTACCGTCTCCCACCGAAAAGTTCATTAGTGGAATTCTCCAAGCACACAGGCACAATCAACCACGATACTTCATAAATAGCGTCTCTAAAGAGAATGGCGTCAAAAATAGCCGATTCGGCGAAACCCCGAGATACCTAGCTGATGTCAATTTCAATCATAATGAAATGAAGGGGTCTCTGTAGTATGATGAGTAGACTTTGAAGTCCCTGATAGAGCCCTGACCCCCAGAGGACGTCCCGGAAGAGGACTTATAGGGAGAGATGAAACCACTAATAGTAGCATGATCCTTAGGGACCGGGTCGAAAGAGACTTACAAGGGAGAGACTCTCACAATACTCTTCATGTTGGCTAGTATGGCATACTAAATATAAGAAATTATGTATATAAAAGATTTACTTCCTATATATGGATTGTTTTGATATTCACTTAAGATAATAAGATGGAGGAGGGAGGGTAAGGGAGAGAGGGAGGGAGGGTTGGAGGGAGGGAGGGAGGGAGGGTTGGAGGGAGTGAGGGAGAGAGGGAGGGTTGGAGGGTTGGAGGGAGGGAGGGAGGGAGGGAGGGAGGGAGAGAGTGAGGGAGGGAGGGAGGGTTGGAGGGAGGGTAAGGGAGATTAACACAAAAAGAAAGAGACAGAGATACAGACAGGCAGGCAGACAGACACAAGTAGCCACACAGAGATACAAAGAGGCTTCCCTGAGAGACTTTCAATGAAAACCATGCATTAAACTTTGCTTGTGTTTCAAAGTTACAAAAAAATAAAAACTATGACATCAACATCAGAAAATCTATAATTTCTCAAATTTCTAAAAGATTGGCTTTGTTGACTGAAGTTTGTTTTTTCTGTAGTCAATGCATATCTCAAATTTCTAGACAAAAATGTGTGTTGACTGTTTTTTTTACGTAATCTCCCTAGGGAGAATTCTCTGTATGTCTCAACTGTTTGTACTGATGGGAAGAATTCTCTTTAACATCATCCATCAATTTGAACTTCTTCTGGAGCTACTGTATTTAGAAATTGTCTGGATCAATAAGGAAGAGCTCTATGGATTTTCAACTTCTTTACTCCAAGAGCTAGCACAGTAGTTATCACTTGTGTGAGATCAAGCACTGTATAATTATTTATTTTTGCGGGGTGTTATTTTTGCGCAAAGAGAAAAAATGACTGATTTGCTGTGTTTAATTTTTGCGCATATTGACTGAGCAAAAAAGCAAAAATCTGATGAGCAAAACTACATGCACTAAGCAGAAAACATTACAGTGATACTCGTAGTAATTACCTGTCGGTTCTCATGTAATTGCTACGTCCATGTTACGTTTTTTTGACAAAGTCATTGACCAGTATGTGACCTAGACACGTGACAAGCTTGGCCTATCAGATGACTGTTTGCACAACAAACAATGTGTATATCTGCGTACACACTTGTGAGAGCTCTAATTAGTGACTCATCATTAATGAACGAGTAATAAAAAGTGTCAACCAATTTATTTGTCTGTTATTGTTTTTCTTCATGTTCATGACCATAATATTTTGCGATGTTTTATTATTCACGCATTATGGCTTTGCGTGAAAAGCGCGAGAATTATACCCCGGCGAAATATCATGATTTTACAGTATCTCTACAAGTATTATGAGTTGATTGATATTAAAATATCTATATAAGATCTTGGAAGACACTTGCGTTAGATTCTCTTCATCATGTTTATAAACAAATTTCACTGATATTATAACCATTTTCTTAATCTGTATTATTTTCAATATTACTTTTATTATCGCTTTAAGTGAGGTGAATTAAAAAATTAACATTTTCATAATTGATAATCAACTGTCCAAAACTGACTTCCACAGCAGATTTACATATTCCTTGTATACAATTTAAGGATATCTAAAAGTCTATCTAAAAGTGATTGTAGTTGATTAATGTAAAGAATTTAATTGTTAAATGTTTTCTACAATCATATATTACATCGATCAAAAGACATTTGGGTGAGAATCTTCATATAATTTTTATCAATATTGTTACCACTTTAGTTTATCATTATTTTCATAATCATAAACTATCTTTATTATTCTTATAATCACTATCATTATTTTAATTACTGTCCTTTTTTCATTTAAATAATCATTCTCATATTTTCATTAACACTTTAAGTGTGAAGAACAGACTACCAGATCTTCGAACCATTCAGCCATGATATTCTCTTGAGAATCTGAAAGTTAAAAATACTTTCTCTACATGAAACAGACGACTATGAATTAGCATGATTGCCTGGAGAATGGAACTATATCAAATTATTGAAAATGATCACTCAGTGTTTTTAGGACCGACTGTTACGTAAATCCCTTCAGAACACTAACTTTTATGATCATTAATCTCCTTGAAGGATCAGAATGGAAATTGAGCTTAGCAGTGTCTGTTTTTAACTCTCACGATTGAAGGAAAAATCAGTCTCAAAACATGAACTTAAATATTTCTAAAAATCAAACCTCCAGAAAAATATACCTTTCATTTGATTCTGGCAAAATTATCTCCGAGAGATTAAAAATGATCCTTTTTTTCATAGACATAAAGCACATATATATATGAACATGTTCGTTTATATGTTAGTGGTTGGAGCATAATTTTACTGTTTTTAATTTCACTGAGAGCAACATGATTCACTTACACTGTTATTCACTGTAAATCCTGCAGGCAAAATTATAAACTTTGTTTTGATTTTGACATATATAGTGCTTTAATCTGAATATTCATAACACTATATATATATATATATATATATATATATATATATATATATATATATATAAAAACAAAAAGATTTTTCAAATAAAATTTTAATTGGTAAAATTTATACAATTTTGTAAATCCAAAAGACAACATTTAACTTTAATTTCATTTGAACTGACAGATGTAAAAAATACTATCTTTAAATTTAATCCTTTGAAATAAATTAGTTTCCCAGTTGTCCTCTTCATGACAACGCCATATCAGGAAGTCTAGCCGAACGTCATTCAAGTGACAATATTTCCGACCATCTTTCCTCAACTTCTCCGATTGGCGACCACTCTCACGCACTGGAACCGCATCAAGTCTCTCCTCTATGTCAGAAGAGCAACCAACCCATCTGATGCTTTGGCTAATTGGCTCACATTCGTTAACGGTATAATGTCCGAGGTATCAAGAGATTGCTTCAACAAGACTACCTGCCTAAAGACTTAGTCAGGTTGACAGGCACCGAGTTCAAGACCAAGGCAACTGACTCCTCGATGTATAGTAAAGATCTACAGGCAACAAGTTCATTACTAACGGAACTGACTGCGTAGACAGGCTACACTTCTTGTTCTCAATCTTAGTGCCAGCTTGTACAAAGAACAGGTCTTGGTTTTGTTTGAAATTTCAGAATAGAAGCTTCGTTTTGATGGTCATCTTAGTTCTAGGTCGTTGGAAAGGATAGGTCTACATGTACTTATAGTTCAATGACTTACTGAGCTGATTGCATAGACTTGTATAGATCTTTAACTGAATCTTGGTGTAAGCTCGATGTATAGTAAAGATCTACAGGCAACAAGTTCATTACTAATGGAACTGACTGCATAGACAGACTACAATTGTTATTCTCAATCTGCTAGATATCGGTTCAAATATCTTTATTGAAACCTGAGTTGAATGGATGGACAGGATACGATAGTGTCTTTATTTCAATCTTGGTGCAAGCTGGATGGAAGGAATAGATGTCTAGTCTGGTTTAAAACATCAATGAGATTGTCACGAAGCAAATCTTGGTGCAAACTCTGTTATACATGAAATGATTGATTTTAGCTTCGGGCAAATAGGTATGGTAGACTGATAATAACAACCTCGTCATTGCAGTAACATATATTATAAATATAAATATCATATTTGTGTTGTTGTATTTGTTTTTATGTATGTGTTTGAAGTGACAAGAAATAATATATACCTTGAAAACAAAGAGAAATGTCGCACTATGAGAGAAAGCGCAAAACATGCATGTAAGGAGTGTATAGTGCGAGGAAATCAAGTATCAGACACCATATTTTGAAAAGGGGGTGGGGGGATACTTTTCTTTAAATTTGTTCATTCTAAAAGGGGAGTGAGGGAGGCTAAACAACACACTCAACAAAGTCTTTCCTACCCCGCCCTTCCCTGATCTGCCACCGTTAGAGGTCAACTTTGAACATAACATTTTTGACATGAATTGTTATGAATATTATCTTATCTTATCTTATCTTATCCTATAACCTGGCAGCTACTTTTTGTGATGTCATATGTTCAACCGTATTACACAAGTCTGATATTGCCTTATTAATATTACACTGCAGTATCTTACTTGGGCGAGTATAAATGAAGTATAAGGGATGGTTCATACATGTACGCTGATTAATGACTTGCACTCAAACACACAAATATTGATCGCCTACCTAAGCTGCACCACCAAAACAATCAGTAATTATCTAATGTTGTTGGAAGATTACAATAGCACTGAAATTATTAATCAACGAACTGAACGAGGCACACAATACATATCACCAGTGTCTGTTCGCTGATCTCATAATGTTCATCGAGGTTCCTTGTCACTCTTATACTTTGTTTATTTCACTTTCAGACGAAGATGCCATTTAACTAAAAGCTGGCTAGACATTGACTCACAGATGTGATGTGTGATGTGTGGGGAGAGATCTCGTAAATATATTGTACGAACTGGACGTGAGTGATGGCTGCAAAATGTAATGGAAATTGAAAACGTGGATCAAATAATGATGCTAGTTGATGGTGAAGGATTGTGTGAAGTCATATCTGAGATCAGTACAGCCGGTTTGGTATATATCTGTGAAAGTGATAAAACTAGTGAATAAAATGAAGTTGCTTTATGAATAAAATGAGTACATTTATTAAGTCAAGTGAATGGTTCTTCATAATGTTTTTTCATGATTAAATTTTTTGTTTAAAAGAATCAAAGAATCTAAATCATCAGATAATTTTTATAGTAGATGAAGTTTTTGCTAGATTATTTATTGACAAAAAATCTGTTAAATGGTAATATAACTTAAAAGAATAAGATACAACTCAAAAATACAAACAAACAAATTATAGAACTAAATAGTGATTTTTCTGAATTTCAAATTAAATTGGCATTAAAGGATAATTATATGTTTGTATTCTTACTGAGTATATTCAAAGAACCTATGACACTTGACCTCTTAGATTTCATTTGAAATATTTTCAGATCCATCCACTATTTAATAATTTTACACCCATATTAGCATGGGATGTCATTATTTTACTTTTAGCAAGTAAATTCAATGTTAAGAACTTTATCCCTTGCAGTTTATTTACAAATAAAAAATAATTCAGGATTCATCGATCATTTAAAGAACTTAATCATCATATAAGAAAATCAGGCGTTACCCTGATGAAAGATTCATTTTCCTTCAAAGCTGGAGTTCTATGAAAATTGACTGTTGACAGTTTATGTCATTTTTATCTCTAAAACATAAAAGTTTAAGAGCTGATGAATCAAGCCTAAATCCATGTTTGTAAAATCAAACAGGATATATTTGCTTTTAAGGAAGTACATGGAGTCGTAAAAGATTGCTCTTTCATCTCAACTTAAAGTTATAGGGGAGGAATAAAACACAATTTCCATCTGGATCTTAAAACAAATCAACTAGGCTTGTCCTGGTACTCAAGAACTTGTTTTACAACCAAAATCATGTAAAAGCACTGGAACATGAAATCAAGAAACCTGAGAAGATTTTCAAAGAGACTGGACACTTCTATTAAGAGTTTGTAGAGGAAAGATCAGTCAAAGTGGCAAAAACATTTCTAAAAATTATGATTTTATTGATATTTGATGATGATGATGTCAAAAGAGAAACCTCATGTTTTTCATTAAATGGTCAGATTTCACAATTTACTTATAACTTTAGATTGTCAGATTTCACTAAAATCACAATTTACTTATAACTTTATATTGTCAGATTTCACTCAAATCAAAACTTTGTATTGTCAATTTTCACTCAAATCACAATTTACTAACTTTATATTAATTGTCAGATTTCACTCAAATCAAAACCTTATATTGTCAGATTTCACTCAAATCACAATTTACTAACTTTGTATTGTCAGATTTCACTCAAATCACAATTTACTAACTTTGTATTGTCAGATTTCACTCAAATCACAATTTACTAACTTTGTATTGTCAGATTTCACTCAAATCACAATTTACTAACTTTGTATTGTCAGATTTCACTCAAATCACAATTCACTAACTCTATATTGATTTTTTTCAGCTCAGTTCTTCATGATGAACTAACACTATTGATAAAGAACGGTTTATGTGACCCTTTAAACAGATGAAGCGTCCCTTTAGGAATAAAAGACAAGACAAAAAGATATTGACAAATATATTTGTATGTAGAAATGTTTAGAAAAGCAAGATCTTACATATTTTAATTCTAAATGCGTTCCAGAAATAAATCCTGAAAGGACAGTTTATTTTGAAAAAAACGAAGTAAAAAGACATTCCTATCAGGGTATTTTTTTGGAAACAAAAATTCAAAGGGACATTAATTTCAGTTTATACATGTGATATAAGTACATGATTATGACACAAAACAGTTAAATCATGTAACTGAGGGTAACATTTTGGTTGATTTAGATTTTACAACTAGATAAAAGAGAGCAGGCGATCAGTCACTGATATGATTAACACAATAATCAAATTAGAATTAATCAATTCAATGGCATTACAAGTGTGAAAAGACTTACTACGGCATTTCAGCACATTGTTGATTAATCTTATAAGCAATCATTTGTTAATGTAAATATACATATAATTCATTCTCATAATGTTGTAAAATTAGTAAAAAGTTCAGTGCCTTATTTTTCAGGTTATTTCCCCAAAAACAAGATGGCAGACAGAATGGCCGGGTCAGGCTTTTTAAACTTGCAGTTTGCTCTCAAACTGGAGAATTAATTCCCAGCAATGTATAAGGTGGTGTAAGAAACAGAATTTTAATGAACTGTTACAAAAAATTTGGTGCCATCGTGCTGGTTAGCATCATTCCTAGATACATTTTAAATATCTATCACTTTGTAATTGGAAATTTGAGGAAAGGACTCGGAAATTGCATGGTCATTAGTGTAATATTCAACGTAAGAAACTTTAAAATTACCTCAATTAAGATTTTGTCGAACAAATGATTAGGAAAAAGAATTTAGGAAAGATTGATCACATTTTCAGTATCAAGTAGAGTTGCTGAACTTCCTTGTTTTATAACTAAAGCTGATGATCAAATTAGTGCCAATTAGAGGGGAGCTATGATCAAGAGGAATCGAAACTTTGTTACAAATGGTAATTAGGGCAGATGGTGATGATGATGCTGGTGGCGATGATTAAGAACAACAAAAACAACAATTACAACAATTACAACAACATCAATAATAATGATGATGATGATGATGAGAATGGTGATAACAGCAATAACAAAAACAACAATTACAACAACAACAATGCGATGAAGATGATGATGATGGTATTGATGGTGATGATGATGATGATTATGGTGGTGATGATGATGATGATGATGATAATGATGATTGTTTTGATGATGATGATGATGATGATTGTATTGATGGTGATGATTATGGTGGTGGTGGTGATGATGATGATGATGATGATGGTGGTGGTGATGATGATGATGATGATGATGATGATGATGATGATGATGATGATAATGATGGTGGTGGTGATGATGATGATGATGGTGGTGGTGATGATGATGATGATGATGATGATGATGATGATGATGATGATAATGATGGTGGTGGTGATGATGATGATGATGGTGGTGGTGATGATGATGATGATGATGATGATGATGATGATGATGATGATGATGATGATGATGATAATGATGGTGGTGGTGATGATGATGATGGTGGTGGTGGTGATGATGATGATGATGATGATGATGATGATGATGATGATGATGATAATGATGGTGGTGGTGATGATGATGATGATGGTGGTGGTGATGATGATGATGATGATGATGATGATGATGATGATGATGATGATAATGATGGTGGTGGTGATGATGATGATGATGGTGGTGGTGATGATGATGATGATGATGATGATGATGATGATGATGATGATGATAATGATGGTGGTGGTGATGATGATGATGATGGTGGTGGTGATGATGATGATGATGATGATGATGATGATGACGATGATGATGATAATGATAATGATGATGATAATCCTTGACCTTTTCAGGAATTTGTTTCACATCAACTAAGAGCTTTTTAGCTACAAAGATACAATCACATGAAGCTATCCTAGAAGATACTGAATTCCAGGTATAAGGGTTCTTGATAATTCATTTTCTCCCTAACAGACGACTATAAGAATGACCATAAAAGTTGTCATTTTTATTTTAAAACTTACATCTTATCACTGATCACAATTAAGGATTTTGTTAAAACAAGCAAAAGCAATCATTTGTAATAATTACAGTTTGAGAAGTCAAGTACCATAACAAATATAATCAAAATTTTAAAAGATTTAATAAAAAAAAAAATGTTGTCCATGGCAACAAAATGTTTGAACTTTTCGAGTGGCATCGAGAAGTTGTCAGTTTAAGAAAGACAAGCTATTTTATGGCAAATGAGCATAAACAGCTGTACCTCACCATATATCCAACTGCTTAAAAATGGTATAAGAACATATACCAAAATGTCGCTATCAGGTACAATAAAGAAGTTGATAATTCATAAAATTCCTTGTCTTCCTTAGCAGAATGTTTACCAACCAAACCTAAATCCTTGTATTAAAAACAAATAATTCTTGAAATTTTCACATTATTGATATCTACAGATATTTTTGTTCCATTTCCAACTCCAAAGTAACTCTTTATAGGCATTTATTTTAAAAACACGTATATTTTTTTAATGCTTTTTATTAAACCGATACTCAATTCATACAACTCTTAAAGAAAACATTTTCTCACTGCAATAACAGAATCTAAGTGCAGGAAAATACCCCTGACATGAACACAAACAACGATTTGGATTCGTGTTATTTCAACAATCAAACAAGCATCTCAAAGTTCTTGAATTGCATTTATGTAATCCTCCTAGTTAAAAAATATTGTTTTTACAGACTTTCGGAAAACAACGATAAAAAACATTCTTAGTTTGAATTCCAAACTTCTTTGGGGCTGATAAACTCAAAATTTATCATACTGGGAACTGTTAAAATATGATAGCTGAACATGAAAACTAATTAATATATATATATTCAAACTGGAATTGATGATTAATTTCTCAATTTTTTACATGATTTAAGTAAATGTATCTAACTTCTTTGATTGGTATTATAGAAGTTGGAAGCAACTGAGTACGAATATTTGTGGATGACAACTTCTTTACTCGAAGATTCGCAACGTTTCGATACAGATTCTTGTATTGTTGTCAAGCGTGAATCTCAGAATAAAGAAGTTGTTGTCCATAAATATTCATACTTAAATATATAAAAATCAGAAGACTAAACAATAACGACAATTTCAAGGAACTTATAATATTATATCTAGTAAGTAAAATTTTCTTGTGAAATTGATATACGTATATAAAATTGATAATAATTCTTTCGTCTAGCTTCATTTTTATCAAATGATGAACTACAAATTTAATCAGCATACTTTTTAAGAAACAAATAAAACAGATACTTGAATTATCCTTCAAAACAGATACACAATCAATCAAGAGTAAATTCTTCACAAAACAAATTCCAAAAGCGTATCTAAGTCTGTAACTCACCAGAAAGGGAATGAATAATTCATGAAATTATTCATTCTGTTCATTGAATTTCCATCTAAAGGGTCACACTCTCCCCGCTTCATTCATGCATACCTTATTTTCCCACTTAGCAAATTAAAGTCATGAATTAAAGAAGATGTCGAAAAAAAGTCGTAAACTTCCAATGCCTCCCATTTGCTCAATACATTCATCATTATACACATCCAAGACAGGCTTGGCATTAATACATTCAGAAAGTTGGTTTAAAAGCACTTATTTTCATTAGTAGTCAGGCAGTAATGGGAAATGTATGGCAGACCAGTAAACAGTTACATTAAGAACTTATGCATTATCTATGAGACTGAGGAGAAGGATTGGGCTCGGGAAGTGTGAATGCATTTGCATATATTTCTGAAGTCCCTTTCTCTTAATAATGATATATGTGACTAGATAAAATGGAGTAGGGATGGTTGACCAACTTTCAAAATTAAAAAACTGAAGCAATTTCAAACATCCACAAACATAGGTCTTTAAAGGTGTATATATAGATATCTTTTGGTTGATCAAACATATCAAAACTGTAAGCAGTTTCACAGATCCTAATCTCTTCGTGAAGGTATCTGTATAGGTATTCATAGGCATATAAAACAATTAAGCCATTTCAAATATCCTAAATTCTCTGAGAGGTTTCTATATAGGTATATATAGGTATGTATAGATATATAGGCATATAAAAGTTTCTAAAAGGAATCCTGATAGACACAAGACTATTTTATTTAAACACTTTACATGTTGGTATAATTACCCTTAATTCAATTTTTACACTTTCAGATGTTTCAAGCAGAATCTTAATCAGTATGAGTTTTTTGTCCTCATTAACTTTTATACGCATATACTTTTACCCAACATACAGATTTTTGAAAAAATATTCAGATAAATGCATTTTCTTCTAGTGTTTGTTTTGCTAATCCTCATTGTATACTCAACAAAAAAAAATAAGGACCACCTCAATTTTCAATATTGAAATATGTTAAAGGTCAATTCAAGATCCATATAATACTTAAATGTTGAACCTGGGGTAGGTCCAGAACGTTTTTGGTTAGTATCTGACATTTTCATGTCATTTAATCTCTCTGAGTATATTTGTTAACATGTTTCCTTGCTAATGGGTGATGGTTTTTGCATCGTATCTTGTTATTCCCTATAGCTACATTCCAGCTGGTGGACTTAGCATATTTTGATTTTTCACAAAAAAGTTGTTGTCAAGAAAATTTTTCTTTCTTACTGTGATGGGGGCTCGGCAACTTTGTCTGCAGTACAGAACTGTTTTACACGCAGTAAGTTTTTGGTACAATGCTACACTAAATTTCAGCGCAGTACCACCCATGGTTTGCTAGTTCTATCCCTTGCTTGCAGGTTTCATTGCAATTCGCATAGCCAAAATAGTGTTTAGGGCTTTTCCCTGCAATCATAATAGCAGCCATGAAATAAGTGAAATACTCTTGAAACCAAAATCACCTCACTTTTCTTACCAGAAATGGATTTTACATATAGATAATTGATTTTTAACAGTTTGTGAATAATTCTAACGAGGTGAAATTATAATGGATCATCTGTCAACAAACCATTCTGAAAGCCAAAAATACAGAAATAAAAATCTGTTACCAAAGCAAAATAATCTTGAATGAATAAATAATATGAATGAATAAATGTCTATATTTGCCAAGGAAATTCAGCAGCTATTTTCAAACCATATGCAAGTCTATAGAGATTTCAGAACTTTAACACTTAATATCCCAGATTCATGGCTTTTACTGCTGAGAACAATTCCAATTTTAGAGCCAGAGATACTTTTATATAAGGACTTAAACGTTAATGCTAAAAAATTGCCAACTTTCAATTGGCTTATTTCTTGTATGTAATGAAATGAACTTTTCGTAAAAGCCAATAAGGTGGCTCGGTGCATTCTCTTTTATAACTCATCAACGGTGTCAGAGTGGAATTGCGAATGTTTTGCAATTTCATATAAAAGTGGAACTTCTTGATGCTGTTATTGATCACCTAGTTTTATTCTTGATATGGCAACCAAGTCTTAAAGCGTATATTGTCAGTGGGGAAATGTGTAACAACTGTGAATGAGAAGTTTATAAATTGGCACATTTACTCCAAATTGAAAAGCCCCATGACGCCAATATTGCACCATTTCTCACAAGAGCATATCACTTGTTTTATACGATATCAGAGTTCATTTGTCAAACCACATGTGTAATTGTTATTACAATTGCTTCAGTGCAAAGGTTCCTGTGAATCATCTATATATAAGTTCTTAGAAATATATATATCTTTGTGATGTCACCAGCAATCACTTTGATTATTACAGTGGTTACTGGGAAAAAAATGACTAAAGTAAACTCTGTGGAGTGAGAATTGTTGGTACTAACTATTCCTTTAGAGTCCTTCTATGTGGGGAGAGAATGGTTGGTACTAACCCTTCTTCTAAATTCCTCTCTGTGGGGAGAGAATGGTTGGTACTAACTCTTCTTCTAAAGTCCTACTCTGTGGTGAGAGAATGGTACGTACTAACTATTCTTCCAAATTCCTCTCTGAGGGGAGAGAATGGTAAGTTCTAACTCTACTTCTAAAGTCCTCTCTGAGGATTGGAAGGGTAAGTTCTAACTATTCTTCTAAAGTCCTTCTATGTGGGGAGAGAATGGTAAGTTCTAACTATTCTTCCAAAGTCCTCTCTGTAGGGAGAGAATGGTAAGTTCTAACTATTCTTCCAAAGTCCTCTCTGTAGGGAGAGAATGGTAAGTTCTAACTATTCTTCCAAAGTCCTCTCTGTAGGGAGAGAATGGTAAGTTCTAACTATTCTTCCAAAGTCCTCTCTGTAGGGAGAGAATGGTAAGTTCTAACTATTCTTCCAAAGTCCTCTCTGTAGGGAGAGAATGGTGGTTGTCCTCTTCACATGGTTCGAGGTATCCAAATGAAATAATCCCACTATCAAAGCTGTGCATGATCCCCACCACATACATTTCAGAACCTAATATACATAAATCCCAGGGCACCAATCATAATTGTGACACTTTTCATTTATGTTAACAAGGGACAGCCATGTCATTGCCATGTCATTTATCAAAGCCTTGGATGATTATAAACCTCTCCCTGACCACATTTTCAAATTGTTTGATAAATAATCAGAAATATTTATGAAATAATAAGAAGCAGTTAAAAAAGTCAATGGTAGATCAGAAATGATAAGAATCAGGATGATCGATATTCTAGTCCCCTATAAAAAAACCAATAAGGCATACAAAAACAAAGTGATATTTTTCATATGCACATGTGAACACATAACATGACACATGGCACATTTGTACTTGTAATGATCTCTGTTTATCATAGTCAATGGATGAAATCTATTATATATTCATCCTTCTTTCTGAAACAGTAAAACTGCTTTGGAAAATACTGAAAAACAATTGTGATAGGTCAAGATCTAATTTTTTTTAACATTTGCTCCAGCTAGATGACAAGTCATTCCCATTCTTACTATTTCTTAAATGTACTTAGAATACTTCAAAGTATATGCAAATAGACAAGAACTGAGTTCATATTTGATTAATATAGCATATGCCCTGATGATCATAAAAATATATCTAACCAAGTGCCAATATAATTAAGGGATTGGTATAGAACATTTCATTACAAGTTCGAAAATGTTCATAGTGCATATCTCAACTCCCTGGTTGTGTCCGGAATTAAATCTCTCTTAATGCTGTGCCCAGATGATTAAGAATTGATGTCGGAGTCCGGTCGACCAGGTGAATTAGCCTTCAACGACACTCGTACTACGGAAGGAGCTTATCTACTTCTCTCTGCAGACATTAAAGGAGAATTCGGTTCGTTAGTGACAGGTAAAACCTAATCACATCAAATTTACTCAGGTGCATGATGGGAAAGATCGATACACGGCTATCTGACAATTCTTTGTGGCGATGGGTTCAAGTTTGCGTCACTGGGAACATCCTCATCAGAACAACTGTCAATGAAAAATGGATTTTTTTCATCTCTTCGAAATGTCATCGAAAGAGTTTCTTAAAATAGACCTTCTTTAAAGTGACTAGCGTAAATAGGTTTATTTCATGTAATCTTATAATAAAATAGTTTTCGCAGACTTAGTAATGAAATCATCCCAAGGCAGGGTCTAAGAACATCAACATTATTGTGTACATGAAATAAATCGTCATGTGGATGGCTTAATGGAAAACTGATGGGAGAGATAAGTGATTGGTAAAAACAATAAACAATAATATGGTCAAATGATTGGTTATAAATGGTCAAATCATTAGTCAAAAGATAGATGAATCAATGAATGGTCAACTGAATGGTCAAATACATGAATCGGCGGTCAAATTAATGAATGGTCAACTAGTTGGTCAATTGGTAACATTGATGAATGAATGAATAAATGAATGAATAGTCAAATGGATGGATGAATGAATGAACAAATGAATGGATATATGAATGGTCCATGTGTTACATGAATGGATGGATGAATGGATATTTGAATAAATGAATGGTCAAATAAAGGATTAAAAAAATTTATGAATAGTCAAAAGAATGGTAAAATGAAAAAATGAAAGAATGAAAGAATGAATAAAGAGTAAAAGAAACAAATGTCTAAATGAATGAAGATGTTGAATGAGTAATCAAAAGAGAAATAATTTGCACGAGTGACTTCACTGAGTGAAGAATTGGTCCGAGTGACTTTCCTGAGTAAAGAATTGGTTTGAGTGACTTCACTGAGTGAATAATTGGTACGAATGACTTCACTGAACGAATAATTGGTACAAGTGACTTCACTGAGTGAATAATTGGTATGAGTGACTTTACTGAGTGAATATAATTGGTAAGAGTGACTTCACTGAGTGAATATAATTGGTAAGAGTGACTTCACTGAGTGAATATAATTGGTAAGAGTGACTTCACTGAGTGAATAATTGGTACGAGTGACTTCACTGAGTCAAGAATTGATAAGAGTGACTTCACTGAGTGAATAATGAGACTATTTAAAGCATGGTTATTGAATGACAAACTGATATGAATTAATTGAAATT
This sequence comes from Phorcus lineatus, assembly GCA_921293015.1. Taxonomy (NCBI): domain Eukaryota; kingdom Metazoa; phylum Mollusca; class Gastropoda; order Trochida; family Trochidae; genus Phorcus; species Phorcus lineatus. The sequence continues at coordinate 8,032,301 of OV121094.1, forward strand.
GATGAATAGATGATTATGGGCATTATAATGAATGAATGTAAAATGAACAGTTTCAATACAAAATGAAAGTATATAGCCAATTCAAGGACCCATTTCTGTATGAAATAAACACACATGGTATGAACTTTCCCTTTAAAAAAATAGTATAAAAAGATAAGATGGAAATGGATTTAAAATATTTTTAAATGAAATCTTTTATTTCTAATCCTAAGAGCATTAAAATGAATCTTAAATCCTCTTTTCTCAAAATCAAATGTAAACATCTTCAAAATAATCTTTTCCCAAAATTAAATGTAAACATCTTCAAAATAATTTTTTAAACTACAAACTTTAGATCCGATCAAAAGTTTTACATAAAAAAAAAAACATGGCCAAGATATGAAGAAACATCTGAGATGAATGTGTCTTTGATTCCAGTTGGCGGTTCTTGATAGAGATAGATGGTTCACTGCATAGAAGGAACTACCTCTCAGATATGCTTAAAGACCTACATTCACTATATAGATTTAAGACCTATTTCCATGACTCTAGGACCACTGGAGGTGCGGTGAGATGATATGGGGTTTAACGCCACTTTCAAGATTATTTCACTTAAATTGCGGCAGCTGGTATTATTGCAGCGAGAAAGCCTGCAACACCATTGTGACTATGCATTGCGGTGAAACCTGCAAGTAACTGCTGGAACATGCGAACCATGGGTGGTACCAAGACCACTGGAAAGTTCTTATTCAGGCTGCTATACACTAAGGCAAGACGAGATGGGTGTGTTGCTTAGAGGCTGGAACAGTTAGTGCTTGCAGCACACCCTCACTCTGAGGATGTGTGTTCGAATCAATTAAGGAACTTGACCAAAAAAGTAGAAAAAATGTGTATGATTGCAGGTAGTATACAGCAGGTATCTTACATGTATTCAGTCTATCAGAGGGGTATTGAAGGTAACAACAGCTTAACTATTGCTTGTTGGACCTTGATGTTTGTCAAGGTGAGATGGGCAAGTTGGTACGCTGCTGTTAAGGTCAGTTTGTCTGACTCTGAGGGTCTGGGTTTGAATCCCGTAAGGAACTGAACCTGACGTGAGTTGATTAGGTTTAACACAGCTTTCAAGAGTATTTCACTTATATCACGGCTGCTATTTTTATTGCAGGGATAAAGCCTTAACACCATTGTGGCTATATGCATTGAGGTGTAACCTGTGAGCATTGGTTGGAACTAGGCAACCATGGGTGGTACTGGGCAGAAATTCAATGTAACATTGCCAAACCCCTGAGGGGTTCAAACCACAGACCACCTAATCAGAAGCTGAACACCATAACCACTGTGCAATTGTGGATTACCATGGTTACGGAAACCATGTTCCATAAGCATGTGCACAATCTGTTAATCAGATTAAATTCAGCTGATTTTGTTCATATACAGAAAATAGTCTGGCCATACACCTACCAACTGCAACAGTGTTATGATTTTGTACATTGTACAAGTTAAATATAATTTTGTATATTGTACAAGTTAAGTATCATTTGTTTGATTTGTCATTAGTTATTCCTCAATCTACATCATAACACCTTTAGTTAATTTTACACTTTTTTTCTCCATTTTTATGTTTCTAAAATTGTTGTAGATGGAGCTGGATCATAAATAAAAACTAGGGATTTTGTACAATAAATTCATAAATAGAATTAACGCTCGCCCATAATATGGTAGGTATATACAAAAGTGAGTTAATTATATAATAATACCTTAAAAAATTGTAAAATGTTCTAATTTAAAGGCCAATCTGTGTACCTTAGCAAGAGGAAAAGTTTCAAAAATCAAATGAAAACCAGACATGCGGACCAGATATCATCCACAATTATTCTCTTCCTGTTACCAGACTCAAAAGCTGCATGAAGTAATTCCCAATAAGGAATTAAAACCAGACACACCATTTGGCAGATCTAACTTTGATGGATTTTGATTTATAATGTCATTGACATTTCTAACTGTGATCTGCATTCCCTGCTTAAGCTGAAACGTGAATATTTCTTTCCAGAATATGATATTTGAAATTTTATCAGACAGCCGCTCGTTGGAATCAATACCTCATAGCGCTAGGGAAGCCCATGACCCATATCTATGATAAAAAGTTTTAGAAATCTTGAAAAAAGTTTCTATTTATCTATTTTGGATTGTTTATTTCACCTTATGGTTTAGATTTATGCACCTTGATGTAATCAAAACCTTGACGAAAGCAAACAGAACTTTATCCTAGATAAATAATAAATAATTTTTACAAAAGTTTCATTATTGATTTTTGAACTGCCTATTTTGTAAACAATAAAGCTATCGCAACCTAAACATACTTTACTTATAAAAAACATTGAAAACTTGGAAGTATTAAGTAACTTTTGGATTGTTTATTTTGCCATCCAGTAAGCTAAAAGAGCCTGTTCAACATCTAATGTAATAATACTGAAAATATTTTTGTCAAATCCTTTTGGATATTGACCCATTTTTATGTACTTAATACATATATATATTACGTAATCATTCCATAGAGGGCATAAGCCAAGATTAAATGGAAGTATATTAATAATGTTTTTTTAAATTCTAGTTCATTTTATTTATACTGATGTTTTTTTTATCATTGAAGAGCACGACTATTTCGAGATTGTGTGAAAAGATTAGATTTATATCTATTTGATACACATACTTTTCAAAAAGAGAACAAATTATAAATCTGCATAGAAAATATGTATCAATATGGATTCATTGACCATTAAAGAATCATTTGTCAATTGAAACTGCTCATTTTGAAGGAGGCAACTATTGCCACAAAATCTATTTATTATATCGAATAAAGAAACTATGAATAACTATATAATATCCCAATCATAATCAGGAACAAAATCATGAATATTGATAGTGTGGATCCATATGCTTTGGAAAAATATTGTAGTAATTAAAAGTATGTTCTATATATAAAAAATCAAAATACTAGAAAAGTTCAAATCAGACACTAACAGCAAAATGATAAAATTGACTTAAGTTTCATTCAATTATTTCTAAAAATATTTAAACTAAAATAAAGTTATGACAATAATTGAATCACACAGCAAGGGATAATTTTCTTCAAAATTACTGATCAGTGCAAAGGATATTGGCAATTTTACAAGATTTCATTGAGCAAATACAATCTTCATTGAATTTTTTATGGCTGTGAATTTCTTGCTGTATCTAATTTGACATAATATGAAGTGATCTGTATGAAATTTCACTATTATGAAATTTCAAATATCATAAACATGTTATTTTCCTGGCAGTTTAGAAGGGGGTAAGGTGAGCGAAAGAATACATGAATTCTTTGTATAGATGGTAACATAACGGCAAATATTCAATGCAATGATTTAAATAATATAATATCATATATAATGCCAATGATATTCAACAATATCGTATTCGGTGCCAATGATATTCAATGGCAATAAGATTCAATAATATCAAATTCGATGCCAATGATATGCAATAACATGGATGTCGATGATATTTGTGAAGAAGTTGATACCAGGTATATATATATATATATGAGTAAGGATATATGTGTATTCTGCTTTTGAGAATTTCTTTTTCCTTTTACCACATTTACAGTATTTACCACCATAACAGTGGCACATATATGAAATAGGCCAGCGATATTCATGAATCATAAGGATAAGATAAGTAATAGTTATTCACCTGTTTTATAAACAAAAATTTAACACCACATTTTTGCGATATATTTGCAATTTCGATCATACCACAATGACAGTCATGAATGATAATATTTTGTATTATTGGATTAGTAAACAAATATTCAACTACATGCATTTTATGTTATATTTGCAACAGTTTTATATAGTATCACCTGAAAAGAATAATTCATGCTCAATATTTCTTTTTTTAGTGGAGTTATTCTTTATTCAACAACATACCACATTTTCCATAAATGTTTAACTACCTACCACATTTTGTGCAAGTGGCTATATATATATATGAAATAAGGCCCCAGTATATTCCTGAATGTTGATAACAGAAATAAGTAAATGTATTCTCTTGTTTTGTGAATGATAATATTGGGTATTATTGGTGTTATCAACCTGGATGAATAGACAAATATCAACTATAAATAACATGTGTTATATATGCAAATGCAAAATAACAACACAACTGAAAACACAGTTCATGCTCACAATTGCTGGTTAGTGAAGTAATTCTTGAGGGTTAGTCAACAACGTTAAACTACATACCACATTTTCCGTAATATTTGATGCGTAGGTCCTTCATTGATCGACATGCAATAAGTTGCAGCTCACAGGAACTTGGGTAGTCAACTCCGTCATTCCCACAAACTGGAAAACTGCCCAAATTGTCGCCATAATCGTCGCATTTAGTTTGACACACACAGCGGAATGATGAGCCGTCTAAAGAAGGAACGCATCTGGCTCCGAATTTACAAGGCTGGTCTTCACACGGATTTTTGATTCCTGCGGGAAATTTATAACATGCAGTTACACAGTCAGTGAACAGAAACAATATAATCACAACCTGTAGGACTAAACCGCAACTTTGTAAGCTAGACAGAAACTTTCTCTCTGCCATGGACCTTGATTTCTGAAAATAAGTTTTCCAAGATTTTAAAATTCCAGATCTGGTCCAGGTATAAGTTTGACCAGTGATATTCTGGAAAAAATAATTGCTTGGGGAAGCACTGGTCGAGGAGACTTCTTCGAGGGTTGAAGCACTTGTACCAGGTACGGCTTCAGACTTCATGGTCTGCTTTGTATCACAGGGGAAGGCTGAGTCAGTTGCCTACCACCGAGCTCACATATAAATAGAAAACGCAAGTGCCTCGACACACGTGAACACGCAAAATTGAATCTCGGTATTCCAATATGAAGTCATGCAAGAAACTGTAGGTAACGGCTTCATTGCCTCTGGATCAATAAATGAATCGCACATTCATTCCTGCAACTCGCGGTACTTCACCGAGCGACCACATTGTCACGATCGCAGATTCAGTTTCACCATTGAATGCTGGGACATAATCACCACCCGTTGACACTGTGGCGAGCTTGTTGACGGTGCTGCTTCCAGTAATGCAATGTAATTCCAACGCAAGCTCCTCACTGCTCTATACACCTCTCCAACCATGCCCGGCTACCAGACCTGTGGATCTTCTTCTCACTACGGAGCTTGCTTTACACACCAACACCATCAATGCCTGCCGTTAAATTCCAGTAAAATCCAATAATGGTTCCACAACACTTTTGCTTTGTCTTGCTAAAACCATCCTCCATTGGTGTTATTGAAAATCAAATCATTCTAACGCAAGAATGGCCGAGCACGTCTCATAGAAATTTCCTCTTTGGCTATATACTCCTAGCTCCTGACATAACACAAGGGCTGATAATTCTGAAATATTTATGAAGCATTCCCCCGGGATCTTCCCTTCCACTGCATACTTGAGCTTGAATGAAGGAAAGCGGGCTTCTTAACGAGCACTGCCGTCGCAAGGAGGAGTCGCTCTCCCTCTCTCTTTGGAAAACATTTAATTGATGCTAACTCTGACAAATGCCGAATAAAAGCGTGGTCCTTGTACTAGCACTTGCACAGCTTTGCTTCAGCTCCACCACTTCTTGTAATTGATCTTGGCAAGTTTCAAGACCTCGGTTATCATTGCATTAACTATTTTGTTAAGAGTTTGCCGTTTTCCTCTGTTTGTTGGCATTTCTCTTTTATTGATGTTTTATCATTTCTTTTAAGTTCATAACATTGGAATTCTTGATTTCGGTTTATTACCTACTTCTATCAGAAATTAATTTTAGTTTATGATCTTAGTTATATTTGAATAATACATTTGAGTTTGCTACTTTCATTTCTTAGATCGAGTTTAGACGTTCATTATGTTAGAAATCTTTATTTTGGTTTAATACCTTGTTTTATCATAACTTTATTCATGTTTATCATACTTATGAACATTTGAGTTTACTATTTTCATTTTTCATGTTTTCCTAATTCTGTTTCAAATAATAAGTAATTTATTTTTTAAAATTTGAACCAGGATACATTCAAACTGATCTGAAATCAATTCAAATAATATGTTTTATAATAGAAACTTTTAAAAAGTTTAGATAGTTTTATTAGTTTATGAAAGATTAAAACGAAAATGTAAATAAGTATTATTCATGAAACAATAACCTGCACAGACAAATAATCTTGGTTTACCATATTGTTTAAGAGAAATGAAACTTAGAATAATTGCATAATATTGCACTAAATTGCAACGAAAGTCAATTTTCAAACTTTACAACTTATCTAAACTGCAAGGAAATAAAAAAGTTTGCTGAATTAAACTTTTAAGAATTTTTATACATCAAATAAAAAATAATACTAAAAACTAATAAATGCATATAATACCTTTTCTGAATAAAAAACAACATAAATGTTTATCCGTATCTTATTGATATTGATCACAGGTCTTTACATAGAAAGCACATTAGTTCAGTACCAGAGAGGTTTCATGACTAGAAATAACAAAAGTTATCAGTTTGTATAAAAATCACCTTATAAAATAATCTGTATAAAGTGAAGTGAGGTGAAGTAATATGGGGGTATATCGCCGCTTTCAAGAGTATTTCACTTCTATTGCGGCCGCTAGTATTATTGCAGGGAGAAAGTACGCAACACAATTGTGGCTATGCATTGTGGTGAAACCTGCGAGCATCGACTGAACTAGCGAACCATGGATGGTACTGCACTGAAATTCAGTGTAGCATTGCACCCAAACCTGACTGCGTGTAGAACAGTTCTCTACTGTAATAATCTGTATAAGTAAAAGACTAAGGAAGGTAGAGTAAGAGAATTACTTTATGTCGCTCTGGTCCAGAGATATTTAATACATAGAAATGATACATAAAACACACAAATGTATAAAATTCACTTTATGAATGTACTTCTGTAAACTAAACACTAGAAGGCAGAGACAATGACTGCCATTATATTAAGATATTAATTCTATTTAAGGGCTTTTGCTAAAACAAATACAACATATAAGACATTTGTATCAAAGTTTTCTTTACAAATACCATTGTTTCTACCGGTATATGTGTTAAAAAATTCTTTAGAGGAATATCCCTTTAAGTTAAGACTAAAAAATGGAGAAAGAGAAGATATCGATGCCATTACGTTAAAATTCAGAATGGACTTCACAAAATCAGAGCTGTTTCAGCGCCGATCCATTATCAGCAAACACAGACTATAATTATACCTGACCAGCCTCCATTAACTCAAAACCCCCTCCCTCCACTCCACTCCACTCCGCTTTCAATGGCTTGATTTCATCTCTGGAAATTAAAACTTTCCTGATAATTCCATCCCCACAACTCCACCTCACAATTGTTTGATTCTGTCTCAAGTTCTATTAAAGGGACAGGTTTATTAAGGTATTTTTGGTGGAAATGAAATTTTCTTGATAATTATGTCAGTAATTATATTATTTATACATGATGATTACATAATCCATTTGAAACTCGTCCCCTCCCCAAAGCATCTATTGCCTGCTTCCCTCCTCAAAAAAATACTTAATCTACCCTGATCATGGCTTGTCTTACTGCAGTATAATGTGCTGTCCTTATTTATCCTGCACTGCCCTTCTTCCTGATTGTCCTGCCTGTTTATGCAGTAAATTCCCTTGCCTATCATAGAATTTCTTGAACATTTAAAGTTCCTTACACTGTGTGTGTATAAGTTATATTTTTACATCAGAGATTTTCAACAATGCTGGAAAACTGTTTATTTACATAAAGTTACCATCTGATTACTTATTATAAACGATGTGTATGTGAAGCTGTGTCCTTTTTATGAAGTTGCCCTGTCCTTTCGTCTACCTGGCAGAATCAGTACAGTGTGATATGCAGAGGTACATTACAGTATACAGCCGGTCAGCATAGACTGGAAGTTCAAAGATGAGTTGCAAAGTATTGAATCTCAATGTATAATTCCAACACCATTATTATAATCCAAGCCAATCTCAGCATCGACTCCATATCCTTCCCTTCCTAATTAACTGCCCATCTCATTAAATGCATTCAAGCGCTCATACACCCTCTCCAATGGCAAAAGTTCATTTCACGACCAAGTAGCTCCAACCCCCCTCCGCAACCTTCCATTAATTACCTTCAGCCGCTAATACACATCCTTCCTTTATCATTGCCTCAGAATTTCCATTAGCCTATCATCAATACCTTGACAATCAATACTGCAGAGCCGGACAAGTATGACCATTCATGTGGTCATATAAAGACTGGGGGGGGGGGGGGGGGGGGGGGAGTTGAAGGGAGGGGAGGTACTACAGCTTGGAAAGCTGGGGTTGGGCTGAGGGGTGAAGGCAGGTTATAGGGCTTCATATTGGTAGCGTGTGTGTAAAAGTTCCTGGTAGGCTGTAATGGTTGAAGTGCTTGATAAATGATTATAGTGTGGAAAGATACAAGACAGTTCTGAAATCTTCTCTGTGAAAGGGTAAATTGAAGGAAGTATGGGTTAAAATGAGAGATGGGTTAAAAAGAGAGAGGTGTTTTTGTTAAACACCCCCTTCCTTTATTAATGCCTTAGAATTTCCATTATTATCATTACCTTGTTTCCATTATCGTCATTATGTTGACAATCAATATACTGAAGCGCTAAATAAGTATGAACACATATGTATAGTTACATATTGAAGGGGGTTGGGAAGATATACAGAGAATTTCACCCAAGTGTCTTCTGATATGAAATACACCAATGCAAGTTGATAAAGTTACATATGTCCTTGCCATGGATATTTTTAATGTTATCAATTAGTTTGGATATATTCTATATCAGAAGACACGAGGGGGAGGTTCTATCTAGCATTCAAAATCCTTTTTAATTTCGAATTCATGAAAAATGTAAATTTTTTAACACTGCACAACCATTTGACTGGTGTCATAGCACTGTGACAGCTTTATGATTATGACATCATAGCATTGTGATGTCATTACTTGATGATGAAAACAATTGTATTTCCATGAACTTGAATACATCAGGGCATTGTTCAAAATCTACGTCAAGATATACTGTAGCTTTGGAGTGGGCGGGGCTTGGGGGAGGAGGATCGAGGGTTAGGGTTTGATATTAACGAGATGTGTATACATGGCATGTGTGTAAAGTGATGATATCAGTAATTGTTGAAGTCTATCTCCTGTGGTCTACAACATAGATATCATCTGAAATGTTTTCTAAATTTAGTTTACAATGGTAGTTCATCTTTCTCAAATTCTGAAACATGATATATTGTTAAAAGCGTTTGCAATTGTTATCGTGAAATCTCAACATCCCTGAGAGAATAAATAGGACACTACACTTAGATTCTGGTCATTGCAATCCAAGAATTCAACGAGTGAGTGAGTGAGTTACTGCTTAACGCCGCTTGGGCAATATTTCAGCCATTAGCGGCGAAAGAATTCAACGATACTTTATCTCAGTTGTTTACGCAGTAAACCAGTTAACCTTTCAATGTTAACTTGTCAGCTGATATCAGGATTTTTATAGATCATATGAATATCATTTGCAACGTAAATTTCAAAATGTCCCATTTTTCTGAAAATGAACCCAGTTTATATCGATAATTTTTCTTCCTTTTCAACTTTCCGTCAAATACGGACACTATAAAAATCTACTACAATGAAAAAAGTAATAATGTTTTATCCATTTGAGTAAAAAAAACTTTAATTTCAAAAAGTCAAAGATTTAAAGTTTCCTTTTAAGTTCCAGTGTAAACCTATGTTAATGCGATGATTTTGGATTCAAACTGTAAAATCCAAAATGTTGAACTAGAAAATTAAAAGAGACAGGACACACAGACCAGAAAACGTAGTCAGACATTGTCTTTCCTTTACACAATTCAGATAAAAGAAGGAATCAGTCATACACCTGAAATGTCAAAACCAGAAACAATGAGAGAGATACCTCTATCGGTGCAGATTAAACACTAGACTTCTGAGCTGTTGCCTTCAATCATCATTTCACTCGATCCTTTCAAATAACAATTGTGATATCAACCGCAACCAAAATCAGAACAGCAGCTAACCATTTTCTCAAGTCGTTGGATAAAACAATCGGACAAGACAGTTTGTGGACAATAAGTCAGGATCTGTGAAGAAAAGCGTCTGTTTTGTTTCTGCCAAATGTCATTCTCTTTCAGAGAGGTTGGTTTATGGAACAGATATCTAAAATCACCACATAATGCTTTGAGGCAAAGTTAGAGAATTGATTACACGTACCAACAGTACTCTTTCTGGAAAGAACAGACATCTGGAATCACTACATATCCTTTGTGGAGAAGTAAGAGAATGGTTTATATCAACATTATTCTCTTTCTGAGTGGCTTGTTTATTGGACAGATATCTAAAATCACTACATATCTTTTGTGGAGAATTAAGAGAATGGTTTATATCAACATTATTCTCTTTCTGAGTGGCTTGTTTATTGGACAGATATCTAAAATCACTACATATCTTTTGTGGAGAATTAAGAGAATGGTTTATATCAAGATTATTCTCTTTCTGAGTGGCTTGTTTATTGGACAATTATCTAAAATCACTACATATCCTTTGTGGAGAATTAAGAGAATGGTTTATATCAACATTATTCTCTTTTTGAGCGAGTTGGTTTGGAGTTTAGAACAGCTGGAAATACAAACTACATTTCCTATAATAGGAGAGTAAATAATGGCTTATACCATTTTACACACATTAATGATCATTTTATGAGGTTAAGAATTACAGCTTATAACTTGTAAACAATATCACACTTATACTGCTTGGTATATAGAAGGAATGTCTATTATGAAGTAGCATTGCTATTGACCTTACACAATGGTTCTTACATTGCAGAAGTTCTGCTGCTGAATCTGCATGAGAAGCTTTTAGTTTATTTGCTGAAGGAAACAGAGTTTTTCATTCATGTTAATGCGCCTTTATATGCTTTTTCTCAAAGGTGTAGGTGAGACTGGGTTTGACGTCGCTTTCAAAAGCATTTTACTAAAATCACAGTTGATAGTAAAAGCCCACAACACCATTGGGGCTATGCATTGCAGTGGAACCTACGAGTATTGGCTGGAACTATTCCCATAATTTCACAAAACGGCATCATTGGAAAAAGAATTTTGATCAACCAATCAAAAGCACCAATTTCAAAGAAATCAAATCCACTAGAGATCTAGCAACTTCCTGTTGTAAAAACCACCTACATACTTTCTCTTTTCAACTTGTCAACCTCAATAACATAAAACACAGCTGTCCAAAAGAACAATGATTTCAATCTTTATAAAACAAAACTTCAAAGGAATTTTAAATGTTCAAATGATAAATATTTTAGACGAGTTCTCGCTCAAACACTTCCTAGTTCAATGGCTTCACGGATAATCTTGTTTTTCTCTGGTTCATGCTACGCAGTGATTCCATGTTGCCTGAGGTTGTTAATGTTTTTCAGTATCCAACAGCTTAAATCTGTCTTTTTCTATTCTTAGTGGACAGCTTCCAAGGCAGATCTTATGAATTAATCTCAAATTCGAAAAAGTATAAGGTTTAGAATCTGAAAAATATTCTTTTAATGCATTTCATGCATGTTCTTGAGATTAGTTTCAAAACAGGATGGTATATAACATTTAAAAATTCCATGGCCTTAAATACAAAATGTAGAATTTTTCAAACTTCAAGCTTTCGAACAATAATTAAATGCTGCATTTTTATTGAAATGAGTCATTTAATTTAAATACGATTTTGGGCCTTTGCAACACAATGAAGTATACGTGTCCCCAAGAACCTTAACATAAGATCTGAATTTTTTAAAACATATATTTTAATTTCAAACTTTCAGTTGGACAATAAATGATAATTTGTAATGAAATTGTTGCTTTGTTTGTGGGTGTATATACACAATGACTCACATTGCTCAATTTGTCAAATATTCAACCTAGTTTTTCTTAATTAATGAAGATTGGCTTACTTTTAGTTTACTGGCCCCCTTTTTGTTTGGCCCAGTTTAAAAAACATATATGGTCTAGGCAACTTATATTGGATTATGTTTTCATTTGTTGTTGATGGATGAAAACTTGACTGTAATTGTTGATGCATTTTCAGGCTGTAACAAAATAGAATTCTGAACATTTCCTTTAACAGTATACATTATATATAATGTTCTAGGACATGAGATGATTCATACCTGTTTATTTGTATCTAAACTTAACTCTTTGAAATACTACGTTGCCATGACAATCTGTTCAAGTCTCAAATTCACGACAACATTAATCAATCATGTTTAAGTCTCTCCTATTTGGAAAAAAAAGCCCTAAAAAATGAAGCAATTTAATTATGAAACTACATCCTGCTATGTAAAACCTCAAAGTTACTTGTGTTCTTTGATGTAGGGAGAACTCTATGAAGAATATTACCTAGTAGACAATGATGAACTCAGTAGACAGTCAAAGAGTTTTGATACAGTATTATCGTGATGGAAACCAAGATGGGATGATATAGAACTCTATTGAAAAGATCCAGGAAGTTCAAAACAGTTTTTTGAGTAATCATTTGTTCCTGCTGTTGAAGTTTCTATGATTATATTAACTTTGATTAAACAAAATTTCGATTAACATTTTTTCAACAAGCAAACCATTTAGTAAAATAGACCTATTAAAAAATTTTAAAATTTTTTTATGCTGTTAATGCAAGAATATCTCCAGTATTTCAAAACATTTTAATTTTTGCATCATGCAAACCATTTCTATATAATCATCATATAGAAAATTGCTTTAAAACCTCTTAAACCTATTAATACAAGAATATTTCCAGTACTACAAAATATGTAAATCTTAGCAACAAGAAAATAATTTCTATACAGATGACAACAAATAATTACCACAAAACCTTTTAAAATCTTTGTTTCATATACAGATTAACAAATTGAACGGTAATTTTCCAAATAGCAAACTTATAATACAAAAACATGATCAAAAGTACTTCTTTAAATGAAGTTTCTCTCAGATCAACACAACGCTTTCAGATGTGATAACATCTCAATGGATTTTGGTCTGGTCTGTATTTAGATAGAATAAATCTGTCATCAACACATTTACAGTACCTGGACAAAAGTGCGTCATCACTTGTGATATATTCCTATTGTCTTGCATGTTACCCATTGCTTTAAGAATAATTTTCACTATATTGTTTTTTTGTGGCCCAAAAACTTTAAGATTCACAAAAACATTCTTTCAATTTAAAATCAGATGATCATAACAAGAACTAAAACATGTAATAAATGTCAGAAAATGATTTCAAAACCAATGCAATGATCAAAAGCTGGACACAATAACCACCAAACCAATCTTAACATGACAATTTTACTTGTGCATGTTGAAATTAGCAGAAAATGAAGTCAAAACCTAATGATGGAAAACTGGATAATTTACAAAATACAATGGATGAAATTATACCAGGTGACAAATGACAAACAGTCTTTCACATTCAATACAATCGCTGGAAGCGTACAACAAGACTTCTACATCGACCAAAGAGGGTTTGCTTTAGATCAGCTATTCCCTACCTTCAAAGTGATCAAGTTATTTACATCAAACTCGGAAATATCTCGGGCAGGGGACCCCAGACACTTTGTCAACAAACCATAATAGGCCCTGTTAATACAACTATTCATTGCCTCTTGCGTAAAGCTTATCATGGCCGATTGCTACTGCATTATTGGATAATTACTGTTGAATCATGGGACTTGTCTTATATAGTTTTCGATAATTTTGAAAAATATCAGAGGAAAGCTGACTGGAATAGATTACTTGAATTAAGCCGAACATAAACTGGATCGGTTAGTGAGTCGTTTGCTGATATCACGTAAAGCCATTATTTAATATTAACTTTGAAGTCTAGGTATATGCCAATGTTTCCCAAGTCAATTATTAAGACTTAGGAGAAATGGAAGGCATCTAATCTAATTGATGCCTCATAAATAAGGGCATTTGAGCTTGGGGCCTTGTTTAGATTGTCTATAAAGTTAAAACGGCCAATCTATAAGATGATAATAAGATTGGATAATACCAAAACGTGATTGGCTTTGTCTCAAATGAAATTATAAAGCACTGCATTATAATTAGAGCTTGAATAATAACTGTTTATCTGAGGATTTGTAAAACTTGGAGAGTGCAGGCAAATTTTTGGACTGAATGGGAGAGACCAAAATACCACATATATTAACTTCATTATTCATCAAAAGCAATTGCAATATCTATATTGATTGATGTCTCAAAATGCTTTGTCCTTTAATAAAATGGCAATACTATCAATGACAGCGGATTTAAATTATATAACAGTTTGAATGAATATTCAAATATTTTAATGTTTTAACAATATATTTCCAAGGCTGGCCAGCTAGCGGCCATTTCAAGAGATCAACCAGAACAATTTATTGTTCTGTAGTCTAATGAATTCAAATGGAATTCTATTTATCTTTTTCAATGAGAGAAACATTCAACTTTTATATTTTCAACCTCTTGATGAAAACCAAAAGTCAGGGTTTTTTTAATATCAATATTTCATTCTAATTAGGACAAAAATCAGGTTTTCCTGTCCTCTTAATCTTAATTGGATGCCAGCAAACAGCAAGTACAATTTTCATTATGTTTCAAGGATAAACTTTAATTTTCTCTTGATACTTTCCTCTCTTGATTCTGATGGCCTGCCGGTGAACAGCAAGTACAATTATAAGACTGGAAATTTAAGAGGAAAAAGTGTGCAAATAATTTTATGAGAGAGGAAAGTCAATGATATACATCCTATTTTAAGATCTAAATTAAAATGCAAATGAACTCAAAGCCATTTCTCATTGGGAAAAGCAGATTACAGATTTGGAAGTAAAGGCTTGAATAAACAAGTCATCAACGTTTAGTTGCCAGATATTGCATCAACAGTCCAATCTTTCCGTACTGGATAAAAATCTGTTTGCTTTTCGATCTCTGCATGGCAGAGCAGAATTATCTCCTCTGCCGAAAAGATGGAATCGTTTACAGTGAAAACTCTTGAGAAAAAAAACTTGATTACTCTGATGGCAAAAGGAAGAAATTCTCTTTAAGGAGGCAAGTCGTAATGATTTCATTGGGAGCTGGAAATCAATTCACAATTTACAATCACTCTGACTTATAGGGGGCTGATCGCAAATCGGAATCTTAATTACGCGAATGTTAAAATTTCATTAATGCCATGTTGCTCAAGTTGAGAAGAAACACTCCCCATTTTCTGTGCATTCTGCCTCAGCAGGTCACCATCCAATCCAATTACTGTACCAACAGTCACAGGAAGCGGAAAATAATGAAGTCAATTTTTTTAGATTTTTTGTTTAGCCTGATCTTGAAGTGCACCGGCGTCGAGTCCTTTTGAACTTCTCGCTGACTCGGCTTATTGGTAAAAGTTGTAATCTGTAATCCTCTGTTAAAGTTTCTTTGTTTTCAGCAATATTCTCTAGATGACGTCTTTATGGGATAGTTTCTTAACAAAATCAACCTTTGAGAATTATTTCTGTAAATATCTTGAGCATTATCTAAGAGTATTCTATCGTTCTTTTTCGTTTTGATCTTGGTAGAGCACTTTTATATATACTCAACAAAACAAGTTGAGGAACACCAAGGTTTTCAATGATCAGATATTCTATAATTCATACAGTGATCCATATGAAGCTTAAATATTGAATTATGGGGTGGTCAGGTTTTAACTGTGTATACATTTTTGGAATCATAAGACAAAACCCTTTTATTGATAAACAAAAAAATTAAATGTTGTTGGCAGAAGGCCAAAATGATAAGAGTAATATTTTATTGTGATATACCAGAAAATTTGATTTATGTAAATGGTAGTTGTTTATTTCTGAACATGTAAGTTACTGCAATTGTAAAGACAAATTTACCATCTCAATCTTGATTGTATCAATTCATGTTTTCTTCTATACAGTAACCACATTATAACTTATCCTACCTCATGTAAGAATGCCGATCTCTGATTGGTCCACGTGACCCTAAACAAATATCCATATACACCGTCACCGAGGGATGATAAATCACTTATACCTCGCTACATAAGTAAAGCGTGCTTCCACGTCAATCAATCAAAGTCACGTGCTCAGGTCACAGGTGTTGTTCATTTCTGTTTGTCTTTTTAATAATACATTTAGACATTTGGTAAGATCAATTTGTTATAACATTCCGTCAAGGGTGACATAGGGATATATCATTCCCTTGAAAGGTTTTTGCCAAGAGTGTTCCGCTCGTTGCATAAAACCTTTTGCAGGAATAATATATCCCTATGTCACCCTTGACGGAGTGTTATAACTTATAGTATGTTTCAGTATCTTCGAATGGTCTTCTGGAAACTTAATTGGCAAATCTTGCCACTTTTAAGTTGTTAACTAACCAATCATATGATTACATATCACCCACACAATTTACTCAATTAATTGTAAGGAGGCCCATGCACTCAGTTAAAGTTCATCAAATTACCAGAGCTGGATGGTGCAACTTAGATAATATCCTTCTAGCTGTTTTATCTACTAAGATAAATGGTTCCAGATATTTTCACCAAGCCAATTCAAGCAGCAAACATTAAAGAGTTAAAAGAGAAATTTTGAGAGTTTAAATGAAGAAATTAAAGTGGAAATTTTAAAAAGAAAGTTGTCAAGAAATTTGAGAAAATATTCTTGAAAGAGATTAACGAGACATTGTGACAAAATTTGTGATGAACTTTGAAAAAACATGCATTTAATTGTAAAGAATTTTTTTTAAAATGAGCCGAAGTTTATTTAGAAATTTTGGCAGGGAATGCAAAAAAAGTAGCAAAACAATTTACATGAAAAACATTGACAAATCACAAAAACTTTAAAATGATATAGTACAAACCATTTGTAAACTAAAATCACAGGATATCATGGACCTCTTATGGTAACTTCTGGTCACTTAAACAATTTATTGATTTGATATGGAAAGGACATATTTCCCCGCAACTTCTGACGGCTTGGTACTTGAGCATACATAGAAGTCTATAAATCATTTTGACCTTAAAACGGTTGATTCCTCTCGGGAGAGCAACATCAATCAATACAGGTCTAGACATATTGGTAACCATTTTGTTATATGATATCAATAAAGGATACTAAATATCAACAATCACAGGGGTGAAAAGAACAGTCTCTTTAAAGGGAACCAAAAAGGTTGAATTCCCAACCTGGCTTGATTCAAGCTTGTAAAATCTCCATTTCAAAGCTTTGTTTATTTGGATATTTTGTACTTGAGAAGTGGCATAGCTTTGGACACTTCTCATAAAAACCCATAATGCAATAATGCAGAATTTGAGCTAAGGTAAACCTTAGTAAAGTTTTAGGAACGAGGCCAATGGCCTCTTTTCACTAAAGTCACTAAAGTAACGTTAGTATAAAGCTTCAGAAGCTGAGCTAAGGTAAACCTTGGTAAAGTTTGATTTAGGAAGGAAGCCTGATGGCCTTCATTTCACCCAGCCCTAATGTGATTGTAAGTCACTAAGGTAACCTTAGTGTACAGTTTCTGAATCGGAGCTGTCAACCTTAGTAAAGTTTGTTTAAGGAAGGAGGCCCAAGGCCTCATTTCACCCCGCCCTAATGTGATTGTAAGACACTAAGGTAACCTTAGTATTAAGCTTCAGAATTTGAGCTAAGGCAAACCTTAGTAAGTGTTTGGGAAAGAAAGTCCTGGGCCTCCTGATGGTTGTTAATCACTAAGAGAACTCTAGTGAAATGTTAAAGAATGGGAGTTAGGGTGAAACTGTTTAGTTTATTTTGGGAATGGAGATACAGATCTTTAGAAAATATTTTCAGATATTGCTATAGATCAACACTTTGTAATCAACATGAAGATTGATGTTAAAAAAGAGAAAAGCGGAAGTGACTACAAATAACAACAAAAAAGATTTAGATCATTATATCCAATTCATTGAGTCTTCCAAGTGAGCTATTAATTTACTGGCCATACGACTATTTTGTTTCTTCTTTTCCCCTTTTTTTAAATCCAGAAAGAGCAAGATATATCTTTAATCAGCCACATTGCAAAAGTTGCTTACATGGATTGTTTACCATATTACTTGAAGGGTACAACTCTGACTGGAATTATTTCTGATGGTGCTTCCCTTATTAACCCCTTAACTGCTACAAGCCTGAAATAAGGCTCAAATTATTTGTTACTGGTTTTGACGTTTCCTAGCAGTAAAAACTCTATTTACATTTTAAATATGCTAACAGAAGTAATCTTTAATATATAGCTAACCTCGAGTCGTAAAATAAGTAAGTATAACATTTGGAACAAACAAATACAATATTTGATAAATAGCCTGTCACTTATTCAAAATGTAGTAAGGAATATCAATTACCAAATATTCAGACACATAAAAATGAAATTCTTAACCAAAGCTGAAGCTCCATATCAAAATATGAATGTTAACATTCCCAAAGAGAATATCACGAAAAATCACCTATCTTCTTTAATTTTAAGATAGGTCTTTTAAGCATAAATGAATATGCCCAAATGTAAAATTTTACAAAAACAATTTGCACTCTTTTACAACAATATTTCAACAATGGATTCAGTCTAGAACAAGTGTTTGCCACTAACATGGCAATGTCCCCCGCCGTCATGAGATATTTGGCATAATGAATATTATCGCGTTAACAATGTATTACAGTGGTCAAAGTGTCATGGTGACCATGAAAATGAGGTCAAGGTCATCAAAGTCGACTGGCGGCTGAGTCTTCCGCCATTGAAAGCTGTCAACAAATATGAACACTAGGTGCACGTTAACAATGTATTAGAAATTGGTTAAAGTGTTGTAGTGACCTTGAAAATGGCGTCAAGGTCACAAAAGTCGACTGGCGTCTGAGTCTTCTGCCATTGAAAGCTGTCACCAAATATGAACACTCTAGGTGCTAAGCTTCATGAGTTATAGCGTTAACAAGATTCTGGACGTACGTGGTGTCGTGGTGACCTTGACAATAACATCAAGGTTACAAAAGTCAACTGGCGTCTGAGTCTTTCTCCATTGAAGGCTGTCACCAAATATGAACACTCTAGGTGCTAAGCTTCATAAGTTATCACGTTAACAAGAATCCAGACGGACGTAGTGTCGTGGTGACCTTGAAAATAACGTCAAGGTCATCAAAGTCTACTGGCGTCTGAGTCTTCCTCCATTGAAAGCTATCACCAAATATGACCAGTCTAGGTGCTATGCTTAACAAGTAATCGCATTAACAAGAATCCAGACAGATGTAGTGTCGTGGTGACCTTGAAAATGATGTCAAGGTCACCAAAGTCGACTGCCATCTTAGTCTTCCTCCATTGAAAGCTGTCACCAAATATGAACACTTTAGGTGCTAAGCTTCACGAGTTTGTCGTTGTGACCTTGAAAATGACGTCAAGGTCACTAAAGTCGACTGGCGTCTGAGTCTTCCTCCATTGAAAGCTGTCACCAAATATGAACACTCTAGGTGCTAAGCTTCATCAGTTATGGCGTTAACAAGATTCCGGACTTACGTGGTGAAGTGGTGACCTTGCAAATGACGTCAAGGTCACCAAAGTCGACTGGCGTCTGAGTCTTCCTCCATTGAAAGTTGTCACCAAATACGAATACTCTAGGTGCTAGGCTTCATGAGTTATCGCGTTAACAAGAATCCGGACGTACGTACGTACGTACGTACGGACAGACGCCGCTGAATTCATAGTCCCCCGTTCCGCGTTGCGGCGGGGGACAACTAAAAAGCACAGCACAGTCGGCAAGTCTCCATTGAGAGTTCTGCAAGAATATTCCAACTTTCTTTCACGAATGTCACAATTAATTGGGTAGAAATTTTGGAAGCTTACATGAAAAGTCAACATGCTAAAGACATGCTATTTATTGGTTGTCCTGAATACACAAGTTTATCATAAGATACCCGACATAATGCCACAATCTATAATTGGAATAAATCGCTTTAAGTCTACGACAGTTATAGTGTATGCAATTACCGCTGATTACCGCAAAAAAGAAATGGTTCCACTACTAGAATTTTTAAGTTCATAAGTTTGACTTCATGAACGATTTGCTTATGTAACAAATTCTCTGTTCATTATTACTGTTCCCAGAGATCTCAGCAATAAAGTGACACTGTTTATGCTCAATTACCAGAAATCCCTTAATTAATAAATAGATCACGTACTGGATGAGATAAACATGCTCATAGTCAATAAAAGACAGATATGCTCTAAATAATGTTAAGCAGGTCCTCAATGATAATACTAACAAAAACTTTTATTTTTCTTTCACTCATGCATATCATGGTGGTGCAAAAATTTTTTTTTTTTTTTTTATTTTTAAAATTTTTTTATTATCCTTTTTTTTTGTTCCCATGGTTACATCGAAATACAGTGAACAGTATACATGAGTATAAAAAATTGTAAACATTTATATCAAACAAGTATAAAATATCAATTAGCTTCTAGAGGTGGAATGAGTGAAGACCATTTTTTTATGAAGTTTTCAGAATCATTGTTTTTCTTTGAAATGAATTCTTCTACTGAGAATATTTGTCTTAGTATCTTTGTATAGTTACTGATTTTTGGAATTAAACTTTTAATGTTACATATATGGATGTATTTTTTAGCAGAGATAATGATTTGGTTTAATAAGACATCTCTATTAAATGTACCAAACCAAATCAGGTATTTCGTAAACTTTACCTTGTGTGATAAGAAATTATTGATCCAAATTTCTAAATCACCCCAAAATTTGGTTGTTTCACAACATTCCCAATATACATGACAAGTGCTCTCAGAATGATCACCACACAAGCTGCACAGATGTTTATCAATCAAATGCATTCTCAATAATTCTTTTTTAGTATAATTAAATGACTCTATGCAAGAATCTGAATTGAAAATCGAGAAGTTTAACATCTTTCAAACCATGTCTATATTGATTAAAAACAATGTGCCAGTTGAATTCACAATCAGAGAATATTTTTTCCCATTTGATACATATTTCAAGTTAATCACTTTCAGAAATAAGTCTGTCATAAAATATTTTAGAGCCTTTTGAAATTTTAAAAATATTCCTTTGGTATATACTTATGCATTCATTATAAGGTATAATATTGGAGCGGTTAATAATCTTTTTCCAAGTATCTGGTAAGATGTGAATCAGATAGGTATAATCTGGTGGTGCAAAATTGATAACAGTAATCATAAACAAAGTACAAATCATTCTGTGTGGCCAAATTACAGAAAAACAAGTCATTCAAACATGATAATCAGAGTCAATGGTTTAAGAGGAGCTATCCAGATTAGAACTAAATGGAAATTAAACAAACCTCTGATACCCTCAAATACATGAATTAGGCTTGAGCATAAGTCCATTGTGAAAAAAAAAAAATGGCGCCTAATTAAGCTCCTGAGTATACCATCTTCATGTAAGCATATGCATTGATCCATTGAGAACATATTAAGATAATAACTTTCTTACATCATCACAAGAGTGGTGCCTTTTTTATGCTCCTGAGTGTATCATATCTTTGGCTCCATTGAGAAGACATTCTAAGAATCATTTTCCTTTAATATTATCACAAGAGTGGTGCTTTTCATACTTTCCTGAGTGTACCATCTTCATGGCACCATTGAGAATATATTAAAAAATTATTTTCTAAGCTTTAGAGTGGTGCCTTTCTAATTCTCCTGAGTATACCATCTTAAACTGTACAGTTGATTAGCCATTTATTTTGTGGAATAAAATACAGACATCCACCTCCGATTCCTCAACTCCAAACTTTTTTTGAAAAGATCCATTGGAATGGATGGCGCCTTTGCCACAATAATTGTCAGGAGGGATAGCATTTCAATGTTTTTCAAAACCTAGAGGGCTTTGTTTTTAACCACTTAAGATCTATAATGTTTGTTGAAACAAAATACGATTTGATATAATATATGGGCTTGCTTGGATCCATGAATTTGTTTGAACTGATGTGGAATCTTCTTGGAATTATTCTTGCTCATACAAAAGGAATTCTAAGAGTCTATTAGATTCTCAGATGCTTTAAGTGGAGGCCATGAAGATAGATATCGCTTTCACTTTCATACATGTAAGTGCCTTCTAATATAGCAATTAAGAATAATGAATGGAAAATGTGGTAAAGAAAACTGTACATCTGAATTGCAGTGAATAATAATTAATAATTAATTGCCATTTTCAAAACCAATGAAAAGGTAGATTGATGTTTTGCATATAATGATTAAACAGCTTTGATATTTTCCTACACTATGAAAGTTAGGGAATATAAAGTTTGAGATACTTTTGTTTGTAAACTTTGTATAATATATAAATCCCTAGAGCAACAATGAATATATATATACATATATCAGTGGGTATTGTTTGTGAGTGAAAGATCTCAGAATATTATGAATCAAAAAAACAATGATCATGCAAGTGTTGTTATTTCTAGATCTTACTTCTACAAAAAGATCGTACCGATGACAATACAACAGGACTATATTGAAAATAAATATCATTTCAAAAAGAAGGAAATTGAACAATTAATTTAGGACTAAAAAACTTTTGGATACAAAATTAAAGATTTCACCTTAATTTCAAATAGGTTTTTGACAAAGAGAAAAAAGATTTAGGTAATAAATGGTTTGAAATTATTTTTATTTCATAATAAAACTTTGAGTGCCAAACAACGCTCACCGCTAAAAGGCAAAAACTTAAATCAACCTTGCACAAGAAGTTTGTTTAAAGAACAATTAGATATGACAGAACAGTAAGGGAAACATAAAACAAAGGTTGAATAGATTCAACAAAGGTAAAAAACATTGAGTCTTTCAAATTCTTCTGTAGCAAACATGAAGAAAAAAGAAATGACTGGTTCCAGGTTCTCTTGCAAAGATGATTTTTTGTAAAGAAAAAATAATAACTTTCTAAAGTAAGCTTGAGCGAATGCAAGCGTATAAGGCTTATCATTATTCCTAATCCAACTGCAGACAAAAAATGTGTTTAATGGTGATAAGTTTCAGGAGGGTAGTATCTTCAGATGAACAAGAAACTACAAAGATATTGGTGACGGTTAATAGACTAAACTTCACCCAGTTTTTAAGATAAACTGTAACTGTCAGAATCAATACAATATAAACATGTTTCAAAACATAATTGGTTTTTTTGAATGTGCAACAAATGTGTAAACAATTAAGCCCTGCCTTCTAAAAATTATCATTTAAAAAAAACAACAACAAAATAAGTCCTTATTATATATCTATATAAAACAAGAAATTGTGAAAATTCCCCAAGCAGTGAATGCATGTTACAGGCATGGTACCACATTCTCTACGAGGAAATAAAGAAATCGGTCTCATGAAAAAAAAGGAAAAGTTTTCAAGTTATTCTACTCTTTACTCAATAAAAACAGTTCATAAAGAAATGTACCAGGTTTGCCTATGCAGTCTGAATTCATTTCAGTAGTTGGAATGATTTAAAGGTGTTCTCATTAAAATGGTCGCGGTGCAGTTTTCACATGAAATGTGACAGCTTAATTTGGTTGTTGTTATACTTACAACTAAAGGCACCTGCACTTAACTGATAACAGAACATGCAACTATTGGGGGTGTTGTTAGACAGTTGTGGAGTGGAAATCACCATTGAGAAAACCTGGTAGAGAGAATATTGAATTGAGAATATATATTGAAACTCTTATTCCTCTAAAAACCCACAGATTTTTAGAAGAACTGGTAGAAAAAATATTTTGAAAGTCTTATTCCTCTAAAAACCTTAAGATTTTTCCAGCACATAAATAGAGAGACCATGCAATTCGTAACTCCCAAAAATGCGAATCATCACCAGTGACACATTAGTGTTCAATATACCTATCTCTTCATGTTCTAATTACAAACTGAAAATATTTGACAAATAAAGCATTGATACACCTGTTTGATCTATTTGATGAATCATTATGATGAATTTCTTCTCTTGTATAAAATGTAAATTTTTAACTGAAAACTTCCTCTAAATAAACCGTTGATAAACCTGCTTGATAAATGACAGAGATACAACAAAATCTGTCAGTCTGGGATATAAAAGTTCCATCATATATCAAAGGCTGAGACAATGACATATAGGCTATAGCTGCTTCTGTGTTCTATCTCTTATCAATTAGTGTCACCGTTGGTAGATGCATGCAGATTTAGAAGACCGATGGCGACAAACCAACTTAGTAATCAAATATATCTAGTACGTCAAATGTCTCCTGGACTTACTGTCAAAAGAAACTTCAGATAAGTATAATGTATGGTAATATCACTATTGAAGAGGAGTTAAACAAACCAGAGTTAACCATTTGTCAGTGACCAGATCTTTTTTCCCCTTTTTTAAGTACAAAGCCTTAGGTTGGATCCCTGTATGGTTGGATCCTTGTAGGGTTGGATCCTTGTATGGATGGATCCTTGTATGGATGGATCCTTGTATCGTTGGATCCTTTTTCTGATCACAAACCCCCACAGTGTGTTTGTCACTGACTACACCAAAACCAGATTTCATAATTCATCAGTATTCTATCGATACTCTCCCCATTTTCAAATCTTGAATAGAAAATATGTTGGAACTAAAGGATGGCTTCTTCTGAAACAGCTGTTTTATCAAGGGTATGCAAATGCATTAGGCTCTGTAGTTGTCCATCAGGATTTCTATAACTCTGATATGTGCCACCTCAAACCACACACAAAAATAAATTCTAAATAAAGCATTGAAAAACCTTCTAAATATGAGCACAAAGATAAATACAAAATATTTCGTTACTGAAGGCATGGATATAGCTGATGCAGAGCTCTGTTTGATAAATAATACCAACATTAATTGAGGTCCTCAGGTATTCTATAAATCTGATTCACATCTCCTCATTTTCAAATCATAAATTGAAAATATCAAATCAAATCAATATCAAATGTCTTATTTACATGTAAGGTATTGTTCAATGTATTTTCGTAATTGGGATATGGACTCTTATTATTTGGTCGTTATCCGTTTGCAATATCTCTCTGTGACTTCCCTAATTATTACGCTAGCGATGCAATTGGACCTAACGACGGGAACAGTTAGCTATTATGACGTCATCACACAATGACGTCACTTAGCAGGGATGACGTCATGAAACAGTCTAATAATCAAACAAGCCACAGATAAGGAAATCCGCCATAGATAAGAGACCCGAAACAGATATGAGTCATACATATTTAAGGTCTGAACATTGAGTCAGTGACATATAGGCTATACAGTCTTCTGCATTCTGTCTCTTGCTCTATTGGCGCCACTCGGTGGTTGATTTACCAAGATTTACAAGACTGATGGCATTAAACCAAGTTTGTAATCAAATATATCTTATATGTTAAATGTCTTCTGGAGTTATTGTGAAAAGCAACATTAGATAAGTATGATTGTTATAGAGTTTGACATTTCTGGTATATCTTTGATTGGCATTCTAGATGTTGGCTGATGAGGAACGAAAACATTGGAACCAAAGATTGCCATTATTCACTTTTACACAAATAATTGTAAACAGATAAACCTTTTTTATTTCTTCTTGCAGTAAAGAACTAATGCTGCTGAAATGAAGCTTATATATACATAATTCATAGATAATTTGAAAGAAATATACCTTGGATTTTAACTTATTTTATCTCTTCTTGGTAAAGAGCGATAATTCTTAGATTTGCTCACATCCTGATTATATATTCCTACTTATCTCTTGATGGTCAAGAAGCGCTGATTCTAATATTTGGCCATGTTCTAATTAACATTTCTTTATCAATCAACATTTAAAACAGTTTGACTTTTTCTTAATTTTCTGCGTATAAAAGTTCTGGAATCTTCAATCTCTAAAGATGTTTAAAATCTGATCACCATTTTTTATTATTTCTGATTAAGTGAATCTTTGATTCTATTCATCATGAACAATTCAATTCAAAATGTTATATGTGAACAAGAAATGATTAAGTATGACAACATATGATTAAGTATAACTTTCAAACTATAATAATTGAATTAAACATTTATAACCAGGGAACAATAGGATAAAATCAATTTGATTTTCTTTTTAAAACTTTAAAACTTTGTGAGAAATAAGAAATATTTTAAAAACCTGTATTATTTAATTACATTTATGATTCATTGTTCAACACATGGGGGACTTTTTGAAATAATCTTTCAAATAGATTAAATTGAATTCTCTTAATTAATTGAAAATATTATTTGATTTAGAAATTCAAAAACATTTGTATTTAGAAAATAGAAATCATCCTGAATTAAAAGATGTATTTGTTTCTCTGTATGATGGCCTATTCACCTGAATAAGTGACAAACCGTTTGTTTTATGATTTTTCTATGTCGCTTCAATAACAACCAAAATACTTTCTGTTAACACTTACGTTCAAACTCTATGCTCAAATACAAAATGAAATTTCTCTTTTCCTCAGGTCATGATAATTTGTTAAAACTATCATATAAACACAGCTCCTATCTATTCTTTTTCAATTAGAATTAAAATTCAAACTTTTTACAATATCAATCTGAATAAACGAGTAAAATATGAACGCTTTGAAATGAAAAATAACATTTGTTTAGGGGCTACACACAAAGAGCAAAGTTCAGGCACAGAATTCTCATGTATTCTGTGCAAGTAATCATTTGATTACTGATTTCCAAATCAAAACCTGACATCGGATGATGGATGAAACCCTGCAGAGAAAAGACACACATGCGAGAGTGGTTATCAATCATACAAATGGCTTGTTCCACTGGCAAATTGATTAGTTATAAGACGTTTATGTTTGAATGATAAATCATAACTTCATTTTTCATTAGGTAATATCATTACACCTAGAGACTATAGACATCAAATATAGATATATTTGAAGTTCTCTGTTGTATATCAGGTCAGTTAGATATACAATGTTATTACCGGAGAAAGTGTGTCACATGACTCTTACGAAAACGAGTGTGAATTGCTGCATTGCACAAGCAAGAGCAAAATTTGTAGTTTTGCAAAAGTCACGTGACATGCTTACCGTTGTAAGAATTTCTTTACTACCGATTCGTTTACATTTAAATCGCATGGAAATATTCAGAAAACTGCCTGCTTTTCATGCGACGCCTGCTGCAGTGACATCACAAACAATCATATTATGATGTCACAGGCAAAGAAATATGGTAACTCGCGTTGATACAATCATTGCTAGGCAAATGTGACATGTGCACATGTGCTCATATTGGAATTATGTCACCATTTATGATTAACCATATGGGTGAGAATGTAATCTATATTTCATGAGGTGATTGACATCCTGTCTAAGAAAGGCCAGATAGGGACAACAGCATAATGTAATATTTCAGATATTGTAATTATGTCATAACAGACACATTAGGGAAATATAGTTCAAATTTGATTGGATTACTTCATAAGATCTCTTAGTAACGAGCGAAGTTATTGTCATGTCATGTCATTGTCAACTTTCAACTTTCAACTTTTAAATAAAGGTTTTTTGAATAAATTCTTTTTGTTTCCAGCTCTACATTTATTTTCATCAAGTTAATTTGCTTAATCTAATACCAAATGATACTTTAAAAAATGTTTCTTGTAATTACATAAGTGATCAATTCATTTCAAAAGCTCATTAAAGAAAAGTTTCATAATGTAAGTAAGTGGTTATATTTATTATTCTATAATCACTGTCTAAAGATTTTTATTGGAAAATCTACAATACAATAAATTGCCACTGAGCATTACAATTGATTTCTAAGTGTAAATATATATTTACACTTTTGCGAGATATTTTATGAATGCTTCAAGTTACCTCTGCCTCAATCAGCATTGTGAAAACTGGCAAGATGATCACATTGAAGTGAGATGAGGTGCTTTGGGGTTGAACACTACTCTCAAGAGTATTTCACTTGTATCGTGGCTACTAGTAGTATTGCTGGGAGAAAGCCTGCAACACCATTGTGACTATGCATTGCTGTGAAACCTGCGAGCATCGGCTGGAACTAGCGAACCAGGGGTGGCACTGTCTGAAATTCAGTGTAGCATTGCATGCAACAGTTCTCTACTGCAGACAAAGTTGCTGAGCCCGCCCCTGGTGGTCTTGCTTGTAATCATGTTGACTATCTAAGCTTAAAAATAGTCATATGACATATTTAAAACATGAAGATGGCAAAAATGTCCAGTTCTTGACGTCATATTGACTAACCCTTGACTTTGCTACATTAAATCATTGAATCAATTTCAAGCCCCTTTGAAACATAATATTTATATTATATTACAAAAAACACCAAAAATACCCAAAAAGTGAGTTATGCAAATCAGGTTTCCAGAGTGGAAATCAATGGCTGCCCCTACGAAGTCCAAGTAGAAAGAAGAGTCCTCGAGTTCTTTCTCAGGTTCCATCAATTTGTGTTGAAAATGGATTATTGACAAAGTTTGTCTGGATGGGAATTAAGCGGGGAAAAATTGAGGAGAATAAAGTACATTAAAGGTAGGAAAATACTGCCACTGCAAACCCATTTTGCTCCTACTTATTGACAAATTGAAATGAACATCTTTTTAATTCAAACCAAGTTAACTAATTTTTTATTTCAAACTGATTGTCAGTTTTTATTCTAAATCTCTCTAAGTTCTTAAGTTACTTAAAGCCTTCTTACTATAAATATAGCTCAAAGCATTAGATTTATGTTGGAATAAAAAAAATAAGGACAGGTTGAAATTTAGAACTTTAGCCAAGAGCTAAAACTATGTTTTTAAACAAATTATTCAACTTATATTATATCTGGTAGATTGTTAGATTTCCCTAAGGTTACAATACAGATTTATACATAGAAAACTGAGCAATTGGCTCGGTATGTGCTAGATGATTCTCCTGCTCAGGATCGATAAGACATTGACTAAAATATAAGAATCAGAGCCTATGCTCACCTGTCCAACAGTCATTAGGTGAGGTAAGGTAAGGTAAGGTGAGGTGAGTTGAGGTGAGTTGAGGTGAGGTGAGGTGAGGTGAGGTGAGGTGAGGTGAGGTGAGGTGAGGTGAGGTGAGGTGAGGTGAGGTGAGGTGAGGTGAGGTGAGGTGAGGTGAGGTGGGGTGAGGTAAGGTAAGGTAAGGTAAGGTAAGGTAAGGTAAGGTAAGGTAAGGTAAGGTAAGGTAAGGTAAGGTAAGGTGAGCTAAGGTGAGGTGAGGTGAGGTATGGTGAGGTGAGGTAAGGTAAGGTGAGGTAAGGTGAGGTAAGGTAAGATAAGGTAAGATAACGTAAGGTAAGGTAAGGTGAGGTAAGGTGAAGTGAGGTGAGGTGAGGTGAGGTGAGGTGAGGTGAGGTGAGGTGAGGTGAGGTGAGGTGAGGTAAATTGGGGTATATCGTCCCTTTCAAGAGTATTTCAATTATATCACGGATGCTAGTATTACTGCAGGGAGAAAGCCTGAATCACCATGCTTCAAGCATTGACTGGAACTAGTGAACTATAGGTGGTACTGCACTAAAATTCAGTTTGCATTTCCCAAAAACTTTGCTGCATTTAGAACAGTTCTCTACTGCAGACGACGTTGCCGAGCCCCTGGGCAGATTTGAACCAAAGACCTCTTGATGCGAAGTCAAACTCCTGCCCCAGTATTAAGTTGAGGACTTACATATTAAAAATCAATTGATAATATGCAGTTGTTACCCCCCCCCCCCAAAAAAAAATTCTGCAAATATATGGATATAAGATTTTGGCATTTTATTGCTTTTCTTTCATCTACAGACCTGATGATCAATAATGAATTATTCCCACACCCTGTCTATGACAGTAAGAATTTTGTAAAACACCAGAAATCCTTTAGTGTAGTCTGTTTAAAGTCAGTCAATTTGATAAAACCCCTGATATACCATATCTCCTCAAAGAAAACCCATGGTGTCTATATTTTCAGATTGACCGGGCATCAATAAGAGCTAGACCAAGCATCTATTTGAGACCAGCTACAATGTTTTGGAATCATCCAAAAAGGTATAAATGCAATTCTGACAAACTCGTTTCAAAATTAATTGTCTTGGGTGACTATCATTCATAAATGAATGCGAAAACAATAACATGATGCATATATATTTTAGTTAAAGGCAAAATCCTTTATGTATCTTAGACCACTGAAAATCTAATCCAAAGCGGTCCAAACATTCCAAACAGCCATAACTAAAATGTCATTATAAACCCCTGCATCTATTCGAAAACCTGAGTCTATTTTTTCCACACAGTCATCCTGACGTCATTTGGAGAGAATGCGTCTATTTGAAACAGTCGTATCCAAAGCATCTATTCGAGATACGTTTTGACATAAAGTATTAATACGTAAGGAATACATATTCAAGAAAGTACGCCTGATAGTCCCGAAATGATATACATGCGCTCTCATCAAAGCCATTTGCGTAATAATAGTTCAATAATTTTGCTGAATGATCTTTCACTAGAATTGCTGGATTAAATATTCATCAAGAAAACACCAGATAAGGTATTTACTATCTTCTGATTCTCTTATAAATCAAATTTGTGTGCTGCAAAATGTTGTCTACATCACCGAGCTCATTCGTTCTCTTCAGTGTAAAAGGAACTTCAAGCTTTCAAATTAGTTAAACAAAAAGCATATTTAAACTACCATATTTCCTTGAATACAACCCTCGAGTTCTATTTGCCAAGCACCATGGTGCACCTTACACTCTTGGTTTCATCAAAGGTTAATGATTTTTGTTGGGATCAAAACCTGAATTTGATTCATATATAGAATCTTGATTTTACAAAACACTCATAATGGAGAGTACCAGAAAAGGAAAGATTAACCCTTGATTGTGTAGGGTTTATGTTTAAACTACACATTTACACAAATAGACTTCACTGTACACTTTCTATAAATTTACCTAGCTTTCATCAAAAATAATTAAATCATCAGACTTTGATATTTTCAGTAATTAGTGAACATTAACTGTTGAAGATGATTTCTTAATTTCTATTACTTGAATATCTAATGTTTATTATAAAGTTAATTGAATCTATACAATAAACCGTCATTCTTAGGAGATGTTGGACAAATAATTTATTGCATGACTTTTTGCAAAAGTAAGTAAGAAAAGACTTTCTATTTCGGCAGGCAAAGGGTTAATAATTTTTTTCACCATAGGTAGTTGTTATTTCATCTTTAACAATTTGATAAGGGTACATCTTGTAAGGATCTTTCTTTTCATCTTCTGTCACAATGGTGTCTTTGGCTTGGAGGAGTTGTGTCCCTTTCTTTAAGATCTTTAAAGGATTTTATGGTTACAAGTAGATTTCACCACATATGTGTTCTTCAAGTTTCTTAAATGAACATCACAATTTCATTTTAAAATTTTTCTGAAGATTCATTAATTGAATATTCATGAGCATTGAAATAATCACAGAACCCTAAAATCCTTTTTCATTTCAAAACAACTCGAAAATTTCTTACCCCTATCTGAATAAAAATAAAGAAAGTATTACATGAATAAAAATGTGAATTATGATTTATTAGTTACTAAATGTTAGAATCAAAATCAATATATTTTAACAGTTGTTCAACGTAAAATACCTAGAATCAATTCTTAAAAGAAACTATAAACAGAAAAATATTTATCTAAATCTTGATATTCCGTCGTTATTTACCACAAATATCATTAATTCATACAAGAGGAATCGCTTAAAAGGAAAAAAAATTATCCAAGAAAAACATTGATTTATAATATTGAAGGAAAAAACAAAAAGTTAGATACAACAGCACTAGTGGTCCGAAAATGCTTAACTAGTTCATTAGATGCAGAGTCAATTTCCCCAAAAAGTATTTATTTTTAATTTCTTTGATCTTGGTTTCAACCTGAATTTCTCAACGAACCATTTCCACGGATCAATAACATGGGAATTCTTTCCAATTTTAACCATCAGTTTACAGCGAGAAGGGAATTTCTTTTAACCAATTCTTAATTCAAGAAAATAGCAAGGTGAAATTATATAAAATTGTGTTAAGAAATGGAGATAGAATATATAATCATACAAAATTGATTATATATAAATAGAGATGGATAATTTGATTAATCACTGCAGAATTTATCAATAATCATGATTAAATTAAATGAAACAAAACAAATGTTTAATTATGTTATAAGTTTATATGATAGATTTTATTTGAAAGAACTTTTGTTTTGAATGCCGCTTTCCAAGCTTTTAAACTTTCTGAAATTTAACTTTTCGTGGCTGTCAACAGGCATATATGTGTATACTTAGAAATGATCTATACAATATATTTGGCCTGTGTCACACAAAAAATACCCATCTTAAATATTATAGAAAAAAATTTGTAACAGCCAAAGATGCTGTTGTGATGATTTCAAAGATTGTTTCAATCAATTAATCTTCTTTCCTCTCAACAATTCACAGAGGCCAAAAATCAATCAACGGATCAAAAATTAGACTACTCAGACAGAAAACGAAACTAGAGAATTATTTTGTCAATAAAAGAAGTAAAAATTGTCAGGATCAATTGTTGCTACAAAGATTCAATACTGGCTAGAAAAATCATATCATTAGAAAAACAAGAAGTGTGTCGATTGATCTAATAATAAAAATAAGGTTTAAAAAAGGTTTGAAAGATTTAAAACCATTTCTCCTAATAAATAGGCAAAAAAATTAAGATTTCTAAATAAATCACAAATCCCATTGATAAACATAACTCAGATATTCAGGATTCAAGGATTTGTTCGAATTCATAAAGATTTGGGAAGATTCATAAGCATTGATTTGTGGGAATCTTCATTTTTCTAGTTTATTTTTAAAATTTCTACTTTTGTAAGAAAGATACTCTCATATTATCTGTCTTAATTCAGGCATTAGTATTGACAAGAATTTACTATGACGTACAAAACACTATACTTTCTACTGTTCTTAGACTAATAAACTGTTATGAACACATAGTTGAAGGAAAGGAATAAACAAATTTTCAGATTTTCTTGACTATTCATGAGATTATATTTCTTTTAAAGATGCGTATGAAAAAGTATTCAAGATCTGAATCACACAACTTGATCCAGACTGATTTCAATATCCTATTTTTATATTTGTTCATTTTATCTAAGGTTTATATGTTCAGATATGTGTTTGTGTGATGAATATGAACTAAGTCTATAAAGTAAAATATTAGTCCACTGAGCTACATTTGATTGAAGAAAGTCTACATTTTTACTAAAGAAAACCTTCAGTTAATGTTGTAATGACTTGTAAAGTCTGTGAATGAAATGGACAAACAATAAATAAACTCCATATGAAACATAACACAAAGAATTAAAAGCAACTAAAAGACACACAATATCAAAGAATCTTTATTTCAAAAGATTTTGACAAAAACTGAAAGAAAAAAATATTTGACACAAAAATTACTAATTGCACTGTGATACAAAGCAGATCAAAATTGAAACTGAAAAACAAAAGAAATCAAGAAATATGAAAATCTGTAAAAGAAAAATCCACTCTACTACACATGAAACACCAGTAAACATCAAGTCACTTACCTTGCATAAATAAACAAACACAAATTAATATTTGTACATTTTATCACTGATTAATAATATCAATATATATTTAAAAATTTATGAGATGATGAATGAACAAGAATGTAAATCAAAATATGTTTTTCCCGAATAAAACATTCTGACATAAGGATACCTTTATTCATAGAAAATATCATTCATCAATAATCATATATATATATATTGATATTTCATAACCCATGATAAAAATCGCATTTCCTGTCGTAAAACACAATATCATGATCATGCAGTTGCATTTTTTATATTCAGAAATTAAAGAAAATAAGTCAGTGTATTTCTTATCTTCTCCACCACTAGGAATGATTCACTGATGTTTACAATTCTAGAAGACATTTTGATAAAAAACACAAAACATATACTAATCATGTCAGGAATTTCTTGACAGCCTACACAAGTAGCTATAGTTCAAGTGTAGGTATATATATTTTCTGCGCAACAAGAATCAAATCATGCTTTAATTAGATATGATTTCATAAGAAATATGGTTTTTCAAAATATGAATTCATAAAATTTGCATGAACAGGAAAAATAAGCTATTTCTGCACAAATTAGTTCACCAAAAATATTATACAAAAAGTTTTTAAAGATTTTTTTTTCATAATGGTAAAATTTGCAGAACTAATTTTTCTGCAACTCTAAAAGAGTCCATTTGCATGTATTTGGCAGTTAATAGACATCTTTTAAAAAGAATAACTTTTGATTTTGAAAATTATTACTATGGTTAACAAGATGATGAACTCAGGCTAAGGATCTTTTACTCTCAACATTAGATTGTCTGTGAATAATCAATTGTTCTTTGGCATATATATAGATCGTAACCTTTTCTACATTAGAAATTAGTCACTTTCCAAAACGTCTAAGATCACCTTTACACCTATAGCTAAAAACATCTGAACCTTTTCCATGCCGGGGAAAAAGCCTTGATTTGTCAGGCCCGTAGCTAGCGGGGGGGCTCGGGGGGGGCTTGGGGGGGCTCGGCCCCCCCCACTAATTTTAGGGAAAAAAACAACTTTTTGTGCTTATTTCAATGCTTGTATGAAAAAATAGAATATTATATGTTACATGAGGCATCTGACCCTTTTCTGCAGATTGAGAACGTGACGTGAACATTAAATGCCTGTATTTGGTCTCACCGACGTTGTAAGCGGGTATATAGATGTTATTCCCCCCCCCCCCCCCCCCCCCCCCCCCCCCCCCCCCCCCCCCACTGAGATAGCTAATCTCTAATTTCGGCCCCCCCACTCTTGAAATTGGTGCTACGGGCCTGTTTGTGATTCCTGTAGCTTGCCCTTTTAGAATGGTTTAACACTAATTATTGCAGCATGGGGGATTAAATCTAAATTACATTTTTTTAGGGAAATTTTGGGATATCACAAAAAGGGTATTAAATGATACTAGTTGAAGGGCAATCTTCTTAAACAATGCAAGGATCTAGTTTTGGTTAAGTTGCGTGAATCTATTTCTTTTTCTTGAATGGTTAAAAAGCATTTAAAGTAAAATGGCCGCCAGTGGTGTTTGCTAGGGATTATCACATTTAGTAATGGGATGTTTTACCATCTGAAGAGACTATATTTTGCTAATACTGATATGTTATGGAAAGAACTTGAACAAACAAAATATTAAAAGAACGTGCTAAATGGGCAGTTCTTAGCACATTTATTGAAAGATTTTTTTCCTTCAAAATGTCCCAAATAAACATTAGTTTTAGCATATGTATATTCAGAGGATGAAAACATCTTATCACTTAACCCGTACAGATGAAATAAACAAAAGCCACTGGTGACCATTCTTGTGTGAACACCTTTAAATCATCAAATAGCTTAAACGCACTAGTGCACACCAATATTTCGTTAACACAACGAATGCACAGATACTGCATATCTCTCGATATTATTCAAGATCCTCACTCAAATAATCTACCTCGTAAGTTATTTAACAAATATTTACATATTCAGGTAGTAAAGTTGATTTTTAAAAACCGGAAGTATTTAATGTTACGTTAAAATAAATTCGCATGAACTACAATATCGGAAATATTAAGATTTTGCTTATAACCAAAAAAGCGGAAACGGCAGCCGCTTTGGTCAATCTAATAGCAATGCTAATGCTGTGTTATTAAATCGGTTTATTTACAACATTGCTTTCATAAAACATAATTCATTATTTGTTCTCAGTTCAGAGTTTA
The DNA here is from genome assembly GCA_921293015.1 of Phorcus lineatus. Classification (NCBI taxonomy): domain Eukaryota; kingdom Metazoa; phylum Mollusca; class Gastropoda; order Trochida; family Trochidae; genus Phorcus; species Phorcus lineatus. The sequence continues at coordinate 8,068,217 of OV121094.1, forward strand.
GGTAAATTTGACAGCTGCACATAATAATATAGTTCAGCCGCTTTCAACTGTCTATAATTTTTCTGTTTTGTGCACAGCTATAGGTTATAACCTTAGATTTGTTATATGTCCAAGCCGACAGCGGCTGTCTAAAATTTTTCATTGTTGATTGCAGGTCAGTTGTAAAGAATTTTAAGTATTTAATTGCATTTAGTGAATGCACAAGTCCTCTTAAACCTTAAAATACCCAATTTAAACCGTAAAAGCGTACACTAGTGCCTTTAATGGACAGTATATATACATTCGTTTTAAAACTGCCTTTTTATGAATCTTCGTTTTCCAGAGAATTGCTCTATATAAAAAACATAGTAAGTACCTCCTCTTTAACATACATTGACTCCCACATTTCTTTTACATTGAAACATTTGCAAAAAAAAACATTTGTGTCTGAGAGTTAATTCATTTGATGTTGGGGCATTTTGTGTGTCTTGCTAAATCTGTTTGACAATTTAAACTGAAACAATAAGTATTTGACACAAATTATCATGAAGCTTTCAATACCAGATAAAGGTACATATATATATTCATTGTATATGTTGAAAGTTTCAAGCTTGGCAAGCAAGATAAAGACGATATCAATGAAGAAATCCCAGACATCATGACGTTCATCATTACAAGACTGTTATAGAAAATGATATATGATATCTAATAACTGAGAATTGGAATTAATTTCATCTTTCACTGGCAAATGAATAGCACAAATCTGGAACTTATAACTCCTAATTACTTTCCAATACAATATCCAATCAGATTTTCTATTCCTAGAACCAGTGCACTTAACTTCATCAACAAGACTATATCATTTTCTTGAAATGTACCTCCTGTAGGAAAGTTGTACATTGAAAATTTTTGTTGTTGATATAGCCCTTAAAGTTACAGAAAGTATGTTTCATGATTTTTAATGTGGCTTTAGTTAGAACCCTAATTCCCTTATGGCCATAGTTAAGTTAAAATTGCCTCCTTCAACTTGCATTTTTTCTCTAAAATGCCAAAATTATGATGGTTTCTTGTTGTCCCTGATAATCCGAAAAAAGGCCCTTTAGATGTTCAGAATTCGAAAATTATGTGTCCAATTAACAATATATAAGTTAAAAGACCTATTTAATACTATCAACCAATTTTTGTCTTTGTGTCTGCTGTAAATAAGTTGCCGAAATTACGTTTTAATCAATGGCGTGTGCCACTGTCTGGTTTTCGATCACAAATCACAACACTAACCCGTTTATCATCACTTTACTGAACTGATAAGAATTAGGATTCTAATTTCTGAAACAACCACTACTTCTCGATGAAATAACACCATTAATGAAGTTTGACATATTTGACCCCAACAACATACTCTTTGCCCCTTTCAGCCGAATCAGTAGGGTGTCTGACTCACGACCCTGAGGTCCTGGGTTTGAATCCAAAAGGAAGTGGAAATTTGGATTTTCACTAGGTACACGTGCGCTTTTGGTGGATTTAACAACAGTCAGGCAGTGAACCATGCACAGACAGTGAACTGCGCCGATGAGCATAGCATAAGCTTTGCAAAGCGCCGGGTTTAGATGTGGGTGTATCTTTAAACTTCCTTATCAAGCTGAAGCAAGGCTTAATTACCACAAATAAAGATAATTGTCCTCTTGAATTTTTTACCCCAAAATATGCAAAAAGAACAGAACCTATTTATACAAGTGTTTATCCATTATTCAGATGTTTACAAAATTTGACTCAATGTATATCATCTTTAAGATGAGGGATGTCATAATTAATACAGACAAGACTGCAACCTGACTTTTAACAAAGTCCAAAGAATAAAAAAACAACAGAAAAATTTAAGTTAACAGAAAAAATATGTTCTTAACAATTTCAGAATTTTTTTTATGAATAAAGACTTTAATGTGAAATATTCTGGAATATGTAAGATTTTTTTCAGCAGGATCATACAAGTTTCATTCCTCCGAGAAAAGTAAGAATAAAACCAATTTATCAAAATTTGACATGGCTGGAAACCTGAAGATAAAATGATTGTCTCATATTCATGTTGGAAAATTTTGAAGATATCAAATTTATACTATTCAATTTTACCAATTTCCTCTAGCTGTCAATCATACATAATTTGATTATATATAATGACAAACACGTTGTCTTGTTTGAAAGTTTTCAATATATTGTATCTACTTTGTATTCAAAACACCTTTAAGGACATATGCAATCTGTTACGATTAAAATAATTTTGTATTTTATACTGAAAAAAAAACAAAAATGAGATTTTTTCAAGGTTTTTTATTTCTCTTATTCAAAAAGTGCAAAAATGCCATCTGGATCCCCTCAAAGGATAAATTTAGAATATTGAATGTCATATCACTGTCATATTTATCGAGAATATAAATGTCAAAATGTCAAAAACTGGTAAATTGTCTGGTTCTGAGGACTTTTTAAAGTTGGAATTAATTGAGATTCAGAAAGGATAAAACTAATAAATGTATAAAACATCGCTTAAGAGTTTGAGTATTCATGCAATTCCTTCATTTATTGTTTTATAGAGAAACAAATAGTTTAAAGACGAACGAGTTCTTAATTATGGATAGTCAACTTCTAGCTTATGGATAGTTGACAATTAATCCATAAGAACTCGTTCGTCTTCATCAATCCAGCTTCTAAAATGTCCCTTAAGGAAACAAATAGTTTGACTAAAATTGACTTTCGTTAAATAAGTTTTCAATTTAAGTTAAAATATATATCCATAAGTTTTATTAATTACTTATACATTAAGATATGAATATATGCACTGATATGAAATAATTTCAACTGATGCTTGCACACACCAATTTTTAATACTCAGAGTTTTTAGCAACAATTTTTGGCAGAAATAGTTCATATTTCTTGTTCACACAGAAAGTTTGAGATCAATAACGACATTAAATTTTGGTAATGTTAAAAAAATATGAATACTGTCAAAAAAAACTATTTAATGATCTGACCACAAATAAGTGCTTGTAAAAGACAACACAAACACAAAAGTGAAATTGCTATTATACACAAGGCTAAAGGGTGACAAACATTTATATCAATAAGGAAAATGGCCACCTACCACATCTGCCGTTGACCTTGACCTTGATGCGCTTCTGAAGGTCACAGCTCATCTTCCTGAGGAGACACTCATTTGCATATGTGACGTCATCGGTTCCACACACCGGAGCGAACACGTTGGAACAGAATGTGTTACACTTACAGAAGGGATCCCCGGTTGTTATGTTCACCATACATTGAGCGTCGAATGCGCAAAAGTGTGTTTCACATGGAGCTGAAAATATAGGGAAGTACGTATAAACATTCTACCTCACTCAATACATATGAGATAAACATGGTATTTGTCAAAAGGAGAAAAATTTTCTATTTATTCTATGATTAAATATATAGGTGTATTTTTATTGAAATAAAAGCATGTTTATGTCGACTTGTATATAGCCAATCACCAAAGCAACAACATGACATCATGAGCATGTCATTACATCAAAATATTGATGACCTCAAAACATTAATCGATGTTATCAGTCACTAGTTTCTGATGACACATTCCTTTGTTATTTTCACTAGTGACTGCATTATTAAGGTAAGGTGATATCGGGTTTAACGCCGCTTTCAAGAGTATTTCACTTATATCGCGGCTGCTAGTATAATTGCAGGGAGAAAGCCCGCAACAAAATTGTGGCTATGGATTGCGGTGAAACCTGCAAGCATTGGCTGGAACTAGTGAACCATGGGTGGTACTGCACTGAAATTCAGTGTAGCATTGCACCCAAACCTGACTGCGTGTAGAACAGTTCTCTACTGCAGACAAAGTTGCCGAGCCCCTGGCGGAATTTGAACCATGGACCTCTTGATCCAAAGCCGAACATGCTAACCACTGCGCTATCCCGCCCCCGACTGCATTTATAACACAGTTTAATTTTGTTTACAGATCCCTGTATATATAATAAATTCTTTTGTAACTTTGAATCATTTACAAAGATTATTCCCAATGTGGAACTTGTATTTTGAATTTGAGAGACCTATAAGCGTATTTCATATCATCAATGTCGCTGATCTTTCACAGAGTGACTTGGAGACTCCGTTTTTATTCTTATAAATGTTTTTTTTGTCATTCAGTGAGAGATAAGTGCTATAAACCACAAATATCCTTTCCTGTATATTTCACAGTGATCGATTGGACAAGGTCTTTGTAATAAAAAATTGGCAAAATAAATCTATAAATGACAGATGTCATCTTTGACATATCTTTCTTTGAGATATTTTCAGCTCTGAAAAAATTATATCTCACTGGATCAAAAAAAATATTTAAACAAAGGTAAATGTCTTGAGTCAAAAGTATTCTATAATATAGAGAAAACCCTGTCACTTACGGCATATATTTCATGGTAAAAGTCAAAATGATATAGAGTATTTTTCCTTAATTAATATGGTTATGAAAAATGTCAAAATTAAATAAGCACTGATCAAAGTTCTACTTATACTCGCATATATTCATCCCAAAATGCAAAATATATTTAAACTTCTTCTTATGCTGAATCTAAAGTTACACTGCCATTACATGTTTACTGTTAAAAGTAACTACATTTTTCTCCTTGAAGCTCCTGTCCTGTTTTTTATATCTTTGGTGATTACGCCCCTATTTTTATGTTTACTAGGAAGAGTAAATAACTTATTAAAAAAACACTACAAACATTATTTTTTTCTGCAGATAAGTTTTTAACATAAGTTTTTACATATTTGGAGACCCGAGCCCAGCTGGTGCATGTACTTTGTCATATTTCTAAAAAAAAATTTGAAATTTTATTTGTTCACATATTCCCCATTCAGTTCTAGTTTATGCAAAATAAATATTATCCATATGGTTTAACCTGTTATTGCTCAACCGTATTTTCCGTAGTCATAGAATATAGTGACAATTAAGCTAGGACTGCATGTAGGCATTTTAGTGTGAACACCTTTTAATCATCAGAGTTAGGGATATGGGTTTGTATAGCTTCACTGAACTTGGTACATTCGTTAAAGAAATCTTTGAAATGATTAAATAAAGACGGTCAAAAGGTAACATATAATTTCCTTTCTGTGAGATTTTTTTTTCCCTGCTAAAGAGACTTTAAACCATTATGTTGTCAATACATTACAATAATAATACAAAATGATCAGCAACAGTCTTTTCTATATTGACTCCTGTAACATATACCCTATGTCGAGCCAATAAAAGTCAATGGATTGTGGTCTATTTCTGATGCCAGGAATCGTTCAATAGACATTTACACCCTCACAATGTTGCAAGTTTTGCAGGTCTAGCATTACAAAAAAGATGCCACTTTTAGGGGAGTGTTGGAAAAAAAAGCTTTTTGCCCATCAGGTAATTACAGGTTGATTTGAAAAAAACCCATTGCAAGAGGCTAGCAATGCAGTCTGGTGATAGTGATTTTCAACATACTCTTTGGCCATCCATTTTAGGGCCCATCACATTTTGAGAACGTCTGGCCAGGAACTTAAACCACAAGCCCTACTTGCCAGTACAGACGAAAAACACAGTATAATGGGGCACTATACAACATATAGAGATTATAACCCGAGGAAGTCTGTCATATGACTTTTACGAAACGAGTGTGAATTTTTATATTAACCGAGGAAGAGCGAGGGCTATACACAAATTCGCACGAGTTTCATAAAACTCATATGACATACTTCTGAGTGTAATAATTTCTTTATTAATGATTCTATTCAATCTAATTCTCATGGAAATATTCAGAAAAGGGCCTGCTTCCTTTGCGACGGCCCGCTATAGGGACAACATGAACAATGGTGTAATGACGTTACAGACGACGAGATTCGGTTACCCGTGCTGAAACAATCATTGCTAGGCAAAAGTGATATGTGCACATGTGATCATATTGAAAATATGTCAACACTTATGATTAACCATATGGGTAATAAATGGTTTTATCATCCTTGTTGCTTCCCATGATACAACATTCCTCTGGATTCAAATGCATTTGGGATCAAGCATCAGACATGCACCATTTCAATTATTTACCATACTTGCTATTTTTTCTTACCTTTTTGCACACTTGGAGCATGAAGTTATTATAACAGGGAATGCTTATTAGATAAATACATGTGAAGATAAACTAAGATTCTTCCGGTCCATTGACCTCATCAAAGTCAAGGCAAAATGGTTGACACCTGATTCTCTGTACGGCTAACAATCGATGTAGAAATCTCTTCCTCTCTCTCTACAACTTAATTTCATGGAATTTTCGCTCCAGGCTTACAACAAATTTGTTTAAATGAACGCTCTGCTTTCACCAGGTCATGGCAACAAGATGGATGACTTCTATTGTTCAAGTTCGACCAATTGATTCCCTGTCACCTTTGTGATATATATACGTTTTATGGTCAATAGCCCATGCTAACAGATCGCACCTTTGAGATGTTTAGCAAATTGTAGTATTGATAATTCATACATAAATTACCATCATTTTTAAATCAGGGGCTCTTTGGAATTTGGATTGTAAACCTTTAAACGATGATAAGTTTGAGAATGGAAAGGCTACCCACCTGCACAAATGCATTTGAACCAAGATATATCACATATATTACGTATATGAAATAACGTAACTGGAACAATAATATTTTGCTAAATCAATGTTTTCTTCCATTAAAATTATTTGTACTGCCTTGTGGTATGAACTTAATAATCAATGTGCAAAAATAATATGTTTCATTCTCTCCATGCTAAAGGTTAATAATACAAATCATAGTTTATCGATCAATTTTTTACAAATGTATATACCTGGACAGTGACTTCAAATCAAGAAAATCTTATTCACATGTAACATGAAGAGGGGTGATATTTACATTCTTCATATATATAGATCATATTATAGTTTACATTCATCCCCTCTTGTAAGTCCCGGTAATATTACCAGTAACATAATCTTTTTAAATGACCCCATTTCAAATGATTGCAAGTTTCTACCTGTAAAAGAGATCGCTGATACAAAAATGTTATAACACAAAAAAACGGATATATATGTAGCCTCACAATATATTTATATATATACTTACAATGCACAAAATTTACAGTTCTTTTAAATCTATTCAAGATTTCGAAGACCGTAATGCTAATGAATAATGTCAATCAAGCTGAAAATCAAATCTTTCAGCCATACTTCCAATTCCTACTTTTAGTTTCTACTTTCAGTTTCCACTCTACCTTCAGGCAATGTTCTTGAAGACAGTCATTTCAGGGCCTGTTAATCACACATGACAAAATACGATCATTTTCTGGTCAGAAATGAATTTATTTTGTGGTAAATAGGATTTAGTCAGATAGAAAATTACCCCTTTCTCCCTAAACAGCTCCAACAGTCACCAATCAGACAAAGATATAATGGACATATCAGTTCTATCTCGGGCTATGTCTGAAGGAATTGATTGCATCACGGATCTCAACACTTGTGGTTTATTAAGTTTCTGATCTGATGAACGAATAATTTAATCCAAAGCAGTAATTTAGGGAAAATATGATTTTGTTTCGACAGCGGCATCTTAAACACTTACAAAATTACATGAAAAAACTTGTTCATGCACAGTAAATCGTTCTTATCAAGATTAATCAATTAATCTACCAAAAACAACACATTGGAATTAGAATTCACTATTTGATCAAAGCTAGAAAGAGAGGGAAAATATGATTTTCTTAAGATAAACAGTATTTCTATAACTGCTAGCTTACATGCACAGTAAAACTCTTTCATGCAGAGTTAACCTTTATGATGAAGTCGATTCTACCGAAAAACGGTACTGATTGATTTATTGATAGAAATATTCACACAAAATTGTAAAAGTCAATGACATCAGGTAATATTGTCAATGTAGTGTAACATATGATTCTCTTATCAGAAGTATTTAAAGACAATATTCTGTATATAACATACACTTTTTTTATCCAGATATGAAAATTGTTGTCAAATTGATGGATTTATTTTCATTTCAGCACTTTATCATTCCATTTTAAATATAACCTTTATGATTGCCAAAGAAAATATGACATCCAAGATTTATTTGTTATTTTCATCATTTTATCAATAAAATATATGGATTTTGCTAGTAAAACTGATAGTAATATCTCTTTTAAGGTTTAACTTTGATCCAAGAGATAACCTTATTGACATACCCATTTAGAAAAGCTTTAGATAATAATGAAATATGGAAATGATAATATCAGCCATTTTTATATTTAGAATGGTGATTATATGCCATATATCGTAAATCATCCATACAAAAAACTCTCCGGGTTAAATAATATAGATATATAGATATTTTAATTCACTTGTTGATTTATGTTATGAGGTTTCTTGTAAATGATGGCAAAGAAAAGTTGTCATGAAATCAATATATATTCTTTATTCAGTCCGAGAGAAAAATTAAGAGTCAAAATAACGGTCATTCAGATGGGAAACACGTACAACAGTTCCCAGAAAATCAGATAAAATATCTATGAAATACGAAAAATGAGAAACGGTATCTCTGATGTTGAATTCAGAGGAAATGGCAATCAATCAGGGGAGGTAACTCAATAAGGGGAGGTAAGTCGATCAATCATCTCATGTGGCGAAAGGGTGGCCAATGGCCTGTCATTTCTCGTGCTCTTCGACATAAATATAATATTTTCCAACTAAATATTAGTAAATTTCAATTTTGTATTGAGAAATAAACAAGTTGTAAGAGATCTTTAATTTCATTATCTAACATTTTCATAAAAGAAGTTAATTATGAAAAGAAAAAACGAATATTATATCTTATGTATGTTTTGTCATAACCTTTAACAGGTGTTATTCTGAATTTTGTTTAAGTATGAGAAGAAATGGATTACTCAAACCCCTATTATCTGCCTGTTTGTGAAAATTAACCAAAGTTAGTTTAAGTATAAGTTTAATTCAACCAATCAATATTAATCTAATTATTCATTCAAAATCAAAACTAAATGCATTTGAATAGATATAAGAGATTATTACCCAAGGAAGTGGGTGAAAGGACTTTTTCAAAACGTCATTGTAAATTTTTATTTTACCCATGCGAGAGCAAGGGTTAAACACATCTTTGAAAGAGTTTCGTAAAAGTCATAGGACATACTTATGAGTGTGATAATTTCTTTATTGTTGTTTCTATATTCCATTTGAATAGCCTAGAAATAGCTAGGATAAGCTCTGCTTCCTTTGCGATGGCCCGCATCAATAAAATAAAAAAACATTGGTTATGATGTCACATTCATCAGCATATGTTAATTCGTGCTGAAATAGTCGTTGCTAGGCAAAAGTGACATGTACACATATGAATAATATGTCACTGACTATGACTCACCACATGAGTATAAAGTTATTTAACTTATACAGTCACGGAAACCCTTTTTTAACAAAAGAATATATAAAATAAATCATAACAATCTCATTACAGTAGAGTCATAATAAAAAAAGATTTTGCTATCATCAAAAATACTTGTTACATAATGGCCTGTCTTTTTAACGGCCAGATCAACAGTATAATTTTCTTTCTATAATAAAGATAAAACCATTTGTTGCCTTTGATGAAAAAACCCTTTCCTTTCATACAATATTTATATTTTTTAACAAACCATATTTATTTCTTATGATGAGCTAGTCATTCCTCTGATTTGGCAAATAAAAGTTTTTTTACAGACTAGTTTTCTTTTAGAAGCTTCTTCTATTTGCTTGAAAGAAATATGTTTAAACGATTAAGTCATTTGTTATGCATATACTTTCTAACATTTCAGTTCTGATGACAGTCATCAAACTTGAAGTTCAGTAAATGAAACTATATAAAACAATATATCAGTGATAGATTAAGTAATATCCATCTTTATATATAGAGATCATTACCCAAGGAAGTCTGTCATATGACTTTCACAAAATGAGAGTGAATTTTTTAATTACCTGAGTGAGAGTGCGGAATATACGAAAAGTTTTGTAAAAGGCATATGATCATGATTCTAAATTAAATAATTTCTTTATTACTGATTCTAATCCATCTTTATGTATAGAGATTACCCGAGGAAATGTGTCATATGACTTTTACAAAATGAGTGAATTTTCTCCTGAGGAAGAACAAACGAGGAATATACACAAATTTGCACACGTTTCGTAAAAGGCATATGACACACTTCGAAGTTTAATCATTCTTTATTATTAATTCTAATCCATTTAATTCTCATGGAAATATTCAGAAAAGGGCCTTTTTCCCCTGCGATGCCCCGACAATGTGCTGTCACTAACAATGGTTTTATGTGGTCAAAGACGAAACATGGCAACTCATGCTGAAACAATTGTTGCAAGGCAAATAGATATTTGCACATGTCCCCATCTTAAAAATATGTCACCACTTTTGATTAACCATATGAGTAATAAAAAGATTTCATATTTGATGGTGACATTTTCATAATTGAAAATGCATCTGTAACTGACAAAACCTTTTCATTTGAGATAAATTTACCATAGTTAATTCTTCTCATTACACAGCTATGCATGTGAGTGATACATTTAACAAAACCAATCACACTTTCTATCAGTTGTACATGGATTATTCCCACTGGTAACACTCGATTCCTCTTTTAACGACTCTAAAACAGAGGCAACGCCTATTTAACATCCGTCAAAGCATAGCCCACATATTGATTGTAACCTTTATGTTTGGCTTCTACATCCCACAAATCACTCGTCTATATTCATAGGAATTCAACATTATTTTTTCATCGGATGTAACATTGAAAGTGAGCTTTTCATTACCTATGATTACAGTTGTATTTGGCAGCAAAGATCTAGAGTTGAATTATTCAAGAAGTTCTTCGGAAATTTCCTTGACAACAAACGAAATAATTCTATCTGTTTCCATGAATAATCGCGTTATTTAAGGACAAAAAAGATGCGATGAAGTGATTATGTGTCTTTTATCTAATTTATGGGTGGTTAGTTGCTAATGTTGGAATAAATTCGCCACAAATCTCACTTCCCATTTCTTTTGGCCACACTGTACAACTGTGATTCATATCAACGGACTACAGAACAAAAACACCTAATATTATTCCAATCTAATCTGACCTCACTTCCAATGTTTAGTTTGATAATATCGATATAAATGAAAAGGGGAGTAGGTCTTAATTTTCAAGTTGATAACCAAATTTTGCTAAAAAGATAAAAACACATCTGAACTAAGTAAAGGCAGTTACATATATAAACTGAACACAAAAATAAACGCACATCGATCAAGATTGTTTTGGTCTTGGAGAAGAAGATTTTTTAAAGATTTTAGAGAAAATACCTGCCACGTCCAGATTTAAGGGGATTCCGGGAGGGGTAAATGATAGAGATAAAAAATTCAGATCAGCTAGGTGAAAGGTACATCCCCACAAAATTTCAGCTTTGCTGGTGGAACACTTTTGGAAGGGATAAGTCACAAGGGTGACGTAGGCCATGCCATAAGCCAATCTGACCTTTCCGGCCTGATAAGCTAAAAATGAAACCCTCTCCAAAAAATTTCCTGAAAATGCCACTGAATTTTTTTAATGACTGTGAATTTATTGAAAATTGTGCATTTCGACACAGATAATCGATCATGTTATCTATGGCCGTAAATCATGTAACTTATCAAAAGACAAATCCAGGTTCTGATTTGTCAATCAAATTGGAACTAGCTTTATCTCTTTGAAACATTTTAAATTGAGTAGATTGTAGATCATGAAACATGATAATCTAACACAATTCATGCAATCAAGTACATGCTGCGATTAACAATCAATAATTAATGAGCAAAGTTTGTGCAGCTTACCTTTCATCTATCTATGGTAACATTTTTTTTCCATGAAAAGGATATCTTAAGCTAAAGGCAAAAGATTTTGTGATTAAATTCTCATCATCTACAAAATCTCTCTTTCATGCTGGTGTTTGATATATGTCCAAAAGAATTTTTGGTTTTCCTTAATTATGCAATCAATGAGCTTGAAGATAATCAAGAAACAAACCAATTAATTAAGTGAGGTGAAAACTATCAACTGCTATTTACCATTGCCAGTCCTGAGTGACTTTCTTACAGGAATTGTAAGTCATACAAGGGGTAAAAGAATATGGTCATTTAATAAAGAAATGAACAATTTTATGCTACAATTTTCCTTCATTGTAATGTATGATATACACCGATTCATAACTTAACATGTTGCTTAGGACATTCGTCTAAAAGTTAAAAGTATAAATATACATAAAATTTTCAAAAAGCAGTATAGTCTTTTGACAATGAACATCATCTTCATAGAAGAACCTAAATTTCACAGTCCCTTTAAGAAAAGAGATTTAACCAGGGGAGCTGATATGGTTTAATGGGTATTTTTTTCAAATTGCTTTCCACAAAATATGGATTAATCTTTAATGTCATCATTCCAAAATTCAAAGGCAACATAACAAATATCTTTTCCTAGTGAAATGTTGATGAAGACACCATCAAGTTGAGTGAGAGAAAAAAATTATTAGAATCAATTAAAAAAGATTACTCTCTTTTAATGTGCATTAGGCAGATTAATTAAAAACCCACATTATTGGCATTTTCAACCCCCATCTTTAATTACCATTTTGTAATTGATAACAATCAGGTTCTAATCTTGAAATGCAATGAACAAAAAAAAAAATGTACTACTAACTGAATACATGTTACCTTTAAGGAATACCCTTATGGTATTGAAGTGAAAAAATATTTTTTATCATCAATTTCCATTTGGACCAAGGAAAATTTAATGTAAATAAGAATTCCGTCAAATCAATGAATGAATGTCTAACCATAATTCAAGATTTAATTTCCTAAGTACACTTAAGTGGAGGGGCTTTCATCCATTTTCCTTGTGAGTCCTCAAACAGCAAAGAAAAGCCCTAAAGGAAATGAGACTACGTAGCAGCTTTAACCCCCTTGGTGCTAGAAGACTTCTTAGTGCCAGCGCTGAATAAACACTTGATAATTCTTACTAGTGGAATGAAATCAGCCTTTAGAATTTTTAATTATAAATACGGTTACTTGTTTTGATCAAACTGTAAAGTAGATTTTTACCTCAAGAAGATTTTTGTAAAAACAAATGTAATTTTGTTAAGGATACTTTAAAATTCTTCGTCTAATGTCTAATGTCCTATATCAGTCATTGAATGAAGGTATTGTAAAGCTGATTTTCTTACTTGTGATTTGACCAAAGGGGAAAACTGCACAAACACATGCTTTCTTTCAAAGAAATGTCACTAGCAGTACAATAAAGAAGTAGACAATCCATAAAAAATTCCTTGTCTTCCTTTATGTTTCTACACTGATTTCTTGTCCATGTTCTGTCATTTTTCTTTATATAAATTGTAAATAATCTTAATATTAAGAAGAATTAAGGTAATCTAAGTTGAAAAACTTGTTCCCCATCCTTTTCTATGTAGATAAAATAAATTTAAACCTAATAAAAGTCATCTTAATAAACTCATATTAAAATACTAAATCCCTTTCCACATTCTCATAGAAATGATTTGCCTTTATCTTCCTCACTTATTGAAGAACCTAGCTGCATCAACTACAGGAAATGATACCACATGTATGAGGGCTCATAATGCACACCAATAGAGTTGTGGCACCGCAAGGGTTAAGACATGGATTTGGTTGTTATCATTAACTTTTTAATGGGTGATGTCCGAATGTGAGATTGATGGCTGAATGAGCCCACTGCCCAACAGAAATTGCTATTACGATAAGATACATCCTTCTGACAATAGCAGACTTTTCATGGAAATCATCTCAAGTGGAAGTATCCAAGACAGATCTCCCGTATGAATCTTGTCGACTTATTAGCAAATAGATTGCTTCTGCGGTGCGCCATCATCCTACATGCCGAGACTTGAAGTGAAGGTCATGGAAGGTTCTCGTTGGTTAATTCTGACCCCTGCCCCTTGTAAATGAAACCTGTTATCTTGAACAACTTTGGCGCCATGATTCACAAATGGGTACAAGACATGGAGATTCGTGATTCGTTATAATGTGCTGAGATTCGATCGCCACCCAGTGTCATTGTTAACTTCAGCCAATCAGCATTCAGCTGTTGGTCTCCAAATCTTTGGATCTTGAATATTTACGACATATTTATACTGATATCAAGTACACTGCTCTCAATTAACCTGTGTGATGGACAAAACCGGTCTAATATCAAGTATTACATAATACTAATCCACGTTTGATTTGCAGGGATTATGACGTTTTGCATGTTATTTCTTTGTTCTTTCATTCAACTTTCATTAAGCATTCGTGGTTTTTGTTTGAACATATATTTTATTCACAAAGAATCGTTTTGGGAACAAGTTGTCCAACTTATAACACGTACCCTCTGCTAGGTATGCAAAATCTTGAATTACATTAAACATATATATCTAAACAAAAAGATGACAGATTCTGAACAGTAAAGGGAAATAAGTGTGAAGTGAAGCGACAAGTATAGTAAACTTTATTTACAAATATACTTTTTATACAATTAATTTAGCATCTTAGAATGAGGTTAGTTGAGGTGATATGAGATTTAACGCCGCTTTCAAGAGTATTTTACTTACATCACAGCTGCTAGTTTTATTGCAAGGAGAAAGCCTTCAACACCATTGTGGCTATGCCTTGCGGTGAAACCTGCGAGCATTGCCTTGAACTGGCAAAGCATGGGTGGTAATGCACTTAAATTCAGTTTAGCATTGCACCCAAACCTGACTGCATGTTCGTAGGACAGTCGTCTACTACAGACAAAGTTGCTGAGCCCCTGGCCAAATTAGAACCATGGACCTCACGATCTGAAGCCAAACGCGCTAACCACTGCACTGCCACCAGCATCTTGTATGAAGGGTGACAACAACATCTGATACACCATCATTACACTAAAGGTGGCCTTGGTAACTGAAATCTTCGAATATGCAGATCAGGTCCTATATGTTCGAAGCACTCTTAGCACTAAGATACTTATGACAATCTTAGCGCTAAGAGGTAGAGCTTTGAAAATATAGATCTAGATTAAGACTTCTAAAACCATGACCTACATACAAAATGCAGACGGTTGTTTTGTTAATTCTCTAGAATGTCAACTCATATTTCTGAACGATCACATAACTATTTACTTAATGCTTTGCTGGTTTGCATTTATCAACATTGCCATGTAGCCCCCAAAGCATGGGGGAATTGAAAGTCCATTATTCCATTATATATAAGTGATAGCTTTGGACTGAAATTGATGTGAGAAAAAAAACATGTGCACATTCTGAGAATGAGTAAGCTTAATGTTTGGTTGGCCAGTAATTGTTTATATTGGCTCATATGTTTTCATTTCCTGTCCTGCAGAAAAAGGCTTATTTGAATTTCTTCTGATAAATCAATCTGGTTTTAACAATACAAGGACAGAAAGCTTTACAATTTTGGTTACAAGGCAAAACAACATTAATTCTGGATGAGTAAGATAACATTGAGGATGATTTATTTAAATGAAGTCTTAATTTTTAACTCTTAATTTCTCTGCCTCATGGAGAATATTTTGGGATTTAAAGCCTTTCTCAAGCAAGTAAATTGAGAGAGCAGATAAATTGATTTTAAAACTTCAAAACACTACTGATTGTCATGATAAAGTCAAAATATATTATTTTGAGGATCTTTCCTTTAAAAAATTCAGGCAAAAGATGCTAAACATGTTAAGTACGTCTTCATGCAGTTGATATTGAAAATATCCTCCTTCAAATGAACAAATTGTATCATATATATGAAAACTATCATTTCAAAGATGGGCACCATAATAGTTCAGCTTCTGTGAAGTTCACCATTATAATGATTATGAAGAGGATTTTTAAGACGCAAATCTTCAGAGGTAGAGGCTAAGTGTGATTCAGAAAAGTTCACCGTTATTAAGATTATGACGTGGAATTTGAAAGAGTGTTCCTTCAATGGAAAGTTTACCATTATTTAGATTACGAAGATGGAATTTGAAGGCGCGAATCTTCTTACTTAGAGGCTAAAGGTTGATTCTGTAAAGTTCACCATCATAAATATTATGACAAGGAATTTGAAGGCAAGAACTTCTAAATTAGAGGCTGAAGGTTGCATGATTCTGTAAAGTTCACCATCATAAATATTATGACAAGGAATTTGAAGGCAAGAACTTCTAAATTAGAGGCTGAAGGTTGATTCTGTAAAGTTCACCATCATAAATATCATGATGAGGAATTTGAAGGCACATGTGCTAAATTCTAAATTACAGGTTGTGGAAAGTTCACCATTGTAAAGACTATGATTTTATAAATGTGCCCAATTTTCTTGAGATGTTTCAAGCGCTTGTTGACATCATGTTTGGCAAGACATTAATCAGGGACACGGATCATAACCATAACGCTGTAACTCACATCTAGACAAACAATCTCATCTGAAGATGTCTTTGATCATGCTGAGTCTTTGGTAAAGATTAGGAGTATTTCAATGCTTAAGAAGCTTTCTGATCGTGGAGAAAAAAATTCTTCCTGGCAGGGAAAATCCTTGACCATTTCATCCTCGTTGTTATTTCCTGCCACAGATTAAAGAATTTTTACAAAAACCTTTTGCTTTTGTTTGCAATTTCCGATAGGAGAGTGGCTTCAACGCTATTATTTCTTAAAGATTTAGTTTTTTAGCCTTTTTCATTCCTGGAAATGTCTTTGATATGCCCACATCCACAGTTTCAATTACATATAGGATTTTTTTCATGTTTTATACAGATCCTTTTTCCAATATTTTCTTTTTAAAGCTGTGGCTTCCTTCCTTAAGATTTCAGTTTCTATTGATTAAGAAAGAAAAAATGATTAAAAACAATATCAGTAATAAAGGTTATCTCTAAAATGTTAACCCACACATGAGATTAATTACTTCTCTTGCAGGGCAATAACCTCGCACCAGTCTCTTTTAATGGCCGATTTAAGACTTGCTGTTAAGCATCAAAATTTGTGGTTTGGGTCAGTGCTCTCGTGGCCAAAACAGCAATCTTATAAGAAATTCAATATGACCATCAAGATCCATATTTGCAACCTCAAGAGCATGCAAGCAGAGCAAAGCTAGGGAAATGCTACAAGGCCTAAATTAGCAAGTCGTTGGAAGATGGCGGACTATGACATGCAGGTTTATTTGATAAAGTGTAAAACTGTCAAAAAGTTGATATTTTTGCAATTTTCAAGTTTAAGTTCATAAACTAATGAAAAATATTAGTTTCCACTTAAAGTAAGACAATTGTGCTCATTGATTAATTGATTCCTGCAGTTTCACATCAACCATAGGTTTTCCTCGGATGAATGAGTGAGTGAGTGAGTTGGGGTTTAACGCCGCTTTCAAGATTATTTCACTTATATCGCGGCTGCTAGTATTATTGCAGGGAGAAAGCCTGCAACACCATTATGGCTATGCATTGCGGTGAAACCTGCAAGCATCGGCTGGAACTAGCGAACCACTGCGCTGAAACTCAGTTTAGCATTGCACCCAAACCTGACTGCGTGTAGAACAGTTCTCTACTGCAGACAAAGTTGCCGAGCCCCTGGCGGGATTCGAACCACGGACCTCTTGATCCGAAGCCGAACGCGCTAACCACTGCGCTACCCCGCCCCCTTTCCTCGGATGAACCACGTCAGGACAGTAAGCTAATTAGAGCTGGAAGACTGTCAGTGAAAATGCCCTGTAATCTGGAAACTAGACACATAATATTTTCAATCAGGTGAATTTATGTCTACAATCATCATTACCGATTATAATCAAACTTAGTGACTGGAATGTTGCCTAGCAACTGAAATGAAATATTAATATTATCTTTTCCAAAATATACTATAATGGATATAAAATAAAATAAAATGGTTTTCCGTTTTAAGATTATAGTTTGAGAGAATTGACAATCACAATAAGAAGAAAAGTTATTTTGTAACTCTATCTGAAGAGGTAATTATCACCAACAATATAAAATTTTATAGCTTATATATAATTGCTTATTAGGAACTGAATATAACATAAAGTCGCAATTATGAGAAACCTCATAGGAAATCAATGTCAGGGGAATTTTTTTTAATGTCTGTTTATCCCCAGAGTCAAATATTTGCTAGTATGCTTTTGATTCAGAAACTTCTGAAAGGAAGATATTTGACATTATCATCCAAAACGGTGTTCCACAAGAGATTTATTGTTTTGACAGTAGATTTTGAACAATGTCCTGTAACAGTCAATTTCATGACATCACAATTGTTTTACATCATCAGGTAATGACATCACAATGCTATGATGTCATAAACATGATGACAACACAGTGCTATGACATCAGAGTAGTGAAGTAGTCAGAAATTTACAGTTTTCACTGAATGGAAATGAAAAATTATTTTGGATGATAAATATAATCTCACCCTCGTCTCTTCTGATATTAATTATAATTCAACACTTGTTGATAAAAGTAAGCTTCGGATATTTGTAACTTTTATCAACTCTTGATGATATCTCTTATATCAGAAGACACTCGGGTGAGATGTTCTTTTTTTATGAATAGAATTTCTAGTTTGCTTCATTTCATCAGAAATCATCTTGTGACTTCAACTGACAGTTTCATGACGTAACTACACTTTATGAGAGAATACACACTCTGCATGAAGTTGAAGGCAAACTTGAATTAAAATCATATGGAAATATGGAAATATATAAAATCATATGAAATCATATAAAATGATATCAGAATAAAATCATTTGAAAATATATAAAAGTTTATGATAAACAATCAAAAGCTTCCAAACATATGGATTTAATCTGGAGAATACTTCCCTCTGTAAGTGTCAAAGTTTGAAATCAACACCCATCAATAAGAAATGTTATTCAGTTTTAAGATGAGGTGTCAAAAACAAATGTCAGATATACAAGTTAATCACGGTGAAAAAAGATACTTTTTCAAGTGTTCAGTGATTTCGGCAATTTCGTAATGTTGCGGTCTTATTTCCTATTTGTTGAAATGCCACACGCTTCCTTCACGCCAGACAATTGTGACATCTGACAGATAAACATGTCAATATTGACATGATAAGTTTTGCTGTTAGGTTTCAGGAAAATTGGCTTTTGTAGACCATTGGGTGCATACAAGTTAACATTCTGAATTTATACTTTATACCTAAGTCTTTGATAAATTATGATATGATGATTATACTTGACCATTTCTCCAAGGATACGATTTGGAAATTAATTGGCTCTTGAAAAGGAATTTTGAATTGGATATCCAGACACTAATTTTTATCATGGAGACGTGTGGCTGCAACAAGTGGAGCTAAAAAGTCTACATTTATTCAATATAGCTTGGACCTCAGATTGGATTTCGATATAAAATTTGTGGTTTTCACTTAGTTGAGCACAATTCTAATATTTGAATAACTTTTTTCCATGCATGGTTCTCAAAGTTTTGGTTTTCTCCTGTTGTGTGTGATGTGTCAGTAAATTGGTCTGTGGAACCATTTTTGAAACTTCTCTTGGTATCGTTTACATTTGTTTTAATTTTCTCTTCAAAAGAGATGAAGGATTAGCAAGCATATAAATTCTTGTTTTAGGAATACATTCCCCATAACAGTGTATTCAAAATTGCCATTCATACCATTTTTTTGAATCTGGTATTCTGTAAAATTCATTGAAAATAATGAAATATATATCGTTTCTATGAAAATTCCTTTACCCAGTACTAATTTTAATGACCATTTCTTAGATGAATATTCACAAATTAATTTGAAAAGTTTAAACACCTGTTGTACCCTTTACAAATATATATAACAAACTTAAATATCCATTCTTTCAAAAATACCTTTCTAACCTCTGACCTAATATGAGCGTTTTTCTATCTAGAAATGTAGAAGCCTGATTGGATGCAAAATTAGCTGTGCAATCAGTGATGCCATTTCAAAAGTTATCATGTGAAATGCTTCATTTATTTCCGAATGTTGAAAACATTATTTGAATGAGCACTTTGGACTTTAATTGATTCTTCTTTTCAGAATACATTCGTCTTAACAATTGACAAGACTTCTTGTACAAACAAAACATAATAATTGTATACAAAAATTATTCTCGAAAGGGACTGTACTATATTTAAGTTTCAGTATTAAACAATTAAATCTATTGAAATCAATACATTTTTTATCTGACATGCATGAATTAATTGTCCAACAAAATATAAGTTTGTAATATGCGGTCCTTAAAGTACAACTACACTCACACAAAATTATTTAATATTTCACAAACAACTACAAACTTTTTATAATTCAAAATTGGTGGTGTAACCTTATACATCAAAACAAATAAGATGTAACCAATATGAAAAACATAAAAGCCACACAAGACATTCTCCCAAAATAGAGAACTTCTGAAGAAATATTTCTATTTTGAATCCTTTCAATTTTCACTTACAACACAAACACCATAAAAACCATCCAACTTTAATATATTCCTCTGTTTGACATAAGAGCTCTTCTCTGATCAAAATATCCCTAAATCAATACACACTTGGAATAAGAGTCCCATCATATACTTATTTCATTCATGAAAACAAGTCATCAATATTTATTCCTGTAATGCAATGTTTGGCTTCTGTCTGAGACTGACAAGAACATCACATGTTATCCCATAAAGTTGTACATCTACCTCCTCCGAGGTGGCAATTTGTCAGGAACTATATATTTGAAGTCAAACACCCCTTAAACTCTCTCCTGAAGACTCTTGTATGAAAATCAGGGACCACCGCATAATGTTGCTTTGATGAAGATCTTCCAGACATTCAAGTCAATATTTTCAAGTAAGAAATGTAAATTTCAACTGATAGAACAAATAGAGATAGATAGAATTACAAACTTGAAGAGTTTATGGTACATATAATCCAAGAAATGTATACATATATATATATATATATCTCTCTCCTCAAAGGGGCCAATTTGACAGGAACTAGATATTTGAAGGCGGACCCAAGACTCTTTCTTAAAGATTCTTGTGTAGAAATCACTGACCACCTCATAATATTGCTTTGATAAAGAGCTTCTAGACATTCAAGTCAATATTTTCAAGTAAGAAATGTCAATCTCAAATGATGGAACAAATAGGAATAGATAAAATAACAAGCTTAAAGACTTTCCAGTCAATTTACATCCAAGAAATGTAAATTTCATCTGATGGAAAAAATAGATATGATAGATATAGTGATGAGCTGACAGACAAGGTATCAAATATTTTCAAGCAAAGAGATAAAGAGATTCTGACTGTTATTGTCAATATTGACAAGAAAAGAATTTCTATGTTTACCAAAGCGAGTCTAGACATTTATGTCAATAATTTCTACAAATCAAGAAAATGGGAATAATTGTCAATATTTTCAAGTAAGCAAGAAATACCAAAGTTCAACTGTATATCTAAAATGTATATATGTAAATGTGAGTGATTATATTTTTAGTTCTTGGAATATCTGATAAATCATTTTCTATCAAAAATGTTGAACAGAGAAGAATTTTTTTTTACTCAATTAGTTTGGATTATGAAGAAATGTTTACACTCATTGCTCAGGATCCCCAATAATTTCACTAGACATATTCCCATAAGATAAACTAACTTGTCACAGAACAAGTGCATTGGATGTCCAAATGAAGAACCTAGATTCAATGGAAGATCATTGAGTATATTTCCAAGGATCTGTAAAATAAAGTTAAAAGTAACTGCACATTTTGACATCTAAGTACAAAGAAATCCGTCAAATTCCTCATTCTTTAAAACCAGAATCCTTTGGATCCATTATGGGCTTGATTGAACCCTGACCTGTTATAGCCGTAGGTGGTGCAGTGGTAAATCTCCTGACACCTACCCCACCACTCCTCCCAACCACTGTTCCTGACCACCCCTCCCCCAC
The DNA here is from genome assembly GCA_921293015.1 of Phorcus lineatus. Taxonomy (NCBI): domain Eukaryota; kingdom Metazoa; phylum Mollusca; class Gastropoda; order Trochida; family Trochidae; genus Phorcus; species Phorcus lineatus. Next base: position 8,090,241 of record OV121094.1, read on the forward strand.
CCTATAAAATATCGACTGTAACAATGGTGTACTATTTGAGTGGTCCCCCCCCCCCCCCCCCCTCCCTCTTGACGATAGGTGAATCCCCATTCCTTTTCCAATGGTGAACTGCCACTACCATGGGCCTCTCCACCGCTGTCCCGTTCAAATTTCTGGATATGCCAGTGAGAATAAATATTCCTGATTAATGTATATTTTGCAGTGGTCAATCCAAAACTTTTTTCATTTCTTCACGATCTCAGCAGATCACTGTCCAGCAAGCATTGGTAGCTTAAGAGTCGATGACTCAACCTCTGCCATATGGCATCTGTCATACATCTAATAACTAGCCAAAAATAATGTCAGGGATCATATTCATAGATCATCCATTATTCTATCGTGAGCAATGAAAACAGCTTGAACTCAAAGCTATAAGTCCAATTTCCTTATTCAAGGAAACGCAATCTGATTTACATGACCAACTGGATATGTGCATGGTAATTCTTTAACCAGGCTGTACAGCTCCAAATGGTTCAGTATAAAAGAAGAGAATTACTACCCATGAAACTTTCATGAAAGGGTGATCCCTTCCCAGCATTCAAGTTGCTTCCCATCGATAATTATTGATTCAGCAAACTCATTGGTCACCAAGATGGAAAAACACGTCAGCATTCAAATACCGCAATGCAATCGGGGGACAAATTAAGAACGGCAAACAAATGCGTCTGAAGGTAACGAGATGGGATCGGCAGACTTAGCCATTCGTGAATAAGTTTAATTTGAGCAGCCCAATCAAACAGCTGGGCAGACTGAGGAATAAAGATGGTGTTTGGGGACTTAAAGTTTTAGCGAGAAATCTGCCCAGGCATGAATACAGGCATCTTTGAATGATTTAGGAATTCTGAAGTGGTTGGAGCAATGTTCTAACTTATTGAGCAATTATTTCAAGAGCTTACAGTTCAGGCAACCGATGCATGGATATATCTGGAATGTTTTTAGCTGTTTCAGATAACATTTATGTACGATCTTTATGATCATGACTGTCAAGTGGTTGATGTATATCAAGAAGTGCCAGAATTGTTAACAATTCTTGCACTTAATGTCATAGTTATTTATTTGTAAAATGCATTCATTATTTTAGATACAACGATGAAATAACACAATACAATATTTTCTGTATCTTATTTAAGGCTAATGTTTTGGTTTCTTAGAAATCTGAAGATCAAATACATATCTTTAAAACTTCCAGTAGAACCAATATCAGTATGTTGACAGTTTTTGCATATGTACAGACTTGAATATGTCTCTACATTTTCAAGGACTTTTTTCAGTGGCGTATTAGAATTTTTAATTCATAATTAATGACTAGTTTGTTGGATAAAATGATCAAAGAAGTTGCCACCCATAAAACGTGTCATTATTGTACATCAAATAATCATGAAGGGTCACAATAATGACTTCCTTTTGAAACAACCTCATTTCATACAATTTTGAATACACACTTTTAATATTTGTTTAATAAGCAGCATTATTACTCGCCCGTTGAAGATACCGCCGTTTAATAAATCTACAATGTTATTACACATTGTGTAATAACATCGCGTGTTGAATTACGTCACATGACGTCACAATCGTTAAGCATGACGTCACAATGTTAGCGGCGCGGCAACAATGGTATTCTCGGCGATTTTCATGCTTTTTCTTTGATATAATTCAGCAAGTAATAAATAAAATACTAAACTCAGTCCCGTTTAATAACATTTTTATGAAACTCGTGAATGGTATCGGTATCTAACTCACTTTCGCTCGTTAAATACCGAACCACACACTCGTTTCATAAATATGTTATTAAACGGGACGTCGTTTAGTATTCTCTATTGCCCCTTCTTTACTCCTTGTGATATTGCACATTGTTTATGATTTACAGTTATTTCAGAATTTTAAGAAGAAGTAAAGCGTCATTTCAATTGGGATTATGATGTTTGCTTAAAACACTGATAATGGTATGTAATGGTTAATTACTACAGCAATTGTATCAAAGCTCAAAGAATAAACACACAGTCCTTCCAGATTCAGATCTTCATCAAAGTGGTCAGAACATCGTTGATGAAGTGGGGACTGACATGTCAATTTAAGACTTGTTCCCTGATTAATTACAGGTCACACGCCTCAAGGAAGCTTGTTCTCTGGTCCATGTTTAGAACATCTGCCTATTGAATGTCCTGGACATTCATCTTGATGGCTTTAAGTGGACTTTGATTCACTGGGCATACAAGAGACTTTGACTTGATATTGGTACCATTGTCTGTCATATTCATACCAATGACTTTAACTTTAACTATGACTATTAATGGATTTTTTGTAATCAATTATAGCTCTTATTTGACATCTTATTCATACCACTGGATACTGATGCCAGTGACTTTCATTTGACATTGATACCATTTGCCTTCATTGAATATTGGTACAAGTGACTTTCATACGACATTGGTACCAATAACTTTCATTGAATATTGGTACTTATGACTTTCAATTAACAATTACTTGCATTGAAAATTGGTACCTATGACTTTAATTTGACATTGGTACCAATTATGTGCATTGAATATTGGTACAAATGACTTTCATTGGATAGTGGTACTTATGATTTTCATTGGAAATATGAACTTCTTTTATTGGTTATTGTTACTAATGATTTTATTGAACATATGTATTCTATATTTATATATATCATAACCCAAATATTATTTCAACAATGAAATACTGAAACATAAGCAGTATCATAGTTTATACATTTGCACTTTGGAACATTTCGATTCTGCCGAGATACGGCAACCATTATTTAGAACTATTTCAGTTATGAATTGTTTATTATTACAATCACACGTCATACATTCAACCAGCAAAGAGTCACACAAAAGTCTTGTACTCACAAGGAAACAATATTGGTTCTGAAAGTAAGTCAAAGAGAGGCAATGATTAATTGGTTAGTGACATGTCTGGCTACACTCCCAAGTTAATTGTCTCACAGATAGATAATTAATGTACTGGAACTTTTGACACTCTCCGACTAAGTGGTGTTATTTCTCTCACTGATGATGATGATAGTGATAGTGATGATGATAATGGTGATGATAATGTTGATGATGATGATGATGATGATGATGATGATGATGTTGATGATGTTGATGATAGTGATGGTGATGATAATATTGATGTTAATAAAAATGATACTGTTGATGTTGTTTATGATGTTGATGATGATGATGATGATGATGATGTTAGTGACAGTGATGACTGTGATGATGATTTTGATGATGAAGATGATGGTTGTGCATATTTAGGGCACCTTGCAATTTATCATTGAAACCAGAACCATTTTTCCTGTTTGACAAAGATGGTGATGAATTGAAAATAATGATGATAATAAGGTTAATGTGTATGAATAATGCATTCAGATCAAATAAAAAAAGGATATATACAGGATTTGTTATTCCTTTTTTACTATTGACTAAAATTTGATGTTATTGAGTATGATTTTATTTTATTGATGATGGTTTTGATGATGATGGTTTTCATTCAATGATAATCATTCAGTGACCCTGACTCCAATGATGGTAATTACTGCATTTTTATATTGATTAAGAGAGTTGATTTGACCAATATGACTTTTCACTGAGGATGATTGTGATAAAGATGATATAATGCTAATTTCAAACCATGATAAGTTGTTGATGCTAAACCATGTACATTACTAAACTAAACCTAATTAGATAAACGTATTTTCACCATTGTGATAACTCTTGTTCCCAAAATTGACAAAACACTTGAAAGAGAGTCAAAGCAGAAAAACAACTGAAATGATGAATGGAGAAATGTCGACGCACTAGAGCCAGATAAACACAGACCTACGGGCTTCTGGGTCTTGATGAACTTTCACGTTATAATTGACTGGAGAGATGTGGGGACACGTTTCCTCCGCTAATTACTGGTCACCAGTCCTTGGATTATTGATGTCCAGGAAATAGGGCAATCACTGACCAAATGACCATTGGACTTCAGTGGCAAAGTTAACTGTTAGCATACTGTTTACAGAATTGGATTAGTTTCCAGACAGACAGATAGACAGATAGTTTATTAGAGTCTAACCATTTATAAACTGTAAAATTACATAAAACATTTTCTTTATAAAAGATATATGTGCCACTCTAGAAGAGTTACGCGAGACTTGTACATTTATAAAAAATATATATATACAGTACTTATGCTTAAACGGAACATTAGAGTTAAAAGTATAAATATATACTATACATAAACATGACAGTGATTAAAAAGCGTAAAAGATGTCACATAGGGATAGTAATAGTAAGCTAGTAATATACATTGACAATTGTTTAACTGTACAAAGATTTTGAAATTTTAATCTTTAACATTATTTAAATGAAATGTTTTAATTTTTGAGAAGTGCAAGATTCCTGGATAGCAACTTTGGTGTGCAAACCATAACGTTTCAGGGGAAAAAAATCTAAATGCTTATATTTCTTACTCTATAATCGGGTTACATGTTGTGGGACAGCCCACCTGATGAAGGAGTAAGCATATATATGTACTTCAAAACGTTGTAAATTTCACAATTACCAATGAAGTTCCAGAAAAATAGCGGAAAACCTTGAAGCACTTAATTCATAGATTTGTTGAAAACTGTGAAAATAGGGCAGAAATGATTTAGTATGCAAGATCGGTTCCAAAATCCAGATATAAATAAATCAAAACAAACTAATGACAGCAAGGTCAAAGATTTCTCCAGTTTGACACATCATCTATTTAGGGAAAACGACAAAATCTTCAAGGGATTTCAATCATACATTGCTCAAAGGCAAGAAACCAGGAAATATCATTCCATAATCCATCGTCAACATCTATAACATTGTGAAGATTGGGTGTAATACAATGCAATTACGAATAGCTGTCTTCCAATCCACATAGGGGCCTGTCAAGGGCTTTGAATTATCTCCCTTTGTCAGTAACTCTTCAATTACAGCAGTAATCTTGAAGCCGAACCTCAGGGATTATGAAGCTAAAAGGATCGCAGTTCCATTACAGATTCAATCTGACCGTTTGGGGTCGTACATCACTCAAAGTTTCACATCTATGTACTTGTCATCTTACTGTATAGCTGCTTTGCATGATGGGAACATTTGTCGTTAACAAAATGTAAAACATTTAACTTAATTCCTATTTTGAAACTGCATGGTGTAATGGTGAAATGTTATGGATGACAATTATCAGAAATTTCTTCCCCATTTTCCACCTTTTGTCTTATATTGTTTTAGAAAATTTATTGGTTTCAAAATTATTTTCATTTGATATTTGCTCAGTCATTTGCAAATTTATTAGCATTAGTAAAAAGTTTTAAAAAGAAAAGAAAAAAAAAGTTAATTTCAAACAAAGTGTAAAACAAATTTGTTTTGTATGCAGGTAGGTTACCTCAAGAAAGTATGCCAATATATGGTAATTAATAACTGAAATAATTCAAGAAAATAGAAAGAAATCAAAGTTTTTGATGCATGTGTGAAGATTAAACTAAATCTTTGAGACCCATGATAAGATAGGTCTTTTTTTAATTATATCTATTCAACTGTATTTCCTTTGGGAAATTTTTTTTAGAAAAATAAATTAATAATTTCAACCTTTAAATGGTATTTAGATAGCCCTAAAGCCACATTGATTTCCCAAGAGACACAACTCAAGCAAGCGGTGATAATAATTCCCCAAAAAAACAATCCACACAAACAAATATATCTATTGATTAAACTTTCTGGATTTTCTTTTAAAAAATCAATTTCATTTTCATGAATCTTAACTCCGTAAAGATCCTACTGGCAGCTGTAAATAAGAAAGTATTAATGACACAAAGATGACTGCTGCGCGATTGACAATTCGATAACCATCGAGTGACAACTGCTGACTCCTAAAAATATTTTGTTCATTTTTCTAATTTTTGACTCTCCATTTACCTCTCTTTGCAGTCTAGAAAAAGGACATCACATTTCATTGGTGAATATAATGATATATAAATATTAATATTGTACATGTCTCTAATTATATATATTATTTGAGAAAGTATAAAAGTTGCTCATGATCACAGAGATTGAGTTAGTAATTTTTAAATATTTTTTTATCTGAGAATACCATAGAGATTCATCTTCAAAACTTTTATCTATACACATCATTATATATCAAACCTTCAATACGGTATTGGCAAATCAAATCTGAAATTCAGCATCAACACTTCAGTTGAAGAATTAATTGTAGCTGCTACTCCTTTCAATATTGTCACTGTGTAAGAGTCCTAACATGCTTCAAAGGAGGAAATCAGAGTTTATTATCTATGAAAAGATTATTCATCTCAGAATAAATAGGGAAATGTTGATAAAGGATCAGAAAATATTTGCACTATTTGCACCTCTTCAGGCCTGTAGAGAGACAAGATTTAGTACCTGGTTACAATGGCTAACTGCTTGAGTAACAGGTTACAGAGCCAGACTGCTTGAGTAACAGGCTACAGTGGCTGGCTGCTTGAGTAACAGGCTACAGTGGCTGGCTGCTTGAGTAACAGGTTACAGAGGCAGACTGCTTGAGTAACAGGCTACAATGGCTAACTGCTTGAGTTACAGGTTACAGAGGCAGACTGCTTGAGTAACAGGCTACAGTGGCTGGCTGCTTGAGTAACAGGTTACAGAGCCAGACTGCTTGAGTAACAGGCTACAGTGGCTGGCTGTTTGAGTAACAGGTTACAGAGCCAGACTGCTTGAGTAACAGGCTACAATGGCTAACTGCTTGAGTTACAGGTTACAGAGCCAGACTGCTTGAGTAACAGGCTACAGTGGCTGGCTGCTTGAGTAACAGGTTACAGAGGCAGACTGCTTGAGTAACAGGTTACAGAGGCAGACTGCTTGAGTAACAGGCTACAGTGGCTGGCTGCTTGAGTAACAGGTTACAGAGGCAGACTGCTTGAGTAACAGGCTACAATGGCTAACTGCTTGAGTTACAGGTTACAGAGGCAGACTGCTTGAGTAACAGGCTACAGTGGCTGGCTGCTTGAGTAACAGGTTACAGAGGCAGACTGCTTGAGTAACAGGCTACAGTGGCTGGCTGCTTGAGTAACAGGTTACAGAGGCAGACTGCTTGAGTAACAGGCTACAATGGCTAACTGCTTGAGTTACAGGTTACAGAGGCAGACTGCTTGAGTAACAGGCTACAATGGCTAACTGCTTGAGTTACAGGTTACAGAGGCAGACTGCTTGAGTAACAGGCTACAATGGCTAACTGCTTGAGTTACAGGTTACAGAGCCAGACTGCTTGAGTAACAGGCTACAGTGGCTGGCTGCTTGAGTAACAGGTTACAGAGGCAGACTGCTTGAGTAACAGGTTACAGAGGCAGACTGCTTGAATAACAGGTTACAGAGGCAGACTGCTTGAGTAATAGGTTACAGAGCCAGACTGCTTGAGTAACAGGCTACAGTGGCTGGCTGCTTGAGTAACAGGTTACAGAGGCAGACTGCTTGAATAAAAGGTTACAGAGCCAGACTGCTTGAGTAACAGGTTACAGAGGCAGACTGCTTGAGTAACAGGTTACAGAGGCAGACTGCTTGAATAACAGGTTACAGAGGCAGACTGCTTGAGTAATAGGTTACAGAGCCAGACTGCTTGAGTAACAGGCTACAGTGGCTGGCTGCTTGAGTAACAGGTTACAGAGGCAGACTGCTTGAATAAAAGGTTACAGAGCCAGACTGCTTGAGTAACAGGTTACAGAGGCAGACTGCTTGAGTAACAGGTTACAGAGGCAGACTGCTTGAATAACAGGTTACAGAGGCAGACTGCTTGAGTAATAGGTTACAGAGCCAGACTGCTTGAGTAACAGGCTACAGTGGCTGGCTGCTTGAGTAACAGGTTACAGAGGCAGACTGCTTGAATAAAAGGTTACAGAGCCAGACTGCTTGAGTAACAGGTTACAGAGGCAGACTGCTTGAGTAACAGGTTACAGAGGCAGACTGCTTGAATAAAAGGTTACAGAGCCAGACTGCTTGAGTAACAGGTTACAGAGCCAGACTGCTTGAGTAACAGGTTACAGAGGCAGACTGCTTGAGTAACAGGTTACAGAACCAGACTGCTTGAGTAACAGGCTACAGTGGCTGGCTGCTTGAGTAACAGGTTACAGAGCCAGACTGCTTGAGTAACAGGCTACAGTGGCTGGCTGCTTGAGTAACAGGTTACAGAGCCAGACTGCTTGAGTAACAGGCTACAGTGGCTGGCTGTTTGAGTAACAGGTTACAGAGCCAGACTGCTTGAGTAACAGGCTACAATGGCTAACTGCTTGAGTTACAGGTTACAGAGCCAGACTGCTTGAGTAACAGGCTACAGTGGCTGGCTGCTTGAGTAACAGGTTACAGAGGCAGACTGCTTGAGTAACAGGTTACAGAGGCAGACTGCTTGAGTAACAGGCTACAGTGGCTGGCTGCTTGAGTAACAGGTTACAGAGGCAGACTGCTTGAGTAACAGGCTACAATGGCTAACTGCTTGAGTTACAGGTTACAGAGGCAGACTGCTTGAGTAACAGGCTACAGTGGCTGGCTGCTTGAGTAACAGGTTACAGAGGCAGACTGCTTGAGTAACAGGCTACAGTGGCTGGCTGCTTGAGTAACAGGTTACAGAGGCAGACTGCTTGAGTAACAGGCTACAATGGCTAACTGCTTGAGTTACAGGTTACAGAGGCAGACTGCTTGAGTAACAGGCTACAATGGCTAACTGCTTGAGTTACAGGTTACAGAGGCAGACTGCTTGAGTAACAGGCTACAATGGCTAACTGCTTGAGTTACAGGTTACAGAGCCAGACTGCTTGAGTAACAGGCTACAGTGGCTGGCTGCTTGAGTAACAGGTTACAGAGGCAGACTGCTTGAGTAACAGGTTACAGAGGCAGACTGCTTGAATAACAGGTTACAGAGGCAGACTGCTTGAGTAATAGGTTACAGAGCCAGACTGCTTGAGTAACAGGCTACAGTGGCTGGCTGCTTGAGTAACAGGTTACAGAGGCAGACTGCTTGAATAAAAGGTTACAGAGCCAGACTGCTTGAGTAACAGGTTACAGAGGCAGACTGCTTGAGTAACAGGTTACAGAGGCAGACTGCTTGAATAAAAGGTTACAGAGCCAGACTGCTTGAGTAACAGGTTACAGAGCCAGACTGCTTGAGTAACAGGTTACAGAGGCAGACTGCTTGAGTAACAGGTTACAGAACCAGACTGCTTGAGTAACAGGTTACAGAACCAGACTGCTTGAATAATAGGTTACAGAGCCAGAATGCTTGAGTAACAGGTTACAGAACTAGACTGCTTGAGTAACAGGTTACAGAGGCAGACTGCTTGAGTAACAGTTTACAATGACAGGCTGCTTGAGTAACAGGTTACAGAACCAGACTGCTTGAGTAACAGGTTACAGAGGCAGACTGCTTGAGTAACAGGTTACAGAGGCAGACTGCTTGAGTAACAGGTTACAGAACCAGACTGCTTGAGTAACAGGTTACAGAACCAGACTGCTTGAGTAATAGATTACAGAGCCAGACTGCTTGAGTAACAGGTTACAGAACCAGACTGCTTGAGTAACAGGTTACAGAGGCAGACTGCTTGAGTAACAGGTTTCAGAGGCAGACAGCTTGAGTAACATTTTACAGAGCCAGACTGCTTGAATAATAGGTTACAGTGGCTGGCTGCTTGAGTAACAGGTTACAGAGGCAGACTGCTTGAGTAACAGGTTACAGAGGCAGACTGCTTGAATAAAAGGTTACAGAGCCAGACTGCTTGAGTAACAGGTTACAGAGCCAGACTGCTTGAGTAACAGGTTACAGAGGCAGACTGCTTGAGTAACAGGTTACAGAACCAGACTGCTTGAGTAACAGGTTACAGAACCAGACTGCTTGAGTAATAGGTTACAGAGCCAGAATGCTTGAGTAACAGGTTACAGAACTAGACTGCTTGAGTAACAGGTTACAGAGGCAGACTGCTTGAGTAACAGTTTACAATGACAGGCTGCTTGAGTAACAGGTTACAGAACCAGACTGCTTGAGTAACAGGTTACAGAGGCAGACTGCTTGAGTAACAGGTTACAGAGGCAGACTGCTTGAGTAACAGGTTACAGAGGCAGACTGCTTGAGTAACAGGTTACAGAACCAGACTGCTTGAGTAATAGATTACAGAGCCAGACTGCTTGAGTAACAGGTTACAGAACCAGACTGCTTGAGTAACAGGTTACAGAGGCAGACTGCTTGAGTAACAGGTTTCAGAGGCAGACAGCTTGAGTAACATTTTACAGAGCCAGACTGCTTGAATAATAGGTTTCAGTGGCTGGCTGCTTGAGTAACAGGTTACAGAGGCAGACTGCTTGAGTAACAGGTTACAGAGGCAGACTGCTTGAGTAACAGGTTACAGAACCAGACTGCTTGAGTAACAGGTTACAGAACCAGACTGCTTGAGTAATAGATTACAGAGCCAGACTGCTTGAGTAACAGGTTACAGAACCAGACTGCTTGAGTAACAGGTTACAGAGGCAGACTGCTTGAGTAACTTCATGGCAAGACAATTATAGAATCATTAATGATTCACAACTGGAATTTGCCTGACCGAGGTCCTAAACTGACCAAATAAGTTAGGAAGTGTAGTATGGAACTATGTACATCATGTTAACTTCCATTCTTTTTAACTTCACCCTAAAGACAAAAGAATAGGATGGGTAAAATGAGCCTTGCTAGACCTAAATTGTTCCCTGTTAAGTTAGGAGGTTGAATATGCCCACACCAGGATCTACCAATCTTTAATGAATACAATCCGTGATTTAGTTAATATTAATTCCCTTTTGCTATAAAAGGTATAATCTGAGATCAAAGACAGAATCCTTATATTCTTTGTATATTTAGCAGGAGTGAAAATCTAATATTTTTACTTTCACCAGGATTATAGAACCCAGACCATATGGTTAAGAGTCATGCACACCCCCCTACAATTCGGCTAAATGAATATCCTGCTAACTGACTTTACATGTACCAACACGTACAAATGTGGCAGATATATATGCCAAATATCTGTATAGATAACAGTAATAAAGGAATTGAATTGAATTGAAGTAGGAATGCTTTTGATCTCACCCTGCAACATTTTCAATTTTTAGATATAACTATATATAAACTAGTCTAGACTTATAATATGATATTTACAATTTAACCCTAATTGTGTTACAGGCACTATACATCTCATAAACTTGAGATAATATCTTGATTTTTATTTCATGGAATCTTGCAAAGGTGTGAAACAATTTAAATCTTAAAATACATGTCTGCGTTTCTCATGTTTCATTAAGCTCCTGTAATTGGCCCTTCCTATATTTGCACTGACAAGTCCTCTAACAAACTCCACACAGTGTTAATTCGAACCACGGGCTCTTTCATTACATTGGCAGGTGGTGTTCAGAGTTTACATTCTCAAAGCATTAATTGGAGGATCTTCACAAAATGAATGGCTTGACCGAACAATTTCATGACAGATGCCAAGTCGAAAATTAGTTTAATCCAGATCAGTTTGTGATCCGAAAACTGGGTCGCGTCCAATCAAGGATTTGATCAACTCTAGAACTAATTACTGTCAATCTTGCAGGTCGATCTATTGCATCTAACCTCAATATGTTCATAACCTTTGAACCAATAAGCTCACATACCATATCCGATGTAATAAGCACCCTCTCCCTGTAAGCGCCCCGAAAACAAATTTATAACACAAAATGATACGTGCCCCCTTCTCATAACTATGCCTGTGTAATAACGCTCAGCAGTTCAGTTGCATCTAGAGTGAGTGAGTGAGTTGGGGTTTAATGTCGCTTTCAAGATTATTTCACTTATAAAGCGGCTGCTAGTATTATTACAGGGAGAAAGCCCGAAACACCATTGTGGCGATGCATTGCGGTGAAACCTGCGAGCATCGGCTAGAACTAGCGAACCATGGGTGGTACTGCGCTGAAACTCAGTGTAACACCCTAAGACAAAGTTGCCGAGCCCCTGGCGCTGCATCTAGAAGATGAGTCTTGCTCCATGGGTCATTCAGGGAGCTGCATTTGAAGTTTAGTCATTCATGTAAGAGACTGTCTTTTCATTCTATTTGTTGGCAGTCCAAACTTTTCAACGTTAAACAATTTTGAAAATAAAAAATTGGTAGAGTTTGTTCTTTTATAAATCCTTAGAATTTAATAGAAAGCAATATTTGATAAGCAGCACCTTTTTTCAGTTTTCAAAGTGGCCAGGGGGTTATAAAATATATACACCAAATGTGGTATAATACTGCCAGGTTAGATCATGTCTTTGAGAGGCTTCTTGAACAGACAGGGGCACTGGATACCAACTCTCAGCGCCAAGAAAATATTATTTTGGATTATTTTTTTCAATTGAATTCTTTGCAAGTTCTTTGAAGGGCATTTAGAAGTGATATACATTAGGAACAAATCTCTCGATAACAAATTCTTTTTGTAGATTTGAAGTATATGCTTATTCCTTCATCAGGTGGGATAATTGAAAGATCAAGTGTATACTAGGAATCGCCTTATCAATTATGATTTTGATGATAAATAGAATCTCCCACTTCACATAAGAAATATGTCAACATCGGATAATTCTTCATATATTCCCGATGTGTAAACCCTGTATCTGTCACAGCCTAAGAACATCACCATCTATTCAATCCCCTGACTATATTTATTCAGTAGGTCAAAATCCAGGGTCTTAACCCTAATTGTGTTACAGGCACTATACATCTTTTCTACTTAATTCAGCAAGTCAATATCCAGGTTTCGTGGTGTCACCATTGACTACCCTAACAATAACCCTTCACCATCCTAACTCTCCCTACACAAATATTAGACTTCTGAATTGCAATCAATGTTTCCTAAGAAGGGGACCGACGAGAATGAATGAATATCGATGGCGAAGAGACGACATAAAATAAGGCCAATGACACTATCGCTGATAATCACATAATACCTTGAGATCACTCCCACTCTGAAATTGACAGGTATTTTTAGAATAAAAAAGAGTGTTTTTAAGGTATTTTCTAGAAAAAACAATGTATTCAAAGTTCAAAAATGTCTCATTCCGTGGCAGTATATTTTTGAGATCGTCAAGCTGTTGCTTTGCTTGAATGGGGTTTCTGCGAAGACATCTAGGAAGCAAGAATTTGGCTCTCTGCTATGAAAAGTATTGAAATCTCTTTATATAGAGGATTTGGCGCTTTGGGTCATTCCTAATGTAATAATCAATTTGTTGAGTTTTTTAATAAATCGACAGATATTAATGCTTGCAGGTTGATGAGTACACCATGGGGCCGGGGTGCCTGTCACTTTGGATAAAATAAGATTTGAAATGAATGAAAAAATCATCAAATGATATGCATAGGGCAACAAATTCAATATTTATGATCAATATTATTTTTATTTATTCATTTATGTAGGCATTTTCTGGTTTGCACTGGAGCAATGAAATATTTTTCAGGATATTGAACATATCCCTTCTGAGCTAGACCAACATAACTAATAAAGTGACATTAATTTCATGAAAATATCAATACAATTTAACTATTATCATATTCCTCAAAATTTATCTATGGCTCAAAATGTGAATCAAATTTGTTCAGCATGAGGTGAAACATATTACAAATCATTACAAATATTTTCCTTTGATGATGGAAAGATTTTGAGAATGATATATTATTCTCACCAACTTTTGGAATATCACATAAAATCTAATTGTGTTATGTCATTATATGGCTCATACAATCTACCTGCAGAATATCTGCCATGGAAACTTTTATATTTAATTTATGTCATTTTCCAATTTTTTGCATGTTAAAAGTTAACATTAGTCCAAAGTCATTGTTTCCTATTCTTTGAAATTAAGATACCTCAGATAATCAACATTACAACATGTGATTAATTAATAATCTAATTAGTAATACAATTCTTCTGGTCAAACAAACACAGGTATATACATAACATCAATCACAGGTGTGATTTCCTTGGAGCCTGTTGATACTTGACTCTTCAAAGTAAGGCATTGTCTTCAGGGAGTTACAGGTATCCATTCTTTATCAGGAGAACATTTCCTTTGATCTTTGCCTCCTCAGGTGTGAAATGAATTAGAGACTCAATATTGATACAAAAGCTGTTAATTTGATGTTGGCAAAATTATTCTGTGTGGCGTATTTAAAAGAAAACTCATCTCAACCATAGTATTGAGTATTATTGTGTTGCTTAATTTTATCACTGGATAAATAATAGTTGCATTTACTTATAAAAGAAAACCTAGAGAAATGCAGCCAGTTATCAGTGATATGATTTATCACAGGATCACCAGTTGGATGTCATAGGATCATCAAATCCTTTTCTTAAAATCCTCATTAGGTCTGTACACAAAATTTCAGTTTTCGAGTCTTTTCTTTTTAATGAAAAAAGACAAAATATTTTTAAGGCGTTGCAAAGCCTTGCTAAACTGATAAGTGCAGTCGTTATTTATTTGTAAATCTTTTGATGTTTTATTTATACAAATATTTCATTTTTTCTAGTTCCCAACATTAGTAAAGGTACAGTATTTCCCCCCTATGTAATTAAAAAATATAGAGCCATTGGCTCTGTAGCTCAGCCGGTTAATTATGATTTATTTATATAAAAGGTCACAGGATCAACATGTTGATGTCATAGGATCATCAAATCCTTTTCTTAAAATCCTCATTAGGTCTGTACACAAATGTACTCTTTAATGAAATGAGACAAAAAATGTTTTTAAGGCGTGGCTCCTGTGGCCCTTATCAGAGGCCACAGGGGAGCCAAAACTACAATTCATAATCTAAGCTAAGAAAGCTGTACAGAAGGTTTCAGCTTTCTAGGCGTTTTCTAGGTGTTTAGGATGTGGTCCCTTTAGTCCTTTTTAGGGGTCACAAGGTCATCAAATCTATAGATTAGAATCCCCATCAGCTAAGAACTATATTTACAAAAAGTTTCAGCTTTCAGGACAAATGAGCTAATAACCCAGATGGTACATGCTTCTATACTGACAGCTCATATAATTCCCTCCCAAAGATAAACTATTATAGAATATTCAAGAAAAAACTGGTATATTACAACATGACAAATGATTTTTAATTGTTAACATCAAAATATTACAAAATATACGAATAAACTATGAATCTATATGACACCTTTAATTATGTTTATCTGAAACTTCAGAAAAAAAATACTGAGAACATAAAAAACTCTTTAAATTATCGCTGACCATTGCTCAAATTCTTCATCAAAATTTTTTTATCTAACAAAGATGTTAGATCTGCTATCAATGACAGAACTATAAGACTAATCCCCCCCCCCCCCCCCCCCCCCCCCCCTTTGAAGTGGTGCAAGCTCTTAGGAAAAAAATCTGAGCATGTGTCAAAAATTTCAAGATGGATGAAATAGTACTTGAAACATTTTTTTATCATTTTGAAACAGTTATTTCTAGGTCAATAAAAAGGAAACTTAAAGATTAACTGCTCAGTTAAAAATTGATTTTTCTTAAACATGATTGAGTTAAATTTATGTCTTTTCAGCCATGGGAATTCATCATGGCATTGATATAATCATACCGATTTATCAAATCTATTCTTCACATACCTTTTTTTGTGTCTGATTCTGGATGGAGAAATTTCTTCTTTTTTTTTTTCATTTTTATATTCAATATCCTGATTTTTATTTTTTTATTTTACTAAAATATGAAATTCAGGAAAAGAGAAAAACTTAAATTTGGTTTTGTAGCTCAATTGTTTAAGAATGTTGTTTGCAACAGAAAAAAAAAGCATTTATTGTTCATTTAAACATCGAAACTTGATTTTAAGTAACTTCATTAGAAGAAATAAAATTATTAAGTTGATTTTTGGAATCTCTTCACATGAGTTGAGCAATTTGAAAAAAATGCTACTCAAAATCCCCTAGATAAAAAATGTTGCCAAATTTCCCCCAAACCTGAACCAGAATAAAAAGAGAGAAAATATATATATTGATCCTTTTCTGTATCTCTTTTGCATAGTTTAAACATATAAAACCAACTTCTACACTTGAGCAATTTTTTTGCCTCCTTCCTTTAGATAAATTTGCCCCAAAAATTCTGTCAATCAACTAATCAATTTTGTCTTGCCTAATGCCTTAAACAAAAGTACAGAAATGTTAAAAGTACATAAAATATACGCCCAAATGTACTGAACTATCAAAACAGTATTTGTCATTCATACAAATTGAAGAATGTCACAAGAAAAGCTGTACTTCTACAAAAGAATTTAAGATTAAATCAATATCTTGAAGAAGTTAACAACATGCTCCTTGATTGAAACTTCAGGAATGAGTTTAACCACATTCAGATTTCATCCTCCAAATGAAGGTTGTTATTTCTCAACAGGCTCTCTGCAACATCTAATTTACATTATTGAATTTAACTTCCCCCTTCCCAAAAAATCTTCAAATTCAAGGAGTGTAAGTGCAGACTTGAAGGAGAAATTCATTCAGACTTTTTGCAGTTGGCAAGAAAATTTAATTTTTGAAATATAATTAAAATTTTTAAAAGACAACATTTCTTGCAAAAGTAACTTTAATTTTTCAGAGAACACTGTAGTGTTGGCAACCTGTAATTTAACAAAGTGCAGTTAATTAGTTTACATGAAATACAAAGTGATTGGAAATATGAAAAGAGAATTATAAGGGAGGAATTTACTAGAAACACAAAATTATTCCATACACAATTTCCTTCAAGAAAGTCCCATTGGTCCTTTGTTTCCATATCCTCTTGATCAATACATTTAGCTTCCAAAAACATTTCCTCTTAGTCAATACTTTAAGCATCCAAAACCATATCCTTTTCAACAATATTTTTAGCTTCCCAAATCATACCTTCTTTGTAAAAACTTTTAGCCTCAAAAGCATTTTTTTAGCTTCCAAAACCATATCTTCTTTGCCAACACTTTTAGCTTCCAAAACCATATCGTCCTTGCCAATACTTTAAGCTTCCAAAAGCATATCCTCTTTGTTAATACTTTTAGCTTCCAAAACCATATTCTCTTTGCCAATACTTTTAGCTTCCAAAAGCATAACCTCTTGGAAAATACTTTAAGCTTCCAAAAATATCTTGTCTTAACCAATACTAACATAAGGGTGACAATCATCAAGGCTTTGATTCATTTCATCATGCCAAAATCATTAGAAAGACGAGGTTGTTTCTTGGTCCAAAATTACTAACATCTGTATCTTTATGAATGGTTTATCCTGAATTCCTGCTTAGGGATCAACTTCTTTTTCTTAGATGTTACACTCTTGCATCATTTTGAACCTAACAAACTTGAAAACCTATACCAAGAGCTATTGAACTTTGAAAAATCTGATGCTAACTTTGTCCTTCAAAGGGGCAGTTCTAACACACTCTGACCATTTCCTTTCACTAGCTAGGACAAGGAAGCAAGGGTCATGTTTTCAGAAGCCTCATCTCTGAGACACTTCCAAAGATTGGCTATCATGACAACATGTCATTATCGTATAGGTCATTATTGTATCCAATCTCAAGCCCTCCTAACCATAATGGCATCACTTTGAGTGGTCGGCACCATGACCTCTGTTTGACCTCACACATTGTCATTATCTCCAAGACTCCAAGAATCAACACATAGACACCTCTGTCTATGAAGAGGTGAGAGGTCAATTTGTAGCCTCATGACAACTGTGTTAGCTGTTCCTTTAGAACAATAATGATAAGGAAGTCAGCAGTGAGCTCATCAATGCCCTGTCTGCAAGTAGTCTAGCTTTCATATTGATGAACCTGATGTACAATAACAGTATCAGAGATGGGTAAATACGTATGGCGCCAATGGCCAGAGATTGGTAATGACTTTTGGACTTCCTTTCCGTGCTTATTGATGGAGGATTGATATAATATAGCATATATTCATGTTAATCACAGGTATGCTGGGGAAGTAATGATGATGTTAATTGCAGGTATGCTGGGGAAGTAATGATCATTTTAATTGCAGGTTTGCTGAGGGAAGTAATGATGATCTACAACTGTTTAATGGTGGACAGAGATTGGTAATGATCGAAGACTTCTGGAGTACTTTCAGCCCTTACTGATGTGATATTGGTAGAACATAGCATTTGAATTCATGTCACAAGTTTGTAGAGGAATGTATAATTGAACTAATCTTCAAATGTTAATGATATTAGCTGCATATATACACTAAGTAGTAGATGAATTTCTGAAATCAAGTCAAAGAGTTCATTGTATTTAAGGCCACAAATAGTGAACATAATACAAATGATATACAATTCAAATGTTTTAATGGAAAAACATGTTATCAGCTAGCTTTGGGATTCTAGATTGGATGATCAGGTGAATTGAAAGATTAAAAGATAAATGAACAAAATGATGGATGAATGATGAAAAGAGAGATGGTGAAATGATGTATAGAGATATATATCTTTGCATATTTCATTGACAAAAATTTATGAACACAAAGCACCACAAACCTATTTCAACATTTGCAATAACAATTGACTAAACAATTGATATAAATTAAGCTATTACATGAAAATATCTTATATACATTTTGTTTCATTACAATAACTTAAAAATAAAAATCACTGCAAAAGTAATTAAGTGGCTGAAAATGCTGCATTAAGTATTCAATACAAAGAAAATTAAGAAAATGGTATAACATAGAGCAAAGTTAAGTAAAGAGCTGGTGACAGGAAAAAACTATCCTTTCGCTGAAGAGTTCACAGAAATCGGATTTGATTCTCTCAACTCTGCGTTCACTTTACACCACTCATCAGATTTCGCCGCTACGCTGACAGTTGTAACCCTAGGGGCGTATTTCAGCTGCCATAGACTGCGATGTCTCCCTGGCGATAGTTCTCATATCACAACTCAGCGATTCTTGTGTGCAAGAAGCTAATAAAGTCAAAGATGTTTTGTCAAGATTGGGCCATGGCTGGGAAAAGCTTTGAATACTGTCTCTAAGGTTCAGCGTCTATAGTCTATAAAAGAAAGCTTGGTTTGTACTGCAAACTTCCAGTGAGAGGAATTAAGGAAAGACTATCAAAAACAGATAAATTCTTGGAATTGCAAAATAAATTGAAGCTTTTATAGTCAACTTCTTAAAGACTGTAACATTTTCAACATACCGTTTCCAAAGTGACAGTGAACCCATAAGTTATAGTTCTAACATGAAGAATTGACTAAAATGGTCAATTGTTGCTTGACCTAATGCATTGGAAAGGTCAACTAGTAAGTCAAGACAACCCTAGGGTATTGCAAAGATTTACTTTCATGATTCATAGGTCTTTCAGTTGATAATGAAAGGACCTGCCACAGATAATTTGATTGTGTCAAAGTTTTTAATTTCATCAGAGTTGAGAGTAATTGTCCCATGGCATGTCGTATGAGAATCAAACATCGTGGCCGCCTATATAAATTTATTAGATAATTTTGACAAAGCATGTATTCTGAAAATCTGCAAACATTGTTTCAAACTGAAAGACTACTTTATTGTAGCATTGCATCTGTACCTTTTTATATCCTGAACCATTTTCCCACACATGGCCTATTCTTACACCAGTCCTAATGACTTGTTAAGATAGGCCTTGCCGCATTTCCTGTACTTTTGGATCATGATAGTCCAAAGAGAAATCATATTGGAATTGTAACTTTTTGCAGAGGGCACTTCACTGAAAACATGAGTTTTGACTGGTTGGCAGCAAGATTTAAATTAGCCAGTGATAGAGACTGATGAAATTTAAAGACTTGCGAGCCAGTATGATCCTGAACAGTAATCTAGTGTAGGTTAGACAGCTTGGCTGGATTTCTGGCCTCATGAATTGAAAATAAGATTTTCAAGAATTAGAATTGATGATAATATTAACGGTTTGACATCAGCTTTGATTTGAACCAAGAGAAGTTCGTACACGAAAGTGACTTTTCGAAAAGTGGCAAAAATAAAGCTATATATTCAAGATGTGTTATGGTTTGCACAGCTTTGACGTACCTTATTCAAAATTTTTAAAACAAAACAATATGATACTGTTGAGAAAATCTGATAGTTTGAAATCAGCCCTGATTTTATTCTCAATGGTTTACAGATTCAATTTGATCCACATACTTCTTAAGCATCAAGAATATAGAGTTGTCCGTGTCCCTTTAAAAAGTAACAAAAACGATGTTATTGACAAAATCCTCTGTGGTTTGACACTAGCTTGACCTAATAGACTGATAAGGTCAATTATACAACAGCCATACCCAGGAGTATTGGACTATGCCTTTATATATCGTATAGGTCTTTCTGTATAGGTATCTGAGGGCATTGTGCCATATGATTTGATTCCTTCGATTTTATACCTCTGCTCAAGGGTATTCATGTGTTTGAAAATGTCAGACATATAACTGTCTCCCTGTGGCAGGTTAAGTAAAGTCACTTGTACTTCCTAGCATTTTGAAAACAGAAATTCAATGGGACAGTTCTATCTGGGAATTTTTTAAGATTTCAGAGAACCTTCATGTTAATGCATATGTATGTTTGTATGAATGATGATGATGATGATGATATCAGCAGCAAGTAAAGTGGCATGGAATTCCAAAGGATAGGAGCTATCTAGGAGAATTGTCCATATGTCTTAGGTCTAACCCTGAGACATTCAGCTGATAGTTTGCGCCTGATCTCAATGGCTGTGTTTGGACAAAGTAAGTGAGAAGGTATTTTAGGTAGAGAGGAGATGGGTAACCATCTCTGGCCTTTATAGATAACCATCTCTGGACCATGGATAGCCATCTGTGTCCTTTGGTCAACCATCTCTGGCCTTTATAGATAACCATCTCTGAACCATGAGTAGTCATCTGTGACCAATGGCTAGCCATCTGTGGCCTTTATAGATAACCATCTCTGGACCATGGGTAGTCATCTCTGGACTATGGCTAGCCATCTGTGGCCTATTGTCAATCATCTCTGGCCTTTTACAGATAACCATCTCTGGCCTTTATGGATAACCATCTCTGAAATATGGATATAGCCATCTGTGGCATATGGGCAACCATCTCTGGCCTTTAAAGATAACCATCTCTGTGGGTAGTCATCTTTGTACTATGGGTAGCCATTATAAATTCATACCCATTGGGTTTACATGGGTGCACTTAATGGCTCTCTAGATCACTTTCATTGTGGAATTTTAAAGTTTTTGCAGCAAGATATAAGGTCTTGAAAATGCTGTCCAAGAAACTACAGTAGTAATTTAATCCAAACAAGACAACACCAGAGCACAAACAGGTTGCATCATAGGAGAGCATGTTGCAGATTGAGGCAAAAGGCTTGCTTGACAAGGCATCAGTGACATTTCTCATGGTTAATTATTTGCAAATTTGTTAATAATTATTTCATTATACAAATATGCACTTAAATTCATTTTTCTTTCAAAATGTCGGACCCCATGTGAAGCCGAGAAAATTGTCCTTCGGCATTGTTTAGTCTGTTTGCTTGACAATAGTTGAAAGATGAATTGAATATTTCTTTGTGTTACAGTCATGTTATTTCAAGATAAATTTCATAGTTTCATAAATATACTGCATTAAAAAGGAGACCCAAAATAGATCATTAATCACAGGTTCATAATACGCATATAACACATATGCATAATTGGCAGAAAACTTAGTTCCTTAAGAAAAATCTTTGTAACACTGAAGCCAAAATCTTAAGAATATAGGATGTCCATATTTGAAATAATTAATCTATCGATCTTTATGCAAGATAGAACTCAAAAACTGTTTATTTTTTGGATACCTGACACATAACTGGCGGATTGCTAAGTGGATAAAAAAATATTTACTCAACAGGAAAATGGGAAACTGACGTTGGCTGTCAGATTGAGTAAGAAATCTCCCATCCTTAATAGCCCTGTCAAATTCTTTGAATATGATGAAACCAAATTGTCTCAAAATTTATGACAAAATGATGGAAAATAAGTCAACTGTTAAATTATTCTATAAATTTTGATGAAGAATGAAGAATTCTTCAGATGCATGTCACATAAAAGATGTCTTGAAACATTAATCAATCTAAGATATCATTCATATGAATAAAATATCAGATCAAATGCATATAAGTTAATTCTTTAAAAATTTAAGATTGTTAGTATTTTTAATGGGTAAAGTATAAATATTCTTAGTGTTCTGTCTCTATGAAAACTTCTCCACAGAAGGTATATTCTACTAGATATCAATATAGCGCTAGCATAAAAAAAAAAGTGAATTTAAAAAAATAAAAAAAGTCAACTTTTTTTACAAAAGATATTATCATTGAAAGTTCAACCACAAGCACTGGATTTGAAGGAAATAAACGTTGATGAATATTTGTCACTTTTTGAAATAGCAAATTTTACTTGTGTTTTTTATCCCTTCAATTTACAACAAAATACTAACATTGCAACCCAAAATGCTGTGAATAATACTTGGCAGAGGGGATAAAAATCTTTGCAAAAAAATCCTATTGACATTATTTTCTTGACTATCAGCCAAACACAAGATAATCTACAAGAAAAGCACTTTTTAAAATGTTTTTTTATTTGTTATTTCGATCAGATATGCATCTTTTAAATTTGGGAATAATACCTAGTGGTTATTACAAAATTGCGCTTTCAACTTAAACATATTCTCTTTGAGAACTTGAAGTAAGTCAGCTGATGTACAGACATGCCTGGAAGCTAATATTGATGCAATTTTTCTGACTATATTATCAGTAAGTTGTCCTTTGAAGCTTATGAACAGGCAAGATTCAATTTCTGGCAAGAATTTGAATATATGAATCTTCAGTATTCCATAAGGCTTTCTTAAATAGAGGATATAGATAGACCTTCAATTGTATACTGTTTTGAAGTTTATGAACAGACAAGGTTCAATTTCTGGCAAGAATTTGAATATATGAGTCTTCAGTATTCCATAAGGCTTTCTTAAAAAGAGGATATAGATAGACCTTCATTTGTATACTATTTTTATCTAACAAGTATCTGATTTAATATAAAACCAGCAAAAATGAGTTATATACCAAATAAGTAGTTTAGAAACAATGGTATAAAGTGAAGAAAGTATGCTGAAACTAAAGTTTCAGGTACCTGACTGCCTTTGTTGCACGTGGTGCTAACACTGTGACTTCAAAATTAACTCAATAGGTGATTACACTAGTTAAGTATAAAATTGCTGCAAGAATATTACACTGCAATATTACACGGGAAAGCAATAAACCACCATAAATCTTGATTTGCAGAAAGAAATTATACATAATATAAGTGTTCAATTCTATTACATTATAAATTAAGTTTTTTATTAAAAGATTTCTTAGCACTTTCAAGAGCATAATTATTTTCTATGTTGATGCATTTATGCCTGTTGATAAAAATAATCTAAAATATCTAGAGGAAATTCTTAACAGTGCATATCACCATGAAATAGTGATAGTATTTTCATCATTTATAAATTGTTAAATGCAATAATCATTTGACGACATACATTTCACTGAAAAAAAACAAACAAAAACATTGTTTTTCTGAATCACATATCAAGGCAATTGCACCATTTGAAAATTGTCTGTTTATTTTTTCCCTTTTAACAGGGTAATTAAGCTTTTTTGAAGATGCATTTGAAAAAGTATCATGCTGTGTTTGCCATAGGTTTCAAAGAAAAAGAAACAAAATATTCCCACATCATTCAGCAAATACAAAATAGAATTTCTGCTTTTCTGATCAGATCTAACCTTCTATAAACTAATAAAATTCACACCAAAATGAGAAAGTATAATTTCAATTATGTTTAATCATGATATTACAATGTGAACTAGTTTTTAATGCAACAATAAGCTACACTAGATAAGAATTGTCATAAGAAAGAGAGGTGCGGTGAGTTAATATTTGATTTAACGCCGCTTTCAGAGTATTCCACTTATATCACGGCTGCTAATATTATTTCAGGGAGAAAGCCAGCAACACTATTGTGGCTATGCATTGCGGTGAAACTTGTGAGCATTGGCTGGAACTAGCAAACCACAGACCTCTTGATCATAAAAAAGAGAACGTACACCCAAGGTAAACATTGTTCTACTACAGTTTAGAAAAATGCCCAATAAAAGGACTACAATTGGGACTATTGAACGAAAATCTCCTGCAGAAAATCAAATTCCGACCATAACAAACTTACACTAAGCAGCATGTATGTTCATCAAGACTCATGTTTCCCCAAACTCTTTTATCAAAACCCAATCAGCTGGAGTCAAACATGTCTCAATTCAAAACCTCCTCTTCTATTACATTTATAATGTTACTCCTGCTCTGAAATGATGACCTTAATTGGTAAAAAAGCTTTCAATCATAAAACAATTACTTTTTGCCCAAATGCTTTCAAGTCAGAATTGTTAAACCATTTTGGAACGGTTCTAGATTGCTGTTGTCGGTCACATGAGCATACTCTTTGTGCTTCAGCGTTGTAATGAATTCCCTATCTCCAGGACAGGAGAGTACACAAGAAATTACTCGGAAAATATGGACTCGTTGGGCATCAAATCCAGATTATTCTCCCATGTGATTGATTTCTCAACATGGGTGAAACAGGAGGGTTTTTGTAATGGCAGCTTTGTCCTTTACAACAAACAGGAGATAAAATGTTGAAAAAACGGAGAAATTAGACTCTTGCCAAGTTTGTAGACAGACATAGGGAGATAAACCAAAGTGGTTAGAAGTGTAAACGGTTTTGAAGTTTTTAGCAGGATAGGAAGACAGGCGGAGATACAAGAAGGCTTGGAATAATTGGTACAAACGGAGAACTGTGAAAGCACAATGGTGTAGCTGTTATCATGTTAGTCTCTCAGGCCAGAGGTCCAGGTTCAAATCCTGAAGGAGGTTCGAAAATTGTGACCTAGATCTCATACTGTGTTGTGTCCCTTGGCAAGGCACCCTAATCCACATTGCTCTCAAAGAAAAAATACCCTCGAGAAAGGCAAGAACTTCAAATCACCCAATGTCATCTTCAGGGAGTTGATTATGCTTGTCAATAAATAAATTTCAACATAATTAAGCCTGAGAATGATTCAACCTCAACCGCCCTCCCTTTCCAAATGTAAAGACACCTCTCCCTACCGACTCATATCACAGGTGCTAGTATTTTTGCAGAGAGAAATCCTGCAACACCATCATTGCTATGCATTGTGGTGAAAACTCAGAACATCGGCTGGAACAAGCCGACCAAAACCCAACCCCTGGTGGCATATGAACCCTGGAGCTCTCCCGCCACATGAAGATAATGCAGTTAATACCTCTAAATGGTGACCTCTTTTATCGGAAATAAATTCTAAACCTCAATTTGTCTTGCATAAGAAGCTATGCAATTAATGTTTTTTAACTGTTTAAGGTTTTTTATAAAAGTTTCATACAACTGCAGGTGAAAATTTCTTCTATCTTGAATTTTTGTGTCTGATTCAAGATGGTCACTCAAACCTTTCGTAAATTCATATTCACTGGTACATGAAGATATCAATTTTTTTCACTAAAAGAAATAAAAATGAAAGGAAACAAATAACATTGACAATAAGAAAGTCTTCTTAAGCAAAAGCTTATAAGGACCATCTGAAAGTAGGCCAGCGAATAGATTGGGTATAGATTTTTTCCAAGTAAACGCTACAGGTAATAAATTCTACTGCAAACAAACTTCATTTGTATTTGTGGAATCCACAAGTATCTTCAAGATCTCTTTGATGTGATCAGAGAAGACCAATGGTTAGATTTATTCCACACATTCATTCATTCATTCCAAGTATGACTTAAAAGTCATGGATTTTACCTGCAAACAAACTCAATAGTATTTGTGGGAACCTCAAGTGTCTTCAAGACAAATTTGGTGGAAGAATATCTTCAAGAACTGTCCAGCATGGTCAGGAAGGACAATGGTCAGATGTGATCCACTCTAACAGGGTAGAGACCACTAACAAAATCTCTCTTCGATTTGCACACACCATTGACCTATGGTCTTCATCTCCTGAACATATATCCTCTTCGATTTATATATCTGAATGAACTGATTCCTAGTGAAATCCTTACTAAAAGGATACCTTCTCAATATTTTTAATCTTTTTAAGTGAAAATTTAAAAGTACTTTTAAACAAATAGATATTTTCTATGATTTTATAATCTTCTTTACTCTGTATTGCATTTGTGAGTATGAAACGCTCTACAATTTGTTTCACTTGTAAGTGTTGTAACATCTATTTTATGATTCTATTATTATCTTCTTCATATTATGAATTTTAACACTCATCTTGTGAATTAGGTGCCTACAATGTTGTTTCTTTTTATAAATTCTAGTTATGAGGTTTTTTTCTCTTATTTCTTGTTTTCAAAATATGAAATGGTTACATAAAATTGAATGTTCAAACATACATCGAGCTTTAGTAAAACAATAGAAATACGAATGATTGTAATTCTTCAAAATCGTTTCATTTAATACCAATTTAAAACATCCTTTAAACATATATACATGATTTAATTGTTGTACCTTGTTTTCCATTCAATTTAATCTAAGTATACCAATTCCTTCAAAACATCTAAATTAATGAATTTGAGAAAAAGTAAAATAAACTAATTGTCATACGCATTCATAATTTAATATACACAAATATGATATAATATTTATAATAATTTGAGTTGTTACAATATCATGTACATAAACTAGAAATTTAAAAACGTGCACATTTGATAATACAAGATGTCGGACAAATCAATATGGAATGTCAAAACAATTTCTTAGCATGAACCAAGATAAACTTCCAATCCCGAGATCTAAATCCAGTAATGAGGGTCAGAACTTAAAAACTCATCAGGGAGACATAAAATTAGTACAATGGATCTAGTGGCAGGTAGTTCACAGGGATATCAAAGGTTTTCCTCTGAGAGAAAGGATCTTTAATACGACTCCACCATGCTACCGAATCACATTAATACATGAAGAGAAATTCTTAGATTGTATTGTTCAGAATAATCAAGTTGGAATTGTTAAGATAGGAATATTTTCTCAACTTGTTACTTAATCAAGTGATTTTATTCATGAGTATGAAATTATTTGTTTTATCAGTGTTGATGGTAATATGTGTTAAATTGCTTTTCAAAATGAGGAATAAAATTTATTTATTATGTTTATTGAAGTTAGAGTCATTAAGATAGAAATATTTTCAACTTGTTACTTTATTGTGTGATCTTATTCATGAATATGAAATTACTTTGTTTATCTGTGTAAATGGTAATGTTAAGAATGTGTTGAAGTGCCATTCAAAATGATGAATGGAATTTATTTATTGAGTTTATTCAAGGCTGAGTTGTTAAGATAGAGGTATTTTTTCAACCCACAACTTGTTTCTTTATACAATTTTTATTTATAAACATGAAATCATTTAATCATCAGCGTTCATAATGTTTGTAATGTGTCGAACTGTCATAGAAAATGATAAATGAAATTTGAATTAATAATCTTCACTGACAATGTAAATGAACAAATCATATTATTTCCATTAAAAATTCAATCAAGATTTGTGAATCTGACATTTACGATTTTAAACACATTAACGTGGAATTTTACCAAATGAGTTTTGGATGAGATGTTTCACCACTTGAAAGCATATAATAAGATACAGTTAAATACAATGTGAAAGCTCAAAACTGTTTACTGGAATATGGACCCAAAATGATTCTGACAACTTAATCTAAATTGATTCCTGTTAACAAAACAAACATTGAATCAACACAAAAATGAATATTTCATATCCTAGAAGTGGTAATAACATACCATTTTGTTGAAATCATTGTGTACAAAATCCACTTAATTTTCTTCAAAGAACATATTTCAGTTTCAATTTGTAATTTTCTCATGAGAACAAATGTGTATGAAAAATTAATCAAATTCATTAAATAAATTTGATAACCTTTGATTATGATTGTGAGAAAACAGCAACTAAGAAATGACGATTCAGCAATATTTCAAATTGGAAGAAGTAAAGGAATAATGCTATATAAATATTTAAACTTAAATAATCAAACAAGAAAAGGGCTAATAACTCTTTTACTGATAATGAAGGGATGTTATTCATTAACCTAGCATTAAACTCAGAAGATTATCAATTGTTACTGGGTAAAGTTTTATAATAATATTAACATTTTATTCTCTCATAATAAAGTAAAAGAGAATTCCTGCTTGAACTCCTAGCACCAAGCATTGCCAGTTGAAGTGTTCTCAAGGTAAAACTCAGAAGATAACCAAGTCTTACAGGGTAAAGTTTTATCTATTAACCCTCGATTGTCCTAATTACAATGTTATTGGAAATGCAGGTAAAATCCAGCAACCGCAGTGCAGTGCTAGTTGAAATGTTAACAAATGTTAACAAATTCTTCATGATCACGTGCAACTAAGAAGATTACCAGTTACTGGATTAATGTTTGATGTTAATGATAACCCTTTATTGTCCTCATTATTATGTTATATAAAAAAATTGTTGTGGCTCTTGAAATCCAGATGCAACAATGCAGTGAAAGTTAAAGTCTTCTATCCTTTTAATGCTAAGTTCCAAGCAAAGAAGCAGTAACTCCCAACTTTCAATCTTTGATAGGATGCAACTGGGATTCAAACCCAAAGTCTCCCAGGTGATGAGCTGACACTCAATCATTCGAGCTACAACTCGGTTCCCTGCAGTTCATTCAAAAATGGTAAAGTGTTTTTGGCATTGATAGAAGTTTCCAGATAATCCCACAAGTCACAGTACGTTTTAAAATCATATATTCACCTTAACAAATTTATATTCTTGAACTGAAAATAGTCAAAATGGTAACTTTTTAGCATTATTCATTTCTTCTCAATAACATAAAACACAAAAAGCTTATAATCACTTTAAAGCAGTGGTATGAAATATGTTCAGAAATATGTTACCATATTATTGGCATAAAC
Source organism: Phorcus lineatus (assembly GCA_921293015.1). Taxonomy (NCBI): domain Eukaryota; kingdom Metazoa; phylum Mollusca; class Gastropoda; order Trochida; family Trochidae; genus Phorcus; species Phorcus lineatus. The sequence goes on from OV121094.1 coordinate 8,119,326, forward strand.
TAGGTGAAAGTCACACTGCTAAATGCTGGCTGTATTTGATTGTCAGTCCCTGGTGAGATGAAAGTTATGGGGTGATAAAGCGAGAGGGATCGAGGGATGGAGGGAGGGAGAGAGGGGGAGTTGGGAGTTACACTGTATAATGCTTGGGGAGATGTAGATCAGATGTCACTGAGTACATTTCAAAAGTTTTTTGCTTGAAACCACTCTAGATATGATTGAAAAATATTTATTATCTCTTCAGCTCCATATGACCAGATGGCTTATGGCAACTTGTTACATTATCAAGTGATTTTTATTTATGAATATGAAATCTTTTGGTAGGGGTCCATAGTTCAATTTTATACCATTGCCAGATACTATATATAGTTCACCTTTGTACCATTGCCAGATACTAGTTCACCTTTATACCATTGCAAGATACTAGTTTACCTTTATACCATTGCCAGATACTAGTTCAACTTTAACCATTGCCAGATACTAGTTCACCTTTATACCATTGCCAGATACTAGTTCACTTTTATACCATGGCCAGATACTTATTCACCTTTACACAATTGCCAGATACTTATTCACCTTTATACAATTGCCAGATACTAGTTCACCTTAATACCATTTCCAGATACTAGTTCACCTTTATACCATTTATAGATACTAGTTCACCTTTATACCATTGCCAGATACTTATTCACCTTTATACCATTGCAAGATACTAGTTCACCTTTATACCATTGCCAGGTACTAGTTCACCTTTATACCATTTATAGATACTAGTTCACCTTTATACCATTGCCAGATACTAGTTCACCTTTATACCATAGCCAGATACTAGCCCACCATTATACCATTGTCAGATACTAGTTCATCTTTATACCATTGTAAGATACTAGTTCACCTTTATACCATTGCCAGATACTAGCTCACCATTATACCATTGCCAGATACTAGTTCATCTTTATACCATTGTAAGATAATAGTTCACTTTTATACCATTGCCCAATACAAACAGAAATCAGTGAACTTTAAGTATACAATGTGATTAAAAGGGTCATTCCACATGTGTTAACATGACATCCCAACAGGATGAGATTCAAATGCCAATAAAAGAGTTCAAGAAGAGATTCATTATATGATGCATCATCTAAATAAAATATGAACTTGATCTGCTCATTTGATGGTGTAAATGTTACCCAGTGCAACAGGAAGTCCCTGAATCAAAACTGGTGTATAGTTTGTTTGTTGTTACAAGGACAATGGAAGGCTGTTGGGTGATGGACCATGTCCAACTATTGACTGTTTAAGTGATTGTCTGGTTGATGTGTTACTCAGTGCATCGATAACATTAGATACATATACCAAATCTGCTTCATGTAACTTGAATCCTGAAGAGAGAAATCAAATTAAGTTCTGATGTTGACATCTGAAACTTAGATGAAGATATGAAATGTAACTTAAGGTTGATATAGATTAGAAATTTTAGATTTTTTTTAATGATGTAGAGGATATTTGACATTTCTCAATGAAACCATGTATATACCTCATCGAGTGAAGTATAATTCATATCTTAAGGGGTGGCACAACCATGAGTGTAAATATAAAATTTTCGACTTCATAAGATGAGAACTACATGTGATTTGATGAGAAATGTCAAATTTTCTATTTACTATGTTTCCCAAATGTCGTAAATGACCTTATCTCTATGAATGGAGTAGCAAGATTGCTTCGCTATCGCAGCCATCTTATGACATTATTCAATTGTTTCTTGAAAATAAGGATCTTATTTTCACCAATAAATGGCATATTTCACCATTAAACATATGATAAATGCATTTATCATATATTGTCCTTGTTTCATCAAAATTAATGGAACTAGCATCTTTTATTTAATACCTGGCCTCCATGGCGTGTCATAGAATATACAGCATAGCCTTCCTTTACAAGAGAAATCAAGTCTGGTACCAAATCATTTACAAGTTAATTGAAAATACCAATCAAACAGAAGAATGAATAGTATTCTCTTTATTACTCACAAATATATATATTGAGCGTAATTGTCAAAAGAGGGCTGAAACAAGATTTCTGGGAGTTGGCTGCCATTATGACAGTGTTACTGACGTGGTGACGTCACTACTTCAAACTATTGTGACATTATATAACATCTATAACCATATGAGAATAATTTAGAATTGCTTTATAAATATTATAGCTTCAAAGAGAAAGTAATAAATATGATTATCAAGCATTTATTAGTATAATAGCAAAGAAGGTAACAGTTAATTTAGCATTAAAATTAGTTCTAAATATGGTCATGATATTAGCATGTGCCATGTGACCGTAGACACCAACTGAGGACACTTTGAACATTTCACGTCACAGTATTTTGGTAATGGACAGTAAAGAGAGAACTTAATCTTGTCGAGTACCACTAAGTCAGGAAATATAGGAAGTGTGACGCCACAAGATTGAGAACACTTCTAAAAGCAGGAGACGTGACATTCAGTTAAAGAGTTCCATTTTACGCCATTGGAACCATCGGTGTTGTGGCATTGGTGCCTCGGTTCTCATTACAAGAAAGAGTTTGGAACCCTTGTGAACCTAGAACCAATATAACGTGAAACATCAGCTAAGGAGATGGAAAAACGTAAGGGACTTAGGATAAAGGTTGACAAAACCAATTCAATAGACTTAGTGACTATGAGATTTTATTTCTAAAACAATTTTTTGTGGTGGAATGATAAAACCGTTATGCGACAGAAAATAATTATATCTATAATCCATATCATATCAAAACATGAAATACTAAGCTTAAATCATTTAGATATGGATGGAAACAGAACTTAATGTAAGTGAAGAATTTTTTACATTTGACAGCTTAAAAATTTGAAAACCTGAAAACATGTGGAACATGTTATTGGCGCGAGGGCTCTTGTTACATAAAAGTGGTAAAGACCCTGGTGTTTTCTACACTAATGTAGTGTGAAACATTGGCTAAACAACACGTGTGACAAATCATAAGGGAAATAGGATAATGGTGTTGTGAAGGAACTAGGAGCATTTCCTCTTTTTCCCTTTGGTATAAACGTTTACATCACTTCTTTGGTGTTCAAGGTTAGAATTTTAAGAACAGCTACATTATAGTATCGAATTTCAAAGAGTGTTCTTGAAAAATGGATGATGAATAGGGTATACCCTTGAAAGCTTGGCTTGGTATCTTGAATCTATACATTTTAAATGCAAAACATACATCACTGTGAATTTTCTTAGACACATGAAACCCTTATCAGGTGATAAAAGACTGAAGCCAGTTCTTAGATGAAAAATTCAAGGCCCATGGAACCCAATGGGAACCCATGGAAATCCATGATGATATATCTCAACATCATGCGGTCAATGTTTGGTGAAAATGGTTGAGTTCTGAAACGTGGTGTGAAACATTGGCTAAAAGTGTGACTCCTCCTAACCTTACATTATAAGCCAGATATTATAAGTCAGAGACACACTGGTTCCATGGGAACTGATGGGAACTGATGGGAACTCATTGGAACTCATGGGAACTCATGGGAACCCATGGGAACCCATGGGAACCCATGGGAACTCATGGGATCTCTTGGAAACTGATGAGAACCCATGGGAACTCATGGGAACCCATGGCCTACAAGCAATGTCAGTACTAGTTGGTGGGGTTATAAAATAATGCAGTGTCAAACATTAGCAAAACAGTGTGACACATGCTAAACATATAATTACAATAATCTATTATGATGGGCAGCGTGACATGACAATTCAGAGACATTATATCGGGCCAGAGAAACTCATGGGAACCCAAGGTGAAACAACTTCTGTCATTTTTATTTGATTGAGTTCTAACCTTGATGTTAAACAATGGTTAAGTAGCGTAACATATCATAAACATAATTACAATAGGATATTATGATTGGCAACCAGACAATATATTTCAGAGACATCATGGGATGATGGAACTCATGGGAATCCATGGTGATGTGCAACTACTGTCAGTTGATGTTAAATCTCTTGTGAAGGGCAGCGTGACATCTAAGTTCAAACTTAGGGCCGATGGAACCCAAGGGAACCCAAGGCGATACATGACTGTTAGTTCTTGTTTGATGAAGGAAAGTGGTGGAGACTTTGTCAGTTCTAGAACTAATGCAGAATGAAATATTGGTTAAACATAATTACAATAAGATGGTATGAAGGGCAGCCTGACATGATAATCAGAGACTTCATGGGGCCATTGGAACTCATGGGAGCCCATGGTGATGTACAGCCATTGTCAGACCTTGTTTGATGAAAGTGGTGAAGTTCTAGAACTAATGCTGTGTGAAACATATAAGCTGAATATTGTTGCACATCCTAAACATAACTTTAATAATGTAGTATGAAGGATCATTTTAGGCCAAGGAAACTCATGAGAAGCCAAGGTGATCCACACCTGCTGTCAGTTCCTGTTTGATGAAGGAAAGTGGTGGAGACTTTGTCTAATGCATTGGAAATTTTGGTTAAATAGTGTGACACCTCCTGAACATAACTAAAATAATATAGTATGAAGGACTTATGGAGCTCATAAGAACCCATGTTGATATACAACCACTGTCTGTCTTAGTTTGATGAAAATAGTTGAGTTCTAAAACATGGTCCTAAACATTAGTTAAATAGTGTGACACCTCCTGGATATAATTACAATAACATAGTATGAAGGGCAGTCCGACATGATAATTTAGAGACTTCATTTTGGACCTATGGAGCTCATGGGAACCCATGGTGATATACAACCACTTTCCTTCTTAGTTTAATTAAAATAGTGGAATTCTAAAACATGATCTTAAACATTAGTTATATAGTGTGACAACTCCTGGATATAATTACAATAACATAGTATGAAGGGCAGTCCGACATGATAATTTAGAGACTTCATTTTGGACCTATGGAGCTCATGGGAACCCATGGTGATATACAACCACTGTCCGTCTTAGTTTGATTAAAATAGTGGAGTTCTAAAACATGATCTTAAACATTAGTTAAATAGTGTGACAGCTTCTGGATATAATTACAATAACATAGTATGAAGGGCAGTCCGACATGATAATTTAGAGACTTCATTTTGGACCTATGGAGCTCATGGGAACCCATGGTGATATACAACCACTTTCCTTCTTAGTTTAATTAAAATAGTGGAATTCTAAAACATGATCTTAAACATTAGTTATATAGTGTGACAACTCCTGGATATAATTACAATAACATAGTATGAAGGGCAGTCCGACATGATAATTTAGAGACTTCATTTTGGACCTATGGAGCTCATGGGAACCCATGGTGATATACAACCACTGTCCGTCTTAGTTTGATTAAAATAGTGGAGTTCTAAAACATGATCTTAAACATTAGTTAAATAGTGTGACAACTCCTGGATATAATTACAATAACATAGTATGAAGGGCAGTCCGACATGATAATTTAGAGACTTCATTTTGGACCTATGGAGCTCATGGGAACCCATGGTGATATACAACCACTGTCCGTCTTAGTTTGATTAAAATAGTGGAGTTCTAAAACATGATCTTAAACATTAGTTAAATAGTGTGACAGCTTCTGAAGATAAATACAAATTAAGCTAGTAAGATGGCCAGTCACACAATCAAAGCGAGATTCAAATCAACGAAACAGGAGTCTTCCCCTACCTTGACAGTCAGGGTTTGAATTCAATCGAGATAGAACTCCTCTTACCTATCTAAAATTGACCTTGTTTATTTGGTACTATCTCTGAGTCCTTAAAACGAATAAGGCTGTCTAACTTGCCCCCTAGGTATTTGTTTTGTAGACTCTGATTTTTAACTCTAAGATCTTCATCGGCAATCTTTCAGATTGTCCAGCACTTGGAATGGTAGAGTATTGTAGTTATTTTAGAGCCTAGTTAAGCTCATCTTTCCCAAAGATTTTAATTCTGGACTGAAATTGTTATAATATTTTTTATTCAATGAAATCCCAACCTAACCATTTTTTGGAACCAATGGTGTTAGATCTTCTAGTTGGTCCAGCACTAGGATTGGTAAAGTATTGTAGTTATTTCAGCTCTTAGCAAAGTTCAATTCTACTTAAGGTTTGAATACATTGAGTCAATTTTGTGCAATAATACTTGTTATTTAATGAAATCGAAACTTGACCATTTTTTGGAACCAATGGTGATAAGCCTGGTGCCAGCTCTATTGGTATGACAGTGATAGAGACTATGAGATTTGGAACTAATGAGAGGTGAAACATTGACTAAGTAGCATGACAAACCTTGAGGGACAAAGACGAAGGTTAGTGGATGAATTGCTGTAGATCTGGTGAGGTGAGGTGAGGTGAGTTGGTGTTTAACGCCGCTTTCAAGATTATTTCACTTATATCGCGGCTGCTAGTATTATTGCAGGGAGAAAGCCCACAACACAATTGTGGCTATGTATTGCGGTGAAACCTGCGAGCATCGGCTGGAACTAGCGAACCATGGGTGGTACTGCGCTGAATTTCAGTGTAGCATTGCACCCAAACCTGACTGCGTGTAGAACAGTTCTCTACTGCAGACAAAGTTGCTGAGCCCCTGGCGGGATTCGAACCACGGACCTTCTGATCCGAAGCCGAACGCGCTAACCACTGCGCTATCCCGCCCCTTGTAGATCTGGTAACAGTACATTGAGATGAAGATTTTCTTGAATAACTTGTGTTGTGGACCAAACAACTGTATAATTTCAATGATGAATTTTATTATACACAACTTCTGAAGGTACATAAACAAAAGGATTATTTTTTACGTTTTGTTGCTCAAATGATAAAAACTTTATGAGTATGTGAATGATCAAGTTCATGAAATCCATTTTCAGTGCCACACAGGAAATATTTCAGCCATTAGCAGCACGCTGAAATTTTGAAGTTAATAGATGGTAATCATGCAAATGTGTTGTACATTCAGGAACTAATTGAAGGCACACAAATATTTGTCCTTAATTGGAACAAATGAAAACAGCCTTTGAGTGAATATTGCAAAAATATTGTAAAACAAAGTTTTAGAATATTATGGAATTGTATGAATTAAGGTATGCATCAAGGATTTTTTGCTTATATGTGTATGGACAAAATGACACTATGAACCTAATTATGAGTGAGTGAGTGAGTTATTGTTAAGATAAGATAAGATAAGATAAGATAAGACTTTATTATCCCGAAGGAAATTTTGGTTACATCGTAAAAAAAAACAAGCAAACAAGACATTTGATCACAATACAACACAATGTAACGAGTGCTAGGAATCTAAAATAAATAGATAAATAAATAGATAAATGAATACATGTAAGTAGAGACAATAAAGTAATTTAGGCTCAATGTAGTGATAAAATACTAGGTGTTGGTAGTGTGGTGAGGTTTTCATTTTTAAGGTAAAAAGATAAACAATAATTAACAATTGTTAAAAAACTTGACACCGGCTGGGACAAAAGAATGACGGAACCTGTTTAACACCGCTTGGGCAATATTTCAGCCATTAGCGACCAACGTAATTATGAGATCACTCAATTAAAATAAAGACTGAAAAAATATCTGAAAATGTGCAAGCTATTTATCAGTGTTAATTGTGGACCGATCATGATGATGATGATGCTTATGATGACAGATCTAATATTGAATATCACAAACTTCTAGAATGAACTGTGGAAAGGTAGATACATATAGATTGGTTTCTTGAATGAGTTTATCCAAGGTGACTTTATCACTTTACCAAATAAATGACGCGTTTAATATTCCTTTCGATTATCACCTTACATACATCTGATATGTCTCTTAAAGAGTACACACTTTCAACACTTACCTTAGGCTATCAATTCTTGATTTGCATCTCAAAAGTAGGAAAGAAGTTAAGAAATTAAAATTTTCATGTATTCTGTTCAACTTAAGATTGCAAATACACTAACTGTTGGTATTTCAGAAATAGCATCAACAATCTGAAGTTTATGATATTATCTCAGTAAGAGATATTTGAAACTGGAAAATTACATTACAATATGAACAAAGCATTGGAGCAAAATCAAAATCAATGAAACTTCAAAAGCCAAGATCAGTCAAATAAATTTTTAAGACTCTTATTGCCAAATCAACAGACCTTTACGTCTACATTGTATATCACTTCATTGGGTTATATATATACAAATACAAATAACACTGAAGAGATAAACTATAGAGTTCAGCCAGACATTATAATTGTTCAATTATGCATGTCTTTGAAAAGTGAGTCTCTGAAATAGGTGACTTTAAATTTTGAGCATAATGAAAATTATGAATTAAATATTTTTACACACAATTCAATCTGACCAAATAGAGATAAGTGAATTGTTAAGATATCTCATAACCATAAAAAATCCAAGAAAAAACTCAACTTTGACATTTGAATAGAACACCAAATAAGAAATTTGGAATCATTTTCTAGACTTCTATTAAATTTCACATTCCACTGACTCCACACTTGACAATAGATATTATCTTTTGAAGGTTATACATGCTGAACAAGATGAAAATCTAAAAAAAATTTTTTTCCAATGATGGATTAATGCCTTTTCAAAAATATTTCTATTTCCAAGGATAATAAAACACCACAAAGGCATCACTTACAAACAGTCAATCTAATACAAAACAAAGACCACTACGCTTTTCTTTTAATAAGTTTTGGAATAGCACAGTCGTTTACATGTTCAAAGTCCCAGGTTTTGAATCCCGGCCGCCAGGGGCTTAATAATTAGCAACTTTGTCAGTAAGGTTTGGTTGCAATGTTACACAGAATTTCAGCATAATTCCACCCATAGTTCGTTGGTTCTAGCTGATACTTGCAGGTTTCACCACAATGCATAGTCACAATGGTGTTGCGGGCTTTCTACCTCGAATAAAACTAGTTGATCCAACCTTATTAATCAAGACATTTTTATCATTCTTAGATTGTTGTAAAACTATATGTGCATCAAATATTCTAATATTGTTAATATTAGGCGTTAAAAGACTTGCAAAAGTAAAGTTCTTGTACTTTTTTGGAACAGAACTATTGAAGGAACCAATTGAATATTCAAACAACTTTACCATTCCAAAGATAAGACCGTCACAAATATCTGGAACCAACTAAGAACTTTTGCTCTACTACATCAAAAGCAACAATCTTCTATACAAATTTTAACTCCTTCTATAAAATACGTAAATTTTATTAAAGCAACATATATATAACAATTTTATATTCTTAAAACTTTATACTATTCTTCCCACTTTTCGTCTTAGAAAGGATTCTTAGCTGAATGTTGTTGAAAATTTAGACTCATCAAATAGGCGAGGAAACTACAAATGCATTACAACAAACATTAACTATCATTCTGTATCTCCGCTAAACAATTTTATCAACACTTATCAAACATTGATCGTATCTGTTTCCTTTCAGGGAGTATATGATTCTTCCCTCAAAACTTTTTAGACTAAGCACTAACAAAAAGATAAAGAAACTACAAATACATAACAACAAACATAAATTATCCTTAGATACCTCAGCTAAACAATTGACATCAACACTTATCAAACATTGATCGTATCCGTTTCCTTTCAGGGAGTATATGATTCTTCCCTCAAAACATTTTAGACTAAGCACTAACAAAAAGATAAAGAAACTACAAATACATAACAACAAACATAAAATATCCTTAGATACCTCAGCTAAACAATTTACATCATCACTTATCAAACATTGATCGTATCTGTTTCCTTTCAGGGAGTATATGATTCTCCCCTCAAAAAGCGCTATCAACAAGACATGGAAACTACAAATACATTACAACAAACATTAAATATCCTTAGATATCTCAGCTAAACAATTTTAATCAACACATACAGAACATCAAGTCGACTCCCTCTGAGGAAGTATATGCAAACGATTCCTCCCTCAAAACTATCCTCGATTACTCTTCACATGAGATAGTGTAGCTAATTATACTATAATCGAGATGTTTCCGCAGACGATTAAATGGTTATACCCATCAGTTAACCGTCCTCTGAGACTGTTTACGCTGAAAGCTAGCATGACTGACTCAATTACCAGAGCGCTCCATCTTAAAGATTCTTTGATATTTCTGAAAGCCTCTCTTTCAGATGGAATATATGTTCATTGATGTTTGAGTTGTCGCATCAAAGCGGGAAACAATGTCAGCACTGCTAGTGAACCTGAATACAGGGTAAATGTCCTAGCGGCGAGTTGAATACCATGTTTTATCTAGAAAATTTGAAAACATTGACTTGAATTCATGTCACAATGTTGACTATTAATTAATTGAATTCAGATTAAATATTTTAATATCCTTTTATGTATGCATTAAGATATTCTAATATTATGATATTCTTCTGTTTTGGGAAGGAGTTGAAAATAATGAGTTTTTTTCAGGATTTATAGAAGTGTAACTTCTTGAAAACTCTTTGCCCTAAATATGGATGTTTATGCTTTACTTAGATAAAAGTTGAAAACAATGTGTAATTTGAAAAAAAAAATTAGATTTGCAAGGAGTTGAAAATGAATTTGAATTCACAGCAGAATTTTGTGTTAAATCATGATTCGAGTTTTCGACAGTTCTAGCAAAAAAGGACATAAAATAATTTGAAAAATAATAACACAACCAAGCGGCATTCATTTGCACATAAAAGATTAACCAATAATCAATATGTGTTACCACAGATGCACAAAGATGGATTCAAAATCAAATTGAAAAATATTTGACAAATGTCAATACTGTAATCCCTAACCCAGAGGAATACATTTGTTAGAGGCAAACTAATGGAGCTTGCACATTTTTTAACCACCTCTATGTCAAGAGATGGATCATTAAGTTAAAATTATTGAAACTGAGCAAACAAACTAAAGGACCTCGTACATTTTTAACCACCTCAATATCAACACAGTAGATCATTAAAAAGAATTTAAAATTAAACAGAAATAAAATATTTCATGATATATACCACATTTCGAGGGTAATAAAGCAATGCTCACATCATACCGTTCCTTTAATCCAAGAAATATTTATGGGTGCATGGCAGGCCAAGAGTTAATTAAAGAACATGACTTCGAAGTTAATTACATTTGCACAGCAAGACGTTGATCGCTACACAATCTCATTGATTTCATCCGACCCAAATAAATTATTGGATTTTTTCAGATGTCTTTCAAGGTGCACATGTTATAAAGAACAAGGTTACCGATACTTTCGTTCGGAAAATTTCTAATGATATTTACTTTTCAGCTTTTGATCCTTTCGAGCTAGCTATTCACTTTTGGGTAATATTGAGTTGACCATGTTTGGGGGGAGAGTAAGAGTTAACAAAATTTGCACGTGCAAGGTAATGAATGGTAGGTTGCAAGAGTGGCACACAAAAATCTCAAGTCTTGCGTGGGATTTTTCGGATCGTGGGATAAATCCCGCAAATAATCTGCCAAGATGACAAAGAGAAGGCTCAGGGCGACAATATTGTCAGAAGACTTATTTCCAGAGACATGATGTTGTCAGTCCGTCACTAACGTGCAAAAATGATTTACGAATTTTCTATTTTGATGCATCTTATTTCCGTCAAGAAAGTTCAATAATTTGTTTTTTGTGAATCTATTCAAAAGTTTATAACAGTATTAAAAGTTTCTTGTTCAGAATAATGAATTGTGATTAAATGTTCAAATGCTTAGTGCCAATGCAAATTTGTGGTTTGGATGCATTGCCCTCTTCAACTAAAATTGCAATTCTCATAGGATCACTCATTGGAGTATTGAGATCTGTTGCAGTAGCCTAGAGAGCAGGCACAGAAATGCCGGAAGGCTTAAATTAGCCCGTCATTGGGGCTGGCACCACTTATACCATGTGGGGGCAGTTTGTTTCTACATTAACTACCCCCTATAATTACAAAGTAGACAATATTAATTTACTTAAATAAAATTGTTAAAGACAGTAAATCAATGATCAGATATTCATTTTGAAACATGATGAATAAAGAAAAGAACAAAAAGGATTTAAAATCTTATTCGTTACGGAAAAAAATCTAAATTGAAATTAATACATTAAATCTTTCGTATACTTATTCTTCAAATCTCTCTTCAAGGACATTTCAAGCTGTCAAAATCTTTTGATACAATTCTACCCATTTTTACATTTTTGAAATGAAGATGCCACAGAAACCTTTTCAACCGTTCTCTAAAACAGACATTTCCATTATATCAAAGGGTGATCAAAGCAGATTGGGGACAGAGTTAAACCTGTCACAGACAGATTCCACCGTCCATATTGGATTTTCATGCCGCTTTTATGTTGTCCTCGGTACATCAGATCCTGTTTCAAACTATATATGATCAGAGCTGTTTATTTCCTTCATATTTTCAATGCATCTTCATCTTTCATATTTCAAAAGAGGAAATGGTTCTCATTGGAATATACTGCCAGACCGATTCCATTCCATGATGACATTACTTGGCATTAAAGTGCTTATTCATATCATATGTTATTCATCAACTGGGATGAAAATCGGCACTGTGACACATAAGGGTGACATTAAATGATATTTTCAAGTCAAAGATTATGTTATTATAATGACATATTCCCTGTTCGTGATTCTATAGATATCATTCTCGAATAAAAATTCAAATTTTCAAAAATGATTTCTTCATTTTAAAAATATGTTTCAACGGAGTGGTTAATATACCTCTAAATCTTGAACAGAAAAAAAGGTATGTGAATTATATATCCATTTAAGTCAAAAGTTTACAAAATATGCAAAATTATTCTATGATAATGTTACTGATCTATGCCAGAAGAAATGAAGTGAATAAATAACGAGATTCAAAGTTTAAAATTTTAGTGATCTAAATCTTACAAAGAAATGAATGAAACTTTCAAAAGTATAATTGAATATATTTATCATACCAAGGTCAAGTGAGTGGCAAAACAAGGTGATTTCTGAAGACCTCATTAAAGGGATAAAAAAGGGGATTAGATCGGTAAAATGACCTAAAAAAAAAATAAATAGATGTTTTAAATTGCAAGCGAGACAAATATTTTTTAATAAAATCATGGGTTTTTAAATGAACCATTCACGATCCGTTAAGCTATGCAAATCCGTTACTCTACCTTAAATGAATAAAAGGTGTTCACATAAAAATGGCCGCCAGTGGTTTTTGCTTGATACATGATCATCTCTTCTACAACAATGGGTTATGGGGTTGAGTAATGGGATGTTTTGGCCCTCTGAAGATGCTAATTATGGAAATTTATATAATTAATTAACATTGGTTAAAAATGCTACTCTCCCCTTAAAATAGAAATCTTAAATTAAAGAAAGAATCTCATAATGTGTAAAGATGTTATCAAATGTAACATAATTCTGTAAGTACAGAAACTTTCTTATAAATCTTGGTTAGGATATGTTCAAGAACAGTTAAAGAATTGTTCATGTAGTTCATGTTCAAGAGTTCTTGAAGAAAGTATATATGTTTATATTTTAATCATAGAATCAGGGTATGTTTTTGGGTCAAATATGTCAAACATCTTCAATGGTATATCAAGAGGTATAGTGGTTGTTAAAGGATTTATATAATCTTATCAGTTCACAATGGGGACGATAAACAGGTTAAAGTCGTAATTTATGCTTGAAAACTAGACAATGGTATGCAGCAATGAGTTAAACTGAATTTTGGAATCTCATTTACAGCAGATATCAGGACAAATTCATATTTATAGGTTGGAGTAGGTCGTTTAATGTGCAAAAACATAAATGATACACAGAATTTCAACTTCTTACCATTTATATGGCCATTTTTTTTTTATCATTGAATACAAGAATAATGTTAATGCCGTATCAAGGCTCTTAAAACTCATAATGCTAAAGAATGGCTTTACTTCAATTGTTTTATTTTACCGACTGTGCACCTCTTTTATCTTGTTGTAAAACCTAAATCAACAAAAATGTTAACCTCAGTCACATTTTTCAAATGAATTATGTTATAATAATGTACTAATAACATAATTGTATAAACGGAAATGTCCCCTTGAATTTTGGTTCCACAAAAAAATGCATTGTCCTTTTAACTTAACATTATCAGCTTAGCCCTGGGTGATATCATTATAATTGCTGCATGTTGATATTCCCTCCGGAATATGATATCAATTATCCATAAAATCTGTATAGGTGTCTTTAAACAGTTGAAATACTATCAACTGCACATGTGCATTTAGCTACCTCTATAGGAATGGTAAATCTGAGATTCCTGGAAATAACAGACACTAGCCTAAGGTGCCTATTTCACTAATAAAATTATAGAAATTTATTTCTATGACACAAGTGTCTAGCCATTGTCAATATTTAATTACCCTCTAGGGAGTTATAAATGAGATATTAACTAATATCTGGAAATGATCAATATTTTTCTCCTGTCAAATGAACTAAAAAGCCCTTGAGGTCCTTATATTAGGCTTTTGATGTGTAAAATTAATTTTGTTTAAGGGTAGGTTTAGCCGTCATTGACATTTTGTTATATATATGGTTTGAATATTCCTGGGAAAATAACATCAACCAATTTTTCTATTTTACTAATTTTAATCACTTGAATTATCTGAAAGAATGAGATGAGATTTCACAATTGAATAAATTAAAAATGGACAATGACATACATACTGCATGGTTAAGTGCCTTGATAATACTTTATTGATAGACTGAGAAAAAAATTTCATCATGTATGGTTTTGAAAATAATGGGTTGTTTTTATCATTTTCCATTTAAATGGAAATTCAAGCTTAATAAATCAAGTTTATTAAAGTAACAAGTTCATTATTGAGAACAAAGACAACTTTTTGGTTAATATGTTTACTAATTCTTTATCAGTTTGATAAAAGTAAGTATAATGATGACAAAGGGGTAAGAGTTTACTCTGAAACCATGGTACATTTAAAGAAATTATACCCTCCAAGTAATTCTTTTGATAAGCTTGAATTATGTTGCATCCCTGCATCAATAAATGCTTTTCAAAGGCATAAGTCCATATTCACCAGTACATTCCTTGTGGTAATTGAAACTTTTTGATATCCCTTCATAACTCCAGCTTATCTAATAATAAAGCTTACATCATACTCTCCTCTTCAATAATTCCATGTTATGCTGTGTAATTTCAGAAAAATTATCATCATGAATAGCGAAAGCACATGTCTGTGGACACGAAAAAACTTATCCATGATCACATGCAACTTGAGTACGCATGTGTACATACACTTATATGCAAAGGAAAATATTTGTACAGGCAAGCCAATGACAAACCATGATTAATGGAACACATGATGGGGTAGTGTTTCCATCTTGCACAGAGAAAAAACAAGAATATGTTGTGTATCATCCGTACACTTGATTACCTTGCACCTAACCGGCCTCATAACTCTGTCTGCATCAAATAGGAAATGTTGGCCTGGGGAATTAGCACATTTGTCAATGATTTTTTTGTTCAACATTCTGTGGTTGACTAAACAAACCTGCAGACATGCTGTTGCTGTCAGTTTTAAGAGTTCTTCCCATTTGACCAATGGCGCTTTGTTTGATTTGCAATAAAGAATTATATTACAGTGTATAAGGCGAGTTTTTTATACCAAAAATTGAATATATTCTTATTTATCACTTAAACAACATTGGTTGGTTAGTTTAACAAATGTTGTTTAGAATAATAATCATAATAATGGATCACTTTCATATAGCGCCATATCCCCACTTTATAAACTCAAAGAGCTCCATATACTCCTATACAATGGTCTAACAGAAGATCACAGAGTTGTAGCTAGAAGGTCTCCACCAACACAGCAGGTACCCATTTCTTGCTCGTTTAACAGAGGTATATTTTGAACTATATGTCTCTTACCGAAGTTGACACGTGTCTCTTGTCTCAGTATAGGGAGACTCGATCACCTTTATGTTTATCAAGCAATGACACTTATAACCCACCCATTTGCTGAGCCATGGCCAAAGTTGCTGAACTTATTGATAGCAGTCATCTGAGCTATGCACAGGACCTAGTGCCTTTCATCCATAAAGTTGTTTTCATAGATTGCCACAGAAAGAAAAAAGTTCATACGGAGGCATATCGCAGAGACAAAGTTGGTTAAATTTCATGTTAATAATATGTTTCTGAAAATGCTTTGGGCCAACAAAATTATTTTCATTGAAGCCGGTTACCTGGTACGTTTATATTTCAATTACTGAAAATAATTTATCCTGATCATAAGTAAATAAGTAAATTTGTGGCGAGGAAACCTCCGATCAAGGAGAGTGTTTAGTTGAAATGCCAATAGAAACAATTAATTCCAATCTTATGATGGAAGAAGACTACAACACAATGGCCATGTATGCATTGACATTTCGAATGACTGCAATTGACATGATATTGAGGTCAAGATTTCTCTTTTCAGACAATACTTTATAACAACTATATATAAAGTAAAAGATTTCATATCTTCATTTACATTTCCATTCTTCTTGCGCATACATGTTTCTAACATTGATCTTTTTATGACACTTTCTCTCCAGATATTGCCAAAGAAAACTTTATTTATTCTAAATCATAACCACTTGAGGTTGTTATTATCCTCAAAAATAATTGACAAGATGAGAAAAGAGCAAGCAACATTCACAAAGATTTTCCTACCTCGGGTTCAATAATTATTTCTAGACGCAGTTGAATCAACAAAATAACCCAAGGGTCAAAACAACCTTAACGGTCTCGAAGAGATTTCTATAAGCTTACGTTGTTTAGCTTGAATCACTGTGATGCAATTAAGAGCAAACTTTCCCCATTGACCCTGCTGGAGTGTTTTGTTACTGGAATTCAATTAGATATCGGCCGAGGTGGAGCATGGAACCCTCCCGGGGAGCATTTTCAGACTGACAAGGATGATAGACAGTTCCCCAAACAGAAAAACTCTTCACTTAGTGGCCGCATACTCCCCAGGGGGTTGAGTCATTTAAAGTAAACCAACTGACATGTCTGTATTAACCCTTGATGTGTGGTAATAATGATCAAACTACCCCTAACATGTGTGTACAAGATGATAGACATTTTCCCAAAAAGAAAAACTCTTCACTTAGTGGCCGCATACTCCCCAGGGGTTGAGTCATTTAAAGTAAACCAACTGACATGTCTGTATTAACCCTTGATGTGTGGTAATTGTGATCAAACGACCCCTATCATGTGTGTACAAGATGATAGACAGTTCCCCAAAAAGAAAAACCTCTTCACTTAGTGGCCGCATACTCCCCAGGGGGTTGAGTCATTTAAAGTAAACCAACTGACATGTCTTTATTAACCCTTGATGTGTGGTAATTGTGATCAAATGACCCCTAACATGCTTGTACAAGATGATAACAGTTGTTCATGAATATACAACAAGTTGATCACGGTTGTTCATGAGAGTGTTAGAACAAAATTATATAGATTTCCTGTAGATGATAACTCTTTATTGTCCTTCTTAAAATGTAAATTGGAAATTCTGTTTGTGTCTGTTGCACCAGGTAGCCACAGTATAGCGCCAGTTTAAAAGCGCTGTTCTATTCTTATTTTGATGAGCACCAAGCAAGGATCAACATCTACCATCTTTTAATGTCTTATGTTATGATGGGTTGGAATCAAACCCAGACCACTCTGGTGACTTTTCTATAGCATCCCTACCTTCAAGACCCTTAGCACTTAGCCTACAAGGAGAATACATGTTTGTGATAATGAGCACAATACAGCAAGTTCATCATTCAGTTTGAGAGGTTTCCGTAAATATAATATGTACCCCGGGGTATGCATGACTTTTATTTGAGAAAATTGAAGAAATAAATCTTCAAAAACATGCTGCTGCCCCATTAGAGTCATGTGATAAAGTGCTCTGAAAACTTTCATTGTGTACTATTGTCTGTGGCCATTACAGGCCTATAAAACATGTCTATATCTGTTTGTTTGATCTTGAAGGGTTTGAGTCATTAAGAACTAATATACTGTAATATCTATTATTGTGGCAGGACACAACCTGATTTGGGCTACCTGTAGCTCCAGTTGATCGAGTTCATTGGAATAAGGCGCGGGATAGCGCAGTGGTTAGCGCGTTCAACTTCCGATGAAGAGGTCAGTGGTTTGAATTCCGCCAGGGGCTCGGCAACTTCGTCTGCAGTAGAGAACTGTTCTACACGCAGTCAGCATACATGTCAACCCCTACGGTTTACCCGTATTTACTACGGTTTTTGTTAAATTAAAAGTGGTATGGGCATAGTGGTATTTTGCTATGGATTTTCCTAAAATATTACCTCAAAATATTTTGTTTAATTATCTTTAACAAAAGTCGTAAATAAACACAAGAATTCGGGGAAGTCGAGATCGCCATTGTTTACACTCGGAATATCTCGATATGAACTTCCGGCAGTACCAACGAGCCTTTCCGAATGTTGAGCATGCGCAGAAGTGATTTTCCGGCTCACCGAAACTAGCGGGAATTTCAGGAAACACAATGGTCAAATTAGGTCAGGTTCAACAGGTCAACATGTCGGCACCTCCGAAGAAAAAATTCAAAGGATCTAAAGCAGCTGGAGGTCGTTTTCTTCCTGAATGCACAGAAATGTTTAATGGCAGTATTGTCGCTTCGAAAATTGGTGCTGAATATGTGAACTGCATTCTTTGCTGTCGAGATGTTAAAGTGATTGCCACGATGTGAGGGAACACGTGAAATCTCAAATGCATGTGAAAAATGCAAATCTGAAGAAACAACAACTACCAATCAGATTCTTCACAAAAAAACAAATGTAACTAAGTAAGTTATTACAGTAAGTAAATAATTTGACTGTAAAATGATTATTACATTCTATGACAATTTTGGGAAATGTCTTCAACTTCTCAATAATGACTTCATGTATAATGAATTATATTTCTATCTGGGTGAAAACTTTATATTAGATTAGTAACATATGTAAGAAAAATTTATTTATAAAACTTTATTAATTTAATTTAATAAAATTTGAATGTATGGTAATGACGTATGGAAATGAGAAATATATGAACATTTATGTAAATATGTCTGTGTAAATTCAGTTATGTATTACAATTATAATATGTTGTAGAATAGAAAAATCTACCTGACCCTGTGATATTTATGTCATTGTTGACATTCAATTTTGTTTAAATGAAATCAAAGTGTCTGTTTTGATGTAGAGAAAAAGACAAGTTCAAATTAAGGTAAGATCTAACCATTTTTATTTTGCATGAAATATTACTAAGTATTTAGTATGGAAATTATGGATTATGCAACAAGGGAGTACAGATTTGAGCAATTAGGGGTTGACATGTATGGCAGTCAGGTTTGGGTGCAATGCTACACTGAGTTTCAGCGTAGTACCACCCATGGTTCGCTAGTTCCAGCCGATGCTCGCAGGTTTCACTGCAATACATAGCCACAATGGTGTTGCGGGCATTCTCCCTGCAATAATACTAGCAGCCGCAATATAAGTGA
This sequence comes from Phorcus lineatus, assembly GCA_921293015.1. Classification (NCBI taxonomy): domain Eukaryota; kingdom Metazoa; phylum Mollusca; class Gastropoda; order Trochida; family Trochidae; genus Phorcus; species Phorcus lineatus. The sequence goes on from OV121094.1 coordinate 8,138,879, forward strand.
AATAATCTTGAAAGCAGCATTAAACACCAACTCACTAACTCACTCATCAGAATAAATGTCATTTCCAAGCTCTCAAGTAATTTTTAAAAAATATATGTGTAAATCAACATTTGATATTTGGACATCAGAAAACATTTATGCATCATCATTTGTAGAAGACAGCGATGTTACTTTTAGGCTGGTGATATCATTAACATAAAAAAATTGCTATCACTTAATTGGATACTACTAACACAACCTTTTTAAAAGCTTTGAGTTTGAATTTCAAAGTATTCATTCGATATTTCTAAATCGCATATTCAAATTCTAATAAATGAAATAAGACAAAAATTCAAAAGGTTCAACATTTCCCAAAGAAGCAAATTATATGCAAACATGAATAAAATAATCCCAACAACACAATATTCACTTCTATATTATAAAGGGGTTTCATATTTCATACATGCTTTCCCGTATTTCACATCGTATGTCATTCCATATTCAACAAGATGTGTTTACAGGGCGACAGGAAAACTAGTTATCTCCCCTTATGAGATCACAGTATACCCAATAGTAGGCAGTAACAGTCTGATAATGTCATGACGGTAAGCAACACCGCCTACAGGGACGTCATGATGGTCATGCATCATGACGGACGAGAGGGAAGATCAGGGAGAGTGGGGCTATTGCATTCTGGGTAAATAATGACTCAACTAATCTGGATTGCATGTATGTGAAATAACGTATGTCCGCCAGTCTGTAACCTGGTTACTTATGGGCAGGGCTGGTAAGTTTCGGAGATTTGTTGAAAATCTTGAGAAAAATTTTGGATTTGTGTCATATACACATGTAGTTAGTCACTTAGAAATAGCAGAACTTTTGTAGGTACATATTTCGGGAATTAGCACCTCATGATTTTTTAAAAAATGTTACCCCATATTTCCAAAAGTATACTGGTAAGTTTTATACACTGATTCTAGGTAAGTAATGACCTGGCTAATCTTGAAAGGAACATCTTTTGCTTTTCAAAAAAGAATGGTTTTTTTCAATTAAGTGATGTAGGATAGGATTTAGTGTTATTTCTAAGAGGACATCTACATATAACAATAAATAAACGTAAAAAATAATGGTCTGAAACATCATTTTGGCTAAAAGCATATTGTGCCGAAACCTACAAATATCTGTAAAATTAGGGTTCTATTTGGCATTGAATTTATAATAGCAATAAAGGCAAACAAACTTGAATACAGTTTTCCAAATAGGTGGATTTAAAGGACGTAGCCTAATCATAGAATGTACTCATATCACTGGTAAGGCTATGCTTTGATTCCCAACCATGTCATACAAAAAAGGTATTCAAAGATGGGATTAGTTGTTTTAGATGTATAGATGTGGTAAATGTTTGAAAACACTGTTTGAGAACCTGTAGGAGTTCCACAGTAATCCTCCAAAATGAACCCAGGCGGAAATCTGCGGACAAATTGTGTCAATCTTGATATTGCAGATTCGCATTTCAACTGCTGCTATTGGTTGACTATTTTCAGTACTTAGGTCATAGGTCATAGGTCATATAGGTCACAGCGCATAAGTTTGAGTGGGGTTATATCCCAGGGTATATAAGTGGAGCATGAGCGTATAAGTTTTACTCTTTGTTGACGGCAAAAAAGCTTAGATTATAAAGCTGACCTTTGTACATGCTTTCAAAAATTCTAAATTTATTAAAAAAGGAAAAAGTCAATGGAAAAATTCCTAAAACAATTCTGGTGTGTATAAACACATGTATATAGGGGGACAAAGAACTTCCAATAAATAATGTGTGTCACTTCAGTGATCAGCAAATATTCAATAACATCAGTACAAAATGTAAATTGTCATTTAATGCCAAAACAAACAATCTAATTGCACAAACTCATTGACACCCAAATCAGGGTTTGACACAGTTGAACAAAATCAATCAGTTTCTCTATAAAGGAAAGGATTAAGCACACAATTCACATTTCAGTTTTTACATCGGAAATCAATTATTTTACAAATTGCTTTTCAGAACAAATTTTCTACAGCTCACTACACCATGTTTGGAATCCCTTACATACAGATCAGATGAATGCAAATAGCTAGTATTCATGGGCTACTGATTTCACATGATTGTAAAACATTTCACTCAAAGAGAAATGTACATACAAACAGTATAAAATTTACACCAAAAACCCCCAAAAATTAGTAAAATTTAAACCTATACAAAATATTATTACACAAAAAGAGAGATTAACTGATAGAAATTAATTTTGTTAATTGCATTGGATATCCAAGGTGAGGTAAGGTGAAATGGGGTTTCACGCCGCTTTCAAGAGTATTTCACTTATATCACGGCTGCTGGTATTTATGCAGGGAGAAAGCCCGCAACACCATTGTGGCTATGCATTGCAGTGAAACCTGCGATAGCAAACCATGTGTGGTATTACACTGAAATTCAGTGTAACATTGCACCCAAACCTTACTGCGTGTAGAACGGTTCTCTATTGCGGACAAAGTTGCCGAGCTCCTGCAGGAGGCTATCCAAATAACTGACAATAGAGACTTAGACTTTGCATAGTAATGGTGCCTTATTCTTAGGCTGCTGGTTTGGATTCTGCCTCAGATTTGTCTTTCAAAAAGTACAAGATTTTCTAACTTTCAATAGTTTGATCCCAAATACAACAATTTTATCTTTGTTTTTTGATATATGTTTTCTGTATATCTAATGTTTAGAGATAGTTTGAATTTTGAAAAAGAACTGCGGAAAATAAGGCTGTGAATCAGCAATTTGATTAAATCTCATGTTATAAAGATAGTAAAAAAATCATGATTGATACATATTGAATACTAAAGGATTTCAATCGAAATACAAATTGTCATGTGTCACTTTTACTCAATGCAGCAAATGTCAACGACTTTGAGATGTTTGAGATTTGATTAACATTTTTAGAATTAAATGATTGATGTGCCTGAAAGGCATTTAAAATAAAATCTGATGCGTGTCATTAACTTGTCTTAATCCGAGATTGACTAAATCATAACGCATTGATGGTTTTTATATTTTTCAAAATTTCAAATTGCTGATATTTGCATGTCACCCTTTGAAAACATGGTCGAACAGAAATTATACCAAATGTGAATGTTGAAAATTTCAAACTCAATGACAAATACGAGTCATTTGAAACTGATTTTGACAAACATTAACAGAAATTAACTTCAAATGTAAATGTTGAAAATTTCAAACACGCTGACAAATACCTTCATCATTTGATCACGTGACAGTCATCAACCAAAATCATATCAAATGTGAATGTTGAAAATTTCAATTTCACTGACACATACTGTCATCATTTGAAAATATGAAAATCATGAACCGAAAGCATATCAAATATGAAAGTTAGATATTTCAAACTCGCTGACAAATGCATGTCATTCTCAAATATGTTGACAAGCAGTGACAGAAATTAATTTCAAATGTTATGAGTTTATGACTCAATGTCACTGAAATGAATAGAGATTTCATATCGGTTTAATGCACACCAAACAAGAAATCGAAAGTGGCTATTTTAACAATTTTTCCGAATCTTGCATGTCAGATTTGTCAGCCTCTTTGACCGAATCCCAAGAGAAGGAGGTCGGGGAATTCTTCAATCAATTTCTCAACTTCGTAAAGTATTTCTGATAACGCCACTTGTTTCTTTACAGAGAAAAACTTTGAAGAAAAAGGTTATTCATCACATCTAATAAGATTTATCTACTTGGCTATAAATCTTTTAAGGGACATTGTATGAGAGATTTACGTTCTTATTTGTTGAAATAGGCTTGAAATTGTATACTGATTTGTTAGATTTATCATAACATATTGTATTAAATCTGTAAGAAGTGTTTCTAATCTATGAATAAATACTTACAATAATCATATGGAGAAACACAATAGATATTTATTGAAGTCATCAATGAAATAAATCCTCATTTATTTTTATCGTGATAAATCTTCAGTTGACATATAACATAATAAAAATAACATCTGACACGACATGATGTAACGTAACGGAATGTTACATATCATAACTGTAAGTTATTGTATTTAATAAAACGTAACATATAATAACCCTAACAAAACATATCGTTAGGTAGCCGCACATTGCGTAACATAGCACAATGTAATTTAAGGTAACTGAACATTGATTCAAATCATTTCTTATCATAAAATAACATAACAGCTTTGCCCTGAAGGAAGTGATACTGTAAGCTCTTCTTGCTGTGTACAATGTTACAGAGGCCCAAATGTACAGCTTGTGCAATGCATGTGCCTGAACTGTCTTGCCTGGGGACACAATACATCAAAGACCAATGCCATAGTCCCCAGTTTTGGTGCTCTATTGGGATTTGAACCCGGACCTAAGACATGAGGAGCTGATCGAGCCAGCATGCTTGCAATTTCAAACCAAGGTCCGGATATTTCGATGAAGTTATGAAAATTCTACCCACATTAACAATGTTTAAGCTTTCATGATAACTGATTCATTAAACATCATATAAACTGCATCCCTGCATATCTTTCAAGAGAAATCATTAAGCTGCGGGCAAAGGGTTAAATTAATCTATCGACAATTGCCGGCAAGGACAACATTGATTTTAATCTTGCAAAGAAATCTTGTAACATTCTGACAAAATCTCCACAGACAATGTGTTTGTAAGTCTAATTTATCTCCTGGAAGATGAATATTTAACTGAAACTCAAAACCATTCATAAATATTCCATTATTAGGTAAGTGTCAGAATGTACCAAATACCGCCCGACAACAGCCATTAGGCGCCAGTATGGCGTTACACCTGGAAGGATTCCTGTAAACCGATTCCATAGAATTTACATCACCGGGAGTTATGGCATAAATCACGTTGAGGATCCATGTTTCTATAACGTCACCATGGTCTACGGTTCCACCGTGCCAAAACATTTCCAGAGAGTTAACATTTTTATCTCCCATTACAAACCATTTATCAATCATTTCCTCTAATGGTGTTGTTCCAAAGAGATCGTTGGTCTGTGTAATGGAGTTTTCTTTATCTCATATTCAAATGTTAATGGTGATGGTTTTGGTATAAATACATTCAAAATAATATTCTATATATAATATGCCTCAATCAAATTGTTAATATTTGAATTATGCATCTTTGACGTTCATGAATTCATAGCCTTAGAATTAAAACCTCAAATTCAAACATTCATATGCTGAATAAACCATCCTAAAATCCTGGATACCTTCAGAAATAAAGTGGTGAGATGGCCAGATACAGAAGTAAAATTAAATATTTTTAGTGGTATTTTTATGTGTCAGAGTTACCTCCCTCAAAGGAAAGTGTGCATTCAAAGAGTATAAAACTCAGCAAGGAGAAGACCATCCAACTTAATTGATACCAGACCTTTTAACCAAACTGAGTGATGCCTCTAAGAAAGTTATCTGGGATGCACAGGCCTATCAAATCAATCCAATATTTGCTGTCCATTACAACAATAGTTAACTGTATGTGGACCCAGAACGTCTAAAATTATTTACTTCTTCAATCAGTCCTGAGAGGTCTTATTGTTGTGTTGTGTTGTGTGGTTCGACAAGAGACACGCTATTGTTGTGTCTGATTTACTAAGAGACATCTTTTATAATGTCTCTGATTCAAGGGGTTGTAAGTCTGGAGCCACAGACAATTTCAATGATTTCGGGAACCACTTTTAGGATCGAGGCATTGCTGAATCTCCAGGTTTCAAAGCAACCATTTCATAGTCCAAAGACATTGGCCAGACTGTTTCTGATTGGCTGGTTTAATGGTCTACTCTGTCTTTGAGAGACGGTTCCTGGAAGTAAGGTTTTTATATCCTTTAAGGGAAAGATGATGATAATTGGTGCTGGCAGCCACGATAAGAGTATGTCTTGAGGCGTTCACATAGCGTTTACAGACTTTGTCTTGGAACAATCAAATTGGACAGACATAATGGACAAACAACTTCATTCTGTTTCACAATCCTTTGATCGTCGGCTAGAAATAATAGAATTATCACTCATGCAGGTTGGCAGAAATTTGTCGTCAATAAAAGGGTTTCTTATCAAAATGATTCATAAATGTTTTTCTCTTACAATTGATGGCTCCAGTAATCTTTTTATTGCTTTCTGGTAAAGTTTTTTCTCCTGCCGACAAATCCATTACTTCTGAGGTTGAGACGAGTGTGAATTTTTATGTTGAGAGTTGAGGGTCTGGTGCTTGCTTATGATAACTGCTCTTCGATTGAAACTTCCTAAGTTTGATGCCAAGTTCAAGGGTTCACCACTGCATCATTTTTATTGAATTGTATAAACAGTTTTAATCTATATTTTCATTGAAACTTAAAAACAAATTAAATCAAATTATTTCAATCAAAGGACATATGAGTCAAGAGTATCGATACTTCATGGAACTAAAGGTTAATGTATGGTTTTATGGTGTTCTAGATTTCTTAAAACCTATATGAGTGTGACATTTATTTGAGTTAACATATAAAATATATCAATATTTACATGTTTTTGAATTTAGAAACATAGATTTTTCTTCTGTCAATGAATCAGCTCCAAATTTACTAGGAACGTCATGATTTGAACTCTTAACACAATTTCATTGGGTGATAAAGCGATATCATCATATTTCAAAACAGGACAAGAAATAACCCCTGTATCTCTAATGGTAAATATCATTTGTCAAGACTGTTCAATGTTTATAAATAAAACCTTTTTCGCGAGAGATCTATCAAGGACAAACCAGACAGTTGTGAAGACATATCACAGTATGAGCATATATCTATATATATATATATATATATAGCGGTATATAGATTAAATATAACATACTTCACATAGTCGTTTGAAGAATCATTTTAAAATGATTCTTCAAACGACTATGTGAAGTATGTTATATTTAATCTATATGTGACCTTGCGTTTGAACCAATTCAACTTTTCATGATAGATATATATATATATATATATCATCGATCTTCTTCAGACCTCATGTCAAAATATAAACCATTTGGCCAAAATGCTCTTTCTCTGTCATGGTGTCAAGAAATGTAATAAAAACCACAGGTAGTAAGCTGTACAGACGTTTAAATGATATTCAATCTCATTGACACTTTCTAACAGGCATTCAGTCTTTAATTCAATGACACTTTTAACAGGTAAAATTTTTTAGCAGGTTTACTCACTATTCAAATTTACTTCCATTAACACTTATAAACAGGTATTCAGCCATACAAGTGAAAAACAAGGCAAAATCTCATTTCTTTGACGCTTATTTTTTTAAAACAGATATTTCAACAAACAAACAAGTGAAACATCCGTTAAAATTTGTGTCTATTAACAATTTAAACAGATAATTAAGTTAAACAGGTGAAATACCCATAAAATTTTAATTAATTAACACTTTTAAACAGGTAAATAAGTTTAGCAGGTGAAACACTACGCAAATGTAATTCATTAACACTTTTACACAGGTAAATTATTTCAGAAGGTGAAACACTATTCAAGTTTAATTTCATTAACACTTTAAAACAGGCAAATAAGCTTACCAGGTGAAACACTATACGAATTTAATTTCATTGGCATTTTTAAACTGATTGTAGGTTTGAAAATAATTGGCTGAGAGGTGAGGCGCCGGCACATTCTTCGGCCTCGACTTTAAGTGCATGTGGTTCCGATCACTGAGAGACTTTAAGGATTAAAACAAAAACAATTTTTTTAAAAGATCTTATTAAATGAATCAACAAAAAACAAATTGTGACCTACTCATTATTGTTTAGCAGTTACTTTGTTACTGTAACGGCGATATCGGTGATTAAAAGGTGATTAAAGGTATTTCAGTTGCAAAGGTGTACAGGTAATTGTTAGCATAGACTGCAGGCTGCATTGATACATGGTCCAATATTGAACTTTTGTTTTGTCCCTATTTGGGTTTTACATATTCTCACCAAAAAAAGTCAAGCACCATAATTTTCAATGTTTAAACTTAAAAGGATCATACATGAACTTTAAAATATTTCAATATTGACAGGTAGGGTAGTACTTAACTCTTTTTTTTGAGTTTATAATCATTTAAAAATATAGTCAAGCCAGACCTGTTTCATGTCCATCTCTATAAGCAATAACATCTTATTTTCACTCTTAGTGAAAATGAAATTTGGAGTGAAAGCAAGCTTTCTTCCACTGTTAGAGACATTAACAGCAGCCATTAATAAAGATATCACAATTATTGAAAATCATTTCTTAATTAGAAGGCAAACTCAAGCTCTTTCATCTTTACTGCCTAGTAAGTCAATCTTAAACAAACGCTTTCATCGACTGGTCCAATTTACCAAGTTCCATGATATATAACGAGTTCCACCACAAATATGCAATGATCAACGACCTTCTTGTACATAAGCTGGCAATCTCAGCATTCTCGTATACATTCGGATAAGTTCCAAGTAGCACCAAAGGACCTCTTGAATACTCCAAATGCCATGAGATATATGGCTCAAGCACATGAGCGTTAGTAAAAACTAATTTTACGAGCAATCAATGTACGGGGCCATTACCTACATATACATATAACATAAAAAATAGCTGAAGGCACGCAATTGTGAAACAGGAAGCAAGTTTAAAGGTGTTTGAGTCCGAAGAGGCTTGGTGTAGGAAGATCATGGCTGAACTGGATAGGTCAATAACTCTAAATCATCTCCTTTAGATCTCGGAGCTGATAGATGTTGCAGCCCACAGTCAAATTCTTCAACTTTCAGAAGAAGAACTCAATGAGCAATACAAGTGTTTTCTGATAAAGAAAAAAGTTTTTGCCAAAAATGCCATTGTAACTTTGTTTACCTAAATACGTACAAATAAATAATTAAGATATTTTCTCTTAATTTCATAGTTTTGAAAAAACAAGAACATTGTATAACCATATCAAAACGTTTCATATTTACATGAAGTTTGGATATATATTCCTAAATAAAGTTTTGTCAAGTTATCTACATGGACTTTCACCAGTTTACTGACATTCATTAGAAAATCAGTGTAAAAGATAAAAATATTTAATAAAATTATATAAAATTATAAAAAATAATTTTCAAAAAGATATCTTCTTTGTTTATTTGTTTCTTTAAGACAGAAACTTAAATATTAGAAAAAGAACTTCATTAGATTGTCTTTCTTAACTGAATTAACAACAAAATGTAAAACTTACACTATGATAAGGACGTATGATTTACTTTCCTAAACTAAAAAAAAAACATTTTCTGCTACGTAAATAAAAATATTGAAATCTCTCTCAAGTTGATTATTCATAGACAGAATTTCAAAATGGAAATTCCCTTCGTATTTTTGCATGCATGTATAACATCGTTATATAGCTATAACGCTCATGTTGAAATATACACCAAAAGGTTTATTTCTAAAACTCTTTATCCTATACCAGAAGGTTTTATTCTTAAGCCATGGATAAATATAAAAATTTACTTTATACCATTAGCGTTTTAAAAATATCACCTTTATTATCAAAGACATATTTGAACACCAAAACAAAATAAATTCTTCATTGATATCAAACGCTTGTATACAAACGGTAACCCCAATGGTATTCAATTCCATTAGTTCCTAAAAAAATGAATTAAACATCAAATAATATCCAAAGCTTACGTATCACCTCCACACCACACATGCATATGTACATTGTATATGAATATATGAATGATAGAGAGCGGAATCCATTTGCTCAGAAGAGAATAATTCTCTAAAAGTATATTGCAAATACCATTTGGCAGTTCCAGTAATTTGTGTCCATTGGCGCCAGACAATGGCCTACATCAGGTGACAGCGAAACCTTTCATGCCCAGATTATATTAATATTTTCTCATCCTTTTCGATGCTGCCAATATGGCTAGACATGATCCATAAGCAAAAGTAAGAAATAATTGGTACTCACATTTCTTTGGTGGTTCTGGCATGGTGTAGGGTAGATCTGAAACATAGATATTCAATATTAATAACTGATATCTCTCAAAAACACCACTGTATAATGATTGATGAAAAAAGTGGAAATGTAGAAATTGGATCTCGCGCTGTTTTGAAAAGAATTTATCATATCAGAGTTTGTTAAAACTTTTAAATTGTATGCGTGATCAGTTGTGGAGAGGCAATAGCATTTCAGGTTTCTAGTTACAAGTTGCTTTAGAGCATGGAAACCAAATTCACAGCTGGTCCTTTACAGGCAGACAACAGAAAAGAATAGTTGTTTGTGATTTGTGATAATCGAAACGATGATGGCATCCAAAGCAAATCAAAGAATCTTTTATGGAGAATATCAACATATCAGACCGGAATGAATTGATCCAATATGATTTCATTGTTAAATGATAAGCATATTAGATGTGAAATATAGGGTCAAATAATCATATAATTGTGATTAAATATGAAAAATAACATAAGAACCCACTTGAATCATCAAATTAAGTTTTTATTCAATGGTTTACAACTGATCATCATATCACTGTTACATTATCCACTGAGCAAATAATAATGATAATAATAATAATAATGATAATAATAATTATAATAATGATGATAATAATGATAATGATGATGATGATAATGATGATGATGATAATAATAATAATAATAATAATAATTTATTACCCCGAAGGGAATTCAGTTTGTATCATTACAGAGCTTGAACATAAAGGAACATACATGCGATTCATATACAAAGACATTACATTAGATTAAATATCATTTAACAGACGAAAGCTGAATGGAATGAATGTATTTTTACATTTTTAAATCATTAAATTATTTATAATTATTTATAATTTAATGTCAGCATAATCTCTGAAAATGATATCAGACATCACACAGACGGCATGGTATAAAGGTATGACATAAAGGTGTATTGATACAGATTTTTCACTATACGATACGTATCACAATATTTCAATATGATACAATTTGATACAATACGTCACATGAAACTGCTCAAGCATAGCATTTTTTTTTACATTTATCACCACATTACAGCAATTGAAACATATAATAAACAGAATATATTTGTTTTGTTTTTTTTGATAATGTCATCATCAATTTTCACTGACATTTACTACAGGAACATGACAATAAACATGAATAATTTGTTAAGCTTCAGGGCACTTCATACAATGTTGCATGAAGTACGATCACTCTCTTAACCATACTTGAAAGGTTAAGATGTTGAGATTACATCAAGTTCTCTAAATTTTTTAATATAACATCACATCCACTCCTACAAGGGGAAATATCAAATGAAATATAAATGTTAATTACTCCCAAGAAGTTGGTTAACTTAGTTTATATCTGGATCTACTTTTCATAGTATTCTGAAAGATCAAGTTTCATTCACCTAAGGCAGTAGAGAAAGACGTTACGTTATTAGTTTACCATAAGCGTCTGTTAAATGAGCTTGAGAAGATAAATGTACAAGATGGTTATCACATACTATTAATTATATATTTTTTTTTATTAAAAAAATTTAGATAATCACCTTGACTAATTGCATATGTTTGACAATAATTAAAGTATAAAATCTCATGTTACAAAAATAAAATTGTAAGAATTCTCAATTCTTCCTAAAATATCATAGCATTAGCTTTAGAAAGTTATTTCTATGAGCAACAAGTTCTTTTGTTTTTAAATAGACAAAATTCACTCAACTTATGTTTTGTTTTCAGAATATTTCAATTCTTCCCTCAGTCTGCAAATTATACATGTGTCATTTTCAATCTTTTGATATACTTTTATTTATTTCTATGTAATATATAAACTTTTTGCATATTTTGAATCATAATATTACATAATTATGTATGATCTATAAGAGTTATCTTATCTTTTTTTATCTTATTTACAGGCATGATACTGATTGATACTGATATCAACTCCATCAAAAGTTACATCATATTTTGCACAAGGACCTAACCAAACTACAAGACATCACTATAGTTGAAATCATCAAAAACATAACTCACAATGCCATGAACATGTCATAAACATGAAGCAGAAAAAGGTTAGAACATAACAAACTAATATATATATATGTTTTCATGATGCTATGATATATCCCACAGGAAGTCCAATGTTGTGTACATCAACACTACTTAAAGATTCTGATATAATTCATATCAAACTCGTTATGCTAAGCTTTCCATGGTATATATATATAAAATTCATAGAAAGAAATAATGATAATGATCAAAGAGATATTGAAAAATAAAACTACCCGGGTAATTACCAGTGATTAAAGTTATATAAATGCTAATTTATCAGTATTAATGTAACACAATTTAAAAAAAATTCTGTTTTGTAATTACGAACTAAACATTTTTCTTTGTTTAACTTTTTAAAAAGGATGAATACTATGTATCTTAAAAATGATGAAATTAAAACGACGACAAAGAAATTTTTTCCAATTTGGAAATCAAGTCATTGTCTTTTACAAAATCGTACAAATGATAATCAAGAAATGATTAAGTTTACATTATCCTTTAATACATTTCCAAAGCAAATTCACCTAATGAACCTGAGTTTCCTTTGGAGAAGTAGATTGGAATTTGCCTAATTCAATTCAAAGGTTACTTACGCAACTTTAATCTTTTATTTTCTTAAGGAACAAATTACTGGTAAAACTTGTTGGAAACACTTGTTTAGTTGAGTTAAGCAAATGCCATAAAAGAATTTAATCAATTTCGAAAAAATTGAACAAACATCAATTAACTCAGGGTGTTACAAACACAGAATCGTTGTAAAGCTTCCCGAACAACAACTTTTGGAGCCTTTGTCGACAAAATTGAGTAATTTCCATACGGAAATGGGCTGGATAAAGCGTACAATACACGAGGTTGGAACGTTTAGCAAGGAATTGATGAAGAAGAAATGGATGGTTCTTCCAATAGGGCCAATAAATCAGAGAGTCAAAATATTGCTCTTGCTTCTGCTAACGCAATGTATGAAATTTTTGTGTCCACAAACATGATGGATTACACTGATAGCAACATAATCAGAGGTTTTGTATGGTTCTATTCAGGACTTTAAATAGCTATTTAAATAGCACATATCATTTGGAGAATGAATGAATGAATAAATGAATAAATGAGAAAACATTGGCCCCAAAAAGACTTCACTACATTCAACTCAAATAATATCACAATTGCTTCTTCTTTTATTATTACCATTCCGAGATAATGTTTATATGTCATGACCATGTCAGATTCATATTGATTTTAAGAAAAAGATTAAAAACTAGGGGGAAAAAATCGAATAAAAAAAGTATTGGTTTACATTCGACCTATTCCTTGGTTTTATTGCCAGTTTAACGACATATCTGAAGCCTCCGATACTGAATTATTCATTTTCATTGACGATTTCACCATGGAGTGGAAGCTCAGTTCCCTTCCCTCAGCTGTGTTACCAGATTTCAGTGCAGACTCCCAGTCTTCATCACTGGACTAGGACAAATAGTGAGAATATACAACCCAGACTATTGAGAGAGGACGAACATTTAATTTGATAACATTTGTTTGATTAGCAATGAATCACATCTTTTTGTTAACAGTCATCCGATTTTTTTAGGATCTTATTTCAAATTTTTGGTTAACAATAATTCACGTTTGTTTGTTAACAATGATTCACGTTTGTTTGTTAACAATAATTCATGTTTGTTTGTTAACAATAATTCACATTTGTTTGTTTACAATAATTCAGGTTTGTTTGTTAACAATAATTAAGGTTTGCTTGTTAACAACATTCACGTTTGTTTGTTAACAATAATTCACGTTTGTTAACAATGATTCACGTTTGTTAACAATAATTCACATTTGTTTGTTAACAATAACACGTTTGTTTGTTAACAATGATTCACTTTTGTTTGCTAATAAACAATGATTTATATATTTTTGGAAACAATGACTCACACTTGAGCTAACATTTAACACTGTGACAATGATTTGTTTGTTAACAGTGAGTCATTTTTGTTTGTTAACAATGATTTATATTTTTGTGTTAATAATGATTTACATTTGATTGTTAACCAGAAATTATCCATGTTTGTTTGTTAACATGTTTAAAAGTATTGTTCATATGTTTGGTTCAAAGATGAAGATTTACATTTGATTGGTTTTTTTTTTATCACTTTATTTCTTTTTTATGGGCACAATACAAATGCAGTATTACAGTACATATAACATACACATTTGATATACAGAGTACAGAGATATAGTTGTCAAATCGATAGGACATTTTCAGTTTTAGGTATACAAATTCATTTCAATATTGCATATTAGTGGCAACAAAAAAACAAAAACAAAAAACATTATGTAAAAAGGCTGTTTTGATTGTTAATTAACAATGATTTATACATTTTATCATAAATGATGACTCAATTTTTGTTTTTTTTATTGTTTAAGTATTGTTAAAAAACTTTAAACAATGACTCACATTTGAATTTTAACAATATTCAACATTTGATTGTTAATGAACAATGATCCACATTAGTTGATTTTTTTAGTGACTGTTAACTAAGATTCATATTTTTCCAAATAATTCTTCACTTTTTAGTAAAAATGATTAAAAAAAATTTTTAACAATTAATTTGTTAACAAGGATTCACATTTGTTTGTTAAAATTATCAACTCTTATTTTATAAGTAGCTACCCATGGTTTATTTACTGGTGAGGAATAATTTGTACTCTTGTAACGGCAAAGGTACCCACATTTTCATTTTGATGACTTTCACCATTAATAATGCAAACAACATTTTCAGGCACCTCAAGATCCTATAACTTTTGATGTACATGAAAGAAATTCATGGAATCCTCAAAATTAGCCCTGAAGAACAGTAAACAGTATTGCTCTATCTATTATTTTATAAATTCCAAAAAGGTCATATCACAATGGTTACACGTGCAAGAGAACAAATATTCTAAAAAATGGGCCAAGTCAAAAGAAGTCAAGAAATATTTTTCTGATCACAATTGTTAAGGCAAGAATGACAATACAAATTTGCATGTATTTCCATGACTGACCTAAAGCCAGGGTTGATTATGACTAACTAGCCAAGGACAGCAAGCTGTCACTTGCATATTAGCAAGTGTCTATCACGGGAAGACATCTCAGACAGTTATCTAACACGGAGTCCTCTCATTCAGCCAACCAATTCTTGTGAATTCCCCGTTACATACATTTACTTGACCTTGGCCCCCTTATAGAAAGCAACTTTTACTAAGGTTAACCTTATCATCTCCAGTGCCTCCATTCACAAAGCCCTAAGGTGATCGTAAGTCTCCAAGGTTACCTTAGTCCAATGTTAAAGAATGGGAGTTAAGGTTAACCTTGTTAAAGGTTGCTTTGTGGTCTTTAGCATTGCACTAAGTTTGCAATAGTAACTAACAAACACCTTAGCACTCTGTGATTAAAGGATGCCCTTGTTCCAAAGGTATAAAGTCAGAATTTTTTTTACCATTTTTTTGGTATAGTGACATCTAATATAGAAATACCTTTTAGAATAAGAGAACTCATTTTACCAAATTTATGCTTAATTGTATTTTAGAAACTACTGCTGTCTAAGCATCAAAACAGTTTTGATGACATCATTTACAATGTACAATGTTACTTATATGTGGAATAAATCATGGGTTTTGATTTCAGTCAAAGGAGTGTCAGGAACTTATTTAGGAGGAATTATGGATAGAATGAGTTGAAATTGACAGACAAGGGAACCCTGAGCTATTACTATTACTCAGACGTATACCCTGACCTTTAACTATAATGATAATGATAATAACTACAACTCTTTATTGTTCTAATAACAAGTAATTTCGGGGAAAAAGAATTATAGTCTCAGCAACTGCAGCCATAGCAGGTTGGTTGGGGCGAGGTGATTTGGGGTTTAACGCTGCTTTCAAGAGTATTTCACTTATATCAATATTATATTATATTATTGCAGGGAGAAAGCCTGCAACACCATTGTACAGGAACTAGTGAACCACGGGTGGTACTTTGAAAAATTTCAGTAACGCTTTGCACCAAAACCTTACTTCATATCAAAGTTCTCTACCAAAGACAAAGTTGATGAGCACTTAATTGGCGCGATTTAAACCCCCGACCTCTTGATCCAAAGCCGAACACGCTGACCACTGGGCTATCCCGCCCTTGGGTTGGTTGGAGCCCGAGATCATTTCATATTGTCAGAAACATACCACTATCGATTAACTGATAAACTTTAAAATTTGAACTTTAAGATATATAGTTAGAGAACCACAATCAATTACATGGTAAAACATTTGTTGAAATTTTAAAATTACTTCTTTACTCAAACACTTAGGAATTGTTGGCACTGATAAATTCTGCAAACACAGTGACAATGATACTTTTATTCAAAACACCATCGTGTAAATTCTTTGACAGAAACATGTTATTCATGTTTTTTAAATATTTTTAAGTTTCTCTGAATAAACATTTCAAACCCACTACAGATCATGAGCAAGACATATTTCAGTGTTAGAAAGATTCATGCAATTCTTGCTCTACGGCCGTTTCGGTTGAACTTCATAAATTTTTCCAAGTAATTGATTGTTCTGCCAACAAAGTACATATTCTTCACTCTAATTGCCATATAAACATTTCAACTGTAGTTCCAGTTTTGGGGTTTTCAATTAGATCTTTGGTGAGAACTCTTGGAGAATGGGCAAGTTGATTTATATCTTGAATTCTTCAGTTATTGCACATGATGCTTGCTGTAGGTTTGATGGCAGAAGATTGGTTGAAGAACCTCAATATCAAACATAAGAGAATATTATCGATGGTCAACATCTTTTATATATACACCTTGGAGAAAGTGATGCAACGCCAATATTTCACTGACTTCTATTCATGTAACGTATTTCATATGAAGGCTTTCCAAGTTATGTTTAGAGCTTTTTTGAAAATTTATCATTATATTAACTAACTGGCTCACAGATGCTCTTGTTCCATTGGACAGGGAATATTTTGAAGAAGTCATTGGCGCTTTTGGCGCTTACACCAAATGTTGACATTCTTTCTTCTTGTGCCTTCTAATCAGTCTAAATCAGGTTAAGTTCCACTTCTAGTAATCAGACATTGCTGTTCAGCCAAATGGTCTTAGACTATAACATTTTGCTGTGTCACAAGAGAGGTGATCATACCAAAGAGTTTGTTTTGTTACTCTCAAGACATGGTTTTACCTAAAAAAAAACAGTTTATAATGAATTTAATCCTTATCAACAAATTTTTTTTCATCACTACAGTCATTGAAAAAGGCAGCTTTTGCAATAATTTTATACAGGTAAATATCAAAGAGACATTTTCACCCTCATATATATACTAGCGAAAAAGTTCTGTGAAATTACAACTTCTTTATTGCAGGATTATTGTAAATCCATAGACCTAATTCTCTATTCATCTTACCATCTTCTAAATGCCTCTCAAAGAAGATATATATAGATTATATACAAAAGAAGTTGATTAACCATAAAATCTTGCAGTTATTTTTCTACTTCTTCTAGATGCTTCCAAAACAAATAAAAACTTCACTTTTTATTATGGAGATGATAATAAAAATAAATCTGGTTATCCTTATCAATAAGTATTTGCTATTCTACACGATACTTGGAATATTGAGAATACTTTACTTACTTTACTTTAGTACTTTACTTAAAGATAATCATTCAGATATGATTATACTCTTGAAAGCGGCATTTAACACCATATCAACTCACCTCACAATGTATTTCAATGCAGATAGGACTTTTTGATTACCTCTATTTACCATTACTTAATACCATTTGACACTTCTTGCAACAAATCATGCATAATTTGAAATATTCCACCTTTGTGATGCAACATAGATGACCAATTTATAGAGATTATATAAGAGTCATCAAGGCACAAATAACGTTCAGTCTAGCTTTGGTTGCAAAATGGCTGGTTTACGGAGATTACATTTCTTCTCTATCAGACATTAATCATCTAATGAATATAAAACCACATGCTAGGAAGATAGAGACCACACACATCACATTGTTATTACCATCAATCCTCCTGATGATAGCTTCCATTACTTCCTGAAAAGATCCCAAAGTTTTTGATTCAAGCAGCCATGGTATGGAGTTTGCAATTAGGGCGACATCAACATCAATCTCTTTATAAATGATTTATGTATATAACTTTATCAAAGTTTTCTCAAAGTGTAAATACTTAAAGATTTCCTGTTGATAAGGGGAGATAATTCAGCCAAGGGACTTAACTCTGCACTCTCTAGAGGTTGAGGAAGAATACAACTCAATCAAATGGGATTGTTTGCACAATGCTTGTGTAAAAGCTACTAGATGGTTATTCCTCAAAGATAAAATAAAGATTATGGAATTTAAAGGAACATATGATTCTATCATTTTCCCCTGCATGGCTTTTAATTTAATTGCACCAGTCTCTATCACTGGCTAATATAAACCTTGCTGCAAACCAGGCAAAGTTTGTGTTTTGACTGTATACTAAGCACCCTCTTCAGCGAAAAGTTGCAATTAATTAGGTGATTTCTTATTGGACTATTGCGATACGTCACAGCAGTCTGCATACATGGCATAATCCAAAAGAGGCGATGGGGGTTTTTAGGGACTGAAATGGGGGTTTTTCCTTCTCAATGGGGGTTTTTAGGGTCTGAAATGGGGGTTTTCCTTTTTTTGCAGAACATATGATTTATCGTATTTAAAAATAACAACTCATTGTTTAACAGATAATTCATCAAGATAATATCTTATTATTTTTAGATAATTTTTCAAACCTCATTGCAGGAATTTTGGTACTAGCTTATTACAAATATTATCAATAAATTACTATGTTTTATTTGAAAAATAACTTTAAATTTTAAAAATTTCTATTAACATGAGAAGTTTGTGACTGTCATGCAAAATTATTTTGGCTATTATTATCTTTATCAACTTAGATTAAATTGTCACTTAAATCTGACATCAAAATAATTTACAGTCAATTGAAAATATTAATTGAATAAGACTTCATTTAGAAAAATCCAACTCTGTGATTGTCACATTGAAATTTAAAAATTATAGATCGTTTGTAATTATTTCGGATCGATGACAAATGCACTTCTAGCAATAATAGAAGTGTTGATGAACGGCGGTTTATCGACAGTGCTTGAATGAATGAGCGCGTTTACTTCACGTAAATTTAACCGAAATTTCAAATAGTTTAATCTTACCTGCCTCATTAAAACATCGATAATATGTTTTGTTTACAAATATTCTTCCTAAAAACATGAATTAGATCGTGTTTTTAGAACTCTGTACGAAAATATGACTCCGGACTGCCGATGTAAATTTTACAAGTTGGTCGAAACACGTGGTCGTGATAATTTCATGGCAACATATTACCGATACAACAAAAAATGTTTCAATAAACCATAATGTTTTTATCAGTTATTCGTATTTTATTAAAATAATGAAACACACAATAAATACTTTTATTTATTCATATATAACTCGAAGAAAGACAATCGTAAAGAAAATCATGGACACGAGAGCATAATTCCAATGTTATTTGTCGTTAAGAAAAGGCATTGATTTTCCAAACGGTGTTTCCTTTGCATAGCTCCTGTAAGATAATGTTCACGACTTCAACGTTCATTTTCGGTAATTTGTGCGATTATTAAATCTTTGAAGTTTAAGAGGTATGTTGTCGATCTTTATTAGTCTATTATAATGATATTATAATATCTTATCATTAACTTAAACGTAATTCATCGAGCTCCAGCTATCTTATAGAAATAAACACTACTCGATAATTAATTCTCGAATCACCGATGTACAATAACAACGTGCTCTTGCGGTCGTATTCTGACAAATATTTGTTTTAATTTCGACTAAAAACTATTGAAAAGTTTGAAATTTTATCAAATCGAATATTTAAAATAGTTAACACAGCCTTACAAAAATCATTCTTAGCACTTCTCTTAAAATCGGGTTTTTTCCATACCCGATCGGGTACGCGGGTTAGGCGGCCTGAAATCGGGTAAACCCGCCGAAATCGGGTAATATGCCATGTATGAGTCTGGATGACAAATCAAGCATAGCAAAGTTGGGGAAATGTTGCAAGATCTATCTGAGAAAATCATGCAGGGTTGGCAAAGCATATAGCTAGGCCATGCATGGGAAGATCAGTTCTATATAAGGAGGTTTCTTTACAATATCAAGAATGGTAGTGAAATTATCAGTCATAATCAACTCTCTTATCAAGAAAGAGATCCGTATTGGAACATTTCCCACAATGGACTGTTAACTCACTTCATGGTATTGTGATTATTTATTAATTAAAATCAGAATTAACTAATTATCTGATGAATTAATTAATTAGTCTTAGCCAAATCATCTGGCTGGCCTCATGATCTTCATGAACACTTTATTCATTGTTATTGAATTGTGAAGAATCAGGATTTCAACTGGGGCCAACGTCAGTCAATCATAACCAGAACTTAAAAAATAAAATTATTGATTAAAAAGTCAAGGAGTGCATTCAAAAATTAAAAATTACCAAAAAAATTTAATTTTTAATTTTTTTAAATGATTATTATATAATATCAAATATTGAAGAAAGTTTTAAATGTTATCAAATAATAATTCATAGAGTGTCAAAAATTTCATCAATGATGAATGATGATAAAGTAAGCATTTAAAAAAATGTTAACTTGATTAATAATCTGTCATGAAGAAGTCAATTTATCAGAACTTGATTCTGGCAAGGCTTAATTAGTTTCGTTTTTTAAAATTCCTTTTAAAGTTTTCTTGATGAAGATGTCAAATTTCATTATACAACTTAAATTTTTCATAATCAAAACCTCATACTTCACACATCAAATTGACAACCATGATCACACCTTTGTTAATTTCTTTCATATATTGTCTTTATTTCATCTGGGCGATCATAAAATCACATTTAATATGATTTATAATCAAATCTAATCTTTTTCTGAATTTCATAAGAAAGCACTTTTGAATTGGAGATGTGAAATTATGCAATCATTTTCATTTCCTAAAACGTCAGAAATTTATATGAGCAATCAGAAAGTTATGATAAAACACAATCGTTCCATAATACAATTTCAATTTCACTTGTTCAATCATTTAACCTCAAGCTTTAGAAAGTTAGATAAGCTAGCTGGATGGGTATCAGACTCTCACCTTAAAATCCCTCTGAGTGGGATTTCAAAATCATTTGCCAAACCTTTGCCCCACAAAAATAATTTCAAAACAAACCTGAAGATGAACACTTAATTGTTTAATTCAAATTAATATCTAATAATGAGAACCATTCTTAATTGCCAACTGTTAGGAACTACAATGTGTCCCAGAATGCTGACAGATCAGCACCATGAGGGTGCGAGAAACTAAACTCGGTTTATATTGTTCAAGAAGAAAAAGGAATTTATGGATTTACAACTTCTTTATTGCAAATTTAAGAGAAGTTGTAAAACATAAATTTCCTATTACTTCATCATAGCAACTACTCAAAATGCAAAGACTCAAAGAAGTCGTATATATTGTTTAACTTATATTTTTTCACATTTAAAAATGTCTTCAGTATTACACTATTGAATGATTTTTATTTCATGACAAATCTTCGAACAAGATTTGATAAAACTATTAGTCAAATTTATCACAAAGGATATGCATGATAAACATATTGACTGTCCCATTTCTTGAATATGATATAATTTTCCCATAATTTCACCACAAACATTTGAACTGGATGTGATAAAATTATTTTTTAGGACCAATTCATTACAAAAGTTTATAAGCATATGAATTGTCTTATCTCTAAAAATAAGGAGAATTTTTCCATAAATCCATGAAAAACATTTGAATACAATTTGATAACATTATTTTTCAGGAGCAAGATATGTTACAAAAGTTTATAAACATGTTAATTATCTTATCCCTGAGAAAAGATAAAGACTTTTTCCATAATTTCATAATTAACAAATCTTGAACAGGATTTAATCAAATGATTTTTAAGTTCTATTTTATTAAAAAGGATAATAAAATTATTAATTACCTCATTTTTAGAATAAGATGTAGAATTTCTCCATAATTG
Source organism: Phorcus lineatus (assembly GCA_921293015.1). Lineage (NCBI taxonomy): Eukaryota > Metazoa > Mollusca > Gastropoda > Trochida > Trochidae > Phorcus > Phorcus lineatus. The sequence goes on from OV121094.1 coordinate 8,161,068, forward strand.
AATGACAATCATAAAGGATTTTAAAAAGCTATCTTCAGGACCAACTTAATTATTGCAAAGGATATGATATATATAATAATTACCTCATTTCTAAAATATGATATAGAATTTCTCTAATAAATTTCATGACAAATCTTTGACAAGGATTAAAAATATCATAATCAGGGGCAATTCATCAAAAAGGGTGATATTCATATAAATTGTTCATCTCTAAAATATAATATAGAATTTGTCTAAAAAATTTCATGACAAATCTTTGACAAGGATTAAATAAAATCATATTCAGGGACAATTCATCAAAAAGGGTGATATTCATATTAATTGCTCATCTCTAAAATATGATATAGAATTTCTTTAAAAACTTTCATGACAAATCTTTGACAAGGATTAAATAAAATCATATTCAGGGGCAATTCATCAAAAAGGGTGATATTCAAATTAATTGTTCATCTCTAAAATATAATATAGAATTTCTCTAAAAAATTTCATGACAATTAAATCTTTGACAAGGATTAAATAAAATCATATTCAGGGGCAATTCATCAAAAAGGGTGATATTCATATTAATTGCTCATCTCAATAGCATGATATAGAATTTCTCCATAATTCCACGACAAACATTTGAGGAGGAATTATCTTCACAGACAATTTCAGAAAGAGCCTCAACAAAGCACACACAATAAAGATAAGACCGCTGAGTCGTATCAATGACCACAGGGACGTACACTCAATCATTTACCTTTCTGATAAAATGTTAGCTAAAGTTGACAATATCTTTACTTAGTATTGATGTATGCTGAAATCAAGTCTCTTTTATATTCATTTCTTGCTTTAAAGGGACACTTTGACTGCAAGGGACCTTTGAGAGTAAAAGGTCAAATCTGATGTCATATGCACTTAAATATTATACTTTATGATTATTTTATTAAATATTGAGTTCTATGAAGATAGAAACCAACAGCTTTGTCTTTTTTAGGAAGATGGATTTTATTTGTATTTCTTAGGTATTCATGACAACAGAAGGAGGTCATTAGTTTTTTTAATTGTTCATTGAGCAAGCCATGTTTTGGATATATTATAAGAGTAAAAGATATGTTCATTTATCTCTTGCATCTCGCATTCTTTGTTAAGATTAATATTTATGTTAATATTTAGAAAGGCTTCAAGAATGGTTTAAATTTGTGGGTTCTGCAAAATACAATTATGTCTTATTTTGATGTCCAAAGATTCTTACTGATTTAATTTTCTACTTGAAGGTTTATCTAAAACGGTGCACAAAGTATTATATAACTAAATATAGTTTTAAGACCGCCAGTTAAAGGTTAATTCCTGTAAAATGAGTAATAACTCCCAAACCAGACTGTTTGTGTAATAAACCAAGTACTTACCACTTATCCTGCAATCACTGCTTCAAAATATGGTCATCATCAAATGTATATATCTTATCATTATATGTAGATATACAGTCTGGGTCATGTCCAGGAGACATGAAACAAGATACAAGATCACAACTGAGACCGAAATGATTTATACATTTTGCGGAAAGAATACCTACAACACGAACAAGTGCACTTTTCGGTGATGTGAGGAGACCTGGGGTTTAAAGCCGCTTTCAAGAGTATTTCGACTCACATTGCGGCTGCTAGTATTATTGCAGGGAGAATGCCTGCAACACCATTGTGGCTATGCATTGTGGTGAAACCTGTGAGCATCGGCTGGAACTAGCCATGGGTGCTACTGCTTGGAATCAGTGTAGCATTGCACCCAAACCTAAATTACTGTGTGTAGAACAGTTCTCTACTGCAGACAAAGTTGCGGAGCACCTGGCAGGATTCGAACCAAGGACCTCTTGATCTGAAGCTGAACACACTAACCACTGTGCTATCCCGCCCCCCATGTGCACTTTCATGCTTCTTAGATACTCAAATAGGTCTTGGTTACAATTGAATGTCCAATAACTACCAAACTCCAAATCAACTGAGAAACAATGGCGTCGGTGCCAAATAGGGCAGGGTGTGTATTTTTTTAGAGCAATAGACACTAACAGAGAAAAAAATTAATAAAAGTAAACATCTGAGTGAAACTCGTACTAAAAAATATGTAAGAGCAACACAGCAGAGGCTGTGGTAATGTCTTTGAGAAAAGGTACTTATCAGATATCAACTTACTTAAATTGATATCCTTCAACTTTGGCATAGTTGATCAATCCTATGGTTAAATATTTGTAAATATATTGATATTCTATCAATACAAATATTTCTTATAGTTATATTTGTTGAAATATTTGTAAAAGTACAAGAGTTCCTTTTCATTTTAAACAAAAAAGCTGGAGCGCCAGCTGAAAGTTCACAGAATTTTCTCCACAAGAATGAAGCCTGTATTTTAGTAATGGATTGGCACTAGGCTCTTCAGCATATAAAGATAGAGATAAAAGCAAAATTATAAAATCAACCTTGACCGCTTGTTTCCATTTCAACGTTGTCCAATTTCAAAAACAGTTTAAACAAATTATGACAAAATTTCCAAGTTGTAAAAAGTAAACTTTTATTTTAAAAACTTTGTAAATGATGTTAAACCATAATCCAATTATGGTTATTTTCAGTTGCAATAACACATCATCCCTGATATCCATAAAGTAATAAAACTACAAATATTTTACATTTCATTTACACACAAAAAGTTTTCTATCACTCAGATTTGACGATAAATGCATCCGATAAATGCATAATGATGGAATTTCATCAACCATTAATTCACTTCAACCACATGAAACTGCACACAAGTGCAAAGATGTCCTGAACTTGAAATCAGACCCGGTGAGGTGATATGGGGTTTAAACACCGTTTTCAAGGGTATTTCACTTATATGACTATATACGCTAGTATTATGGCAGGGAGGAAGCCCACAATTGTGGCTATGCATTGCGGTGAAACCTGTGAGCGCCGGATGGAACTAGCGATCCATGGGTTGTGCTGCACTGAAATTCGGTTAAGCATTATAAACACACAAACCTAACTGCATGTAGAACAGTTCTCTACTGAAATCAGACCTGGATCAAGATTTTAGTAGTTGATAGGGTTGGATTTTTCACCAAATTTTGTATTGAGATGTATTGTATTAAATATTTTATTGTATTAAAATAATCAGCTGGTTGCTTCAAGATTGCAATATATTGGTTCAATTCTATTTTCACTTTTTGTACACATTTACTTTCAGTTTAAACACAGCATTACACAAATCCTATTAGGGCCTTCAAAATTTTACTATCACTAAAATGATAAAAATTAACATGATAATGATAAAATATTTTTTTCTTTGAATGGGATTTTAGGAGTTGTAGGGCTAAAGGAAAGCATGGTTTTACTTGCTTGATAACGTTATAACCAAACCTGGTTTTCCTTCAAATCAACATATTAATGATAGAAAATAGTTTCCCATACAGTCACTGCACCTCTTAGTACAGCCAAAAATATGTTCTAGTAGATTACATGCATTTTCTTGCATCTTTATTATGCTACCATACCTGAGAAGGAGACTCATAAAATATATATCTATGTAGATATTTCTTAATTGTTTGGTAGCTATACAATATCAACATACTAGGGGCTAAAAAAATAAAATTCTAAAAGGGCTTATAAAATCTTGAAATCATAATCCACAGCCAAGGAATCTGTTCACAAGATGACAGCTTTTTATAGTCCTCTGTAGAAGAATGACAAGAAGGATTTTAAGATGTGGCCACTGTGCATTTTATTATAGGGCCATTGGGTCAACAGATTTATAGATTGTACATAATCCTGATAAACCGAAGAATCTGTTCACAAGATTATACCAATTTTCTTGGCATTTTGCTCTTGGAGAAGAAGATGAAAATGATTTATCCTTCTTCATCCAAACCTACCCCCAACCCTAGATTAGAATATAATAGTCCAGGTTTTAAGGGTGTCACTATGACCCTTACTCGGGCCATGGGGTACCATATTTATAGATTCTACATAATCCTAATTACGGTATTGAAGTAGCAGATAATAATTGTTTTCCCCCTTCATCTCCCCAGCGACCCCTTCCCCCCCGTCTTACCTATCACCAGCTCCAAACACCATCTGTTTAAAACTCTCGTGACAATTACGGATTCAATTATCACAAGACAGTGGTCATTATGTACAAGACTACAGAATTTCTCCTCTCTAATGTGTCTGAGCAAAATACAGAGCATACTGAAGAGTGGTGGAACGATAACGCTGAGATCTCGTCACCACTCAAGAAGAGAGGGAAAGCGCCATCGACACGTCGAATCAGACGGTGGAGGAACAGGAGGAACAGAATTTTATAGTTACATGTTTCGGGGGTTAGCACACCTTCATCAGACTGACTTTTCTTAGACAGAAGGTGAGGTGAGGTGAGGTGAGGTGAGGTGAGGTAATATGGGGTTTAATGCTGCTCTAAAGAGTATTTCATTATATTGCGGCAGCTAGTATTATTGCAGGGAGAAAGTCCGCAACAACATTGTGGCAATGCATGGCGGTGAAACCCGCGAGCATCGGCTTGAACTAGCAAACCATGCATGGTTGGTACTGCACAGAAATTCAGTGTAGCACCCACAATGACTGCATGTAGAACAGTTCTCTACTGCATACGAAGTTGCAAGCTGCTGGCAGGATTCAAACCAACGTCCTCTAACTGATACAGCTATCCCGCCCCCCCTCTTAGAAGAAACATCAAGCGCCCCTTGAACCACAGTTACTACTCAACAATCATAGATATTATTTCTCAGTGTTTAAAGTTTAAAATTTTATAATTTCAAAACTTTAATTACAAATCTATTTAATTTAAACAAAAATCATAAACATCAAAATGACATCGACAATGTTAAATTCATTTGTTCAAAATTAATTTATCCTGAAGTTTGTCTTCTTGTACTTTTTTCAGCCCTATGGTGTGATCGAGATTCAATTAACACAAGACAGTTGGCGCTTCATACAAGCTTACTGGGTTACCCAATAGATACTAAATAACATCAGTAGTCTTAACGTATCGTATCTAAGCAGATTAACCTTTGCAGAATTCCAGACAGTAGATTTCAAACAGGTTTCATTTCAGTACAATTAACTCTTTTAGTGCCAGTACTGGATTGCTGGTTGACCTTTTCTATGGCCAATATTTGTTTCCTTCGATTGAGAGCTGTTTCCAGTAAATCGGTCACACAGAATGTGTGTTAAACATATATACCAGCTCAAGAATTAAAAGAATCTTAACTCACAAAAGGTACACAGTACTATACAAATTCTTTTTTACATCATTTTTAAATGTGTTCCCTATCATGTAGAATATATATAGAATACTAAACAACCTTCTATTTAATACTTGTCTTATTAAACGAGGTTATGATTAAAGCGAGTTTGATACCAAATCATTAACGAGTTTAATAAAAAAGGTATTAAATTGAAGGAAGTTTAGTATTCTGTTTATTACTTAATCTCTGTAATCAAGCATGATTGCTGAAATTGTACTGAACGAAACATTTCCGCAACTTGGCCGCCATTGTGAAGCTGGTACCAAAATTGTGATGTCACAACCACACAACATTTTGACGTCATACGTGCAGCTGTATTACACTAGTTTAATATCGCCGTATAAATATTACACTGCAGTATCTTACATGGGCGAGTAATGAAAAATACAAACATGGATTCCCTTTTTTCCCCATTACACAAACAACTAGGTTAAACTACAAATTTACTCAACATAACATTTTGTCCAAATGATACTTTTTATACCGCAACCTTTACTAAGCTGAATTCCTTTCTCTAACATTACAGAAAGACAAACTTATTGAATTATGATCAGCTTATTGCTCTAGGGAACAGAACACCTAATCATTTCTTTCCCTGTTGAGTCTTCAGTAGTCAAATCTAGATTATCACTTGACAGCGGGCACTATACACGAGGTAACTGGGTTACTACATAGATACAACATAGCATCAGTAGACGCCATATTTTACAGCTCTGTGAGTTTATCTATTAATCTTACAATGAAAACTAGAAATCCTTCCCATCATTTTGTTCGAGGTTTCATGTCATACAGCAACCTTTAGAAAGCTGAATCTCTAACATCAACATTACAGAAAGGTAAATTTACTGACTTAGGATCAGCTTTAGGGAACAGAAAACCCAATAATTCCTTTCTCTGGTGTGTTAGACTAACATATAGTCCCTGAAAAAAAGATTTCACTAAAAATGTATTGTTCAATATTTGGTATGAAATAATATAAAAAGGAGTCCTGTACAATGACCTATGGCTGAGGCAACTAGACTTGCCAACATTTTCTAGACTTAAGAAGGCTCCTTTAATATTTTGCCATAGGGTCTGGATGACAGACTACTGGTATGTCTTCAGTAGTAAAATCTAAAATCTAGATTATCACTTGACAGCGTGCACTATACACGAGGTAACTGGGTTACAGCGTAGATACAACTAGCATGATCAGCTTATATTGCTTTGGGGAACAGAAAACCCAATAATTCCTTTCTCTGGTGTGTCTTCAGTAGTGAAATCTAGATTATCACTTGACAGCGTGCACTATACACGATATAACTTGGTTACTACATAGATACAACTAGCATCAGTAGACGCCATATCTTATAGCTCTGTGAGTTTATCCATTAATCTTACAATGAAAACTAGAAATCCTTCCCATCATTTTGTTCGAGGTTGCATGTCATACAGCAACCTTTAGAAAGCTGAATCTCTAACATCAACATTACAGAAAGGTAAATTTACTGACTTAGGATCAGCTTTAGGGAACAGAAAACCCAATAATTCCTTTCTCTGGTGTGTCTTCAGTAGTAAAATCTAGATTATCACTTGACAGCGTGCACTATATACGAGGTAACTGGGTTACAGCGTAGATACTTCATACATCAGCAGATTTCATGTTCTGTAGCTCTGTTGACGTTGTACGTAATTTTGCAATGAAACATAGAAAGTTTTGAATTCTCAATTATCTTCAACTTCATCTTCACACAAGGCTTAAAGGTCAAATATGTCAAACTTCATAAATGGTGTTATTTTATCGAGAAGTGTTGGTTGTATTTGAAAATCAATATCTTAATTCGTATTTGTTCAGTATAGTGACAATGAACAGGTTAAAGTTGTGATTTGTGATAAAAAACGGAAAATGGTGTGCGCCTATGACTTACATAATTTTGGAAACTAGTTTACAGAAGACACAAAGACAGATATTGATTGGTAGTTTTAGTAAGTCATTTTACTAATATACATGTATATTTGAGACAGAGTTTCAACTTCCTAACATTTATATGGCTTTTTTCTTATTCATTGTAAAGAGGAAAATATATTAATTTTGATATTTTAGAGATAAAGATACAAGTTGAGAGGTACGAATTGACCTTAACTCAGGAATTATGGTTATTTGACTCTTATTTAAGTCACATAAATATCATAAAACATACTTGGTGTGACTTTAAGGAGAAATTCTAAGTTGTTGGTCACATAGATCACAAGATCAGGAGGTAACTCATTTAAGACAACTATAAAGATCACTAAGAAATTGCTATACCAAAAACATTGCTAGCTGTTCTTAAGATCTTTCAGCATGAACTTTTGAAATGATCACAACATTTCTAAAGGTAGATGAATATTCATGAAATTATTTATATTGTTAACTTAAGTATTGAACAGAAATTTTATTTTTTTCTGAAGAATGTCATGAAATTAATGATAATATAAAAAGTAAAACATTAATTTGAAGAATGACCAATGTTTATAAACAAATTCAATTATTTCTGTGAGCTACGTATGTAAAATTGATAAGAAAATTATATTATTAATAATTACAAAGTTCTGTGTATTCCCACATGAATCATTCAGTACGATGAATATAATGATGAAACATTCTCTCCACCATTAAATTTCCCTTGTTGTTCAATTAAATTTCATATAAAAACCAATTGAAACATTTGAAATACTCTTATAGAAATTAGACGAAAATGATATTTCCCAAGAAAGCAAGCTTATCTGCTCAGGCATACCAGAAAATCTATAATACAATTTTATACTGAGAATTAGGGTGTTGGATATCAATAAATACTAAAATCTTATAAAACCAAGGATTTTAAAAAATAGAAAACATAAAGATGAGATCCTTCATCAATTGTGTCTGCATCACAAAACTGCCATAAACTTTCTGAAATATCAGTCTCAGTATAAGGTCCACATTGTGATGTCATGCATGATATCATAGCATTGTGATGTCATGCATGATATCATAGCATTGAGATGTTATCATCATGATATCATAGCATTGTTATGTTATCATCACGATATCATAGTATTGTTATGCCATCACCATGATATAGTATTGTGATGTTATCATCATTATGATATCAAAGTATTATTTTATCATCATTATGATATCAGTATTAAATATCATCACCATATATATGACATAACATTATCATGTCACTATAAGTGATGTCATCATCAAGATATCATAGTATTGTGATGATGTCATATAGTGATGTTGATGCATTGTGAGGTCATCAATTTGATCTTGTTGATTAAAATAGCATTTTGACAATATTTCTTGCATACACTTTTTATCTAATATATTTAAAATTTTGCTTGACAGTACTATACTTAAGGAGGCTGACCCATTGCTTCCTGTTCCGGCCATTTTGTTCAGAGACAAACGACCAGAGAAAAAGAAAAAAAAAATCGCTGTACTTTTACAAATTATACCAAATTATAAAAAAAAATTTATGAACGGATAGAATATCCAACAATTTACAAATGATCAAACATTAATGCCTTGTAATGCCATAGCAAAGCTGTTCACACTCGTAGTGCCAGCAAATAGCTTCACTTTTCCTTTTTATCTTATTTTACAAAGAATGCGCCACATTTATCTAGTTCTCAAATCTACATCAACCAAAATGCCACCCTTAGTATAATTTTCTTAACTGGGTTATGTTATAACCATGCATGGTTTATACATACATGTATAAACTGGAGTGTCCCCAGGATGTTTTCCACAAACAATACCCTGAAAGGACTGTCCTTTTAAGTATACAAGTATTTTTTGGTAACAGAATATTGTTGCATATTGATTGAAACAATAAATGAGACTAGAAGCTCTCAGAAACACCTGTTAGTTAACCATTTAAAACTAGACACTAATACTTTTATGAGATTTATTTCAGAACTAAAGGAGTGCTTCAAATATGTTAATAAAGGGCAAATTAAAGAGGAAAGGAAATAACAAGTAAATGCTATGCCTACTGGTTCAACATCAAGTAATTTTTAAACAAAGTAGACTAAAATTAAACAGAAGAATATCTCAACGTTTAACTATTATAATCGATGCAATTATTTTTCCTAAAAAAAAGTTAAATGTAGTTTCTGAAAATCTCCAAAGATTTGAACATAAATGCAATCATTTGATAATGGAAAACGTAACATGACATTAATGTTATTAAAACTCTCCATTTTTCTGCCTCCTCCCAAAGTCCTGTGTAATCAAGTAATGGTCTATCCCTAGTTGTAGAGAATGATAAATGGGAAAGTCACTGGACATAAACCATATCCATGATGTTGGTAAAAAGCCAGCTACGCACATTATACAGCAATGAGAAAATGAGGAGAAAATTCCTTCAAATACAACCAAACACAGAGAGTTATCATGTAGTGGAGTATGGAAACTTCCTACAGGAGATTATTCAATTTCAGCCTGAACAGTGCATAAGAATAATCCTGAAAATTTAACCTCATGGGCATCTTAGGGTTTCAAGATGTTTTTCTTTTAAATCATTCTTTTTAATTTTCTTTTAATTTTCATTTTTACTTTCACAATGGCCCAGGGCATACTCCCTGCACTATTTCTTAAATATTCTATACCAATAACCTCCAATAACAGATAAATAAAATGTGAAAACCTTCATCCAAAGGTTAAAATAATTGGGATCCAGCAATCCGTTTTTGTAGTAATCAGCAATATTTCAAACTACAAAGTAGATTAGAAGGTTAATTCTTATCTAATTTGGTGAAAAATACAATTAGATTTGCTTTATGCGAGGTAAAGTGTGTCATCTAAGGGAATATAGAATATGAACATAAGAAATATATTGAAACTTTGCTTCTTATGAGATAAGACCATGCATATGGAATAGGAAAGTAAAAGAATAAAGATATGATGATCCTTAAAAAATAACTTGCACTTAAAATTGGATATTAGCATCAAAGATTTTTGTAGTCCATGGTTTTAATGTAGAAGGTATTAAACATCACAGTAGTAGCACAGGAATATCTGATTTTCAAGACAACAGTGTTGGTTTTCTTGTTGGTAGCATATACTGATACTTTCTGACAGAATGGTTTGGTTCAAATTCAGTTAGAAGGCTAACAGTGTGAGACACTCAGAGTTTTTGTCAAGACAAGTCAAATTTAGTTACGTTTCAGACAATTTACACCTTGTAAGAGAATGCTAAGTTCTTTAGAAACCATTGCTACTTAAACTTATCAAGAACATTTTGGTTCAAAGTTATAAACTCTACCATAATGTAAAGGACAAATCTAATATTCAATATTTCAGCATCCTGATTTGATTGTTGAACATCTCAATATTCAAAATCATGGCAGTCCATAATTAACCTGTTATGATGTACATCGAATGACAGCTAATATATATATAACTTATACCCATGAATAAAACCTTAGTTTGAGCATGCACACTAAGACTTGTGGGTAGATAGTAAATTAGATATCAAGAGAATAGATGACAGTTATAAAGGAATGTAGTAAAATACTTATTAAACTGTTATGGAATATGTTATAAAAATGAAAGTGTTGGACATGGCATGTTATTTTCGGGTAAATAAAATGTTGGAATGGATAAAAAACAAAAATGGAGGAGGCCATTATTTTGAATGCACAAACAAAAATAATAAAGCAACATTTCGAAGTTGCAAATCATAAATTTGTTGTCAGGGTACACTTTGTATGACATTCATTACTATTACATCAAATGTACAGGAAAAGAATAATAAACTAGATTAAAAACTGTTGGTGAAAAAACGAAAAGGACAGAGGAGAGACTGCTATACTCAATACTCAAATTTGAGTAAATATTATTTTTAATAAACAATTAATTCATATTATATCTAAAAGAGGTGGTCCTTTCAAAACATAGTGCTTATAATGTCATTTTGAATTGCATGAAGAGCAAGAATGTGCAGAAGTGAAAAGTACCTCTTATATTCTTCTTTTTTAGGCACAAATATAATATTCAGAAAATAACCAAAACTCAAAACATAGACGGATTACGAGCCAATATCATAGGTGAACTGTGACGTCAAAGCAGGTGATGTCACTATGAAAAAGCAATATTTTGCCAAGGGCATCATATAAAATATACATAACCCAATATTATTGCCATTAGGTAATAAATTATTGCTATATATCTGGAGTCAGAGTAAGACAATGTAATGAAAAAGATATGACAGTCCCTTTAATGACTCCAAGGATATGTTTATTTGAAAATACAGTATAGAAAATATAATTTAATGATTTTAGGGATCTGTTTTATTTAAGAGATAATATCATTGATAACATGAGAGTAATTAAAGAAATTCATTTTCAAGAAACACCACTCATCATTTGTTCGAAAATTTCTCTAAACAATGTGCAATAAAACCAAAATGTCTATTCAAAAAATTTACTTTATTTTTTTCCCATTGATTATCAAGAACGTTTTAGATACAAACATAGAAGCTGTTTTAACATTAACCATGTTTAGAATTACATGTTTTTATAGAGTCCCCATATGAGAATAAGAAAATGACAACTTGGGTACTTCTTTTGGAAATGAAGTTTGAGAGAATACGCCTGTGTCTGAATTTATTCTATTAGAGCTGATGAACCAAACATGGTTATCAAAATGTTTCAAACAGACATCTTTTAAACTGCATTAGAGCTTAAAAGCACAATTCGCTTCCCCAACATCCTTGAACTTGTTTCAAAATAAGGCAAAGCTCATAAAACAAACTGTTACAGCGTACCATCTGGTTGCATCGACATATACTTCAACATGAAAGAAGCTCTCTTAACACACAAGTGTGTCCTCTTTACAAGGGAGGAATTGATGAGCTAACCTATAGCTGGTATTGAAGGGTCTAGCTGCTTTCACTTATCTTATTCAGATTTGTTTAAAGGGGAACCGAGTATGTTGTTTGAGTCAAATATGTCAAACTTTATAAATGGTGTTATATTATCTAGTAGTGGTTGTTTCTGAAAATCAGTATCCTAATGCTTGTCAGTTCAGTATAGTTACGAAAAACAAGTTTATGTCATGGTTGATTTGAAAACTGGACAATGATGCATGCGTAATTGCAAAATTTAATTTATGCACAACAAACACGAAGACAAAGATGGGTTACTGAATTTATTCTAAGAATTAAAGGTTATCAAATTGACTGACTTTAATCTGACTAAAGTACAAAAACACAATTCTTCTGATTTTATTAATCACTATAATTTGCATATCAGTCAATCTCTTCCAAAGCTACCAACTCCATGGGGAGCATACAGCCAATCAGAAAACTCAGATTCCAAGTATACAAGTAGTTTGGCAGGCAATCCTGGGGTCAACGTTAACACAAGATGATAGTTAATAATTGATCCATGGGGCCTTAGATGTGATGTTACAATTTATTCGGAGAAACCATTAGATTCAAATGAACAAATTTGCTTTCATCTTTTAGGATTGGTAAACAACCATTTGAGATGAAGGAAGATGTAGTAAATTTTGATCATTAGCAGATTTAAACTTTTTATTATCCTAACATTCAGAATTTGCCAACAGCTGTAGAATATTATATTATTTTTTACAGTTTAAATTCTTTGTGAAGGAGGCATTTAACTGTCAAGTCTTCTTTGAAGTGAACCCCATTCAAAACCAAGAGAGGCCATGTATATTTCTCAGTAATCAGATAATTCCAATAATAACAAAAATGGTAAAATTGTCTTAATTATCAGAGTAAATGAGCTTTATATTTCCATTCTTCTTGTTTAATCAAAATTTAAAAAAATGAATTTAATTTTTTTCCTTAACTATGATACACTCATTCACATGTTTTTAAAGAGCATTTGAATATTTGTCATAATTCATTTTTTGTTAAAGTTCCTTACTTTGGAACCTTTGGAACTTAATTACCAAGTACTTCTTTGAAGCACAGACAGACATACACAAGACATTACGGGTATTACCTAAAGTATTTGTCGAGTGTTCAGATGAACATATATCATGAACATATTTTTGATTAAGATCTTTCATCAATATCTAGTAAAGAAATATAATTATAATAAGATAATTAATTTTTTTAAATATAAATGCAGATAATAAGCTGTCACTTGAAAAGACCAATGCCGTTTTCATGAACAAGAGAGATCTTGGTAAAAATAAACTTGATGCAATGAAAAAATATATCCAATTCAGAGAAAAAAAATTCCGGTGACATAGTTTTTCTTCAAGCACTTGTTGATATAAAAACGCTAAAATGAGAACATGTTAAAAGAACTTATCTTGTGAACAGACCAGCAGCCCCTTTCTGAAATGCTATGAAGATCGTTCTTTAGCAACAAAAATAACGTATGTTTTTAACAACAGAAACATTTAAGCATCATAACACTATACATTTTACAAGGCACATATCTGTTATAATCCCCTTAAAATCTCCCTTGGAAGTTCTCACACTAAAATACCATCATGTGAGTGCATGAAAATCTGTTTCATGTACATTGCTATTTTAATGATAGTCTTTATAAGGGTAAACTGAATGTGTAAATGATAGAAAATAGTATTTTAGTACTTTATGACAAAGTTTGTAAGACAATTTAGAATAAACTTGTTTCACTATGTACATATATTGTTGTTTTGACAGCATGCATGAAAAATAATCTTTTCCATAAACAACCAAATTTTATCAAGCTAAAGAAAAATTGTATGAAAAGATAATAGATTATCTGTGACAAAGATAAATAAACTTTATAAGATAATCTAGGTTTCTTTATTTTGGGGTATACCATACTTTTAGGTTTAAGATTATTTTTGGTTAAGCGTGCATTATTAAATCATGACCTATGACAAAAATAACTAAATTTGATGAAACTGACACAAAAATCTTCAAGTTTACTATACATTTGTAAAGCTGGGTCCAAAATTCATGAAAGCAGATAAATGCAGCATCGCGATCCCTCGTTCCCCCAGGATTATCACTCTCTCGTTGTATTGATACTCCCGTAGCGAGAGCCCTTAAAGCTGGAAAATCTATCTTTCTATACATTCATAACAGGACAGGATTTGCTCTTGTTAATAATGCAACGCAAAGCCTTTTTGCCCATTAAGCTAGAGCTCTGGATGGAAAGATATTACAATATGTTTGATAGGGCATCAGATAGTTGTTTTCTTTCCATTTAATGATGGATTTTGTGTGCATCTTATGGGAAGATGCTTTCTTTCTTGGAAATATGATATATTTTCACAGCCTTCCTTTCGAGTTAATTTTGATGTATATATAATACTGATTATATATATATATCCTTTTACTTTTATGTTAGTATTTCATGATGTGAAAGCTTTTAGCTTCCTTTGGAGAGGATTTTATAAAAATGTTATAAGAATAACGTTTACATTAATTCCATTTCTTCGAAATACATCATTATTTTCTGATCCTTAAGTTTTGATTATTACGGATTCGTACATGCTCCATTAAATGAAAACTTTAAGCTTCCTCAGAAGATGACTTATTGTAAGTATTTCGAAAACAGAGAATATGATCTAATTTCTGTACATTTTTTCTGCATTCCTTAACTTAATTACGAACTCGAATAAAATAGATTCATATGTGTTTCATCAGATGGAAGTATGTTCCTCATCAAAATAGTGAAATATATTATCTTACAAATAGGGAAATATATCATCTTAAAAATAGGGAATTATATAACCTTACAAACAGGGAAATAATTATCTTACAAAATGTTGTTTCTTTGGAATACGTACAATATCGCATCATTTTTCAAATTTTATTTCCCCAAGGCAAACAAGTGGTTTTTTTAGAATTTAATACTGTAATTTTAAGTATTATACTTAAATTTGTTTACAACTTCTCATAATATTGTAAATTTGTAATTAGACTTTGACTTTCTATTTTTCAAATCTAGTATATGGGATAAATATACTCAAGTTTTTTCAAAGGACAGGAATAGTCTCAAATCTTACATGTATTCAACATCAAAAGAATTGATTCATTTTATTCAAGATATTCCACTTGCTCTTAAATCATTACCATTCTAAAAGATTATCATTACCAAGATCATGTTGTTTTTAAAACATTTTTACTATTTTATAGATAACTGAACCGAGAATAAGTTCAGAAAATATTTACGATCGGTAAATTAAATTTTTTCAGTATCAACATAAATGAACCTTATATATGATATGAATGTTTATGGCCTTTTCTTAGGTTGTGTGCTGACACAAACATAGCAAAGTATCGTTTCTTGCTGGGTCAACTTTTGCGTGATATTTCCTCAAAATGGCCAACATAAAAACTAAAAGAAGTTTTTGGATGTATTATGATAGGAAATAGGGAGAACATTTTTTTAGATTCATACAACATGTACCATCAGGGTATTTTATGAGTATTTCAATTCCCTTCAAACCTCTGATTGCCTTGTATAAGTTTGCCTCATATTTGCTACATATGATAAGCCAATAAAATAATTTAAAATTGGGGAAGGAGCATGTTTCTTAAGCTTAACAGAGGGATCTGACAAAAACAAAAATAAATGTAACCAATTCTAAGCCAATCTTTTTAAATTAAAATGAGCAGTTCTTTAACGAACATAACAATTTCCGTTTAGCTTTTCCATTTCCCCACCTTAAATGATTAAAAGGTGTTCACACTAATATGGCCACAAGTACTTTCTTCAACAGCTATGGATAATAGGGTTGAGTAATGAGATGTTTGTTTTTTTGTAGATGATACATTTGGCATAAGCAAAATTTTATTGGAGACTTTATAAAATATAGAAATTCTTTTAAAATGTGCCACTGCCCCTTTCAAGTTCGTACAAACCTCTTATAGCTAGGTAACCAGGTACACAGGACAAGAGGTTAATGCTAACAAGGCAATCTGGTAAGATTTGAACAGATACCCAAAGTGAGAATCATTTATCTACATGAGGATATTAAAGGAAATTCATATAGTCTGACCTACTGTTGCTATGATGAAGCATCCCTTTAACATTGCCGCCTGGAATGATTTAAATTTGATTGAATTTAATCCAGATAATTATCATTTCATAACAAGCTAATAAGCATGATTCTCTTTTTCAGAATTTCCATAACAAATCAAAATCCCTAGAGTATACTTTCCTTAACTAATTCTCTAATAAAGTGAAGAAAAAATTTAACAGGGAAATCTTAATTATCCGATTAAAATAATTTCACAATTATTATTATTTTATGTCGAGGGATGTAGACAGAATGCCTGGTTTAGTTTTAGCCACTTTTAATGCATACTTTGAAACTTAAAAAGTACACAGCTTATACTGTCCATTGTGTCTACACTATGGTACCTTAAAACTTAAATTCCAATGTCATTAAGCTCTCTCATCAGAATGTAACATGTGTTGCTAAGAACTAAATTCTGTTGCTAGTGCATTGTGTAAACATATTACACTACAGCTTGGTAAGAAAAATATCAAATGAATATATCCTGGAAGAATATTTTATTTGCTGCTAGTCTCAAATTCTTTTCCCCATTTAGTGTACCATATTTCCTTAATTCATATTCAATTGCAATATTACTTTTAATTGACAATAACTTTACTGAGGTATAAATCAATTCATAGAAGTATCAAACTGAAATTACTGCAAAATTTATGATTTGATAATATCATGTTTTCCATGATGATATGCCAATGTTAATCATCTATGTTTTAGAAACAGTATATCAGTCAATTCCTTGAAGATGTTTTATATAGGGACAATATTGAAAAACAACATATGATTTCTTCATATCTTGAAAGTGCTACTCTAAAATCTTATAGCTCTTTACAATAGAAGGTGATATTTGACGCAGCATCTGTTGACATTTTACCTGTCTTATTTATTAGTGCAATATAAAGACATGCAATCTCACACTGTTGACAGCAACATGATATTAGGATCGAGTTATAATATAGATGTATAAATTAACAAAAATGTTACAAGAGCAAGTTTAACAACCGTTATGTTTTTATATGAGTGTATTTGTGTTTTCATTCAATATTCAATTCAACTATGAAATTTAAACAAGTTAGGAATCTTTTAATGTGGCTGTTAAATGTGTAGTACTTTTCTCGACAGCTGATGTGATAAATGAGTGAGTTATTGTTTAACGCCGCTTGGGCAATATTACAGCCATTAGCGGCGTATGTGATAAATGTTAGATGATCATAATTATAGAATACCATCACACAATGAACAACAAGGTTATAAGGCATGTCTCAAGGGTTACAATGTTGTAACAAGTTTAGAGCTAAGTAAATACAATGGGTTCAATGTTTATTAGTCGTGACCATACCATCCAAAATAGACCAATAGTGCTATAATAATCATTTAATATGAATACCAAAGAAGTTGTGATACTTTGAAAGTGCCTTCAAAATGGATTGCAACTCAAGAGCCAAAAGATGTTACAATTATGAAAAAATATTACCGTATACTCTATTCCTGATAAGCGCCCGGGGCACTTAAAAAATTGGTAAAAGGGGGCGCTAATTAAAACGATAAAAATTGTCCTCAAGTTTAGTCTTGAAAGTGTTTTCTTACGATACACATGTCTTTGAAATATGGTTTTATAACTTTTATCATTTTGGTGGTGGCTGGGGGTCTTGAAATACCCTGTATTCTTCACTTTAGTGGAAGTAAAAGACTTATTGCAAGACTGAAAAACCTTCTTCAATGAATCAGCATGCAAGGTAAGCAATGTTGAGAGGTGGGCGCTAAATCAGGACGCATATTGTTTAGTCAAAAACGTGGTGGGTGGGCGCTTATAGGGGAGTGGGCGGTTATTAAGTCGAATACGGTATATAATTTAGTATGACACTACAAACACAAATCTCACAAGTGTAACACTGTTGTAATAAGAGTGTAACAATGTAACAATAATGTACTCAATGTGTAACAGGTTACCCAAGCTGTCAGAAATAGACCAGTATCTGCCTTATTATTCATGTCATATCAATATTCCATTCTACTCTATGTCTGATGTGATTGAGAGCAAATCACACCGAGAGAAGCTGAATCTAAGTTACGGCCCTGTCATTCAACCAATCTGAAGTTTCAATAATTCCTAAGAATTGACTTCCACCAAGACACTGGCTGCGTCAGTCAATACCAGTTGCTGGATGCAATTCTCCGCTGTTTGATTGAAGAACACTTTTTATGTCTGTCTTGCCTATCGTTTGCTGTTTGGAGTAGTCAATTACTTACTCACATCTTGTAGAAATGCTCATTAATTATTAAGATGAGATCTTGTCTACACAAAAGCTGTTGGGATATTGACAACTACATTGCAAACAATGTAATATATACTCTATTGCTGATATGATATGGAAATTTACATATGATGTGAACTTGCAATGTAATATATACTCTGTTGCTGATATGATATGGAAATTTACATATGTTGTAAACTTACAATGTAATATACACTCTATTGCTGATATGATATGGAAATTTACATATGTTGTAAACTTACAATGTAATATTTACTCTATTGCTGATATGATATGGATGTTTACATAAGTTGTAAACTTACAATGTAATATTTACTCTATTGCTGATATGATATGGAAATTTACATATTTAGTAAACTTACAATGTAATTAATACTGTTTTATTGATATGATATGGGTGTTTACATGTTGTTAACTAACAATGTAATATACACTCTATTGCTGATATGATATGGATGTTTACATATATTTACATATGTTGCAAATTTACAATGTAATACATTTTTCATTGCTGATATGATATGGAAATTTACATATGTTGTAAACTTACAATGTAAGACATACTTACTTTGTTTTATATATATATATATATATACGTATATTTTGTTATAAAAACGCTTGTAATGCGATGTTAACGATCATATCGTTTCATCCCTGATGAGTCAATACTATTGACGAAATACTAGTATCGGATTAAAATGATTCTTCAAACGACTATGTGAAGTATGTTATATTTAATCTATATATATATATATATATATATATATATATTTCTGATATGATATGGATGTTTATAAATGTTATAAACTTACATTGAAACATAGGCACTGCTGACATATATACTACTGAATTTTGAATATGTCGCAAAATTATTTTGTAATATACTCTATTCCTGATATGATAGGGAAAATTCTTATGTTGTAAACTCACTATGTACATATATTCTATTGCTGATATAATATGGATGTTTACATGCGTTGCAATTATTATGATGTAATACATACACTTCTGATGGAATATCATATAGCAATGATATAAGAAAATATGGAAGTCATGTTGTACATGTGATGTTTGATAATTTTTTATAGTGGATCTTATTGAATCTGTTAAGTCGATGATATCCACGTCTTTTATTCCACATGGTGACAAGCTTAACTATAAACGCTTATCAGTTTTGAATATAGGTGGCAGAACCTTTTTAAATCTAAAATATTATGACATTTGCTTATTTCACTTGATTGAATGGCAATTTTTATTTTTTAAACATCAAAAAGCAACCAGGAGACATCAGGTAAGAGTAAAAAAAAGCTTAGTTAGTATTTTTCAGGAATGGTTTTTTAAAAGTAACATCCCTGTAAATTGAAAGTTATTTCACATTTGACATTGAACCCCAAAATGCACGTCTCCAGTGGCTGATCCAAATATCATAATCTTTCAGGATTTCTTTTAAGGGGGCAGTACATTTTTTTGAAAGATTTAGTTCTTTAAATTTTCCCCAATAAAGCTTATGCCAAATGGATACCCTTCAGAGGGTCAAACCATCTTATTACTCAACCACATCACAAACAGTCCTGGAGGAAACAATCAAATATCAAGTTAAAAGCAAGCCATTTTATATATAGTGTAAACAGCTGTGAATCATCTTAGGTAGGGAAAGAAATTTGCATAACGATCATGATATATTTGTTTCTTTTGATTAAAAGATATTGTCTTGCAATAGGACAATTTTATTTACATTTTCATGAGATTACTTTATTTATCTATAAAAACTTGCAACATCCCCTTTAATACAGCATGGCATTTTAATGTTTTGTGATTTGATGAAAGACTCAGGCGCTTCATCACCATCTTTCAAGGTAGACACACAGCAAGAATTGACAAACATTACAAACTAAGATATCCTTAAAGAGCCACGCCGTGAGTTGTTGGAGTCATATATGCCAAACTTAATCAATGGTGTCATTTGATCACAAAGTATCGACTGTTACAAAAAAAAGGACACATTTTAAAGCTTGTTGATTTTTTTACAGTGACAATATGAAGGTAGAACGTCTCAATTATGATCGAAAACCGGACAGTGGCGCGCGTCAAATAGTCAAACCTTATTTTGGAGACTTACCTAAAACAAACACGAGGGCAGTAAGGAGTTGATAGCGTTTGTTAGGTTATATTACTAGTATCAATGTATATTGGACGTGATATCTACACCTCTGTGCATTTATAAGGCTGTTTTTAGATTTTCATGGAAAATCCGTTTTTTTTCATATATATATTTATATGTCTTTTGGACATGAAAAGTTAAGATGTTTTGATTTTATATCACCACATATGACATTTAGGTTCATATCAAAAGTAAATAATATATGTTATGAAAATAACGGAGAGGCTCTTTAAACAACAGAGCCTAGGATACCAGACGGAAGTATATAGGCCTCAGGTGCTCTTTTAATTGATAGTTGCTTCAAACATCAATGATTTGGTGTAAGTATATTGATATATACAAAGAAGTGAACCTAGCAATGAAAAAAGTTTTGCTTGGTTCAAATCTTGAATAATATCAACACAATATCTACTGATAGGATTTAACATTTAGGAAATGGAGACACTCTGGAGTAAGTTTTAATTGCTTCGTATAAATGTTAATTACCAGCTCAGTCGACTTTCCAATGTGACATAGACTGAAAATGTCTACCTTCATATTCCCATACATTGAAACTGCTATTAATGAGTAAACATTATTTCTGTACATTTTGTGAACAGTTTCTCAAAATGAGGTTTTTAAGTCATGATTATCATCACAACTATCATAACTGCAGTTCTTGAACTTCTAGCTCATCAAATTTTATTTTTAAGATAAAAATCATTAAAGCAATTGACATTTAAACTATATTCTTTATCAGGAGATTTGAATTATTTATAATCTTGCGATAAGCTGCATGTGTATTTCTAGAGGCTGGTAAAGAAATAATTGATGGACGATTAGAATCTGCCAATAACTCTTG
The DNA here is from genome assembly GCA_921293015.1 of Phorcus lineatus. NCBI lineage: Eukaryota > Metazoa > Mollusca > Gastropoda > Trochida > Trochidae > Phorcus > Phorcus lineatus. The sequence continues at coordinate 8,182,650 of OV121094.1, forward strand.
TATGCTGATAATAAAAATTGTTGTACATTTGTTCTAATCAGATGAACATATGCTTATATATTGAAGGTGCAATATCAATAAAAGTATGAATATGAAAAATGTTTAAGTAATTATAAATCTCCACTAAAATGATTAGACATGAAAATGTATCAACAGATTATCAAGAACTGTTTTTATCTAAAATTTAGTGACAATGATGAAAATAAATTTAGAATAAATGGAATATTTATACCTGATACGTTGAACATAAGTTATGGAAATGAAGTTATCTTGGGAGCTAAGTTTAAATTAATGACATTTTATTTTGTTAATAAAACTGTGTATCACTTAAGAAATTGGAAACCCTAATACTTTACTAATTAATTATGTATTTAAAATATTGTATTTAAAACATAAAGAGGCAAAATAATAAAAAAAAGGTTGAGTTAAATTTGCTGATCAGTTTAAGTTGAATTTTAGAAATAGATACCTTTTTATTTAGAGCTATATTTCCATAAGTTTTTAAATTTTTTAATGATTTTTAGGCATTAAATATTTTCACTTAAGCAAATTTACCAAATATGAATAGAATATCAAAATCTATTTAAGGAAGGTAAAAGATATTAATTTATTCAGTCAGAGTTACAGATAACATGTAAGAATTCACATTACCAATCATCCAATCATTGACATACTCAGTTGCAGTTTATAGTTTTTGGAAAGTAAGCTACTTAAATAAACTGAATATAAAATGTGGCTTTAATCCCAAAATAGGCAAATTCAATTGAATAATTAAAATATGAAGTGAATTAATGTCCAAAACTTGAAAGTAGATTTTCAACATGCATAAAATCTGATATTTTAAGATTGTAATTTAAAGTTTTGAAAAGGCTTTAAAGACAAGTTTGAAGTGTCCAAACAAATCAGGAATGATATCACTGTTTGTAAATTCTGATAATTTAAGATTATCACAGAGTTTGACAATCCTTTGATAACACAGAGAATATCAAAACAGTTGAGAACGGATGAAATATCACACATATTAAGATTGGAACTGAAAGGTTGACAAACATTCAATGACATATACTTGAAGAGACCAAACAGTATAATTGAATAAATGTTATAATTGTGTTAAGATTCCAATAGCTTAAGATGGTAATGTCAGTGATAAAAATGTGAGAGAAAAAGTTTGACATAAACTTTGATAACAATTGTTAAACGAGAGATCAAACAGTAATGATATAAAATCATTGTGGCTACATTCTGATAGCTTGAAATACTGATTTCAGTAATAACAAACCTTTGACAACATACCGTTGATGAAAAGTTTACAGTTTCAAACAATTAAGGAAGATAATCATTTTGTGAAATTTCTGATATCTAGAGACGGTAATCAAAAGGTTAGACAAACCTTTAGGACAAGTTTGGGGTTCCAAACAATTAATTAATTGAGATGAATTCTGTGTTAATATTCAGATTTCTTAACCTTTAATAAAGAATTTTTACACATCTTTGCGGACAAGTTTGGAGTTCCAAACAATTAGGGAAGAAGATCAATGTGTAAAGATTCTGATATCTAAAGAAGGTTAAACTTAAAAACAAAATTTTAAAAACACCTTAAAAAAGTCTAAAAAGTTAAGGTGTGTAAATTCCGGATTTTTAGGATGATTGTAACCAAAAAGGAGACATATTCTTACAAACAAAAACAGAAGGTGTGGATTCCGTCCTACAATGATGAGAAATAAAAGTTTACAAACCTTTTATCACAAGTTTTGAGTATTGCAGGATCATTACAACCGCCAATGCACACCAAAATAATCCAAAGGAACAGCACAGGAGAGCTAAACGATTTGCTCGAATACATTTCCTCAGACAGGCAGGTAAGATCGAGCGCTTCTTCAACGTGGCCACCGTAGTAACAGTCATGCTTCCCATGAGACAAGTTACAAAGCAACCAGAGAAATAAAAAACATTCCCCAACTCCTGTCAATTGTTATGACAGAAAATGACAACCCTTGTTAAAGACACTGTACACCTGTTGAGAAAAATCAGAAACACTGATGTCAATCGCGGACTCCCCGCCACAAGACACGAGGGGAACAAGAATCCAACATATTCCGTATCCGACCAAACTAGGGTTGTTTGACCATCGACAGTGGCTATTTCCTTCAGCGGCCAATTGACGATGAACGAACTAACGCTGGATGAAACTCTGCCAGCGCTTGCTATGGAAAAATCAATAGGAAACTCAAGGGGTGTCAGCATTACTCTCACAGCTATTTCACCTGGCTAGAACTCTGCAACAATCAGGATATCCTACCTAGAGCTGCTTGGTCCGGTGGGTACAGTGCTCTCTGAGTTTGAATCTTTGTCACAGCGATATACAGGATATCCTACCTATAGCTGCTTGGTCCTGTGGGTACAGTGCTTTCTGAGTTTGAATCTCATATTCTCCAACAGGATATTCTGGCCTATACCTGGTTGGTCCTGTGGGTACAGTGCTCTCTGAGTTTGAATCTTTGTCACAGCGATATACAGGATATCCTACCTATAGCTGGTTGGTCCTGTGGGTATGGTGCTTTCTGAGTTTGAATCTCATATTCTCCAACAGGATATTCTGGCCTATACCTGGTTGGTCCTGTGGGTACAGTGCTCTCTGAGTTTGAATCTTAGTCACAGCGATATACAGGATATCCTACCTATAGCTGCTTGGTCCTGGGGGTACAGTGCTTTCTGAGTTTGAATCTCATATTCTCCAACAGGATATTCTGGCCTATACCTGGTTGGTCCTGTGGGTACAGTGCTCTCTGAGTTTGAATCTTTGTCACAGAGATATACAGGATATCCTACCTATAGCTGCTTGGTCCTGTGGGTACAGTGCTTTCTGAGTTTGAATCTCATATTCTCCAACAGGATATTCTGGCCTATACCTGGTTGGTCCTGTGGGTACAGTGCTCTCTGAGTTTGAATCTTTGTCACAGCGATATACAGGATATCCTACCTATAGCTGCTTGGTCCTGTGGGTATGGTGCTTTCTGAGTTTGAATCTCATATTCTCCAACAGGATATTCTGGCCTATACCTGGTTGGTCCTGTGGGTACAGTGCTCTCTGAGTTTGAATCTTAGTCACAGCGATATACAGGATATCCTACCTATAGCTGCTTGGTCCTGTGGGTACGGTGCTTTCTGAGTTTGAATCTCATATACTCCAACAGGATATTCTGGCCTATACCTGGTTGGTCCTGTGGGTACAGTGCTCTCTGAGTTTGAATCTTAGTCACAGCGATATACAGGATATCCTACCTATAGCTGCTTGGTCCTGTGGGTACAGTGCTTTCTGAGTTTGAATCTCATATTCTCCAACAGGATATCCTACCTATAGCTGGTTGGTCCTGTGGGTACAGTGCTCTCTGAGTTTGAATCTTTGTCACAGAGATATACAGGATATCCTACCTATAGCTGCTTGGTCCTGTGGGTACAGTGCTCTCTGAGTTTGAATCTTTGTCACAGCGATATACAGGATATCCTACCTATAGCTGGTTGGTCCTGTGGGTACAGTGCTTTCTGAGTTTGAATCTCATATTCTCCAACAGGATATTCTGGCCTATACCTGGTTGGTCCTGTGGGTACAGTGCTCTCTGAGTTTGAATCTTTGTCACAGAGATATACAGGATATCCTACCTATAGCTGCTTGGTCCTGTGGGTACAGTGCTCTCTGAGTTTGAATCTTTGTCACAGCGATATACAGGATATCCTACCTATAGCTGCTTGGTCCTGTGGGTACAGTGCTTTCTGAGTTTGAATCTCATATTCTCCAACAGGATATTCTGGCCTATAGCTGGTTGGTTCTGTGGGTACAGTGCTTTCTGAATTTGAATCTTAAATACTGAAACAAGATATTCTCCATATAGCTGGTTGGTCCTGTGGGTACAGTGCTTTCTGAGTTTTGATATCCTACCTATTGCTACCTTGCTAATTCAGTGCTCTCAGAGTTTGAATCCTAGACAATATGCCACAATCTGGATATCTTAACTATAGTTTGTTGGTTCTGTTGATAAAATTAATTCTGAGTTTGAATCTCAGACACTCTTAAAACTCTGCAGATCCTACATATAGACTTTGAGAAAAGTTTTGTTTATAATGACAGACATAACGTTATCAACTATAACATTGTTATCATACATTGCATTCATGTTTATATTCCTATCAAATTTCTTGGTTTAATATATGTTGCAACATAATTAAAATGTTCAATTCCTTTAAAAATCCGTGAATTAGCATATTATCAATAGATAAACATATTTCAAGTCGGCAGTTTATACTCATTTATTAATTTATTATTCTATTTTCAAATATATATTACTCTATCAAAAAATAATATTAATCAATGATATTCTTTTTTATCATTACATTGAATAAAATATCTTATGAGGATTAAAAGGCTTTTGCTGAGTTTTCATTATTTTGGCATTCTTCATATCAAATCAATTCAAATAAAACAGTTTCATAATTGAAAAATAAACAACACTGAAACTCATGCATGCAATCTTTTCCTTGAATGAATTTAAATTTTCAAAATCAAAATTGTCATTGTTAAAAATACAACAAGAAAAAGATTTAATCAGTTGTGTGGTTAATATTTTTCAAAACCAAACATGACCTTTTGAAGTTATCAAATAACTTTTTACTATCACGAGGACTACTTTTGCACATTTAAGAGCTTACAGATCAACTTGGTGAAGGTTTTGCAAAGGTCAGTCACATTGTGTGGGTTTTCAGATAAAGCATGGTTAAAAGGTAAAAATTCAAAATACATCTTTATGAAAGCAAAAGAGCAACTTTTTTTTTTTTTCAGGTTTTAGTGTTATCTCATGCACTCAGTAAAATTCATACCCTCTTCATTTGTTTATGATTGATAGATGATATTTTTATATAGAAGATATTCTATGTTTACAGAAGTTAAAGGACACTGCGACAGAGAGTGCAAAACTAGATGTAGTAGAAGTGAATGTGAGACCGCCTCCAGTGGGATTCAAACCCGAGTAAGATTCAGACACTCTACCAATTCAGTCAAAGGGATATCCTGCTAGCTACGGCTAGTAGGAATGCTCTTCAACTCATCCTTCCACATTCACACCCTCCACAAAGTGACCGGTCCACAAGTAAAAAATTCAAGTGGTATACCTATGAAGGTCTAGCTAGCTTATATACCACTAAATAACGATTTACGAGCTTGAGAAGGAATTAAAGGTTAATTAGCATTGAGGATAGTCCTGGGCCCACGTTTGGTGCCAAATGTAACAGAAGTGATTGTGAGATCACTTCCAGCAGGATTTGAACCCAGAACCCAGAACCTACTTTCAACTTCATCATGCCACATTTGGCATTTTAATATCCAAGAAGATTCAAACCAGGACCTCCAGGTGAAAGTCATAACCACTACCCACTGAGCTAATGGAAGCAAGAAGGAACCGTCATTGACACTACTGTGGTTGTGGATGATTCTGTCCATAGCGAAGTAAATAGCTTTCATTAAAGTTCATCAACAGCGGGATAAGCTTGCAATGTGAATGGCTGACCATGCACTTTAGGTTTTGAAGAGTTGATTACATTCCTTCAAAGAGACAAGACTTGGGGAAACTTTTGTCTACATATCAAATTGACTTTATTGAAATGGTGCCTATCAGCTAACAAAGCAGTACAAATGGGTACCCGGTAGAGATTGTGAAGGAGACGACTATATTGATATATAATGTCATCCGGAGGTACCTTAAAATAAGGTAATAATTTTGATTCTCTAACCATGCATATAAATCTTTTGAATGTGCACAATTTTAATAACCTCTTATCCTCATGAACTCCAAAATCAATGTTGACAAACATCTTTTTTATCATTTTCGCCAACATTTCTCTTAGGACATAAAATGGGTCAAACATTTCAATTAGCAATCTTTCATTTGAGATTTATTGCCTTTAATTCATTTAAAGCTACAAACTAGTTTCCATGCTCAGCGAAAGAAATTGTCTTTGCTCAAGGGTTCTATAAACAGAAAGGGTGATTAATATCTTAAACTTAATTACTGCTTACTCAGGTTTTAACTCATTTTCAAGAAGATGAATTACGTGGAGAAAGGTAATTACCTTCAAAATGATGAAATTTATTATCAAACATCAGATTATACAGAATCTTCAGAATTATCACTGTAATTTATTTTGAAGAAATAATTGAAGAATTACAATTGATAATGATTGATGTTCTTAATGGGCAAACAAGGCATTTTTTGGGGGGAAATATTTAGAGGGATGTTTATTTGAGCATTCATAAATGCAAATATATCTTCTCTGGTTGTCAATGCTAGATTATTCTGACCTCAACATAACATAATCCTAACAATATTTCAACGACATTATCTCCTATAAACATTTATGATTTTAGTTTATTTCATAATTTCATGTATTCAGTTAGAATTCAGTTGAGCAGGGCTTGCTGGCAGGTTTTAATCTTGGAATACATTGAAATCATATATTGTCGAACTCATTTAGTAAAAAATGGTTAAAAAATCTTTAAGAAGTACCCATGCAGACATGTTATTAACTTTTAACTGCTATAAACATTGATAACCTACTTAATTTTATAATTTTATGTCTTTAGTTCAGGTGAGGATCGATTGATGGCTTGCTTGTAGATTTTATCTTGGAATATATAGAAGAAATATATTGTAGCAACTCATAAAGCAAAAAAACTGGAGAAGTACTCAGACATGATATTATCTTTTAACAAAGGATTACTTATTTTTTTAATGGTCCCATGGAATTTACTTTTTTAGCTGTGACTGTTTGGCATACAATTCATTATGTGTCTGTGTTCAATCTATTTGTGGTGTCAATAATTGTCTACTCAACAGTTGGGGATACAATAATTAGTCTAGCCAAGTTTGTTTTTTTCGAAATTAAGATATCTTTGTCATTAAGAAAAATATTTAACAGAAGCTCTTAACAGTGGTGAACAGAATTTGAAAATACATTATAGAAATAGATGACAAATTAATGTTTATCTCACATAAAATAATGCTGTTTTATATATATTTCTTATCATGTAAGTTTAGAGCTTTTACTCTCAATTTTAATAGTGAGTGAGCTTGGGTTCAACAATTACTATTACATTTAAAAAAGTGGATGAAAATCTCCCCAAAGCGAGTGGACAGATCCAGGAGAAAGGGATCAGAAGGATACACAAGAACAGACAGAAAGAAAGAGATCGTAAGGGAAAAACAGCCGGTTTCAGAACAACTCAAATTTGGTCTGGCTTCTATCTGTCGACCTGTCCAGCTTGGGTGTCCCTACCAGGAGCATGTAAGCTCCAAATGGCATAGACCTCGGGGTCTCTGAAGCACGCATACCGCTACACGAGGATAAGATATTGAGTCAAGTGGTGGCCCCTGTTAATAAGCAACCAATGTTCACTGACAACAGTTTCTGAAGCTGTCTATGGAAACTACGAATCAAAGCTACCAGATCTCCGTAGAAGAGAGTTACTTCTCTTAATAGTAGAAAATAAATTTGTTTTAATATATTATAGAAGTACATGGCAACTGTTTATCTAACAGCAAAACCAAAACCTTCCTAAGCAAGTATGTGTACAGCCTGCAGTCCACTGTTGAGGAACCCACTGAACACAATGGTTACTGCAGCTCTCGATGGAACCAGTTGCAATCAAAGCTCTCACCCCACGGTAGAAATGCGTTATACTTCTTGAAGGTGGCTTTTAGCATGTCAAGCACTGTCACTTAGTGGTCTGTTAGCGGAATATAACTAACTACAATAGACAGTGAATAAATGTCAGTTGAAGGCGATACCGTCTCTCTTTTCATTCTAACAGTGACCTGTGTAGATTTTTTTATCTATAATAGTAAAGAAGATCTCTTAAACATTTATATTTCATTTTCTAGAAGAATTAACAGAAATTCATTATTACTACACTGTTATTTTTAACCGTGGAGATAATTTGATTTCCCTTATTTCATTTGAATACTCTTCTTAATCTGCTGTTATTGATTTTCCTTGCACGAGTTTATACTCATAATTCAAAACCATGACTTTAATTCAAATACAGAATAATTGAATTTAAACTCTTCGTGCCTCATATTTCATTATACACTTCACAGTCTCACATGTCATCAAATGTTGTAATTTTGTTTTAAATGCCAAAGATATCACAAATTTCAAGATGTAAACTTTTAATTCAGTGAGAAAAATTCTATTTTTAAAGTCATAAGCTTTTTCTATATCAGCATAATACTTGCCAATTAAACATATCACAATTTCAAGATGTAAACTTTCAATTCTGTGAGGAAATTAATTTTTTTGAAGGCATAAGCTTTTTCTATATCAGCATAGTACTTTCAGAAATGTGTTTAAGATTTAAGGGGACCTATGCTTCAAGTCAAAATGTTTACTAAGCATTTATAAAATAACATTTAGCTTTCAAAGACTAAATGTCTTTATTGTCTTTAGGCCTCCTTTCTTATCTAACATCATTCCAATTCCAGTTTATTCCTCCCATGCTTATTTTACTCTATCCGCCTTTTAATTATATGTTATATCATTTCATCACTCTTTAATTCTGTGCTGCTGCCATAGCTAAAACCTCACCGTAATCTGCCGTATATACATAATTTACCCTCCTGCCCAGTCCATTTGTTGTGTTTTTGCAAATTTCTTTACTACATGTCCATTTACTCCAGGGTATTTTGTATCCATGTTACCATACAGCAATACAAAAACGTGATGGGTGTGGTTCTATTCATTTTCATACTTTATTAATCTTCCTGCTGCTCAGGAGAGAACCCCCTTGGTTGTGTGCTTTCCAGCGGGCATCAACACTTGCTTGGCAAGCTCGACCTAGCAAGATGGAAGCCGTAGCTTCGTCTTTGCCAGATACGCTAGTTGTCATTTCGGCTGAAAGTAGTAGTTTCTGACAGGGGCGGTTGTCAAAACCTGGCAGCAATTGTTACCATATACTTTATCTAAAGGCCTGGTAACACAGCCCAAAAGTCACGCACAAAAAAGAAGAAGAATCACCGACGTTCCATGTATATTTCGCGCACTGTCCACGTAAGAACTAAGCACACTACGCAAAACTTACGTAAAACAGCGCAATTATAAATTTATGTAAACTTTTACGCGAGGCCAAGTTTTGAGCTGCTCAAAACTCGGAATCGCGTAAAGTGCTGATCTGACGAACATATACAGACAACTACGGAGGTTCCACGTCAGACAAACTGATGAATAGCGCAAATCGCACATGTATTGCACAAGACTCGAATTGTGTGCGTGATTCATGCGTTTACGCGACTTTTGGGCTGTGTGACCAGGCCTTACCTCTTTGAAAAAGAGCACTCCGCAGGTACCCTCACTCACTTTGCTATTCAACCCATTCACGTGTTTGTTGTTTCGTGTTGGACATCTGACAATAATGGTTGACAGAAAATAAACCCATTTGAATAGCAATGGAGACTGTACTGTAAGTAACAAAATTAATACAAGATCGAGACAATTTCCCTTTCCGCTAATTAAAGGCTGTCTTCTAGGTCAAAAACTGGTTTGAACCCTTAGATAACTGGGTCAGGTAACGTTTTGAGGTTTAAATTCAATTTTACCCTTTAAATTTCCACAATAAAAGTTTTTAGCTTGCTAGTTTTTTATAAAGTGCAGAAAGTTTCAAAGCAGTGCAGTTTTTGCTTCTACCACTTTTGTAATTTAAAAACAGTTTCTTATGAAATGTGTTAGAATATTTTAGCCTAAATATTTCTAATTAGATTTATAGTGGCATGTACGGACTAATATTCTAGTTAATGATTAAGGAATTATCAATTCAGATTGTTATGCATTAATTCATTCCACAGTTTAAAGTTTCAGAATTAAAACAAACAAACACATTTTCAAGAATGTTTCAATGGAAAAAGTTACTCTTCCAAAAGAACTTTGAATGATTTTCTTTCTTTCAAAATGTCACTGTTTTAGTTTTTTTGCGTCTGAACGGTCTTTTGAAAAAAATGTAAATCCCTCTCAGAAAAGAATTTTAGTTCGTTACACAAAGCATCAAAAAGAACTTTTCACATTAAAAAATTTTAAGTCTAAAGTAGCAAATTCACTGCTTTTTCATTTTACCAGTATTCAGTATTCAGTTACAGCGTATCATTTTCACAACTACGGTGTCATCAGTCATACACGTTCTTCTCAATTATTTGAGCACATATAATAAGTCTTAATGTAGCAGAGATATATATTTTTGTTCCACCATTGCAAGCGATTCAAAAACGTCATTGAAAAACTGATTATATTTTCAGTTCTTGTTATAGACAATCATTCACAAACACATCTTTCAATTTCACAGAGTCCACAGAGTACTTGATAAAGTTATAACCCATTTTGTTATGAATTAAACACAAACAATAGACATCTAGAATAGTTTTCAACCAAGTAATGCAACAATAAATTTCAAGTCGGCATTCTAGCCCATTTCAAAGTGACACGGAGTATATGTATGATTTTTCAATGTCTTTTAAAATAAGTCAAAACACCATATATCCTGACGTACGCCCAAATTGCCTTCTTAGACTTACATCTATATCTCTAAAATGCCCAAATTACGAAATTTTCTTGTTTTCAATGATAATCGTAAAACGGTCCTAATAATATCACGATATTGAATTTGTGCATCCCATTTACATGAATCTTACTTAAATTACCTACTCAACACTACCAATTCGTGTTTGTGTAAGTGTCCGCTGTAGAGAACTTTTCAAAATTATGTTTGTGTCATTGGCATGCGCCATTGTCCGTTTTTCGATCACAATACACAATGTAAACCTCTTTATTGTCCACATAGGGAACTTATATAATTACAAGCTTTATGGTACTGATTTTCAGAGAAAGCCACTACTCCCTGATCAAATAGTACCATTCATAAAGGTTGACATATTTAACTCAGACAACATGTGACCCTTTAAAGAGGACATCGACAAGTACAAAAAGGTTTGTTGATGAGCATGGTATTACATGAACTAACTGCATATGTGATTTGGAACACAACTGGATAATTTATCTTTAGTGAATTCTTTTTTCAAAGTCACTATTCCCGTGTCGATACTGTGCCATTATCAATGTTAAATTGCCCGTAAAATTGTATGAAGCACCAAAGCTCACAAATGTTTCCAACTGCACATAATCAGCCATGCCCCAATGAACTTCTCCAATTGCCTCAACCAAAAAATAATTCCTGCTTCCTGTTTCAAGGCCCTGACATAATCACAGAATTGCTCGGTGAAGCGTATCAAAAGGAGAGGAGATAACTAATTACATAAACTTTTTCACCTGCACTCAAATCAAGACTCTGTTTCATTCGCATCAGTGATAATTTGCTTTGAAGGAAGAAGGGGTTGGTGAGTTCACCACAAAGTTGTTTTTATTCTTTATACTTTTTTGGAGTTAGTGAATGAGGGAGTGTGATAGTTGTGTGTGTAAGTGAGTTGTGCGAGTTGTGAGAGTTGAGAAGGTTGTGCGAGTTACGGGAGTTGTGCGAGTGACTTATAAATGTGACTTGTGTGAACTGTTTGAGTTTTATAAGTGAGTGAGTTGTGTGAGTGAGTTGTGTGAATGAATTATGTGATTGAGTTATGTGAGTGGGTGAATTAGAGTCAATTAGAGTCAATTAGAGTGTATTAGAGTCAATTATTTAACAAGTGAATTGTGGACAGATAGGGGAGAAAATGGATGGAAAGAATGAGGGAAAAGATGGCAAGAAAGGCATAGTGAGGGAGAGACAGCAAGTTTTTGAATGACTCAAATTTGGTTTGGCTTCTACTCCATCAACATGTCGAGCCTGGGTATGCACCGGCTGGCATAGCTCTCCGGGTCCCTGAGGCACCCAAACCACCACACCTCCATTAGGTATAGAATAACAAATAATCCTAAAATGCCTGTTAATGATGTTTAACAATGATTGGTGTTCTGTTCATCCAGACTCATCATATGGTACATTCATCATGGCATGTTATTTCATGTTTTGTAAGCTGGAGTAGTATTCATTCAAGCTTCGCATGTTAACCAATTCAATTCCTTTCTTTACAAATAGATATGTTTAATTCACTGCCTTGACTTTCATTAATTTTGCTTCTAGATTATGTAATGGCATACGAATCATTGCAATGGTTAACAGGTCATTGCTTTTCCCTGACATGATACAAAAGTTAGTTAAACTGTATAGAAAGCTAAAAAATTACTGTCTTCTTTCATGCAAACTTACAGAACGCTTCTTGTTGTGACAAAGACTAAAAACCTCTAGTCCTATCAGAAAAGAATACTTTATTCATGGTTCAATAGAAGTTTTTTCAAGAAAGATTTTATTCTAATTTCAAGAATTCTTTCACTCATGGTTCAAGACAAAGTCCATATTCTAGCTTTATAATTCAAGCAGTCAATCCTTTTCACACATCTTCGTTGAGGTGATTTGGGGTTTACTTTCAAAAGTAATCCACTTATATCACGGCTGATAATATTTGAAGGGAGAAAGCCTGCAGCACTGGGTATGCAATGCGGTGAAACCTATGAGCATTGGCTGGAACTAGCAAACCACGGGTGGTACTGCCCTTAGATTCAGTGCAGCATTGCACCCAAACCTTACTTCATGTAGAACAGTTTTCAACTACAGACAAAGTTGCCTTGAAGTTACCCTTTGAAATGTCATTGTAACAGGAAAGACAATGAATATTTGTGATAAATTAGATACTATTTCAACAAATTTGAGGACAGCATGTAATTCTAATGATGTAAACATGGCATATCACACTTAGGTACATCAATCTGAATTTTCCTTTCCACAAATGATTTGTCAGTAGCACTGTGCCTTTAAGAGAAAACAACAATGTCTTTGATCTGGGACAAATTAAATTATATTTCAACAAATTTGAGGACAGCATGTAATTCTAATGATGTAAACATGGCATTACACTTGGGTATTTCAATCTGAATTTTCCTCTCCCCAAATAATGTCAGTAGCACTGTGCCTTTAAGAGAAAACAACAATGTCTTTGATCTTGGATAAATCAAATTATATTTCAACAAATTTGAGGACAGCATGTAATTCTAATGATGTAATCATGACATTACACTAAGGTATCTAAATCTAGTTTTCCTCTCCCCAAATAATGTCAGTAGCACTGTGCCTTTAAGAGAAAATAGCAATGTCTTTGATGTTGTACCACAGGGAAGTGTGTCAGATTATGCCCTGGGCTGTCTGTACACATGGGGCACCTAGCTGTTTTGCTGACTTCTGGAATGACAACTTGAATCTCCAGGAACTATACCAGATGCTCGGTTGAATACCAACATACTTGGACCTTGGATTGTGTTCTTGGAAATATTTTGAAATTGCATTCACACTTCATGCATTATCGGATACCCTTAAATCCATCAACTAGCACAGAAAATATATTCTCAATTTTAACCAAACTCAATGACAAAGAGTAAAATAAATGAATATATTTTGAGATTCTAAGATCATACACTAAGATATTCCATTTGATTATGTTGTTAAACATCATACCGAAATCATTATGTACAATGATGAAGATCCAGAAAATGATTTATAATATATTCATATATTGATTTAAATTAAAAAGCCAATCAAAGAATAAAATTTGATTTTTAATATCATACACAGAATATAAACAGAAATGAACTGACTAAGAGACACGTCTTTCACATTCTAAGAATTAATTGGAAAGCCATGCATTTCTCATCTTTGTTAATCACTCTCAGAGATACTTTCAAATTACATCACAGATCTATAAGAGAAAGTTTCCAATATATGAGAGTCTTCTTGTCCATCCTAGTTTTTATATAGAGATTATTACCGGAGGAAGTGTGTCATATGTGAATTTTTTTATTACACAGAGCAAGAGGGATGTTACCCCTATAAAAAAAATTTCCTAAAAAGATGTTGCCGAAACATTGCCGAAACATTGCCGAATCATCTCCGCACCATCTTTTCAAGAGTTTTGAGCAAAATTTTACCATTGCCGCTAGCGGAAGGGTTTCTGGCAATGGTGCGGAAAGGGTATCTTCAGGCTGTAAAGCAATAAAATATTTAAAAAGGTGTTGCTGCAATGTATTAGCTACCCAGTCTTTCTTGTGGAGACCCTTCCGCAACATTGCCAGAAGATAATTGGCCCTGTGGAGATGCTTTGGAAGGGTATCGTTTGGCTGCAAGGCAATAAAATATTTAAAAGGATTTGCAGCAATGTATTTGCTACCTAGTACTTCTTGTGGAGACCCTTCCGCAACATTGCCAGAAGATAATTTACACGGTGGACATGATTGTTTTTATCTTATTTTGCATTTTAACATGCTAATTAGTTCGTCTAATTTGTAGTGTTAGATATGAATAGTCATTCCATGCATATATTTGATTTGGATTTTATGAATAAATAACAGAAGAGGAAATGAACACAGTAACTCGCAACTTGCATATAGTCCAAATAAAACATGATTGGCTATATAGATTATGATGGGTTGAGCTTTCAATTAAGAAGGGGACCAATGAATAGAGGAGAGAAAATCCACCCATTGTCCATGGCTGTAAACAGTTTTGTTAATTGCTACCTTAACAGGTTAATCACTTCATGGATCATTAAGTTGTTAAAATGTTTGTATAGTAATTTGTTTAATAGATGTAATTCAAAATGTTTAATTCATGTTGTAATTCAAAGAGTCTTATTGATATCTTATCAAACCTTAATCAAAGTTTATGTTCTCAAGGCTTATGTTTATGTACATTTGTAAGTGAGGTGATACTTTTGATAAACAGTCTATTTAGATGTTTAGTTGCTTAGTAACTAACATCATGTACAAAAAGGTTAAATTGTTATATTAGGTTGTGATCAAAGATTATCCTTGGTTAATTTCACATTCAAGTCATGTAATTATATTGAAATTAATAGCAAATATAGGAAACATGGCAATATTGAGCTGAAAAGTAAAATTTTAAAATTAAATTCTTGTTTTAATTCTTATCACAAATCAGATAAGTTGCAAATAAACTTGAAAAGTTCAATGTTGTTAAAAAAATATCAAAGCTTATATGATTATACATTTTCTGAATTTAATGTAAACTTATAAATTCATCCATATATTTTATTTATTTCAAGCTAAGAATATACATTTTGATCAAAGTCCTTGACTCAAATTTATATCCATTACTCTTTTCTTAAGAAGCTGTTGCCAAGAAATAGCTTGTTTGTTTTTTAAGACACCACTTCTAAATGCCATTCAATGACTTGACTCTTCTTTTTGGAAAAGATCACAGTTTAAGGTTCTTTACACTATTCAATACCTTCTGCCTCACACCTGATGAGGCTGGACATTATTATCCAATCAGAATCTCTGCTGTCTTTACCCCCTTTGACTGACTGCAAGACCCAACTTCCTGCCTGACCTGTCACTAACGAGGAGCAATGGCCGCCATTAGCAAAAACAACTGATTCTTGATTATTAAAATCACAGTTGCCAACAGAAATAGAAGGCATATCTACAGTTGCAAAAACCAAAGTAAGTAGACCATTAATGCTACATACACAGTAAAATATCTTAACCTTATTGCTCTTCCTTATTTCATGAAAGAGCTGATAAAAAAAATCATTGAAATGTTGGCTTCAGACAGTCAAAATGAAAAAAAATTTCAAGTCCATTCGCTTCAGTAGAATATGTAATAAAGTTACTGATTGCCACTGTTAAGTTGTGTTTTATTAACACTGATTTGATGAAAGTTATATGTAGTTCCATTTCTTTGACAATATTAAGCAAAGATGGCATTATTTACATAGGTGTGCTCTGAACCATGACTGCTGGGAGAGGAGGAAAGTGGACAAGTCATTATATAACAGGAAACAGCTGGCACTGTAAGTTTGCTGACCTAATTCTTCAATAAACATGCAGTATATTTCTAAACTGGTTAGATTAGGAATCGCATCAGAGGGTGCACTCCAATTTACAAATAGATAGTCTTGATTAATTGTAATTTCTTTTTGTGAAAACCCAGACAGGCTGATTGTCCAATAAATGGTGTGGGAGAACTTGATACTATTTGCCATTTAACCTGAAATTGATAATTGAAATTTGCAATCAATAATTGTAAAACCATTAAGTTGTTCCCAGTTTTAAGTTTGATCACATGTGTTCATTTCAGAACATATAATTAGCATAACATAATTTGTGTGTATACTTATTGGAATATGAAATTTATTTTTATAAAACTTACACTCATAAATGTTAGTATTGCTGAACTTAAATGTATGTAAATATTTGGAATACGGGATTATAATACAAAATGTTAAAGCACTTTATATTTATTCCTGCTATTGAACTTGAATAATGATTTAATATAGCATAAAGTTATTGGTGAACACTAAATTTTGGATTTTCTGTAACTAATAAATTCTTAACCAACCCTTGGAATAATTATAAAACATTTACTTTATATTTTTATAATTTCAATTATGGTTTTCCTTAAGATGATTGTATATGATAAATATATGACCCCTTTATTTCTCTAAACTTGCTTTCACAACTGATTTACTTGATGTTTTAGAAAGAAGATTTGAACAAGAAAAGGAGAGGTGGAACAAGGAAGAATTCTTCATCTCCATGTATTCTTATGCAGCATGTGCAGTGAATTAGTCTTGAAGTAAAGATCGAACATTACAAAATATTTTTCATACAATATGATAACATGTTGTGAAAAAATGATGGTGGATGGATTTGTAGACAATGTTAATTCATAAACAGATTGAAGGTGGGTTCATATACAGATTAAAAGAGATAATTTTGAATTATCAAATGTATGATTCTATATTATTTCAAGATAATATCTCATTGACCTTTATTTATTTAAGTGATTGTATCACTGATAATGTGCTTGTCAATGCTGAATAATTTTGCTAAGACTAAATATAAAAAGGATAAATCATCAGTCATATATTTAATGCCTGTAAATAATACTTCTTTGGCACATTCTACAATGCTTACGGACCCAAAAACGTTTATGTCTGCAAACCTGCCATGTCTACAAAAAAAACCACTACACCCGATTTGTCTGCCTGATTCATCTTATCAACATTGTGCATTAACAGATTGGATGGTTTTAGAACACTGGTTTGTACTTAAAATATTGTTATGACTTGATGTGTATTTCATGTAGTAGTTTGTATTAGAGAGCTGTTAATATTAGAATGTTTATTAAAAATATTCTAATACAGACACATGTTTTGTTGTATTTTTAGTGTTTGAAAATTAAAAGACAAAAAGTATACATGAGAGTAGATGTAACTTCATTATGGTTGTACATTTTTTAAGGAAATGGATGTGAGGTGGCTGTGTGTTGTTGTAATGGTTGTTTGTATGCTTTTATGGCTTTCTGGCAATGCTTCCGAAGCATCTCAACATATATCGTTTACAAGTGGTTGACAAGTTTTTATGGCTTACTGGCAATGCTTCCGCACCATGTCCACAAATAAATTTATGATGAGCTTGAGAAGGTTTTATTGCTTTCTGGCATTGTTCCCGCACCATCTCCACAAATAAAGTTTATGAGGGCTTGAGAAGTTTTTATGGCTTTCTGGCAATGCTTCCGCACCATGTCCACAAATAAAATTATGAGGGTTAAAAAAGGTTTTATGGCTTTCTGGCAATGGTTCAGCACCATGTCCACAAATAAATTGATGAGGAAGGTTTTATTGCTTTCTGGCATTGTTTCCGCAACATCTCCACAAATAAAGTTTATGAGGGCTTGAGAAGTTTTTATGGCTTTCTGGCAATGGTTCAGCACCATGTCCACAAATAAATGAATGAGGGTTTGAGAAGGTTTTATGGCTTTCTGGCAATGGTTCTGAACCATCTCCACAAAGTCTAAGATGGCCTGAAGGTTTTATGGCTTTCTGGCAATGCTTCCGAAACGTTTCCGAGATGGTCTGGAAGTACTTGCGGATACATTCCGGCAATGGTAAAATTCCTTTTCTGGCAATGCTTCCGCAACATATTTTCTAGCCATTTTTTTTTGTAGGGGTATACACAAATTTACATGAGTTTCATAACTCAAGCTGAAACAATCGTTGCTGGGCAAAAGTGATATGTGTAAATGTGCTCATATTGTCACCATGACAAATCTTTACTAACAAGTTGTGGTTGTATGTATATTCCACAAAAGTGTTATTTCCACACCACACCTACTACAGATGTGTTGGTATGTGAAGAAAGTTCTGTTTTGGCCCTGAAACTGGGCAAGCCATTTCATCTCTCGTAAAAAAGACAGTCAAAAAAATGTTACAACATTTAACACAAACACATCCAAGTCAAAGTGGCCCTATAAGCCTTTTGAGCAAAAAAGTATTAAAAAAAACCTTGAGATAACAAAGTTTGAAGAATGATCAACTCTTTGTTTTAGCAACAGTGACATTCAGTATAGATCTTCATACCATTTTAAGCATATGAAGGCCTCCTCTGATGAGCAGTTCTTTGCCTGACATTTCTTTGGCGCCAAGGGACTTCCATGGTTAAACTCGTGTCAGTCACTGTTACTAATAGTTCCCAAGTCGATGGGTCTTATGATAAAAAAGAGATCCCTCTATTTTCTGGTTCTAAGTTATTCAACCTTAAAATTCACATGGGTCTCATAATTTGCTCTTACCATTCAAAAAACTCTTCATCAAATATTTATACGTTGCTTGTGAAACAGCTCAATGAAAATAAGAGAAACTTTTTATTATTGTCTAATGGAAATGACATGTCATAGCGTTATTGTGCTTCACTATAATCAAACAACGCATACCATTTCACGTCAAGTCAGGTTTCATATATAAGGTCAGATGTAGTGCAGTGTTGAAAGGCTACACTAGCAATATTCTGTGGATATCCTACTTTAGTTTGAGTTTGTTTGTTACTAGAAGCTGTTCGACAAACCACTTTGTAGTTAAAAGGACAGTCCCATTGGGGAATTTTGTAGAAACAAAATTCAAGGGGACATTATAAGTTCTAACATTCTGTCAAGGGTGACATAGGGATAAATTATTCCCGCGAAAGGTTTTATGCAACAAGCGTAACGCGAGTTGCATAAAACCTTTCAAGGGAATAATATATCCCTATGTCACCCTTCACGGAATGTTATAATGAATTTATCTTACCGAATGTCTTAATGTATTATTAAAAAGACAAACAGAAACAGACTTTGATTGATTAACATGGAAGCAAGCTTTACTCAAGAAGCAGGGTATAAGGGATTTATCATCCCTCTGTGCAGTGTATAAGGATACTTGTTTAGGGTCACATTGATCAATCAGAGATCAGCATTTTTACACGAGGCAGGATAATCTAGTTTATATATATGACTATTATTAGTATATGATTATTACATAACCCAGTTGATTCAAGTTACAGAGGGTAACATTTTGGTTGATTTGACAACTAGATAAATGTCAGCACATACTTAATAAATATAACAAGAGTGAAATGTGTGGCCTATGTCGGCCTCTTTAAGACATCAAAACCTTTATATACATATATATATATATCATTCATTCACCAACTTGCAATAAACAATTAGAGAGTTTTCTGTGTTGAAGTAATAAAAATAATGTTATAATGTAACCTTTATCCTCTGAAGAAGAAACTATACAATTGTAAGTACTAAAAAGCGTATTTTGATCATTACTAGTTTATTAAGTACTTGGTAGTCTTTGGAACATTGGAATGTAGAAATACCAACCAGACATACCAACTATAACATATTGAAAATGAAATAACATTTTAAAATCCATTCATCATATTGCTATCAATAATCCAAGAGCCATGAAAACTTGATGGTTTCTGCCTGAAATAAAAAATAAGATGCTATTCATCACCAATGTTGTATTATGTAATATAGATGCGAATGTGTAAACCTGTTTCCAATGACAAACCGTCAATTGTGGACATCTTAAAAAGAAATTTGAAATAAATTCTTTATCTAAATGTTAATTTCTTGGCAAGTTAATGATATAGTAGTGAAGTGAGGTGATTTGGGCTGAAGTCAGTTTTCAAAAGCATTTCACTTACATGACGGCTGCTAGTATAATTGCAGGGAGAAAGCTTGCAACACGATTGTCACAATTTATTGCAGTGAAACCTGTGATCATTGGCTGGAACTAGTGAACCACAGGTGGTACTGCGCTGAAATTCAGTGCAGCATTACACCTAAACCTCATACTGCGTGTAGAACAGTTCCCTACTGCAGACACTGTTGCCTGATGGGATTCAAACCCCAGACCTCTTGATCCAAAGCCGAACGTGAATGTTAACGAAAAAATATTCATACCTCCTATGTGACACTGAAATGTGGGAGTATAGTCTTTATTCACACACTATATAACTGCATGGTTGTGTTGCTGTAGTTCAAATCCCAGTTTCACTAGACATTTGTAATCTGTCCCTGTACCTTGTTTTATTTTGGGCAAGAAGCTTCATCCACGTTGCACTTAGTGTGCCCAGCTGTACAAGTGGGTACCTGAACATAGGAAAATGGACATACACCTTTGGGCAAAGCAGTTAATAGGCTGTTATTCTTCAAGGTAGAGATACAATATTTTGAAGTCAATTTTTGCGGGGTATGAGACTGCTATCATCAATATCATAATTATTTTATTTTAATGAATTATAACTTCAACCTGAATTGTGTTATGTAACCTATATATTCTACAACTAACCAACTATCAATCGTGAAGATTTGGAAAAGCAATTTAAAATTCATCCTTCATCTCTCTATAAGATCAATTGTAAATTAATTATACAGTAGTCTGGAACTAAGTTACATGATATTCATTTTTCATGTATTAATAATGATGGATGTTTTAACCTTCTTTTAAAAAATCAAACTATCGATTAAAAAAACCAAAAACTTCATTCATCATCTTGCCAGAAACAATCCCAAGATCAATGGATAATCGACATATAATTGATTGTATTCGTCAGGGCCTAATAAGCATGATATTTATCCAAGCAGTACAGCCATAAAGCAACAGCCCCCTTATTGATGGTACATGGTGCGGACTAAACTAATGTTGCTAATCTATAATTGATTTCACAGCTTGCAACCATTATCTGATAGCTGAGCAAATACGTCTTCCTCCCCCTCAGAATTTCTTAATCCCCATTAGAATTTGCCCATTGAGGTGCCAGCGGTATCCCTGTCCCTCAGGACTATGAACAGTTAATGTATTAAGTTTTAGACCAAAATTGAAGAAGCCGGATTGATGAGGAAGAACAAGCTATTATGGATAGTCAACTACTTTATTGCACAAATTTTGACGTTTCGGTGTAGATACTAACACCGTTACAAAGCAAGTTATGACGTCACTAAAATGCTCCTTAAAGAAGTCATGTCATCTTTATTGAGATATGGCAATCACATCACTTGCTTGATAACGGTTTTAGTATCTACACCGAAATTTCGCAATTCGTACAATAAAAATGTTGTCTATCCATAATAACTCGTTCTTCCCCCAAATTTAGTCTATGAAATATTTTAATAATCATTGTTCCTTTATCCACTATATTCTTTTCTGTGGCCTCTTAACTTCATGTGTATGAAGTCAAATCTAGATTTGCTAAATGAGGACCTAAACTCTATTAAAGGCTCCTATTTAATACTCAGTCATGAAGCAGGACTAATTATAGGCTTGCAAACTAGCAATTGTGACAAAAATCTGGAGAATTGGTTTCAAGTGCTTATTATACTGTTTTAAAAATTTCTTCAATACTCCTTAATACTTTATTGCATTTTTATCATCATCAGATGCTCATCCATTCACACTTTCATGACCTTAGTGTAAAATAGTTGTTCACCTTACCATGCTAAGCTAATAGACCAAATCACAACTGAAATCCATTCTTATTTTTGTATTGTGCAAATGAACATTCCAAAAGAGAAAATGACTGATTTAAGGGAAAATTTTCTGACTCCATACTCCTGAATGAAAAATTTTAATTTGACAAGCCCTTTCATCTGCGTTACCAAATTGTAATCCACCCTGCCTCTCGTCTGAAAACCTCTAACTTACCAAAGTCTCCTACAATCCTTTTCCTGTCTGTCGCCTTACATTCTCAGTATCATTAATGCTTTTGCAAGCAATTCCTATCAATAAATCAAATGAGCATTGAAAAAGGAGATCAACATTCAGCATGAAATAGAGGGAGAACATTCCAATGAACATTAAATGCCTATACATATTCACACCATCATATCCTTCTCACCCCCCTCCCAATTCACACCCCCCCCCCCCCCCCCCAAACCATTAAAATCCTAGTATCATTAATGTCTGTGCAAATACTCTTATTCTTATCAATAAAGCTATTGGACACTGCAAAAAGGTCAACATTCAGTTTGAAAAAAATGGAGAACATTTCCGATCTCCCTCCATTAGCTAATGGGGAATCAAGCTGGGATATCGTCTCCGGATCCGTCAATTCAAACATTTTCTTATTTATACCCTATCATCAGCTGATTGCCGCTGTAGCAAGGTCAACAGCTTTGTAATGTGTTTCAAATCTTGCGTTCATGACGTTCAGTTACATCAGTAAAGAAATGAAGATGGGGAGAGAAAAATGAAGTAATATGATGAAGTTCTTTTTGTTTAAATATTATCATAAGAAAAAAAGAAAAGATTATACAGTGTGTTTGAAATTTGAATACCTAAAATGTTCACTAGTTCACAATTTTTAAAAAATATACACAGGAATATCAATAAAATGTGAATACCTTCTAAAAAGTTTTAAGACAAGATTAATACGAAATTAAAATCAAATCCTAAATGTAATACACATTCATTGATTTTCTAAATACATTTGCAAGAGAAGATATCCTTTAAATCATGGGAAAACAATACAAAAGGAAATCATTAAAAAATCAATTTTAATCAGCATGCAATTAGAGCAGATTATTAAAAAATTCTAACAAATCTGTAAAATCATTATAATTCACTGGAATCAATTCCTTTATCAATGCCAGCAAGATAAATGTTCCTCGTGCAATTAAGAGATTGGCAAAAAAGCGAATAAACCTATTTAATTTCTTAAAATAATAATAAATCAAATGACAAAATAAATCAAACAAGAACCATAAAATAAACTTTATTACACTTAAATTGGAAGTCAATGAAATCTTCAAATAATAGCCAATACTTACTTCAAGCAGGAGGATAAATAAATTTGTAAGCTTAAACGAAGACTAAATTATTGTTATCGACGGATAACGGTGATGCTTTTATGCCGCGGGCAGGCTATCAATATCCTATGGAAATCCTTACACTCAATGAGTGATAATTGGCGTACTTAACTTCAATATAACCTAGTCCGATTACACCATCTTACTCGAGCGAATCGTGTTGAAAGGGATTTCAAGAGGACAAGAAAAATACTTCTCTATGTCATTATATGTAAAGAGATGAATAATTGGCTTTGACAACCTACTCAATGTTTTTGTGGCTTTGTGTAGACGGTATATATACTTACAGTGTATAATAGAAAATTGAAGACTATTTCCAGACATATCCATCAAACCTAAAATGTTTTCTTACGTATTCAATGTTTGTATTTTATGTTTTTGTCAGTTTTGCGTACCTAGAAATTTTGAAAGGGGGTTCGCCTATTGGAAAGTGGGGTTAGGTGGGTCGACGATGTTCAATTATTTTCTTAAAATTCAGAAGGGGGGGGGGGGGGGGGTGGGGTTTAAACCCCCTGTACACCTTCCCACACTTCCACTGAGGCACTATGTTTGGATAATGTCAAAGGTGATTATTAACCTTGGGTTTTGCAAACTAAGAGAAAGGTTTCTGAGACTCTTGACTTTGTTTTAAGACAGAAAACTGGAAAAGCAAAACAGTTTAATATCTTTGGCAGAATAAAAAGGATAAATTGAAATGACTGAAACAGCGCATCATGCCTTGTGTTAGGGGAAAACAATGTGATAAAAGATTTTTACATAATGAACTGATTTATTGTTGAAAAATATTTTATATTGAATTAAAGTCACACTTCTTCACTCAAAAACAGCAAAGTGTTGTCATATAATTGGAAAACTACGATCATTATTCTTTTCTAATTTTCCAATTTCCAACATTTATGTTTAAGATCAAAGAAAATAGAACGTTTATCACATTGGGTGAATCTTATCAAAGACAAATTAACAGATTACAAAAGATGAAATAAGCATTTCTCATTAACATCAAAGATATACAGACTTATTGATCATAAACATCTAAGATGGTGGAGGCCTTTAAATCATAAAAGGTATTGTCAAATTATATTATGGATGACTTCAATCACTTTGCAAAAAATAATTGTGCTTTTGGTTTTCAAAAGAAATTTGGCTATAATGGTCACATATTTCATCAGATTGTTTGTTTTGAAATCAGATGATAATATGTTCATCATTATGATTTAGTTAAGTGGTAAGGAGAGCTTTAACACTCATTTTAGCCACTTCTACTCATGTTCCATTGGCTGGTATAATTGCAAGGAGATTTAAAGGGACAGTAACACATTCTTTTTACATAAAAAGAGTGATCTCATGAAAATGAAAATAAATGTTACCAATTGCGAGACAATGTCTGTTAATCAAAGAAGCAGTTTTAAAACAAATGTACCATAATCGGTTTAGCTATGCTAATTAATTCATTTCCCTACCTCAAATGATTACAAGGTGTTCACATAAAAATGGCTGCCAGTGGTTTTTGCTTGATAACTGATTATTGCCTTTAATGATGTTCAGGTTTATTAATGAGAACCTCTGAAGATAAATGGGTACTTATTGTATTGTGTCATATATAGTCAATCCAAAGCATACTCAAAGTGCTATACACCTTTATTATCCTGAAGGAATTGTACTTTCGATGCAGCTACTAAGCGCCAGGTCCATACATCCTGTATTCAGCTACCCAATTGTACAGCTGGATGGACTGGGTGCAATGTGGATGAAGTGCCTTGCCCAAGGACACAAGTGTAAAGCCCAGGTCACAAATGTTTGGTGTTTCCACCTTGTTTCGAACCCAGGCCGTTTGCGTGAGAGACTAGCTCGCTGACCACTTCACCACAATGCTCCATGATACATTTGGCTTAAACTGATATTTATTGGGGAAAATTTTAAGAAATAAATCTTTTAAAACATGCCCCACTGCCCCTTTAAGTTCAAATCTTCATTAATGCTTTTTGCTGGTGCCAATCCTACAAGTTTTGGTTAGAATTGAAAAGCCATGGGAAACATGTATTATATCATTAATTATATAAATGTTCACTAAGGAAATTTCTCTAATGACTTTTAAAAGACTGATTTTTTATAGTTAATTACCAGAACAAATTATCAAAATTTTCGTTAAACCATATGGCACACTTTCAAGTTTAACGATTTTTTAATTGCGGTTTCTATCCCAATCATGCAACCACATGAAAATATTCAGAAAACTGTTTTCTTTCCTTACAACTGTCTGCTACAGTGATGTCACAAATTATTTGTTTCAGTCTGTCAAAGATGACAAAAACCACACTCTTCTTCGAATTTGTTACTTCGAAAATCAAAATAGCAGCCAGATCCACAGATTATATCCTTAAATAAGATAATAATCAATGTCGACCACAATCCTAGGACAAGTCCATTCATGCATAAAGTGTCTGAAGATATTTAGTAAATTATAACTGGGTGCCAAGTGGTTATGGCAAGTAAACTTCATTCAAAATTTTACAAGTCCTTTCGTTGAACATCGTAGGTTGCGTAGGTTGAACATCTCATAACACCCACCTGAATAGATGGTGGTTATTGCTTATACCCTTCAAATAAAACAAAGGACATAATAACGTCTTCCCATTGAATGATATGTGATAGTGCCTTCATGAGTCATGGAGAAACAACTGATGATGTCTTCATAAGAGGTTGATATGAGGTACCACCAATTGATGAGGTGAGATGAGTTGGTGTTTAACGCCGCTTTCAAGATTATTTCACTTATATCGCGGCTGCTAGTATTATTTCAGGGAGAAAGCCCGCAACACCATTGTGGCTATGCATTGCGGGGAAACCTGCGAGCATCGGCTGGAACTAGCAAACCATGGGTGGTACTGCGCTGAAGTTCAGTGTAGCATTGCACCCAAACCTGACTGCGTGTAGAACACTTCTCTACTGCAGACAAAGTTGCCGAGGCCTGGCGGGATTCGAACCACGGACCTCCTGATCTGAAGCCTAACGCGCTAACCACTGTGCTATCCTGCCCCCAATATGAGAATGAACCAATGTTAAGAGAATGGGAACATATCACACCGAGGTGTGTAAAACTAAAATATTCACCTCATTGATAGAAGCTTTTTACTCTTGCAAGTACATTAGCACACATTTTTATGGTGAATACCAGCTGAGGTGATTTTGGCTTTAATGCTGCTTTCAAGTCTTTCACTTATATCACGACTGCTAGTAAGTTTGCAGGGAGAAAGCCTGCAACACTATTGTGGCTATACATTACATTGTAATTTGTTAGCTGGAACTAGCGAACAATTGGTGGTACTGCAAGGAAATTTAGTGTTGCATTGCACCTAAACCATACTACACTATAACTGTTAATAGGTTATACATGTTGCAAAAGCAAGTATCATATTTTTTGTATTTGGATCAAAGCATATCTGGTCCAGTTGATCAAGTGTCAAATTCTTGAACAAATACTTTTTTCCTTCAGTAAATGCTGCAGAATTTGTAAAAACGTTGTTTATATATGCCATGTGTTATGTGTAACAAATTATGTGATATTTTTTGTTGAATAAAATTAGATGCTTTACTTTCAGAATTTTTTCATTTGCTTACATACATTCTAAATTTATCCCTTATACTCTTGACGTGTTATATGTAAAAAAAAACCCATGTCATACTTTGTGGGATTCCTTTTGATTGATCCAGTTGTCAATAATTGTCAAGTTGTTAATTTCTTTGACCTTATAATTATGCTCCAGAAAGTAGCTAATGAACATTGTGAATTTAACAATTGAACTTTTTGAACTTGCTATGTATATTGCAAAAGCATGATATATTTTATGGAATGAATTTGGATGCATTTTTTTATTGTTGTTTTTTTTACTTGTCAAGGATAAATTCTTACACTAGATAAAACTATTTACTTTTACACAATAAACGTAATTGATAAATATTGATGATGAACATTGTAAAATCAACCAATAAATGAAATGTTATCAAATGTAATGAAAAATTAAGAAATACACATTCATCAGATTAAAATCAAAGAGATATGATTTGAACAGATTGTGTCATAATCATAATCATGTATATAACACATGCAAAAACTCAAGTTTTAAATTTTGATACCCTGAACTCAAAGATAAAGACTCTAATTAACATTCTCAGTTACACTGAGTCAAAGTGGGAAACAAATAACAAAACCAACAAAAAAGTTTTCTGGTACACTTCCAGACAAAAGCAGGAACTGAAAACAACACTCGGCCTGTCTCCTTCACTGCAGATTGGTTCCTGCTAGCACGGAGACAAGACTACTTTAGTCGGAATTCCAAACCATACAAACTTTCTTCCCTCGTGTCCGTGCATTTGGGCTTTTAAACTAGACGTCGGAAAGTGTTGAAAAGTAGATGGATTCACATCTGACATATAATTGCTGCATTCTACGTTTGCATCTACATGTCTGAACGTGTGAAAATAAGACTGATTTACGTCTTTCAGATAATTGGCACATCGTAAAGTTGCACTTGCATGTCTGAATAAGTGGAAAAGTAGATTGATTTGCATCTTACTTATCTTCACAGATCTCAATTCTGCATCCTCACTTCTCAATGTCTCGGAAAGTAGATTCATTTAGTGCAACATTGAGGAATTAAGTGCAACGGAAGAGATTGTTCTCAAATGTGGAAGGGCGAGATAAAAGCATGCGTACTTGCTATGGCTCGTGGGATATACCTTTGGCTGAATGGGTAGAGTGTCTAAATGAACTGGAGGTCCTGGGTTTGAATACCACTGAAGATCTCAAAATCACTTAACTCTGTTGAATATTGCGCACAACTTGGGGCCATGGCAACTGCCTCCAGCTCACACCCTAGGTATGTGGAATTGAGAAGCTTTTTCGAGACTAACCTTTCAGCTTCAAGCAGCCAGTTTGTTTTTGAGGGAAAATGACATGAAAAAAGGCGCTGTAATTTTACATCAAGCATGTGGTTAAATGAAGAAACTTGATGTACACAGGCAAATTACAATATCTTCCAAAAAATAGAGCCATGGGCTCTGTAGCTCATCAGACTTTTGATAGAAATAGGTGTTTGGGTTTAGACCATGGGGTCATGGGCAGTGTAGGAAAGATAGCCTGTCCCAACGTCCGAGACGGGTAACTTGGGTTGAGGACGGGCTGTAAAATTATTTATTCCGTCCTTGTGTCGGGCCAATTTTGTGTAACCATAAATGCATTTATATCTAATAACCCCGAGAGAAAAAAATAAACAAAAGTAAATAGCCACATAAATTACGGACTAAAGGGCACTTAGCAGGTTTTGTTCATTAATAATTCAATTACAGCAAAACTATAATATTTTTTTTCAAATTATGCTCTCTTGGATAAGAAAATTCAGATATAAGTAAATCAAATCAAGTGACAAACGTGTTTACTTGAGTCAGGCAACTGAAACAACTCAAAGTCTTGGTCGACCTAGTGAAATAGCTGAAAGATTGCAGACACGTTAAACCCAAACTCACTCACACCAAGCTTGAGGGATGGTCTATTATTGTGCGGGGTGACAAGACTTTAGACAGTGTTTGAAGGGCTAACAAAAAGTCGATTGATTTCCATAAATGCATCTATCTTAAAACAAATCCCTAAAACTTTATGATTCAGTTTGTAAATTTTGTCACTCTATGATCCCTACATGAAAATGGACGTGTCCATCCATGCTGAGAGAGGGGACTGATGATGTGTCTTTGTTATTGACTTTTCCCCCACTGTCTAACATTTGACAATCAGGTTAAATTTACAAGAACAAAATTGTTTAGGAATCTTATCAAATATCACTGAAGAAAAGTTTTTTTTATCAAAAATCTGAATTGATATTTTTGCATTATGGACTTTTATCTGATGAAATTGAGAGGAATTTTGGCGCAGATCGAGTTGCAATGACGCCATACTGGTTCGTTCAGTGACAGGTCCGGGAATCCCTGCTTCAGGCGAATGGACTTGGTTTTCGGACATCTCATTGGTCGATTCGGCAAGGGCTATCCCAAGTTACGTCAGGGATTCCTTTCACGATATTTTGCTAAAAAAGGCCCATTGCCCATTTGGGGTCAAGGGGTCACCGAACCTACAATTCAGAATCCCCATTGTCCAAGGAGTCTACACACAACTATTAAGCTATCAAGACCTTTTGGAACTGGAGAAGAAGATAAAAGTAGGATTTTAAGGTTTTGACCCCTGTGACCCCATTTGGGGTCAAGTGGTCACCAAACCTACAATTTAGAATCCCCAGTGTCCAAGGAGTCTTCACACAATTTTTCAGCTCTCTAGACCTTTTGGAACTAGGGAAAAAGATGAAATTAGGTTTTTTAGGTTTTGACCCCTGTGACCCCATTTGGGGTCATGGGGTCACCAAACCTACAAATTTAGAATCCCTGTTGGCCAAGGAGTCTACACACACCTTTTCAGCTCTCTAGACCTTTTGGAACTGGAGAAGAAGATGAAAATAGGTTTTTCAGGTTTTGACCCCTGTGTCCCCATTTGGGGTCATGGGGTCACCAAACCTACAATTTAGAATCTCCAGTGCCCAAGGAGTCTACACACAACTATTCAGCTCTCTGGACCTTTTGGAACTGGAGAAGAAGATGAAAATAGGTTTTTCATGTTTTGACCCCTCTGACCTCATTTGGGGTCATGGGGTCACAAAATCTACAATTTAGAATCCCCATTGGCCAAGAAGTCTACACACAACTTTTCAGCTCTCTGGACATTTTGGAACTGGAGGAGAAGATTAAAATAGATTTTTAAGGTTTTGACCCTTGTGACCCCATTTGGGGTCATGGGGTCACGAAATCTACAATTTAGAATCCCCATTTGCCAAGGAGTATGCACATAAAATTTCAGCTCTCTAGAGTCATTGGTTCTGGAGAAGAAGTCGAAAAAGTGAAAAGTTTACGGACGGACGGATGGACGGACGCCGGACGCCATGCCATGCCATAAGCCCATCGGGTCTTTCAGACCTGATGAGCTAAAAATCAAGAACTTCAGTTATGAGAAAATAAAGGTATGGTACTTAAAACTTCAATAACTTAAACCAAAAATATTCAATCAGCATGTGGCCAAACATGGATAATATAACATTAAGATTGGCGATTCCTGTTAAAGGTTCCCTCAGAATGGTTTGAAACTAATTGATCGAACAGTTACACATAAGAAGTCAGGACAAATCATTCATTACTGCGTGTTAAAGGGAGTAATGTGGGGGTATTTTTCATGGACGCAAAACTAGAGCAGCCATACCTGTCCAAACGCATTTGTCAAATTACATACATGATTGTTTTACGATTCATTTAAAACGTGTGAAACATTTTGGTTGCTTACAATTTTTTTCAATTTGAACATTATGAAATTGATAAAGCCATTTTTCGGTGCTATAACTGTGAATGGCCTTGACAAAACGTGTCAGGCATTGCTAGATAGTCTGATCATTAATTATTTATAAATTAGTGGGTAATATATCAATACATGTCATTTATCTTTATCATGTTCTAACAGTAATGGAAGTACATACATCATAAGTCATGCCAAAAAGCAAAATGGCGGACCAAAAGCCGAC
This sequence comes from Phorcus lineatus, assembly GCA_921293015.1. NCBI lineage: Eukaryota > Metazoa > Mollusca > Gastropoda > Trochida > Trochidae > Phorcus > Phorcus lineatus. The sequence goes on from OV121094.1 coordinate 8,213,547, forward strand.
AGTACTAACTCTTTGATAACTTTGAATAACCATGCTAGTCGGTTATGTTTGTAGGAGTCTTGTGCAATTTGAAGTACCTTGATTTAACTTTCAAATTAAAAAAATACCAAATGTGAAATCTAAAGCAATGTATACTAATTCAATCCATAGCAAGTTACTGATATTTACTTTCGACAAATTTGAACTCCATGGGTTACATAAATACAACAATGTTGAGAGCTATATCGAATCTAATCACAAATGGAAAGATAAGCTTAGGAGCCGACAATCGAGCTGTTGTTTATGGCGGGTTTAAATTGAACAGGAAGTACTTAAACAGAGGCAGGATCCGACATCACTGTTACTAGATTTTCAATAAACGTTTAATGCTGCCATTCCACCACTTGTGGACCACCATTTACGGCTGAAAATATCCTGTTATTCTATTAGAGCAGTGATATTGTTCATTCATGCAATCCTCTTGAAGAGATTTATCACAAATTTAATGGATGTTACAGACCTTATAAACCAAAGTGAGCAATGGTCTGATGAAATCTGAAAGTAGTGCCTGAATGTTTTTACTGAATAAGATAATTATCATTGGATTAATGAAAGCTACATGATATTAGATTACAGAATTATGTGTAGAAATATGAACAAATGTAAACAGGTTTTAGCATTTTATCGTTCAAAGTTATCTGAAATTTTTTCACATGACGTTTTATCTTTTTAAGTAATTATCTGGAAAAAAAAAGAATTTTGAATCCTTTCCAATGTAAACACATCAATAAAATACAGTCACCAATTACTTCATCAATATGTCATCATCGTTATTTAGAACATCCACATACTGACCATGCATTACCATATTCATCATCATCAACATCAAAAACAAAACCATCGTAATCACTATCATCATCATCAACACTATAATAGTCCTCAACATCTATCAAAATCCTCATCCCCTCCATCATCATAACCACAATCAATACCATCAGCATTATCATCACCACCACCATCATCATCATCATCATCAATACCATCATCATCATCATCATCATCACCATCATCATCATCATCATCATCATCACCATCAATACCATCATCATCATCATCACCATCACCATCACCATCACCATCACCATCATCATCATCATCATCATAATCACCATCAATACCATCATCATCATCATCACCACCACCATCATCATCACTACCATCATTATCATCATCACCACCACCATCATCATCACTACCATCATTATCATCATCACCACCATCATCATCATCATCATCATCATCACCACCTCATCCCCTCCATCATCATAACCACAATCAATACCATCAGCATTATCATCACCACCACCATCATCATCATCATCATCAATACCATCATCATCATCATCATCATCACCATCATCATCATCATCATCATCATCACCATCAATACCATCATCATCATCATCACATCACCATCACCATCACCATCATCATTATCATCATCACCACCATCATCATCATCACCACCACCATCATCATCACTACCATCATTATCATCATCACCACCATCATCATCATCATCATCATCATCATCATCATCATCATCATCATCATCACCACCACCACTATCACCATCATCAACATCATCATCATCACCACCATCATCATCATCACCATCAATACAATCATCATCATCATCATCATCATCATCACCCTCAATACCACCATCATCATCATCACCCTCAATACCATCATCATCATCACCCTCAATACCATCATCATCATCACCATCAATACAATCACCATCATCATCATCATCATCATCACCCTCAATACCATCATCATCATCATCATCATTATCACATCAACATTATCATCATCATCATCATCATCACCGTCATCATTAAAACAACCATCATCATCACCACCATCATCATCATCACCATCAATACAATCATCATCATCATCATCATCATCATCACCCTCAATACCATCATCATCATCATCATCATTATCACATCAACATTATCATCATCATCATCATCATCACCGTCATCATTAAAACAACCATCATCATCACCATCATCATTATTTGCATCCACCATTGCAATAATGATCATCAACATTACAACAAGCAATATATACTATCATGATCACCACACTTGTAACCATTATCCCCATCACCTTATCATTTTGACCATTTAGTTAATAGTATACAGTGAGGTGAATTGGGGTTTGACACTGCTTTTAAGAGTATTTCACTTAAAACACGACTGTAAGTATTACTGCAGGGAGAAATCCCTCAATACCATTGAGACTATGTATTGTGCTGAAACCTGCAAGCTAAGGCTGGAACTAGAGAACCATGGGTGATACTGCTCTGAAATTCAGTGTAGCATTGCACCCAAACCTTAGTGTATGTAGAACAATTCTCTACTGCAGGATTTGAACCCAAGACCGCTTTCTCCGAAGCAAAATGCCTCATCCCACGCCCCAGTTATTGTGTAAGAAATTGGAGCATAAAAGGGCAGAGAGCTCAGATCATCCAGCAATGAAGAGCAATAACCACTCTTAAGACCATCAGCAGACTGAAATGATTTAATGGACATTATTGGTAATATCAATTCTCGCTGTCAAGCTAAGGATCGACATGTCTAAACACAAAATCCATTCCAGAATAGCCACAAATCCAGTAAGATGTTTGGAGACTGAAGGAAAACATACAATCACACTAGAAGGTCACTGTGTTACAAGAATAAATGTCCAGTTCCTACCTTGTCTGACCTTAGTTTTCTGTTGTTTTATACAGCTATAAAGGGGGCAGGATAGCGCAGTGGTTAGCTCATACGGCTTCGGATCAGGAGGTCCGTGGTTCGAATGCCGCCAAGGGCTTGGCAACTTTGTCTGCAGTAGAGAACTGTTCTACACGCAGTCAGGTTTGAGTGTAATGCTACAGTGAATTCCAGCGAAGTACCTCATGGTTCGCCCGTTCCAGCCGATGCTTGCAGGTTTCTGTTGTTTTATACAGTTATAAAAGGTGTGGGTCAAGGATGGTTATCACTAATCATCGTAATATAATATTACAATACAGAAGCAAGAACACTCAGGAGAAAAACATAGAGGATACTAATACTATTTTTATTAAACATAATAATGCATCATGAAAAATAAAACGACCGAAAGAAAGTTTGATACGTAATCATTCAAGAGATTATTACTCGCCAACTAAAATCAAGCATTATTGCCAACAGTGTGCTGAAACTAACAATTACGGGACTTGGCCGCCATTGTGACGGCGGTGCTAACATTGTGACATCATAACTACACACTATTGTGACGTCATACATGCAGAGGTATTAAACTATTTTATAGTACGTATAAATATTACTTTGCAGTCTCTTACCTGGGCGAGTAATAAATATATATAAGTGGTCTCTTAAAATGTGTTTGAATCCTGGTTATTTCATTTCAAATGTACAAATCACACTGTGACAGAGGTGACATGACATTTACATGACTTGTGATACTATAACAGCATGACATTTTGTTTTTTGCGGTTTCTTGACAGCACATATTGACAATAAATTGCTATTTCTGACAGTTTCATGCAATCATACGTTAGTAAAGTTTGATAATACATTAAACATATCTTTTCGAGTAATAAAAAACACTGCCATGATGTGTCCTGTTATATCTTTGATGTCTCCATGGACAAGCCGAGCTGTCCGATAAATAATCTCATGGGGAAAAAAAGATAATGTGCAGAATGGGAAGCTTCTATCCATGATGGTGAGTGATAATCAATTAAGACACTTTCTACATTTTTCATGTCTCAAAAATTACCTCTTAATTCCTTTACTTTTTCTGCAGCCTCAGCAAAAATAGCCTACGTTCATGCTGGTAACAATTGACAATTTCTAAGGGCTATAGATTGTTGAACAAAATGTTCCATAATTGTCAACATGTTAACCTTAATGACAATAAGACTTCCTTCTTTTATGAAATACGAGAGTTGATTTATGTGGTAGGTACGGCGGTACATGACCTTCACAATCGAATCTTGACGGTGAAGTAGTTAATATACAGGAAATGTAAAACCATGCATATGTTGCTTAAGCAAAATGTTCATGCATTGAACAATACAAAGATTGTGTAATTTATGAAAAATGAGTTTGAGGTAAAAGTATAGATGATGAAGCTGCTTTTGTCTTAGATACACTCAATATTACACTTTCATGCATGGTCTTAAAGGCACAGTGTCTTCGTTAGAGAAAGAGTCACATCATGTGTGTGCATTTTTTCTTTGTTATCTTGATGCACATATGATAAATATGTAGCTGAATAACCACATTTTGTGAAACTATTTCTGTTCTCTTAATGCTTTTTTCACAATTTTGATGCAGCAATTTATTCTATAAATCATTTATGTAAACTTTTGGGAATAATGTTAGATTCTAACTAGGACCTTGGTATGGAAGCCTATAATGTTTTACAAAATCTGCTTTTCATGAAAGGATCTTCAAGTTGACATTACAGAGAGGACATTCCCTTTTGTTCACCAAGGCAATGTTCCAGAATAAACCATTTTTAAGCAAATAATTGGTAAAATGATAAGATAAACACAAAAAATTATAAACTTATTTGGGGGTGACAATAATAAGGTTATAAACGTAAGAACAGATATCCCAAATGTTTGCGTTACGATATGTTAGTCAATCAAAATGAATTAAAGGTATAAGAGCTTCTATCAAATTAAATAATTATATAACCAAGCCCTGTCCAAATTCTCATTATTTTCTTGAACTCAGAATTTTCAAGGGGAATCAACATTTAACCCACTGAGTTAATTAACGGTATCATTCACTTTTCTGATGGGTGCAGTGAATTTTAACGCAGTACCACCCATGGTTTGCTAGTTCCAGCCAATGCTCATAGGTTTCACCGCAATGCATAGCCACAATGGTGTTGCGGGCGTTCTCCCTGCGATAAATATAGCAGCCGTGATATGAGTGAAATACTCTTGAAAGCGACGTTAAACCCCAAATCACCACACCTTACCACCATCTTTCTGAAATACCAGAACATACACTTTATCTGAAAAACAAAGGAGATAAAATACTTTTCAAAAATATTTTGATAACGATGTTTAAGAAAAAATTCATATGAGTGCCTAAATGTGATTGCCTAAATAAGAATATTGTCACTGTTAAGAAGTTATTGTTCATTCCCCATGTAACTTTCTTCACTAAGCAGGATAGAATTGATATTTTATAAAGCTTCTTTCACTTCTAGCTTGAAGAATTTTCAAGACTGTCCTGACACTTTAGGTTCCTAACACGATCATCAAATTATTTTTTTTTACTTTTTTACTAAACAAAACAGGGCTTACATTTTCTAAGCTCTTTTAGTGCTAAGATAGTAACACACCAATGTTGATGAATGGTAATAAGAACTATCTTCAAAAATCTAAGGTAAATTTGACTCATGTATCATTTAAAGGATATTGAATAAGTTATGATCATAATTTTATTCAAAGTACATATCACATATTCCTAAATTTATCATTCATGTATGGTCAGGCACTGGTTATATCAAATATAAATAAACACAAGCACATTATACTTTCTTCTTAAAAAATGTCAAAACCAAAACTGGTTAAAAGGCGAAAAAAACTCTTATCCAATGGAATGCTATGTCAGACAAGAAAAAAAGATTCCAATCAAATAAGAAGCTGAAGTGCATATAGGGAGCAATATTGAAGCAAAAAGTTGGCTAGAAATGCAAAAAGGTTAAAGATATTATGTATGCTGTAATTGATTTTCCAGGATATAATACATATTTTTTTTCATTTTCTGAACTTTTTCAAGATTCAATATACTAAGTCCTCAGGGCTTTTTTAGTTTTGTTTTTTTTCGTAAATGACATACGCCAAAATTGCAGAAAATCTGCAAAATGAAATTCGGATTTCTTTTACCATATACTACACAATTTCAGTTTAGTATGCTGAATCTTCCTTGAAATATATTTGTCATGCTTAATCTTACCTTGCTTTGCTTACACTAACTACTTAATCAAAATAAAGTAGCAATTTTACAAATACTGGATAATACTTTCCTAGAAGAAGAAGAACTTATCATGAACAATTATATACATTAATCTAAATGCCACATTTGATTGACTAAATAAGGAAAAAAAAACAGATGAAAAATACTCTTCAAAAATGGATGACAGCTGTAATGATAATAAAAATACATAAAGGACACCTAATTAATGACAGGTATTTCAACAGTCACATTGCAATCCCGTAATTAATGTTATTTTAATAAGAAAACATAATGAACTCTTCTGTGAGCTGACATTTAAGTTTCAAAACATACGTTTTGATTTCAACGATCTTCAGAAAATGAAAGAAGAACAGTAATTTGAATACTTTTAACCTGATCACATGACCTAGCTGCTTCCGATTGCGGTAAGGATACTTGAAACTGACGAGCCCCAAGGTCGCTTCAAAACTCATTTCCTTTCCAATTTCAATTTCAATTAAAGAAGCTTTATGAAGTTAACTTAACACTTGTTTAAATTAATTTAGAAACTTTATTCTTTCAAAGGAAACCAGGTTTTATTTCTCAATTGTTCAATTACCATTTAACTTTTAAATCCCCTCAAAAAGGAGAGTTGGAGTTTAATTGGATACATGAAGAGGGGAATATTGACTTCCACTTCAATTAAATATGCACCGCTTCAAATGTTCTATTAAATGTTATCAACACACCGAAATTTAAAGGTACAGTTGTATGGTTTAAGTACAAAGAATGAAGAAAAAGGGGCAGTAGCACAATTTTAGGTTAAAAAAGTGATCTCAACAAAACAAAACTAAAAGTCACCAATGGCAAGGCAATCTTTTCTTAAATGAACAAAAGCTGTATAAAGAGAAACATATCATGTTTGGTAAGGTAACACAAATCAATTTCCTTAAATGATTAAAACGTTTTCTCATTAAAATGGCCGCCAGCAGTTAATTTTTCCCTGATTTTTTATACTTTATTGTATGACTAAGGTTACCAGGTAGAATGATGAGGTGTTCACCCTCCAAAAATAATAAAACATTTGGCATAAACATAGATTTATTTGGGAAAATTGGAAGAAATAAAATTTCCAAAAAGATGCAACTGCATGCACCTTTTAGTGGAGGATCCAACTGTTTTATTAGTCACAACATACAGAAATGAAATTTTCAACTAGTGTTGAAGACATTTTTTCACTTTCAATTGTGTTTTCCCTCAAAGGATTTTTTATGTGTGGAAAATTTAATACATGATTGAATTTGGATCATGTACAAAAAACAGACCATATATTGATTTTCTCCAAATCACCCTTTCAGCTTTTTCAAGAAAACCAAGCACAAAAATGTCAAAAATATATGGACTCCTCAAATACTTTATCATTCAGGTTTAAGGACACATATAACCTCTATTTTCATTCTGAATTCCTTGGGGGTAGGCAACCCATCAGCTGATTATGCACTTTATGGTTCTCTCTCACATTGCTATAACTTCCAAACCAGGTACCCAAATATACAACTTGGTGAACAGAGTTACATTTCCAATAAAATCTTTTGCCTCAGGTAATACCACAAGTACTTGTGTCTCAGTGTGTGGCAGGTAATCCCCTTTAAACTCTCTTTATCCAGCATTGAATCAAGTAACCCATCCATTCAGCGAGCCGCACCTGATGATGTTGAACTTCACCAAGAGTTTCTTTGAGTGGCATTTAGAAGTTGGGAGGCAAATAAGTACACAATTTTATGGATAACAACTTCTTTAATCTGAAAGTGTGACGTTTCGACACAGATTCTTGTATCGTTGTCAAGCATGTACTTATTCACCAAGAGTTGTCAACTGAGGAATGGACAGACTCAAGTGCAATCACAGAACACGGAGACAATCATGATTAAAGTCGGCATGCTCGGAAAATTTTGTTCAGTAAACTATCTTGCCTCTTCTGTAGTTCAAACACTTCAGGAACCAAATCAAAACAACATAGAACAAAATTTAATTTGAGGAAGAAAAGGAATTTTTATGGATTGTCAACTTCTTTATTGTAATGATAGTGACGTTTCGGTATAGCTCCTTATACCGATTTCAAGCTAAATTATTTCACGAGAAAATGCACCATCTCACTGACTACACTATAGACATGAGGTTACACAAGTCAGACAACATAATTCATAACGACATGCACTATAAATTTTATTTATTCATCTGTCTTGCCTCTTCAGTTTTTAATGACCTTCACACAAAATTTAAAAAAAAAATAAAAAATGTATTTTTATGACAAAATGTGCCAAATAATAACGTTCACCTCTCCTGCCTCTTTTCTACTTACAATTATAAAACAAAATCAAAACAAAATAAAACAAGGTTTTATTCACAACAAAATTCACCAGATTATGGAGAAAATTGCACATCCGACCGACTTCTCAAGCCCTGAAGTTACACATGGACACACAGACCGTGATTTATAGTGACATGCTCTGAAAGGTATTCCGTGCTTTTCATATTGCACAATAAACTCTTTATAGAGAGGTTTCATTCATAAACTCAGCGAGGTTATGTTCATTCAGCGGTTTAAATGGAGCAAAACATGTTGCTCAATTGTATGGACAACTTTTATGAGATTTTTTGTTTTGTTTTGTTGTTTCACAACTCTTTCATGACTGCTGTGGTATGTTTTAAGGTGTATATACATAGTGCATTGGGAGACACTTTTAAAAAATGCATTATTTTTGTTTGGAAATAAATGAATAATAATAGTGAATAATAATGATTCATATTAGTATGATGTATTATAAGTAAAAGAAATAATAAATAAACATCATCAGTTGCTGAAACATAAACTCACCAATATAAGTTATAAGGACCACCCCTATTCAGAGATATTGTTACATTAATTTTGTTTCAAAATTGGTCCTAAAATTTTTGTTGGTGTATATTTCCTCTAGCTTAAATATCATGCAGTTATAATTATTCAGCCTCCTGTTACTATATGCTAAATTTAAATTCTGAATATATTTAAAATTGAGTATCTTGGTACACTTTTGTCTTTATAGGCAGATAAATGGGGATGGCAGCATGTGGTTCCATTTTTGAACCAAAGTTTGAAAAACTATGAGGAAGATAATATCAACTGGTCTAATGAAGGGTCTAACTTGAAACATGTAACAACAGCATTTTGGCATTTTGGAGGATAACTCTTAGCCTTGCAACAGTTTTTCTCTTTACCAAATGAGTAAATGAAAGGAATGAATTGGAGCCTGATGCTCTACCGGCTGAGCTGAAGGGTTATAACCTGTAAGAAGGTAGTAGTAATTATCTAACCCTCTCACCAATAATACTTCTTAATAATCGTCAATAACGGTAGAGCATCGGGCTAACTGAATTTCTTTACTTCTAACAATTGTTACCAAGAAGAAAATCATAACAAAGTGCATTAGGATTTTACTTTCAGAACCAGTTGTGCAAGAACACCTTAAAATCATTTGAATTTGGCAAGGTACTTGCATAGTTTAACCCAATTTGGTATGGTTAGAAAAGAACTTGTTTTATGATAAAAAAAAAACCCTCTTTGCTAATGGTAACATATTCATTTTTGTGAATTCACTATATTTCCCATTTTACAAGAGACACAACCTCCTAGACTAATGTTTGATCATTTTTACTTATAAATAATTGAAATCAAGCCACTAGAGATTAAAAATCTGGATTCACAGAGTATTTGTTGTAAAATAAAGGCATAAATCCTACAGCAGAACCCAAGATAGCATATAAGAATGCATTCCTTCTTGCCATGGCATTCTAGAAGGGAGGTAACTCTTGGAGCACTACAACACAAATGAATAGTGTTAAAATATGACACAATATCATTTGTGTATTCAAACTGAATTAAGACCAGAAAGGTTACCAATGAACCTATGAATCTAATATCCAGTTAAACATGTAATTATGATATTGTGAAATGAAAAGCTAAAAAGTGAGATCAACATAAAGTAAAAATTAAAATGTATACTTTTAAATCACAATGATTGAATGTGATTAGTTGCATTTTTCCTCTCAACATCTTGACATATTTTTTCTGAATAGGCCAAAATGATATGTAAGATAAGGTTCAAAATCATTTTGGCCTTTTAGGAAAGAAACATATTTGTATAATTCTTTTTCCATGTATGTCTTTAAACTATTCTCATCCAGAAGACTACATGATATTTTAATCTCAGAAATCCAATTTAATCCCAGTCATGCCACGGGCAAAGTAAGTCACCAAACAAAACTATACTATGTAGTAATAATCCCATCAACAGGGAGCTGTGTACAAGGAACATAATTCTTCACATAATGCTGTTATTATAAAATCACTTAATCCTTAACATACATAACCCATATCCAAATCAGTTCAAGTGACATGATGCAGAAAATCATGTTTAATGCCTTAATACGGCCAGAGCAGTATAAGCTAAATTTTGGTCAATGCAGTACGTGTGGTGAATACGCTTGACCAGTTTAGTCTGATCAATATTATATACTACAGAACTTCTGCCTGCTCATATCATTTAGCTACATGTTGAAACATAATCAAATCAAAGATAAATAAAGAAAAAAAAGAACCTACTAGAAGTTAAAGACTTTGCTCAAATCTTAAAACTGTATAAAAAGTTGCATTTTTTTCAATTTACTCAAAAAAATAGCTAGGGATCCATGTAGATTTTGTAATTGTAAACAATGATGGTTTTATCTATTGACACTCTGAACGGTTAAAAATATTCTAATATACATTTTTTTTCAGTAAAGTTATAAATTTGATGGTCACTCTCAATCTAATAATTGATAACGTAACTCAAATTAACACAAGATATATAATTCATATCGCTATATAACATCAAAGCAGTAGATCGTAAATTGAAACTGTAAGTTAAGCAAAAACTTGAAAATGATGTCAGGTCAGTTCAAAATTTACAATTGCTAATATTATTTACCTGTTTTATATTCATGTTTGTATAGGGTTGACAGAGCTATTTCATTATCCTGTTATATTTTGAATTACATGAGAACTTGTTTGTCCCATCACGGATATCGTGAATCAAACATTATATCAATATCAATCAAAAACAAGTACTTACAATCATTCTTAAATGCATTATAAACATTAAGCCTTCAGGCATGAAGTCAGGGGTTTCCTTTTAACTGGACATTTTAGGCCAATCATATGAATTCCATGTTTATCTTCCATCTTGAGCTCTCATATCTTATCATATTTCAAAACTTGTTTTTCCCCTATAGCGAAACTGTAAAATCAAACATTTACCTGGCATCAAGTCCACGATGAAATTTTGATTTAATTTTAATTAGGAGATAAACCCCTTCTGTTTTTTATTTTGGGGTTGTCTGTCGTGCATTTTTCACCCCTAAATTTAATTTCAAACCGAGCTTGCGAGGTTTGAAATGTTAATTTAGGGGTGAAAAATGCACGACAGACAACCCCAAAATAAAAAACAGAAGGGGTTTATCTCCATTCTAACATGACTAATTACAAAAAGAAGGAGGAACTTATGTGCCTTGCGCAACAACAATGCGATTAGGTCGAACCAGTACAGACCGGTTCCAATTGCTTTCGAAACAACGGTACAGTTCATTTTCAAAGAACACGCTTCAATAATAATTGTTTTTATTAAAACATAAACCAACAGGTTTTAAATAAAACCCTTAAGTATTTATTCCATTGAGGATGAAATCAACAAAAGACAGATTTTTTTTATCCCATCAGAGTTACCTTTTTCACGTAAATACATAGGACACCTATCACCCCTACAATACCGACAAGGACTGACCAAATCAAGGGACGTTACTCTGAAAGTAGTTGTTGCCTGCTACCTAACTTCTCATGCAAGATGTGAACAGCTTGAATAAACGATCAAAAAAGCTTTATAGTTTGCAATGGTTGATTACACTGTCTGGAAATATGGTCACTTATGAATGAGAGGGGGGAATGGAAGGAGTTTGTCAAGTTGAAGAATTAACGTACGTCCCCTCTGTTCACTTGACGAATCGCTATTACAGCGCGTTACGGTAGGAAGCCAGCTCGGTTTGAAATTAAATTTAGTGAAAAATATAAACTACTTCGACAAAAAATATACCACAGAATGGATTTATCTTCTAAATTTCATTTTAAAAATACGGTATTGTCAATGTCTGTAGGCTATAGATTTGGTTTAAAATTCATTGTGCTCTTGTCTGTACGGCGATGAAAACAGTAAGTTCAGCGAATGGAGTTTGTAAACGTGCGCGTATGAATGTGAATCGGTCGTAAATTTAGAGGTGATTATTAGCGAAATAATCACTCCAAAATTGATTGTGGTAACCAATCAGAATGCAGTATTTCCATTCTAGTTTTCGTGTCATGTTAGAATTTCAATTTTAAAAATTTTCAAATATTGGAAAGAGGCCCCCGAGAAATAGAGTTGTTAACTCCCAATCTAGTCTTGCTTTTTTGGGGGGGCTAGAGTGAGTTTATAGTTGAATTAAAACCAATTTGACATATTGATTAGAGTTAAAGTAAGTACTGAATCACCACTAATTCATTGATATATATATACAGTAGAACACAGATATAACGAACTCCCAGGGACCAATGAATTTAGTTCGCTATATCCGGTGTTCGCTATTCGCGTTTGGCAACCATCTATAGGGCTTTTTACCGGACTTAATTTTTTTTCACTATATCCGATTGTTTGCTATATCCGATCGCGAGTTTGTTATATCCGAGTTCTACTGTAAATAGTTCCCTCTTCAGCTGGTTCATCATCTAGCACTGAACCATTCTGTGTGACCAATTTTCAGGATCATAACATAAGAAAGAGAAATGGAAATGGAAAATTTACTGTGCTGTTAATATATTTTCAGTAATTTTTTTCAAAACTATCAGAGACAATCGATAAAATTGACTTGATTGCAGTCCATTCTTTATCATTGCATGCACTGGGCCCTAGGGAGGAAAGAAGCAGAATAAATCTAATAACCTTACAACAGAAAAAGTTTGATTGTTTAGCACCACTCTGGCGGTATTTCAGCTATTAGCGGAACAGATTTAAGATGAATGTCTCTAAAAATTTAATATGTCCTACAATTAACATACCCGAAACTAGATGTCACCGCCAGACACTGGTGACCCCTCCTTAACCTTTGACCTTAAAGGACGACCCTTGTATCAAATCAACTGGTCAAGGGGCCACTTGAAGCCCATTGGTAGAGATTAGGCCCCCTAATTTCAGGGGGTTTGAATGACAGCAATGTACATAGCGACCTGTTGCTTGTTTACATTCAACTCAGGGCAGGTGCTTGTGTGGGATATGGCGTAATGTTAAGATACGAGCTTTATTCACCAGTTTACACTAAATTCACCTGTCTGAGTATGTGGAATATGCCATATATCCAAGCGACTGGAACATGAGCTTGTTTAGTTGGGATTTCTTTAAAAAGAGAGAGTATTTGTAAGCTAAATATATTTATACATGTATTTAGAATTACACCATATGTAATTTAAAGAAAGTTTGAATGAATTTACATGAAATTAAAGGGGTGTAAAAACAATTTTAATAGTATGACCTTGAAATTTTTATCCATTTTTTTTAATAGTGTTTAGAAATATTTTTTGTTAAAAGAATATTTACAATAAATTTGGCTGTCCTGGAATGGGAAATTTGTTTTATATGACAGGATATACAGGAAGGTCCTTTAGATCAAAAAGAATGTTGTGAATGAACATACCAAATGAGTTTGATGATACTCTGTTAGACTTTATCATGCATGAAAGCCAGTATAAAGCATACTTTAAAATCTAAAGTGATGTATCTCATGATAGGTATAAATAAATATTTTCACTCTTCTAAAAAAGACCTCAGACATTCATAAAGCTACAAAGTTACTGTCTAGGCAAATGTTAAGAAGGTCAAAACTCTAGCATATCCTCAAAATAAATTTTGTTTAATTCTACCTGAAAAAAAGTTACAATTCATTCAAAAGGGAAAATTCATAATAAGGAAAGAAGAAGCATTATTATTACAAACATTCAACTTTTAAACAGCTTGTGTATATTGATAAAACAAATTGAGATTATTGCTTTTATACTTGAAATGACAAGTCTCCCTTGAAAATCATCACCATGATCAAAAACTCATAATCATACCTTGAACAGTAATTGTTATTTTTGCTCTATTGTATGATGGGAAGGGTACTATGTGAGACATCTCAATTGAAAATACAACACAACCTCAAATGTCACACCTTGAACTTATTGTAATTTTCCCCCTATTGTACGTAGGTGACAGCTATAAAGTGAAACATTTCAATACAGGACAGCGCAGATTTCAATAAGGGAGATCAGCGATTTCTAAACAGAGCCCCGAGAAGACATCAAGATGAATTTGAGGAAAAGCTCTCGACATGGTAGGCGGTAGTTTACGCGTGTAGTGTATCACACAGAGATACCACAAATAGTTCACTCTATCATCACCTTCACGCTTCAGTGATCACATTACAATTGAAATTTTACCTGAGGAAAATAATTCTTACTTAGATCAAATATATTACAAGAAGATTATCTTTTTTTTCAATATAAATTTGACGATGGCAAGAAAAAAACAATGCTTAACTATTTGCCTTGGTATAACCTACCCAGTAAAGTTAATAAGTTTAAAAATAGATAAAATAATAACCGACATCTTAAAATTATCTATAAAATTATGAGCAAGGTATTCTGCAATGTCATTCAAATAAGATGGTTACCAGAGACTGACAAACAAGCCGCTTTTATGTCATTCTTCTACCTCACTGGGAATAGTGTAATTACGGTTAAAGGTGTTAGTAAAATGTATCATTTTCGGCAAATAAAACTAGCCACCATAAAGAGAGTTCAATGGGAGAAAAATGCACCTATTCATCCCGGTATAAAAGTTCACATTATGGCTTACAAAATGACCCCAAACAATCTGCTTTCTGCCCGATATGAGGCTTCTATTACCAGGGTAAAATTGCTCGGAAATTACCCGGCCCTCAACAATAGACCCAGACAGGTCTCAAGACCATGAATAGAGAGGAACGTTTCTGTTCTTTTGGAAACAAACGAGCGAAAAATGACCTCCGAGATGGAATTTGGTGGAGGGCGGCGAGACATCGGCTTTGGTGACTGCGTCAAACGGAGTTAACTAGACAGAAAAAAATGTCCCCACATTGGGTGAACCCTCAGGCACAGAAGCTTGAAGGGAGCTTTTTTTTGCAAATGTGCAATGAAAAAGAATAAGATAAGTTAAAAAATTGGTGTTAATTTTCACATGAGAAGATTATGATGAGATACCAGCTGACAATTTCCATGTTAAGTTGCTGTTGTTTGAATGCAGAAATTTCATACTTACATAATGAAACCACCATGGATTTCAATGTTATAATATCTTAATCTATTCTTAAGAATAAAACCATGGATTTTAATTTTCTAATACCTAAATCTGTTCATCAAAATAATATCACCATGGATTTTACTGTTCTATTATCTAAATCTGTTCATCAAAACACTATCACCATGGATTTCAATGTTCTAACACCTAAATCTGTTTACCAAAACATTATCACCATGGATTTCAATGTTCTTTTATCTAAATCTGTTCATCAAAATAACATCACCATGGATTTCAATGTTCTAACACATAAATCTGTTCATCAAAACATTATCACCATGGATTTCAATGTTCTAATATCTAAATCTCTTCATGAAAAT
This sequence comes from Phorcus lineatus, assembly GCA_921293015.1. NCBI lineage: Eukaryota > Metazoa > Mollusca > Gastropoda > Trochida > Trochidae > Phorcus > Phorcus lineatus. Next base: position 8,229,345 of record OV121094.1, read on the forward strand.
AAAAAACATAGTTAAAAATAAACACATAGTCAGCCTATGAAACAACAAAGAGGAGTTCCCCTTAACCTCTGTTGATACAAAAATAGCCTAGTTTTGCTTTAATCTGGTAACATTAACAGGTGTAAGTGTTACGGTGAAAATGATGATACTGTCACCAACAGTGATTCCACTGCTATAAAAACTGTCAGTTACATCCAGTGCTGTAATTGATAATTGTATTCACCCTCCGGCCATGTAAGACTTACATAGATTATTATGGGCAACGTAGTTGTCACATTGTCTCACCACTACATTGTGTTACTATCTGCTTATATACTTATTGATTTGAATCAATGAGAAATTTATAATTGAATTTCAAGTTCTTAAGAGGATTATTTAAAACATTTTATTCAAGTTTTTAAAAAAATGCAAATTCATCAGACCTTGGTTACTCAGAATTGAATTTGATGTTTGTGTCTCTCGGGTAATAAAAAAATTCACACTTGTTTCATAAAAGTTATATAAAAGACTTCATTTCAAATCTTAAGTGATGTAAAAATAACAATCCAGGGCATAGATTTTCGAAGCTCTCTTAGTGCTAAGATAGTCGTAGGCCAATGTTAATGGATGGTACTTACAACAAACTTAGTGCTAAGGGAGCTTCAAAAATCTAGGCCTTGGTCATTTTTCACTGCTCTGATGCATATATTCATTATTTTAACTGCAATGTATATATCTCTGCACATAATTTGAAACATACATGTCTTTATAGAATTTTGATTACAGGTAATTTCTTTATTATTCCATGCATTACCAGATATTAGACCATATATACCAAAGTTTCACATTTATACTCAACAACAAAAGTTAGGGTCCACCATGATACTTAATTAAAAATCAAAGCATAATGGATCATTATAAGAACTTCAGTAATTATTAAATTCAGGGTGGTCCGTAACTAATTTTGTTCAGTATATGGCTATCCCCTAAGTATGCTAAAGACATCTCTCATACATTGACTTAATCGGTTTTTAAAAAAAGAGGTTAAGAAATTATTGATTTAACTTTCTTATTAGTCTGAAGCAAGCCCTCAAGAGTGTCCCCGGTGCCCTGTCTATCCCTGCTAAAGCCAGACTAGACTCCGTGATACCCAGCTAATCTGCAGGTTTGACGTGACTCTCCACCATCGAGGTAATTATCTCCCCTTCACACGACTTCTTGAGAGACATGACAGTGTCTTGGGTTGCTGAGTTTGTAGTCAGTCATCTATTTGATTTATCTTTTATTGAAATGATTATTTTGTTATATATCAAATTGTTTTATTCATTCGTTCATGCATTTGATCACTCGTTTATTTTTTATATATTTACTTATTTAGTTACAAACTTACTTATTTCTTTATTTCATCATCTATCCAACTATCTATCTATCCATCCATCTGTTGGTCTGTCAGTCTGTGTAACTATCTATTTCTCTTATTATCTATCTATCTTATTATCTTTTCATTCATTTGTTTGTTTGTTTGTTTATTCCATTGTCTGTCCATCTATCCATTCATGTCTTTATCTATATTTACATATTATTCTAATAAATCAATTTATCATTTCATTTATTTATTCATCTATTTATTAATATTGTTTTTTAATCATACATATTAATTATGTCACAGTAACTCAATGACATAGTTTAATTTTATTTTTCCTGTCAACCCAAAATAAGTAAACTTTCCTTCCCATTTCTAACCATCCTCTAATTAAGAAATTTTGATTTCTTACAGTTTATAAACTTAACATGAACACAGGTGACCTGAGTCTCCTTTCCTCCAAACAGACAAAATTTTTGCTATTGTCAGGCTGGGATTATCCCCGTAACCCAATCACCCTGGGAGAGGGTACGTGACGAAGCCTCGCTCTCAACATCGCACTCGGTGAGTGACGTGCAGGAGGGAAAAACAAAGCTTGTTGATGAAATTACTAATTGGCAAGTTCAGTGCATGTACCGAGTGCTAATTATTCTGTGACGTTGACATTATTTATTACAGACAGTCAGGCAGGATGTGAAACTGTGGTGACTGTGACAGTTATAGAGGGCTACTGTCTTCATAGGGCTTTGATAGTGGTGAAAATGCAAGGTTGTATTTTACTGAGGAGCCATCATTTCGTATGTTTGGCATAAGGTGAATTATAATGATAATCAGAATAAAGATTTTTTTCAAAGAGAAAATATTTGTTTTCCTGAGGTTTAAGTGTGAATGATGTTTTACACAAGCACTTACGTCCACCTGATGAAAAGAAAGTTGATTTCTAGGAAACTTTGCTTCCCTACTTCATAGAAAAAAAAATGACATCGTTATCAATGCAATCATAGTAATTAACTTTTCCTAATGGATGCTTCCCACTATTTTGTAATACAATGATGAAAATTCCTCTAAATGAAAGGTGAATGAGATAGGTGGATGGGAATCAAGACGAGAATGGACAGAGAGAGGTCAAGGTACATAGAGTGTCCAGTAGCATGACACGCATATCACACAGCACTGCACCGAACCACACCAGATGAGATCAGAGTCCCCGGTGATAGACTGTGGTCTGCGTTTACATAACGTGCTCCCACTATGTTTGGTCAGGTAACAGCGTAACACTGTGATGGTCAGGTGCAAGGTCAGTCGGATAGTAGTCTCCCTCGGATCGGTCAGTCACACCAATCCTTTGGTCAGCACAAGATCAAAAGGGACGATGATTTTTGACTTCTTAACATTTATATGTCCGTTTTTAATTTACAATTGAAAAATAGAAAATGTCATGTTTTGGACATTTAAGAGATAAAGATGCAACTTTTGATAGGCAATTGAGACTTAACTCAGGTGAAATAATATTTTGGCTCTTGAATAGACAGCTACGAGAATTTGTTTTGCTACTTAGACTGCCTTTACTGTTTTTTCACCTACAAACCAGCAAGTTTTGCTCTAAGTCCATTGGATTGGTGGATCCGGAATTCCGTAAGATTTAAAGGGAGTTTCTAAACAATTTCCAGAAGAGGGGTGCGGAGGGGGGGAGGGATGGGCGCTCAGGGGATATGAAGGCCCTTCCCCCCAGATACACAACAGCAATGTATGATTCAACTGGCAGCATCTAAAAGATTCCCAATATGTTTCAATGCAGTAGCTGAGGGTAAACTGAGATCGCTGCAGTTATAAAGATGATTGAACTAACGGCATTAAATCATTTAGCTTACAGCAAGTTTGATCCTCTGATATATAAGAGTATATAACAAAGAAATCATTGAGCAGTACGCAGGCCCACGTGCCATCATGATATTTGTCATTTATTTGACATGTCATAACAGAGTATATACAAATAGATCACGTCCCCTACCAATAAACCCAAGAATAAAACGCTGATACTAAATGACTAGCAAACTCAGGGGTCACCGGTCATCTTGCATGATCAGCCAAGCATAACCCACTTATTAACACTTAACTGAGCTCATGTCACGCTTAATCAACCTCTAACATGCTTAATGAAACGAAGAAGAAAACATGGAGACAAAACTGTCACAAACTTTGACGTGACACCATCGCATGACGAATCGTCCACAGAAATGCATAGCTTAGACACACATGTTTCCCGACCATTGTACCTCTGTATTGTAGTTCTCTAAATGCCGGAATACTCACAGTGGTACATATAAGTATTTGTATCAGATCAAAATGTCACAATGAATGTACTGATTGACATTTTGTCACAGATTTTCTTCACTCCCAATATTGTAACAGTGTTATATATGGGATCACACTATCTACAGTAGTACAATAGTACAATAGTACAATAGTACAAATTCTTTTACTTTTTTTTGATCCAGTGAGTTGCGGGATTCGAACCCACAACCTCAGAGTCAGGCAACTCTGCCAGCATTGACCATATACTAGCAGCTAACCATTTCACCTTTTTCGCCCTGACAATTATTTGAATTACTGTTTGCTTATATTTCAAAAGGAAACTGAAAATGATATTTCATAAAATTATTCATGATAAATTTTATACACATTAAACCAATGGAATATTTTTTAAATTGTTAATAAAAAATTTTTTTAAAAAGATACAAAAAGCACAAGAACGTTGTTTTCAATATCATGATGGGTTCATTATGTTAATCTGATGGACAAGGTAAACAAAGCATTAAATTGGTTATTTTTTGTTCATTAGAAAGGGGAAGTTCAAGGAAGAACCTTTATGAAAATGAAACTCATTGCCACACTCTGTATATTTGCTTCAAATCTCAAATCAAAGATGAAACACCTTCAAAAGCTCTTAGATTTGTACACAACTTATGCATATCTCTGAAGCAGGGATCTTGAAAAAAATTATATACATTAGGCCAAGAGAAGTGTGAATCGCTTGCAATGTAAATACCACAGGTATGCATACCCACACATTAAGATTTTAAAAACTTGAAGATAAACTTGTTGAATTTTTATATTTATATCTCCTTCATATACCCAAGCCCTCTTGAGATTGAATGCACAATGATGTTGTTAACATTTGAAGGTTGAATTCACATCAAGCACATTCGGAAACAATTTGTGCAAAATTACAAAGGAGTGTAAAACTCTAAGGATATATAACTATTAATACTTTGAAGGTTAAATCCAAATTAAGCAGTTGACACTCTTAAACTGCAGATTTTAAGAACATAATGAACTTACAAATTAGCAGGGACTAAGTAATTTTCAAAATCTTTGGTTCAATCCAAATAGTGCCACAAATTTTTAAAAAAAGATTGTAAAGTAATTTGTTTTCAAACACTTTCAAAAGCAAAAATTTAAAGAATTGCCATCATTTTGAATATTGAAATGAAGTATTGTAACTAAACAGTCTTGAAAAGAATCAACAATTTTCAACAATAATAAATTTAACACTTAAAAGTAATTTGTAATGAATATATCTATTGGAGACTTTACCATCCTCAACATTTCAGATCTAAGACTAAAATAGCATTTGACAATTCAAAAAGATTTTCTACGAAAGATGAAAGTAATTTGATTATCTGCAACTATCATCATTTTAAACATTAATAAAGATTTAGCACAAATAATTTCTGATGAAATCTTATACAGTATTGTCAACATTTTAAAACAAAAAACCAAAATAATTTTTGTCATTCCAAAACTATTTCTAATGAAAATCAGGAAGTGAATAACAATTGAAATTGTAAACATTTTGAAAGTTGAACCAAATTAAACATTGACACTCCAAAACAATTTCTAATGAAGATCCTAAAGAAATTTGATATCTTCCACACTCAAGAAGCTAATAAAAGCATATTTATGCAAATATCAGATTTATGTCAATAGGGCTGCCGAGATAAGGTAAATTATTCCGGAGAGAGTATCCCATGTAGATAACAATGGAAAACAAACAAAAAGTGAAGTAGACGGGCGGGGCCACACCGAGAAAGACTTCATGTCATTTCCAGTCAGCTAAAAGCATGTATGTCAATATAAGCAAAATGAGTTCTACTTGTACCCAAACAGGGGCAATTGGTAATGAGTTTTGCAGGTAAGTGAAAACAGGCTTTGCAAAAGGTGTTCACTATTTCAACATTTTTGTTAACTCGTTAGAATTGTTGAACAAATTGAAGTACACAGGGCTGGAAATGAATGAATCTTTTTTTGTAAATCTTCTTCAGCTTAGGGTATGGTGTATTATTTGGATAGAAATGTTTAAATGATTTTCTTCTTGATATATGGCGTATCGTTTGAATTGAAATGTTTTAATGATTTTCTTCTTGATATATGGAGTATCGTTTGAATAGAAATGTTTAAATGATTTTCTTCTTGATATATGGAGTATCGTTTGAATGGAAATGTTTTAAGGATTTTCTTCTTGATATATGGAGTACCGTTTGAATGGAAATGTTTTAATGATTTTCTTCTTGATATATGGAGTATCGTTTGAATGGAAATGTTTTAATGATTTTCTTCTTGATATATGGAGTATCGTTTGAATGGAAATGTTTTAATGATTTTCTTCTTGATATATGGAGTATCGTTTGAATGGAAATGTTTTAATGATTTTCTTCTTGATATATGGAGTATCGTTTGAATGGAAATGTTTTAATGATTTTCTTCTTGATATATGGAGTATCGTTTGAATGGAAATGTTTTAATGATTTACAACATTTTACTATAAGATATTCACTTAATTGTTCTTGAAAAGGTCCTGCAACATTGTCAACCTTTCATAATATTTTTAAGTTGTCCAAAAAATATGAGTATAGTCATTAAATAACAAAATATTCTTTCCCATGGTATCATAGGTAGGTCATGAACAATTGAATGATATCAACTCTGGTTTATGATGCAGCCTTTATTCCATACAGCAAAAACTTGACGGCAGTCTTTTTATGGAGTAATATTTGATTTATTTTCTCAATTTTACAGTCATATGTTCATCCATTAAACATTATAATTGCGACCTTGTCATACTATGGTATTTAGATTTGAGAAAACGTCCAAGGATATCAGCATATCCCTCGCTCTTTCTCAAGAAATACACAGTTCAAGCCTTGTATTGCAAACATGGTATTACAAATGTACACTTATGTTTATCTTGTTTCATGATAACATCATTCATGAACAGAGTGAATGTTGTTGACATTTGTTTGAAATGAAACTCCTAAAAATCAAACGCCGCTAATGGCTGAAATATTGCCCAAGCGGCATTAAACAATTACTCATTCACTCACTCACTCCTAAAAATCAACAATGTCACTCACTCACTCCTAAAAATCAACAATGTACCATGTCATTGATACAATAGATAATCGAAGTTAAAAATGCTCATCTCAAATCATAATTACACCTTTTCTATGATTTTCACTTCCATTACCTCAATGAAAACATAAATGGTTGTTCTTACTTCATTTATGATTCCTATTTACCTAATCAATAAAAGAGTATGAGAATAACAGGCTTAACTCCACTCATTTGCTATACTGTATGGAGGAAAGAAAGGGAACAGTATGAAATAAAACTCGTTTCGCTTCATTGAGAAATGACAATTCATATTTACCTAATCAATGAAAAAATGTGACTTAATTCCAATCATTATGCAGGCTGGTCGGAGCAGAAAAAGAAAATGGTTGATACCACAAAGGAGAAAGAGCATTCCAGTGTAGGACGCAGTGAAACAGTGTTTGAATTGGTGAGAATTGATAGATTATTAATTGTATCTAACCCTCGATCAACTATTCATAAACAGACTCAGCCATGATGCTCTACAATCGAGAGTTTTCAATAAACAGCATTGATTTTATGATTCTCGATAATGATCAAACAGCCAAAGTGTTAACGAACAATTTATTGATTGATTATGTCGATGATTGTGGAAGTCTTGAAACAATTATAGAAAATAATTGTACTTTCAGAAGTTTTTATGATATTTCATTCTCATATATACAGGAGAAATAAGTCATGAATAGCCTTAAGCTACGTTTATCAAATGATAATATTTTAAAAACTTGATGTCACAAAACCAAAAATATCCTTAGAATCTTGTTGACAAGATTGATCAAAATTGCACATAAATCAATCACCATTTTAACATATCATAGATTGTGTCACAAAGTTGAATATGTAAAAATACATGTAAGCCATTGGATCTGTAGCTCAACAATCTTAGTATAATTCTCTGTAAAACATAATTACAAAAGTTCTCTCACAAAATTTTTATTTTGTGAAGATGTCAAATGCATTATAAAGAGCAAAACAATATTTTAATTCAATGTGATTTTTTTTTAACCATGCGGGAGATTATGTAACATGTTATTTTTAAAAACTGGGTCAGCAATTCCCCTGCAAATATTTCTCTTGAAATTTAATACTGGATAAACTAATATTCCTATCATTTCTTGGCAAAACACCAAAATCAAACTTCTCCCTGAAAGGGGTATCAAGTTTTGTCTACCTTCAGACATTTCATTGAAATTTGGAGAGCTACCCAACAAAGAAAAAAATCTGCTTGTGTATGGGACAAACCTATGCTTATCCCATAAGCACCCAAAAAAGCGACTGCTTATGATATAGACAGTGATGTGGTCCATATGAAAAGCTTTGATAGCAGATAAGCGCGCAGCGATAAAACCACTCACTCTCATACAAATATACAAATCATTGATAAGACTTTATTTATCTAAACACATTCTGGAGTTCAAGTGCACCAAAATTCAAAGTTATATCATACGAACACCATACTTTGAAAATATTGAGCTAAGAGCACAATGAAGATGTGAAAGCGGGACAAATATGTACATATGTTTAAAACACATGCCAGAATTCTCTTCACACAATACTCACCCTGTTTGACAGAATAATAGATCTAGTTAAAAAATGGATAAACCGACCCCATCAAGAGAAAACATGGGTTGTGGGACGTATTTCAAAGATAGCAAATTTAACACACGAGTAGACGGCATGAATGAGGAATAGTTTACAAAAACAGCTTGATATTGGTCCCGCTGAGAAGGGGACACTAAACCTTCCTAGATCTTAACTGTGAACTTACTGACACTGTCTTTGAGGGCCATTTATAGAAGCAGGATATACAGAAGATTACAGGAATTTATAAGGTGGAAGTTGTTGCTTCCTTGCTCAGAGCACAACCTGTTACCCTTCCATGGGCTATATTTTACCTCTAAACTTGGTGACACTGTTAAGGATCTTTTTAGGGTCATTTTGAAGTAGGAGATACATGAAAATATCAGAATTTAAAAGGTGGGAGTCGTTGCTTCCTTGTTTGGCTCACAGCATAACATGTTACCCTTTCATGGGCTATATTTTACCTCTAAACATGGCGACACTGTTAAGGATCTTTTTAGGGTCATTTTGAAGTAGGAGATACATGAAAATATCAGAATTTAAAAGGTGGGAGTCGTTGCTTCCTTGCTTGGCTCACAGCATAACATGTTACCCTTTCATGGGCTGTATTTTACCTCTAAATTTGACAACACTGTTAAGAATCTTTGGGGGCCATTTTGAAGTAGGAGATATATGAAAATATCAGAATTTAAAAGGTGGGAGTTGTTGCTTCCTTGCTTGGCTCACAGCACAACAGGATAGCCTTCAATGGGCTATATTTTACCTCTAAACTTTTTTTTTTTTTTTTAATTTTTTTTATTAGTTCTCAGTGTATATACAGTTACATACAGGTATGTAGAAAACATAAGCAATGTTGAATCGAACATACAATAAAGAGTACAACGTGGAATACATATGTTCATTCAAGAGCTGGACAGAGGAGATACCATTTATTATGAAAATCATGATTTTTATTGTTTTTGATTGCAATAAAATTTTCCACACAAAAAATTTGTTTCAAAGTTTTTAAATACATGTTTAAGTTTAGTGATGTATTTTTTATATTGCTAAGATAAATATATCTTTTAGCAGAAATAATGATGTGATTAATTACCTCTAAACTTGACAACACTGTTAAGAATCTTTTAGTGCCATTTTGAAGTAGGATGTATATTTATAAGATTACAGGAATTTAAAAGGTGGGAGTTACTGGCATTCTAAAGTAGGAGATACATAAGAATATCAGTAATTAAAAGTTTGGACTTGTTGCTTCCTTGCTTGGCTCACTGCACAACAGGCTATATTTTACCTCTAAACTTGGCGAAACTGTTAAGAATCTTTTAGGGCCATTTTGAAGTAGGATACATATAAGATTACAGGAATTTAAAACGTGGGAGTTGTTGCTTCCTTGCCTGGCTCACAGCGTAATAGGCTAGCCTTCCGTGGGCTATATCTTTCCTCTAAACTTGGCGACTATATTAAAGGACTTTGAAGGCCATTTTAAGAAGGATACACAGAAGAACAGGTTGGGACTTGTTGCTTCCTTGTCTAGCACTTTTCATTAAAAAACATTTTTCTTTGAGCGAAAATCTTTCCATTCATGTAAAATAAGGGACACTAGTAAAATCTTTGAAGAGCATTAAGAAGTTGAATTCTTTAAATATATAGTTTTTGGACTTTCTTTATGATATAATGTTCATCTCATCGAGCGAAGTAGAAAGTTTTTATTATCACGACTGGGCTCTGAGGTAGGAATAAACATGGTATTTGTCAAGAAATTAACAAATATAACAATAATATAACAAATCAATATTAACCACACTCAACGACTTATAAACAGAGTTTGAGTAACTTTCACCTACAAAAATGAAGGACTGAGGTATTATTTAGGTACAGTGAAATTATTTTTCTCATAAAAATACCCCCTCACAATTGTTTTAGTCACAACCAGGAAATGCCATATTTTCCTCATAAAAAGAAATGTATGGTACTTAAAATTCTAACAATGCATATGATATGTCAGTTATGCTAATTAGTATGCTGTAAAACAATAGTGCTTAAAAAGGACATCCTCATTTTTTAATGAATTTAAACTGGGTTTTTTTCAATTCCTCGAGTTTGGATAGTTAACCATTTATGTTAAAGGGACACTGAGTTGTTTGGAGTCATATATGCCAAACTTCATGAATATGGTTATTTCATTGCTGAGGACTGAGTCTTTTTTAAAAGGATATTTTTCTAAATGCAAACCAGTTCAATATTGTGAAGAATTATGAAGGTATAAAGTCTTGTTTCTGATAAAATGACTTTTGTATATTAGTCAAACATAACTTTTAATCTAAAGCAGGTAGAAGATAAAATTTTAGGTTATCATGTTAGGAAGGATATATAACTAGCATTCATGTTAATGGTTCGTGTGATTTCTACTTCTGTTCACAAATAAGGTTGATGTTTTATTTTCCTTGAAACTATTGTCATGTACTTTGCATTTTTGATGAATATGTGAGATGTTTGTGTGATTTCTATTTCTGTTCACAAATAAGGTTGATGTTTTATTTTCCTTGAAACTATTGTCATGATCTTTGCATTTTTGATGAATATGTGAGATGTTTGTGTGATTTCTACTTCTGTTCACAAATAAGGTTGATGTTTTATTTTCCTTGAAACTATTGTCATGATCTTTGCATTTTTGATGAATATGTGAGATGTTTGTGTGATTTCTACTTCTGTTCACAAATAAGGTTGATGTTTTATTTTCCTTGAAACTATTGTCATGATCTTTGCATTTTTGATGAATATGTGAGATGTTTGTGTGATTTCTACTTCTGTTCACAAATAAGGTTGATGTTTTATTTTCCTTGAAACTATTGTCATGTACTTTGCATTTTTGATGAATATGTGAGATGTTTGTGTGATTTCTACTTCTGTTCACAAATTGGTTGATGTTTTATTTTCCTTGAAACTATTGTCATGTACTTTGCATTTTTGATGAATATGTGAGATGTTTGAATGAATATCATCAAGATTGTTGTTTTGACACTTATGAAAGCCTTATAACATGCCAATGAAATCTCAGGTGTTGTTTGACTCTCATTAAAAACTATCTAATTTTCATGTATTTGGCCTTTGTAGATGAATATATATATTCACTCACCTGATAAGAACTTATGGTCGAAAGTACTTGTGAATAAATCATCTTGATTTTCTTCAACAAATGTTTTTTTCTATAAGACCTGAGAGGTATATATATATCATATTTTCATTTCCACAAAAAATACCTGGATAGAACTATCCCTTTAATTCCGAAACTATAGTGCATGGATGACTTCTATTATTTGCATAGAAGCTATTAACAGTGATAGGACTCAGAAATCATTGTCTCAATTTCGTTCTTTGCACTTAGTCAAGCAATACATCAAAACGAGACATTTTCCAAATAAAATCAATCAACGGGATGGACTTGAAAAATTTCCTCTCAAACACACATGATAAAAATACATGCTTTTAATCATATCAATCACACCTTATGACAAATGTATTTGAACAAACAATTTTAAGCAAACTACCCAAGTGTAGGCTGTCAATTTATGATTAAATCATCTGTGAAACAAATGAATGCTTTTTCCTAAGTAGGAATAAAACCCTTACATGTTGTCATCAAACTGTCATTATGTCTGAAATTTTTTAAATATATCTTTCATAACCTTTTATTTATATTGGCACATGGACATTACAATTGCATATATGATAGATATGAAACCAAACACAAGAAGTGCTATACTCAAAACAACATAACACATTGTAGCAGAGATTGAAAAAAAAGGACTTAATCCTTTTCCTAATGAAACCCTCAGTTCCGCTACAAAGGTGAATATTTCTTTAATTTTAGTCCAAAAACTTGGCGAATTCGCTACTTGAAACATATGAGATTCTTCCCTTCAAATATTCATTTTTTCTAAAATAACATTCACATTCCTAGTCCTTTTCTTGATTTTCACTATCTTTTAAGTTTATCTTTCATCAACTTACAGGAATCATATTTAAAATAATGGGAATAAACCTGATATTCTACTGGTTAAAACAGCTAGTCTACTCTACATAATTTCCAAAACCATTCTTCCAATCAATCAAGCTTGATATGTGTTTTTGAAAAAGGCAAATAAAAAGTAATAATTTACTTTTTCCTTGAACTGGTGATATGTGAAATGTTTGTTTCTTTTAATTTGAATGACTTTTTTCAGATGACACCAATTGGAAACAATTTTATATCATAAAAGATCATTTGAAATAAAGTCATAATCTTTGACAGGAAACTTGTGTCGGAAAATTGAATCTAAAATTGATTCCCATTTCCACATCCATTTATACGATGAACATTTTTTGCTAAAAAGGATGTACATATGAGGAAGATTATATGTCAAACAGTGTTAGTGTCAGATTATATATCATTGGATATATTACAAAAAACTAAGGTCAAGTAATACCATCTATCATTTGTCAAACGTTTCAAATAAAATACTATCCATAAAAATGAAAAAAAACCATTTCAAATTACTTGATGAAATCATGTTTGTTACAAATCTATTGGATCAAATAAAGTTGAATAGGACATAACTATCTCGTCATGACCCTGTGATATAATGTAGTTTATTAAGACTTAGTATAACCCCTACTTTCAGAGAGCCAAGTTACTTTAGGACCTATAGGGTTCATTATATTGATATCAAAAGTTAAAGGACAGAGGACAGAGGACCTTTAACCTGACCTTAACATACATCTAATAATAATATTTAATTAATCCATTATATCATATTTGGAGTCAAATTTTTTTCCATCAAAAAAATGATAAGCAGAGTAAAACCATAGAAAAGAATATCTCAGCAATAAAAATATTAGAATCTGCACCTGGCAGAGAAGGAATCTATGAAACATAATAATAAAGCTTTTGGCTCTGAATATCATCAGCCTTTCATAATTTATCATATCTAAGTTTGAAGACTTATACATATGAAATAATTACAAACATTACAACTGATTCTTAACCAAGCATATAATCCACTAGTCTAGGTAACATACACAAGATTCTAGTGCTACATCTCATGTAGAAGAATTAAAAAAGTGTATACGCTCATCTCCATGACTTATACATAATGACTCAACACCAAAACTCTCCAGCACTTGCTCTTAATGGGCTAAAAAGTGAGGTAAAGATATGGTCCTTGCAGTAAAGGGGTTAATAGAAATTAATCCCACTGGCGGTCACATGTTGAGACATAACGCAATAGCGTAGAAACTCCCCACCAACTCTTCACCGATAGGAGGGAAGCGATACTCGGGGTAATCAAGAGTCATAGAGCGATGTAGATACCGCAGAATGGAATGCTGGATCAAACAGGATGATAATCTCTCACCTTTATAACAACACGATATACATACTCATATGAAACTAGAATATACCTTAACCCTTCACATGCAGACTGCAGAGGTGATGCTCGTTCTTTGAGAAGTCTCTTAAAGGCACTACGGCATTTTTTTGTAAATTTTTATTTGTTCAAAATTTCTCCATTAAGTGAGTGAGTTATTGTTTAGCACAGCTTTATTTCATCCATTATATGGCCTCACTTAGTATTAGTGCATGTTTACAAAACATCTTTCAATTGATAAAACATCTCCTAACTCAACCCTATAAGCATAGTCATAGAATAAGATTTCACTTATAAGGTCAGACTATCAGCGGCCATTTTAGTGGGAACACCATTAATCTTTTGAGTTCAGGAAATGGATTTGCAAAGCTTAACTGAATTTGGTGAAGTGAGATGATATGGGGTTAAAAGCTGCTTTCAAGAGTATTTCACTTATATCGCGGCCGCTAGTATCATATTGCAGGGAGAAAGCCTGCAACACCATTGTGGCTATATATGCATTGCGGTGAAACCTGTATGCAAGCATCGGCTGGAACTAGCGAACCATGGGTCGTGCTGCGCTGAAATTCAGTGTAGCATTGCATCCAAACCTGACTGCATGTAGAACAGTTCTCTACTGCAGACAGCGCTGCTGAGCCCATGGCAGGATTTGAACCACGGACCTCTTGATCCGAAGCCGAACGCGCTAACTACTGCACTATCCCACCCCCCTGATCTTGGTACGCTTATATTAGTAATGTATAGGTTAAACATGCATGATTGTCTTGCTATAAGTAACATTTAATCTCCTGAAACCTGCTATAGTGCCTTTCAGGATTATTGATACCAATGCAAGTGCTAAGTTAGAGAATACATTAGTGACAAAGTACTCAACAAAGGAAATCTCAGACATCACAATTTGTTAAGAATAATTAATCCAGAACTGCTAATTGGCTGAATCCAGAAATTTTGCAACTTGCTAAAGTATGTGTCGCTAAAAGCATATAATTTCAGGATTGAAGGAAAATATGAAGATCTGGCAGACACAAATAATAAGAGACCTGAATAAACTGTCTCTTGAATCAAACTCATTTGATAATAAAAAGGCATCATTCAAGAAATTTTGTCAAATGATTCACATTATGTATAAAATTATACTTTATTACACTTCATCTTACAGATAACTACCAAGCAAAGAACTAAATAATATATAAAAAAACACAAAGCAAAAACATCATAATCCTTGCTCAAAATTAGAATTAATATATCGAACATGAACATTTCAATTCTTAGATATAGTAAAACAGTGTGAATTATTTCACATTCTCGAATTTTCAAGAAATATGTTAAATATTTCCAGTCTCAAATAGATGAAAAATTTTTAAAGGTTGATTAATTAAGAGAAGTCATTTCACATGTGGGGTTTGTAAGCCTGTCATTGCAGAATGGGTTGACATATATTTAGTTCACGTTCCTATATACACACACCAATTTAAAATCTCATGAGAATGAGGCAGCCTCTGTAAATTGTATTTTCTTTAATACGCATTGAAGGAGAAGTAATTGTGTTTAAGATAAACTCTTCCAAATGTTATAAAAATAAGTATTTCAACTTCAATTTGAATAACATGAAATAAAATGATAGGATAAATATAGGAATTAAAATGAACCTGTTTCATGCACCAATAATATTTGACAAAAAGCTGCAGTGTCAACATTAATTCAGATGTCACAGTTCATATCAAAACATCTTTTATACATTTACAGATATGTAGATATCAAAAGATTTTGAAGATTTAACCATACAAGCTACATTGGTGTGTATTGGAATGAACCCATAGAATATGTTTAAATTCTTTTTATTCACATTTCAAGTAACCCTTGTGGATCAAAAATGGAAAAGGAGTTAAAAAAGCATGCAATATATGAGCCATATTAGTCCTTGAATATTTCCGGAAGAGCAGGTAACATATTACATTACATCTTACAGTAACAGTGAAATATGTGTACACAATGCTACATACTTAAGAAACAGGGCGCTTGAATGTACACACAATAAAAACCAACTGATATTTGATTGCAAAACGCAGTCAGGTAAGAATGTTTATAACACAATAAAACACACCTTTTGAGTCTCTCACCTGGTGCATGAAAGTCTGTTGAGTAACATTGTGATTGGCTGATTTAAAGTCTGAAGGGAAGAGGGGGATTGCATTGTGTCCGAGATTGAACTGACGGGTTCCCAAGATGTAAAATTCCTCCCCCTTCATCAAGCATGTTCATATATTGGAGGAAAAGAATGTTGGAAAATTGGAGATTTTAAGTCTCGATCATCAGCTGTAAAGTCTGCATTCGTTACTTCAATATCTTCTTAAAAGCAGAGACAAGGCTATTTGAGTTGAAATATATATCAAGGGGATTTCCCAAACTCAAATGCACTTATACCAAAATTGGTGTCATATTTTACATAAGTGCATATGTGAAAATATCACTTTGCCTAGCAGACATTGTTTCTGTGGAAGATCCTGTCATTTGGACAAACAGTCTTTGGGACGTCATTGCTACAGTTTCTTGCAAAAGGATTGGGTCGTTATTAATTATCCAGACATTGTTTATTAGCTTAAACACTTCATTTGTTTCTGCAATGTACGTCTTCTTTAAGCAACAGTGAAAATGGAATATTTTTGTGGATATATAAATAGAGATTTTCTCCTTTGCGTATGGAATTAAGATGATTATGTGAAATATTGAACACTGTCCACTTGACACATGTTGTTCACAAGAAGTATTTTCAAGATTGAATTTTTAGATCTCTTTTAGAGGTATTCTATAAGTTGTAGTGGTAATGAGTTCAAGATTTTGTGGTATTCAACTTCTTTATGAACAGAATAGCAACAATTTGACATAGAATTTTAAGCTGTTCCTTCTAAATGGAACATGTGTGTTTTAACATAAACATGTACTGCCACAGAACTTCTGGGGTTAAGTCATCTTAAAGATTCTAGATCTAGCAAAATATATATATATTCAACAGGTCATGATATGTAAACACTTCACATGCACTTCTGCAAGACAAGGATTTATATTCTTCAATCAATAAGGCTGTGTGTCTTTAAGAGTTAAACCAAAACCTCTTCACACACTCAAGCATGAATTATTGTCATGATTATAATTTCAAATAACTTCGACCGATGAGATTGTCTCATGATCACAATATCCCAGCATGTGTTCAGATCGTGTGATAAAATCACCTATATATCCCAGTAACAGATTATACACGACGGAATGCAACACTGACGATATCAAACGCTACAGACTCATATTTGATAATAGATTTACCCTGGCTAGCTGTCTGCTAAATATATATAGCACTGAAGGTAGCGAGGTGAGGTTAGGTGATATGGGATTTAACAACGCTTTCAAGAGTTTTTCATTTATATCGCAGCTGCTAGTATTATTACAGCAAAGAACCCGGCAGCATCCTTGTGGCTATGTATTGCGGTGAAACCTGCAAGCAGCAGCTGGAACTAGTAAACCATGGGTGGTACTGCACTGAAAGTTGAGAATATATATGATCTGATATAACTTAATGTTCAACAATTTTTTTCTACACAATCACAACTTATTTAGTAAAACCAGTATAACTTACAATCTGACGTGGAGCTTATGAAAATTAAGGGTTCAGAAGCCTTCATTTTTCCTTAGCAAATTTAGGACTTTTTTCCGGAACTTATTTTCAAGGACTTTTTTCCAAACACAGAGTGGAAGCAGTTTAGAAGTATTATGGAACTTCAATTTTGTAAACAAAATGACATTTTGGTGATTCTTCCAAACATGTTTCCATTATAAAGTGTGTAAAGAAGCTGTCTTGGGTGCATAAATGTTCATGAAACACTTCACATGCACTTCTGGTAAAACATGATCCTGGTCCAGGGATGATGGGATTCAAACCTGAGACCTCACATAAAGGAGCTGAACCTTAACCCATTGTTATAAATAGTTATCTCGATTCATGTATTTGTGTTTATATAAACATGGGATGATATGTCTGAGACTGATTATTATTCAGATTAACTAAAATCATATACCAAATGTTTGTGTGAATGTCAAAAGAAATTTCGATCAATGGAATAATTGCATTTCATTAATTAAATCTCATTTAATAATTATCAGCAAAAATTAACATTTCTAGACATATTTTGCTAACCTCGACTAATTAAAGTATCACATAAAAGATTTTCATCATTCATCATTCAGATCTCAACTTTACATGACCGTCTAAATCTGACAGGAATACACCCCTATAAACAAAATGGAATGAGCCAAATGCAGACTACTTAGCCTGTATTATCATTCAGGTATGCGTGAATGTAAATGCGGGCTAGGCCATTGACCTGGCGCAGGTATGTGGGTACGGTGAGCTCGCGTTCTGTATACAAAGGAGGGCTTCACCGTGCCTACTCAAGGCATACAATTTATAGCCACTGTGACTGCACTAAGCCTATTTTATACCCAGGCTCTTTAAACCACATTTTAAACATTTGCCGTATTTTGCATTTATCTTGAGTAATGGTTTAAAGGGACACTAAGTGTTTTGTTGGAGTCAAACATTATCAATGGTGTTATATTATCGAAAAGTAGTGACCGAAAATTATCTTTTCAATGCTGATTGGTTCAGTACAGTGACAATAGTGTAATAACATTTTGATCAGACACAGGTCAATGTGGCTGGCTTAAAATAGTACAATTTATATGGGAAACTTATCAAGGATATTAAAAGGAAAGATTTGTGTTTGTAATTTCTAATTGGTTATGTAACTACAGCTGACCAGTAAATGAACATGTAAGTTCAGCTTCTGGATATATATATATATATATATATATATATATATAAGTAAATATATACATACATAATAGATAATAAGTAAATAAAATCTTCCAAATTGTTTTTGATAACAAGTTAGTGTAAAGTTATTTGATAATGAATGAACTACTATTTTGTTTAAGGAGAGGCTGATATACTGGTCTAATAAGGAAGTTATTCATTAACAAATAAAAATAAAAATAATTTCTAATGTAATTTAAACAATAGATTTCTATACAAAAAATTTGATATCATAAAAATATTATGATTATTGAAAAACTATCGAAAATGTTATTTCAATAAAGATTACATTGATGATCATCAAAAACATCATCAATACATTTTCACTTTAATATTAAAAAAACTAAAAACTAAGAATCAATACAAACAATCGCTCATGTGTTCAGAGCCAGACATGTTAGGTCAAAGGTCAAATTGCGATCTGTTCCGTTTTCACAGTCAAAATATTAGTTCAGACGAAATCTAACAAGCTGAGTGAATGGAAGGCCCAGACGGGTGACACCGTTTTCCTTCTCAAAGCTCGTGTTTTTATCTGCTAACACTTCAACAACAGGTCGTGAAACTACTAGGTTAGTGATGTTGCCTCATGGTGACACAATGGCTTGACTGACACCTTGGAGAGAATTTCCGTGTGCCTACGAACTTTAAAGGGCCGGTTCTATCGTCAATTTTTTGTAGGAAAGATATTTAAAGGAGGTGAGGTGATTTGGATTTTAACGTCGCTTTCAAGAGTATTTCACTTAGATCTCGGCTGCTATTATTGCATGGAGAAAGCCAGCAACACCATTGTGGCTATGCATTGCGGTGAAACCTGCAAGCATCGGCTGGAACTTGCGAACATGATTCCAAACCTTACGACATGTAGAACAGTTCTCTACTGCAGACAAAGTTGCCGAGCCCCTGGCATGATTCGAACAACAGACCTCTTGATCAGAAGCTAATTGGGCTAACAACTACCCGTTTTTGTCTGTACTAACTATTATGAATACATGATTATTTCCCATTCTACTTGATTTATAATTTGGTTGCTTTAGTGTAGAAAATTTTACAAAAATAAAACTGTTATGAATACATGATTATTTCCCATTCCACTAGATTTATAATTTGATTTTAAGTGTAGAAAATTGTACGAAAATAAAACGAAAAGAAAATCTTATTGTGAAGGTTATAATCTATCAGCACTATGAAAAGAAAATGGTCACTGCTATGTTTTATTTAAACCTTACTTTATAAAACTAATTCCAATCAAGTTTATACATCACCTGGGAAAACCTGAAAAATTACCAAGAATGAAAGATTTATTTTCTTAACATTAAACATATTTAATTCTCAACATATCAGCTATATTTTTGTCTATTTCAATCTAAGTTTATTGAATAGTTTGTATTGTATGTAATAATTTGTTTGTATACAAGCTTAAACATTAACACTTTAAGACATCAAAGTATTATTCTAAAACATGAAAATCCTATTTTTGACATTTACACTTTCAAAATCCTATCTTTCAAAGAGTATTATACTTACTAGTGAAAAATGGAAATGAATAAATTCAGTGTCAGATTTCTGAAGATTTACGGTATCACTTCTTGTTTGATTAATCACGTCACTGTCAAGTCGCGTCTTTCAAGTTCTGTATTATCTTACAAGTTTACCCCGACTCTCATAAGTCGTCCGTCACCATACTAAATTAGCTATTATGTTGACACAACAAACACATAATTAATATCAGACTGTTCGCGTATGTATGAGAATACGTCTTTAATTTAAAGCAAACTGATCTATATCGAATACATCAATTTCAAGACATATTTATGTATTAAGCATGATAAGTAAGCTATTCTTTACCTAATCCCTATCAAGTTGTTATATTTGCGTTTATCATATGCTTTATATCAAAGTTGTTGCCAATAACAATTAAGTTACTTCAATTATCAGTAATTTATGTTTATTGTTCTAACTTTGTTGTAAGATAACCCCTTAATTTTGAGTCAGTAATCAATTCAATATTTTCAGAAGTTAAATTTCTAAAATGAAATTGCAAACTATCACATATATAACATTTTAGAATCTTTCCAATAAATACTATAAAAAAGTAATACTTAAACTTTGATCGAACTAGATCTTCTTGAAATTAATGACAATATGAATGTAATACACGAAAAATTACTTTATATGTAGTATAAAAAGTTTAATGGGAGACATTCCTAGAGTTTCCTCCCCTTGGCCCCCAGGGGGCGATCGCGTAGTTACGGTCCAAGCAGATTCAGCGCTCCGTTTCCATTAACCAAGTGATCGATTGACTTGTTTGAAGTTTTGGGAATTCATGAATGACAATATGAATTACGGAAGTTTGAGAATACCGAAACTTAAAGCTGAGCTGAAAACGGAGGAGTCAGGATTTCTGGACGAAAAATAAACTTGGTAGAGAGGTAAGTTCGATATTGTAAATGATGTGATGCGATGATATAGCCATGATGATGACCTAGTTTTTCCCGTCACGACTCACAAGTTTGATTTCTATGCGCTTATCTATTCGGCAGCACATTCAAATGCTTTGTTTTAAAAGAGCACAAAAATGATTACAACAACGCATGCAAAAAAAAAAATCAAAAGAAATAATCTGATTTGATATTGAGATTATAGACTTCTATCCCGTGTTCCTTTTTTCCGTGGTAGGCCTAATAGGACCAAGAAATACACTTCGACTAACTGATAATGACCCATGTCACTACTACAAACACAGATTGATAGTGTAGAAAGGAGTTTAATTGATGTTGACAATCTTGACTCGTCTTTGAAATATTCATATGGTCAACTTGGTCATTAATAATTATGAAGGAGGTCACTTATTATTGTGGGTCTTATTTTGCATACATGTATATTTTCATAAACATTAGTACACATTGTAGATTCTAAAATAACTGCACAATTATAATGTCAATCTATTGTCTATGCAATGTATTTCAACTGAGGTTTCTCTATTCTTGGGGTTATTAGAATTAAATTGATGAATTAACATCTGTGAAGGAAATCAACAAAGTAATATTATCTTAAAGAAATTAAAATGTAGTTTTGGTTGATATTAAGAATTGATAAAAGCATTTGCAATAGTAAAATAATAATATTCTCTTGTCGTTAAACAATCATGTTAGATGTTGAATCAGTCATTTCATTGTGTTGTGTTACTGTTTCAGACTGGAGAGTTATGACAGGAACAGCAACTTTTGAAAGAAACCGAAATGATGCAGGTAGAATTTGAGATGGACATCCCACCTATCTCGACCTTCATTGATGTGAATAGAGGAAGTAAAATCCCTTTGGTGCTTTACACTGATAGCAGCTACTACCTCGATACTTTGCACCATAATATTTCATCTAGTGCTAAACTTGACATAACTTGATTTTCAAAATATTCATGTTTCTCCCTGCAAGATGAGTTGTGCTGAAATGAAAAAACATGTGTCCTTTATAATCGATATTGTTAAAGACTGCACTATTGTTGAATGTGAATGTGCTGCAAGGCAGGGAGCAACTGGACAAAGATAAGGCCACTGATATGACATTCGGCACTAGTGACTTCAATGTCATTTTCGAGCCAAGACCTTAAAATTATTACGTGATTATTACAAGTATACCTATTTATTTGCCATGATGTAAAATCTCCACACTGTAACAATTCAATGTGCGACACATCCAGTCATCATTAAACATGTTAAAATGATACCTACAGCAAGGGTCGTCTGAATTATTTTATTTTCTCTTTTACTCTTGAAGTCAACAGGACAGAAATAACACACAAATTCTCTTTCTCGCTAAGTCATTTATTCATTCAATTCAATGTTCTTCGCATTAAGTTTACCCAGGTAATCCAAATGTTATGGACTGGGACCCAAACTTACAAATACAAAACTCTAGTCAGAATAATTCACTAAGCCTGAATAAAACAGAATTGCTGGAGCATGAAACAGGATGCTCTCAATGGAAAGTGATGAGTGAGTAGTAGAATATGTGTTCATACTCAGTTGTTACTGTAGTGATAATTTATTCTGAGTCAGATGGACAAAATTATGTGACAAATCTATTTCCTCCCTTGCTTCATTATCAACATCCATGTCACATTTACTCTCAGACAGTTCTGATATCTTTATTTCTCTCCCTTCCTTCCTTTGTTTCCACTTCAGTTTCAATTCAGTCCCATCAGAGTTTGTCCAGGGAAATTTGGAGGGTACAGTATCTTGATTTTTCTGTCTTCTTTTTGGTGTGCCACCTATAAAAAGACATTTATATCAGGGGTTATTTTTCAAGGTATTTACAATGGGAATATAAGCTTTGTAAAATGTAATGTAAAATTTATCATCATTAAGCTGGGGCAATAGTATGAGTAAGGAATCAGGTGTATAGCACATTTCAGCATCCAAAGCTTTTTCCTTTAATCTAGTACAAATAAAGGTACAGAAATAGAAGCTAATAAACAGCCTTCCATTGTGACTTTATGACTTCACAATGACACACTATTGTGACGTCATACACACAGCGGTATTACAGCTGCAACTTTAATACTGCCTTAAATATTACACTGCAGTATCATACCCGGGTGACTCTGTACACAAAATTTCAGATCTCAAATAAACCTTTCATATTTACACATTTCAGATTGATAACTCTATAACTGTTCACAAAATGAATGACATATTTGAAAAATAATTTTTGCAAAGAGGCAAACATGGAAAACTTTCAAAATTGAAAATAAAGGCTTACACACAGAAAATGTAAAGTAGTATAATTTAATACGAAATAAAAGATGGATATGATTGATTTTGTACCAGATACTAAAATTGTCTTGCGAGGATGAAAGGTCACTGACCAAACATGCCATGATGATTTTGAAAGTCCTTGATGTCTTGCGATGAGAAAATGACTCCCTCCTTGTAACTCGAGTCAGTCAGAACCATATCTCATGCTAAAACAAACCCCAAATTTTTTTTAAAAATATTAATATAATGAATCCAACAACAAACAAAACTATATATATAAATCAATGCTAAATTTTAATTATTTTTTCTTAATTAGGGCCTATTAAGATACAACTTCGAATTTTAAAAGGGTAAATAGAGAAGTAGAAATATAGCTGCGCCACTCGTGAAAATATAAAATATCCTCTAGTAACAGTGGTCGTCTGAATATTGAATTGAATGTACTTCACAATGAGATGATTTCAAATAAATCCGGAAAGTTTGACAAAGATATAAAAAATAATCATCTCATTATAATATTATTCATGCTGCACGAAAATAACATGTAACTGTAAGGTAATATCAAATAGACATACTATTACTAATCTAATCACTACGTCACAGTACGTGTACTTCCAGGTTGCCAACATTGTTTACATTTTGTAAAACTTTAATTGGTTTACAACCTATCGCAACAATGATTCGAACAATAAAAAATCAAATAATGCGATTTTCATGACTTATGTTCCCTCACCATAACTTGTAACTGAAGTGAAATCCGATGATTTGAAACGAGTCGACGGCTGCCATACCTTGCTCGGATTTATCGTCATCGTTCCGTCAAATAGCGATCATTCACTTTTTTCTTGAGAGGAGGGTCACTGAGGAATGTCAATCATCCACGGTTAGAGCCCAGACACGCAACAACAATATGTCAGCATGTTTTTAAAATGTGTCTAGAAAATTGATGTAGAAATCACCATTAGCGATTCAAGTACTTCCGGTTTGTTGGTCCCTAGTGCGTGTCGCCCCCAAGCGGGCTAGTAATAAGGGACGTAAGTGAAGAATGTTTCCCATTAGTATAAAGTATAAAATCAAACCAGACTTAATAAAATAATTTTTCTTACAAATTCAAAAAGATTTTAAAAATTTCTTGAAAAATAGATATATACACTGGACAAAATTAATTGAGGGTATATGCTTGATAATGTATTTTTTAAGCATATTTAGAATTTTTCAAAACAGTTCAAAATGTAAAAACTAAACCTCGCAAATTCATTCATAATATATAATTCATAATATAAATCATATGCCTCATAAAGTATCTTATTCAAACCTCAAATTATACCATTCAAGTTTTTCAGGGCGTGAACTTAAATATTATCAGAGTTAACAAATTGCCATGCCGGGCAAGGAGCCAACAATGTTAATTTAGCCTTTGTGAAGAGAATAATAATTTCCTCCACTCGTTAACACCATTACAATCACATGAAACACTTACCGGAATGTTCGATAACGCTTAACAAAGGCCGATGCTTTTGATTTCATTAGATAATGATTTTGTGTTTAATAATTTGAAACATAATTTCTTTCAATCTTCACATTTTTAAAATTTGAATATTGTTATTAATTAATAATAGATTTTTGACAGAAATTTTCTACCCTGCTTTTATATTATTGGAATGTAATTGAGCATTTCGTTGAACATCTAATTTGATTGTTGATACTTTTCTTCAGTTTAAAATGTTTGCATGTTAAAATAATCTAAGACAGATAATTCAAAACACGATGCTTTGTAATTTCACTGCAAACTGACAGAGTTAGTTTAATTTTTTTAATTAAAAAGGGAGATGAAAATGAAACATAGTACTTATTTACCCTTATTTTTTTAGCAATTCAACCTGTGGAGTACCTCAAATCTATGTGTGTAGAATACATAACCTCAAACATATAGGGCAATAAACATAAATGCAGTGCTCTTTAAATATTATGCAAGCTTAGCTCTGCATTTAACCTTTACAACTGTATAAACATGTCAGGACAATTAATTTGATAAACTTGAAAATGTTTTATTTTTATATCAATATTTGGCTTAAAAATAAGGTCAATGAATTCAAATATTTAAAAGAAAATAAAAAGGAAATACATAATACACAATAAGTTTATTAAAAAAATTATGAAGACATCCTAAAACGTGAAGTCTAACTAAATTATACAAATTTAATATACAAAAAATGAAATAAGCTTATTTTTAAAAAAAGGTTCATCAAAAAAAAGCTGAAATAAATTATCTATGATATTTGGAAATGTCATCAAACAAGAAACCAATATTTATGGTTATGAAATTTAAAACCTTTTTTGTAATTAATAATCAAGTTCTATATTGAAGTTGTTTATTTCGTAGAAGTGTATGAGAAATATGTGAAACATTCCTGGAGAGACCTAGAAGTGACACGTATAGTGTAGTTTACTTTATTTTACTGCTATCTGCAACATGTGACAAATGGATGTCATGTCGGCCTCCCCGAGCAATAAATACAGTAGTACGCCTCTTTGCCTTGCTGTAAAGGGGCTTAAATTTTACAGGTCCAAGTAATTTCAAGAACTTGTCATCAAAACAGTTTGTTTATCATTAATTAGTGCAATTATAACAGGTGAGGTGAGATGATATGGGTTTTAACGCCGCTTTCAAGAGTATTTCATTTATATCGTGGCTGCTAGTATTATTGCACCATTGTGGCTATGCATTGCGGTGAAATCTGTGAGCATCGGCTGGAACTAGCAAACCATGGGTGGTACTGCACTGAAATTCAGCATAGCATTGCACCCAAACCTGACTGTGTGTAAAACAGTTCTCTACTGCAGACAAAGTTGCTGAGCCCCTGGCGGGATTCGAACCACGGACCTTTTGATCCGAAGCCGAATGCGCTAACCACTGCACTATCCCGCCCCCAATTATAAGAGAAGAGATTGTGAGACCTCCTCCAGTGGGGTTTGAACCCAGCTAGACCAGCAGGTAAGGGTCAGACGCTCTACTGATCGATTCAGCATAAGGGATGTACAACTGGTCGAAGCCTTGCACCGTACTTTGTCACACAAACAGCCATATCATGCCTTGTTACTTTGTTGTATTTGCTATCACACTATCTGCAATAGTCCAAAGTCAAAAATCTCTTATAGGAATCAAACCCAGACCTCATTCAGGCACAAGTCGAACACTCTATCTGAAAAGCTGATTCACCCAGCTAACAATACCTATTCGTTTTGCATGAGAGGGTATTGGTTCCATATCCTGATATTGTTGATATTTTGTACTTATACACAAAATATCCAAATTTAAAAATTACATAACTTTAACTTGCTCTATCATCAGTGGTGTATATTTCAGTAAATTGTTTTATCATCTATCGTGTATATATAGCAGTATATTGCTTTACTGATGTTTTTAAAATGACTGTTCATCTGAATTTTTTAATTAGTGTACCCTCCTGAAAGTTTAGTTTCAGATTAGTTAATGATTAACCAGCATCCTATACAAGATTTATTGTTCGTTTATCATTTATGGGCAATAAAGTACATTTTCAAAATTAGAGGTATTACACTGATCATTTAATCGTATCAGATTGCTAACAAACTCTGTTTTTATCAAGAAGATTGTCAAAGACCCAAGTTTGCCATTTCATATCGTTTTCAGCAGGTATATTCTGTACCTGCTTCATCAGGCCGTTTATTGCAGTAATTGACACTAAGTACATAATTCTATGACGTCACACAGGAACTTATGACGTCATAATTAACTTGACAACAATAAAATGTATTGTAAGCAACACTATGTTTTGCCATTTAATTTTGGCCCATATCTATGAATGAAATATGATTCTTTCAAAGGTAAATCATTATCATTGTTATAATTGAGTTTATATATCGTGGAAACCTTGAACTTGCCATGAGCATATTTATCTAAATGTTCACTGAGAGGAACATACATATATGTGTGTATGTGTATGTATATATATATATATCTTATTTACTTCTAGATTTAAGAGAGGTAACTTTATAATAAATCTTGAGAGCACTTAATAATTCACGGAGCCCAGGGATCTCGTTTTGCCCATGCATTCACTCCCCCTGTAAAATTCTCTCAAAACTGAGGTTAGAGGTTACTGGTTTGTAGTTCAAAGGTCAACGTCCTCTTGTGAAGTACTGTACGAATTATGTATATGAGATTTTCTTTCAGCTAGTGTATGGAAACCGCAGATATGCTATCATAATATCTATAAACTGGGCCCTAAAAGACAATATCATTTCTTGGTAGTATGGTCAAAACTCAAAGAGAATCAAACCAACAATACCAAACATCAACAATTAAACATCCAAACAGGTATGAATCAACTTCTTGATGGTCAATGAGAAGTAAGGAAAAGTCAAGTACCCAGATAGCTATTATACTGAGTACTTAAGTTCCCTTGCCATATATCAGAGACAGATGACAAACTACCAACCTCTGCAGCACTCTGCAACTTATCAACAATGTGAGAATCTTCCACTCGGTGGTCAACTACGAGCAAGAAAAAAGCAATTACCAACTTTCTAATAGTTACCCATTACACTGAGTACTTTAGTCACTGTTTCTATAAGAAATTGTTGACAAAACAGCCATCTCTACATAATTGCTAATGTCCCAACAGTGTAAGAATAATCCCCTTGATGGTCAATGACAAGCAAGAAAACAACAAGTGCTAACTTTCTAATAGTTACCCACTGAATACTTAAGTCACTGTTGACAAAACAGCCATCTCTACATAATTTACCAATGTCCATACAATTTGAGTTATATCACCTTGACAGGCAAGGAAACTGCAAGTACTAAGATTCCAAAAGGGAACTATTACACTGAAAACCTTAGTCCCTTTTCCATCAGAAACTGGTAACAAACCAACCATCTCTACAGCATTCATAAACATCCCAACACTGTGTTGAATTATTCCCTTCATGACCAATTAAGAGCAAGGAAACAGCAAGTACCCTAATAAAGATACATAACACTGAGTACCTAAGTCCCTGGTTAAGTCAGAAACTGTTAAAAGACAACCAGTCTGAACACAGTTCATAAACATACCAACAATGTGTGACTCATCCCCTTGATGGTGAATAACAATATAGGAAACGGCAAGTACTATACCCTTACAGATACTCACTAAACTGAATACCTAAGTCCTAGTCTCCATATCAGAAACTGTTGACAATCTACCCTTCTCTACAGCATTCTAAAACATCCCAACAATGTGTGAAAAAGTCCTCTCGCTGGTCCACCCTGCTATGCGATGTCTTCGCTGCAAGGAGCTCATGCTAAAGCAATTATCACTCATACTTCACGTCCTCAGTGAGAGCCCTGCGTGGAGTACATGTTTTAACAGCTAATACCAGATGTGTACCGATATAATCAGCTAGGTGTCTGATTACAGAGATCTCGTGTAGTCTATAAGGGTAGGTAACACTTGCTGAATATGAGAAACGTCTTGTGGGTGCAGAAGGGGTGGCATTTGCTCCTGTGCATTGCTCATTTGATCATTTTCAGTGAAGTTAAGCAACACTGGGTACAGCTAACCACAAGGGTGACCCATTGCTAATTGACTCTATCCCTGTCCCAGATCAAAAAATTTTGAGGGGGCAGAGGGTGGAAAGTGGGCTTGGAGGATGGTTCACCCAATGAGAAAAGGGGATAGGTATACCCACCCCCTTAATCTCCCCCCTTCGATCCACCACTGTGACATTAGTCATAACAGCTGTGTGGTGTTACCTTTGGCAAGTTACTTTATATAAAAGATGTCTGTGTTTACCCAGCACTAGAACTGGGAACCTGGTTTGTGAAGAATTCATCCTTCATAATTATCAAATGACAAAACTAAAATTTCACTGCAGGATGCAAGATTTTTATTGAACGGACTTGACCATAATGGTTTCACTTTGTGAGGATGCTAAAAGGCAATATTATATAAAATTATGTAATCAAGGTCTATGACCATTAATGCAGTTCTTTTCACTGACAATCTAACTAATACAAATACAAGATTTCTTAGCAACAAAGGCCGGGTCGACAAATACATTACTGTTTAAATCAAAAGACAAAGGGTTTAAATCTGGATGAAAAAGGGTCAAGTTTGGTAAAGAACGAGATACAAGATGAACATGAAATCTTACAATTAATCCCCTGAAACATATAATTTAGCGCTGTGCAAGGAACAAACCGCTTCATGTATCAACTTCCTTAAGCTGGGTTTTATCTTGTTTCAAGAGTTATTGTAGCTGTCTGAGTGGAAGATATCTCTCTAATCCATTGCCCCACTTTTCTTCGGAGCTTTAAATGTTATAAATTAATTTATATATACACAGACAAAACTCCTAAACTTTTGGACAACTCCAAACTTTTGGACATTGTTCTTTTTTTCAAAAGTACAATTTCAACTTGAAACCAATTCAACTATTAAGTATTCCCTTGATCTTAAAAAATAATTTAATGGCGAAGAAATTGCAGAATTTGGATGTTCTAAAAACAGTTGAAGGTTCCCAATCATTTTTCATATTTATCCTTATGCAACACAGTTCATCTGTCAATCAAAAAGTTTATTTTACTTTAGGAATGTATCTAATACCATTTTAGAAGAAATGACCCATAAAAGGAAATCGCACACCACATGGGTCTAATCCCTTTATATGGATCAACCCCTATGGAATATTTCAGGGGACAAAAGCATTTCTAGATGAACTTGATCAAAATTCAGTTATAAGAGAAGAGAAGGTCACATCTCAGGGTGGAACCTTAAAAGTAGAGTTAATAAATTGATTTGGGGAAGTTAAACTATTCTGCTGGTGGGTTTGAAATTAAGTTATTTAATTAGTTATCACATTGTCAGAGCAATGTAAAATTAAGTGAAAAATCTGTAAAATTGGGAGTGAAAAGTCAACAAAGATCTCATAACTATCCAAAAAAAAGTTAATTTTTGTTTCTGCATCAATAACCTAATTGGTTTTAAGATGTTCGAAAGATTTCCTATCATATCACATCAAAAGATTTCGTCCTTCAATTGGTAACTTAAATATGCCTTTAGCGTAAGCTCTAAATTCACTGAAATCAATTCACTGATGTAGTTCAAAACATCCCTGACAAATTTTTTGATCCATTTGAAGGAGATCAAAGGAATTCAAATGAATACACCACAAAAGATTTTACACTTGAACTGTTCTAGAAGATGACACATAAATAGGTGACCTTTTGTACAGGTAGCAGATTTCTCAAAATTAACGAGTTTTTCACCGGGTGGACAGGTAAGTCTAAAAATCACCACTCACCTGAACGAGCATGTTGTTGATTGTTCATTTGATACAGGTGTAAACAATGCAAGTCTGAGAGCATCATATCAGGTAACGACAGGTAAATTGTCTTTGTGGACCTCACTGACCAAGGTGTTAGAGTCAGGTAAACTAATCTTATAAAGAAGTTCATCTGATGGTCACTTTTTACCTGTCGAAAGGTAAACCGCCTACCTGGATCTCACAGACCAAGGTGTTAGAGTCAGGTGAACTTATCCTTATAAAGAAGTTCATCTAATGGTCACTTTTTACCTGTTGAAAGGTAAACCGCCTACCTGGATCTCACTGACCAAGGTGTTAGAGTATGATCAACTAATCTTATAAAGAAGTTCATCTGATGGTCACTTTTTACCCGTTGAAAGGTAAACCGCCTACCTGGACCTCACTGACCAAGGTGTTAGTCAGGTGAACTTACCCTTATAAAGAAGTTCATCTGATGGTCGCATTTTACCTGTTGAAAGGTAAACCGCCTACCTGGATCTCACAGACCAAGGTGTTAGAGTATGGTGAACTAACAGGAGTACAGAGAAAACAATTAAGTTTCAAATGATTAAAAAAATATGTCATGACATCTAGAAAAATTGTAAATAATAATTCTCTCAAATTTTGTTGAACTTACATCATTTATTAAAAAAAAGTTGATAATATAAAAAAAAATAATTGGGGGAAACACCTTCGTCGTAACTTGGTATATAGTCCATGAGTATTACGTAAAGAAAAAATATCCCCTGAATTTCCAAAACTTGTTTCATACGTAAAAACATTTCAAAAGAAATAATATATATTTCAATATTCAGGGGACATTTTTTCTTTTATTAATACTCATGGACTATATACCAAGTTACGACGACCCCAGCAGTTACCCACTTTTGGATAGTCCACTACACAACAAGTGTGGTGTTCTTATATTTACACTGCAGTTCAAGCACAGCTCCAAATTGGACGTTGACCAGTTGCTATCACCTAAACAAACGAACATGGACAAAGGAATGTGATGTATTCCATAGGCTGGTCAAGCTCGGACGTATACATACATATATATAGACTTACTATGATTATATATCTTAGTAATGGCAAGTGTCAACTGCCTCTCACCGCATCTCAGATAATTTGGGCTGCATAAAAAAATCTGTGGTTCATATGGTAAAAGTGACCAAAAAAAGTAGAATTTTTATCAATTGGGGGATTGGGATTTTGGGGGGAGGGGGATTTTGAATAAGGACAACAAGGAATTTTATGGATAATCAACTTCTTTATTGTACTGGTAGCGACGTTTCGGTATAGATTCTTATACCGTTTTCAAGCAATTGAAAGCAGATTTTGAATAGGGGGCAAAATATGAATGACAAAGAACACATTTTGTCTATGTATCTATATGGTAAAAGTGACAAAAACAGTAGAATTTTATCAACGGGGGGAGGGGGATTTTGGGTAGGGGGCAAAATATGACTAACAAGGAACACATTTTGTCTATTTATATTATATATATGTTAAAAGTTACGAAAACAGTCAAATTTTATCAATGGAGGGAGGGGAATTTTGGGGTGAGGGGGATTTTGGGTTTGGGGGCGAAACATGACTAAAAAGGAACACATTTTGTCTATTTTTTCATTTCAGAATTACAGGTTACAGGATTTCCTAGTTTATATATATATATAAACATAGCGAAAGAGTACTTGGCTATGCATTCCTGAAACCGATTACACAAATCATGTTCCTGTCACATCCAGAATATTAAACTAGATGATTCACGGCGGAATAAATACCAGGATTTGGCTCACAGGGTCTCTATGAGCAGTTTTAATGCTAGAAGAGCTTCAAAACTCTGTAAAATACTTTAACAAGTATTGGTGTCGCTTACAAAAGAGAGCTATCAAATAAAGCCAATTGTTACCATCTTGTCAGCTAGTATAACCCTGTAAGGAGTTCCAGTTTCATCATGGTAGGTAACCTAGACAGGAAATTAATAAAGTGTACCAGACCAGAACTCCTCACAGTGTTGGTTTACAATGTTTCTAAGTTTCTGCATTGAAATTATCTTTGTCGCTCTTTTGGTTTTATCTGGAATCTAAAATTCGAAAAAGCATTTAGGTAATTCTATATTTAGATATTTCATAATTGATTTATTTAACTTAGATAAATTATTCATTAAAAAAGAATTTTTGAGAAAAAAAGAAAAATTATAAATCACTGAAAATCTCAGTCATCATTAGAGAAAAGGACCTCAGTTCGATCAAGTGTAAGAATATTAACTATAAATTATGAACTTATAATTTTATGCAATATCTACTAAGTCATGCCATATAAGGAAAAGTATTTTGTTCACATGAATCGCTCATGACATAAATATAATTTTTTAACAAGAGTCAGAAAGGCAAATAACTTAATATAAATCTTAGATGGCAGGTCTCAGTATAATAAAATTTTGTCTTTTACATGATTTGAAAGCATTTATGATAGAATAAGATTTATCATCCTATCTTTAACATATACCTTATTAGACAAAATTTGAAAGACATGAAAACACCCGCAGTTGTTCTACAAAAGTTGTTCTGAATCCCACTTAAACATCTTTTAATATCTGTCTGATGTCATAACATTGTTCTGTGACCTCTGACCCCTGTGTCTTAAAGGTTATCAGTGTTTGTATGTATGTGCAGGTCTCCACTGATAAAGTACACTGGATTTATACAAATATATATAACACAAATATCTTCCTGAATAATTGAGCTCCGTTGCTCTTACTAACTACAATTGCTACTCGTATAGATAGGCTTATGATTATTTGCAGATAGCATTTTGAGATTTTACCATTAACCTTCATCACTTCCCTCGGACCCTTGTGGACAAAAAGTATCACAAATAACGGAGCTTTATTTGCTAATTACTCACTTTTTATTTTGAAAATTGTTAAATGCATATCTTATTGCTGCGGGTCTAGTTAATAATCTCATATCTATCCAAATGTTTCTGAAAACAGACACAACTTTGGACAAGTTTCCCACAACCAGATTTCTATCTATATTCATTCAGTAGCCAAGTTGATACATCTCCCAGGGTATCACACTTGATTTTCTCAACAGTTTCCGACACCTTTGTAAACGTGAGACCGATAAGTGTAAGATTGTCAGTCTAGGCATACCCTAGTGTAACCAGAGACAAATCACACCATGATCTTCATACCAACTTGTCACCTATTAACGTCCACCTTGGTTTACTTCCAGTCCAGGCATACCCTAGTGTAACTAGTGACAAATCATATCAGATCCCCATGATCTTCATACCAACTTGTCACCTATTAACGTCCACCTTGGTTTACTTACAGTCCAGGCATACCCTAGTGTAACTAGTGACAAATCATATCAGATCCCCATGATCTTCATACCAACTTCTAACCAACAAAAATTCACAGATTAAAAACTATTTTTCTCAGATATACAAAATAACATTTCCAAAAAGATGATGCTTCAAATGCATTCTAATGTAGTTGTCAAGCAATCGACATGAATTGCATTAGAATCTAATTTACCCATACTGAAAATAGAAGTCCCTATTCTTCATCAACCAAAAAATCAGCATCCTATACGCCAATAAGGAAACTTACATTGATCTGCCATTCTACTTCTCTCTCTTGTTTTAAAGGGGCTTACCAATTGGCAACAGTCCGCCATGTTGCTTTGAGGGAAAATGATATGAATAAAGGCGCTCATGTCGTTTCAAAATTTTACAACATTATAAAAATAAACTATATGAATGGATAGAATACAAGCAACTTAACAAATTTAACAAAACAAGGCTTCTCACGCTCATAGCGCCGATGAATGGTTTAACTTCTCATTCTTGTTTTATTTTACCGAGTGTGCGCTCTAATTTATCTAGTTGTAAAATCTTTATCAACAAAAATATTACCCTCAGTAAAATGTTTCAAGTGGGGTATGTTATAATCAAGCACTAATAACATACTAGAGTTTGATTTCTGTTTCCATAAAAAATACCTTGATAGGACCCCGTGAATTGTTCTTTTGTTATATTTGTTATGAGTGAGTGAGTGAGTTATTGTTTAACGGCAATATTTCACCCATAAGCGGAGATATATTTGTTATGCCAAAAATTTATTCTCATTGTAAAATCCAACATTGCACATAAACAAACAATATATTTCTTCATTTGCTTTTTCCTTGTTCTTCAAAGAATTTTCAAATTTCATACAGTCTAGACTCAAGCTTGATTGCAGGAGAATTAACAGTTAAATTCAAAGTCCACAATGTATAGTCTCATGGCCACTTGCATGTTTTATTCAACAATTTACTGGATCCACTCTGAAATTAATTGAAACACATTCTGTTGATATACTATTTATTTTTTAGTGCAAATTTTGATGATAATAATGTAATAAATTAACTCAAAATATAATTTTTTTCTTAATATATTTTACACAAGAGCACTAATTTCAGTATGTACAGTATCACCACCTGTGAGAAGCTTCATTATCCAATTACTTCATTTATGAAATGTTCATTTCAAGTAATTCTACCCCTTGCTACTGAATGCGATCAACCTGCAGAAGTTTTAAAGGACAAACATATCATATCATCCCTGCAATATTTATGTATATCTTTGCACAAACTTCCTGCTATGTTCACTATCTTGAGCTTTACATGACAAAATTTTGATCACTTTGTCAATATAATCTTGACACAATGGGTTAATACCCAATCGACAAAAAATCTAAAAACGAATTCATTCTATATAGTCACTGAGGTATACACTGTGAAAATCATTATTATCAATTTGTTTCAGTTGAAACATCAGTTAACCTCTTGCAAAATTCCTAAAAAATTGCAGGAATGGTTCCAAGACATTTAAATCACCAAAATGTCAGGATAAAAGCAAGGATATCCGAGTAACAACTTCTTTATTTGGTAGAAGGCATGATATTTGGAGTAAATGCTTACTCCTTCACCTACTTAGACTTCATCATTCAATCCGATTAAATAATCATGAACTATAAAACTTCCCTTATGTTCATGATAAAAGAAGTGGTTATTAGAAAAACGTTGCTTTTCTTATCTGTAGCACTTCTTAAAACCTCTAAAGAACAAAACTATTTGTCATCAAAATCACAAAGAATATGAAAAGAGGCGAGGTGAGGTAATCTGGGGTTTCAAGCCTCTTTCAAGAGTATTTCACTTATATCGTTGCTGCTAGTATCATTGCAGGGAAAAAGCCCGCAACACCACTATGCATTGCAATGAAACCTTCCAGCATCGGCTGGAACTAGCGAACCATGGTTGGTACTTTGCTGAAATTCAGTGTAGCAATACACCAGCACTTTACTGCGTGTAGAACAGTTCTCTACTGCAGACAACGTTGATGAGCACCTGGCGGGATTCGAACAACGGACCTCTTGACCCAAAGCCGAACACGCTAACCACTGTGCTATCCAATATGAAATGAATAAATAGGATAACATTTAAAGGTAAGAACACAATAAATGGAAACAGAACATCTTTAAAAAAAGGAATTATACATGGATAGAAAATTAATTCTGACTGTTTTGAGTATATTAAGTCTTAATTTCACACATATTGAGCTCTACCCTCAGGATGATCTCAAAATAATAAGCACATACGTACTAAAAATAAACTCATCCTTTTCGGCAGTTTTTATTTTAGACTATTTCCTGCTTTGATTATTCAAAAATCATGTTAACAACATGATTGATTTTATTAATGAAATCAACTAGTCAGAGTGACTCATTAGGACATATCAATGTAATTCCCCCCCAAGGCATAAACCTACTAGACGCCTTTGAAGTGTGTAATTATATCATTAGTTTTCCAGATATGCTTTGAATCTGCTAAAATAGTTATTTCATATCTGTATCATAAACAGATAAACTTTCATATTTTTCTTGAACAACAAAAGATTAATGAAAACTCTTTGAAGTGAAAAAAAATCAAATGATATAAACTAATAATTTGATCTGTTAGAGTGGCATTATAGAAGTTGTCAGTATAAGGAAGACCAGGAATTTTTATGGATTATCAACTACTTTATTGTACTGATAGTGACGTTTCGGTATAGCTTCTTATACTTAGCTTGAAAACGGTATAACAAGCTATACCAAAACATCGCTATCAGCACAATAAAGAAGTTGATAATCCATAAAAATTCCTGGTCTTCCTTAATAATTTGATATATAAGAGAGATTGATATTTACATATTTTGAAGTTTTACCAAAATAGGGGCTTAATTTAACATTGATAAATTTGATAATACTCAGATTTGATAAATATATGTCTCCATATTATGTACAGAATTTATCAACTAGGACATTCAAATAGCTGACCTAGCGAGGATAAAAATGTGTCTTTCAGAACGTCATAGACTAGATACGAATTCCATTCGGCTATAGCAATGTAACATTGTAGACAAAGGAATCATTTGCCTTAAATCACCAAGTTTAATTGACCATAGCAATTATTTCTTCTCTAATCTGTCCTCTCTTCTCTCTTTCACCCAAACTTCAACCCACCCATATCACAAATCATTATCTTGCCACACTATGTATCATGTTAGAGCATTCTGCCTAACATTTAACATTCCACAAAGTATTGTTTTCCCATAATACTATTGAAATGGAATCAAATCCAGGCATTAATTCAAATAGTCTTGGTTAATAATACCTTTTATTCTCTCCCCTTACAGCAATAAAACTATAGAGTTGCTCAAACGAGTCCATGTCTAGATTTGTTCGCTTATAGCACTAAGAATGGAGGGGATAGAAACCAACCTTGCTTTAGTCCAACATATGTTTTGGCAAAGACATAAATGGAGATTTTTCTAGGAATATTTAATAAATTGCACTCAAGACATGAAATGACCAATCTTAGTAATTCTTAGTAATAAATTATACATATGGTCTATGATGATTTTTTTTACAAAAATGCAATCAATCTTTCAGTGCTATTTCACAAACAATTTCAGAACCATGAGCTTAGAGAAAATCCTTTTGATATTTCATAAATCACTATTGGAAGTCTTTCACAAACCACTCACAGCTCCATATACATTGTACTTACTCAAGCATTTTATTGCTAAATTTTCACGGAGATAGCGGTCAACCCTGCCTCAGGCCAGAACATGTGTTTTGACCAGTCACCTTTTGTAGTGGATCACATGTGGACATTGTCCATCTAACATGGGATTGTACTTGATACCAAATTTCAGTTACTTTAGCAATGAAATAACAGAAACTAACGTCTTTGCTTCTTCCTTCAGATAAGATAGTATATGTAAATAACACTATTGAAAATAGGATATATGTAATCCAGAGTACACAAATTTCAGGATAGCCTGTTTGCTCTCCATTGATATATTGGAAAACTTCATACACTGCAACAGAGATAGTTTCTGTATTTTTATAACAATAAAGTCTTAACCAATTTTTGAGATCGAAAAGCCATGGATACTTATTACAACATCATATTGCTACATTTTATTGAAAATCAATCAATCACTTAAACCTTACATCAAATTGTGACCAAAGATCGACACAAACGTGAACAAACTTGCTGTTCCCCTGAATGATGATTTCTCTGAAAATTATAAACAAATCTTCTTTCATACCAACTGTTGTTAATAGATATATTCTAACAAAATTAGTTATTTCATTGAAACTTATTATGCTAATTCCTTGATGAATTTCATCATTACCTTTTATCTACCACTAAATTCATTTATTCATGTGTATTTCTTTACTATGATTTACCATTGTCATTTTTTAATTTGCATACAATAAAGCCAATACTTTTTATCAATGAATTACTTAAAAATGGTTTATTTATTTATTCTTTTCTCTCCCTTATTAATTGATTACTGAATTAATTTTTAATCGCTTTACAACCTTACCTCTTTAACAACCAAACCCAGTAAAATACTTCAAAATGACAATATCAAATAAGTCATTGTTGACCTGTTAAATCATGCATTACTATTTATTTAGTAATTTTCCAGTAAACTGTAAACCTTACTTTCTTCTCATTCTTTAATCTGCACAAAATCATCCACTACTATTAATAACAAAGTCATCCATTTTCATTCTTTAATCTGCACACAAGAAGACCCTAGCAATTACCAATCACCTAGAATATCATTTTCAAAATCATTTGTATGTCCAATTTTAAACATCAATTAAACAAAAAAATAAAAAAATAAAACCAAATTAAACCAAATTATCCATTACCATTGGATAATAATGTGGACGTGCATGATTCACACTGACATACAGTTTCAGACACACACTGTCCAGCCACTGACTGCTAATGGCCTCTTCTCGTTAAGTCTCCTAGACTTACACTCATAATGATCCTATTAGAAGTGATTGACATACAATGGTGTCATTAACACCTAATTTGATCTTGTGAGCGGTGTGTTGAATAGACGCAGTGTTTCTATGTCACAATGCCCTTAGTGCTCACATGATCAAAGTTAATCATAATAGAGTTAATGTCTTGTTTGATCTTGTAACTGTTACAAGTTAAAGTTGTGATGGAAATAAATCTTGATTGTAACATTGTTACATAAGGTTGTAAGAATGAAGCACATGTGTGTTACTAAAGTAACACATTAATACAACCATGTAGAACATTACTGCAATCAAATTCTACATAACTGAAACAATGTATTGATTGTAACAAAGTTGTTCATGAATGTAGCTAAGTTGTTCATGAATGTAACAAAGTTGTTCATGAATGTAAAAGTTCTTCATGAATTTAACAAAGTTTTTTTTACTTAAAAGCAAAGTTCTGTAGGATTTTAGAAGTATACCATGATTTGCTATATATCAATGAATAGTTTATGGTTTACATAACATGACAACATAAGTTGTAAAAAGAAGTGGTTTTGTAAAGATTTCTAAGAAACCAAGAAACAAAACCAAACAAAAGTCTATAAATGCAATGGGTCCATGTTACAGTGTAGGTGAACAATGTTAACATCTAAAAGTTAGATAAAGCAAAGAATATAACTGAATGCTCAACAATGCTACAGTGTGCATACAAATAAGGTTTGAATGAATGCTAAACAGCTAACACAATAGGGATTGGTTGAATACACAGTGTAAGTGCAACTGTGTAAAGAAGGTTTGAACAAATAAAAATAAGCTTAATTTATAAAAAATAAAAAAAATAATTCAAGTTTGTTCAAATCATCTAATATTTCTGAAAAGCATGAGTAATTGCAACTCAATGCATAATGTTCCCTAAACAGGAACAGTTCCCTAATTGGGCACAGACTTGTTTATAGTCCTCTGTCAGTTAATTCATTGCCAGAGCAAACAAACCCAAAATACCTGAGTAAAGGTATTGCAACATAGTTATTTAGAGAACCTACTAATATATGGTAATGAATAGCTCTGTGACAGGGAAGCTTTACCCTGATAAATTCTGCTGACGTCGCTGTGTTTTTTCAACACGTTTTTTTCCTGTTTGTTTTTCTTTTTTTGACAGTCAACTACAAGTGAACCGTCTGCGACATTTTGACATGTCCAAATAATATTCTCACGCATATTTAGAATTCTTTGAACTTACACGATCTTCCACTGTCAACACATGTAAAGACAACATACTAACTGATTGTGCGCCTCTATCGCTTTAGCGACAAAGCGGCGAGGTCTGTGAACCGAAAGTGTGCGATTGCAGTTATGAATGAAATTGACAAGCTTTCGTTTTTCTTTCATCTTATCAGATAATGTGTTTTATAGTTATTCAAGTGGCTCTCTTAAAGAAAGACAGACGTCTTAGCAAATATTATGAGTGTTTGTTTTGGAAATAAAGCGCCCCGCACGCAATCAGCGATAAATATAGAGATCGCTGGAATTATTTGAACTCAACATCTTGCAAAGTTCAGTGCTTCTCAGAACACCGGTGTTGCTGTTGACCGAAGTTCTGATGCATGTAGTGCTAAGTCAGTCACAAAGTTGGGTGTCACATATGTGTGTAAAGAAGGATATAATATAAGCCAAGAGCAAATTGGAGAGTTTAAAGAAAAGGGCCTACCTTTAACTACGGCGTCCGTGTATTCCAAATTAGTCAGTGTTATTCGTACAATACTGGAGTTGAGTCGAAGATCACCGTTGGATCCCTTATTAAGTAAAAATATCCTGGTATCGTATTTTCTCACTTGACTCTCACAAATTTCCTCATCGCCGAAGCCGTCGATCATTATCATTTTGTGATGGTTAACTGGATCTTCAAAGTTTGATAATTGATTTACGATGTTTTCACCTTTAAAAATTCTTTTAACTTCAACTTCGCTTTTGTACATTTTTTTCGCAGTTGCATCGGTCATTATTTCCTTGACTGTGCCCGATATAACAACATTAGCCATTTCTTCTCTATATTCAAGGGGTTGTTCCCTGCACGCTGACTTGGGCCTGGCCACGGTGTTATCAAGGTACATAGCCCAGACTAGCCCTACAGTCAGTAAGGTACGACTCAGTCCCCACAGCGTTGAATCCATCGCTGGAAGTTTCCCCAGAGTAGTCCTGTCCCGTATTTCCTCCTCAGTAGAAAATATCCAGGTAAAAATTCCACAGGTGTTCACTGAAACTCCATGCACAAAGTTTTACCTGTCCAGGTGATAGGAACACACTGTCATTCACTGAGTGTCCGACACCTTTCCGAGTTGACTCGGAAACAGCCGAGCGACTCCGATCTGTCAAATGTGAAGTAGATTGCGGCGACTTTTTAAACCAGACGACGGTTCTGCGTGCTGGCATTTTAGTAACGATTTTTTAAACAATACAAACGGTGAAATGTGATTATTTCAAATGGTACCTTACATTGACATTTAAAATGTCATTCTTTTTTTATTGTCAAACGTTTTAAATAATGGAAAATCGGCCTGATGACGATGTCAAATCTAAACAAGCCCGTATGTATAATTCTGATTTTTAAGCCAGGTGGAATAAATTAAAATAAAATGTTGTTATTATATGCATTTAAATTCATTTATTAGTGGTGTAATGTTTCACAATCAACTGTATGCATGTCACATTAGTTGGGTTTTTTTACATTTGACATTGTTTTAGACGTAATGACTCATTTGAAAAAGTAATTATAAACTGTAAATCACAATCCTACTTGTTAATATTCACTAGTTGCAAAATCAGTTACGCGACTCAGGTTCGACATAATGCTGATATTACAGTAATAAAATTATTTTACTCGTGTAACTTTTTCGTTTAATTTTCAATGTTATCATATATATAACTCTCTTCGTTACAATTACTTACTAAAATATCTGCCGTTTATACCTTGTTGAAATTAAAATCATAACAGTGATTATTAACCAAATATATTCGTAGGCTTATTATTAATCAAGACCACAAATGTTCTCTAACACGATGGCAATTACAGAAAAATGTAGACCACATACTGTCGGCTGACATAAAGGATTTTACGAACGCTTCTCTAACTATCGCATTTCTTAAGAGCGCCCATGTATTCAACATATTTCGTTTCAGTATTAACAACCCAGGAGTAACAAATTCTTGCTGATAATAGTTGTATCAATCTAATCCAAAGTGCTCATTTGCAATCATGTATTGTAAATCAACAGTTCCAAAAACTGGTCTTTAACATAACGTTTTTATTCAAAATAGGTAATGAAATAACAAAATAACCGTTTCAACTGTGAATGTAACATCACTATTAATTATAATCAGTCTTTATTCAATACTCAAAGACCACAGCCTATAGTGTATCATGAAAAATGATACAAAAATATTACATTTTAATATACTTATAAATATTAATGATGAACAAAGACGATGTAATGTACTGAATGCGTAGTTTGGAAACATTGCAAGATTCTAGATTACACCAATATTTTAAAGTTTAAAATATCAGTGTTTTTGAAAATATTTGTTTTATCCAATTTTACCTATATACAGTCAGAATCAGCATGAGAGAAAGAACTTGAAAGACATTAGAAGTCAGTGACTGGACACTGTGTTGGCCGGTTGCACGGTTTTTAAATTATTGCCTCAATAAACAATTCTTAACATTATCATAAAGACGTGTTTGATGTTCATTCAAGAACATACATAACTCACCTCGATCATCTTTACCCCTACAGGTAATATTCAAGTTTCAAACAATAACCAATTGCGGCCATTTTTGGTGTGAAAACCTTTTAATCATTTGGCGCATAGGTAGGAAAATAAATTTGGATAGCTTAACCGATCATTATACGTTCGTTTAAATACTGCATGCAATATAAAACATTTGATTTTAAACATTTATTTAATAAGAATGAGAAATTATACATAGTGAGATGGACATTGTACAATTCTCTATGGTATATTATGTAGATTAATACCACGGGCAACATTAATTTGGATATTTGGTAGTTTCATTGAATTCATTTAATTTAGAATGCCAATGGGATTTTTATTAGATGCATTCCCATTCGATATTTGAAAAGTTTCTCCCTTCTATTCACTCTGATATTTTAATACACAATCATATCAATCTGACATGTGTAGATACTGAACAGTTTGAAATAACCCAATATAGGAAGGTAGCAATG
The DNA here is from genome assembly GCA_921293015.1 of Phorcus lineatus. Lineage (NCBI taxonomy): Eukaryota > Metazoa > Mollusca > Gastropoda > Trochida > Trochidae > Phorcus > Phorcus lineatus. Next base: position 8,272,668 of record OV121094.1, read on the forward strand.
ACATCGTATGTCTTGGGAGTCGAATACATTAAACCTTATCGATGGTGTTTATTTATCGAGAAGTACGGACCGTTGCTGATAACTATACTTTTAATGGGGTTTTTTCTCAGTGTAGTGACAACATTAAGGTATGAAGTCGCGATTTTGATCGAAAACCGGACAAAGTGCTATAGCTAGCTCGACAATTAAAGGTGATTTCAGGAACTTCCTATTTCAGGTTGCCGTGTTATATCTATAGGTATATAACGTGTAGGCCTATTTTTGTAAAAGGAACATGGAAAATAGGTTTCTGCAAATATATTCAGATGTTGTTCGATTTTACTTGAAAATGTATGTATTTTTAAAATATTTGCCATTTTGGGATGCTTATGTAAGGTGTTTTGAATTTATATTATTATATATTTTTGGCACGTATTAAAACCGGAAATTGCCGCTAAAAAGCATTGTAGCAAGTTTACTCAGTGAAGCTGTGTTAATGATTAAATCATACTCCTAGTATCTTAAAACCTTCAGGAACTTCAATATAATTATCCCATTTTGTTTGATACATATCATTTTATACCATAGTTTTCAGATGTTAATCCACAATTCATCAAAATGACTTATCTATCCAAGGGTTTATTAACCAGATTCAGAAGAAAAATATTAGGTCTTATTTTGCCAACAAGTCCTTTCAAAGATATGAAAATATGTCAAACTTTGTACAAGACATAGAGAGGCTGACGATTGATATTACACCTCTGGTATTTGAAGCTACATGTCTTACTTCCCCGGGGCTCTTCAATACTGTCCATTAAACAAGTAAAATGGTATTAATTTTCCTTTCTTGAACCACTTTCAGTGGATAAAAAATTTGGCTGACACCGCAATTCGTAAAAGATTAAAATGACCTTACATTGACCTCTCCTTGAACGTTTACAGATAAGGAGAGAAAGACAAGGTTCTCAGTGGGACAAATTGCTGCAAACAGAACTAGAAAATGAAGCTTCTGCTGTGTGTATTCCTCTTGTTTGTGGTTGTATCTAGTAAGTATACGTGTACGAGTGTCTCGGTATGTTGAATATTGATACATATAGACAAATATTGATAAAAATGTTTGATAATTTATAAATATTGAAATGTATAGGAGGTACTGATTGGAAGTGAAAATGCCTTGGACAATAATATATTATTTTATGTTTTATAAATACTCAATTTGTCTTGGTTTGCAGTAAATTGTACACGTGTACACCAAAGGCTAATCATCGGCCTACAAATGTCCTTCGAGTCAGTAGGGCAATTATTATCAAAACGTTCTCATCTTTACTCATTCTTCACTTAGATAGCATGCTTAAATTATTTTCTAAATTTAGTAGTCGTCTTTGAAAATATTCACGTTAGTCATCGCCTTTAGATTGCCCATTTTAATTATATTCCTAAGAACATTTCACTTTTACCTTTATGTCTAAGAATTTTAATTTTGTCCATAACCCTAAGAATTCAAGTGACTGTTGCCGTAAAAATATCCCAAAATTTCTTCACCCTTAGTATTCCCCACTTGATCAAAGACCTGAGAATCCCTAATTTGTGAATAATGGGCTGACGAAATTTGGAGGGATGTCCACAAGAAAAAAGGTCTATATTCAACGAAATTTCGACTCTTGTGTCGAGACTAACTTCCGTAAATTCTATGTTCTAAATAAAGATAATTCAGAGTTATGACATATTTAATAAACAAGTAAATGAATTAAACCTACTCCACTAAAAAGTTCATAAATACGTTACATCGGACCGAGTTTAGTATTTCATGTATCACTCACACAACATTAGGAAACATAAAAACTCACTTTTACTCTGAGCTCATAAAACATAACTTGAGGTTTCTGGAAGTTTGCTTCTTACATCAAAATAATATCTTCCATTTGTAACCTTGTTTATAGTCTTTCCCCAGAGCGGCTTCTCAACTTATTTCATTCTCATGCGTAACCTCTGTTACAATTTGAGCAGTTTATGGGGTAGATATATCCAGTATTTTGATATGTTGCAATCTTTGTTGGTCGAAGACCTGGTATCATCTGTTCTCGTAAGCCGCGACTGTGTGATGAGCACATATATTGAAGTTAGTTGTCTTATCAACTATTGAATACTTAGTCTATTTTTGCATTGTCAGAGAAAACTAGTGCTTTTTCGACTGTAGTACAATGTGCTCATATAGCTCAGACTATAGGCGTAAATCGGAGGAGTTAAACGGTATCAGATTGAATAGAAATAATTACTGTTTCTCAGCTTTAAATATCACTACAAGTGGTTTAAGACAGAACCGATTTTGACTCGAAACATGTGTTGCAAACATTTGAAAAAATAACGTGGGTACGTTTTTAGGGCGAGAGTGCTCTGTTTACGGGTGGTGCGTTTCTTGATAACCTAATATCAGCTAACTGGGGAATGGTGTAGGAAAGTTACAGGTGTCATGTGCATTAACTCTTTCAACCGATTTCAGATGTGGACGCCTCTGTCCTGAACTCGGCCTGTCACGCTGGTGGCGGCTCTTGCTACAGCATCTTCACCAACGTGTACTGTATGGGCAAAAGAACTTCCGACGACTGTGGCAGTCCAACTTTGTATTGTTGTATGAGCGACCCAAGCATGGGTGTTGGAAAATGATTCTTCTTGGAAGGGGAGTTTACCCACTTACAAACGTCTAACAGAGTGTAAACTAATAAAAACAGTGATTTTAAAATTTCTTTTATGGTTTTTTCCCCAGTTTCATTTTATCATTCATTTACTGTCGTAAAATGGTAACGGCTGTGAGATTGATTCTAGAACGGGTAAAACGATTTTAAAATAAAGGATGATAATATCAAACAATTATATCAATTATAGTTCACATCCTCCAAAAGGGAGGTCAAGTGACACAGTGGGCGTTATCTAACATTTTATCAATTTCCAAGCATTCTGATACGGAACCAACTGCGGCGGACCTCCCAATTGCATCAGGAGCTGTCCGACTTATATAACCTATCTCCATGGTTACTCAGATATCTCCAGGAACTAATTTACATATCCAGTGTTTCTGTCCTGTACAAATCACATAAAGGCTTTCATGAAATCCGTAATCCTAATTATATTAAAATGGATTTCGGGTATATTTGTGATATTGATTTAAATGTTACATGCTTTAGACTTTATAAACGACGATGTGTGTGCCGAGGACGGTGAGGAAGGATGCAGCTTTAGAGATAATAATAACTCTGTTCTCTCGCTATCGTGTTCACTACCCATCACAGTGAGGTTGTACTACGGGACTAAATATAACTTCGGATGCATGAAGGTTTCTGTAGATTGATGTAAACAGTCTTGGTAAACAAGGGGGAGAGATGAATTGGAGACGAGGCCATTGACAGAGACAAAGAACCCAGAAGACAGACGAATGAAAAGGTTTCAGAAGACAGAGATACAGATTTCCGTAGAAATACATACTTATTAGACAAAGATTTGGAAAGACAGAGACTAAGATTTCCGAAAACAGACATAGACAAAGATTTCAAAAGACAGAGACAGATAAAAGGATTTCAGACAAAAACGAAAACAACAATTTCAGAAGACAGAGGCAAATATACCAAAGAGAAGGACATGGAGACACTTTAATATTTCAGAAGACAGGGACAGACAAACAAGAGAGAGAGAGAGAGAGAGAGAGAGAGAGAGAGAGAGAGAGAGAGAGAGAGAGAGAGAGAGAGAGAGGTAATAATGTGGACACAGGACTATAAGCAACAGGACTGATAAATCAAATGTAGAGAGCTGATATAGTTATCCACAGCGGCGGACCTCCCATCTGCGACAGCTCGACTCACGGTATAAATACTCTGCACAGCGCTGGCATCTCTTAAACTGCGTTACCTTATTATCATACTCGCAATCTAACGAGAGGATTTTTAGAAAAAAAATCCATTCATTTTCAAACAATGATGCAGTTTTTGTGACATCTAAAAATAAAATTTATGTTTAACATAGAACATAGATATAGTCAGATGTATAATAAAATCCTATATTTTCAAGTTAGAACGACCAGTCGGAAGCCGACTTTATCCGCCACCTACACTCCAAGAGTCTATTTATAGCACTCCAAGACTGCCAGGAACTAAACAGCGCCAATCACTGAGCAGGTTTCTCTACCAATAGGTTACAGCGTGGGGGAATGCAGGGAAGATTCTATTTGATGTCAGATTATTTGAAGGTAACATTTACAACCTTATAAACGTCTCTTCTTTGATTTTGTGACTTTACTCAACACGTAAATAATTAACATTTTAAAATCAGATTAGATCTTGTCTCCCTAATGTAGAATGTCCGTGCAAGCCTAGAAGAAGCATTGATTGAAGCTGCTGTAAGATGAATTACTGCTAAGAATCAAAACCTGAAATGTACTAGAACTTCATCGATTCATAATAATAACTGAAAGAAACAATTAATGCATGGCTTTCACTTATGACTCTATAATTATGTACTCTACATATGCAGCTGTAACTTTAAAACCGCGGTTAACTTTCAAATCTTTAGTTCTATTATGTAGATTTAAAACACTTTAAAGATTCATGCAATCAATTAAAAGTTGCCCACGACATAAATCATTAGTAATAGAATGATTTGTGAAAATGAAAGCTTAATCATCTCCTTTTGTTTACTATAAAATTCTGTCCAACTCTCTCATCTTTTATGATTGCATAATGAATGATTTCTAAGGAAGTTAAGCGAAACAAAGCTATCTCAAGGAAAGGAAAACAATTGCAAGACAATGATTCAATTAATTAATTTATGATCACGGTACAGTTAATGGTACATTTCCTCATTTGCCAATGAAAGGAAGAGGGTTGATACAACAGTCCGTCATCTGGAAACTCCCGATGGTACCACAACTGTCTTTGGTTCTCTGCTTACAGAGACGGTCGTCCATGATACTGATGCAAAACCCACCTTTAGCCGTGCAGGCGCTGTGCAAGAATACAGCGTCTGAAACAAGAACGATAGCTTTTGTATTATTATATTGTCAATGTACATTTTGAAAATAAATAAATGATAGTTTACCAGAGTTTCTTCTTAAATACAGGAGATGATAAACGACCTTTCATTTAATTTATTTTTATTTAACTCATTAATGTATTCGTAATAAAGAAGCGAAAGGAGATATGATACAAATAATTTCCTAGTTTTATAGAGAAATATATGGAATAGTGGTTAGTATACTGTTTTTTTTACCAGCATCTATTTCTAAAGGCTATTAAAACAGTGTTAAACGCTGTTACCGCTATCGCGCGGTACCATTGTTTCGTCTGAAGCGGAGTACGCTATAAACATATTGCTTATGAAAGTAACACCACAGATTTAACGTCAATATCTTGAAAAAAAAACGTGTCCATTTAAGAAAATTATTATTACAACAATGTAGCTAACATGATGATCTGCTTTATTTTAACCATAATGTATGTTCATGTGTGTAAGAATTCAAACATATTCAATATCTCACTTGAAGTCACTACGGACATGACAAGTAAACAGAACAGAACCTTCATATTATTCCTGACTCCTTGGAGTCCAAAAACTAGGAAACCAAAAATACGCCTTTTAGCTACACGTGAGTGTTCTGTTATCTAAATTTATCTAGTTTCAGTGACATAAATCCTGACCTTGGAATATAATGTTAAGATAACAAGGGATTGGTCGCTTTGAAACTGTACTGAAGTCTGTTTACAATTACAAAGGCAATTCTGGAGATAAAGGCCTATGAATATTACAATGCACACGTTTCCCACAGTAAACTTATATTTGTTTATAGCCCAAAGTCCGGAGATGGTTTCCATTTAATTCAAAAGATTTTCAAGACAGGGATAGGTTAAGTTTAAGTTGAGTAACAATGAAGTATTTTGCTTGAGTGTATTTAAAGACAATCTTTATAACAAGGACCTTGGTAGCATTATGATGAGGGCTACATCCCCTGGACCTCAGCATGAGGAATGGTACAGAAAAAACACAGCATATCTATTAAAAAAGGATTAGTGTTACACTTATTTGTTGGCTGCAGCATCTGAGAAATAAATGCCTGAATTTGTTTACAAAAACAGAGACAATTCTGCAGATAAAGGCCTATGAATATTACAACGTACTAGTTTCCAACAATAAACTTATATTTGTTTATAGCCCAATGTCCGGAGATAGTTTCCATTAAAACTAGAAGATTTTAACTCGTGAAACAAAACAGAATGTGCCCCAATAGAATAAGGTAGAAGGAAAAGCTCTTCTATAGTTTATGTTAATTCCGAGTTATGACAAATTTAGTAAACAAGTAAATGGATGATACCTTCTCCACTAAAAAGTTCATTAATACGTTACATCGGACCGAGTTTAGTAATTCATGTATCACTCACACAACATTTAGAAACATAAAAACTCACTTTCACATTGAGCTCACAACATATAACTTAGTGTTTCTTTTGCGACATTAAGTCTGCTTCTAACATCAAAATGACCTCTTCCATTTTTTTCCAACTTTGTATAAAGAGCGGCTACTCAATTTATTTCATCCTCATATAACCTGTGTTACAATTTGAGCATTTTGTGGGCAACGACTGTTTCTATGCTGAAAAAAATCATCAATAGTTTGAAATAGACACTACAAATCACTTGGGTACCATTTAAGCGAGAGTGCAGGTTGTTCAATTTTTTATAACACAAGATCATCTAATTGGGAGAATGGTTTACGAAAGTGAAAACTGTCATTTGCATTTAAATCTTTCAACCGATTTCAGATGTGGACGCCTCTGTCCTGAACTCGGCCTGTCACGCTGATGGCGGCTCTTGCTACAGCATCTTCACCAACGTGTACTGTATGGGCAAAAGAACTTCCGACGACTGTGGCAGTCCAACTTTGTATTGTTGTATGAGCGACCCAAGCATGGGTGTTGGTAAATGATTCCTCTTGGAAGAGGCGTTAACCCACTTATGAACGTGCAACAGTGATTTTATCGTGTTTGAGTTACTTTTTTCGCCAATATCATTTTATTATTAATTCATTGTCAAATTTAGGAAACAGACGGAGAAATATAATTGAGATTGAAATGATAAATGATAAAATGAGATTTAGTTTTCAAATTTTTATATGTAATGAAAATGCAAGATTATTGAGATTTTATATTCAAATTACATTAAACAAATATATGAAAATTACAACAAAGGGTGTGGCGAGTTCATTACATTTTTATTCAAAATAAAAATTTTCTCATTTTTAATTTTATTTTTTTTGGCAATAGAAAATAATGCCAATATTATTTAAATCAATAACTTTTTCAAAATTCATATATATTCAAGAACAAGCATTTCCAACGATCACGGTTCAGTGCACGGTGCATCTCCTCATTTGCCGAGGTTTGGATGAGGGTTGATACAGCAGTCCTGCATCAGGACGCTGTTACCACAACTGTATTTGGTTCTCTTCATACAGAGACGGTCGTCAATGACACTGATGCAAAACCCACCTTGAGCCGTGCAGGCGTTGTGCAGGAATAGTGCGTCTGAAACAAGGACATAGTTTGTGTATGACAATTTTATTTTATTTCATAAAGAAATGTTTTACCTAAGTATCTTCTTAAATGTAGGATATAATAAACGATTTTTCGTTTAATAGTTATCTCATTGAACTCATTAAAGTATTCGTATTAAAGAAGCGAAAACAGATAACTCACTAGTTTGATAGAAATAAATGTCAATGCCCGGATACAGGGACCATTAGATTGTATCACTCAAACGCATCTGAAATGTGTCGCAGCGGGAAAATGGTAAATCACGTTTCAAACATACAGCACGAAATGCACGTGTTAAAGAAATGTATAAATACAGTAATCTCGTAGCCTGACAATTCAGTAAATAAAAGCACAACGGAATTATGCCAAAATTGTCGCGAGAAGTAAAAGAGAGGGCTGTTGGTATGGCTGAGATGGAGGCAACAAGGGTCCATATCGCAAGAAGGTTTGGCTTTACGCCTTTAACAGTAGCCCGGCTTCTGCAACGGTACCGGCAGGACAGATAACAGGCCCAGAACAGGCTGACCGCCAGTTACAACGCCAAGGGAAGACCGGCATATAAGAATTATCCACTTGCGAAATCTTTTTGTGACGGCAACGGCGACGGCAGCAACAGCACTAGGGCATCGAATAAGTTAACGGACAGTGCTGCGAAGATTTGGTGCTGCAGGACTCACATTGATCGACCCTTTCGAGGAATGGCTTTGTCTGCAAACCACCGACTCAAACGACTCTGAGTGGCACGACTACTTCGAACCTGGCAAGTTCGAGAATGGCGCCGAGTGTTGTTTTCAGGAGAGAGTCGCTTCAAACTGTATCAGAATGATGCCAGACAGCGGGTTTATCGTCGTTGAGGCGAAAGGTTGGCTCCAGCGTGCATTTGAGAGGTCCATCCATTCGGCGGAGGAGGTGTCATGTCGCCTGAATGTTGTGCAGTACATGAACAAAATTATACAGCCAGTGGTGCTTCCATTTCTACGAAGTCAACCACAGGGCACGGTGTTACAACACGACAATGCAAGGCCACAGAACGCCACTGTGACTGTAGATGTCGTCAACCATCACAACGTTCACGTTTTCCCCTGGCCTGCCAATTCCCCTGATATGAATCCGATCGAGCATCTGTGGGATCATTTGGACAGACAGATAGAAGACACCATCAACCCCCTGCAAACGGAAGATCTGGAACTTCCCCTGAGGGAAGAGTGGGAAAGGATTCCACCAAACGTCATCATACGTCTGACGTCATCAGTGAGACGACGAATCAAAGCATGTACTGATGCATGCGGGGGTTATACACAATATTGAGACTGTTCGAGTGTAGAAAGTGAACTGTACAAGAACGCTATTATCATTAGCATTTGTCGCATAACACCGAAAATCATTTATTTTGACCCCACCAGTGTTCCAGGAGTTATAACATGTCACGTATTACATGTATCCTTATCTCTTTCCAAATGGATTTATATGGTAATCATTAACTCTAGTTGAGTAAAATATTAAATTTAAACCAGTACACTTTGTTAACTTGTTTTTACTGCCGACTGAAGTTGACCTATACTTTCTTTTGCCGCGTCGTTTATATTAACATTGCGTTATAATATAACACCAAAAGCTTAACCTCAATATCTTGAAAAACGTGTCCAATTTAAGACATTTTTCGTTAAGTCGAAGTAGCTAACATATGATGATCTGCTTTATCTTAACCTTAATGTATATTCATGTGTGTAAGAATTCAAACATATTCAATATCTTACTTGAAGCCACTACGGACATGACGAGCAAACAGATCAGGAGCTTCATGTTACTCCTGACTTCTTGGATGTTGTGAAAATATAGGAAACCAAGAATACTCGTGATCCACGTGAGTGTTCTTTTATCTGACTTTATCTACTTTCAGTGGCATAAACCCTGACCTGAGAATATAATGTAAAGATAAGAAGGAATTGGTAGCTTTGGAACTGTACTGAAGTCTGTTGACAAATCCAATGCAATTCTGCAGATGAAGGCCTATGAATATTACAATGTACACGTTTCCCACAATAAACATATAATCGTTTGTAGCCCAAAATCCGGAGATAGTTTCCATTTAAACTAGAAGATTTTAACTCGTGAAACAAAACAGAAAATGTGCCCCAATAGAATAAGGTAGAAGGAAAAGCTCTTCTATAGTTTATGTTAATTCCGAGTTATGACAAATTTAGTAAACAAGTAAATGGATGATACCTTCTCGACTAAAACACTAAAAAGTTCATTAATACGTTACATCGGACCGAGTTTAGTATTTCATGTATCACTCACACAACATTTAGAAACATAAAAACTCACTTTCACATTTAGCTCACAATATATAACTTAGTGTTTCTTTTGCGACATTAAGTCTGCTTCTAACATCAAAATGACCTCTTCCATTTTTTCCAACCTTGTATATAGAGCGGCTATTTCATCCTCATGTAACTTGTGTTACAATTTGAGCATTTTGTGGGTTATATATATATACAGTATCCAGATATATTACAATGTTACAATGAAAGAGCTTGTTTCAAACTATGAACTCGAACTGTTTTCGTAAGCTGCTTTAAAAAAAGAGTTCCTTCGACTTTGCGTTGAACACATATATATATTGAAGTTTGTTGTCCAATCAACAATTGAACACTCAGTCCATTTTCGCAGGGAAAATAGTGCAACGACTGTTTCTAAGCTGAAAAAAATCATCATTAGTTTGAAATAGACGTTACAAATAACTTGGGTACCATTTTAGAGCGAGAGTGCAGGTGGTTCAATGTTTTATAACACAATATCATCAATTAGGAGAATGTTTTACGAAAGTCAAAACTGTCATTTGCATTTAAATCTTTCGACCGATTTCAGATGTGGACGCCTCTGTCCTGAACTCGGCCTGTCACGCTGGTGGCGGCTCTTGCTACAGCATCTTCACCAACGTGTTCTGTATGGACAAAAGAACTTCCGACGACTGTGGCAGTCCAACTTTGTATTGTTGTATGAGCGACCCAAACATGGGTGTTGGTAAATTATTCCTCCTGGATGAGGCGTTTACCCAGTTATAAACGTGTAACAGTGATTTTATCGTATTTGAGTTAATTTTTTCGCCGTTTTTATTTTATTATTAATTTATTGTCAAATTAAGGAAACAGACGGAAAAATATAATAAATAAGATTTAGTTCTCAATGTTTTATATGTAATGAAATACATCCTTCGTGCCAAACTAATGGAGACTTTTGAGGACCAATTCCTACACATAAGCTATCACTTGACAATTGCAGCTTGCATGAAACAGCGCTGTAGTGATATAATATTAAATGTAAAAACTATTTTACACAACACATTTTATATATATATGTAAGAAAAAGTCTCCATTAATTTGGCACAAGGGACACTGAACTGATAACAGATGATGAACTATATAGTTCATTAAAGCAGTCTTGTAAATCAACCGATTTAGTAACATACTAACATAGTATTAGCATTGTTATTGGACTAACCGAAGTTGCTGTCGGTTTCGCTTTCCTGGTTGTGAACACAATTTTAAAAATCCCGATATCGTAGTTTATGCGGCGGATCTAATGCAACGTTGCGTTAAATACTTCCGGTCTTTGAACATCGACTTCAAAATCCTGGTCAGGTACATATTCTAAACGACTTACGAGGTAGATTACCTGAATTATCATCGAGAGATATGAAGTATCTGTGCATTCATTGTGTTTACGAAATATTTGTGTGCACTAGTGCCTTTAAATTTCCGGCGAGTTCCCGAGATACGCACGTCCTGCACGTTTAGCACGTGCATTTCGCTTGCCATAACCGCTCTCGTGAGACCACGTGAGTATAAAGGATCTGAGTGAATATCTTCTCCAGTCGACGTCCTTGCAGTTGACTGTCAGCGTTCAAGAATGAGTAAGTCTGAAATTTATTTTCCTACGAGAAATGTTTCGTAAATTGTTAAATGAATAATGCCTACTACAGTAGCAAGGAATCGGTCATATATTTATTTTATATAGGCGTCATTAATTTCTATTGTATACATAGGAATATATGACGGGGCTACATCTATTGGGAGAGAATGGGTTGTTTGGGTTAATTATTACGGGTTTTATTTTGCTTTTAATGTGTAATCGATGTCTCATTTGTTCAAAGCCGATGGCCGAACACCCCGTGTAAATGTTCAAATTTGTTTTGTTGACGGTATATTTAATGACACAAAATGACAGTTTTTCTCTATCTCTTCCCATATTTATCATCTATGTCTAATTTGGTCTATGAACAGTCCCGTGTATTTCTGTTCATATGAAGATGTCGTTGAGGGATGCGTGTTTCTCCTGTTGGTGTTGTTTCGAGTGAACAGTTTGCCAGGTAAAATAAGATAAATAGATAAATACAACTAAAAAGCCTCAAAAGGAAAACCCGGCTCAAAACATTTCTCATTAATATCGAAAAGGAAATGCTTGAGTATCTAATGCGTTGGGGGAGGGGAGAAAGGGAAGCGGGGTGAAGGGGAAAGAGGGCGGGGTAGTATTGTGTATTGTGCAGCATATTCTCATTAGTCCTGTCGTACTTATAACTTACTAAACATCTTTGTAATTATTTGTGGAGATGCATAATTAAATGAAGATATGTTTGGACATTTTGGAATTAAGTCGAGTCAATTTGTCATAATCGTCCTGCTAGGTCTATGTATCCGTATAGCTCTCCAGTACCCTGAGCCAAATGACTCTTGATATTGTAAGAGCTTCGCAGAAACATACGCTGATCATTGTCAATATCTGATCGATTTACTTGCTATTCATTTGTTTGCAGCTTGTGAAAAGACATGTACTCCACCTCTGGTCCTTTATACCAAGACATGCGTGTGTCTTCCTAAATATGGTAAGTTTGACAACCAATGTATATGGTTTCAAATATACAGTAGTTTTACAATACATTTAAACTAGCCGTAATATGATACGTCCCTAGGCTCGTTATTACATCTAGAGAATCGCACACCAAGTCTGTGTCGCACAGGCCTGCGCGAACATCGGCAAAACATTAAAGCTGGCCCAGCACTTCCAACAGAGGTTCAATACGATTGTATCGTCGTTCTTAAGCACCTCTCCATTACAAAATTTCATTGCAGTAAATTGTGTTTTAAGATATGTTGGCAACGACAATTCTGTGCAGATATTGTTGACGAAATATTTATGTATTTATTGCATAAAGGGACATAGGATGTTGTTGGGGTCAAACTTAATAGATGGTGTTATTTGATAGAGTAGTACTGGTTGTTTCTGAAAATTAACATCTTAATGCATATCGGTTCAATATAGTGACAATAAACAGGTTAAAGTAGAGATTTGTGATCGAAAACCAGACAGTAGCGCGGGCCAATGATTCAAACGTAATTCTTCGGAAACTTTCAGACACAAGGAAAAATATAAGTTGGTAGTACTTAATAGGTTATTTAGCTAACATAAAAGGTCATTTTACCAACGCCCATGTAACTGGGAGGAGAATTTTGTCTTGACACTTATTTGGTCGTTTTTCAATAATTTTGTCATTTACGATATAAATTAAAACTTTATAAAGTCGATTTAAACATGACTACTTCCTGAGCAGAAACCTGAAATCCGCCTTACTTGAAAGGCATTTCTGGGATGACGAAGACGTCAAGACTGCCACAGAGGCGTGGTAAAGGGGCAACCCGAAAACTTTCACAAGAGGCATCAAAGCCTTAAAGAGAAGTTGTATAAGTGTTTTGAGATGAAGGGTTATTATAATGAAAAATATAAGTAAAAAATTTATCATGCGAATTTGCTTTATATTGAAGTTGCAAAACTTATTGAACCTCCCTCATACTTCACAATTGAAATTTTAGTTGACATCACTGACAGCCGAACCTATATACAGTAGGACTCATTGAGCAATGACACAAGAAGGGTTAAAATGGTTTAAAGATACAACATAACATTAAAACGACCTCAGAGAAATACCAATTTGCCCACCCTCATTTTCTACCAATTGTAATGCAGCTTTAATTGTACATCCAACCTTCAATGTATTTCCAAAAATGCACACATAAGGATGAAATAAAATTCAAGTAATTGGTAAATCAATATTCTTATAGCTTTTATTTTAATGCACAAGTCATATATGCACATTTACATGCCATGCCAGTTGAATGTCGGCCCTCGGGATGATCCAAAATGATCTCTGCTACATGCTGTATGGACAGAACACGCTCCATTCTGTAACAGTAACAGGTTTCTTTTTGCAGAAACTGAAACCTTTTTTGTCTCTCCCCATAAAGGAAATCTAGTCATAGAAACCTACGATAACCTCTGTTAGGAATTGAGCACTTCCCTGGCCTTTGAGAGTTTGCCCAAGCAGCAAAAACGCCAAAACAAACACATAAAAAGTTTAAACTTTCAACAAATGAAAAAGCTTCTTGCATAGACAGTTTGTCACCGAAGCAGATGCAATAGTTCAGTCACTATACAATGTGACCGTCACCTGTGTGATGTTTGTGGAGTTCACAGTTGAATAATTCCTCGTTTTCCTGATAAACACAGAACTGGCCAAAGCTTGCCGAATGACTACTTTCGATTCGTTGTCGCTCATTGGGTCCAATCGAAGTTACTTGTGCAATCAGGCTTCTTAACTTCACCCAAAAGTTGGTTGAATGCCGGATGAAGGATTGTATGACTTGAGCTACCCGTTATTACAGAATGGAAACCTTCATGTTTTTGAAGATCCTTGCAAAATAACAAGGTCACGAGATTTTCAATGGTTTGAAAAATTATCTGCAAAACGTTTGAGTTAGGAATACATTACTCGCCATATATATGCAACATTTTGTGTCTTCGTCCATGTTTTTTCCATATATCAGTTCATGATAAAGTGACATCTCTCTTTCGATCAACTGTGAAGTCATGTTATGATTCTGAGCTAGTGTAAGTAATTGAAAGAATGTTTTACTTTCAGGTTGACGCCTACCATTCTAAATCATGTGTTAAGTGACTTTGAATTTGTATTAGCAAAGGGGTATTCAGTATGAGGTTTCAGTATATATTATCAAGCGAATATTGTCCACACAAGTTAGCCTTTGACAAGTAAGTTCGTGTTTTTTACAAAATGCACAATATTGTTTAACCTTTTTGTTTTCCCATCATTGATGAGAGCATTTTCAGTCAAAACGAATAATGTCAATCGGGATTTTTTCCGTCATCTGAATTGATTTTTACCACTTGCAATGATGATTGACAATGAGATTTTAGACAAAACAATGAAAATAAAGAAACAAACATCCTGCCCCATGCAGGGTTACAGTCACAAATCTGTATGTAGGAAAAAGTAGACAGAGTCGTTTTCTACATGATTTTATTCAAATAGAGTTCAGAGAAGACATTGTGTACAAATACGTAAATAGTTTAAATGATGCTGAAATTTACCAAAAAGGAAACGGATAAAACGACTAGAAATAAAAGGAATCAATAAATAGACCAATCATAAAACCGAAAACAATTTTGGAAACATAAACTTTTTTGCGTTTCATAAATTCAGTCAGTAGGAGTCCGAAAATAATTTCAGTCTCTTTTTTTGCATTAGATTTATCTGTTTATTTACATAAGAACCAATTATGACACCAATCAACTTAACACTATTAGCGAAAATATAACGTCTTGTGATAATTTCATGCATGTCTCTGTGCTCATGTTGAACCTCAAAATCTAAAACTTGTTTATAAATGGTAGGGCGTGGTTTGCCCGTTACACGTTATTCAAAACGTCTAGGAGTGACAATCCTTTGAGCTTTCCAATCACTATAAAGCTTAAACGTTGAAACCATAAACATGTACGATATGACATCAGCAGTTCGTCATAGTTTAGTTGTCTGTCTATGATCATTGAGCAATCGTATAGCTCAGAGTCAACCTGTCAGTTGTACATATATTCAGAGCGACAGATAGACAGTAATAGCATTTGCCGTCCATGACTGATAATGTATCCCAAAAAAAGCTTCTGTTTTTAACACGCGTGTGGAGCAGCCACATCTTAGGTTTGTTCACTTGTAGCGGTAGTGGTGAAGAAAGTAGTATGGGGTGTGTGGATTGAGCATATATGAGAGGCATTTGCTGTTAAGTTCGATATGAAAAGTTCATGTAATGAAATCCCTATTGAGTAGGAACCTGCTACAGAAATCTCTGACTCCATTCCTCGAACGCTTTCTCACACTTGCCGGCATCCTTCGACTCCATGCCTATTGTTTCGATGAGCCAACTGCGGAATCCTCGAGGGTCCTTGAGGTATTGTCCATAGAGCTGAGTAGCCTGAAACGATTCCAATGTATGTAAAGAATTATATTAGCAATTTAGAATGCGAAATTTGTCATTCTTTTTTTATATCAGCATTAAAACTTAAACAGTGAATCGATCGCTGAGTGGTTATAATGAAGATATCGCTTGGCATTTTACGCGGAAGGGATTCATTGACTTTTCAATATTTTTCCTGTATTTTTCCACATTCATGTGTCATCTCGGCGCACTTTACCTCAGTATAATGGTGCTTCTCCAGTAGGTCACGACTGGTATCTGCAATTCCCGTCACTTTGGTTACTGGTTTTCCCTTCATGGAATTATCAGTAAAGTCAATGTGCTTTTTGGTTACTGATTCCCTCTTTGGTGCCGCTGCCATGGTCTGTTTAACATTAAAATTACATGATGTGTATAATGAAGTGAAAAAGAGAGTTTTATCTACACGTACATTGGCCTCGGACTTCAACATTCTAGCTTTCAGGGCTTAAGATGGGGGTTACGTAACAGGACAAATAACATAATAACAAACCTTCATTTGACTCTTATAAGGGGTGTTAATGTTAAACTGTACAACAACTTGAACACATTTTCATTAAGTACTAACTGGCAAAATAACCTGTCATAAGTGCAAAATCAGGCCAATTGCAAAATGTCGGAAAGATTCATTTCTTTTATTTCGGTGTATAGGCCATCGACCAATGTACAATACCCACGAGTCATTTCAGTCTTGTTGAGAAGACAATGGCACGTAAGTTGATAACATGGCTAATGTAATGACATTTGTCTATAAGCAACATCTTCCCCCGCAAGGTGATAATGTATCGGTCTTGCTGTTGAAGAGGCTGTATGACGACATTGGGTTTCACCAGTAATGTCATGGAGAGGGAAGACCATCTGAAGTGGCTCCAATATTTTTTGAGAGCCTGTCTGTAGCAAATTTGACAATAGACCCTGCTGGGTGTGAATTTGGAAATGCTCTAGTTCCATTTTTAGGACAAAGGCAAATACAGCCAGTTAGAACCTATGTCTTCTGCCCTTTTTACATGCACTCTTTACTCCTAGAAGTATATTTTCATCACAAGAGAATTTTTGCGCTTTGTGAAGAAGAATTTTTTTTTGTGCCTCGGAGTGTGGCACCAGCCAAGTTACCCATAGACCTTCAACATATGGTTTCTAGAACCATGTATTGGCTCGCATCAATTTCTGAATACAGAACTATCGGTAACGTATTTGGAGTTTGAACTGCAACTGTTTGGAGATGTGTACACAATGTGTGTACTGCTATAGCTGAAAATCTCCTCCACTGATGTTTCTTTCCCAACCGGTGAACTTCAGAATGTAATTAAAGGATTTGAACAGCAATAGGGTTTTCCAAACTGTGGAGGGGCAATAGTTGGCACCCACATTCCAATATTGGCACCATTTGAGGCTCATGGTGATTAACTCAATCGTAAGGGATGGTATTCATTAATCCGACAGGCAACCTGTGGTTACAAGTACATCATTACTGATGTCAGTGTCTCTTCAAGATCTCTTCTCCTGTTGGCTGAAAAACATTAACTCTCAGGATAAGGATGTAAGCAATGCCAGTAGTTCTTTTTGGTGATGCCGCTTATCCACTCAAAACCTGGTAACTGAATCCATACAGCCACATACAGAACTGGGTTCTCTCAAATGAAAACAAACATTAATAATGTTACGATAACTTATTGAGATCTTTACGGTACTCAAGTAAATCAGAGTGCTCTCCCTTGTACTTCCTGTGTATGGCGGCTACCTCAATACACGTCATGTTGAACAGTCAACATCGTTTGTCATTTACTCGGTACCTGGGACCAACAGATATCGAAACAAATAACACAACCTTTTAACCTTGAGAAACTTTGTCAACTATAAATCAAAAGACGAATGACAATGAATTGTTAATGCCCAATGACCATGTCCATGAAGGATCTGCCTCCATCAAATGATGTAGATTGGCCATGGTTAGAGCGTGTCGGCGTGTGGTAACTTGTCGAGGGCTCGTACATGTTGACTTGACGGTGTTCCGCAGCTTTGGTTGACTCATCCTGCCGAGCATCATCGCCATCATCTTATATATTGGTGCTGTCGCTCCTCCTGCTTCTCTTCACGTCTCTGCAGACGCTCTTCACGTCTCTGGCGCTCTTCACTCTAGCTTTAGTTTCTCCAATTCTATATTTCATTTCAATGTCTGCTTTTTTCGTCTTATGAGCAACAAGCGTAGTTTCTAGCTTGTTATTGCTCTCAACAAAGCCCTACATCACTGTTAAAAGAACTGATTCTATTTTTGTTTTCCTTGGTTTTAATTTTGTCTCTAAGTTTCTCTTTCCCCATCTTCGTTTCTTGGTTCTTCATTTTTGCTGATGTCAATTGGTCCATAAGGCTCGTCAACTGGTCAATCAACCTTAGTGTTGTCTTCCTCATCATGTCGAATTTCTAGGTTTCAGTCTGACCAAATTAAAAGCAGACATTCTGTTTCAGTTTCAGTCGAAGATAATACACGTTTGTTTCCTTTTGGCCGGCATTTCTAAGTTATCAGTTGAAGATTTCAAGTCAAACAGGCTCGAAGACATAAGAAATTAAAATGAAACAGATGTTGCAGACAGCGGTTCCCGACGATCTATAAAGAAATGATGCAATATTATGTCTAGTTTTGGGATGCTGCAGTTTGCTTACAGGAGTAAACACAAAACCTGTTTCCATGACATGATTACTTACAGGAGCCAAAGTAAATATACTTTGACTTTACCTCTTGGGGTGGAGTATTTTACTCCTAGGAGCAAATATACTCCTGTAAAGGGACCGTTTACATGGCATGTTTACTCCCTGTAAGTGTATACAGCTGCATACCGCAAGTTCTGTCTTTGAGACAAGACCACTATCTGATTATTTCGCTGCAATTGGTCGAAAGTCAAGGTAAAAGCCTTACCCCTTTAAATCCTTTTGACATGCCCATGATCGAGGTCAAAGGTCAAGGTCGCGAGTTATGAAATCCACCAAAAAAACCTTAGAATCTTTGTGTGATAAAACTACTTCATACGAAACATATAAACTATGGAGAAGTGCTAATATTTGAAAGTTATTAATCTTCAATTGATCAAAGGTCAAGGTCCCGGCGAGGTCACGACTTAAGAATAGTTTTGTGAAAATGCTTTATTTCATCTGTTTACACTTGTAGTCATAACATGATTGTTGTACGGAATGCAATCTTGGTCGTTTTGCGGGATTCAAACCTCCCTCTTTGGATCCACCACTGCACAGTTCTACAAATGTACCTGTCAGTCAGTTATCATTTTTTGGTGCAATTGTTTATGTTTATGTCACAGTTGATTTATTTATCTGCCCCCATTCAGAGAAATACTTTTCTTTTTTTTTAAATAAGTAAAAGAAATGAATTCCTATGAAGTCACCATAGTAAACCTTCCTCCCTCAGTCTTACACGACTCTAGCGGAGATTTACAATGATGGCTATGAGATTGTCCCGCATGAACATTATTCATAGATTTGTGACCTTAAATGTCAAAAGTCTTGATGATGAGTTTTAAATCAAATTTAGAAAGTGTTATGTAGGGATATTAGGAAAAAGATATCGATTAATTCAGGAAATTTAATATCGTGTAATGCATTTCCAAGTTCCGCTTTTCGTCTCAATCTTCGATAACTATATTGACGTCCATGAAAACACATTAAATAAAAACTACTTCAATGTTCCAGTCATCCTGCGAGTATCTGATAATTCTGATAATTCGTCCTTTATGGCCAGAAAGGGAACAATTATCGGTTGATAAAGACATTTGTACCGGCTGGAAGTGTTTTACGGAGACAGTAGTCGGGTTTTCGAGTGACTCAAGTCACGTCGTCAAACGTTATCGGTCAGCTGCCTCAGTATTGACCAGTTGATATCGCTTGGTAAATTTGACAGCAATTCCCCAATTTAGTACGGGTAGAAACGAAAATCACCCCTTCCAAATAATGGGCTGGTCGAGATGATATAAGGCAATGTTAGAAGCTTGGAAAGGGAGTTCGTTCTGGAAGGCGTAGAAGTAGGAACAATTTAGAAGTCCACCGGAGTCGGGCATTCCCGCCGACCGGCCGATCCGTATGCTAAGGAAGCGAAACCAAAGAGGGACACGGTGGGGTAATTTCGTATCGCTTAAGTTAGAATAAGTTAAGATAGAATGAAGAAATAGAAGAATGAAAACCGATCACAAAAGAGGATATTGCAGTATTGTGAATTAAAATCTAAGTGGAATTAATGTTATGTACGCTTTGAATGTTTTTGTAATCAAAGTTATGAAAAATGTCTTCAAATCGTTAATTGGTACCTCTTGCCAAGCGAGTTCTATCCCTAATTGAAAGTTACGGCTAGACTAAATAGTAACGTAAGGAACGATACTTACAACAAAAGCTTTTTAAGAACTTGGATTAATCCATATTATTTATCATTCTGCAAGTATGTATGCGCATTGAGCATAAGCCTTGTTTATGAAGGTGTGCGCTATATAAGTACTCATTATTATAATTATTAATATTATTATGAATTCTTTTGACATTTGCGCATCAGAGGTCAAAGCTTAAAATCACAAATTCTTAAATCAATATAAATTTACTATCCCGCAGTTTCCCGCAAATAATTTTCTATTTTAGAAACCCTTTCGGTTAAATCGGTCAGTTCTCATCACTCCGATCTGAATGGTTGAGGGTGAGGACTTGGTGCTTTGCAGCCAGTGCAGCTGAATGATTACATGATAATGCTATAAAGATCGCGGATTCTAAAATACGGTAGGTGCCCAGTTTTGTCTCAGTAAAAGAAACAAACCCTGAAACACCCGCTCTCCCCGACCTCTCAAAACCTTTGGATCTGCCTCAGGCTATCATAAATCGATTTTTTTTCTTGGAACATTCTTACGTGTACATACTGTGAACAGGTTATAATGATAATACTTAAACACGGTGTCGCATCATTTAACTGACAGACACTGGAAAATTCCGATAGCTTTGTATTAGCAGGTCGATAATTGCGAATCTGATAATTGTGTACATTATTATATAAGGAAACTCATATTTAACTCATTTCGAATTGCCGACATGAAAATTAAATGTTAATGTAAATGACCCAAAGGACCCCACTGTAATAATGAACGAGAAATAATCCATACTTGTTGTAGGAAGCTAAGAATTATAGTATAGTATAGGTAAGTTAGTCTTAATAACACCCCCCCCCCCCCCCATTGTTAGATAAATAAGAAAAGTATTCCACTCACGATTTGCAATCCTAACATCCAAAGCTTTTCAACCTCTCGTTCCAAATAGTTTAACATGGTTACCGTTGGTAAGGTATATCGACCATCTCACAGCATTCATTTTCGATAAAGCTTGAAGGGCCACAGTACGTTGTTGGAGTCAAATGTGCCAAACATCATAGTGTTATTTCATCAAGAAGTGGTTGTTTCCAAAAATTAGCATCTTGGTACTTATGAGTTCAGTATAGTGACAATAAAACAGGTCTCGATTTGTGATCGAAAACCGGACAGTGACGCGCAACTCAAATGTAATTTACAGCAGACACAAATGTAAATATGGATTGGTATGACTTGGGACTTAACTAAAATGTAATGTAAAATGTACGTAGAATTTCAACGTCCTAACATTTATATGGCCGGGTTTTTTTCATTATTAATTGTATACTTAAAAGCAGAAATTGGGAATTTTGGAGATAAGGGTGTGATTAAGGTAGGCGATTTGAGCTTGATTGAGGACATACGGTAATTTGGCTCTTATTTAAGGAAAAAAATCCTTAATCATACTGTCAGGCCAGTCGTCTATCTAGACATCCTTGACCCGTTCTGTCTCCGGGCAAAACGATGAGAGCGCGTGAGTTTTACCCCGAGACGGGATGCGTTCGAGAGGATGACGTTCTTGCTCTTTTCGACCACTTCCGAGTTTTTGTTTGTACTGTATTGGAGATTATAAGATTCTGATGCTATTCTATAATTTACGACTACTTTTATTGTGAAGTGCTGCCCGGCTGTTCCAAGACGGATCCACCTGAATGTGCCCGAGTCATAAAGGCTGGGTTCTGTAACACGTTTGCCTATATGGTGGCCTGCGCTAACGGCTGTAAATGGTGTGGTACGTATTGTAGTGGTAGCGATACTCCTTGCAGTCTGTATAGAGAAAAAGGTTTTAAAACATCAAATTGGGAATTCTAGAAATCTACTGAGAAATGTTAATTAGCGTAAGCAACGTCTGCAATTAAGAAATCGAGGCTGATGGTACTTCAAGCCCTATAAATGTTTCAAAGATTTTTCAGTTGATGTTCATTATTGGTGTACAGTATTTGAATTTAAGCCCCGATTCTTAGTTTTAGATACGTTTCAGGTTTTAAAGTCTTAACTTGCGGGTTGATATTGGCTTATATTTTTCAGCATAATCAACTAACAAATCCAAATGCATGTTCATCGGTATAATTTCATTTGTAAAACGTTTTTCAGACAAAGATTATGTTGCGCCTCCTTCTGACGAATGGGTTCATTTCTTTAAACCAGATAAAACTGAAACAGACTTGTTCGGTACGTATGATCTTTTCATGAAATATTCCTCTCAAAGGTGTCGCTCTCTATACAACGGGTACTCGCGTACTGTGACCCATGTGACCCGCTTGTAAAAGTTAACGTTTGAAATTTGCTTGATTAGACAAAGGGGAGAGGATGTTAATCTAAACTTGCTATCCTCGCCTTTTCCATTAGCACGTTTGGCTTCGGATCAGGAGGTCCGGACTTCAAATCTCGACAGGGGCTCGACAACTGTGTTTAAAGTGCACTGCTACACTGAAATGCAGCGCAGGACCACCCATGGTTAGCTATTCCAGCCAGTTTCACTGCAATACATAGCTATAATGGCTTTAGGGCTTTAAGCCTACACTAAAAGGAACGGTGATATAAGTGAAATGATATTTAAAGGCGTTAAATCCAAAAAAGCCTGGCAGTTGGTAAACATTAAGTTTCTAGCCATAGCCGCCAACTGAACAGAAAGTCTTTTGGTTGGACTTGAATTATAAACATACAATTCGGGTCCTTGGCACTGATTTCAGAAGTGAGTCGGCTGCATTTGTTGTGGCTCGGTATACTAGGTGGCATGGACTTGAGCATTCTGCTTAATCAGCGTATATGAATCCGCCCTCACTCCTTCCTAATACCTGATCTCTTTCAAGCCCAAACCCTCGTATTGCTAGCTTTCTAAGCAGCCAATGAGACGGCTTGCATTCAGCAACAGCGGCACAACCCAGATGGAAAAATCCGTTGAATTTAAGTTAGTAGCTTTAAGCTCCTGAATTAACATTTGATTGGCTGAAAAATAAGCAGGTGAGCATAGCCACGAATTTCATGCCGCCAGTCATACGAGGGATTTCAGGAGGGAGAGCGGATTCATATACGCTGCTTTAGCAGGATGGGACTTGAGATACAGGACTTGGAAGGCTCGAGTGGGGAGATTATGTTCACGAAGTCGGTATTCATTTATCTCGCAGGTATGTCGTAACGTAGGATATAGTCGTCGCCCTGTCCGTCCATATTCAGCTTGTTCCGGAGCAGAACTCCAAAACCGTTTATGTGATCTTTCTAAAACTTTGCATGTCCATTACTCATCTAACTGAGTGACGGCTTTTGATATTTTCAGATTTAAGGGAAAACATCGTTTCAGTTTCCATAGAATAGAGTAGAAATTATACTCTATAGGAATAGCTTCATTTCTGGAGCTGAACTAAATAACTCCCCGATATGTCTAAATCTCTATACTGAATATAGTCAATGGTTTTATTGGAATTTTATTTTAAGATAACAAAGATGCCTGTTAAGAATTCTTGGGGACCGTTTGGATATGTCGTCTGATGACTCTTGTTGAAGATTCTTTCAAATATTGTGAATTTTATATTCTATAAATTTTTAACCAATTGAAGCTGTTGACTGCGGGCCGCCGCCAACCTTGCTCAATGGGAACGTCACAGCATCTGCAACGACCTTCACATTCCTCGCCAGGTACACGTGTAATAAAGGTTATCAGATACAAGGTCATGGGGTCATCAAGTGTCAGGGAAACGGAACATGGTCAGAACTGGAAGCAACATGTAAGTTTATATAATATCGGCCAAGACATGACACATGGCCAGAGTTAATCTGTTAACGCTTTTAGTCACAAGCCTAACTGTTACTGATGGACATACCGACAATGATAGAACAAAATTGAGAATGATTAAATGATCTGCAAAGTGATGTAAATAACTCTTAACAATATGACTGGATAGGAAAAGTTTTGCTATCTTTGGTAGTTGTTTTTTACCGTTTCTAAAGACCTCCGAGGCTGAATAAGATGCTATTGCGTCACCTTGCCCAACATTCAGCATGGAGAGCCTGAAGTTTTAGAATTGTCGTAGTAAAATGTCCAAATTGCTTCCTTCGAAATTGTCATGAAGAGGTCGTATATGTGAAGGGTCAATGACCCGTTGTCAAGCAGCCCTTCTACAACTCTTTTATTTCATCTTATAATTCCAGGCTCCCAAATAACGTCCCCGACTACATCTCCAACCACATCTGCAACTACCATGGCTCCGGATGATTTTGGATTTGTTGTTGCATTGAATGATGGCCAACTTTATAGTACATATGTCTTGAACAAAACTGGAGGAGTAACATTTCAAGGGAAACTGCCAGGTTTTGGTGTGATGTATGCTTGTCGTCAAGAGGGAAGGGTATACATCGGATCAATTCCGATGGTCTCCTACACTCTTAAATTGGACAATCCGATTACCTACGATGGAACCAAATCGTTCCGTGAGTGCAATTTTCTTCACTTGCCTTAATATACACGTCCTCACTAAATTAAGAAATGCTATCGCATTGTTACTATTGATATGCGTTTCAGATTTATTCTTCAATTAAGCTTTAAAACTTGCAGATTAATACAGCATGAAAATAATTACACAATGTAGTACTAGCACATATTGACTAGATGTACGTTCTAGAAAAGATTTTAATATTGGTATGGGGCGGGATAACCGCTGGTTGGCACGTTTGGCTTCGGATCAAGATCCGTAGTTCGAATCCCGCCAGGGGCTCGGCAACTTTGTCTGCAGCAGAGAGCTGTTCTGCACGCAGTAAGGTTAGGGTGCAATGCTACACTGAATTTCAGTGCAGTACCACCCATGGTTCGCTAGCTCCAGCCGATGCTCGCAGGTTTCACCGCAATGACGAACATATTAACTTAAACATATATAAATAATTATATATAAATTTACATATACATGTATATTTTAATTTATATATATTCATAGATTAATATCAACATAACAATGGCTTTGGTTTGTTAAAGATTCCTTTTCCTAGTGGCTGTGTATCCTAGAAATTATCCTCTCTGTATGATGAAGGCTCGGCCATCTAAATTTTTAACGACCTTCTACTCTAGAAACTTTGATGCCACAATGATTGTTTTTGAAAAATTCACGATCGATGACTTATAGACAAAACGAATCTTTCTCAAGAAACTTTGCTTAAATTTGTTGCAGCACATATTTTCTCAATATCGGGTAACCCAAAGAAAAAGCAGTTGTATGTGTCGGCATATAGAAAAATCGTCCAGATGGGGTATGATGGGAGCAACCAGAAGACGATAACCACGGATAGCAAATATGATCATTTCTATGGCATGCTCTACACAGAAAGGTAAATGTTTGCTTTCATGAATTATACTGCTCACACCAAAGCAAAATGTAACGTTTGGAACACTTCAATGTTTAATTTGCATGAATTTTGGCGGGGGCTGATTGTGTTAAAAAGATAAATGATTTCATCGAAGGTTTAGTATCCAGGAGCTTTCCCTGCCAACATTGTCTGGATATTGGGCTACCTAGAGATAAATTTAGCTTAAAATTATCCTCGTTGCTTAATTTCTTGAGAGCTATATATGGTTATTGTACTCGGTTTGTTTAAACTTTCTTAGTTTTTGGGTACAGCTTTACGGAAGCCATCATTGCAATGCTTATCGGCTCCATATGGTGACCTTTGATTTCGGGGGGGTTAGTTTGAGATTCATGTGCATAAATGGTACTTGGCGCGTATCAATGCAAATCAAATATTGCAACAAAATAATACTCAACCAAATAAACTTACCAGATTTTAACCAAAATGATGCGTTAAGGGGGCAACAGTACGGTGTTTGAGATGAATTAATCTCATAAAAACAAATGTTTATCATTTCAAGAAAATGAATTTTTTAAAGTGAAAAGCAGTTTATAACGAACATATCATGATTGGTAAAGCTATGCAAATCGATTTATTTACCTAAAAAAATAAAAGGTGTTCTCACTAAAATGGCCACCAGTGGCTTTTGGTTGAGGGGAAAACTTTCTCAATTCTCAACGACGACATATATACCCTCATGGCTGTAAATTGCACCAGTCTGTATCACTGGCAAATATAAACCTTGCTGCCAACTAGTAAAATTTCGTGTTTTGAGTGCAGTTCGGCGAAAAGTTGCAATTCTCATATGATTTCTCATTGGAGTTTTGCGATAGCCTCGGCGACAACCACGGAAAAGTACGGGGGATGCGACTAGGCCTGTCTTAGCAAGTCATTTGGGCTGGGGTAAGCATAGGCCATGTGTTGGAATATACTATACTCGGATAAATGGGTTGAGTAATGAGATGTTCACCCTCTGGAGGTAATACGTTTGGCATAAAACTAATGTTGATTGGGGAAATTTATAAGAGGAAAAATTCATATCGTGCTATTGCCCCTCTATATTATATACTTGTGTGAGGGGAGGGGGGGGGGGGGGGGGGGGGGGGGGGGTTACTTTTGCCTTTTAGAAATAACCTCAATAAGTATCTTACCCCTTACGGTGTATTACTGAACTGACGTCTAGATAAGTTCCATACTTTCGTATGATAGCTGATCTTAAAATATGATAAATCCATCTCGTTTTTCTTATCTTGCCATTACTTGTTCATTTAAGTTGAACATATTTGTCAAATAGTATGATATATCAATTTGTATGTAAAAGCTGTCCAAAAAGAAGTATAAAGTGAAAAAAAAAATGAATACATTTATTTCAATTAAAGGTATTTTATACACCAACATTTTAAAAGTTGCGTACGGCACTCATGTAAATTTTCATATTGACCTCTCCAAACTTTACAACTTACTATATCGATGTTAAACGAGTGTGGTCTTGCATATTGTGGTGTCTAATAACATACGCATCATGCCGGATATCGTATTAACTTTGTAAGGAGGCAAACTATATTACACAATACATTGTTACATATTGACACGAATATTATTTCTTTCCGAAATTAATTAATATGCACAATATTAAATTTTGATACCCGCTGCTGTTAATTAGCGGGTATCGAATGTATGAATATCAACTTCAATTTGAGAATACCCACTTGATTTTTAATGTAGTTGGTATCAAGCGACTTTTAACAATATTATCTGGAGCTCTGAATTAATGTTCAAATCACAGTAGACAGAACTTCACGACCAGAGGACACCATTATTAACTTTGTATGGACTCAATCCGTCCGTCTACGATGTAAAGCGCTATAAAAGTGATACACTTTTTTAAGGATTATGAGAGACTAGATTTAAAAGATATAAAAACATGTGGCTCGTAGTGTTTTAAAGAATAGGGTAGGTTTCAAATTTCGCTTAACGATTTCATGCTCATTGGTATTCTTTAAATCGAATATTATTATTATTTTTTTTTTTTTTTTTTTTTTTCCAGTAGGTATTTTTTATTTCATCTTTTTCAGAAAACTTCATTTTAATATCAATAAGTGAATGGTCCGTCCTATACCCAACATTAATAGAAGAGTGGCAAATGAATGAATACAAATTTTGAGATACAAGAAAGAAATCAAGTCTTGCTTGTCTGACAGGAGTAGGACGCCTCCATGTATAGCCATGAACTTGTGGATTGTGATCCCTCCAAACATCTACAAGGTCAAGATCACCTATCATATCAATCACTTTCTTTCTAGCATTAGGGTTGTTGATATGCTTATAGTTACAAGTATCCAATGACTGCTGTAGACATAAATTAAAATCACCTGCTAGAATATAATGAGAGTTTCCAAACACTTTGATCTTTTCCATGATCATATCATAAAAATCAGGGTCATCTGCATAAGGACCATACAAATTGACTAAAGTTATTTTTTTATCAGAAATAGTAACACTCAGCATCAAAAGATTACCCATGTCATCTTTGAATGTGTCATGCACCTGATATTCAAGATTATTTGAAAACAATATCGCAACTCCCCTTGACTGTCCATTATTACTATTAAAAAGTATATCAGAGCCCCATTCACTTCTTATAAAAGGTTCTTTCTCTTTAGAAAAGTGAGTATCTTGTAAAAAATAAATTTTATATCTTTTAGTTCTCAAAAAGTTAAAAACATCCTTTCTTTTTGAATAATCATTGAGGCCTCGACAATTAAGAGAACAAATAGATGTACTCAGATCATCCATTTTGGTTTTGTTGTCTAGGTATATAAATATGAGGATAAAAGATTTGACAGAGATTGAAATATTCAATAGGTATCCGAATATAACCCTCCGACCTTCTGAAGAAACAGAAACATTCATACGAACAAACATACAACAGTTCATTTGAAACACTTAAACAGACATAGATGAGATAACAGAACATTATCATCCTTAACACAAATAATTCTTCCAAATCCAGGAGTAAAAGAAAACACCACCGTAACTTGGTAGCTATAAAAACAACATCCTAAGAACTGAGAGAGTTTGAAAAATGGACTGGACATTACATAACAGTATTTAAGTTACATTTTTTGAATTAAAATAATATCTAATAAGCGTTGTCATCTACTCCTCAGAAGTTACTACGGTAACTTTATCATGTGAATAGTGTATATTAGAACACTTGGTTGTCGCAATCTCAAAACAAAGATCATACAAACATTAACATATTATCATAGCTCTCAAAACAACAGAGAAATCAAACAAATGCAAGAGGCTAACATTCTCTTGGTAATTAAATCCGGAAGTCGTGCATTTGTCACGTGATCGGCTGACAGTCATGTGATCTTTCACGTCGTTGATTCACAATCACAAAAATACGAAAATGCATGAAATTGTCTCGTAAGTTCGAGAAGTATAGTTACGTTAACTTGATTTAGGACTGTAAACTTTTGGTAACAGTCAGTACTTTCACATACATATTCAAGATTGCGCCAAGATCGAAACGTCACACGTGTAGTAATCCACTGGTAATCATGTGATAGATCCAGGTCACGTGATTGTATATATTTATATATATATAAATATATGCTAAACAGCTCAAATGTCATTATAAAGTTTGATTAATGATAATTATTGATAAACATAAAGTTTCAATGCTTAAATGTGTACTTACACTTGCCAAAAGAATGATACACTACAACAACCTTATAAAATAATTCTCACGATGTCCAAACACTGAGCCAAAGATAGTCACGCACCATCTAGCCTAGTTTCAGTCGTACACTTTTTCTTCGAGTCCCACAGGTTTCCAAGAATTCCCCTCTCCACCTTCGCGAATCTCTAAGACAATCTTCACCCCCCTCTCCATAATTCGCGTGTGCATCCCTTTATCCCTGAGACTCTTCGCCTTTGCAGCAAGTTTCCCTCTCAATATTTTCAAAGGCACTGGTAGATCCGTTCTCACACTTGCTCGGATGCTTCTAAGTTTCTGGCCAGACCGCCGGGCAACATCAAGTACTCTGTTTCTTTCCCATATTTTGACAAACTTTGCAATGATTGGTGGATGCGTGGCGAGTTCTTTCCCGTCGGATGAAGTCCGCTGGGGGAGACTGTGTATAGTTGAAAACGTAATGGCGTCGACCATTTCACTAGGCATGGCGAGTTCGCTTTTCATAAAACTCCTTAACTGATCATCAAGTTTGGAATAGGTCGAATATTATCATAGTCGAGCTACTAAATCATAAACTTTGATTCTCTTTCAGCAAGTTATACATGTTCGCTTCAACGCCAAGCCGCGGCATATATTCAGTGACGCATGACGGGACAGAACAGTACCAGAGATTGACCGATGCATATTATACAAACCACATCATAATCGACAATGCTGGTATGTACCTTTTATTCCTCCATGATGGAAGCGCCATCCCACCGATACGTAAAACCGCCCCGTCCAACTCTCCCCCTCTCCGCATGTCTGTCCGTCTATAATAATTTCGTTAACGAGGCAAAGCTCCATAAGCATTCGTTTCACCATTTTAAAAATTCATCGTTTCTCTCCCAAAGGCTGCCATTCGTGAATGGCTATAATCAGTGTCGTCGTACACCGGAGGGTGGGGGTTTTGGTGTGTTCACATATTTCAATTATTTATCAAACATAAGTTAAATTCAGATACAATCACACAATACCTTCACTAAGCATCAACATAACCGAACGTAACGTTAATTTTACCCATTTTTGTTTCAGTCTGAAATTTTTGTGTGAAAATGCCTGGGAAAATTGTGGTATAATGTACAAGAAACTAGTATTTTGCTC
This sequence comes from Phorcus lineatus, assembly GCA_921293015.1. Taxonomy (NCBI): domain Eukaryota; kingdom Metazoa; phylum Mollusca; class Gastropoda; order Trochida; family Trochidae; genus Phorcus; species Phorcus lineatus. The sequence continues at coordinate 8,303,131 of OV121094.1, forward strand.
CAGAAAACATATTGTGCTTTTCAAAGGCATGGATTTTCTCCTTCACAGGTTAAATTATGCATGACAATAAATTTTAAAAAGAAATCATTTCATTGTTTACACCACACTGCATACATTTGGACAGGATCCACGAGGAGAGCAAGCTGTTGATAATTTCATTAAGTCTCGGTACACAAACACAACCTTCAGTAGTCACAAATTTTAAAATTTTACAATTAAACGAGACCTACCTGTAAGTTGAAGTTTGGTTGGGATTTTGCTACGTCACAGGAGTGCTGGAGGTTAACATAGATTGCGCAGAGCGATCGAGCCTCAGTATTTAAAGTAGATTGTTGACACCAGAAAGTAAAACTAGCCCAGGAGGTACAACAAAGGGTGGGAGTGAGGAGGGCATGTTAACCTCCAGCACTCCTGTAACGTAGCAGAATCTCAACCAAACTTCAACTTACAGGTAAGTCTCGTTTAATTGTAAAATTCTGCTACGTCATAGTGCTTCCGGTTCCCATGAGATTTGAAAGAACTGGTGTCATAAAATCAGCAAAGAACAGAGGTATTAATTGAGAACAAGTTTTAATGTGCATTGGCTTGATATGCAAATAAAACAGTATCTAATGATTAGATAACACATACATCAATGCAGGTTAACATTTTTCATACAGTATACCACCACAGGTATTGTTAAAGATAAGCATCAATCGTCATACAGAGTTCACAGAGTGACAGGCTTGTCCTTAAATGCTGTAACTATTGACTCACACATGTTCCCTGAACTACTGTCCACAGGTAGTCTATAATGTTTGGCAAATGTTTGAGCCGAAGCCCAACCTGCTGTTTTCAGAATGTCACCGAGTGGCACATTTGCCGCACTTGCAGCCGAAGACGCTGCCGCTCTAGTGCTGTGAGCACGTGTCGATGCCGGCTGCTCCAAGGATTAGCCGAATCCATCTAGCAATAGTTGCAGTACTCACTTTCTTGAAGGGTTTTTGAAAACTAATCAGCAGTTGTTTCGTCCCCCCTCAAGGTCCTGTTGTTTAAGTAGCACGTAAGAGTTCTATATACACACAAGTTGGTATCAGATTCAAACTTCTCGAACTCTACAAATTGAGCCTGTCTGTAAGGAGTTCTGTGTTTGAGTCTGTTAAGCACAAACACAATTTTAGAGTCTATCATTTTCATATTGAGTGTGTCTAAAGTTTGAAGGGATTGAAGCCTGTTAGCTGTAGCGAGAGCCAGTAATACAGTCAATTTAAGGGTGAGGTCTTTCAATTGTAGCTCGCAGGTAGGTCCTAAACTGTTAATGTAACTGAACACATCGTTGACGTCCCACACAGACTGGTAGCGTGATCTGGTTGGCCGAGTTTGGAAAACACCTTTCATAAATATACACACTAGAGGATCTGAACCTAATCTAAGTGCACTACTAATAGAAGCTAACGCAGAGACTGCTGATCTAGCTGTATTTAGGCTACTGTAACTCAGTCCAACATCATAGAGTTTATGCAAGAAATCTAAGAACTCATTTACAGATCCCTGAAGAGGATCAAGGCCCCTTTCATCACAGAACACTTTCCACTTTTGGATATACACACGGTACTGTTGCTGTGTCGTGTCTCGCCACGACTTGGAAATGATTTGTCCAATGTGCTCCGGTATGCCTCGGACTGTGAAGGCTTCCCCGATAAGCGGCATGCCAGAAGCTGAAGTTTCCTTCTTAGCTGATGAAGGGAGTTGTTGTGAGGCAACATCAGAAGATCCATCCTGCGTGGCAGAATTCGAGGATGATCCAACGTCCGCAAAGCTGTGTAGTACCAGGGCTGTATTGACCAGTTGGGCAGTATCATGATCGCTTCCCCCTCCTCCTTCCGCAACTTCTGGAGACACCGGGTTATGACACTGAAAGGTGCAAACATATACACATAAGTTTCCCCATGATATTGAGAAAGCATCAATGACTTGAGCAGAGGGATCAGGTTTCCAGGATGCATAAGTAATTAATTGTCTATTTAGCCTAGAGGCAAACAAGTCAATGTCTGGGGGACCCCACATTTCAATAACCAGTTCAAACACACTGGAGTGTAATTTCCATTCAGTTCTGTCATCAAAGACGCGTGATTCTTTATCAGCTACAATGTTACAAGACCCAGGTATATGAGAAGCACTGACCCAAATATTCCTGTCAATGCACCATTGCCAAAGTTGTTTAACAGTTTTGTTACACCCATGGGATTTGCTTCTTATAGGCAATGGCCGTGGAATTATCTAATTGTACTTTAATATGACAATCTCTTTTGTCCTTACACAGCGATTGGAGAGCTAGGAAACAGGCAAGTAATTCCAATTCATTTATGTGGCACTGACTTTCTACACTCATCCAACGACCATTAGCAGTCTGGAGGTCTAGGTGGGCCCCCCATCCAGCCAATGATGCATCGGAGAACAAAGTACACTGAGGGCCTGGGATTGAAACTGGTTTAGTTGCTGTCTCAACATTGTCTATCCACAAACCTAGATTGTGACGCATGGCTGCTGTTATAATCATAGTTGCATCATAATTGCCACACACTCTTTTAAGAGCCACAGTTTTAGCATGTTCAAGTTCCCTGTAGTGGAGCTGTCCAAACTGAACACCGTGAAAACTGCTAACCAATAACCCTATCACATGAGCTACTTCCTGAATAGTGGCATATTGCTTAGCTGACAAAAGGGAACAATCTGATTTCACCCTCTGTGCTTTCTCCCTGGAAAGTTTCACTGTCATGGACACTGAATTGAGAATAAACCCAAGAAATTCTACTTGCTGTGAAGGGGCAAATTTGGATTTGTCTGCATGGATGATAAATCCAAGGTCTTGAAGTAAAGACACTGTCTCACTAACAGTTTCGGTACAGTCTAATTGTGTATCTCCTTGTAGATAAGAGTCGTCTAAATAGGGAACCACTGTACAGCCTACTTGTCTAAGGGAGGCATATACTGGTTTCAAGAGTTTTGTGAACCTGCGTAGGGCACAAGCTAGACCATTGGGTAAACATGTATATTCATAGAGTATCACTTGGCACTCAAACCTGAGGAATTTTCTATGCTCTTCCGCAATGGGCACTGAATAATATGCATCACGCAAGTCAATACTGGCCATGAAGCACCCCTGGGACATTAGGTTTACAGCAGATTGTAAAGTTTCCATTTTGAAGTGTTCATACTGAACATTACTGTTAAATTTCTTAAGATTGAGTATAATCCTGAAAGATCCATCTTTTTTCTTCCGAAGAAAAATAGGTGACACACATTCACCTTCACGATGAACTGCAGGTTTAATAACCCCTTTCCCGAGTAGCTTGGAGATCTCACAATCATAGATGTCTTTATCTGTAGCATTTACCCTTACAGTCCTGGGAGAGGGGATAACTACATCACTATTGTCAACCAAATCAATGACACCCTTGAACAGTGTCCAAAATAACCTTATCAGAAGTAATTGATTCCCATTGGGATGCAAAATGTCTGATACGGCCAGCCACAAAACAATCAGGTGGGACTAAGGGAAACCCTAGTGCGAACTGTTTATTTACCTGAGATTCTACTGTCTGTTAGGACGACGAGACTTGGTGTTTTAGGGACTGGCTTGAGACTGTCCTCGACGATAGCCTCCCCTGTGGTCTAAAAAAGGTGGGTAGGGAGCACGTCTACTGAATCCCCTGCCTCTGCCTCTGAAAATGAAGCGTCCACCACGTCCGCCTCTCCTTGAGGGGAAGGAGGAGTCCCTGTTTGTTGATTTGGCTTTGTTAGCAGCTAGATTTGCCTTCTCTGTCCTCCAACCTCTTAGCAGCATCTCCTCCAAAGAGGTGTTTGTTGATCGGCACATTGGTTGAGAATAAAGCCACATAACTGCCATTAACGTCAGGTTTGATCTGTTCACGTCTTCTAACATTCAGTTCAAAGTTGGCAAAGCTTGTCACTTGCATGGCGTCAACGAGGTGCTTGAATACTTCACCCAACTCAGCACCAAGATGAGAGGAGGGGGATGATGCTAGATTCATCGTTGTCTTGATTTGGTAAAGTTTGTCAGCCGCAGTGGCAATTGAAGTGATAGTTTTGATAAGCATGCCCTGACACTTCTGTGCCTTCTTGTCATTGGTTTGAGTTACTGGCCTCATCAAATTCCAAATGAGTTCATCAACTCTTGTAGGAACTAGTGAATCAGTTTTCAGGTCGTATGATACTATCTAGTTTCTTTTTTACAATGTCATGTGGTCTTGCGCAGATTTGAAGACCAGATCATTCACAATTGAGGCCAGGGTGGGGTTTAAGGCAGGGCCAGTTTCCTCTTGCACAGTAAGTTCACCTTGTATCTCCTGAAGGAAGTTATCACTGTCCCCTTCCCTTTGAGGTACGTTGTCAGATGTGTCAGCAGCTAACATTTGTTCAACAAGGTCAGAAGCTCTACTTGTTGAAGGCAGAGGATCCGACTGTGACTTCGAATCTTGAACACTATAGTCCCCATCATCAACATGATACCGAAATCGGACACCTGTTGAGCCTGTAATTCAGCGAAACCTTCAGTGATCGCTGACTTAATGTCCGCCATAGAATTTGCAAACATTCGTCCATGTTCTAGGAGGTCACTACGTGCCGAAGTGTTTTCGCTCTCGTTTGCTCGAGAATCCATGGGCGCCGCCATATTGGGAGCTGCGCCCCCTATGTCCCTTCCATCACCCCTCAAAGGTGATTGGATTGAAATAGAAATCTTAGATTTCCCAGTTTGTTTTTTCCCTCGGGACGGAGTTGGGAACAGTTCTTCTGCTCTCGCAATGGCTGAATCTGTCTCATTAGTGTCAGGAGACGTGCTCGCACCCGAGCCACTGTCCGCCATGATGGCCTACTTATCGACCCGTCCTCGACAGGTGAAAGTTCAAGTCAAAATGTAAACAAAGTCACGTGTTTGAGTGCCTCAAACAGATCGACTATGTACTCACAATAATCTCTACCATATAGAGATAACACATAAAGAGTGAAAATAAGCACGTAGTTACCACGTAACTACTAATTTCACTGAGGTAATTTGACCACGTCAAAATTACTCGATAGCTAGAAGCGCACTGAGGCTCGATCGCTCTGCGCAATCTCATGGGAACCGGAAGCACTGTGACGTAGCAGAATTGCCTCGTTTATTCGTTACTGTGTAGGGGACGGGTTAGCGAAGTGGTTAGCGCTTTCGGCTTCGGATCAGGGGCTCGGAAACTTTGCGTCTGACGTAGAGAAGTGTTTAACAGGCAGTAAGGTTAAGGGGCAATGCTACACTTTCAGCGCATAACCACTCATGCTTCGGTAGTTCCAGCCGATGCAATAGTCAACAAATTATGTAAAACAATTTTTAAGGATGGATATAGACAAACGTAGGGTAAATGTCTGCAAGTGACATTGACAAAGATGGTAAAGTGTGTATTTGATTGGTTGAAGCTGACTTCCTGTCCTTATTTATTGGTCGGATCAACATTCGTCAAAGGTCGGCTGACCATGACCTCAATCGGTAATTCTCTAGATGAAATGACGGATCGTTACATATAGTTTGAACTAGATTTGACGGCCCAATATACCTTAATTTTTTAAAAGGTGATTTTAAGATCAACCGGCGTGTTATTTTACCTGATTTCTAGTCATTATCAAAGGACCAAATAAATTTGTTTCAGTCACATGAATGTTAAACCTTTGTTTTGTCAGTTACCGTTAAAACAAATTGTACTATTACAAATCTTAATCCATCCTTTTAACGACCCAGATTTTTTCAAGAAAACATTGTCATATATAATTGTTTACAGAAAAAATATTATGTAACATCAACGAAATCTTGATTCCAATTGTTCCAAACAGCTAGTCAATTTATAATGTCGGACACATTTTTTCTGTTCAAACCTTGATATTAACAGATATGTTGCATATGTTTACCGATATTGTACTTACGTTCATGGAACTGATTCACTAGTTATATTTTAAGAGACAAATAAATGAATGACAACATCTTTATTTAAAGAAGTAGTTATATTTTGTTTGGATAGGAACTAATCATCATGGTATCAATTTGCATAGATAATCCCAAATATCTGTCTATGGTAAATTTTACAGAACTCTGGGAAGTTTAGTTAGAATAGTAAGAAATTGGAATATTGATATGCATTAAATTGATCAATCGATTTGCATGTTTTTACAAGTGCGTTGTTTCCGACATTTTCAATTGACAAACACAAGTGACGAAGAGTCTCTTGAACTGCAGAAGTTATTTGATTTTTCAGGGTTTCAAATTATAATCCTTTTCCAAAGACGGACTGCAGTATCGTGAAAAAGTAATAAAACATGGGTCATGAAAATACGTTTTATTAAAAACATCTCTTAGCGTTATTTCAGACCTTTAGCAAGTAACTGCTTTTATTGCATACAGGTGAGACGCTGTACTGGATAAGCCAGGGAAAAATCAACATGTTCAAGTTGAAAACGGCAGTGAAGACAGTCTTTAGCAGTATTACTCCCCATATCCGACAGTTTACAACGAGAAACAACTTTATCTATGGCGTTTCTAATGACACGCAGTAAGTAATCCTAAAGGGGCGGTAGCACAGTTATTTGGACAAAGATCTGATGAAAACGAAAATAAATGTTTCCAATTGCAATTTTTTTTATAATCGAAAGCAATTTGAAATCTAACGTGCCATGATCGATTTAGCTGTGCGAATCCATTTCCCGACCTCAAAGGTGTACACACTAAAATGGCCGCTTTATTTGCTCGACAGTTTACTATTACTTTGCGATTACAGCCAATACTTTTGTGCAGGTAGACCTTATTGAGGAATGGCGAAATATGTTTTTCGGCCAAATCGGTTATTGCATTAGAGGACCAGTTCTACCCAAATATTAGAAAATAAGCATTGTTGGGGCTTTTCCAAATTTACGTAGCGACTTGAAACCTTTTTTTTTATAAGATGCGCAATAGAATATCTTGAAAAAAGTAAATCGTGACAAGTCGTTGGTCACGTGGTTTCGGCGCCATCTTGATTCCCCCCTCTCCCCCCACATTTTTTAGACCCCATGCACATTTGAGGGATTATTTCTCTGCTAATACTTGCAGTAGAGCCGATACTTGCATGGTTACACAGCTTTAACATTGCCCTATAACAAGTTCGTTTCAGAATTTGCGAATTCTCTACCTTTTCCATAGCGACCATTCAAAGTTAATTTCGTGATTGTTATACATGAGAGCAAGACATGAATAAGGTTTTTAAGAATCAAGAATAAGCTCGCTCGCGAACATTCGTTTCCTGTCACAAAGGGAAGGGTCAAAGTAAGCGTATCTGAAAAATTAGAGTTTTCCGGACTGTTTAAAAAGTCATAAATCATTAACAGTCCAATTAGCATTGTTTAATACGTCGTTAGACAGAAGAATATAGAACCTGGTTAAAAATTCCAAATTAGTTCAGTTATGTCCATTAGCAAGGAAAAACGGACCCTTTAAATGCTGCTTTATTTTTGAACTGATATAGTAAAGGAGTAACTCAACTTACTCCTTTAAATCGGCCACTGAGGCTAAAAATGAAGTTCTAGCTTACGTTGTTCGAATCAAATATGTCAAACTTTAACAATGGTGTCATTTATCAAGTACTAGTTGTTTTTTTATGCTGATAGGTTCACTATAGTGACAAACAGTTCGAAATTCGAAGCGATTGTGATGGAAAACGGGACAATGCAACAGGCGCCAATGACTCATGATGACTTTGTGAGCATTAGAATTATACTGGAAACATAACCTTTATTTCTCTTTTCAGAGGCATCAGCATGATTAATATGGAAGGCAATATAGTCGACTCCATCGCCTCCAGTGTGACTCCGTCTGGCTACGACAAAGCTATTACAAGTTTTTAGATTCGTTTGTAGTCGTGGTGGTGAATAAAAAATATAACTTTACTGTCGTTAACTTTTTATGCAAAGTAAACGTCTTTGAATTTTAAAAGGAAAATTAGGGTTATCGACTTCGAGACACGTGTTCATGGGAGATGAACCACCTAGCACGTGCATGTCGAGCACGTGCGAATTGCATGCGAAGCGCGAGTCATGCAATTCGCACGAGCTAGGTGGTTCATCTCCCATGAACACGTGTGTCAAGTCGATAAAAAAAAATACTCTTAACATCATTGACTGTGACGATGGAAGAGCGAGATGACATTCTCAGCCAGGCTCTTGACGAAGGCGAAATTCACTTGGAAAAGTTTCAGCTTACACAGCAGAAATACATTGTAGAAACGGGTAAAAACACGCGTATTTTGTTGCGTACGTTCTTGTTCAGGATTCATTAATTTTGTTTGTTTGCCGTAACCGACAATTTCTAAAGCCGGGTTTGCATAGTTTTCTTTTTTTATCCGGTAGTCATAATCTCAGCTTTAAATGCTTATGAAGAAAGATTAATAATGTTAAACTACATCGTAATGACAAAAGTAAAATACATTGTTTGTTTTTACTAAACTCTCATAAAGATATTGATATTTCTCTACATACCAGTCATTTTATTAGCAATATTGGATTCACTTAACATTAAAGATACTGAATATAGATTTTTTCTTTGATTTACCAGAACCAGTAATTGATTCAGACAGTGGTCTCATGCTCTCTTGGACATCGTGGCGAAAACGACATATCGGGTATGTATTTTTTATGTTTTACTTTTAAAATTATTTTTCTAAAAATACCCAAGCTTGAATTGTGAGACTCTAAGACTAAAAACGGAATATGCCGTATGATATTCATTTTGAGAAATGTTTCTAGTACCTATACGTTTGCAGACACTGCTGAACGCTATCGAACTGTCGATGTCTCTAGCATGGGCGGGCCTCACGGACCAGTCGAAGTTGGAGCACACGCCGCCGCGGTTGCCTTGCATAAACCAGGTATTCTGGTTGTGGAACTCTTTTTGTCAGGTAGTTAAAGAGTCGCATCGAAAAAGAAATCATGGAATCATAATTCGAATATTAATGTTTTTATTGTAATATAAAACCATTATTAACCAACATTTTGCACCGTTGTTCTTCAGACTTCAGTTTTAATTTTTTTTTTCAAATAATATCTTTAAGATGATTTTTCAGGTGCCTATAGTTACTTCTATCCCTTGAAAATTTGATGTCAATTTGTCCATTCTGATGGAGTCATATTATACAAATGAAATCCAATAAACATAGGTTTGCTTAAATATAGTGTTTTGAAATCGGACATTACATCGCAAAATTAATTCAACAAATAAATGAGGCATTTTCGAAATCCATTTTTCTGTACGAATCTTAAAAACATTTTAGAGTTCAGTCGTTATTTTGTCAATTGTACATTCAATTTCGCAAGGCACATGAAATGCATTTTCCCGTCTAATAAATGCACAGGTAGTTGATTGATGCTTTAAAGGATTATGACGCGAGCAGTATATCGTTTCTAAATCTTGTGATGGTGTTCTGATCCTATGAATTGGTATTGAATTTCCAATTTCTTAATCATATGAGCGTAAAATGTTTATGAAGAAACATCATCCGCGTAAAGCAGAATTGCTTCCTTTGATCACATGGTGAATAAAGTATAAAAGCATCATTGTATGATTAACAACTAATAATTTGTTAATAATTTGGTTGATATTTCCCTAAATACTACGTTTATTTCTTATGAGTAATACTTGATTCATTTAAGAGTTAAGATTGTGAAATAAAAAAAATTCTTAGCATAACCAGGGAATGACGTAACATATTCAGTGATCTTAACCTGATAATATATCCCAGTTTTGTATCCGACTTCAAACCCCATTTTCATAAAGACAATACATTCAAGTAAATAAAACACCAGAGTTTCGACGCGTCCTTTCATTAAAAAAATATAACGGCTCAAAGTGCGTAGAAATTGGCCATCTCGAAAGCCCAATTAAAAAAGTCCCTAGAGTGACCTGAGCTCTCCTTCGGCGGATGTGACGTCATAGACAGGACTCGCTCCGCGTTTGTTTGTACACAAGTATATATCAATGGAGATATGGATCGCATTCGTCTACGTTTTCATCTGCGATGCTGCCAACTGTACTCAGGAGACATTCAACTGCATCGGTTTCCGAAGGATTCTGTCCAATTGGACAAAGTTAGTCAGAAAAGAGCGAAGTGGAGTCTCAATGACAGAGGACTGTTATGATCTTTCCTACGATTTCAAAACGGACTTTGGACTTGCCCTTCAAAGGAAAAGACTCGTCAAAAATGCCGTACCAACAATTAATAAACAGATAAAGATAACAGGTCCGCTATCCGTCTGTCCAGCGAGATATGACAGTCAACCATATCGGACAGACAGACAGACAATAGTTTATTAACGTCTCACTTCTGTACATAGCTAAGATACATTTACATTTATACACACGATTCATTTATAAAACATGTACAGAACCATTCAATACAGAATTATGAGACCTAAAACATTATTTAACCATATAACAAGTCTTTCCTACGTTGTAGTATTAAAAAGCAGATTTTGGCTGTATTAAAACAGATATCAGGATTGGTAAAAATAAAATACATTTTTTCAAGATCCGATTTATCTTAATAGTCTGGGGATAAAACATATGGAAGGGGATGTGTGCCAAAAATGAAATCCCGTAAACTCGTAATTCGCAAAATGTAACATGTTGTTCTCAACCATGCAATTCTCGAAAAGACAAGTCCAAGTCTGCAAACCTAACATTTCATTCCTGTAAAACTCAACTTTCTGTTCTCAACTTTACAAAGTTTAAATGTAATTTTAGAAATGTTAAAGTCGAAACTCATTTTTGTATTTCAAATACGAGGGATATACACATTTAGCAATGCTACAAATTACGTTTTACAATTGGTGAATGAAAAATGAAGAGTTGTAAAATCACCCTTTGGAAACAAACTTTTGCATCTGGAGTTTTACATGAGTTGCATGGTTATGATTGCAATGTTCCGAAATACATCTGTACACGATTTCGCATTGACCATATTTGGAAGTTTAACGAAGACTGCCGATGATTTCCGAAGATGATCGGTATTTGACAACAACGAGACCTCCCTGATCCAAGCTCCATGCAACGCTGTGCAAGCTTTCCGGATAGTGTTGAGTTGAGTCCACCTCAATGCGCGGAGCTTGCGCTTGGGCATGCCGTCATCTTTTGTAAAAGTTCTCAGTAACTCGCGTAGGCCTACGGTGTTTTTGGACCCCTAAGGCAAATAGCAACAATTGTAATAGAACAAATATCATTTGCAATTAATTCTTATCTGACCATTATCCCAAAAAAATTTCGTGAATACGTCATTCTCTAAAATATACCCGTGTTTATTGCAAGAAAATTTCCTAACTCTTTTCGAGCCCCTCAGATGTTGTGACGGAGTCAACGCATATTAACTTTTCGAGGGCCGATTTCAATAGTTCAAAATACTTAATCAATTTCGTAGCATAACAAATTTTTACAAAACTGAAAAGTATCATTTTTTCAAAGTACATGTTTATTGTTTAGTAGGCCTAATTGGTATAACAATGGAATATGAGCGTTTCCGACGCATTTGGAAAAGCATGATTACTTTGTAGACCATCTTTCAACACCATACTTTTGTGTCGTCTTGGCAATCAATTTTAAATGATTATTATTTTATGACATCACCTTATTATGATTTATCACTAGGAGAATAATGGTTTACATTAATTAACTGATGTGAAGTTTGATTTTATGCATGTACTCCTCAAGCCGCACTTGCGTAATAATACCTTCAGTTGATGAACACAGTTGGTAAGATTTGTAATTTTACACAGGCCCGTAGCACCTATTTCGAGAGAGAGGGGGGGGGGGGGGGAATTGTTCTTCAATCAAATTTATTCAAACTGTTAAACAAACGTCTGGTTTAGAAGGTTCATAGCTTTAAAACATGACTTTAAACGGTATTAAATAAATGTTCCTTTTAACGAAATAATATTTATTGGTTAAACGACAGAATGAAAGACTAGCAAAAGAAAAAAATATTCTTTTCAATGATTTTGGAACTTTCCCCTTACTTTACGTTGCGTAGTTATTTTTCTAACTATTAATTTGAAAGAATAACATGCCCGTGTTTTAAGGGTAACGTGGGTGTACAATATAGATATATTTTTTCTACCGCTATTTGTCTTTGCGAGACAAGTATGCCGTTGTTTCATTATTCTAAATCCAGTCTCGTAATTTGGTGAGTTTTTTTAACCCAACCTAAATATCTAAAACGATATTTTTTTTATAGTGAATCATCTCGATGCAGTAAGTTGTGCAGAGATTTAGTGTCCAGTAAAGTCTAACCCAGAATTAAAGTTCATAATATTCTTTCGTGAGATAAACCTCGTGTAACCCTTACGAAAACAGTAGAAACAAATTATCTAGATCAATAATTGACTAAGAACTTTGACAAAAGGTGAAGGTCGCATGCCCAAGCTCCGCGCATTGTGGCGGACTCAGCTCAACACTAAAGCGTTGCATGGAGCTTGGATCAGGGAGGTCTCGTTGTTGTCAAATACCGATCATCTTCGGAAATCATCGGCAGACTTCGTTAAACTTCCAAATATGGTCAATGCGAAATCGTGTACAGATGTATTTCGGAACATTGCAATCATAACCATGCAACTCATGTAAAACTCCAGATGCAAAAGTCTGTTTCCAAAGGGTGATTTTACAACTCTTCATTTTTCATTCACCAATTGTAAAACGTAATTTGTAGCATTGCTAAATGTGTATATCCCTCGTATTTGAAATACAAAAATGAATTTCGACTTAACATTTCTAGAATTACATTTGAACTTTGTAAAGTTGAGAACGGAAAGTTGAGTTTTACAGGAATGAAATGTTAGGTTTGCAGACTTGGACTTGTCTTTTCGGGAAGTGCATGGTTGAGAACAACATGTTACAACTTGCGAATTACGAGTTTACATGATTTCATTTTTGGCACACATCCCCTTCCATAAAAACAACACATTGATTAAAATGAGAATCTCTCAGGTCATCATATAATACACAGTGAAACAACACATGTAATTCATCTTCTACATCACTTATACAATTAAAACATTTTCTATTTTCAAATAGTATATTTTCATAGCGCCCGGTTTCAACTCTAATGGGAGCAACGCCACATCGAAATTTAGACATAGCCGACCTGTAATGTCTAGGCATGTGATGGACAATATAACTTTCAGAGTTAAAATTACACTTAAAATGCTTATAAAATCTAAGTTTATTCGAACCAGTTCTCCCATCTTCCCTATATAACAATGAATGCCATAAAATAACAAATTCTTTCATAACTATCCTCAATAAGTGTACATAAAACAGATTTCTTAATCTTAACAGGTGCGTCTAAATAGTAGTGTAAATCAAGGGAAATAAGTTTTTTTCCTTACTCTGAAATTCCAATTCTTAACACCATTTAACCCACATCTATCTGCCCATACAAAAACAGCTTTATTCAGACGATGTTCCATATTATGAAAGCGACACCATTGTCTAGAAATACACGACCATTGCTTGACAATAGGGGGAACCCATCCCATATCCCTGTTAATTGCAACGTTAGGGGCGTACTTCCCAAGTCTTATAAAAAAATGAACGGCCCTATGTTGCACTGCATTTACCGCTGATATATCATATCCACCCCAGATAGCTGCACCATAACTTAGACAGGCCATACCATTGTATCATACAATTTTGAATAGGTGCTAAAATGCATATTGCCAAGACTCTTAAACTTAGATAAAGAGATATTGAAAGTCCTGGGAAGAAAAACGGACGGAATACTTTGAGAAGAGAGTAAGGGATTTGAAAGATAGGATAATTCAAAATTCTATTCAGGGGGAGGTGGGATAAATAACCATGAAACTTTTGGGGAGTTGACTTTAATTGATGATTTTGCAGACGAATGTTGAGTTTCTATCTGCAGTATGAATTTAGGTCTCTTCAGATTAGTCGCAGAAATTAATTCAAACCCCAAAACTTGTTTGAATTTTTAGTATTTGATTGCACATGGGGTTGAAAAATTCATCGGGTTGAACTAAATAGTTATTTCAACATGTCGGAGATTATAATGAAATAAGGTAACTGATAAATGTAAATGATACAGTGACAGATTTGTAGTTTGTTACATTAGTTTTGGGGTATATATTCTTTTTTTTGGTGCTGATTACTCTAAGGATACATACAAACATTAGTGACGTGCCCACATTTTTGTATGTTGACACTACAGTTTTGGTTATAAAATTTATGAAAAATTAAAATTTCTTGCTACAGCCTCATTTTAGAAGCAACAAAAAGTAAAATTAAAGTCATAAAGCTGCCCCGGAGAAACATGTACCATTTTATGTAGCCTTACAGTGGATACTTTATAACCTATTTGATATTGATAAACATTGCAGTATGAAATAAATTTAGAAATACAGATTTGTTAATATATTGGCATGTGTCACGTGTATTGACAAACCTAATTACCTTCATCAAGTTTCAATAAAGGCTGTGCCAGGTGCTGAGGTCATTAAGTTTATTGTTTATTTGCCATAAAATACACGTGTGTGGCATTTCATGTAGACTGAGGTAATAACTTTATGACTATATTGTTAAGTACTGAAGGAAATGGAAATAATACGTTTTTCAGCGTTAATATTTTTATTTGGTTGAAATAGTTAAAACTGAAAAATGTTTTACAATACATTTCCAAGCAGGCTTTAACTTACATCACAATCAACAATAAATGTGTTGACAATATTGGCCTACGTCACTCTAGATTAGTACCACACTCTTTATCTCAAACACTGACCATTAACTCGCACAAAACAATCTGTATCCTTACTATGCAAAATACATTGGTACGTAAATCTGTTTTTATGAAGGTGGCAAATGGCCAATCAAGAGGTACATTTACTAAACACATCAAAGATTTGATCTTCATTATCATTAATAACTGGTTAATAAGGCCAAAAACAGCTGCTCGGAACCGTCGTATCCCAATGACGAGATCCGGAAGTTGCCGAGAGGCAGTCCATCAAAAGCGAGATCTCATTGTTACAGTCATGCAGAGCAGAACACGGAGTTACTACTTTGTGCCATTTTAAAGTGTCAACTCAGTATTGTAACAAATATTCTACATATACAATGGTCAATCAACTACACAGGGGGATAGTCGATTTGTCTAGGTGTTCTAACAAAAAACAGTCACAATGGCGGCAGATGTCAGTTTGGGTTCACTCGATCGGCATTATCGGAGATTAACCCCCCAATCAAATAAGTTAATTAATGTCAAACAGAATATATCGATGTATTGATATTGATAGCTTTGGTGACTTAGGGGCTTTTTTATAAGTACCATCAGTGAAAATATATACGTTCACGACCGCTGGAATCTATAATGTAAACAATGACACAGATCAGCCAGTCGTTAACGAGTCCTGTATGTCGTCACAACCCCCCTAGCACCTGATTGGCTATAAAACGTTTGGCGTCTGTTTTCCGGAAGTGTTTATAAAAAACGTTTTTTCTGCTATTTTCAGGTGAATGAGAACCTAAATAGTTGACATTTATTCTTAACTTTGTTATGTAGTATTTCCGCTAATCGTACCCCCTATGTGGACATATTATATTTAAATGGTGTTTTAAATGACGGCAAGGCCAAAATGGACAGGTTTAGTTGGGGGAAAAAATTAGTTGTTGAAATTTACCTTTGTTTATTCGAAATTAACGAAATAAATAAAGAAAATCATTTTTTTTCAATTTCTTTATTACAAAAATTTTACTTTATTTTTGCATAGTTTTCATCAATTATCGAACTGACAAAATATTTAACTTCACATTTGAAATTGTGTATAATAATATTGAAATGGTGGAGAGTAAACGTGTAATTGTTTAATTTAAACATTTTAGTTTTCTATTCAAACATTTCACCTAAACGTACAATTTTTATCATTCTTGACTGGAATATTTAATGTATTCAATGCTGATAGGAGCGTTAAGAAGTGCTTAAACATTGCTGTCTATTACTAAGGCTGTTAAGGGATTTGCTTTTGTTATTGTAATGTAAAATGGTTTTTTTTATTATTCGCTGTTTTTGTGGTACATGTACATGGAATCGAACATCAATTTTTACAGTCTTTGAAAAGAAATACATGGTTCTGGATGGTTCATTTGACGGAAAAGGATACATCGATGTTGTAAAATGACTGTCGATACGTCTCAATATAAAGAAGATATCAGCACTGCCTTTGGTTAGATAATGAAACCAAACGTTAACGAGTCTTCAGTTGCAGTGGAATAAGATGTCATTTCAAAATATAAGAGCAAATATTTAATCATTTTGGAAAAGTAGATAAGTCGACCAGAATTTCATAAATTTCGAATAATTACAAGTTGAGTGTGTTGTATTTATCGATGTTGTATGCGTTTTTGATATCTTGTTTAATGCTACTAAAAGTTGGTTTCATCTCGATATTCTTAGATTTAAATGTTATATTTAACGATAGTTATAATCATATTCAGTATTCTATTTGTTTTCTGGATATCCGAGACATACCATTCTTTTTGATAGTTCTATCTTTGCACCTGTAAAATCATCTAACCATTCTTTATTCATTCTTCATTACAGTATACCGAAACTGTGTCTAAGACTTGCCGGGGCGGATCAAAACTCCGCAAAATAGACCCTCAGTGCTCGAACGTACCAGAATGGTGACTCAAAACGGTGCCCTGTGGAGCTTTTCCAACTTTATATCAGTCACCTTCCAGAAGAAAGATACCAAGACTTTTTCTATTTTCGACCTCTAACAAACCCAAAGGGGCAAGTATGGTATTCGAAGCAAGGGATCGAACATAACAAGATGGATGCTGTGGTTATTCGGTTAATGAATAACGCAGGAATTGAAGGTTACTTCGCCAATGACTCGGATGCTCAAAATGATGCTCAAAAGCATCATGTGTCAAAGATCTTGCAGGGAGAAGAGAAAGAGGTAGCCGACAAAAAGCAAGAATGGATAGTGTCGACCAAAGTGTCGGAGAATTTGTCGGATTTGTTTTTGAAAATTGTTCAAATATCGCAATAAACAAGTATTATTCAATGACAGTTTGGTTATGTTTTTTTCCCAGTCAATCTATTGTAATATCAGAAGGTACATTACAAGCAAGGTGGTAGTTCATACGTGTTCATGATAGTGTTCATGGGATGAACACCAGTTACAATAGTATTTCAGGCTGATATGGAAAATGAATTACTGTCCAGTCAATGAAGTTAGAGTATACGGATGAAGAGGGCGCGATGGCTATAAATAGGTTGATGGAAGATGTAAGGGTCTATCTTTCAAGGGTAACTAAAAATAACACCTTGTTTGACGCATGTCATCCGTCTATCCAACTTCATTTAAATCTAATGCCTTTGAAAAATAACATACCAATCAGATATAAACGTCTTGCCCTTTAAAGAAATTAACAAAATTATTAAATTTCATTACAAATAAAAGTTTGAAGGCAATATGATCAAATAAGAAATTGTTCTTTACACGGGACTACGGATTCTCAAGCTCGGACAGCGATATAGGTCGTATACCATATATTACAAGGCTTTTCACGAAAGCATAAGCTCGATAAATATGTTTTAAACTTACTCATTAAGTGACATCGGCTAGTATCACTCGTAACATATTCCTAAAAGATCTAACCATTCAACACCGGAATTACGTCTGCCACCTTAATTATAGCTACGTTACTTCAAATAGTGTAAGGCGTCATCGCAAGACGGATGTACCGAGATCTAGGTCTACAGAATGAGACCTCCCTTTTCATTGGTCCATTTCCAAAACAATTTATCTCGTGTCAAAGCGGAAAACGTGCCTTTTGAAAAAGGAAAAGGGAGGTCGCATCCTGTTGACCTAGATCTTTTTATTCCGTTAGAGAGATTTATTTATCTTTGAGTATCTAAAAAGCAATAAGTCATCTTATCCACCTGCGTCTTTTTTTCGAAACGGTCGTACGTATACCCTCTATTCGATGAAATACGGTAATTAAATAGATTTGTATTCAATTTCAAATCTGAAGATCTCGAACCAAACCTTAACCTGAAAAATGTAAGGCCTATAACCGACTTATGTCAACTTATAATATATCTATTAGACCTCTGTATCGTGGCCTTAAATTTTACTAGAGCCGAGACGATAAATCTCTATTCTAGTTTTATAAGGAGACGACAAATCGTGGAAGTATAGTATACTGCAAGATGATTACTGCGATACCATGGTTGCCATACAATACGTATCCAGATTCTCTACAGTTTATGAAAGAAGTATAGATTGGAATACGTATTTCATGAATAGTAATCACAAAATCCGACTGAAGTTTCGGATAAAGTATCGGAAATGAGATAATTTCAGTTTTTCTAACCACTGTTGGGCTGAAAAAGTATTCTATTTTAGAGCTATGTAGTTACTTGTTTGAAACGGATTGTTTATAGTATCTCGATATATCGTCTCTTATGGCGATACATCGATGTCTAATGGACCCTCACGATATGAATATCCTGATATACTCTTAATTTGTTTTGTATCGATGCACTCATAACCCGTAGTTAGTTAGATTCAAACATCGATACAATCGATAAATCGACACACCACTAATATCTATGTAAATATAAACTATTTGAAAGACTAGCATACATTGGGAACCTACGATTCAGGCTTTGTCGGACTGCACATGCAAAAGCCCCGTTAAACTCTAGTTTCTATGGAAATTGTCTAACCCCTTTGATCATCTTGGGATCATCTTGATCATCTTGGGATCATCTTGATCATCTTGATCATCTTAGGATCAAGGTCATGTGCAACAAATTTGTAGAAGCTAACATGTAATAAGGAAATGTTCTCTGGACAACACTAATCGAAACCGTTGGGGGAAAAACACTATTCCAGCTTAGACTGTAAAGTTTTATTTTTCTTATGAGAGCAAGCAGCACCTTAAACCACGAAGGTATCTGGATGAATCAAAGGTGAAATTCAGTGTGTGCCACGAATTTAAAACAAGTCCCTATGCGTTAGATCTAATCTTCGAAAAATTGGTTATTTCATATCCATGCGCAACATTAAACTTGGCCTATGGAAGACACCAACTATTCTGGGCAGCTACTTTCTCTGAGCGGGTTCAGTCGTCCACAGCGAAGAAATGTTCTGTGAGGTCTCTGATCATGTCCCTCTTCTTTAGGATGACGGCGTCCATGTCTCTCTGGCACTCTATCAGCGTGCCTTGGTCAACTTGTCTGCCTCCAGCAGGCCTCGCTTTAAGAACAAGATAAAGGGAATAAGTCCAGGTAAATGACAATGTTAAGATAAACTTTCTCAATGGCACGATGTATGTACTACTCGGAATCCAGGGTACAGTGGTAACTTTTGGACTTGAATCTTTCAGTTCATAAGTCTGCAAATTTATAGAGATCGGGTGGAAAATATCTAACATTTGTGCAAGACATATCTAAATATAAATATAAGTGATGAGCAGCCTATTGCTGAAAACAAATAAAACAGTATGTTATCTCATCACTAAATTTATCAACTTTCCATATCTCAGTCGGCATCAAATCTCTGTATATGCCCTTCACTGGCAATACGGTACAGAAGTTAACACTCTACCACCTAAAACAATAGTTAACGATATGAGCAAAAGCAGAGCAATCCCGAAACTGAAGGTCACGCCTTCTCCTGTTCCACCGTCCCAACAGCCAACATAAAATGAGCATTTTTCTCTAAATATGCCACAGACAATAGAATATTAAAATTCAAGAAATTGCACTTACAAGTAGCAATATTTAGATGTCTTGAATTCATTGGGGTCGCATCACATTTTATAAATTTTAAGTGTTTTTAGTTGTGACATTTGACCTTTGACATTCAAGGTCACACGATCTATGACCGCTCTTCATGATCCTGATCTTAACGTTCTCGGATTGTATCGTAATTGTTTTAGTACTTGTCCATAGTATATATATATACCAAATAAGTGCCTCCTAGCACTATAAGTTGCCGTTTAACAAGGATTTTGAAAAGATTTTATTTCTCGCGACCTTGACCTTTGATAGTGACTTTGTACATTTCATAAGAATTTCCAGGGGTATATACTCAATAAATGGTTAAAAATGAGTTAAATACCCATTTCTTATTTCAAATTCGTTTGAAGGATGAACATGGCCATCACCCATTTACTAATTGTGACCCTGACCTTTGACGTTAAATGTGAGCATGTCAAAACAGTTCCACGTTGATGTAAGTAAGAAGTATATTTTCTGAAAACAATAGTGTGAAAAAAGGGCGGCGGTGGAAACCTGAAAAAACCTTATAGCTGTCGTGATTAGTTATCGCCCTTGATTTGCCCTCACCTTCTTCACTGGAGCAAGTATAGAAAGCTGTCCACACAGATCCAGAGAAGATTTCTTTAGGCAGAGGAAACTCGCGTGTAAGGTGCAACAGTTTGCCCAGGAAGAAGTAGGCGTGTCGGTAGATGTTCTACAAGTATTATCACATATGCAAAAATTAAGGACAGGAACCTATTTTTAATATATTGATCATTTTTGTTAAAAAAATAAAATTCCATTAACATGTTTTTTGCTCATGAAATAAGATATAGGATAATTCAATAATTCATAGCTTGCACAAGAGCGATGTGTAAGTTATCTTAAATTATTGATGTCCGCGATCGATTGGAACAGCCACATGTTTTGAGCTGAATATTGCTGACAGCGAGTTTAATGAACAATAATAATAAGTTTTCTCTCCATGTATTCGAGAAAATCGACACTGTATTTTAATAGTCCACCGGCCCAGAGGGGTCCCCATGCACCCCCCCCCCCCCCCCCCCCCATGGCAGAATGAAACTAACTTTTTTGGAAGCCAAAGGTGGATGTCCCCATATCTTTGGTTCTAATTATCATAGAACCATAATCTTGGTATCTAAATGTATGTTTATAAGGTCACTGAATCCATTGACAGACATTTCAGATAGCTACCATAGGTCATTTGTACGAAATTTTAGGTTTCCATTACAAAAAGTCATCAGTCATGACTTCGACCGGTAACAATTCTATTTTCTCTTCTCTGCAGTTAATGTTTATGGTTTTATTTTACATTATTTGCACTGATAGTAGAATTATGAGTACCTGTAACCATTTTGTGTACTTATGTGAATTTATTACACACAAATTAAGTGTCCAAAAGCAAACCAAGGGACCTACCGCCAATCTACTATCATTGAAATACACCAACTCAGCCTTGGTAAAAAACTATTTTCTTTTCTCTAAAGTTAATGTATATTATTTTATTTAACATTATTTGCACTTAGAGTAGAATTATGGATACTTGCAACTCTTTTGTGTATTTGTGTACTTATATCAATCCAGGTTAAGTGTCCAAAAGCAAACTATGGGACCTACCATTAATCCACTGTCATTGAAATACACCAAATCAGCCTTGGAAAAAACTAACAATTTTGTATTTTGAATGTGTTGTTTTACTTCTAAATCATTGGAGATTTAAAGGGATAGATTTAAAGGGCACAAAGAAGAAAGATAACACATAGGTACTAATTCTGTAATAACACACATCACAGACATGTACTATAGGAGTACATTCTTGCAAATTATTCATTTTCAATCTCCATATGACTGTTTGATTCAGTTGCTTTTTGGACATCAACAACTTATCAAAATTCTAGTTTTAAGAGAGAGAGCATCATCATCAATAACATCACCATACACCACACACCTAAACAACGTTCATTATCATCCTCAAAGCTGTCACGTTGCAAGGCCTTGATGTCGGCCAACTCTCTAGGAAGAGCGCACTGGCTCTAGCTTCCAATCCACAAGAGTCGAACTATGACTCTCATTAGCAAAAAGAACAATAGACATTGGAACAGAGATGTATTCCATAGAGCCTCCTGCTAATTGAAATGCATTGTATGATACTCTAGGCTTTTGATGGTATCATGATAGTGTCCATGTTACATTGTTTGACTCATCTTCACAGCAATAGTCATTCAGTTGCAGACAGCAAACTTTATCAACATTTTTTATGTCAGGTCCACCATTGCAAGGTGTTTTTTACTTGCTATTTTCAAAGTTTTTCTTTTCAGATCAAGTGACTATAAGGTTGTGCCATCAGATTTGTTTGGTCAGCAAGGTGCCTTCATATGTGCATTTATTCAAAATCCATATCGTATTACATTCTCATATGATTAATCTCGATAATTAGGTTTCCTCGCTATTGTTTAATGTTTACTTGTGGTTAAATGTACCAAAATTCATACATCCTACAACCAACCTGATGGAGTAATCATGTACTCAGGAACGTGAATTTTAAGATAAAGTTTGTCTTCCTTATGTACATATCACTTATAAAAGACCTATAAGGATTTATTTCGCTGTCTATGGTAGACCTGACAAAAAATGTTGATAAAGTTGGCTGTCTGCAATCTGAATGTCTATTGCTGTGAAGATGAGTCAAAGAATGTAACATGGACACTATCATGATACCATCAAAAGCCTAGAGTATCATACAATGCATACAGAATTAGTACCTATGTGTTATCTTTCTTCTTTGTGCCCTTTAAATCTATCCCTTTAAATCTCCAATGATTCAGAAGTAAAACAACACATTCAAAATACAAAATTGTTAGTTTTTTCCAAGGCTGATTTGGTGTATTTCAATGATAGTGGATTGATGGTAGGTCCCATAGTTTGCTTTTGGACACTTACCCTGGATTGATATAAGTACACAAATACACAAAAGGGTTACAAGTACTCAAGATTCTATTCTCAGTGCAAATAATGTAAAATAAAATCATATACATTAACTGTAGAGAGGAAAACATATATTTTTCCAAGGCTGAGTTGGTGTATTTTAATGATAGTAGATTAACGGTAGGTCCCTTGGTTTGCTTTTGGACACTTAATTTGTGTGTTATAAGTACACATAAGTACACAAAATGGTTACAGGTACTCATAATTCTACTATTAGTGCAAATAATGTAAAATAAAACATTAAACATTAACTGCAGAGAAGAGAAAATAGAATTGTTACCGGTCGAAGTCATGACTGATGACTTTTTGTAATGGAAACCTAAAATTTCGTACAAATGACCTATGGTAGCTATCTGAAATGTCTGTCAATGGATTCAGTGACCTTATAAACATACATTTGGATACCAAGATTATGGTTCTATGATAATTAGAACCAAAGATATGGGGACATCCACCTTTTGGTGTGACGCTTCAGAGAATAAGTGGCTGAGGGGGGTACCCATGGAAATATGTAAAAATGACACATTTCGTCCCAGTTTATACACTGTTACCAGTCAAATTTGCATAATAGACATGTCAGGGCTTCCAAAAAAGTTAGTTTCATTCTGCCATGGGGGGGTGGGGGTGCATGGGGACCCCTCTGGGCCGGTGGACTATAATGCATTCATCACTTTCTCTTTATCAGTATTTACATTTTAATTCTTGTATAAATGAAACACAGTCTCCAAAGACCACATAATTGGTGCAAGTAATCCCCTAACAGAATACCCTAATAAGTAATATGGTTAGCAGATTCATATTGGTCATATTGTCTTGCCTGGAACCAGTTGCCAATGGTAACGCATCTGATGGAAGGTCTGATCACCAGCTTTTGGTACCGCTTCTCATCTATAGGGCCGAAAGCCATGGCAACCAGAGCCAGGAACTCGCTCTGTGAAACTCGTAGGTGACAGTTCCAGTTGAGCACCAGGAAATATCTCAGAATGTAACAGATGAACCCGTTCTTCTGTCCATAACGGTCGAACCATGTCGTCTGGAAGGCTAGCATTAGAAATGTACTAATTTATTATTGGTTTGATAAGAAGGCGATTGGTGGTGAGCGGTGGATTGATGATGGATGTATGTTATAAGGATGGATAGAATCTTAGAGGGATGGATAGATGATTGATGATGGCGTATGAATGGATGGATGGGAGGATAGGTTATGGATGATGTAAGATGGCTGGATGAAGAGATAGATGACGGATGATAGATGGAGATGGATTGATGAAATATAGATGGAGATGGGTGGAGGATGGAGGGATAGGTGCTGGATGGGAGGACAGGTGATGGATGGAGACAGGGCAAGATTGGTGGGAGAATGGATGGATGGCCGGGTGGATAGATGAGGGCGTGATGTAGGATGGATGGGAGGATAGGTTATGGATGATGTAAGATGGCTGGATGAAGAGATAGAGGATGGATGGATGGACGGATGATAGATGGAGATGGATTGATGAAATTTTAGATGGAGATGGATGGAGGATGGAGGGATAGGTGCTGGATGGGAGGACAGGTGATGGATAGAGGCAGGACAAGATGGATGGAAGAATGGATGGATGGCCGGATGGATAGATGAGGGCGGGATGTAGGATGGATGGGGGATAGATGAAGGAAGAATGACTTGATGGAAGCTAGGATGAGTTGATGAGAGGATGGATGATGGTGCACTGTGTAATGATGGATCTATGACGAATGGGAAGGATGGATCGATTGATGGAGAGATGGATGGGAAAGATTGATGATGGACCGATGGATTTAGGGATGGATTGATGAGAGAGATGATGGATGTTTATGGAAGATGCAGGATGATGGGTTTTATGAAGAGTGGTGCGCGATTATCGATGACGAAGGGTGATGTTGGTGGACAGTTAAGGATGATATTAATGAATGAGGAGTCCCTTGTATCAACAATCTAAATTTCAAAGATCAACACCGCCACATCAGTATCCTCAAATCCGAGGAATACTCTGAGAGAAAAAACATGAATACTCTCTGCGCTATCTAGATCTTAGATTATAAAAATCTTATCTGCATAGTTATAAGGCAAGGGACTTTATTCAAATTGTGCTCCTGTTCACCCAGCAGTACTTATTGGGTACCTGCCCAGCTGAAATTCGGCGCTATAACAATTTATTATTATTTATTATCATTTTATATTATGGATGTTAATAACAATTACCCACCAGCAGGTTCAAGATGAGACATGATGTGACCAAACTCCAGAAGGTTGTCCTCGATATCCTCCGGCATGTGAAGTGTCAGATCCTTCAGATTCTCCTTGGATGCATGTATCTACAGACATCAAGGCATTTCAACTTCAAACTAAACCTTTAAAGTATGGTGCAAAATACTGAAAATATATGTATAAAACTATCAACAACAAAATACGGGCAAATTTGAGATGATTCATTTAGAAAACACAAAACAGCTCAGAAAAGTCAGCCAAATCATGACATTGCAATGTTTTACAGTTTTGACAAAATAGTTACGGTTGATATTTTTAAGTGTTGTTCATCAAAGATGATCAACTGTAACCATTGTTGTTTAAAGAAACTCTTTTAGTGATGGAATCCCAAATTATACTTCTATCATTCAAATATTTTTGGTTTATTTTAGTAATGAAGGATAAAAAAATTTTTAAACTTGTATCAATTTTTAGTAAGCTGCCAAATAATAACAGATATATATCATGATCTGTCTGTCTCAATATCTACCTCGACAGCGCCATAAGGTGCATCCTTAGACCTGCCATGTTCAATGACGATATCCTTCCCCTCTGGCAGCAGCAGACGGTATATGAATGATCTCAGACCAACCATGGCTTCTTCAGAGGAAGGGTGGTCTGGTTGAGTGTCCTCATGCATCAATTTGCGCCAGAAGATGCCTCTGTGTATCCCCATTACATCATCTGGAGGGAACTCACCTTCTTCTATACCGTCATGCAGGAGGTTGAACAGAAGGTCCCCAGGACTCTGGTTTTCAGGGTGGTCCTCCTGTAGAGTTAAGTTGTAGAACTTGCGGGAATGGAGAACTGCTTCCTTGAACTCCTGCCTACAGTCCTGTATATGATATGATAATTCTACTGGCCACCATTCTTATTTGTTAAATTTTTTTCTCTTATGACATCTTTTATTGACGCTGTAATAGAGGGCAGAACCTACCTTCCTATTTTCATCAGTTTGTGTGATAATTTTCAATCGTTCCATGACTGTTAACATTACCAACAACAAGTGAAAAGATCATTCTGAAGTTGAACTTTAAAACTTGTGTCATTATTTCACTGCATTATTGAAACGAAGATTCTTAAATCCTCTGTTACTCTTCAATCAGAGAAATGTCATGAAGTTTGTATGCAAAGTAAAACTTTGTAAAGCATTTTAAAAGAAAACAAACTGAACCCTGTGTTTATGGACAAGAAATGTCAAAATCAATCGGTGATGCGTGCAAAAAAGCCCTAAGGAGCTTTGGTTAAACGCATCATTGCCTTCAGCTGTCAAACCCAATCTCTATTCTATTATAGAACTTTACTTTGAAAAAAGCATAACCTTTAGAACGTTGTGTTTAAAATGTTGTCATTATAAACATGAAAATATCTTTGCAAGATCCCATTATCAAGCCATGTTAGTTGGATAAAACCTATTTCACCGTTGATGGAGTGTTAAAATTTCCATCAATTTTGTACTTAATACTTACAAATAGAATGTTTAATTCATCTCGTGACGTTGATATCTTTTGTTGCTTAAAGTAAAACTATACTCGGCTAGCCTCGGATATTTGTTTCTTTATCCAACTAACGTTGATACATTTGATATCGAAAACAATTAAGTGATTTTTTTAGAGAATGCACGTCTCTAGTGCTTAAAAGTATGCACATCCTTATGGAAGGGGATGTGTGCCAAAAATGAAATCATGTAAACTTGTAATTCGCAAGTTGTAACATGTTGTTCTCAACCATGCACTTCTCGAAAAGACAAGTCCAAGTCTGCAAACCTAACATTTCATTCCTGTAAAACTCAACTTTCTGTTCTCAACTTTACAAAGTTTAAATGTAATTTTAGAAATGTTAAAGTCGAAACTCATTTTTGTATTTCAAATACGAGGGATATACACATTTAGCAATGCTACAAATTACGTTTTACAATTGGTGAATGAAAAATGAAGAGTTGTAAAATCACCCTTTGGAAACAGACTTTTGCATCTGGAGTTTTACATGAGTTGCATGGTTATGATTGCAATGTTCCGAAATACATCTGTACACGATTTCGCATTGACCATATTTGGAAGTTTAACGAAGTCTGCCGATGATTTCCGAAGATGATCGGTATTTGACAACAACGAGACCTCCCTGATCCAAGCTCCATGCAACGCTGTGCAAGCTTTCCGGATAGTGTTGAGTTGAGTCCACCTCAATGCGCGGAGCTTGGGCATGCCGTCAACTTTTGTAAAAGTTCTCAGTAACTCGCGTACGGTGTTTTTGGACCCTTAAGGCAAATAGCAACAATTGTAATAGAACAAATATCATTTGCAATTAATTCTTATCTGACCATTATCCCAAAAAAATTTCGTGATTACGTCATTCTCTAAAATATACCCGTGTTTATTGTAAGAAAATTTCCGAACTCTTTTCGAGCCCCTCAGATGTTGTGACGTAGTCAACGCATATTAACTTTTCGAGGGCCGATTTCAATAGTTCAAAATACTTAATCAATTTCGTAGCATAACAAATTTTTACAAAACTGAAAAGTATCATTTTTTCAAAGTACATGTTTATTGTTTAGTAATTGGTATAACAATGGAATATGAGCGTTTCCGACGCATTTGGAAAAGCATGATTACTTTGTAGACAATCTTGAAATTAGGGATATAAATTGCTATGTTTATTTAAGAAAAACTCCCGCTTACATTACGTCGTAGAGACCAAATACAGGCAGTTAATGTTCACGTCACTCACTAAGTCATTAATGCCTTTTGTCAGATGGCGCATGAAACTTATGATATTCTATTTTTCACACAAACATTGAAATAAAGAGCAAAAAAGTTTTTTTTTACCCTACGGGCCTGAAACACACTGGATAAAATTCAAGATATACACTACGTGAATCGATAATTAACTATCAATTACGATACAATAGTCGTGTTTTTGTTGCTGTGCCACTTGTCTTGATGCGAGAAATCTAAGTTGTACACCCCTAAGTTATACGTATGGAAATGTATAATCTTGTATTTCAAATAATTGTTAGAATTTTAACATCTTGATGATAACAAAGGTATTTTGATTTAAATTGTATCTGATATCTGAATTTGCAAGAGCTTTTCGACTTAAAAATGGGCAAAATAGCCTATGTATCGAACAATGACCTGATGTTCTCTGGCGGCCTGCCAGACCAGGCAAAAATTGATAGACCGTTCGCTTATAAGAAGACCCTATAATAACTGTTGATCGGGCGGAGAGTTAAAAATAACATGTCACATGAAATGTCAGTCATTTGATTTTGACATGTTCTTCAATTAAATTTGTTCAAACTGGTTTAGAACGTTCATAGCTTTAAAACATGACTTTAAACGGTATTAAATAAATGTTTCTTTTAACGAAATAATATTCATTGGTTAAACGACCGAATGAAAGACTAACAAAAGAAAAAAATATTCTTTTCAATGATTTTGGAACTTTCCCCTTACTTTACGTTGCGTAGTTATTTTTCTAACTATTAATTTGAAAGAATAACATGCCCGTGTTTTAAACGCACTAGTGCACACCAATATTTCTTTAACACAACGAATGCACAGATACTGCATATTTCTCGATATTATTCAAGAACCTCACTCAAATAATCTACCTCGTAAGTTATTTAACGAATATTTACGTATTCAGGTAGTAAGGTTGATTTTTAAAGACCGGAAGTATTTAATGTTACGTTACAATAAATCCGCATGAACTACGATATCGGAAATATTAAGATTTTGCTTATAACCAAAAAAGCGGAAACGGCAGCCGCTTTGGTCAATCTAATAGCAATGCTAAAGCTGTGTTATTTAGTCGGTTTATTTACAACATTGCTTTCATAAAACAT
Organism: Phorcus lineatus; assembly: GCA_921293015.1. Classification (NCBI taxonomy): domain Eukaryota; kingdom Metazoa; phylum Mollusca; class Gastropoda; order Trochida; family Trochidae; genus Phorcus; species Phorcus lineatus. Next base: position 8,332,079 of record OV121094.1, read on the forward strand.
AATCCATTATTTGTTCTCAGTTCAGAGTTTAGGTAAATTAAACAGCTGCACATAATAAGTGTTCAGCCGCTTTCAAATGTCTTTAATTTATCCGTTTTGTGCACAGCTAACCTTAGATTTGTTATATATCCAAGCCGACAGCGGCTCTCTAAATTTTTTCATTGTTGATTGCAGGTCAATTGTAAAGAATTTTAAGTATTTCATTGCATCGATAGAAAGCTTAAGTGATTGCATAAGTCCTCTTAAACCTTAAAATAGCCAATTTAAACCGTAAAAGCGTGCACTAGTGCCTTTAAGGGTAACGTGGGTGTACAATATAGATATATTTTTTCTACCGCTATTTGTCTTTCCGAGACAAGTATGCCGTTGTTTCATTATTCTAAATCCAGTCTCGTAATTTGGTGAGTTTTTTTAAACCCAACCTAAATATCTAAAACGATATTTTTTTATAGTGAATCATCTCGATGCAGTAAGTTGTGCAGAGATTTAGTGTCCAGTAAAGTCTAACCCAGAATTAAAGTTCATAATATTCTTTCGTGAGATAAACCTCGTGTTACCCTTACGAAAACAGTAGAAACAAATTATCTAGATCAATAATTGACTAAGAACTTTGACAAAAGGTGAAGGTCGCATGCTCAAGCTCCGCGCATTGTGGCGGACTCAGCTCAACACTATCCGGAAAGCTTGCACAGCGTTGCATGGAGCTTGGATCAGGGAGGTCTCGTTGTTGTCAAATACCGATCATCTTCGGAAATCATCGGCAGACTTCGTTAAACTTCCAAATATGGTCAATGCGAAATCGTGTACAGATGTATTTCGGAACATTGCAATCATAACCATGCAACTCATGTAAAACTCCAGATGCAAAAGTCTGTTTCCAAAGGGTGATTTTACAACTCTTCATTTTTCATTCACCAATTGTAAAACGTAATTTGTAGCATTGCTAAATGTGTATATCCCTCGTATTTGAAATACAAAAATTAATATCGACTTAACATTTCTAGAATTACATTTGAACTTTGTAAAGTTGAGAACAGAAAGTTGAGTTTTACAGGAATGAAATGTTAGGTTTGCAGACTTGGACTTGTCTTTTCGAGAAGTGCATGGTTGAGAACAACATGTTACAACTTGCGAATTACGAGTTTACATGATTTCATTTTTGGCACACATCCCCTTCCATACATCCTCACCATTTCTCTCTTTAAAGTTGGATCCTTTTCCACTACTTCGTGTTCTCTGATCCATCTGGCAAGAGCTGTAATCTTGTCTTTCTTGGGGAGTCTCAACGCGTCTAGGAGACCTCCCCGAAGGAATGGTGAAGTGAAATCATTCCCCGCCAAAATACTGAGTTCTGTCATCTGGCTTGGATTTGACAGCTGCTGAAGCATATTCAGGTTATTTCAGATATTTATTTAGAAAAATGATAACATAGAAGAGATTCTCAGCAGACTCTTAATAGACGGCACATTATCAGGTTAGGTTACACTTATGTATACAGTTAAAAACAATAATATTTTACTGAGATATTTAGGCCAATATGTACCTGGGCCTTGTATTTAGTGGTGTTCTTGGGCAAGACATTTCATCCACATTGAACTCGGTCTACCAAGCTTAACAACAAGGTACCTGAACACGGGAAGGTATGGACCTATACGGACGCGCGAATAACTTCGAGTTGCATTGAAAGAACTGTTCCTTCAGGGTAATGATAGAATTTGTGCATTTTGAATATGCCTATGCATAGAAATAGTGCAATGAAATAACTATTGTTATAGTGTAGAAAGAAATTTGTAAAAAATCGTTTTATCGCAAAATACTTATTTTTACCCTGAAGCCATTAGATGTCTACAGATCAGCCTTTTCAAGAGAAAAATACCATCAGCGTACAAATACCTGATTGGCGTTGAATAGCCATATCAAGCTTCATGTTTGTGTAGAAAAAATGCGGACAATTCAACCCATAAAAAGGTAAGCGATGGTTATAGGTCTTACCATTAAAACTTGAACAAAACACCCCCTTGCCTCGATATTACATTAAAATGACAACTTTTAGCAATGCAACTGTAACCGTACAACTTAGGAAGCAAGAGAATAATATTGAGTGTTAAAAGCATTTTTTTAGAATATTTATACAAACCTGAAGACATGCTGCCACCTTTTCGGTTACAAAAACGCTGCAGATCAGTTTTCGCGGGTTTGCCGGAAGTGCTTTTGCTTCTCCTAGCCTAACGTCACGTCCAAGGTCAAACGTGTCTTTGCATATTAGTTTGCCACCTGCAAAACCTAGGAAGTCTGAATCGTCGCTTAATATTGCGAAAGCCTTGATATTTGAATTAAGCTCTTTTGCTATCACATAATCGGCTTCTCCGCAAGGAATTTGATGGATCCTACATCCACAGGTTTTCAGAGTTTCCAAGATTTGTACCTCCAACAGAACTGGAGTAAGCCTCGCTTCCCAGTTAACAGAGCGTGCCCTACGTGTTCCTTTGGTCATTTCCACGACTTGTTGAAGTCTCTTGACTTTATCTGTAAGATGTTTCTTCCAAGTCTTGAACTTCATCCTCATAGTTTCATCCGAACTTCCTGAGGCGCCATCGACAAAGAACTCGAACTCTATCCCAATATTCTTTAAATCGGTAATGAATTTTGACAGATAGGCGTCAACAGAAATATATTCTCCGCCATCAAAGGGGAGATAATCATTGGCAGAGACTCTGGTTATGCTTGACCAGAAGTGCCCCATCATCATGTATTCAAAGGCATAAAAATCCACGAGGATTATGATTCCATCTCGTTTCTTGGCAACCTTGATAAGATCTACCCTGTCTGAACATTCAGTAATGTTTTCACGGCAAAACGTCATCAGGCCTTTGATTCCCATTGTTTGGTTATGACGATGCTATATCAATGTGGACTGGGCTTCTTTCTTTGGTCCTACAAACAGTTAACATTTCAATTAATACCGACAACGATTGTCTTTGAATATCATTGAAACACCAATGCCTTCATACCGTTTTAAAGAATGACAATTAGAAGCAACTTCCATTTGGAAAAAAGGAATAAAGCCACTGGCTCTGTAACCCATCAGGCTTCATAAATTACATGATATACGTAAGGAGTCACTAGGTCAACAAATGTATTAAAAATGATTGAAATTATCTAAGGAGTCTGTAAAAAAAATTCAGTAGCTTTCAAGGCATATATGCTTTTGCAGAAGACCATTAAGATAAGTTTTAGTGCGTGGCAACTCTATCATGGTCAACAAACCCAAATGTGAATTACATTTTTCTATAGGTCTGTACACAAGATTTCAACTTTTTAGACATTTTAAATAAAATATATTCCCAACTAGTTTAAAAGTCTACACACAGAATTTCATCTCTCTAGGTTTTTTGCATATTGAGAAGATTTCGATCGGTTTGTTGGCGCGGTCCCCCTAACCCTATTTAAGGGGCCAAAGGGTTGCCACGCCTTTATTTTAGAATCAACATTAGTCAAGGATTATGCACAAAATTTATTTTTTACATCCCAGAAAACTTAAGAAGACGATAATAGGTTTTAAGTACGGGGACCCTGATACCCTCATAAGGTGCCACGTGGTAATTAGTCAAGAAGTCTGTACACAAGAATTAATATTTCTAGAGTCATTGGTTCCGGAGAAGACGACAAAGCGGAAAGTTCAAGAACGGACGAACGGACGCCAAGCCATGTCATTAGCCCAACGAGCCTATATTGCCTAATAAACTAAAGTAAGTTGCCATCGGTGCTAAAGGGTGTTATACTCAGCACAAACTCCTATGTTTTGGGAAACTGTCGGAAGCCCGAGAAACCTTCGTATTAACACAGAGGTTGTATAGGTATTTATGACGAGGCTAACTCTGTCGGGACAGAATGTGGTTTCTGTAGTTGGAGATTTGAGGATCACACAGAAATACAGCAATCTTTAAGAAACACAAATCTTAGAAAGACTCTGTGATTTGTTCGAGTCAATATGCAATACCGTATGGTGTCATTTTATCAATAAATTATCAACGTAATAGTTGCTTGATGGTATCATGGTAATGCTGATCGAGTTCAGACATCAATTAGTCAAGGGCAATTTTGAAAACTTATGTAAAGCATATAATTCAGTTAGTTGATGATAGATGTTGATGGGTTATTAAACTTGTGTTCATTCATACTCGACATATGATATCGACTTCTGCATATGTATAAGGCTATTTTTTAATTTCATTGAAAATTAGTAATCATTATGTATTCAATATTTTTGAGGATGAATATGTCAGATGTTTTGAATTTAAATCACTTTGTAAGGTATTAAGGTAAGAGCAATAGGAATGGATTTCCCTACCTCGAATGAATTAAAGGTGTCCACACAAAAGTTGTCGCTTACTTCCAGATTTTTTAACCCACTGAAGATAACACGTTTGGCATGAACTTATGTTCATTGGACACGTTTTGAAGAAATAATTTTTTCAAAAAACTTGCTACTACCTCTTTAAAACAAGTAATTGTTTATTGAACATTTATATGAAAATGATTTTGGTGTTTGATAGTTAATCATTTAATTAAAATCAGTAGCATTAAACATTTGAAAAATACTTCTCGATTCGACAATCTTAGGACAGGTTTGTTTCTTAAACAGAAGGTCAAGTCGACAAAATGTGTTATTTTGTCTTTTGATAAATATATAGGTTACGGTCATAATCTCTCCCAGGTCGAGTTGACCTCGGACCTTCGATCAATTGGATTTGAAGGATATCGTGGACACGACTGGCATATGGCTTGCATACAGCTGACACACGACTGGCATGCATCTAGTATAAAACTGGCATAAAACTGACATACAACTCATGAAAAACTGGCATATGGACCACAAGTCCTCGGATCATTAAAAAATATATTAAAAAATTATTTGTTTTAAATGAATTTTTTTTAAGAACATCCCTTGAATAGAATTGTAACTCTGGTAATATTATATCTTTCCATACAATTCGTTTCGGGGGGTGTTCTGAAAAAAAATCTAATTTTTAAATTTTTTTATATTTGTTTAATTGTTTTTAATGATCCGAGGGCCTGTCATATGGACAGGCTGCTGGTCATCGGAGGGGAAAATAAGTACAGCTAGTAAGGCATCAATCTAGTTAAAACTAGCTGTAACATAATACGTCCCGAAGTCCGTTATTACGAACCATTACATCTAGTTTCAACTAGATTGGTAAGGCACATAAAACAGATGTCCGTGTACATATGATGAAATTTCATGGTATGCGACGACTTCTACCTTGATTCACGTTTTTCTACTGTGGTGTCAGAAAGGTGGCGTTGAAAAGATTGTTACGTTATATCTTCAACGAAATAAAGTTCGTGATAAGCCGGAAGAGATATGACTAACACGGGAGAGATATGACTAGCACGTCGTCTAAATTTGACTGCAGTGAATCAAGATTTAGGTTTTGAAAACTCCAAATTTTCAGATTTAATCCATTAATATTGTACTCACACAGTATCGACGGCGTGTTGCAGAGACTTGCCAGCTGCAGATTATGACCAAAGTAATAAATTTTAAACAATTTACAGTCTTATCTAACTGTTTTGTATAATCTATAAGCAGATACTCAAATGTGCTTGAACAGGAAATTATCCTCTCAATGATAAGACTAATCAGTTTCAGTTTAAGTTGCTATGCAAGGGCCTTTATTGACTTCCGGTCGATAATCACCTTTACACGAAAAAACTTTGAAGAGATATTCGCGTTGGCTTTATACAAGTTAACAACGAAGGAAGATATTCGTAAAACCTTTAATAATTGCAATGTCAATTTCAAACCTGAAAACAATGTCAAATCACTTTATATCAATTACAAAAGCACAATTTCAGTGTCCCACCCACGTCTCCCCTTAAATTACAAATTGATATAACCCTTTTAAAACAGCAAAATTTCATGTTTATGTAACAGCGTTGTTGGATTTGTTAAAAATGATGTCGACATTTACTGACTGATTGCCGAATGATAATTATCTTTCCCTTTTAACTTCTTATATAATAGTGTGCCTTTTACTTATGTCAGTTAAAATTATTCATAGAAGTATGGTATGATTTCAATTCAAATCAATAATCGTACATTTGAATTGGTTATTTCAGATTTTGATGCGGTTTCGTATGGTGCTCAAACCAATTTCGGTCTTAAATGTGCTGACATTGGTGATACCCCAATAGTCAGACGACTCAGTTGTCAAGTGAGGTGTCTGACAAATGGGGCGCCCCCATCCTATCGCATTCAATTTCAATTCTTGATTTAATGGTCTCTAATTATACCTTTTGAATTTTCACGCTTTGGACCCGCCAAGCGGAATATATGCCCTGTCATAATAATATAATAGTTTATTATCGTGTCATGTGTTAGATATACACATCATAAAATCTTTGGTCACAACATTAAAGAGCACACGAGACCTCATAAGGTCAAAAAGACACCTTAAACTACCTCAGATATAAAATACAATTAAACATAAGCGAACATCAATCATACAATACATATATACACTTTATAGCATCCAAAAAAACCGTTTATAAATCCCAAATACATACATACCTACACACAAACCTACGTACTCCCATACCTACATATTTACATCCATACCTACATACATACACCCATACCAACATACCCTAATACCTACCCCCATACCTACATACATACACCCATAACTACATACCCTAATACCTACCCCCATACCTACATACATACACCCATACCAACATACCCTAATACCTACCCCCATACCTACATACATACACCCATAACTACATACCCTAATACCTACCCCCATACCTACATACATACACCCATACCAACATACCCTAATACCTACCCCCATACCTACATACATACACCCATACCAACATACCCTAATACCTACCCCCATACCTACATACATACACCCATACCAACATACCCTAATACCTACCCCCATACCTACATACATACACCCATACCAACATACCCTAATACCTACCCCCATACCTACATACATACACCCATAACTACATACCCTAATACCTACCCCCATACCTACATACATACACCCATACCTACATACCCTAATACCTACCCCCATACCTACATACATACACCCATAACTACATACCCTAATACCTACCCCCATACCTACATACCTACACCCATACCAACATACCCTAATACCTACCCCCATACCTACATACATACACCCATAACTACATACCCTAATACCTACCCCCATACCTACATACATACACCCATACCAACATACCCTAATACCTACCCCCATACCTACATACATACACCCATAACTACATACCCTAATACCTACCCCCATACCTACATACATACACCCATACCAACATACCCTAATACCTACCCCCATACCTACATACATACACCCCTTGTCTACAAACATATACACCCATACCTACTTACAAACACTGATACCTACCTACCTACCTACATACATACATACACCCACACTTACATGTTTACTCACCCTTACTAATACATACATGAAACCTAAATAAACCATAATGGCGTAACTCTTGGCATTCGACTGCTACTTAGTTTATTGTCACGTCGTCCAGTCATTTTGAACCAATGAACTTGTAGATATAGAAGAAGAAGAAGAATAAATGTATTTTATTTATGTGTCACATGTTGTTTTACATCATATTGCATAATATAAGAAATGTTTAAAAAAACAACATCCGGCCGAACGGCCTACGAGACACAAGTTGACATTGTGTTACAATAAAAGATTAAGATATGGTATATAAAAAGTACAATAAATGGGGTAAAATATTATGGTGGTATGAAATCTCTTCGTCGTTGAAACATTAAATTAATTAGTGCAGAGAGAGGAGTAACAAACTGGCTATTAACTAAATAACACAGCTGTTCAACTGGTGAACGATTACAAAAAGAGGGATCTGCATCACTTATTGTTTTCCAAAAATCATATCTTAAATCAGAATAAAACTTACAATTAATCAAAAAATGAGTTTCGTCTTCGATGGTGTTTAAGTCACAGTATTTACAAATTCTATCAGATAGAGGGGTAACTGGTTTTGAAAATCTGCCAACCTCAATATGCAAAGGTAAAACACCACAACGAAATTTACTGTAAACACTACGAATTTTCCTGTTTTTAATAGAAAGTACATAGCTTTCTGTATTGAGATCAGTTTTGAATAAACGATATGTACGAAGCTTTTTACCATTTAAAAGACCCTTGTCGTTCCAAATATCTTTCAACCAATAAATTAAGAGAAGGAGGTTTGGCTCATGCACTTCTACCGACGATGACACTCATTTAAAAAATTACATCGTGAATAACGGGTACCAACAATCTCTAGGAATACATAGGATGTTTCTAACGCTTGCACCAGGTGGTGATCGGAAAAAAAGTAACAGGAAAAAAAGTAACGGAAAAAAAGTAACGAAAAAAAGTAACAGATTTTGCTAGGAAAAAAAGTAACAGGAAAAAAGTAACAGTTTTGGGGTTTTTTATTTGATAAGTTTAACAAAATATGACATAATATACTAACAGTTCACATTTTCCTCAAAGCAATGTTCAGATGTTTTTGTTTAACCTGATATTCTGTCCGATGCCTTGCAGGAAGTCTGAGATGGAAGTGTTGCCTTCTGTGTACTGAGTACACAGTACTAGTGCCTTCAGTCTGCGTTGGAGGGCTTCCATGTTCTTCTTCCTTCTGGTCATAGGCGGCCTACTGTGTCATGGTTTTGGTTAAGGCCTGATCTTTTTGGAACCACTGTATGGTCTTCCAAACAGAAGGATGTTAATGGCCGACCAGGTTGTAGAACTTGTTGTTCCATCCCTCACAGGCGTTGTTTGTACGGGATGCACCATGCAGTGTGGCTTGATGCACATTCCATGTTGCTGGTGGATAGGAGGTGGCGTCAGTCTGAGGCGGAGTGGGGCTAGGGTGCCAGGAGCTGCATTTGGTCGTTGCTTGAGGTGCCAGTCACGTAGTTCTCGTCGAAGTAGGCAAGCAGTGCTACTGCGTCTTCAGGAACAGTGTCCTTCAGATGCTCCATGCCCTCCCTCACGTCATCAACTGGCAGGAAAGCAAGAGCATCAATCTTGCCACAAAACAGTCTGAAGTCTTCATCATCTCGGTAGTGCTGCATTAGGCCAAGATTATGGATCATCCTCCAGGTACTCTGTGTCAAGTGGTAGAAGCAACCCTTGCTACGTACATGTCTACCAAACACAGCATTTACTGCACGCAACAAAGCATCTTCAAAATCAGTGACAACAATCTCAACATTCATTTCAACAATCACCTCAGTGAGCTTATCTACAATGGCTTGAAACAATATTTCATAAGAAGTGCGGGTTTTTTGCTGCAAAATCGCATACACACAATGAAAGTATCATGAAACTTAACTTAAAAATAAATTTGCTGAAACAATGGAGGAGCCATAGCAAAGTTTCCATCCATGAACGCAGTGGTAGCATTGCTCAGTTCATTAAGTCCTTCTGCAGTAGCGAAGCAATCACTTGTTCACTAGCTTCTGGACCGTTGTCAAACAGGAGGAATGGGGCTGGAGTTTCAGCTGACGACTAGCACGTCACACACTGGGAGTGGCTTTGAGTCATGCTTCGATGATTTTGTCTAAGCGTTCGCCAGGCTCATTAGGCGGTTATCCAAAACAGGGATATAAAAGGTCTCCTAGTAGTCTAATTAAAGCGTATATTTTCTCATTTTTTAGCTCTATTGATTCTTATAAGTGAAGCGAATACAGATATTAATTTGTAATAATCAAAAGTATGCGTTACATCTCCTCTTTAGAGATGATTAAATCCTGTGTATGGGGGGAGAGGGGGGGAGTTCCTTCCATCATCCTCCTACAACAGCTTATTAGTATCTGCAAAGCTTCTACTAGGCTGTGACATCTATCAGAGCAAATACCTCCTATACAGCCCAGAGTGCTCATGCGGTCACCCAATTGAAAACGCCGTACACTATTTTTTCACATGCCACAAAAACACAGAATTAAGACAGAATTCATTCTTCTATTTGAAAGGATTTAGTATTAATACAGTACCTAGGGGATGTACATAGCTCTCAAACGACGATCTTAACAAATTATTGAAGTCTATTCATCAATATATCATAAAATCTGATCGATTTGACACCTTTTAAACACTTCAATATGTAATGACTGCAACGCAAACGACATGATATTCATGTAAAACCACTATCTTTGAAGCTAAGTTGTGAATCGGACATGTGTCACTAATATGAGTTTGTATTTATTTATATGTAACTGTATCGGAGCGGCCTTGATATAAGCTCTTCGGAGCTTGTTGGCCAATCCATTCATGTATGTATGTATATATATTCATGAATAAATATGTTTAAATCAAATACCTCCTATCCCTTACAGTGGATAATCATGACTACCGGTAGTTTTAACATTTAACTTTTATCAGCCAATGAAATGAGGGCCAATTGAGGAATTTGGAGTAAAGTATCTCAAAGCCTGTATTCGATCATCGAGGAAGTGCCGCTATTGCTGGATGCTAGTAATACATTGGTTTATTTTTTAGACAGCAATAAGAGGCATTATCTTTGATAGATATCAGGCAATTTTCTCCTCCAAATGTAAAAACAATCACAACGGATATACGATTGACTATAACACAATCACCCTTATGTGTATGGGAATAAAAAATACAAACAATATATTGTTATAACGATGATTGGGTTTATTGGTCATTCATGCAGTGATTACAAAATTATCAAATTATAATGCGATTTGTAATATGATGAACTGAGTCAAAATTTAAAATATAAAGGGACTTTTAAAAAAACATTACACAAAAATTTCTACCATGATAGATTAAACCTTTAAATTGAAGAAATCATGAACTGAAAAGAACAAAAATACCTAAAATTGTATTATATTGTATCTATTATTCATCGAATTTTGCCAACAAAGAACGAGATAATTATTTATTACAAAGTCTTTTTCACTTATCCAACTAAAAAAATTAAAAATCATTCACACAGTGTACCAAAAATTGTTATATTGTTTTTTCTACATTATTGGTTACATTGTTACAATAACTCTGTAACTGATGCCTCAAACGTTACAAATGAATGAATGAAAATAATAATTAACTGAGAATCAACAAATGTAAATCAAGTGGGATAACACAAATTCTTTAACAAGTCTTTAAATAACATGACGACAGTTTAGATATTTCTGACATTTTGTATTCATTCAGAAATGATAAGTAAGTCAGTTCCTAAAACTTCTAACATAGTACAAATTAAGATTTATTCTTTCGTAAAAAGATTCTTTTGAGAAGAATAATAACAGCAGGTTAAAGTCTCAAAGATAGCTTATCATAAGTGTTTTAAGAATTTTATCAGTTAAAAATGTGAAGCCAATTTGGAAGAATCAAATCCTATAAAATATAACAGAATTCCAAATAAGAAATTACTTGCAATCATTAAATGAAATAGGTTCAAAGTATCATTCTTGAAAGAGCAAAACAAAACCAATGTGTATGAAGGATTCTGTATCAAAAAAGTCTGATTAAAGGAATCTGTTCCAAGGATTCTGTATCCATGGACATGTACCAGTATCATTTAAAAAAGGATACTATAATCATTTATTTTCGCGGTGTGTTGTTTTCGCGCAAGCATAAAACATTACTGATTCGCGGGGTTTAATTTTCGCGCATATAACGACTAAGCGATAGCAAACATTTGGTGAGCAAAACTACATGCACCTTGCAGCAAAGATTACAGTGAAACTAGTAGTAATTAACTTATAAAAACAATAATATTTATTCAAAAAGTCAATGATCAAAAGGTTTTTTATTTACTGTCATTAAACGTGTTCAAGGTTTGAAGTGGTAACGATACCTGTCGTTTTCCCGGAAGTAAACATTCGGACAGTTTAGTTTGATCTGTAACTCTAACTTAACTTTAACTGAGAGCTCTAATTGGTGACTCGTCATAATGAACGTACCAAACATTCCTGTGAGTAATAAACTGTGTCAACCAAATAATTTTTCTGTTATTGGTTTTCTTCACGTTCATAAAATTTCGCGATGTTTTATTATTCGCGCATTATGGCCCTGCGCGAAAATTAAACCCCCGCGAAATATTATGATTTTACAGATTGATGATGAAACATGTACCATCAACATATATAGTCTCTACATCATTATACCCTCTTGTGAACGTGTTTTACCAGATATTCAATATATAAAAGTTCAAACATTCAACAATATTCATAAACTCTAGCCTGACCTTGTTTCATGCTCAAGTACTGACTGTCTTCAAATCATTTGAATTCACCCAATAATAGGCCATCAAAGGATATGTTCTACCAGGTATTAAATCAAGTCTCTCCATTCCCTTAGTATTTGTCAAAGTAAATGTTTAGACATCCAACAATATTCATAACATTAACCGTGTTTCATTCTCAAACAATGACCATCTTTCAATCATTTGAATGGATCCTACTATAGGCCACCAAAAGACATGTTCTATGGGATATTGGTCATGTTCATGTATACCTTGAGTAGTTACTATAAAAGTTTAAACATTCAATTTATGAAATCTTTCAGGTCTAGAATTTCTTTTGTGTCAACCTATAGAGTCTTTCAATTCCTTGATAACATCACAAACTTAACAGACCAGGTACATCTTTTTTTTCCATAGAGCATCAGGCTGTCTAATCACTAATCTTTTAGTGAACAGAGTATCAATTATCAAAATATTTTGTTAACACCATTAGACTGTAAAGTCTTCATCATCGTTCGGTCCATGTAAAAGTTTATAGAAAGGTTTGATATTCCTCCATGTTAAACTTTAATGTTTGTTCTCAAAGTCATCTTTGAATCCAGTTTGTGAGGAACGTGCCTCAACAGATTAGAAGATGTATAAAAGGAACCTTTGTGTGTACTATGAGAAGTTCTGTTGATGTGATATTTGTAGAATGGTTTGATAGATGAAGTCTTTGCAATCCTTCATGTAAATCTCTCCTGTCAAAAGTCATCTTTATATCCACTTTGTGAAGAAAGTGTCTTGTCAGATTAGAAGATTGATAAAATGAACCTTTGTGTGTACTACAAGAAGTCAATATGATCTGTTGATGTGATATTTTCTAGAATGGTTTGATAAATAAAATTCCTTAATTTACAGCTCTAATGTTTGTCCTAAAAGACATATTTGAATCCAGCTTGTCATCACATTAGAAGACAGCTCTGTCGATATTCAAGTTTCCGGAATCATTTGATATATGAAGGTCGGCTGTTTCTCCTTGCTGAACACATCAGGAGGTAAGTATCTATTGTCAAATGAAGACGTGTCTGTCACCAGAAATCTTGCCATTTCTAATCCCTGAACACGCCACAAGGTACACTCAGGTAAATTAGTATCTGTCGTCAAAGTAGAAGATGTGTTCTGTGAGATATCTGATCATGTGTCTCTTCTCTTTGATGATGGCGTCCTTGTCTCTCTGGCACTCCATCAGCGTGCCTCTGTCAACCTGTCTACATCCAGCATGCCATGCTTGAAAAAATAGGAAATAAAGAATATGACTTGAATAGAATACTAATTTGTTTAATGTCATAAATAAAATAATCATTGATCTAATGCATTAGTTAAGAGGCTCTTTTACATAATTTATAATTATCATACATAAATATTGTCAAGGGAGGTAAATTGAGATGAAGATGAAGATGAAAAAAGGTAGCATACCACAAAGTAAAAGACCTTAAGGTTTTTTTAAATGTCTTGGAAAATATGAGAAAGAAATGCTATATCAGAGAGAAGGATTTGAAAATTATGAGAGAATAGAATGGCAACCCGATATTGAAATATGAAAGCATTCAACATTATATTTTGGATCTATTTAGCTATAACATAATGATCAATACAACAGATGATGACTAGATTTGATTTTGTCATACTATCATCATTACAAAATGATGTTGTTACACATTTATGATTGGACGAGAGCTCTCAAAAACATGCAACCATATCTCGATGAATGCAGAAAAAATTTGCAGTTATACCTCGTGCATTCATACTTTATGACGTCACAATCTTACAGAACAAATTGACGCAACGGTTAGTCCTGTTAAGTCAACTGAGTGTTACTTTGATTCTTTTGTAAAATAAGAAATGTCCATATCTCATCATCTTCTTAACTGCGTTGATAACCATATAATACTTTTGTCCCACAAGAGAAACTATTACCTTCACCAAAAACTCTTGATTTTAATAACTATGATTCCTAAAGGTTGATAGCTCGAATCGTTTCACAAACAGTAGCCATTTTGAATGTCACGTGATATACTAATGAGGGTTATTCCAAAAATGAGGACTCGAGTTAAGATGAACTTTGATTGCATGAGCGTCAACGCTCATGAAAACAAAATTAAATCATCTTACGTGTTAGTTCATGTATTGCTCAATTTGAATTCCACCATGTATTGTTGTGTTTAACTAACTGCAAACTCACGTAATGTTCACGACAATTTATTCAAGATTTGTTTAAATTATTTAGAAAATCTTTGGAAATAGAGTTGATTTTGTAATTATAAGGATTGTTTTACAATTTTTAATTTAAAAATTTTTTTTATTTACATTTTTTGTGCCTCTATCGAGACTATGCTACGCGATTTTATACAATTTGTTGCTGCTATATATTGATAGAGGCACAAAAAATGTAAAACAATCCTTAATTGGATAACACTACTCTGCATTGATATAGACTCTTGGACTGTCAGGGAGTTATGCTTATTCTATATCCTCCAATTTGCCCTCACCTTCTTCACTGGAGCAAGTATAAAAAGCTGTCCACACAGATCCAGAGAAGATTTCTTTAGGCAGAGGAAACTCGTGTGTTAGGTGCAACAGTTTGCCAAGAAATGAGTAGGCGTGTCGGTAGATGTTCTACAATAAAAGATTATGAATATAATACAAAAAATATTTACTACTGCAATCTTTTAACACAATGCCTACACACCAGGAAATAAACAATTTTCTCTTTGAATCTCCCTACTTCCAGAAATTATCCAAATCACATCAGTATCAAATACACCAATGCACAAAACCCCCATACTCCTGCAATCTTTGTCAGACGCACTATATGATTTTCAACGTAGAACATCTAGTTTTCATACCAAAACATCAATTTCAATAATATTCATTAAAATATCACATAAAATATTCCCAAAATACCAAAATTTAGTTTTCATTGAAAATCAAGCCATACAAGTCATATATACTAAAGACAAGATCACATGTACCATTTATATGAACTCTAGTTATTCAACTACTCCAACATTATCAACCCAAATTTCATCTTCTACCTGCTCTTGACAAAATTCCAAAATAACGTTTGACTTTGACGTCTGTTGGAATCACGACTTTATACCTTTATATTCTCCCTCTATGGATATATCAAAAAGACAAATTTAAGCAACTTTCTTGATGAAATTCATGATTTTTGGAATTTGCGACTCCAACAACTCGAAGAGTTTCTCTTTAACAACGTAGAATCTCAACTTTTGGCCAAAATGCCAAAATTTCTAGAATAACTTGGAACTCCTATTTCTCACCTGAAACCAGTTGCCGATGGTAACGCATCTTGTTGTAGGTTTGATATCAACCTGCTGATACCACGACTCGTCCCGTCGACCAAAAACCATGGCAACCAGAGCCAGGAACTCACTCTGTGAGATGTGTAGGTTATAATTCCAGTTGAGCACCAGGAAATAGCGCAGGACATAGCAGATGAACCCGTTCTTCCGGCCATAACGGTCAAACCAGGTCTTCTGGAAGGCTTGAAAGGGTATTCATTGGTCAGTTCAAAATATTTCAAATACAAGGTTTAATTTTTCTACGCCTAAATACACTGTTCCTTGTGGTGACATTTGTGAGTTAGCGTCTTTTCTCTAATTCACATTGAATAATTCCTTAAAATACATACTGAAATATTTCAGGCAGTGAAAGTATCATGAAATTATCACATTCCTTTAAAATTAGAAAAACAACATTAACTCATTCTTTGAGGCCTTCAACACATATGTCTTTGGTAAGCAGCCTTTTTTCCATATCATTTAAAACACATCTTGTGAGTTTAAACACTTGCCATTTCAACTGTATGAGTGGTAATGAATAGTTGTATAATAGATTAAAGACAAGATTTATGGATGTTAACTTATTTTTGTACATGAGATAAACGTTTTCGGTAAAGATTCGAACAAAAAGCTAAGATGTTTGCTTGACAACATTATATAAAATGTTACTGAAACCTCGCTCTCATATACATAAAGAAGATGAAATCTTTTAATCATTTTACATGCCACTTCCAAAAAAACCCTGTCACATTTTATCTGGATAGTACAATTTTTACGGTATTTGTATTTGTATAGCAAGACTCTTATGTCATGTGGTTAGGCAGGACAAAGATATGAAATAAAATCTTACAGAAAGTCATCCCATACAAAAGTGTTACACCTGTTCTCTATACATAAATATCTAAATATATCTATAATATTGAAATCAATGTAATTACTGTTTTACCTCCACGCTCAAAATGAGACATGATGAGATCAAAGAGACGTAGATTCTGGAAAATTTTGCCAGGGTTTATGTCCAAGATGGATTTCACTGCTGGGTCTCTGGTGGCGTCAATCTTAAAAAGAAAAACAATTAAAATATCATTTATTTACATTAACAGTTTACATGCTGTATTACACTTTGTAAGTTCAAAAAGTGTTAAATAAATTTATTCAAGAGGACATCAGAAGAACATTTATAACAAAACATAACAATATTTGACCCAAAAGCCAAGTTAAGCGGTACATAGTGGATATAATGTGCAAACGAAGTGAGCAAGGTTGGAAATAACTTTCTCTTGACTCGAATCACATAATTTTCATTGTTCCAAATATTCAAACCAAACTACGACAAAGGGTTGTAATCTACTAATGCCAGCCTTTTATGTTTCCATCACTCAACTACAAAATAGTTAAAGAGCCACTCCGTGATTTTCATAATATATAAGTTGGCTTTGATACGAACCTTAATGTATATGTGATGATATAAACTTAAACATCTTAACTTTTTATCTCTTTAAGACATATATATAACAAATATTGATTTTCCATGAAAATCTAAAAGCAACCCCACAATTGCTCAGAGGCGGAAACCACCCATCCAATTTACCTGGATACTAGTTATATAACCTAACGAACACTATCAACTCCTAACTGCCGTCCTGGCTGTTTTAGTTAAGTATCCAAAATTACGTTAGACTATTTGACACTCGTCACTGTCCGGTTTTCGATCATAATTGCGACTTTCTACCATTATATAGTCACTATACAAAACCAATTAGCTTTAAAATGTTTCTTTTTGGTAACAGTCGATACTTCACGATCAAATGCCAGCATTGAATAAGTTTGGCATATATGACTACAACAACTCACAGAGTGGCTCCTTAATTCAACATTTGAAGAACCCAACAATGCCACTCCAACAGTTCTTCAGGTCCGTTACCCTGACAAGCTTACGGTATATGGCGTGAATGTAGAACAGGGGAGCATATGTGACGGTAGGTAAGTGTATTGTCTCCGCTGCATACCACCAAACTTGGCCTTTGATTAACCATATGAAACAGAATCTTAATGAGCTAAATTCCAATTATAAGCACTAACTAGTATGTATGGGGTTTATTTCATCCCCTTGAACCCCTTTACAATTTTAAAAACAATTTACCGTATAATAGTCAAACCCCTAGAGTGGGTCCCAATCCTACTTTCAATAGGTGAAACTCAACCCCCAAATATTTCAGCATCCACAACTGCATCACCCTGTATCACCCCTATGTCAGGGCCAAAGATCCCTATCAAACCTCAACTAAGGGCTGGTGTAGGTTGCAATATCTGTTCAACATATGATATCGTATGGGGGTTTTCTTATCACATCCAGTATTGAAGGGATATAAAAACACCTAATACTAGTTAAAATACATTGCTAACCTACAATTACAGGTTTTAGTCAAGTTTTTTAAAAGGATCAAATTTCTCTTGACAATAGAGTATTTTATGCCAAGCATAAGACCAAGGCCAAACCATACATTGCCTAAAAAAGGAACTAAAGATTCCTGTGGGTATGCCAGTGAGTAAATCAAAAGGATAGATATTTTAATTACATACATGAAAATGGACTAGTCCTAAAAATGGACTCACCCTTGCATACTCATAATCCCTCCCAGGACAGCTCCCATGCTCGACAACTTCACTGTTGGGGGGAGACAGAAGCATACGATATATGTATGCTCGAAGATCTATCATGGCCGTCTCAGACGAAGGATGTCTCGGAGACGTATCCTCTATCATGACCCGGCGCCAGTAGAAGCTATTGTGCATACCCATCACGTGGGGAGGATAGTTGTCTCCTTCTATTCCTTGAAACAGGTGCTTGAAAATCGGGTCGTCTGATTGGCTGACATCATCGCAAAGAGACAAGTTGTAGAACTTCCTTGAATGATTGATAGCGTGTTCGAAGTTTTTGTTGCGTTGCTGGAAAAGTTAATAATCATTTCATTATCATGTTACGGGAGTGTTCAAAGAGACGAGAACGTCTAAAAAATCCAAGGTTCTTCTTATAAGGAACGATCAACTAAATCTATTAATTCCTGACTTCCATTGACTAAAATCAGCATTGATAAAAGAAATATCTGTAATGTATACAGTTATTTTATGAACACTGATAATATTATGACTATCAAATACATTTTCAAAAAGGAGTACCACACTGATGTCATAATATACGCACTGTGTAGCTGCAGTCAGACCATGTAGAGAGGAAAGCCCTCGACAGAACAAGTTTGAATCTTGATAAAGTCAAAACTTTGAAACTTTTATTCCTCAGAACACAGTCGATTTTAATCAGACTGTTCCAACACTGGATATATTCTTTGATACTGCTTGCCAGAAAACTTTAAAGTATTTCTAACACTTGATATATACTACTTGCCAGAGAAGACTTTAAAGTATTCCCTAAACTGGATTGATACTAAAGTTTAATATTCCTGGTTTTTATCTTACCATTTCATTCATAAAGACAGGACTGTTCTCTACAAATCCCATCTCTCTAACCCAGTCAGCCATCTCTTCTATTGAGCGATGTTTAGGAAAGCCTAGAGTTTTATAGATGCCAGGATGTAGAAAGGGAACGGTGAAGTCATTTCCCGCCAAAATACTCAGTTCAACCATCTGGTTTTGGTCTGTCAGCTGGGTAGAAGAAAGGTAAAGTGTGCGCTAAGGTTTCTCCAACCACAAACAAAATATTGCAATAGCTTCTTGCTGAACTAATTTTTGTCACAGCTGAGAGGCAGAATATCAGGAACCGATTAGCTTTGGAAATGATATTCTTGAAAAAATACTGCATTAGCAGATAAAAGACTAAATGAGAAGTGACATTATATGGATTTGAACTTTGTATGTTAAAGTTCCAATAATGGTTACTTTGCAGATTTTAAGTTGTACATGCCATGAAAATTTTTTCAATGAAAGTTTCAAACATGTTTCATGATAACATCGGTCAAATGAAAATATTATGATACGTTCTCATTAAAAAAAGTCTCAATAAAAAAAATGACTTTGGTTCACAAACCTGTAGATTTTGTGCAACCTTTTCTGATTTGATGACATTGCACAATAGACGAAGAGGTTTTTCAGGAAGAGCTTGACCTCGACCAAGCTGGAGGTCACCCTTGATATCAAAGGTCTCCTTGCATATCAATGCACCCCCTTGAAACACTAGAAAGTCTGTGTCATTGCTAATAACAGCAAAAGCTTTGTCGTTTGTCTGAAGTTCTCTTGCGATTACAAAATCTGCTTCTCCTACAGGTGCGGTGCGAAATTCACATCCACAGTTTTGCAAACTTGCCTTGAACTGGATTTCTAACAAAACCGGACGTGTTCTTGCTTCAGGAGAAAGACTGTCAACAGTTATTGCTCCACGGGTCATTTCAAGAATCTCGTTTACCCGTTGAACATCTTGTTTGTGTCGCCTCTTCCAGGTTTCAAGCTTTTGGTTCAACGTTTCTTTAGAACTTCCTTTAGCACCGTCCATAAAAAACATAAACTGAATTCCTAGACTCTTCAAATCGTTTATGAATTTTGAAAGGTAGGCATCAAGGGAAGTATACTCTCCCCCGTCAAACTGAAGATATTTGTTGTAGGATACTTGTGATATACTACTCCAAAAATGTTCCATCATCAAATGTTCAAAAGAATAAAAGTCAGCAAGAAGAACAATTCCATCTCGTTGTCTGGCAACCTCTATCAAATCGATTGTTTCTGAACATTCACTGATGTGATTTTTGCAGAATGTCATCAACCCTCTGATTCCCATTGTGATTTTAAGATGTCTCGCTTTTCAAGATTATGCTGAATTCTAACAGCTAGGGGTACACTCTGAAAAAGATTGAGATAAATAATATACATAGCTAAACTGCATTGGACCAAGTATACATATCTATCATGTGCAATTACTCCTATCATTTAATTAATTAAACCTTATTTAAATATTTTAACTATCCATCAAAATTTCAATTGCGTGAATGATTCAACAAATGATTTTCAATGTTAATTACTCTGTTACCTAATCCAACTTGGTACTGACGGATGTCATGCTGTAAAACCTTGATCTTCGTTTACACTAAAAATCAATGAATAAATTATCTGATGTAGTTTACATTTGAAATCCTTAATTATCTCATGACGATGTCAGGACACGGTACATGCATCTTACAAACGTCCGACACAACAACTTGAACAGCTGAAACGATCCAATACGTATTTGTAAACACCATTCAAAACTTTAGAGTTACGTGCCCTTGGATACCAAACTACAAACAGCTGAATTTTTAATACTAAAGGGACTTCACTTATAACTTAGGATTGCTTTTTCAATACCAAAATTCAATATAGCGGATATATTATTCTGTTATCTGATGAACAACCTCATTATGTTGATCAATTACGTCGAAACTTTGAGTTGACATTAGCTTTACTTGGTGTTAAAACATGGCGCAGCCCAGTGGAAGCATGGATGATGAAAATGGAAAATCTGTTAAAGACGCTAATCCCGCTACTGAGGGTATCATATCCGGCTTTGCTAATGTTAACGAGTATTCACAGGTACAACATGATCAATGTGATGATGTTATATCAGGTTTCAGTTACAAAAAATGATATTTACATTGTATTTAAACAATATTATTGGAAAATGAGTGCTCTCGGGTAAAGCTACGCACCTAAGAGATACATGTACATTCTTCTGATAAAAATACATTATACTGGATAAAAACCACGTCATTGTAAAAGTTTAGAGGTTCGCTGATGATATTTAATGAAAAATATACATGTTAAAATGTGTTCATCAGTGACATTGAAAGTTTTCACTACCCCTCCCATATAGGTCGGGATGTGTTGGATAAAGATACGCACGCACGGTTTGAATACACCATATATTTCCTTTATTATGATTTTGATAGATTTTAAAGCTGTTTTTTGAAGTTTAGGTAAGGAAAAACCGATAGTCGTAACAGTATTTTGGTTACCAATAACAATTGTTATGTGGGAAAGCAAACTGTTTGATGACGACATGTTTGCTACGAATATTGTCAGTTTTCTTCCAATTTTGTGCCACCAATCAACATTTAATTTAACGTTAAGATTAAAAAAATATGGGTGGAAACTTGACAATGGTGTGCGCCTATAACCAGTGTTTACTCAGATATAATTTTGGAAACCTCTTTTCAATATTTCCAAGGACAAATATGGGTTTATAGTGTTTAGTTGGTCCATTCTTGATTGATAAACAGGTAAATGGGACACAGAATTCTGACCTCTTTACGTTCATATGGCCAATTTTTCATTGTCATTGACAACAAGAAAGTATCATAAGTCTGTCATCGTAGAGATGAAGATGCTACGTTAGCAATTTGAACTGAACTCAGGATCTTCTTTAAGCCATGTAAAAACATTTATGAAACATACAATGTGTTACTTTAGTAACCAAGCTATGCACACTTCTCGTCATAAAACAAACCTAAGAGGATGCAATATTCTTATTTGAATGCACATGCACTTTCAGCAAGCACTAAGAGGCGTACTGGAAGCAACTAGATCTTCCAATGACCTGCCAACTGGAGACGACTATGACTTCTACTCAACATACAGTTCAGTGCGAGATGTGTTGGATATTGAGGGAAAGCGGATACTTCATTTGTGAGCAATTCCTGAACTACATAACTTTGTTTGTTGCTTAGCTTTCATCGTTGATTTAAGTTTCTATCTTTAGTGTTCTTCCTTGATAGGGATTGGTCGATGTCCCTTAGTATTTTATAAGTGGGACACCTTTATTTTTTTAATTGGCCAATATGAGCCCATGATTTACATGAAGTTAGGTTAAGACCTGCTTATTCAATGTCTTCAGATTTCTCGGTCAGGCTTTAGTAATTATACCATCAGGTATAGAATTGATGTTTCTGTATTGACAGTAAAACCAGGTCTACTGTAATCTTGGGAATCTCACATTATTTTTCCTGAGGAAAAAATATTGTCATGGTAAAATGAGCAAGTAACCGTATTGTTTCCCCCAAAAAATGTTAAACTGTTCTATTTTTAGTACCTGCAATCATCATGATAGTAATTTTTCTTCAACTTAAGTCAAATATTTTATTTGGTCAATAAGAGATTTTATCATTAGTTATTATCAGATTTATTGTTTTGTTCCTTCATTATGAATGAGGAATAGCTATAACTTTTAATTATGAGTGTAATTTTGCAGGATAAAAAGTATCCTACGACAACAGAATGTCAAGTCCAACATGTCGAGCACGAGCGATGCCATTGACCTGGAGGACAAATTTGATGTGCTGATGGACGCTAATGATCAGATCCTCGAAAGAGTGGTAGGCAGCCACTTTGTATCCATATATAATCTTACCAATCAGTTAAATTCATCTGATTGGCTGACGATAGATACATTTCTTCAATCATGGGTTGCATGGTGTACGAATTTCATGAAGCCTTTCGCAATTATAATAGCCATTCAAACTCCTAGCTGAAATATTGATGATGTTATGGTATATAATGACAGATATGATGTTATGGTATATAATGACAGATATGATTTTATGGTATATATAATGCAGTGTCCAATCTAGGACGCGCGATCGCGCGATTCACGCTAAAAAAAATCAAATCGCCCCTCATAAAAAAGTCAGTGCGCGATCTGTCGCGCACAGTCATTTTGACTCGTATTTTATAAATAGAGATATAATCCCTGCAAAAAAACTTTATTTTTCCCAGAGTATTGTTGTGATGTTAAAAAACGTTTTTACGGCCTATAATTAACTTATAAACAATCGTAAAATCATATCTCGCGGCGAGTAGTTACCGATGCATTTCATGTCTAAAAATAGCATAAGAATGAAACAACATCTGTGATTGGCCCTCCTGTGAAGATCACGTAATCTAAGCCTATCATAATGCTTGATACAAACATCTAACAAATCGCTGTACTTTTTATTTCTCGTGTTTTGATCTTCTAGCTTTCAAAGTTTAATTCTTAACAAATGAAGGTAGGACCGTAGGTTTCATTTGAAAATATGTTATAATAATTGGTTCTATCAATACTGTTCTCATCAATGCTGTCGTCAGTGAAATTTTGTTTTGGTTCTTATTTTGTTGATCATATTTACGGGACCGATTTCATTCACATTCAGACTCAGAAGCGTGATGTCTTTTAACAAAATATTTTCTGTGATTTCCGATAAATGTTTGCATAAATGTACTGTTTTCAACCTCACCAACATGTAATTATTTGTGTAGGTGAAGCGCTGACATGAATCGATTAACGTTTATTCACTTGTTACAAACCGATACCGTGTAAAATTCGTACATACAATCTGATGAAGTTACAGAAACTGAATATTTCCAGTTTTCAAAAGCAACTAACTAACTACCCCCTCCCCCCTACTTTTTGAAAATCCCCCCTCTTTTTTTCACCAGGGGGCGACTAATCCCCCCTTGTTTTCCAGTCCTGGAATGGACACTGATAATGACAGATATGATGTTATGGTATATAATGACAGATATGATGTTATGGTATATAATAACAGATATGATTTTATGGTATATATAATGACAGATATGATTTTATGGTATATAATGACAGATATGATGTTATGGTATATAATAACAGATATGATTTTATGGTATATATAATGACAGATATGATGTTATGGTATATAATGACAGATATGATGTTATGGTATATAATAACAGATATGATTTTATGGTATATATAATGACAGATATGATGTTATGGTATATAATGACAGATATGATTTTATGGTATATAATGACAGATATGATTTTATGGTATATAATGACAGATATGATGTTATGGTATATAATGACAGATATGATTTTATGGTATATATAATGACAGATATGATGTTATGGTATATAATGACAGATATGATTTTATGGTATATAATGACAGATATGATGTTATGGTATATAATGACAGATACGATGTTATGGTATATAATGACAGATATGATTTTATGGTATATAATGACAGATATGATGTTATGGTATATAATAACAGATATGATTTAATGGTATATATAATGACAGATATGATGTTATGGTATATAATGACAGATATGATTTTATGGTATATAATGACAGATATGATGTTATGGTATATAATGACAGATATGATTTTATGGTATATAATGACAGATATGATGTTATGGTATATAATGACAGATATGATGTATAGTGTAGTATGGATTTTGAGTTCAACCAGCTCCCGTCCAGTAAGAGATTGATTGGTAATAGATTACGTTTTTACTAATGCCAGCTTTATTTGGAAATATGACACAAATAGGTTGCACAAGTAAGCACAGATTAACCTGTTATTCAGATAATATGGTTTGATGAACCGTCCTTGTTGTAGTGTACCTACTTGCCACAGGGCTGATGGGCTACTGCTACAAAAATCGCACATCCGTGACCCATCTTCTAAGGCCCTGAAAATAACCAGCTTTTTGCCAAACAAGTAATGGGGGTAAAATAAGCTTTGAAAGGCTGCAGTAAAACAAGATAGGAGATATCTAAGTATTAAAATTATTATGTTCAGTGCAATGTTTTTTAAAAATATTTTTATCAGATCTAATTTGATTTTCCAGGGTTCCAGTCTTGATGAAGCTTCAGGGATAAAGAAACCAGAGGCAGCACTTGTTGTTGCCACGGCGACACCAAAAACTGCAACAGCAGCCAGTTGGAACAAAGCAGTAAATATATTTAGAAGTGGCAAATTCCAACATTTTGTTTTTGTTAGGGGGGGAGAAGGAGGGCTATGCATTCTTGCTTTGGGTTCAAGCACACTACATTATATTAAATTATCTAAAAAAATGATGGATATATTTATAACTGTTTTCTCATGTAGACATGGTAAAAATTTAATATCATAGAAATCATAGAATGCTTAAAACTTGTAATGTCCCAAAGATTAATAAAAATTAGAATACATAGAAATAAGAATTAATAAAAAGTGAAACATCAGCCAATCGCAACAACCACAGCTGATATTTTTAATTTTAGTGTTTAAACCATTGTTCAGGTCATATGGTATTCACTATTCTGGAAAGCCATATCATCAAAGAATATTGATTTTAATGACATATTTTCAAACTTTTCCCAGAAGGCCAGTCCGACACCTAGCAGTACTTTCCGGCTCCTGGCAGCTCGAAACATCCAGCGGCCCCAGTTGAGGTTCAAGGACAAGATCGACAACACAAACAGACCCTTCATTCCACAGATAAAAGAGAAACCCAATGCTCAGATATCTCTTGACGGTAGGTAATGCTCTTCCCTGCCCTAGATTGTTTGTATATGTCATCATCGATAATTCTTATTTGACACACTCCCATCTATTTTATGTAAGATTCTACTCTAATGGTCAATGTTCATAATGGGATGCAAATGATAGTCTATGTGTATCTTTTTCATCTCTATATATATGTTGCCATTTTCAGAGAGTTTGAAGTTACCTGAAAACATCACTCTTGAAGATTTGGAACGTCCAGATTTTGTGTAAGTATGTTAAAATCTGAATCAGTGCTGAAAATATAAGGTTTACATTTAGCAGTTTCAAGAGATATCATTTTATTAGCCCTACTGATTCGCATGTCATGGATCCCCTGTTCAGATCTAGCAACCGAAACCATAGCAACCACCATGGATAAGCTTGACAACCATAGAGCTTGCTAAGGTGGTGGCAGGATAGAGCAGTGATTAGCGCATTCGGCTTCGGATCAAGAGGTCCTCTGTTCGAATCCTGCCAGAGGCATGGCAACTTTGTCTGCAGTAGAGAACTACACGCAGTAATGTTTGGGTGTCTATTCCATCATAAATGCATGGAAACATTTAGAAAACTGCCTGCTTCCATTGCAATGGCCTGCTACAGTGACATCATGAACAATAGCCTTATGGCGTCACAGGCGACCAAATAGGGTTACTTGTGTGGAAACAAGCATTGCTAGGCAAAGTGATATGTGCACATGTGCTCATATTGAAAATATGTCACCACTTATAATCAACCATTTGGGTAATAATTTCTTCTTTTTTTTCCATTATGCTTTTTTTTGTTTTAGGTCAAGGTAGTGTTCTTCATGTTTCCTTGTTATATTTGTTTTAAATCATACTTTGAGTCATCACAGTCTTATGATTTGCCTGCCTTTTTGAAGTGAAAAAAATCCTGTTATTTCCTCAGATACCCGCATCCATACCAGTACGAGCTGGATCATCTTCAACCTGATGTCAGCCAGCTTTGTGAAGCTAAACAACAGGTGATTTAATGAACTAACCTTGAATGTATACAGGTGTAGGATAATATGTTAACCCTTTTCCTGCTGAAGTTACTGATTAATAGTATTGTAGTAAGCATGTAAGCCTCTCATGACACAAGCCTTTGTTTGAATCCAAGCGAGGCATCAAAGATTTTTACATAAGTTTCATGCTGTGTCTTTTCCCTGGTCATAACACTTCAGTCAGTCTTTAGTTTATGCTGTCATTGCTTCATTAATTCATTTTTTTCAATCACTCATTCGTTTAGTCTTTAGTTGTTCTTCAGTTAGTTTATTTTTTCACTGTTAATTTCAGGAACCACTCCCGCTAGACGCCGCTCCACTAAAGATCATAGACAAGAAGGAAGATCTTGTCAAACTCATCAAATACCTCAACACCGTCTCAGAAGTTGCTGTCGATTTAGAGGTGAAATCACTTTATGATTTATGGTTGAAATATTAACAAATATTTCACCAGAGTTACAGATCTACTATCAGACAAATTGGCTTACCCTATGATAACAAATTGGACTTGATTCCATTTGTATGGTTGCCTTTGACTCGGAGGTCGTTTTTAAGCAAATGGTTACTGGATTTGAGTACCAGAGTACAATCCTAGCCTTGTAGAGAGAATGAATGTCAAATTGATTTCATGGTAGAGACATCAGTGACTAATAATATCATGTCTTGTGTTCCTCCAGGCCCATTCATACAGGACGTTCCAGGGAATCACGTGTTTGATGCAGATATCCACACGAGCTCGGGACTATATCGTAGACACACTGGCGCTGAGGGAACACATACACTTGCTCAACGATGTCTTCACTAATCCTGCCATAGTAAAGGTAGGCTTAATTGTTCATTGAATTCTCATGGTCATGATAAGACATGATTACATGTTTTATAAGCTTAAAATCCACGTACAAGCAGCTGTTAGAAGTAACTGTTGACGTGACTGAGATGATTGAGCCTCACAGATAAAAAATTTATCGCTTATGGAAAAGAGACAAAGATAATACACATGACTTTGTCTTATCCCACTAGTACTTGATGGCATAGAATTTCATCATTTGGGTTGATGTAAATTTGGGATGACAGTCAACTAAAGGGGGGTTCAGAATATGGAGTGGGTACGAAACACTAAAAAAAATTTTAATTTTGTATTTCACTTGGAGAGTTGTATGTTATAGTCTTTATTTACAATGACTGATGAGCTACAGAGCACAAGGCTCTATTTCATCCCTTTATTATCATCCAATGATTTTTTTCCACCCAGGTTTTTCACGGAGCAGAGGGGGACATTGAGTGGCTACAGCGAGACTTCAGTGTTTATGTGGTCAACATGTTCGACACTGGTCAAGCGGCGCGCGTTCTTCAACACAGTCGCTTCTCCCTTGCTCATCTCCTCAAGATCTACTGCCAGGTGGACGCAGACAAACAATACCAGCTTGCTGATTGGAGGATCAGGTTAGGTCATGTGACTTCCTGTTAGTCAAACATCTTTTATCCCCCTCGGCTGAAAATGGTATAGAATTATAGGAAGCGCTAGGGTATAGAACATGGTGTTAATATTTGATGAATTTTCGACTTCCAACACATTATACCTGAGAAAATACTGTATGAGTTGCATAGTGTGCCCACAGATTACTTTGTATTTATTTCCCTCACCAGCAGACTGCTTCCTGATATTATATTTTCTTGAATATATGTTAATAAGTTGCTTTGTGGTCTTATAAAATGCTCTTTCAACTGCTGTTTGAAGCAATTTAATATGTATAATCTTATGCGCCCATAGACATCTTTCTAAAAAAAAATTTAATTTTTTTATGAACAACTTCATGTGCTCATAGGCCGCTTCCTGCTGAGTTGATAAAGTATGCAAGAGAGGACACCCACTATCTGCTGTACATCTACGACAAGATGAGGACTGAACTCATCCAGCAGGGCAACTCGCAGAAGAATCTCCTCACGTCGGTCCTCTCCAGAAGTTCCAGACTTTGTGCTCAGGTAGTTTTAAAAAATCTGATTTCAAGTGTAAGGATATTTTTCCTTTTATGTTTATTCAGAGGCTTTGATTGATCACTTGCATGAAAACGTTGTTCAGAATTTTATATGAGAGTTCTTTTCTGTACGTGTGTCGCCATCTACCCAGACAGGTGTACAAGACATTTGTGTACAAAGCCAAGCACTGTAAGGCTCTGTGAAACTCTTGTTCAGACTTTCATAGTGCCGTTAAAAGATACACAAATGCTACCATATATATTTTGTCAGTACACCTTCATCTCACCCAAACAGTGTACAAGAAGCCAGAGTCTAATCTATAATGAAGACCACAATAGCAATGCCTTATCTTATGTGATTGTCCTATGTACAAAGTACTGTTCAGAGAAAAAGATTTCTTTCAAGATTTAAAAAACAAACTTGATTCCATATCCAGTAAACTGTATATATATCTGTATCTACATCTGGCCCCAGGTGTACAGGAAGCCGGTGTTCCGACCCAAGCAGTGCCAGGAGCTGTTCAAGAAGAGCAAGAAGATCTTCAACTCACAGCAGCAGCAGGCTCTGAGGGAAATCTACTCCTGGAGAGACAAGGTCGCACGCATTGAGGACGAGAGTATCGGGTAGGTAGCAGATTGAACTTTATTGGTGGCTCCTACCCTTTTTAGCTCATCAGGTCTGAAAGACCCGATGGGCTTATGGCATGGCATGGCGTCCGGCCATCCGTCCGTCCGTCCGTCCGTCCGTCCATCCGTAAACTTTTCACTTTTTCGACTTCTTCTCCAGAACCAATGACTCTAGACAGCTGAAATTTTATGTGCATACTCCTTGGCAAATGGGGATTCTAAATTGTAGATTTCGTGACCCCATGACCCCAAATGGGGTCACAAGGGTCAAAACCTTAAAAATCTTATTTTAATCTTCTCCAGTTCCAAAAGGTCCAGAGAGCTGAAAAGTTGTGTGTAGACTTCTTGGCCAATGGGGATTCTAAATTGTAGATTTTGTTACCCCATGACCCCAAATGAGGTCAGAGGGGTCAAAACATGAAAAACCTATTTTCATCTTCTTCTCCAGTTGCAAAAGGTCCAGAAAGCTGAATAGTTGTGTGTAGACTCCTTGGGCACTGGAGATTCTAAATTGTAGGTTTGGTGACCCCATGACCCCAAATGGGGTCACAGGGGTCAAAACCTGAAAAACCTATTTTCATCTTCTTCTCCAGTTCCAAAAGGTCTAGAGAGATGAAAAAGGTGTGTTTAGACTCCTTGGCCAACGGGGATTCTAAATTGTAGGTTTGGTGACCCCATGACCCCAAATGGGGTCACAGGGGTCAAAACCTAAAAAACCTAATTTCATCTTTTTCCCTAGTTCCAAAAGGTCTAGAGAGCTGAAAAGGTGTGTGAAGACTCCTTGGCCAACGGGGATTCTAAATTGTAGGTTTGGTGACCACTTGACCCCAAATGGGGTCACAGGGGTCAAAACCTAAAAAACCTAATTTCATCGTTTTCCCTAGTTCCAAAAGGTCTAGAGAGCTGAAAAGGTGTGTGTAGACTCCTTGGACACTGGGGATTCTAAATTGTAGGTTTGGTGACCACTTGACCCCAAATGGGGTCACAGGGGTCAAAACCTTAAAATCCTACTTTCATCTTCTTCTCCAGTTCCAAAAGGTCCAGAGAGCTGAATCATTGTGTGTAGACTCCTTGAGCACTGGAGATTCTAAATTGTAGGTTTGGTGACCCCATGACACCAAATGGGGTCACAGGGGTCAAAACCTGAAAAACCTATTTTCATCTTCTTCTCCAGTTCCAAAAGGTCTAGAGAGATGAAAAAGGTGTGTGTAGACTCCTTGGCCAACGGGGATTCTAAATTGTAGGTTTGGTGACCCCATGACCCCAAATGGGGTCACAGGGGTCAAAACCTAAAAAACCTAATTTCATCTTTTTCCCTAGTTCCTAAAGGTCTAGAGAGCTGAAAAGGTGTGTGAAGACTCCTTGGCCAACGGGGATTCTAAATTGTAGGTTTGGTGACCCCACCAAATGGGGTCACAGGGGTCAAAACCTAAAAAACCTAATTTCATCTTTTTCCCTAGTTCCAAAAGGTCTAGAGAGCTGAAAAGGTGTGTGTAGACTCCTTGGACACTGGGGATTCTAAATTGTAGGTTTATTGACCACTTGACCCCAAATTGGGTCACAGGGGTCAAAACCTTAAAATCCTACTTTCATCTTCTTCTCCAGTTCCAAAAGGTCCAGAGAGCTGAATCATTGTGTGTAGACTCCTTGAGCACTGGAGATTCTAGATTGTAGGTTTGGTGACCCCATGACACCAAATGGGGTCACAGGGGTCAAAACCTGAAAAACCTAATTTCATCTTTTTCCCTAGTTCCTAAAGGTCTAGACAGATGAAAAATTGTGTGAAGACTCCTTTGACACTGAGGATTCTAAATTGTAGGTTTGGTGACCCCATGACCCCAAATGGGTTCACAGGGGTCAAAACCTAAAAAACCTAATTTCATCTTTTTCCCTAGTTCCAAAAGGTCTAGAGAGCTGAAAAATTGTGTGAAGACTCCTTTGACACAGGGGATTCTAAATTGTAGGTTTGGTGACCACTTGACCCCAAATGGGGTCACAGGGGTCAAAACCTTAAAATCCTACTTTCATCTTCTTCTCCAGTTCCAAAAGGTCTTGATAGCTTAATAGTTGTGTGTAGACTCCTTGGACAATGGGGATTCTGAATTGTAGGTTCGGTGACCCCTTGACCCCAAATGGGCAATGGGCCGTTTTTATTTGATTGTGAATAACTTGGACGTTGGGACAGGCTATCTTTCCTACACTGCCCATGACCCCATGGTCTAAACCCAAACACCTATTTCTATCAAAAGTCTGATGAGCTACAGAGCCCATGGCTCTATTTTTTCAATAATGGAAATTTGCTTGTATAATTTGTTTTCGTTTTATTTATGTTCCGTTTCAGTTCTACAAGCTATATTAGTATCGCATATTGAAGAGACTAATGTTAGAAGCGTGTGATACGTCCATCTGATTTCAATCATGCAGATTGCCCTTCTTTGAGATTCACATTAGTAAGCAGTGTCTTTCCCCTATCTAAGCTATCAGAAAACACTGAGGGAGTCCCTTTTTAGTTCAACTGATGGTTTCATAGACCTCCAACATTTATGATTTAATCATTACTGTACTCTTTCCATCTTCTGTATCTCTATTATTTAAGGGGCGGGATAGCGCAGTGGTTAGCGCGTTCGGCTTCGGATCAAGAGGTCCGTCGTTCGAATACCGCCAGGGGCTCGGCAACTTTGTCTGTAGTAGAGAACAGTTCTACACGCAGTCAGGTTTGGGTGCAATGCTGCACTGAGTACCACCCATGGTTCGCTAGTTCCAGTCGATGCTCACAGGTTTCACCGCAGTGCATAGCCACAATGGTGTTGCGGGCTTTCTCCCTGCAATTTAAAATTAAAAAATAGCAGCCGCGATATAAGTGAAATAATCTTGAAAGCGGTGTTAAACCTCAACTCACTCACTCACTCACTCTATTATTTAATGAGAAACTAAGACTGTGAATACACCACTGATTCCTCAAGAAACTTTATGTCTTCAGTAGTGTGGTAATTTCCCATCCCTGCAAAAATTGAACAGCACGATTTGTCAGTCTTGTGTGTATATTATTCCAGGTATGTGTTACCTAACCACATGATGCTGCAGATGGCTGAGATCCTACCCAGAGAGAAGCAGGGAGTTCTGGCGTGTTGTAACCCAATCCCGCCCCTTGTACGACAGAATCTGTCAGAGATACACAACATCATCCTACAGGCTCGGGAGACTCCCTTAGTCAAGGTTTGAGTTATCTCCCCTTCCTGCATGAAACATTTGGCTCATTGAACTGATATATATATATAATCGTCATTATTCTAATATGGTATAATGAATCTTGTTAAATCGAGTTTTTCATTTACAGGTAAAAAGATTCAGTAAGGAGTATGCCCTTGGATTTATATAAGAAAGAATAGCTTAATCCTACTATCCTTTTTAAGAACAAATAATGATAAACTACATAAAGATTATAATCATATATACATTTTAAAAAATGATGAGACTATTTACCAATACCTTGTTACTTCTAGTGTACTCAAGTGAGCTACTGATGTTTAGTTGGAATGACGGTCACCAGTCAACAAAAGCATTTACAATCAAAGCAACATTTGTCAAAAACATCTATTATTACGAAGAAAAGGTTTATATCAAAAGTTGCACATTCGGCATGAAGGATGACACTTTTGATACTTCTTACAAGATACCATAAATTTTGACTGAAATCCTTTTGCAGATGGATGTACCAAAGGCTGTCTATCCTCTGGAGAGTCATCATCCCAAGTATGATTCAAACAGTCTGCTGAACTGTCCCCATGACCTCTCGCACCCAAACAATTCTCTGCAGGACGACCAGAAACCACCAGGTTAATAGACATATTCCTTTACACACCCATTTTGACCTTTAAATGTTTGTTTTGAACAATTAAGTGTCGATGTTTATCATGCTAATTTGCAGTTACGCCTCGTAAATCAGACGATAAGAATTATACAAATCTATGTCATTCTTCTTTATGCCTTTAAAAAATGTCTTCTTAAAAAACAAGTCTTTCAACTTTTTTTAAAGGTTATCATTATGTCCTGATAAATTAGAACACACTTCTTTGGGCAGCTCAATTTTAGGACACTGGATTAACACACATGCGCCAGATCCTATATATATACAAATAATTATTCCCACTGATCTGTAAACATATATAAAAGGTACGACAAGACGTCAGCCATCTTAGACCTCTCCCATGCCTAGAAATGGAAACTTGGATTGACTAAGTCATTTGAGTTTTTCCAGACATTTCTCAATTGACTGAATAAAGTGAACAGCAAACAATAAACAACTAAAGAATGCCCCTACTGAATATATTTTTTAGATATATGTCTATATGTATATCTTATTACAGATTCCTCTCTGATTGCCAACTCCTCTTCAATGTTTATGGACAATAGTATACAGATAGCTCTCAGAGACAAGGCTCTTATCTCAGCTTTCTCCTGGACTAGCAAGGTAATCAAACAAGAATTCTTAGTTCACCATTTTTACAATTAATGTTTTGGGTAAAAATTTCATCATTATCAAGATAAATAATATACTGTGTTTTGATATTTGATAATATCTTGCAACATCTTGTGACAGGAAAAGCCTATCTTTACAAAACTGCTGTAAAATGCTATGACAATGAAATATAAATAAAATATGACTAAAATATTATATATGTTTTATGCTTCATTCAATTCAAAGAAACCAGACACAAATACATGTCAAGTCTGATTTTAGGCTTATAGGATTAAAGGGTCAAGAAAAATTAGATTTGAAATAGGCCTTGCAAGTTCTGGTTGTGTCATGCCATATAGTTGCTTTTTCACCTGACAAGTTATGTATCTTAACATGATCAAGTGAAGCTTTGATATTTCAAAGAGCACAGAAAACTTACTCGTTCTGCTGTGTCTAACCTGTTGGCAAATGATAAAACTCTCACCTCTTACTTTCTTGTAAACTTTGATTCACTCACCAATGTATCAACCACTATCAATATCAATTCATAGACTAACAGCAATTCATTCCCCCCGAATCAAAAAGCTCTTGGTGTATTTCTGGGTTGTTGTTTTTTAAAAACCCAACCAACGTGATAGTTGCTTCAAAAGCTAGCAAACCCTTAAATATTGCTGATGTGAGTTAGTAACAGTAAGTCTTGAACACATATTTTATTTGTTCACTTTCCTCACAGAAAGAAGATGCAGTATTAACAGCGGCGGCGAGGAAAGCCGAGGAAATCATGAGATCATTTTTGAGTCCCTTCCAGATGGTGAGATGATGCTTGAGTTCATTCAGAGAATTCTTTTCATAGAGATATAATGCGGTCATGGTTATAGCAAAATTTGATTGGTTGTTCTAGTTCATTTTGCTAAAAATGCAAATTAAGTAGAAGTGCAAGTTTACCTATTCTGATATATACGAATGTCAACTACTGAAAAAATAAATTCTGTAATTTTTTGACAGTTATATTTGTACTCATCATTTTCATTGAGTGTCAACAATACAGAAGCCCTTTCCTCAGGTGAAATAAATATGATGAAAAGGAAAAAAGAAAATTGTTGTCATCGTCCATAAGATTTTACTGGTAATATATGTATAGTAGACTCCTTTATCCTTATTTAAAAAAGTGAACCCTTTTTCTTATCTTAATTTGATAAATGTTCCTGCTGGCATGTTCTAAGTTTCAATAGACCAACTAATTGGCATATAACATTTTTCTTCCAGTACTTGCCGTCAAACAGAGGGAGAAAACAAGGAGAATCTGCCAAAGATACAGCTGCTTATTCTCAGGTATTGATAAACTAAGAAAACAAAGCCTGGCAATTTTGTTAGCTGCATCGTCACTTATTGACAGCTGGCAGACGTCAAAGGATGTAAACAGTGGCATGTGTCTGCTAATCAACTAGAAGGCCTCGGTTGAATATTCTAACTGCTTCATGGCAAATTTTTTGTATGAGTGCTAGGTATTGTCAGGATAGAAACATGATCTAGATCACAGGACAATCTTAATTATCAAATTCTTTTTTCGCCTTGGCACTGAGCAGCCGCAGTAAATACAGACCACTAGTCAGGGAAGTATCAACTCCCAACTTTAAGCGTCTCTCAGTCACAAGCAGCCAGTATAAAAGTAAAGTATTAAATCCTTGCCATCGACATGTTAAGCAGACAATACACTAACCATCAGTGCTTCATCCCAGAAGTAGAAGCCATACCCATTCAAAGATTGTCTAATGTTGAAAATTGAAAAGGGATAAATAATATTCCATGCAGATTGTTAACCTTTGAAAGTTGAATGGTAAACAAAAATGATTTTCTTGTGACTGACATCTCTTGGAAGTTTATATTAAAAATAGTTACCAGCTATTTGGTGCCTTGCAGACTGTGAGTCCGTGGAAGCTGAAACCAAACACAGCAGTAGAGGAGGAGGAGGAGGAGGGAAGACCAGATGAACACGGACTGAGTCTCGAGACTGATCCCCTCACCGGCCAGCCCGTCCATGTGTACGGTGAGTGGTTCATAAAGGGCAGTCTGTTTGAGATGAGATTTGGACAGTTGAAGAATTGATAGTCTGTGGCCTCTCATTGATTGGTCTATTTGTTAAATAACAAGTTCTTGCTCTTTATTCTTGTAAATGGTTGCCGTTGTGCAAAGCAGTTGTAAAGATACAATGATTTTAGCCTGTTCTTTTGTCATTGGTTATGATTGGTTGTGGGCTTAATCGATGCAGATAAGACTGATGGCTGTTCTGTTTACCTCCCCAGAACCCCCCAAGAAGAAGATGAAGGTGGACACGATCACCAACCCGACCATCACACAGGAGGAGATGGAGACAGAGGTGCCCCTCCGGCAAGATGTCAGTTGATCTTCTCCCCATTCCTCTCATCTCTCTATCTGATTTAGTTTTGTCTTTTTTGTTATTCATAGTTCTGCTCATAGTTCAATGGAGCATTTGGTGTGTTCATCCACAATGACAAGATATTTATTCAGATTGTACCCAGTAATTACTTTTGAGTTATTGTTTACTTTAGCTATTGGTAAAATTTTATTCAACTTGAATAAATCTCTTGCCTTTGTGATAAACACAAAAAATACTCCGATGAGCTATGAACTGGACTATGGAAGGGGACATAAGCCATTGTCGTTATTGATTAACTTGATAATGTTATGTAGATTTAACTTACGGCCAGCTTTTGTTAAACTATGATATGTGTGGAAAGGTGTGCTTTATAGGTTTTCTTATTATGAAAATTCATCATACACTCTCTAATTCTGATTAATAACAAAATGAAGTAGAATACGTTATGTGCTATTCATTATCAAGTGCTCTCTCCTTTTGGGAAAAGTGGTTCTAGGAAAAAAACAGCAAATCTTGATGAAGTTATATTCATGATTCTATCAATGTCAAACTTTGCTTGAAACAATGTTTGTAGATCTTTCTGATCTAAAATATAATTAGTTTATTCAGCTTTCATTGAATTAATTCAAATTTCAAACCAGATGCCGAAGAAGAAGAAAAAGAAGAAGAAGCACGAGGCAGAGTTTGAAGCAGAAGTTCCTGCATCGATGCAAGATGGACCTCTGAGAGGAAACTTCCTCGGGGCGGAGGAAGAGGAACCCCCGAGAGAGGAAGAGGAGGAGGAAGAGACGACAATGGGGGGTGTTCAGGGGGAGCATATGAAGAGGAAGAAGAAGAAGAAAAAGAGGGGATTAGAGGAAATGGCGGAAGGGTTTCAACCCTATGATTATGGTGCTGCTGATAGGAGTGTCTTTCAAGGTATGTTTTAATTGATTTGTCTAATTACATTTTAAACATCTTCCCATTACAATCAAACTGCGGCTTTCCGTTTTGTCGGATTCACATATGGCAGGTTATTGGGTTTTTTGACTGTTGTTGAGAATTGTAATTTAAAGCCTATTTATTCTGTTTATTGAAAAAACAAATTGAGTCAAGATTTTGTTCGAAAGCTGAACAAGGTATTGTGCACACCAATAAGTAATATTACTTAGAAACTTATTCAAAGCAGACAGAAATGCAGATTTTTGTTTATAATGGTTTAAAGGTTAGTAAATGTGTAAATAGTAGATATGTGGTCTTCATGGAGACAGGACTGTTGTTCGACATAAAATCGAGAAATATAAATATGAAAGCCTATGTGAAATGGTTAGCTAGAATTGGTAACACCACATACAGTATTTTGGCACCAAGATGTCTCTTAGTACTCACAACCCATATTGTTTAGAAATAACAAATTAGAGAAAAGGTTGTGTTTGTTATCATGTCTTTGCCAGGTTTCTTTGTTTGTGCATCAAGAATTCTCTTTTCATCAATTATGCAGTTTTCAAACGCTGGATATTTACCTGATAAATGAATTTTGTCTCACAATTGCTTTGTTTCAGGTGGCTCTAATTCAAAAGACGAGTTCAGTCCTGGTGATGGGAAATTCAAAAAAGGGAAGAAAGATAAAGTAAGGAATTATTCGACTAAAATTTATACTGAAATGTCAAAATTACAATCATAAATTGTCAATTCATAAGCAGCACATCTGTTATAATTACATATATTTCCTTTTCCATATATGGAAGTACAGTTTATTTAATATTATTTGTGAAAATCACTATATGTGACTGCATAGAATTATATTAAGCTACATGTCACGTGAAAACTGTGGTTTTTGTAAATCCATACAAGTCAAAAGTGGTCTGTAACCAACGTCATATAGCTTTTCACTTGTAATATGGTACAATAACTTCTCCCTCAGTCCCTGCGTAATATCGGAGATCCATTGTACTGAATTTGTTATGAATTTTGAAATATCATTTTATTACTTTTTTGGGTTCTTTGTTTTTTTAACTAATGAATTTGGATTGTTTTTCAGAATTTAATTTTTTCAATAAATGATTTGATATTTTCAGAGACACAAAAACAGTAACCGTGGCAACAAGAGTTTTACCTTCAAACCTGGTGGGCATGGCAACAAGAGAGGAAAATACTGAGAAACAGGAAATTAGATGGTTATTGTTTTTACTTAAACTCATTTGGATCGAAGTCCAATCAAGCTGCAGGCCCCTATTGTTGTTCAGAGGAAATGGCGTTTTTTGAAGCAAGTCTTTTACAACTTCGAGAAACTTTACTTACAAAGTAGTCAAGCAAACCAGAAGTTATGTTTACTTTCAACGCAGAGGGAAAAGAGCGTCTTGATGATGCCACCTCATGTACAATGTATATTTTTAGGAACTGTAATGAATAAAGTTTCAAGGTGTAAGATATCAAGGAAATCTAACAAACGGTTGGATGAAAATAATACTGTTTATAAAAATCTTCAATAGCCTTGAACATGATAAGTTTGGTATCATTATAACCATTCTTGATATTGGCTTAATAATTCAGTCTTTTATGATTTGTTATGTCTAATGTTGATTTTTTTTTCTTATTTTAAGTATTTGTTACCAAAATATTCTTGTTAAGGATAGAGAAAATACAAAAATTTGCATTTAGGTTCATCGATATGGATATGGAAATTTCTCCCCAAGTTAAATCAGTTCATATGTTTCACAGGTTTAATGAGACGTATAAAAGGTGAGTCATCGAAAACTGTGGCTATGAGGAGGATACCAGATAGTTTTGAACATCAAGTGATATCTCCTTGTATATCATCATGATATCACAATTCTATGACTTCATAAACATGGCAGGTTAGGGTACTGTACTAGTTAATGATGAATGTTTTAAGTTCTAAGTTAACGATTCCCATTAACGGTCGTCTGTGAAAGTTAATGACGTGCAGCGAGTCCTGATATCATATTTGACACTCCTTCTTCTTTGATGATTTCCACTTCAGGTGTTAACGATATCACTAACGAGCTCAGGTAATCTTCAAGGTTTGTCCTCTATATCTACACTAAAAGTAAGAGAAATCATAAAGTGTAATAGCTATGGATCAAACAAATGATACATAACTGTACAAGGAAATTAGAATAGATTAAGGAGGGAGGGGGGGGGGGGGGCATTACACAGGTAGAACACTTGTATAATTTTAAAATTTTTAATTGTGATGTTTCGGGGGTTGTTACAAAGGATATTTTTACTCTAAGCCTTTGATATTTGTAACTTACATCGACTTATGTTGAAAGCTAAAGATTTGGATGAATTGATATCTCTATTTATCCCAACCATCTTGCTCATTGGCTCAAAACCCAAAAAATGTTTAACATAGTTATCAATGATGCATAATTATGCAATTATACATACATATATAAAGATTGAAGTCTATAAGTGTTTTGTATGTCAACTATTTTCATTTTTTGTATCATTTTCAAAACTAATTTGAATAAAGTTGAGTCAATTAATCAAACTGACAGAGATAGACTTACATTTCATTTGGACAGTTTCACAATGTAAATATATTTTTCATACGAACTGTAAATAATGTAGACAGGAATAAAATATAAAAAACAAGATTTTGTTAAATTTTGTTTGTTATTACTGTCCATCACAGCTAGTATTCTACAAGGGAAATCTGTTAAAGTCAACACACTGCAAGTGTAAAGAGTTTGGTTTAACATTATACAATTATAGACTGGTGATGAGGTGAATACCTGTTTTTATAGACCAGAGAAAAGCAATATTGACAGAGGAAGATGTCTATTTCAAGCCAATATAACTTTTGGTCGGACTCGGAATGAAGTAATTTTGCTTTCTTTTGACCGACACATGACCGCTTCTCGACCAATCGGATTCACGGACAAATAAGCTTACATTATAAACAATTATAAATTCCTGAATGGTGCTTTTTTTTCCTCAGCCGATATAAATTGCAGACACATTTTACAGAATCAATGCTGAGCACTATCAAAAGACATGAATTACAAAATTACAAACTCTCTTGATATGAATTATTTTTGGTGAAATTGTGTGTTTTCTGAACAGAAATGTATACGATTTTAATTCCAAGTTGGCTTTTATTAATAGCCGATGACTTTGACAACTTGATATGCTTAACACAACTAACTAAAAACATGAAGTCATCTATAACCAACCTTCTATGGGATATAGATACTACGGCTCTTGGTCACATCAATTTGAGGTAAAATGGTTGTGGTGAGTTTTTCAAATAAAATGATCTCAACAACTGTCTCCAATTTCTAGACAGTTTTTTTTTATCAAAAGAAGCAGTTTTAGAAAGGGCTATATCATGATCGGTTAAGCTCTGCAAATTAAAGCAAGGTGTACACACAAAAATGGCCACCCGTAGATTTTGCTTGATACATGAATATATCCTGTACCACTACCGATGATCAGTATTGTTAATGAGATTTTTTCAACCGCTGAAGCTAATGCGTTTGGCATAAACTTATGTTTTGGTGGAAAATTTGAAGAAATAATAGATCCAGCTACTGACCTTTTAATTCTTGAGTTGGACCTAGTCCCTAATTTTTTTAAATAGACATACCACAATAAGATAGTTATTAACAAAAAGGCAAGTTATGATTCCTCATATCATCATATTTTTATCCAAGATTATCCAGGACTAAACGTCGAACCTTACATCTCAACAAAGGTATCCGACTCTATATACATTGTATACATGTAAGTATTCACTACTAGCTAAATAACATATACATATAAACAAGGTACGACGGAGACAGATCTGCAATGGGAACTGTAATCTGTCTACGAAGTTTACATAGGGTAATCGAGCCAGGAAATCAATATAGTCATTTCCGGCCCCCTTGCAGACAGGACTCTGTTATATACTTTGTTTATGTTATATAGCTGTATATGTATATATACTTACATGATATTGTACATTCAGAGTCTTGTACCTGTGGGTCACAACTCTATGCAGGTAAAGGTACCATACAATTGGAACAAGTTCTATGCGTTTGCAATATCTTCAATGCAAGAGTGAAACATCTTCAATGCAAGAGTGAAACGTTTTGGTTTAGTTGTTACTAGAAAGAAGAAAATGCATTAAAAATAAAACAACTTCAAAGATTGAAACATTTTACTGAAAGAGAAAAACATCAAAATAAAGCACATTTATACAAAGAAAAACTTTGAAAGAAGCATTGCTTTTAACAATTGCTTTATTGGGAAGGGAAAATCAATACTATATAATCCTCAGCTGTGAGTTAGTGGTGGTTCACAACTCTATGCAGGATATATGCAGTAGTAAAAACTTCCAAAATGCTTCTTGTAAAGGTACC
The DNA here is from genome assembly GCA_921293015.1 of Phorcus lineatus. Classification (NCBI taxonomy): domain Eukaryota; kingdom Metazoa; phylum Mollusca; class Gastropoda; order Trochida; family Trochidae; genus Phorcus; species Phorcus lineatus. The sequence continues at coordinate 8,373,891 of OV121094.1, forward strand.
ACACAATTGGAACAAGTTCTATGCATTTGCACCATCATTAATGCAAGAGTGAAACGTTTTGGTTTAGTTGTAACTAGAAAAGAACAAAACGCATTCAAAATGTAAAAGAACTATTAAATTGGAACATTTATATTGAAAGAGAAAAACATCGAAATAAAGCACATGTATACAAAGAAAAACTTTGAAATTGAAATAATAGTCTTTAGATACCAGAATTTAGATGAAGAGAAATTACATAACAAGAAATTTGAAATGGAGAGAAATTAATTTGAAAGAAGCACTGCCGTTAACAATTGCTTTATTGGGAGGGGAAAATTAAAATTAAAAGAAATTTGAAAGTCTAGGGAAAAGACCTTTACAATGTATTCAAAATCTTCGAACTTCCCGCTCGGTTGTTGATTCATACCATTGTTGACTTGTTGGTAATCAATGTAAAGTTCAAAAATAGAAAACGAAAGTAAGACGTGTTTTCCAGACCTGATAAAGGAACGATTTCCTTGTAGGATTAACATTATCAAAGGTAAGCATTTATTTCCCATGCATAAGCGTGCATATTAAACCATAAACCTAAAAATATCACCTCAAGTCGAAAGGGAAGTCAGACATTGTTCTTGATTCGTTGATGTTTCGTTTAAAGAAGGGATTACTTGTGGACACGTAGGTCCATTGTGTAGTGTTTGGACAACCATTCAATTTTCATCGGTTTTCATCAGCTTCCTTCCATTCTAGATGTTAACTTTGTATATGTAAGTGCACCAACCATCTAAGTTTACTGTATTTGAAGCTTTAATGATTTATCTTGTCGTTGTAATAGGAAGAAATTAGATATTGCGTAGCATATTCAAGTTAGACTTGATACAAAACTCCTATTAGCAGATACATCCGTGTACCACAGCTTGAAAACGTTTCCACCTAATATATTTGACAAAGTGGTTGATAATATAAAACGAAAAGTAGCATATATTCATTAATATATGTTATTGAATCATGCTGACGCTGCTTTTACGTCACTCGTGATAATTGTCTTTGACAACATGTCCCTGTTTGTGATAGACAATCAACAGGCTGAGTCATCAATATCAGAAAAAATATTATAAATATTATTTAGGACACTATTGACGAGGATTTTGTGTTTAGTTTATCTATTTTTTTTATTGACTTATTCAGAACGGCACAAAGAACCAAGGAGCACTGCAGTGTCAATTCGTGTTCAGTAACAGGCTGTGACGTCACAAATGCAAAACGTAATCAGAAGTGTTTTATCGAGCTGTACTGTTCTGAAAAGTACCACAAACACCTTTATGCTCACGGTTCGGTATAATGAATATAGAGTCTTGCAAATTCTCATATAGGATAGAATCGGGTAGAAATACAGATACTTAGATCTAAAATAAATTACATAATTAACATGTGAAGTGTCGTGAACATGAAGAAGGCCCTTGGTCGGTTGTCATTGAATTTATCATGCTTTCAGAAATAAATATATTTACATAAATATGTGAATTTGCACGTTTTAGGAGGCCTACAAGTCTGTCAGATAATTTTCTACTCTCTTCTTTTGATATTATTGTTGACATTACTGACACCTCGCGAAACAGGATATACGTAACGAAACATCAGCTTACTGTGATTTAGTGACACTAAATCTCTTGTCACAAGGTCACGATATCACTGCATTCAGATATTACGCATTCGCTCTTGATTATATGTCTGATGTATTCAAAGATATAACATTGATGCACAAGAACTAGATATTGTAAGTAAAATTAAGGTAAAACGCAGATGTGAAAAACCTACTTCAACTATACGGTAGAGTGAAAGAGTAAGCCACTGTTTTTTTTTATTTATTATTTTTTTTAATTATTATTATTACAAGAGAATGGTACAAACAAATTGTATGATTTCAACATATGAAAGATAAATTGTTGTAACAAGAACGAAAGAGACTGAGATAGAGATAGACGGGACAGTGGGCAGTTACAGAGGGCAAGAGTGAAAGAAACTCACGGTGCAATGTTTAAAGAAGACATGACCATTTTTGTTTAAATTTGGGATCTTCCTCCGAAAATATGTACTTTTCTAAGTGATAGTGATATTTTATGCAATGAATCAGATTGTTGAAGTTTAAAACACTGGAAGTAAATCTAGTTTTATTGATATATTCTTTTGTAATACTGAATGTAAATGTGATTTATTAATACATTTGCCTTTGGGTCCCCGAGTAGAAATTTTGTAATATCAATATCAAGGCTGGTTCTGGTTTTTGAGAGGTACCATTATTCTAACTGTGAAATAAGGTTTTTAGTTTTCTCATATGAATAAAATAAATGCTCGAATTTTTCAATTTCTCTACCGCAGTGCAGCCACTGTTAGAGGATGTAGGTATTTAACATCTGCGTTTTACCTTAGTTTTACTTACAATATCAAATACCAGTGTATTGTTGTCCATACGAAAATCATTTTAAAAATGTAATATGGTTAGTATGTTGTACAATAAAAATATTTTCATATGAAATTAATTAAAATATGTTTCAATCTCTCCGTTGCCTTCCAATCGTTGTGAAACAATAATGGATTTTCGTGTTTGATCGTAAGAAAATATAGATTTAAAGGGGCGGTAGCACGTCTTTTAGGTAAACGAAGTGATCCCACGAAAACGAAAATAAATGTAAACAACAGCAAGGTAATCCTTTTAGTTAGAAAAGGCAATTCTTAAACGAAGGCAGAAATCAACCATACCTACAAAATTTACAATGTTTACGGGTTAAGTATAATGTATATAACGTAACTTTAATCCTTTAGTAAACATGATATCATTTCCTTCAATAGGCTTTATGCGCATGATCTGTCCTTGCGTTTATTGTGTCACTGTGATCTATAAATAGATATATGTTGTTCGTCTTTTCCAGGTAAAACGTATTTCACATAAACGCTACAGTGCCTGACATGTGTGTACCTCAAGCGAGATCTTACGACTTTTAAATAGATTATATCAAATGCACAATGGTCACATATAAATACAAGCGGCCAAACTTCTATGCAAGAATATGCATGATAGTTTCGAGTAAACGGTTTTCGATAAATGCTCACGAATGTAGCTATGGGTAACAATCAATAGCTTTATAAATGTAAAAAATGGTTGGCTGGGTGAAACAACACCAATTGGTGAATATATACCAACATTGATTATAAGGTATGTGCGGTAAAATTTCTTTATGTCATATGTAAGGTCACCTTTTTCTTGAAGTCAATATCGCTACCAATATACCTGTAGATTTGAAAAATAGCTTCTACTGTGAATGTAATATGTTAGGCTTTTGCCTTAAATCCTTCATGCATTTTAAAAGACACTTTTTTACCTTTAAGCCTATATGCATCTTGCCTATTCATTGTGATTACTTATTTTACCTATTTTACCTTATAAATATCCTTTTATGTTACTTTAGTATGTATAAGCTGTGATGTTTTATTAAAAAGACTCATGAGCCAAACAAGGAGAGTTTGTAAAACATATCTAAGTTCTCATACATGATGCTTTTGTAAATTTAGGGGGCAGGTTTAACTGGTAAGATAAAAGTTTGTTACATATATTGAGCATTAAGTTAACCATCAGTTACTAGTTTGTCGAAATTTTGCCGGGAATATGGTTTATTAATATCTCATTTAGCAGCTGTATGAAAGTCTGCATTTTTACATTTAAGTCCCACTTAAGATACTAGAAGCATCATGATGTAGCCTAGTTGACATCAAACAGAGAGACAAGAACTGATGAAATGTGATTTTGATCGAGCTCTACTTCGTAACATTCACGAAACAGTCGTCTAAAATGCAGTACCCCCGGAACTTGTCACCTGTGCATTGTTATATCAAAACGCCTCAATAATGTCACGTTTAGTTTGTGAATTGTTTGCCTTTCTCGTTGTGTAAATTCCCCTTGAACTAATACAGATATTGAAAAATACACTGCCTTCATTTACTGGTTTCATCAAATTGTTCTTCCCTATTATCTTCGTTGAATAACCATGATTTGAACGACATTTTCAACTCATCTTCAAGGCAAATAAATTCTCTGAATATCTGAATTATATGTCTGTCATTTCATTATATAGATAAGTAGTCTCTTCAACGTTGTAGTCAATGCTTTTATTGGAGATTTTACCAGCGCTCTCAACGTAGCTGTTTTCGCACTTGGATCCAGCAGGCCTTTTATAAAAGTCCAAAATTGATGAAAAAGCGGAATGTTGATGCCGCGATCGAAATTTGTAAAGTATGAAAAAGTTCATCTGTTGATGATAGTTTTGAGAGTTCACAGTTCATTGCTTGGAATATGTTCATCGACGGTTACGTTTCAGACTCTCCATCTGGATTACGTCTTTTGACCAATGGCTTTGGGTCTACGGGTGTTGCGAGGCCCTGATTGGCCGAGTGACGATGACCGAGACGGCGGGGAAGGTCATGTGGGGACGGTGATAAGTATGGGCGGACAGGGCACGTGCCAGGTCATGTGGGACAATGGCACTAGCAAACTGTGTCGGATTGGTACAAACGGAAAACATGACCTCCGCATCCTTGACAATGCGCCTGTTGGTAAGTATGAAACTAAATTATGAGCAGTAAAGGAAATTACAAATAAATGCGTGGTAATAACTGTTATTTAAGTTTGCACGTTTTGTCTTGATAGATATGGTAAACCTTCGAGGCACTATATAAGACACTTGGCTTTTAATATGCCTGCTGTCGATGTGAAGAGAAACTCTTTTACGTAGAACAATCTTTCGGATTTGAAGGATACGTCATCTCTTTTGCTATGTGACTCGAAAAAACCCTGTGAAATAATTATTAACAGTAACAGGTATTATAAACGGTCAATTACCTCGAGAAATACATCTATGGGATTCTTTAATTCAACTCGTCAAGGTGGGTTTTGGGCGAAACCGAACAATAACAAAATGAATGTTTTCAAAATCGGACAATAAGGGTTTTATGACGCCGCACTTAGATACAGCGAATAGAGAGTTTATATCATACAATGACATAAGTTGAAAAGGAAGAATGTAAGATGATTATTACACCATATGAAATAATATATGGAAATGTGAAGTCTATATGGATTATTTCACGCTTGTGTCAATGGGACAAGGGAGTAAGACAGGGCGCGCTACCTACTCAGTGTTTTTCTATCTGTGAAACAGATATCTGCACTGTCGTTCTTCATACCCTTCAGCAAGCCCTCAAGATAGTATTAATATTGATTTATGTTGACATTCTGTAGTGACAGTAGACTAGACATTAATTTTTAAGACCTCGTAAATGATGTATAAAGAATTTTGTAAATATATATATATATATATATATATATATATAAGTTGTAAAAGATTTCATTAAACTTTTTAAATGGAAAACTATATCATGATCCCGTGGTTGATAGATATAAGACACCGTCAGGTTCAGAGCTTGGATTTCGTGACTCATGTGGCAATTATTTTTGGACCACGAACTCAACAAACCCCCAATTGATACAATTGACATTTTAGAAAATGATAAAAATGGGACTTTGCCGAGGTACACGTACACGTGATTATTTGCATTTAAAAGAGGCTTGAATAAGTAGTGTGTAAGATAGTGAAGCTATTTCACAACTACTCAAAATGAGAATACAATGCACTATCTGTAATGGCGAATAGAGAAGGGTTAAGTGTCACTACAAGGTGAATATGACCTGACAAATTTCTTCGTATATAAACAAGCTTTAGAATAATTGGCCCATTGCCAAGGGAAAGCAATATACTTACAAATGGTCATTCTATCAGGGTAGTCTTTTTGGAAACGAAATTAGAGGGAGCATTTCTGTTAATACATGTTTGTTACGGATACATAATTCTCAGTGAAATATTTTTGGAGGGTTATATTTTGGTTATTACTTTCTTGATACAACTGACATAGAATAGCTTAATTTCAGTAAAGAGAAAATCTATTCACGAGCGTGAAGAGCCTAACTATTGCATGACAAGACATTTTATCAATCAAATGAACAGTTGTTTGCATGGCTTGACATTCGCTAAATATATCTTTTTGTATAAATTCGTCCGTGTACAATAAATATTTCAAAATTTTGCCTCTACTGGGTTACGAAAATGACGGATTTCCTCATACCATATGCCAAATCCGCGGTCGATTAAAGTAAGACTGATCTCTGCAGAATTGCAATTAAATAGAATTTATCTTTTATCATTTCACTTCAGACAAACAAATTGGCATATCTCTTACGAAAGAAAAATAGTGCCTCTTTCACCTTACTATATGTCATAAAGGGAAAATTAAAATATGAAAAATTATTTGCATACCTTGATATTCGCTACATATATCTATTTATATTAAATCGTCCGTGTTATTGAATTAGATGTTATAAGTTTTCCTTATATTGAGTTACGAAGTTCTCTAACTTCCTCACCTAACGGTCTGACGACATCCCGTAAGCAAAATCGCCGGTCAGTGTCAGTGTGATTAAAATCGACCATGTTCCGAGGCTGCTTTCAGACCATTGTGGAGAGGAACACCCCTGTGATAGATAGGTTCGAATCCCGCTAAAGTCAATTTTTTTTTACGCCGAGTTTGCACATCGGTTTTTAAGTTTATACCTTCATGAACTTGATAAATGTTGAAGTCAATTCTTATAAATAAATATATACATACTAGTTGTTTTTGAAGTATTTTATTGCTCTAAATATACATATTTGCACCAAATAGAGCTGCACTATATCCGCGAATGAATTCAACGCTCAACAGCATGAAAGAGATAAAATGTCAATCAAAACGTCATCGGATCCCTAGCCCCGCCTACCAAACGTTCATCAGCCAATGAAATTCTACAACGCACGTGGCCATGAACTTATCGGACGTCCGTCACACGTGGCCTTGACATTGCTAGTTCTCACAGTTGTAAACACACATCGCGAACGTAGAACTCGGATAGGAAACCAGCCGAATTTACCCTCGTAGATGCCATATACTGGTGGTGTTACGATCTCGAGATAACGGAATCTGATTAAACAGCACACAGTTCTTAAACTTGTTGAGGAACCAAGCTTAACTCTGTTCATGAACTTAACGACATAACTTTGCCAACCTCCGTGCAACGGCCGCGAGAGCATGACATTTGCCTTCTGTAGGGTGGAACACGATCGGTTGTAATTTCTGATGGAGCTCTCTTGTTTATTATGAAAAGGACTACCTTTAGAACCTTTGACAACAATAAATATTTCATACTGAATTATGTTAATTTTTTTATTTACCTACTTTCAAGAAGTGGCGTTACAGTTGCTATTTTTAGAAAAACGTAACTTGTTTACAAATAGTTCCGTCGATGGGCGTGGCTGAAAATGATGTGACGTCACGAAATTAAGTTTATGGAGGTATGAACTGAACTTCTATTAACGTGTTCAGCGAATCAGATTTACGCAAAGCAATTGCTATTTATTTATTCGACTTTTTACCGTAGGAAACTGCAATTAAAGCTATAAACGCACATGTGAAAGAGACACGTGGTATTTCCCGTCATAGAAGGATAAAGCATTTATGCCGAATTTGGTGACTTTAAACTTGTAATTTTTATTTTCACCATTTTATCGTTATTTTTTCAGATCCCGACATTGTTTTCAAGTCAAGTTCACATTTGTTTTCGAAAATAAGAGTTTCAACAACCACACCGATACAATGAGAGGACATGATTGATCTTGATCACGTTCCCCCTTGTCATTGATTTGTCTCTGCTTTCGTTTTCCTATGAATTTGAATTAATACTTTTCAGAGATTGACCATATGAACTAAGGAACAATAACTTGTACTTTGTAAAATAGCACTACAGTTAATTGAATCAATACATGGCATATTGAATATGATTTTATAATTGAGAATCAAAGTACTGCAACATTTAGAAAATAAATAAACAATAAATGAAATACAGGTGTCCGTCATCCTGAGGCTGAATGCGACGGATGCGAAACGAAGGGCGTGGCCGGGATGTTATGGAAGTGCAGCCAATGCAAGAAGTGCATCCTCTGCTCGCTGTGTTACGTCACAGACAAGCACGACCTATCACTTGCCTTCATCAGATATGACACGCCCACTTCTGAAGGGTATGTGCCGTGTTATTTTAACATCATTTGACATATTGATAAGTTTAATATGGACCTTCCTGAAAAACGTATTTTGACACAATAATAAAATATTAGCAGAAAAATTCCATTATCCAAATCTTGTTTTGTGGGATATTTTTAATTACCACTACTTTAATCCTACTTCTATCCTATTTGATTTATGTTAGGGAGAAACTTTTCTAATAAACTTCAATGTAAAAAATGAATGAAAAACTTCTTTTTACTACGTTCTGACACCGTAATTTATTTATTCATTGAAGTTGCAATACATTAACACTTTACTGTGTATAAGACGGCTTTATTTCGTTCGTTATAATATAATTTGAACATATCTAAGCTTATTTCTCAATGCCAGAGTACCAGTGAAACGGCGTTCCTCGAGCCTGAAGATCAGAGCCATGGGTTTGTTTCCTGGTGCCACTGTGCTGAGGGGACAAGACTGGAACAGCGGGGATATCGACGGTAAGACAATTTCGATTTTTTAATTCAATCCTGTGTATGGGAAACAATGGTCTTCTTGTTCGATAAAGGATGTCAGAGTCTAGTGGTGAATTGTCGAACGACCATGATACATGAATTGTGAGTGCATATTACTATCGGTTTTGTTTTTTTGCGATCCCATTGGGTTCACCATATGTGAGCGTCAACTTGAACTAGGGATCCATTGGTGACAGGATTCGACCTCAGACCTTTCGATCTTACTGAAAACTAACCATTTTGGGTTTTTTGAGAGAGATATGGTAAGAATGCAAATGCATCCAGAAAGTTAGTGGAGTAATTAAGTGTCATAAAGATGCTATTCGAATTTTGTTTGGAAGTAAATTGCATTTCATTAAAAGCATTTCAAACGACCCCATTTGTCCGTGCTTAAAGTAATTGTTCGAAAATCGATCATGCTGTCATGCTGCAACGTTCAATATCCTCTTTTGAAGAAGCAACATTTTATTATCGGTTTCATTTTCACCAATCTACTTTGCTATTTATATACAAGATACTATAATAGGTGAAAATACTTTTGGGAAACAGCTGTAAATGTTTAGATTGAGTGTCAAGGCGTTTTTTGTTAACAGGAAATTCTCCTGGCCAACTGATGTCCATCGTGAATAACGTGTCCCAGGCCTCCACTCGGAACATGGTCAAAGTGCGCTGGTCAAGTGGTCAGCTGTGTGAACACAGAGTGGGTTACCAAGGAAAGATGGACATCAAATACAAGGAAGAAAGTCAGGGAACTTATTACTATAAGGAACATCTTCCTTACTTAGGTAAAAACAATTCGAAGCATTCGTAAAATCATGTTTTTTTCCATAGATGTTAAATGTCACAAATAACTTTGTATAGAAATGTTAGATGATGAAGGGAAAAAAGGAATGAGTGAAGCGCTGATGATGTCATTATTTCCGCCAGACGCGAAAGACACCCAACACACCACCAAGCGAGAGCTTGAGATCCTGCAGGAGGGAGACAAGGTGTGTATCCAGGTGTCCGTCTCAAAACTTCAGGAGATGCAGGGTCAGCGGTCCGGGTGGACGTCGGGCATGGCTGATGTGAGTATTGCTTAGTGGTAGCAATGGGTAGCAGTAATAGAAATATTATAAGAGAAACATAAATGATGATCTATATATCCAAGAAAGCATTTGAATAGAAACAATATTGATCTTGAAAATGACTATATTGATGAATGTAGCATGCATTGTCATTGAGTTCTGTTGCAGATGAAATATGTTCTTATTTGATAAATGTTGAAAACATATTTTTAATGGTCCATTTTGAAATACACAAATTTCATGAGATGAAATGTATAATTTATATGCAATGAAATGCTTGGATCTGTAACTATCGTTAGATCGCAAGTTTAGTATAAGGTCTTACTAACAGTGTTATCTTTACATACATTAACTGTTGATCTACACTTACTTAGGCTGGACTCAAGTTTCTAAACATCTAAACATCTGAACATCGGCTCTGCTTGTAAACAGTAATCTATGAAACCTGTCATTTGTTTCAATCAACTGTGAAATTTCGTAAGGAAATGTTCGTTCTCGTTGTATGCTGTTCTGTGTAAATCTTTGTCCACTGACATGAGTGAATCGTTTCTGAGTGTTTGAGAAGTTGCTTCACTGACCCATAACGAGAGGTCAGTTGAAAGACTTGTGTTTTGACCATGAACCTATGAACAACAAGCAGTAAATTTGGAATCTGAACTGTTTAGTAGTATCGTAGTGGTAATGTGTTACATATACTGTCATCATATCTATATAAACTGCTATATATATCTTCTGTTCATATGCTTATAACGGTATGAGGATCTTTACGAAAATGTTGCTACTTTGTAAATTATGAAGCTGGATATCCCAACAATCATCTTTTTAATTTGGTACTTGTGGTAGTTTATAAGGAGGAGGTGCCGCTCACTTTTTCTGACACATTTTTTGTGTTCAGTTAATGTTCAGTTCAGAATAATGAATTAAATAAATATCCTCACTATCATGATTGTGTAAAACCGGTATAGAAGTGATTCTGATTTTCCCCAGTGTGTCGGCAAGATAGGAGTAATCAAGGTGTTCGCTCCCTCTGGAGATGCCACTGTCGAGTTTGGTGGACTCAGGTTCCGCTTCTTCCCGGGAGCTTTGAAGAAGGTAAAACACGGCATCGTATTATGAGCTAAAACGGTTAAATTGCAACTCTATCTGCACGATGTAATATTTTTTAAATAATGATTATTCATTTAAAAAAATAATGATCTAATTATAATAACATAATAAAATAAAAAAATTCTTGATATGTTGATTTCACTGCCATGAGGAAATTAAGATGATACCATGGTGTTATGGCCAGTACAAGGTATAGTATTTCACCACCTTTACACTCATCGAACTCTTCAAATCAACAGAATCTTCAGATCGACGTAAACAGGTATTTATCTTGATTGGTTGTATGATATATAGTATGAACTCAACTAATGTTCTTCAATCTGAAGATCGGCGGTCTGGTAAACAGGGCGAGGGATTTATGTCCAGGGTTGACCATTTGTAAGATGTATAGTCTTATAGTATCTACTCACCTGTACATCTAAATGATCCTCCGATCCCCAGGTGCCCAACCTCAAGGTTGGCGATGTTGTACAGGTGGAGGCAGACGAGGAGAAGCTGAAGAACCTTCTCAAAGGTCATGTGGACTGGTCAGATGATATCAAGCAGGTATTTCGATTTGGCTTTCAAAATTTCTATCTTAAGTATTTTACTTTTTTTTATATAAAAATGCTTTGTTCCCTCAAACGTTGAAATGAAATGCAAACATTTCTCATACTTTCAAGTTAAATTCATAAACGTATAAAATAAAACCAATTAAAAGAGAAATTTGCTAATATTATGAAAAGGTCCTTTAGAGTTTCCGATCCTTCTATAAGTCGTATCATGAATAAGGATACACACGTTGAAATCATCATATCACATTATGTAAATAAGAAAGCTTAGAGGTCACAATGCAGTATTGCTGGAACTTGAGTTAATTTCTTTCAAATCGTTTCTGCGGATGAGTATGTTTGATCAATGTTGGCAGGTGCAAGGATCACTATTTAATTCAAATGAGATAGCTTAAAGATCACAGTGCAAATAACAATGCTGGAATTTAGTTAATTATTTTGCAAAGCGTTTCAGCCACTGAGGATCTTTGAAAAATGTTGGCAGGTTCAAGGAACACTACGTAATTCAAACAAGATTGCTTATAAGTTACAAAGTAAATAATAATGATGGGACTAAGGATAATTATTTTGCAATTTCTTTTCTACCACTGAAGATCTTTGATCAATGTTGGCAGGTTCAAGGAACACTACGTAATTCGTATGAGATTGCTTAAAGATTACAATGATGGGACTGAGGATATTTATCTTGCAATTTCTTTTCTGCCACTGAGAATCTCTGATCAATGTTTGCAGGTGCAAGGAAAGCGAGGCAAGGTGGTGAAGGTTGGGGAAGACGGAAATGTCGTTCTTGGATTCGGACAGAAGACAGTTCTCATGTTCGCTGGTTGTTGCACCGTCACCAGTGGTCAAGTCCATAATATGGAAGAGAGTTCCAGAAACCCTCGACAGTCCAGCGACGTTGGGGCCGGTAAGAGGAGGAGTAATAATGTTATCAGAATGTTGCAACGAATCACACTGTTTATCTAAGGATATGATGTTTTTTACTTCTTTGAGAGGGGTTGATGTTGGTAAGATAAGCTATGATGATACTAAACCTTATGGCTATATTCACTACGATAACAATGTTGCCTCATGTTATAATGAGATGCTGTTTAATTTACTGGTGAACCTCTGTGAAAGGCAATGTTATGTTCGATTGATGAAGATAAGTTGTAATGACGTTGGACACTTTATGACTTTCTTTCAATGTGTTGGGGAGGATAAAGCTTATGTATTCCTGTATATTAATATATATTGTATATTCGTATGTTTCAGGTCACTACGTTGATTTTATTGATGCTAGAATGTTAAGTTATAGTGTATGATTAAGTTTAATATATGTTTATGTGTTTACTATAATGTCTCTATTGTATATTCGTCATTTGGTTTTTTTAATGTGATGTTATGTTCAGTTCAAGATACGATTGTAGTTGAAAATTTTATACACTATCGTCTGATTAAAGTTAGAATGAAATAAACATTATTTGATCTGTTCTAAGGTAGCGCACATAAGAAATCTAACGAAACATAGTTAGATTTTTAAACCGTACAGAAAATCAAAATGATTGCCTTTGTAAGGCTTGAGGGCTTGTTCTTCCACATTTGATGAAAATGATTTTCCTCCAGGTATGCATGGTGACTTGTTAACGCTAATGGCGAAGGTGATGATGCAGGAAAGACAGCAAAGGTCAAAAGCTGACCCGGAAGTGCTTTATCAGGCAATAGGAAGAGGAGACGTCAGCGCTGTCAATACCATTTGCAAGCAAAACCCTTCTCTGGTAAACACATTATTATATCAATTATTTTAACAATACTCATGATTATGGTTTTGTTCTTTTGATAAGACTGTTAAGACCTTAACTTACCTTTTGCTTCTGTAAACCGTAACTGCATTCCACCTACAGGCCAACGCTTCGCACAAAGGCGTTACTCCGCTCATACTTGCTGCTCATGAAGGTCAAACGGAAGTAGTAGGTGCGCTGTTGGACCACGGCGCAAAGACCACGCCCACTGACGGGAAAGGACACACAGCATTGCACGCAGCTCTCATTGGGTAACAAATTACGTTTCATATTACAAGAATTGATCAGACTAACACAAAACTCTTGACGAAGCATTGGATTTTTAGATTTTGAAATGAACACTCTCTTTATAACATCAGTCGGATTACAATACTAATAAAAAATATGTATGTTAACCAGTTACGTGAAAGAGAAAAATTTAAATACTATTTAAAATTTATTCATGACATCATGCCTATAAGGATCAATATGTTTGTGGGAAAATCTTAAGTCATCCTCAGGAATTGAACATGGTTACTAGTATTAATACCTTTCTTGCAATATTCTTTCAACGAGCCTTAAACTTTTTGACCTTAGTGTGATTGCTACCGGTCCAAATTCTCAGAACTTCATAGTGTAAGGTAAATCTGCATATAGGGTTGACTTGGAAACTGGTTATATGTTTGCTAGGCGCAAAGAGCGGACTGCCCAGCTGCTCTTACAAAAGGGTGCCAGCGCCCAGCCTGCTAACAACACGAAAAGAACGGCTCTTCACTTTGCCGCTCATTCAAATCTTCATGGAATCATGCCAGATCTTATTCGTCATGGATGCCCTGTTAATGGAAGGGTTTGTGTTTCTCTCTTCGTCTGAAATATTTTCTTTCAAATTACCAAATATTCATAACATTTCAGCATTATTACCTAATTGATTCTACCTCATCAGGCCAGAAAAGTGTTTTGGGCTTATAGTGTCCGGAATAACATAAACTTTATTAATTTTTTGTATGGAAGCATTTCCCTGGAAAGATGGAATCTTGTTACTCGGCCAATGGACTTAGACTTGGTAAAAAATTTTAACGCGTAATTAAGTACGGCCGCACCGATAAAACCTTCATAAATGGTGTTATTTCATCGACAAGTAATTGTTGTTTCTGAAAATTATCAACTCAATACTTTTAATTAAGCATAGTGACAGAAAAACAGGAAATTTATTATCGAAAACCGCCAAGAACTCAAACGTAATTTTGGAAACTTATTTATAACAGACACAACGTGAAATGTATTTTGGTAACGCTTAGTAGGTCATTTAATTTCGACATTTATGAAGCCGTTTTTAATTGACAATCGAAAACAAGACAATTTTGGCATCTAAGGGATTCTAAGATGAAACCTTAGATAAGCGATTTGAATTTAACTCAGGTCAAAGGATATTTTGGCTCTATTTAAGCAAAAATTCATGAAACATACTCTGTGTTACTAAAACTATCAAGCAATCATCATCTTTGACAACTGTTATATGTTCCGAACAATCGAAATGACTTTAGATCACCAGTTGTTTTTCTTCATGTCTGTCATACTGTTAAAGTAGAGAAATGCAGCTGGAAATTCATCTCGAGTGACTCTTTGGTTAAGTTGGATTATATAATGTAGATTTGGTGACACTGCCATTGTAAATGCTAAATTCTCAATTCTTACCTTAAGTGCTATATCAAATCATGCTTGATGATCTGACCCTATGAATGGTATGGGGCGGGTTAGCGCAGTGGTTAGCGCGTTCGGCTTCGGATCGAGAGGTCAGTGGTTGGAACCTCACCAGTAGCTCAGCAACTTTGTCTGCAGCAGAGAACTGTTCTACTCGCAGTAAGGTTTCGTTGCAATGGTACACTGAATTTCAGCGCAGTATCACCCATGGTTCGCTAGTTCCAGGCGATGCTCGCAGATTTCGCCGCAATGCATAGCTAAAATGGTGTTGCGGGCTTTCTCCCTGTAATGATACTAGCAGCCGCGATAGAAGTGAAATAATCTTGAAAACAGCGTTAAACCCCAAGTCACCTAACCTCACCTATGATTTAAACATATTTATTCATGTTTTTATATATATACATGAATGGATTGGCCAACAAGCTCCGAAGAGCTTATATCAAGGCCGCTCCGATACAGTTACATATAAATAAGTACAAACTCATATTAGTGACACATGTCCGATTCACAACTTAGCTTCAAAGATAGTGGTTTTACATGAATACAATGTTGTTTGCCTGGCAGTCAATACATATTCAAGTGCTTAAAAGGAGTCAAATCGATCAGATTTTATTATATATTGATGAATAGACTTCAATAATCTATCTATAATCACCTATGAACAGTATCGTTAAATTTTTGGTAATTATTTCAGTTCTAATAAATGATTACACATAAATGTTACATCATGAAATGAAAAAAACATAAGTGTGCCTCTTACAAGGTGTATAACAGAAAACATTACTATCAGTTACAGTTATGTTTCAATAATTCATTCAGCAATTTAAACACTGTTTAATCACTAGGATTTAGCGGGTGACACGCCCCTTCATGACGCTATTCAGAAAGGAAACAAGGAATCGATCGTCATCATGCTCCGAGCTGCAAAGATCGACCTGGCTGTTCCGAATAACAGAGGCTTCAACCCCCTGCAATTCAGTTGCTTTATTGGCAATGTGTTGTAAGTTATCTTTATAAAAAAATTATGATTTTAGATATATAAATATATCCATTACAATATGCTAAGTAAATACAAACAATCATTGATTCCATACAGTCTCACCAAAGCTATAGAAGAGAGAGGGTAACCCACGGGAAAGGTAACGAGCCCATTAATGATAAGTAAAAGCCTTGTACCTCCACTTGGCTATGAATATGTTTAGACATACCCTCTTTCTTCCTAAAGTAATGCCCAAAAGAAAATAAGGAGGGACATTTTAAAATATGATACATTTTCATACACAGAGATAGTAAGTTTTCATAAATCGAATGACGAAATAGTGAAAAAATGATAACAATCAACAATGTTTTAAAATTCTATTGTTCTAACTGCTTAATTGACAATTGATATTTTCATTATAAGCATGTGGTTTATTGTGCGAAATAAAATGCTTAACCGATCTCAAAGTTTAAGTAGCAAAGCTTATAACCATCATCCTGGTACGTATCATTTACACAATTCTATACTATCCAAAATAAGAAACGCATAGGTGATTTTGAGAATTTTGGAATCTAACCTATGCACAAGTTTTCAATCTATTGTTTGAATTCTAAAAGTTCCGGTTGTCTACATGATGCTTTCACATGGCTACCGAAACGAAGGATTCTAACCAAGGCTACATTTGGCAAGAATGAAAACACGATTTATTCTCTTTTACGTAAGTATTGTGAATACCAGAATCTGTATTTCAGTGCTACTGAAGCCATCTTGAAGCGAGACACTTCAACAGTGAACCTTGGCAAACAGGAGGACAAGTTTACTCCGCTCCATATCGCCGCTGTGAACGACCACACCGACTGTGCAAGGCTTCTCATTGATCTGGTAATGGCTAAAGTATTTTCTCTACCTACCTAGCCCATGATTTTGCAAACCTGTAGCACCTATTTCTTAAGTTCTATTTCTCACACATCGAAAAAAGGATTTCTTAATTCGCTCTTTGGCCAGCCTGTCATATTGATTGTAATCTTATCAACACACTCATAACTGCCTTTGAAAACATTTTTGATATACGTACAGGTTTGATATATTAATGTATAAAGGTTTGATATATAAAGCCTAGTGAGCGGTTTTTTCATTATGTCAAATGTAACTGTTCCTGAAATAAGAAAAGTTATTCAAACACATATATGTGTGTCGAAGCTGAAATCCCACGTACCATTTTCATGAAGACTAGTTAAACCACCTTTCAAACATTGACTTTCAAACCCAAATTTTATTGTCTACCTGCTTCAAATAAGTTTTTAATTGACAGGCGTCAATGTCAAGTTTTCGATTGACAGGCGTCAATGTCAAGTTTTCGATAAAAATGGCGACTTTAATTATACCTTCATATGTCACAGTATTAAACTGGTTAGCTAAAAGTGATACTTATCAGCAAAAGTTTTTGGTTTCCATAAAAAATATACTTTTAATAAAGTTTGGCATATGTGATTCCACGTGACTCCTGTGTTGACACTTTAATTTACTAAGCTTGCCGTATTGAACTTCGTGCATCTTCGCCCTTTGCTTTAACGTTATCCCTTCAAATCTACACGCTAGGGAAAAGATGTTGGTAATATGAAGTGTGACGAGAGAAGACTGTTACGATACGATACGTACCACGATATCACGATACGAATCGATAAGTTATAGTCACGATACACTATTTTCAGGAATTTTGTTTTAAAAGAAAAAAAATTTTTTTGAAAAGCACCTTGATCTTTAGACGAAATAAACAATTTTTAAGTCAACGATGTTTATCGTCAGATTATGTTTCACTATATTCTCGATACTTCGATATATCGAAACAGCTCTACAGTGAACATAATTCTCTTGTAACATTCTCCCCGGCATTCCAGGGCAAGGCTACGATTGACGTCCGAGGCGGAAACAACTACACCCCTCTTCATCTGGCCTGTAACCAAGCGTACCTTGGCATGACGGAATTTCTTCTTAGGAAAGGTGAGTGCTACAAGCTCAATGCAGACTCAGATTTCAAAACAAATTATGCCAAAAATGATATATCCATTCCTCTTGATTTCTAAAAAAGGTGCGTCACATAGCTTTGCATAAATTTTCTTCATTTTCAGGTAAGAGGGAGCGACGTTGTGATAACAAAATCCACAGAGTGGTACTAGATGCCAAGTAAAACTCGAAAAAGAAGAAAACTCTACAATAGAATTATTGGTCACTTTTATCATTTATGCGATTGACCATAGAGAATGCTTGAATGATAATTAATTGTCTTGGTCCCGACGTTTTCATTAACAATTTGATTGTAATGTGTGTGATGTAAACTCGTTAGCGTTAAAGTAATTGTGAATCTGTACGTAACAAAGACATTTTTCATGATAATATAAATTAACTATATTTGTTTGTTGTTTAAATTTCATGATTCATATGAAAAACAGGCCCAAAGAGTTATCAAATAATTTGTTTTATCACTTTCAAAATGATATTATTTTTCCAGGTGCTCAAATTGGAATTGCTTATTAAATAGAATTGTATGCTCGATTATTTCACGCAGGTACCAACATTAATGAACGATTCTGATAACTTTAACTTGATTTAAGATTTTTCAAAAAGTGATAGTTCACAGTGGCATTTCTTTTTGTTGTGTAATGAACTAGTTTTTAAAATCCTAGGCGAAATTTCTCATCAGCTGAGGTGGTCAAAATTAACCTACTTGTTCAGATTAATTAAATTATGGTTATAACTAAAATTTGCAAGATGAATAATCCTTTTTACGCAGGTGCTAATCCGAACTTGAAGGATGTTGGAGGCGACACTGCTCTGCATCAGGCTCTTGGTTGTGACAAGACTAGCTCTGGCGGAAGGGAACAGCTGGTATTGATATTTGAATGGAATATCGTAAACGATAGCAGGCATAATTATTTTCTTCTTTTTTAAAAAAAAATATTCCATGAATGTAACAAGGTATTTCTATGCGCTGTTAGTCAGTGGTGGGAGAAAATAATACCATGGACATTCTATTGTTAATTATTTGCCCAAAACAGACAGCAATAAACGTATGACATTAGCCGGAGTTCGTTATCGTGCCTGAAAAGCCAAAAGCCCAGACAAGGAAAATTCCCCATTTTAGCCCATTAGACCTAAAATGTTAGATTGGCTTATGGCATGGCCTGTTGTCTGGTGTCCGGCGTTTGTCGGGCGTCGTCAATAAACTTTTCACATTTTCAACTTTCACTCTAAAACCGCTACACGCTCAAAACTGAAATTTTGTGGGGATGTTCTTTGCACCTTGGTGATACTATTTGTACGTTTTGGACTTACTTATCCTGGAATATGATATGATTATTGATTTTCTTCAACTTTTATGTTACGACATCTTTTGTAATAAACTGCATTTCACCTTAAGAACTCACGAGAATGTATCTTAATCTTGAACATCAACAATACATAGACTGATGAGCTAAAGAGCCCATGGGTCTATTTTTACAGAAATAATGGCCTTGTTTTTTCAAAGACTTTCATGCCATTGGTTGACGTTTAGGTTAATTGTTAATTGTAATATGAAATTTTCCTCGGCCTATGGATCATGAAGCAATTGAGAAGAAACTTTTATTTATCCTGTGTCAATTTTGTTTTGTCGGCTAGTCACTCTACAAGTGAGAATCAGGAAATATAACTATGATGTTTAAACATGAATACGGCGAGTAATAAAGTAAAAACATCCATTAAAAAATGTGCTAAAATTTTGTCATTACCCCGGAGTATTAATGAATGCTGTATGTCTTGTCAGTTGGCAGCTCTGCTTGGCTTGAGTTCCCGCAATGACGAAGAGGTACGAGTGAAGCTGGGCATTCTCCTCTTAAAACATAATGCCATAATTAACGCAACCAACAACAGGGGACAAACCCCCCTAGACGTGGCGAGCAGCCCGTCCATCAGGAACGCCGTTCAACTTTATGCTAGACAAAAGTAAGCTCCCTTTCTACAGAAGGGTAAATCAAACAAGGATTACAATATAAAATATGCTTTTGATGAACTGAATTCTATATAAACTATATAAAAACTATATACTGATATTGGTCAACCGGCAACCAACACAAACAATATCATATTGAATTTTTTTAACTTCGTGTAACAATGTCATATTTTCATGTCACAATGTACTGGTCATATTGGTGACATTTTGATGTCACATTATCATTATCAGATAGTTAATATCCTATCATTATCATACGTGTGATCTTTTGATGATGTAAAGTCATTATCATAATTGTGATCTCTTGGTGACGTTTTATTATATTATATTGGTGATCTTTTGGGGCATATTATCATTATCAGATTGGACATTTTTTGGTGACGCAATATCATTATCATGATCATCGTTATCAGATTGGTAATTTTTGGGGGCACAAGATCATTATTAAATTGTAAATAGATGAACTAATGGGCAAATACATCGAAAGCTATATTGCAGAATCTGCCTATATTTAATCATTCATATAGTAGAAAGTAAATAACATTTCATTCTTGTCTGCGTGCATTGTCTCACCTAAGGAAGTTATTCATGGGTCTATATTAACTCTTAAGAATCCCTGAATTTGATATGGGTGTTGAACTCCATAACATGCAGTAAAACAGTGTTACTATTATATTTCTTTCCAAAACGTAATTAGGGTGTGACGCTGCCAATGACTGAAATATTGCATAAGCGCCGCAAAACAAGTACTAACTTTCTCACTCATTGTTGAATGAGTTTAATTAATAGTAAATACGCATCTGTTATTTCATCTAAAACACATCATTTATTACTGTAAAACTTTGGAACGTAACTCAGTTTTAATGATTTTCCAGCGAAGGAGCTATTAAGAAGACCACGGAGGCATCACCGAGAGCAGATCAGATTCGAATCCGAGTGGGTCCCGGGGGGTTCCTAGATTTAGAGCTCCCATGTATAAAGTGCCAAGAGAAGAAGGCCGAGATCACAGTTCACCCGTGTGGACACAAGGTATGCTACAGCCTTCATTTCTTCATGGTTAATTCCTTCATGCATGCCACTTTTTGTGGTTCCGAGTGCTTGCTGTACAGCTTCTTAATAAAAGTTTGTTACACTTTTCACAATTTCCTATGTAAACCATCATTTTTGGGAATTTGAAATGGTCACCAATTCTTAACAAAATAATTCAAAGACCATATTTTTGGATCAATTTGTTAAGGGTCCATGTATTCACTGATTGTGGTATGACGGGGACAATTCTGATATTACTCAAAACAGACATGGGGTAAAACAAAATTTAAATTTTATTATTTTTCAATTAAATATTTATGAAAGACTTTTCCTGCAAAAATTTTACAAAATAGTTAATAACGAATAATGTGATGATATCTATTACACTATTTACGAAAAATGTTTTGAAATGAACTTTATGAGAATTTTATTTTTTTAAATTGTTTTGTTGGACCCCATTGTTTCACAAATTCATGCCAAATGTGTTCAAATGAAAAACATTTACATCAACATTTTAAAAACCCAAACTTTGACCCTTCCCAACTTCGATCCAGATTTATAAGGTGCAAAACTGGTTATTTCACTCGTTCGTTGTTTTAAGAAATGGTGGATTAATAAGAGGTACATTATCTAAATTTTTTTTAAATAGTTGAGTGATTACATTTTGATGTCAACTTTCTTTTGTACATTTTGTAGTTTTCTACTTTTGCTACCATTTTGTCATTTATTGTATACTATTTCGGATTTTCTTGCATATTAGGCTCTTTGCCGGGAGTGCTGCCTTGTTGTGAATACGTGTCCGCTCTGTGATAAACCTATTGAGAGAAGGACGGTCAAGAAAAGTGAGTTTTTAATTTATTTTATTTCATCTCTCATTTGTTTAATTTCCTTTTGAATTTCATGTATGTAGATGTCGGCTGAAAACGAATCTAAAGGAGCTATTATTTAACAACGCTTGGAGAAAGAGAATCCAATGTTTAAAAGAATTAGATATACCCACACTTCCCGAGGTGTATCGCTCAATACACCTCCTGTTTGAATCGTGGGTCTCCGAGGCGTAGCGTAGCGAAGCCGAGGAACCACGATTCAAACAGGAGGTGTATTGAGTGATGCACCGAGGGGAGTGTGGGTATATCTGACTTATACCCCACTCCAGTCGAGTTATATTTGACGAAACAAATTTTTCCATCCTTCTCTATGTATATACGTCTTCACCTAACTAGATCAAAAGAATATAAACAATACTCTTCTAATTACGGTTTAAAAACATAAATTAACTTCATTTTATTAAAAATTGGTACAAACTAGTACCTATATACATGGGCTTATATATAGGGAAAAATAACAACATATACATAAGACAACACAAAATATCATTGGTTGAATCAATCCTCAATAGCTCAGTCGGCAGAGTCGCAGCTCTGCATCATCAAGGTCCCTGGTTCGATCCCCTAAATACTAGCTTATAATTCTCAAAAATTTATGATAGCAAATTTTACAAGTCCGTTTGTTTGCTAAAGTTGAAGATCTCTTCTCCTGACTAAGTTTAGATGTACAAAAAAAGAGAAGGTGTATTAGAAAAGTATAGGTGTATCGATCAATACACCTACAGAGTTGAGGTGTATCGGTGAATACACCTACAGTTAGAACAAAGGAAACCATAGCAACGAGACCGGAAGTGGGGTATAACATTAATTTCTTGTCAGCCTCGACAGTTATATATAAGAATAAGTCATGGACGATAACGTTCAACGGAGGGTCATAGAAACTTACTTTCCTTGACCTATTTCTATTCATATTGTGTCTGAGTTGCCTGCAATGACAGATCAAGACAGCGATTCAAGAGTATCTTTTTCAAGAGAGTTTCGAATCTACAAAGCTAAAAGTTTCTTAACCGTGGCAATGATATTGATGAACATGTAAAGCGGCCTTCACAAGGCAAACTAAAGTTTGACAACACGTGTTCTAAAGGTTGTAAAATTCGAGTGTTCACACGTCAGACTCATGTTGTCAAACTCGCATGTCATTTGAACATCATGTCTCTAGCTGATGCCTTCCTCTTAGGCCAAGAGGCGTGTAGCAGGTCTTCTGTTGAATGAAACTAATTTTACAAGGCAAAAAGAAATCTAAGCGTCGTTAAAACCGACGAATGTGGACTCAGTCGTACATAACTACAAATGCATCTCTCGGAGCATTTAGAACAATAATACAAGAGTTGAGAGAGGAGGACCCGACAGCTTTTAAAAATTATCTACGTATGGATTAGACTCTTGTGGCTCCATACATCCAGAAACAGGACACCAACATGCGTCAGTGCATCCACCCGGGAGAGAAACTAACGCTGACTTTGCGCTACCTTGCCACAGGTAGGTGTGCTTGTTAATATAAAATTTATCAGAAAGTATTTTGTGAATAGCATAATTTCTAGAATCATCAACTCCTCCAAACGTTGACAGATCATTGACTGTTTGCAGTATTTCATTATTAAAATCTGTTTATTACACATTATTATTTAATATCGCTGATACCCAACCCAACCCAAGCCCCCCCCCCCCTCTGAATCATTTGACCTCTAGCACAAGATGTCATATAGGCTTATGATGTAGTAGGGCATTTTATATTATGTAGCGAACTCTAGTCAAAACAATATGTTCTAAGACTCATAGCTTAATGTCACTGTAACAGTCAAAACAGCAACAAAACAAAAAAAGAGAATTAACATGTTTGACAAATGGGAAAATTGGTGGCACGAAACATTTACAGAACTTTTTAGGATGATAACTGACATGAGATTTATTGATAGATTCTGTTGTGTCACCACTTTGGACAGTGGCCGTTTTGACAGAATCCCTCTAACACTAACAAACACGGGGCGACTGCGCGACTTCATTTTGAAAGCTACTGAAGGGAGGCGACTCTGTATCTAGTTGTATGCGCTTAGAAGGAATAGACCTGTTGAAAATCAGTAAATCGAAAATTGGAGAAAAAAAATTAATAATATGGAAAAGAGACTGAAATTTCTCCATTTTCAAACTTGCTCAGGTCTTTCCCAAAGACTGATACATGAATGGATAGCAATCTAATTTAAGAAAATTAATGAAAGTAGCCTTATGGGGAAAAAATAAAAATAACTTCAACGCTTTTTGACGAAAAACACCACGTACAACGTACAGTACAGTTGAATTAAAGTGTATCGGCGTACCGACAGGATCATGTCAGCATAACTCCGATTAGCTTCAAAAACACAATTCAAATAATGCACGCCTTTTTCAAACATTTCGAAATATGAATAAGAATATTTACTTTCAAATAGTGCATTAAAATTAATAGAACATGTTGATGGTTAAGTGAATTAACCATTAACATGTTGATGGTAAAGTGAATTATTTCGACATGTTATATCAAAAAGTAATCAAATGAAATATTTAAAAACTTGTCGCAACGAAAATATGTGTCCGCAAAGTGCGTAGCCTAAACCTAGTTTCTGGGCCTCGTTCTGCACTGTAGTGCAAGCGGAACAAGGCCCGGAAACCAGGTTAGCGTAGCCCAAGATAACGTTATGACGTCACGCTATTGTCTCCTGCTTTCAATGGAATGTAGAAGCCTATGTTTCCAGGGCCTCCTTTCACAAAGCCCTAAGGTGATCGTAAGTCCTTAAGGTAACCTTAGTGCAATGTTAGAGTATGGGAGTTAAGGTTAACCTTAGTTAAGGTTGCTTTGTGAAAGCAGGCCCTGAGCACTAAATACAAATTAAGAAAAGTGCCTGAAGTGCCTGAATATTTTCAATTCTTGATTTTAAAGGTTAGTGTTGTAATTTTGTTTGTATCTCTGAATATAAATTTCAATTGGTTTGATTAATAAGTTTATAACTTACATTTTCTTTTGTCCCAACGTTGGGAAGGCGTCAAAGCAGTCGACATAGTTTGCAGTCGTTAATCAAATGGCTAAAGTGATAGAGAATATTTTAAATAATTTAAATTAAAAAGTCGAAACCCTAGCCCCCCATTTACATCTTCATTCGTTAAGGATGTTCGCTCCTCAGTTACAGTTACAAAAAATCAAATAACATTAAATCATAATGTTCTTATATATCCAAAACCAAAATGAAGCGGTGATTTATCAATTTTGATGATTCCTGACTAAATATTCATCAAAATAAAGAAACGTAGTATTTTCATTTTGAAATAATTCACAATTTTGCTGACTCAGTAATTTTAATTATAACTATTATTTGAGCAAGTTCTATTATCTGTTTTTCTTAGAAAGTAGATGTTGTTGAATGAATATGATTTGTATGAAGGTATATTTTAAGATAATGAGTGGGAGAAAGCATGTTTTTAGTCCCAAAATAGCTTGAATGTTGATTATTTAATTGAAATGTTTAAATACCTGATGTGCCGTAGCGGCTAAAAACCCATAGTACCATACATATTTTTATTTTTTTTCTGGTAGAAGATTATGTTAAAGATCGGGTGAAATGCCCTATGGTCGATTTCGGAATTCGTTAAAAGGGATTACAATTTGACGTGGACTCAACTTTAAATTTCTGAAATCGGCCGCTAAACAACATAATTACGGCTTTGTAATTTAATTGCCTAATTACGACCGGCGAGCAGAACCTGAAAGGCCCCGTGGTCACTGAAGCGTGAATCTTTCGTGACGTGCTAGTTGGCATATCATCATTCGCTCGTTATGTAAAACAACACTAGCCGATAGTAAATCTCACAGTTTAACTGTCGGTTTTACCTACTAAACGTTATCCAAACAACTCAAACCTTAAAGGAATCTATTGTTTAATTCATTGTCTGGATATTTCTATTTTTGCAAGCGCAAGACCCTGATTAAATACGATGCTGTGTGCACTTTCCTACGGAATGTTTTTCAAAGTCACGACCCTGCGCCATGTTGTCATAGTTATAAGATTGCGCTAACGCGTGAGATCCCGGAAGTATTTCGTACATGAACTATGCTCACTTATTGGACATTATATTGAGGGATGCACCGGCATCCTTATTCCCGTAAAAATATAACCTTTATTAAGTATTAACGCATAATGTCCACCAGCTATTCAGAAAGCGAGATATCATTATCTATGGAATGTGTCTCATCATGTTCAGAAACGCTAATTTCAATTGACGGGGACGATACTTTTCCTTACTTATATGAGCCAAATGACAGTTCGAGTGGCTCAGAAACAGAAGAGACGACAAGCAATCAAAACCGAGACAGATTGAACAACATCGACTGGTTTTAATTTCTTTTGGCATTTTCAATTTAATTTTAATGCTATTACAACAAAACTCAGAATTTACTATTAATGCTAAATTGCATTGGACTGATTATTTTAAAAAACAATTCTCCATTATATTTATATATTTTTTCAGTCAACAGAAATAATAAAATAAAAATTGAATGTATTATTGACCATGGATTATTTGAATATGATATCCATATTTTTATGTATTTTGGCGTTCACACAATTTTCTAAATGTAATGTAGGCATGTAGTGTATGGTGAGTGAGACATTATTGTTGATATCGTCGTAAGAATAGCTAAGTGGAAGTCAAATCCTATCACATTTGTAGGTCATACATCATAAATGTACATCCAAAGATAATTTCCTGGGTCCCGTTGCACAAAACTCTAAGGTAGCCTTAAGTCACTAAGGTTAACCTTGAATTTAAGTTGTTCATCAATTACGACGTCTGCCAAATGTTTTCACAACAATCAAATTGGTTTAACTAGTTTGTTTGTTTTTTATGACACACAGGTGGCCGTTATGTAATCCTATCGCATTCAATTTCAATTCTTGATTTAATGGTCTCTAATTATACCTTTTGAATTTTAACGCCTCGGACCCGCCAAGCGGAATATATGTCCTGTCATAATGGCGTAACTCTTGGCATTCGACTGGTACTTAGTTTATTGTCACGGCGTCCAGTCATTTTGAACCAATGAACTTGTAGAATATATATTCAACCAATAAATTGAGAGAAGGAGATTTGGCTCATGCACCTCTGAGGACGATGACACACATTTAAAAAAGTACATCGTGAATAACGGGACCCAACATTCTTTAGGATTACATAGGATGTGTCTAACGCTTGCGTCAGGTATGTTTTCGTGTCATTTAATGTTAAATTCAAAGACAGAGATATTGCAACACGGTGTGAGATGTTATACTAGATAAGAATATGATATGTGTTAGTTAAATACAAACGAATATTCCAATAAGTACTAAGTTGTCATGAAAGTGAAGTGAAACAAAATTATTAGTTCTATAGTCAGAAAAAACGTTTCCACATTTGTCTCCCGTTTTTTACAAAAATCTTCATTTTTTCGAGACAGTTTATAACTTCATATCGATAAATACATGTTGTAACACTACGTGATATCCCATTGTAATTGGATCTCTCACCGACCAAGTTCTTTACCTTTTTGATATAAACCCACCCAAGAAAACCGCGTCCAAGGATTGTCACAGTCTAATTAAGATGGATTTGACGACTGAGAGGGAAAGTTGATATCATGAAGCCGTTAAATATCGTATTTTGGAATTCTTTCGGTCATGCTATTGCCTCTATTTTGCTGTTGAATTAGCTTAAAAATACAGAGAAAATCAAAGGGCTGGGCTTTCAGCTGCCCACTAGCACGTCACACACTGGGCGTGGCTTCGAGTCATGCTTCGGTGATTTTGTGTAAGCGTTCGCCAGTCTCATTAGGCGGCTATCCAAAACAGGGGTATAAAAGGTCTCCTCGTAGTCGAATTAAAGCGTATATTTTCAAATTTTTTGGCTCTATTGATTGATATAAGTGAAGCGAATACAGATACTAATTTGTAATAATCAAATTCATGCGTTACTTCTCCTCTTTAACTCTAACATGTTTTCATATTAAAAAAAGTTTAATACAGGAACTAATTAAAATTTAAGATTACTCCGAAAAGGTTATCATTTCCCCATAGACTCCCATGTTAAAACTCTGACTGACATATGGATCTTTGTCTTAGAATATCTCGAAAAAACCACACTAACCCCTATATTTTGGGGTGGATGTTTCAAGCAAATACTCTGTTCGAGTTACATGTATCTTGTATTTCGTACAATTGTATTACAAACATGATACAAACCACACTCAGATGTTATAAATGTTCTGCAAAGTCGATAGTTAACAGCATAGATTGTGGTGGCTTTTAGGCCGAAACAATTTAGGTATTGACAGCTCTCCTACAATAAAAAAATAAATAAAACGCGCCATCCAGTACCGAGATAAATCTTTTACTTGCTGATGTGGAATTTTCTCTGACGGTGTGATATACTTTAGACCCCACTCTAGCTTAACCCTCATGGTTGTTAACTATGAACTGTACGAGTTCATAGTTAAATAATATTTGCACGGTTTCTCAATAGTGAAGTGAGATAAACAAGTTAATAACTATGGAGAACTGAAACTAAATAAAATCTTCTCCTTAAGCCAGTATGTCACATTTTGTACACCATTTGATAATCAAGTAAGTTTCTCAATTTTATTTATTATAACATGGGCCTATTTCCGATGTAATTTTCTCTCGTTTCAGAACTAAGTCAACCAACGTGCACGAAAACAAAGAAACATCTTTATTGAACAAGTCTTATTCAGACAGGGAAAGATTTCCAGAAATGGAGCGCTGCATTTTGAACTCTATGGAGGAGAGGAAAACAGCCAATCCGAATTCAGAGAACGGGCATTTTATTCAGACAGGCGATGAGCTCGACGCGTTGATGATTGATATCATAGATTGTCAAGTTGAGATACAACAATTTGAGCGAGACTCACAGAATAATATGTCGAGTTTGCTCCAGTGTGAACTTGATAACAGTGATGCACACTTCAACAATTGGGTCACCGAAATGGAGGTCACTTTCATGATGTTCGTGCATGAAGCAGACGACATCGTCCATCTCTCATGAGAGATCAGCTCTCACTGGCTGAGAGCATCGAACACATGCTTGAAGGGGCGAGCACTGACCTCTATCCATCCCTCAACCTTGACAACAGCCAGCTGGAGAATGACGTCATCCAGAATCTTACCATCAGTGACGGGTTGGTGCCGCTGGCTGTGCGCAATCTACACCGGGAACTCGATGCTCTGACGTCATCACACGACGCAATCATCGATGATGTCGTCGCCATTGAGCTCTCTTGTGAAAAAATAGAGTTTGAAATATGCAGACGGGGTTTCTTGGACAATATGGTCACATCGGCAGTAGGATGTATTATCCAACATAAGGCGGACCAAAATGGCCAACATGGAGAGTCTGTTAGGAAATTGCATTGTCTGTACAAAGCAGAACAGACAGCCATTGGCAAGAATGACGCAGTTCAGCTTAGAATAAGCGAGACCGATGGAGTTCAGGCAACTAACAGCAAGGGCGGTTTTATCAAGCCCAAGAACAAAAACCCGCTGCGTTGCATCATGGCCAAACTTCGATCCGCTACCGCCGGACTGAGGAAGAGCCATTTCGCGTGTGTAGGGCGACTAGATGATAATGTTTAAGAGACACTGTCAGTGTTATAGCAAAGGTTTTAAAACGTGTATTAGAAATTCATTGTGTCATGAACATTGTCAGTGATCAATAAATCCTATTCTAGTTTTCTTCGGATCAGTGTTATTTGTTTTATGGAAGGACGAGTTTGAATATCATTTCTTTATGAACGTTTCTCAAAACGTTTTTAAAAAATCAATATTCGTGTCATGAACAATATCACTATTTGGTATACTATGTTATATTTGCCTCTTATGAATGTAGGTTCATATTATCATAGGAGTAGCAATATAAAATCATTAGGGACGTTATTTAATATTTGGTGTCATCCAAAATATTAGTAGACCCGATTCACTTTTCTTCTTGTCAATGCAAAAAGAAAAAAATTCCTGATTCGTGGAATCGCTTATTAAATTCATGAACATTATATTCGGATTGAAAAAACTTGCCAAAAGTTATTCCCAATTAGTTTTAATGCAATGTCTTATTGCTTTATTTGATTTTGACATTTAATACCGTGATGTTACATGCAGTTATAATGTTTGATAATTGAATTATTCAATGTCTATCATTGAATATTCTATCAATAATTTTAAATTTTCATACAATACCAGAAACATTTAATGAGTTTATTCAGACACAAATATAGCAACATTAATCTTTCTGGAGATGCTGCATTTCTGAGATGTCTATTGAAAATTCTTGCTTGGTCATTGAAAATCTGTTAGGTCGTTTTGGAAGATATGTGATGGATTTCGGAATAAGATGTATATATAGACAGTGCTTTTTCGAATTAAGACTTCTAAAGCGCGTTAGATGTATATTTAGCGTAATGATTTATGCTAAAACAAAATCCATCAAAATCTATAAAGAAGTAAAAACGATTATTGACTTTTATAGATATTATAAACAAACAGGTATCGTAAAGTAACAAATTTCCTTTTCATCATCCTGCTACATCAGTGTATTTGTCTCCGCCCAGCTCCATCATATGCCCTGATATCCTTTGGCATAAAACGCTCGTATCGCTAAATATAGCAAGCCAATGAAATGACTTGCACTCAGCAATAGCGGCACAACCCGGATGAGGCCGAAGAATATCAGGTTGGAGCTAGGCGGAGACAAATACGCTGATGTAGCAGGATGCATTTCAATGAAATATGGCCGGTCGCACATTCCCTTTATCTCTATTCTGATGATTCACACGGTCAAGATACAGACAAGATGTAAACAAACAGAAATATTCTGTAGGGGTAGAGACTAAGCAATTGAGCGTCGTCCATTTTGGCCTTTTGTCATGGCATGGCTTCGTCAGTCATAACCTTTTAACATGATGACCTCTCAAGGAACCCTGACCGAGTTGAAATCTAGTTTAGAGTAGATTTAGATTTAGACTTGGGATTATAAATTTTAGATCTCTTGGTGTGTGTGGCCCAAGCCTAAAACCTATTTTCATCTTTTGAAGAAGGAAAGGCTTAGAAAGCTGAGATCTTGTTTACAGACTCCTTAACCAAAGTAGATTGTGCCACAGGGCAACACAGTAAAACCTATTATGGGGTAATCTTTTCCATAACCAAAAGACCTAGAAAGCAGATATGTTGTGTACAAAATCTTAATCCAGTGGGGGTTATAGATTCATAGATTTAAATTTTGTGACCTTAAAGCCCCTGGGGCTGGAGTCATCAATCCCACACTTTATATAAATAATCCACATTAGACAGGTACAAGCACAAAAGACTTCAACTTTTCAGAGTCAGTTCTTGAGAAGAAGTGAAAAAAGCAAAATGGACGCTAGAAACCTTGCCTTGCCATAAGCCCCTGGAACCCTTCGGGCAAGCTGTGCCCGTTGTTGCTGAACTGTTTCTGATACTGATCAAGTAAACTCTGCACAAAGCCACGTCCTGCTACACAAGGGGTCTTTATATCTCATATGATATGTAAAAAATGCAAAGAATACAGACTTTTAAAAATTAAGGGTTATAAAAACTAAACTATTGTGGAATGAGAGAAAATCTTATACTCGGTATATTGCTTACATGTTTTTCAATCTCTCTCACCGATGAATAGGGGTGTCACGATACACAACCCTCCCGATACGATACGTATCACGATATTAAGGTGACGGTACGATAAGATACGATAAACTCTTACAGGTTTAACTGTTAACAAGTAACTTACGATAACAAGTAAAGGTACATTCCTGAAGAACACTTCTATCTTATATTAAGAAATAAAATAAATAAACAATACTTTTTTTAATGAAAGAGACAAATCAAATGGGTTATTATTACATGTCAACATCAAGAAGATAAAAGTCTCAATTGAAAAATACCAAGAGGAATTTTGATAAAAAAAAGATCAATATTGCAAAATAATGTATCAATACTGTTCATGTAAATCGAATCGATACATCGATACAATTTTGTATTGTGACACCCGTACCGATGAACAAGTATTACAAAACCACAAAAAGGCTTTTGATTAAGTGTTTAAGGAGGGAATCTTTGGTTTTTCGGTTCATCTCGTTTTTTTTGCATCAGTGGCATCTCTGTAGATTTAGTAATATTTATGAACTCATACCAGCTAAATACATAAGTTCAATTATATGATTGAGTTTCTGCAAATTTACAAACAATTCATTATATTGAGACTCGTCGATGCTTGCCAATGTTGTAGCAAGGTTTTCAAAACTCATTGCGTTTCCAGGCGTTTCCATTTTTCGTATTAAAAGAAGTTATTCTATTCTCAGTGTGATTATGAAATATAAAGCAACAAACATATTGCGTCAAATAAAATGCCTAAATGAAGATGTATACATATACTGTACGCAATGTCCAAACAGCAATTCTTTGAATACCTTGGGTTCCATGATATTACATACAATAATTACGTTTGATAATTGTAAATTAATTAATTGGTCATTAAAATATCTTCCATATATCAGCGATTCAGTCCCATAAGACAGAATTCCCAAAAGACAGAATTCCCAAAAGACAGAATCAATCACAACATTAATTAACTGAGCAATGCTGACCACCCCTCATTAATCAATGGACTGATCCAACCCGCCTTATGCTCTAGTATCGACATAATTTGAATTAAAGGTATAAAGACTGTATTAAAGGTTTCTAATTATACACAGTCATGAAGCAAGACTAGATCTGAATGAATGATTCCTAAAGATATCAAGTGAAACACCATCCACTTCTACCATTTAATGGTGTCTTTTGTGAATTCTGTCTTTATTTATCTGGGCCGTTCCAATATTTTCAAAGGGTAGAGCCCATGTTACACAAGATGAGTCAACCATGAAAAGTGTTGTTTTAAGCTTTCTGTCTTTTGGGAATTCTGTCTTATGGGACGATACCTCTTGAATACAATTAGAAGTGTTCTTGAATACAACTTAAAAGTGTTTTTCGACGACTACTGAGAAGAACTTTTGAAGGATTCCTACACGTATGGTTGTTATAGGATAGTAAAAATATTTTTGGGTGATATTCCTGTACAGTTTGTTTTATCTTTCACATAATCACCTGTTGTAAATTAAGGATGGAAAACAAGAGACGAAAATGGTTCAAATATATATTCTATCTTGTTTCAGAACCAGAACTCGAGGAACCCTGCAAAGTCCAGTAGGTACGAATATCTGGAATGAATTTCCTTGCTTTGAATATCCTGAGCAATTCCAAAGATGGAACCAATTACAATATCATCATCCCCCGCATTGCTTAACATTGCACCAGTCTCTGGCTAATCACTGGCTAATTTGAACCTTGCTGCCAACCAAAATTTGTGTTTTGAATGCAGCGCCCTCTTCGGCGAAAAGTTGCAATCCTCATATGATTTCTCCTTGGACTATGGCGATCCGTCGCAGAACCCTTGTCGACAAGAAAAGTACGGGAATTGCGGCAAGGGCTATCTTAGCAAGTCATTGGGGCTGGCTTAAGAATACGCCATCCATTTGAAGATGTTACTATATCATCTGTTCCTGTAGCTATGCAGAGTTGACTAAACATAAATAAGCGTTATTATCCTGAATAAGGATGACCTCGATTTCAAAGAAGATTTTGCTTTATGAAGCTCTGTTTATGTCATGCCAAACTACTTGTTGTTTTATACTATTATGTGTTTAGATATGTGACTTTTTTAATGTAAATTATATCTCTCGTTATTGAGTTCAATATAACCCAGTACTGTTTGCTGATGGTGAGGAAAGGGGAATTATTTTCGAGATATTTATAGCAAATCAAGATATTAGTAATGAATATTAATATTACGTTTGATTGTTCAATATGTTTGATGTTTAGTTTGTACAACGTGTATTTCTCCATCTTTTTAAGATATAAACAGTTAATGTTGGCGGATCGAAAGGAAATGATAATTACAATAGTATTCATATTTTAACGCATATTTAGACAACATATTAAGAATACATTGATCTATAGTTTTCTTATGAATTTTGTATAAAGTGATTTTCCTTCTGATTTTAAACATACGTATTAAATGAAGTGCAAAGGCTATCTTATACGACCCCTTAGCTCATAACTCTGATCAGAAATACAACGACGTGTGCATGATAGGTTTGACCTGCTTTCAATGAGATTGAGTATTGCTTAAAAGTATGCCACGTTTTCTCTTACTCATATTGAGTATGAATATAGCTTTTTGGTAATATGTGCGCTTGTTATATATTTCTTTGAACTATTAAACATATCCTTCTGTGTATAAATTTATATGAATATGTAAAATGAAATACCTCTTTATATACTTCAGTGTGTCTAGACAGCAATATATCCATATATAATGATAGCAGCTTGAAAGTAAAGCAGCATTGTGTTATGGACCGACGACCAATATACACCTAAATAAAGATATTGAATTACTGAATATAGACATTATCCTTGAGGCATTTTATATATGAAAACTGTTCTAGATAGTAGATATTGAGGTGTACTTTTTAATATCAAGATGTCCAGTTACTGTTTGCCAATGAAATGGAGGAGATGTTTTTGTCTGTATTAAGAAAGGATATTGGGACAATTTATTTCGTATCAATTGTTCTCTAGATTTCATTTTGAGTTTTTATGTATTTCTTAAAGAGACACTCCGTGATTATCATTGTATTTTTTTAAAAGAGATCCTTTTCAGCAACTATCAGTTCAAGATAAAGTTACATCATTCATAAAGTTTGACTAAATGTCCAGTCACTGGCCACGTCAATGTATATATTTTATTGATACGTGTTATTCATATTCTCATGTACCACCATTTGTTTGTTGAGAAATAAACTGTTCTGTCTGTCTGTCTGTCTGTCTGACTTCAACATCCGTAAAGTTTGCAGATGGAAATATATACTCGAAAAAAAAAAAAAATAATCTTTTGAATTGATATAATGATGTATACAAAACAACTGTCTGCCTTAATCAGACTAAGAGCTCTATAGACTTACATGTAGGTAATTACAAATTACAGAAAAATAGATTTATTACTTTAGAAGTGACGAGAAACCTTCATACTTACTCATTCTTGTTTACATATACGCCAATCTGGTGATTCGATTCACCAAAATACCAAATAATACAATTTAATAACCTTTACTTCTTAGATTAAGTCTGTAACATTTGGTCAAGTAATGGCCATCTAAAAGTTTGAGAAAATATCAATGTTCTATGTTTCGGGTTTTCATCCACGCTTAGATTTTGATCATTATTCTGTTGGTTTTTTTCCTTGTCACACATTTCTTATTCTTGCTCAATGACATTGAATTTTCAAGTTATTTGCACGTGTAAGATTTGTTGTAAATGAACAATTTTACGTTCAATTTGATGCTTAATGCATCAAAACACCTAATAATATTTTGTGAAATGAACTTACCTTTTGCTTCTTAGATTATCTTCATGTCTGTAACATTTGGTCAAATGTAGAATCGGTGAAATTTGTTTAATCTTCTATGAATTTGGGTTATTATCCACCCTGTAAAAAATATGCATTGATGTTCACTACTATTACATTGAGATTGTTGAGACTGTTTTAGATCTTTTTTTTTTCACTTTGATTTCTATTCTTGCTCACTGACATTGAATTTTCAAGTTATGTTACACGTGTAAGATTGTTTGTAAATAAACCATTTGACCTGCAACTTGATGCTTAATATTTAGAAACAATTTCGTTAATTTTAGCACCAATGTTTACATTTTCGAAAATGATGACAATATACAATTTGTGAATGATTTAGTTTGTTATCAAGTTTAAGGTATAATTCTTTTAATCAATAGATGATGAATCCATTTTTATTATTTACGTATATGAACTTATTGTTTTTTAACATGGTCATTCAACAATCTCATGTTGATTGAAACAGATGATATAACAGAAATATGATTTGAGCATGCATGTGTTTGACATGAGATGTGACTCCCAAGCGCAACACGTTTAACACCTCGAGAAATTTCCACGCATATAAACGTCGCCAAGTAACTTTAGAAAAGAAATTACACTGTTTCAGTAGACCCTCTTATAACTTTGTTTTTTAAGCTTATTCAATTATATGATGCCACCTCTACTCAAGATAATCGTGTTCGTTGACATGTTAGAGACTGGAATGTCACAGAATGCCGTAGCCTGACGTTTAGGTGTTCAGGACTACGCTCTCTCCTCTGTAGAATCTGTACCAACGTTAACCAACTGTCCGCACCAGAGATCGCCTACATGCAGGATACCACTGGTTACGCCACTCTCATAATGTCTTGGTGTACAGTGTACAATTAGTAGTAGTCGTTTATGTGACATTTAGTGAGACTGATGACTGAAGACACAAAAAACGTACCTTATTTACGGAACCAGATAATGAGCTTTCTTTGAGGCCATTAGTTCAGAAGAGCTGGGAAACCTTTAGGTATTCAGAATTGATATAGAACATAGAACGACATCAAGAAAACGTTAATGTTGCAATACTTTTACCAGGTCTATTTATTATAAACCACATTATTTCTTTGATAATATACACGTTTATTGCAAAATTTTGAAAATATCATTGTAGAACCGTCATTGTTTTTTAAAGAATACTTAATCAGAAAATAACCTCGTTGAAACATAATTTTGAAATTATTGATTTATCGTACTATATACTAAATTCATTTCACATAAGTATTTAACAATACTGTAACTCGTTTGAACATGCATATGTGGCCTCATCGAATTGACATCTTTCACTTTGATTTGATTCCGTTCAGCCGGTTATATGATATGTATACAGCATTTTAACCATATCAGGGATGATTGATTCAAATATTAATCATTAATTGACTTTTGCAAAACGCGTTTAAGATTGTTAAATTAACACGAGAGCCAATTAATCTTTTATTTCAGTTAAAAGGCCTTTTAACTTACCTCAAAAATTTTGAAATACTAATTTTTACATGCGATAAAAGATAAGAATTAAGGATAATTATTTTATTGAATATTATGGATTTTTTCTTTAATATTTTATCCATGTTTTATTGGATGGTATAGATATTTATGCCATTTTATAGTTTTCTTATTGAAAATTGTGGATATTTTATTCAATAGTATGTTTTTTTGTTTTGTTGGAGGTATGATAAGACCCCAAAAATTAACAGTCCCAACACAACCTTAAATCATTTAAAATGTATGTCTTAGAAAAAACATACTCACAAATAAAGAGGATCTTTCTCTTATTAACAATGTAAGAAGTATGATTATCTATTTATTAAACTGTATTGATTCACAGAGATATATGAAATATTGAATGACTGAAAACTGTTAGTTTAGTTTAAACATATTCTATTCATGAAGAAAAGGATGAGGAACAAGTTCTCCAACTTAGAATACCTTCTCCTTGGAATGTACATGGATGATTTACAATTTTTACAGAGATGACAGAGCATGAACAAGAAGACAGATAAGAAATTATAGAACAACAAAGAATACAATTGAAATGTTACAAGAATCTTTTTGTCCCACTAATGAGCTACCTGAGGTTGGCAATAAGATTTATTTCAATCAGTCTAGTATCTGGTGAAGAGTAACCAAGAGAAGAATCATTAGCGAACAAGCGCGCTAGACAATCTAATTTATCTGCTACTAGTATGTCATTTATGTATACAATAAATAAAAAAGGGCCAAGCACGGATCCCTGTGGTACACCAGCACTTAGATGCCTCAGCTTTGAGAATGATTTATTAACAAATACGCTTTGACTCCTATCAGTTATGTAACTTCTTAGCCAGCCCAACAACTGTCCTCTTATTCCATATCTTTCAAGCTTAAGCAGTAAACCCCTGTGCCAAACACGATCAAATGCCTTAGATACATCGCAAAAAATCAAACATAAGTTTTCTTTCTTATCCAAAGATTCACAAACATTGTGATATATCTCAATTAATTGATGGACAGTGGAATGTCCTGGTTGGAAACCAGATTGATATTTATACAAAAGTTTATTTGTTTGAAAATAATTAAACAAATGCTTAAAAACAACTCTTTCAAATACTTTCCCAACACAACTTATAAGTGATATTGGTCTATAGTTCGAAGCTAAAGTTGGATCTCCCTTCTTAAAAAGAGGCATGACCTTTGCAACTTTCCATTCTAATGGATACACACCTGTTTGTAAGACATGTTATATAACAAACACAAAACATAACTTATTGAATGTACAACATTTTTTAGGAGCTGATGACTTATTTTGTCAGGACCCGACGCTTTTTTCACATGTAAACATTTAATGACATCTTCAATTTCTAATTTAGTAATAGCGAGAGTGTCAAAAATTGTGTCCGTCTGTTTATTAAAACATGGCAGATAGTTATTAGTATCATTTAATGTTGAAATCGACTGGAAATACTCATTCAATCGTTCGGCTTTTTCATAATCAGAAAAACAAGATGGACTTTCACGTTCATTATCTAACTTTAGAGGAGGTATGCAGGTACTTGAACCAGATTGCTTAACTAAATATCGTAAAAGTTTCCAGTACGAGCTCTTGTTTTCGACATACGAGTCAAGAAGAAAATTGTCAATATTAGCATAAAAGTTTTCTTTTGCATAAAATTTCATATTGTTAACTTTTTGTCTTTGCTTTTTGAACTTTGCAATATCATAAACCGATTTTGTTCTTTTTGCTTTTTTCCGTAACCTGTCTCTTTTACTGCATTCTCTTCTTGAACGTGAGTCGAACCATGGTTTGTCGTTTGGTCTAATAGTTACTTTCTTTGTCGGAATGCAATATTTAATAAATACATTTAGCTTCTTGTAAAATATTTCACAAGCTTCATTTACATTATTGCAATCTATGAACAATTCAGTCCAGTTTGTTTCATTAATAAGTGCATTTAAGGATGTATAATCACCTTGCTTATAGCACATTATTTCTCTTGAGTATGCCATTTTTGTGTTTACTTCAGTAGTCAATGTTACATAAGTGCCTTTGTGGTCGCTAATTGATCTTTCAAATTCAATAACTCCACTATCAATTGTAACGACATCTTCACTGATTATGATTGGATCTAGAAGAGAACTGGAATGTTGTGTTATTCTGGTAGGTTCATTTATAATGTTATGTAAAGTTTTTGTAACCATAACATCTCTTATGTGTTTACCTCTACAAGACAGCAGATCAGCATTCAAATCACCAATAATGATTATTTTACTAGTAATGTCTAGAGCATTTTCGATACTTGATTCTAATCTTTCCCAGAATTCAAAGGAATTGTACTCGGGTCTGTACGCTAAACAAACAATTAATGGTGTTCTTGGAGGGTATATCATTATCCAAATTGTTTCATCGTAGGTATTTTCCAAATTAAGCAGTCTCTTGAATGCAAAATTATTCTTGACATAGATCATAATTCCACCCCCGAATGAGTTCCTGTCTTTACGAACGGGGTCATGGTTACCTGTCCATTTAAGTGATTCATTAGCGATATTGTTATCTAGATGTGTTTCTGTAAATCCAACAATGTGGTTGTCCGACAAATATTCACTGACATAATCAAATTTAGTTCTTACGCTTCTTGTATTCAAATGAAATAAAGTTAGAGTCTTATCATGTAATTCATTCTTTTGTGGGCCTGGATTTGACTCAATATCACCAGCAAGCTGAAGCATTATTGTTACGTTTGTGTTACGAAACTGACTTTGTAAAACACAAAGGAAAGCGACCACAAGGCTTGTGTTACATGATAGTGATAACAGAATACTCATTTGGTACAATTCAGACATAATTATCCATGGAATAGTATTCTTACATGAATTGATATTTTTAAGGTTTT
This sequence comes from Phorcus lineatus, assembly GCA_921293015.1. Lineage (NCBI taxonomy): Eukaryota > Metazoa > Mollusca > Gastropoda > Trochida > Trochidae > Phorcus > Phorcus lineatus. Next base: position 8,413,523 of record OV121094.1, read on the forward strand.
CTGGTAAAGCGATTATAATTACATTTATAAACCTCTAGTGACGTCACTCTATTGTTCTATTAGGTTCTACTTTTACCGGGTAAACCTCTTTTGTCAGTTTGCCGGGCGTGCTCTAAGAATACCCAGGGCTTTCTCCAGGAATGCCCGGGGCTTACTCTAGAATTTATCTGAAATTTATTTTGATTGGGAATTATACACGTTTTGAAATACTTTGATTCAAAGTCCTTCTTCGAATAAATACCATCACAAAATAGCACATTTTTGTCGAAACACAAATATAAGATTTGCATGCCTGGTGGTGATCCCTGCACCATTCGCTTACTAAACTGGCGCCTTGGACGACTCGGCCATAAAGGCCCATGAGAACAATGATGTATTTTTCACAGTGACAATCATGTGAACTTCACGAGGCAGATAGTGCATGCAGCTCACGTGCACGGCGGGAGTTGCGAGCGCAAAGCACGTGCAGGGCGCGGTTGTGCTCTCTTCATAGCAGTTGAACTCCCAGAAGTAAATACATTGAAACCATAAAAGTACCCAATATCAAAATTATGTCTTTTTTCTATCTTTAATCGGTTCATAAGTAAGATCAAAACCTGGTCCTCGGCTTTGTTTGTGAAGTATGCCCTTTCCCTTTCCCTCCTCCGCGGGCATACTTCACAAACAAAGCCTCTGACACGGTTTTGATCCATTACGTAAAACTGTTTTGAACAGTGTTCGAGTATACAATTTGAAACTTTTAACATTTTGCTTAGGGTCGTTAGGCTTTTGTCGTAAGAAATGTTTTACTTAATTAGTCACTATTTTTATAGAGAAATTTCAAGATGAGGAGAATTTGGTGTATAAACGTGTTTGCTGTATTTACTGGTTTTTCGTTGATTTAATAGGGTCTGACTGAGAAACGCAATGACATTCAACCAACTTCAAAAAGTTGTGCATGACGTGGATATTGAAAATATTCGTCATCATCCATTATTCAGAATGCCAAAATCATAAAAATGATAACAAATTCTACATACAATAATTTGATAATAATATTTGTTTGAATGTTTCAGTGTTGTTAATTTCAATCCCTGCCGTTTACCCAAGCTAAACCAATTTCATTTCTTCCTAAAATATTAAATATTTGTCCCCTGCCGCAATTCAGCGGCGTCTGTCCGTCCGTACTTACGTACGTACGTCCGGATTCTTGTTAACGCGATTACTCATGAAGCTTAGCACCTAAAGTGTTCATATTTGGTGACAGCTTTCAAAGGAGGAAGACTCAGACGCCAGTCGACATTGGTGACTTTAACGTCATGTTCAAGGTCACCACGACACTTTGACCACTTTGAAATACATTGTTAACGCGATATCTCGTAAAGCCTAGCACCTAGATTGTTTATATTAGACCGCAGCCTACAACGGCGGATGACTCAGGTACCAGTGGACATTGGTGACCTTGAACTCATTTTCAAGTTCACCACGACACTGTCATCACTTTGTAATATATTGTTAACACGACATCTCGTAAAGCTTAGCACCTAGAGTGTTCATATTTGGTGACAGCTTTCATCTCGTAAAGCTTAGCCCCTAAATATCTTATAACGGCGAAGGACATTGCCATGTTAGTGGCAAACACTTGTCTAGATTAATGTGAAAATGGTATCTCTAAACAACTACATACGACTTTCACAAAAGAATTGAGCTCCTTACCTTTCACCAGTAGTATTATAGTTTTTAAATTGTAGTAATGAACATTGGCAACAACCGACAAAGTCCATTCACCTAACAGACTTACAGACAACACCGAATGCTTAGATAACATATTTGTTGTCACACTGGCCTATGCAATGATACAGTCGCAAATTAGGCGTATGTCTTCTGTAAACAAGACTCAAAGTGCAAGGTGCATATTCTAATAAAGTTAAGATTTTGGGAAGCTTCCGGAAATAACTCAGGCGATTTAAATGATAACCTTTTAAACGGCGTCGCTGATTGCACAACTAATTTTGATGACATCCAATCAGCGTTCTTCATTTTGTGCCAAAGAAACCTTCGTATTAAGACAGAGGTTGTATAGGATTTCATGACGGAGCTACCTCTTTTGGGGGAGAATGAGGTTCTTCCTGTTTCTCATTTACAAACTTCTCCTGCAAGTATTATACCATCTGTCCTGATCGCTGGCTAATTTAAGCCTTCAAGCAGTTCTGTACAACTTTTATACAACGACTGAATTTGATGCTCCTTTCAGAAATCTTAAGTAGGCTGCAGCCTAACAGAATCAAAGCTATATGATTAAGTTACAAAGTCAAAACATAGTCAATTGCCGAGCGCAGTCTTAATCAGCACATAAAAAGGAATCAATTTTTATAATAAAACGAGTTTCTCAGCAACATGTTTCTATAACTCTGCTTATTATAACTCTGCTTATCATAACTCTCATTATTATAACTCAGATTGTTATAACTATGATTATCATAACTGATAATTATAAATCTGATTATTATAACCCTGATAATTATAACTATGATTATTATAACAATGATTATTATAACTATGATTATTATAATTCTGATTATTATAACTCTGATTATTATGCCTCTGATTATTTCCAGTCACTTCTCAAGTAAGTTGTTACAACGCCAGAGCTTGAAATTCCTCTCAAAATGCTTAGGAAGGATGCAACCAAAAATTCGGTGTACCTTGTACTTGTAGATCGACATAGTCGTAAAAAACCCAAAGTATTCTGCTGTCAAGTAAAATCATGTTTTTTTAAAATAATGCGTCTCTACTCAAAAATGTTGACCTGACGTGTTTTTAGTCTCTTTTGAGTCTCTTTCTGAACAGTGTTCACGGTTGTTCAACTTAAGCATCAACATATGCAGTCAACCAAATTTTGTTTTAAAAAATTGAAATTCTTTATTAGATGGAAAAAAAATTTCCCCCTTGGTATAAAAAACCCCATTTTCTTATCGAACCTCACTGTATAGTCTACAAGTAACAATACCCAAGGTCAGTCGTAGGTGTAACTGCACGAATGAAGGATAAGATGTCTTTAACATAACGTTTTATTCATACATAACACATACATTACAACAATACAATCATTCTGTTAAGCAATCTCAAATACAAATGATACAAGGATTTCAGGGAATTCTAGTGACAACATTTACAATACAACAATACAATCATTCTGTGGAACAATCTCAACTACAATGTGTACGTACATAGGAAACAAATATCACGCCACTACATAACAGGCTGCCCATCCCTACTGAGGCTTAGTTTACCCTAGTTCTGCTTTCACTCGCTTTGATCGATACAAATTATACAAGGATTTCAGGGAATTCTAGTGACAACATTTACAATTCAACAATACAATCATTCTGTGGAACAATCTCAATTACAATGTGTACGTATATAGGAAACAAATATCACGCCACTACATAACACGCTGTCCATCCCTACTGAGGCTTAGTCTATCCTAGTTCTGTATCCACTCGTTTTTTTCGATACAAAGAAACACAATGACCTCAGGTAATTCTAGTGATGTAATATACCTTTGGACATTTTTAATGTGGTGGAGTAAATCCCTGCTCTATGAATGAATTAGCCCCATGTCCAACATTGTGCAAGGCGTGACAAACCATGCAGCCAATGAGTTTTAGCATTACCTTTCGTCATGTCTTTCATGATTTCACTACATCTAATATCCTTGATTGATGAACTTATGTATACGTTCATATCAAATGCCACATCCAAGGTAATTCTAGTGATGTTATTGACCTTAACTTGGGCCTTTTCAACGTGTTAGAGTGCATCCCTGCTCTCTGGCTGAACTAGACTGTGAAATGCGTGATAAAATATGCAGTAGTGAAAATAACCTTCCTTCTTGATTTTGACTACACCAAATAGCACATATCAAATACCGCAACAAAGCTCGAATTCTCAATTTAAACCGTCTTGTTACATAAGTATGAGACCATGACCAATGTGTGTTTTGCATTCAGCACACTTGAATTTTGCAGCATAAATAAAACTAACACAATTTGATTTGACTGCTTTCGTGTGTAAGTGTAAGTTAGAACATGAAATGAAAAACATCTGGATTTGGCGATACATAATGAAGGATATATTGGATATTGTATAAACAGCAATTTCTTCAACAAAATTTAAGCTAAATGGTTATGTATATTGAGCATATCATTTTAAGGAATTGTACATCAATAGGAAGTTAAGGGATTGAACTACAAATTGTCAGAGACTAAAAATTTAAACTGTTTAAGAAATCACACGTGAATGTTAGAAAAAAAATCTACATTTCTAAGTCATATCTTAGTTATATGTTCAAAAAACATAACGTAAATCAGGAGTCGACCAGGAAATCAGAACATCAAACGATTAATATGTAAGATGCTATGAAAATCGAAAAAAATATCCAGGGGTCAATAGAAGGAGACTATTTTGAGCGATGCACTTATGTAAATGAATGAACACCTTCAGCTGAACCCAAACGTTTGTTCAACCATCCTGCTACGTCAGCGTATTTGTCACCACCTAGCTCCATCATATACCCTGATATCCTTTGTCCTAAAACGCTCGTATCTCTAAATATAGCAAGCCAATAAAATGACTCGCATTCAGCAATAGCGGCACAAACCCGGATGAGAATTCAAACAAATGTTATAAATAGCCATGAGTAACCAGCCGTAAGCATGTTGTTCAACAAGAGTTGATGAAAATATCCGAGTCATGCCGAGGATATTTTAAAATTTTATCAACAGGTATTGATACATTTGATATCAGAAGACACGAGGGCCAGATTCATTTGATTTTCCAAAATCATTTTTCATTTCGCTTCCGTGAAAATGTATATTTCTGAACAATGCACTACTCCAAGACTCAGTGCGTCGATGTCATAGCACTGTGACGTCGTCATTTTTATGACGTCATAGCATTTTGATGTCATTACTTGATGATGTTAAACAATTATGATGTGAGGTCAAAGGGAAATGTTCAAAATCTACTGTCAAAACGATGTCTCCAAGGAGATATCACTTGATCTTAGACAAACTCAGGTTTGGAAGATAATTGTATCATTGCGAAAACAAAACCGGATAATTGAAATTTTCAATACAGAAGCAGAGAGCCATCGCATATCATAACCAACAGTTAACCCTTACAGTTTTGGAGGGTCATTGAAATGACCATTGGTCAAAATTTTCAAAATGTGACATCAACATTATTTCATCCACATGTAAAGAATAAGTCAGTTTAGGTGATTATCTTTCAATAAAGAACAGTCCTTTATCTTCCGGAGCTCAACATTCTCTGTGTGCATTTTGTAAGTTATTGAGAATTTGGAGTTACAATATGTTGCACATTCATCTATATAATTATATATTAATCTATATATTGAATTTGATTGAATGGATTATCAATCTGATTGAAATCAGATGAACAAATCGCGCGCCTCTAACATTTGTCCATTTTCATAATGCGATACTAATATAGCTTGTAAAACTGAAACGAAATGAAACGGAAGTAAAACGAAACGAAACGAAATTATATTAGCGGAATTCCCACTGATTTTAATGAGATTGATGTATTATTGATCTGCCCCCTTTAGAGAATATGTATTAAAAGGTTTGTCTATGAGGCATCCGTCCAAATTGCTGCATAAAAGATTCCTGTCAATTACGGATCTCAATCAGCAGAAGGAGCAATCAATTATTTTAATATCACCGATTTTTCAGCACTATGTGTGTGTATCTCTGACTATGATCAGTCACTGCTTAAGTATGTTGGTTGATAATGTGGCAATAGATCGCCCTATGTGAATCACTGCTTAGTGTAACAGAAAAATCCCATGAATGGCTGTACTAGTTTTATCTTTGGTATACAATCTGTGAACCGATTTTCCTTTTCCTTGTTTAACGAATCTGGTTTATCTAATTGGTGAAAATACATTAGAAAAAGATAAATCTTTGATCCCTTCTTTCATCTGACTTTGGATAATTAGGTAATAAAGATTGTGTACCTACATTACAGTTCAGTCCAACCTCCCGAACCTTCAACTTGCCCATTATAGAAGATCTGTAGTACACAAAAGGACTATGAACATAAATTATAAATGGTATTTCCTCCACCTTAATTCTGCGATGGCACAATTCCTGTCCAGTTTTGAGAGTGTAAACCTTCAACGTTAGATAGTAAACGCCACCGGACTCATGGGTGTAAACAATCATGGCTGTGTTGTTTGAAACGTTCATACCGTAATAAATACAAGTCTCCGTTTCGTCAATTTCCTTGATTTTCGTCAACAAATTCAGACATTTGACCCTAGACAATTGCAGCCAGCAAATAAGAGTATCACTAATGATTATTGACATAATATGCCCATCTGATCCTGTGTGATACCATACCTCATGTTTGGATCCAGGGGATGTAGCCGTCCTCATAATGTTCCCCTTCTCCTCATAATACAGATGCTTTTGGAATGCATCCATGTCAGATACACAATGGTTACTTAATTTTACCATAGAATAATTTTTGCCGATGACCTGCTTAAATATTCCTTTCTTTGTAGACCAAAATAAAGTGTTTAGTTCTTTGTCATAAGCCCAAGAATAAAGAAAGTTGTTAATCTTTACACCTGTCTTTCGAATCACTTTTGATGACATCGAGCCTACCCAAACATCTTTTGTTGATGCCTTGTCAAATGCAATCATAAAGAATGACGGTGATGGGGTGGTTGAACGTTTGGCTGAGTGTAAGCCGACGAATTTCCGACACAGATTCATCATATGTTGAATGTCACATTCTATCCAGCTTTCATCTTCAAAGTTCCAGTTGATATATCTGAGACACAATTGCTTCTTCGCATTGCTGTTTTCCTTTTCTTGAAGACTGCAATTAAGAACAGTTAGCAGGAAAAATATCAACAAACCCTTCATTGTGTACTAAGCTTGCTTCTTTTCTTCACTTGGAATCTATTCAAATCGTTTCAAACGTTACCTTTTCAGTCTTAACGATGAAGTGATATTAATAAGTTATAATCAGAAGTTCTTCATGTGAATGTTTTATTGAATGACGTACTTTCTTTTATTCAAAACAGGCTTAAGCAGTGAATATTTAAACTGTTGTATTTAAATGATAACCTTTGAAACGGCGTCGCTGATTGCACAATTAATTTTGATTACATCCAATCAGCGTTCTTCATTTTGTGCTTTTTTTTGAAACTTTCGTATTATGACAGAGGTTGTATAGGATTTTATGACGGAGCTACCTCTGTTTGGGGAGAATGAGGTTTTTCCTGTTTCTCATTGGCAAACTTCTCCTGCAAGTCTTATACCATCTGTCCTGATCGCTGGCTAATTTAAGGAGTTCTGTACCACTTTTATACCAACTCTCAAGCTTACAACGCCTGGATTTGATGCTCCTTTAAGAAATCTTAAGTAGATTGAAACCTAACAGAATCAAAGCTATATGATGAAGTTACCAAGTCAAAACATAGTCAAATTTCTCAGCAACATGTTTCTATAACTCTAATTATGATAAATCTGCTAATTATAACTGATTATCATTACTCTGCTTATCATAACTCTGATTATTATAACTCTGAATATTATAACTCTGCTTATTATAACTCTGATTATTATAACTCTGCTTATTATAACTCTGATTATTATAACTCTGATTATTATAACTCTGATTATTATAACTAAGATTATTATAACTCTGATTATCATAACTATAATTATCATAACTCTGATTATTTTAACTATGATTATTATAACTCTGCTTATTATAACTATACTTATCATAACTCTGATTATTATAACTATGCTTATAAAAACTCTGATTATCATAACTCTGGTAATTATAAATCTGATTATCATTACTCTGGTTTTTATAACTCTGATTATTATAACTCTGATTATTATAACTCTGATTACTTCCAGTCACTTCTCAAGTAAGTTATTACAACGCCAGAACTTTAAATTCCTCTCAAAATTCTTAGAAAGGATGCAACCAAAAAGGTGGGTCGCATTCGAATGACGAAATTTTGTGCTTTTTGGCAAGGACTTAGCTAGTGATGGAGACAGATTTATATCTTGTACTCGTAGATCGACATAGTCGTAAAAGAACCAAAGTATTCTGCTATCAAGTAAAATCATGTTGTTTTAAATAATCCGTCTCTACTTAAAAATGTTGACCTGACGTGATTTTGAGTCTCTTTAAGTGTTCATGGCTGTTCAACTTTAGCATCAACATATGCAGTCAACCAAACTTTGTTTAAAAAAATTGAAATTCTTTATTAGATTTAAAACAATATTTCCCCTTCGTATAAAAAACCTCACTGTGTGGTCTACAAGTAACAATACTCAAGGTCAGTCGTAGGTGTATCTGCACGAATGAAGGATAAGATGTCTTTAACATAACGTTTTATTCACAGAAGAACACATACATTACAACAATACAATCATTCTGTTAAGCAATCGCAATTACAATGCGTATATAGGAAACAAAATCTCTACCCATATCACTCTGCCCATCCCTACCGAGGCTTAGTTTACCCTAGTAAATATAAAATATACAATACAATGTGTGTTCAATACAATCATTCTGTGGAACAATCTCAATTACAATGTGTACGTATATCGGAGACAAATATCACGCCACTACATAACACGCTGCCAATCCCTACTGAGGCTTAGTCTATCCTAGTTCTGTATCCACTCGTTTTTTTCGATACAAAGAAACACAATGACCTCAGGTAATTCTAGTGATGTAATATACCTTTGGACATTTTTAATGTGTTGGAGTAAATCCCTGCTCTATGATTGAATTAGCCCCATGTCCAACATTGTGCAAGGCGTGACAAACCATGTAGCCAATGAGTTTTAGCATTACCTTTCGTCATGTCTTTCATGATTTCACTACATCTAATATCTTTGATTGATGAACTTATGTAACTCAATTTAAACCGTCTTGCTACATAAGTATGAGACCATGATCAATGTGTGTTTTGCATTCAGCACACTTGAATTTTGCAGCATAAATAAAACTAACACAATTTGATTTGACTGCTTTCGTGTGTAAGTGTAAGTTAGAACATGAAATGAAAAACATCTGGGCCAATATATGTTTAGTATTTGGCGATACATAATGAAGGATATATTGGATATTGTAATATAAATAGATACTGTATAAACAGCAATTTCTTCAACAAAATTTAAGCTAAATGGTTATGTATATTGAGCATATCATTTTAAGGAATTGTACATCAATAGGAAATTAAGGGATTGAACTACAATTGTCAGAGACTAAAAATTTTAACTGGTTAAGAAATCACACGTGAATGTTAGAGAAAAAACTACATTTTTAATTCATATCTAAGTTATATGTTCAAAAAACATAAAGTTAATCAGGAGTCGACCAGGAAATCAGAAAATCAAACCATTAATATGTAACATGCAATATGCACAACATCAAAAACTAAAGAGTAGGAAATCGAACATATACTTGTTAATTAAATGGAATCAAGTATACTCGGTCAGGAAAAACACACCAATTTCCGAGGAACAAACATTATGCTATGAAAATCCCAAAAAAATATCCAGGGGTCAATAGAAGACGGCCATTTTGAACGATTCGCTTATGTAAATGAATGAACACCTACAGCTGAAGACCAAACGTATGTTCAACTATCCTGCTCCATCAGCGTATTTGTCTCCGCCTAGCTCCATCATATACCCTGATATCCTTTGGCCTTAAACGCTCGAATCGCTTAAGGCTGGTTACTCATGGCTATTTATAGCCTTTATCGACATTTGTTTGAATTCTCATCCGGGTTTGTGCCGCTATTGCTGAATGCGAGTCATTCTGTTGGCTTGCTATATTTAGCGATACGAGCGTTTTAGGCCAAACGATATCAGGGTATATGATGGAGCTAGGCGGAGACAAATACGCTGATGTAGCAGGATGTTGTTTATGAAAGTTTAAAATATCCGAGTCTTGGCGAGGATATTTTTAATTTTATCAACATGTGTTGATACATTTGATATCAGAAGACACGAGGGCCAGATTCCGTTTATTTTCCAAAATCAATTTTCATTTCGCTTCCGTGAAAATGTATATTTCTGAACATTGCACTACTCCAAGACTCAGTTTGTCAATGTCTTAGCACTGTGACGTCGTCATTTTTATGACGACATAGCATTTTGATGTCATTACTTGATGATGATAAACAATTGTGATATGATGTAAAAGGGAAATGTTCAAAATCTACTGTCAAAACGACGTCTCCTAGGAGATATCGCTTGATCTTCCACAAGCGATATCTCCTGTGGAACTCAGTTTTGGATGATAATTGTCATATTGCGAAAACAAAACCGGATAATTGAAATTTTCAATTCAGAAGCAGAGAGCCATCGTATATCACAACCAACAGTTAACCGTAACAGTTTTGGAGGGTCATTGAAATTACCATTGGTCAAAATTTCAAAAATGTTACATCAACATTATTTCATATAAAGAATAGGTTAAGGAAATAGGAAATTTATGGATTAACAACTTCTTTATTGCAAAGAGATGCATCTCTTTGCAATAAAGAAGTTGTGCATCTCTTCGCAATAAAGAAGTTGTTAATCCATAAATTTCCTATTTCCTTCATCATACCAACTTCTAAAATGCCAGCATCTCTTTGCAATAAAGAAGTTGTTAATCCATAAATTTCCTATTTCCTTCATCATACCAACTTCTAAAATGCCAGCATCTCTTTGCAATAAAGAAGTTGTTAATCCATAAATTTCCTATTTCCTTCATCATACCAACTTCTAAAATGCCACTCAAAGAAGAATAGGTTAGTTTAGGTGAATAGGATGGTCCTTTATCCCCCTGAGCTCAACATTCTCTGTATGCATTTTGTAAGTTATTGAAAATTTGGAGTTACAATATGTTGCACATTCATCTATATATACATATTCATCTATACATTGAATTTGGTTGAATGGATTGTCAATCAGATTGAAATCAGATGAACATATCGTGCGCCTCTAACAGTTGTCCACTACCATAATGCGATACTAGTATAGCTTGTAAAACTGAAAGAAATGAAACGGAAATAAAACGAAATTATGTAAGCGGAATTCCAACTGATTTTACTAATATTGATGTATAATTGATCTGACCCCACTCCCCCCCCCCCCCCACCCCCCAAACCCCCCCCCCCCCCCCCTCCCCTCCTAAGAGAATATGTATTAACAGGTTTGTCTATGAGGCATTCGTCCAAATTGCTGCACAATCAATCCTGTCAATTGCAGATATCAATCAGCAGTAATAGCAATCAATTAATGTAATATCACCGATTTTTCATCACTATGTTAACGTTTGTGTATCTCTGACTATGATCAGTCACTGCTTATATTTAAGTATGTTGGTTGATAATGTGGCAATAGATCGCCCTATGTGAATCACTGCTTAGTGTAACAGAAAAATTCCATGAATGGCTGTACTAGTTTTAGCTTTGGTATACAATCTGTGAACCGATTTTCCATTTCCTTGTTTCACGAATCTGGTTTATCCAATTGGTGAAAATACATTAGAAAAAGATATATCTTAAATCCCTTCTTTCAACTGACTTTGGATAATTATGTGATAAAGATTTTGTACCTACAATACAGTCCAGTCCAACCACCTTTACCTTCAACTTGTACGTTGCAGAAGATCTGTAGAACACAAAAGGACTATGAACATAAACTATATATGGTATTTCCTCCACCTTAATTCTGCGATGGCACAATTCCTGTCCAGTTTTGAGAGTGTAAACCTTCAAGATTAGATACAAAACGTCGCCGGATTCATGGATGTAAACAAACATGGCTGTGTTGTTTGAAACGTTCATATCGTAATGTTTACAAGCCTCCATTTCATCAATTTCCTTGGTTTTCGTCAACAAATTCAGACATTCGCTCTATACAATTGCATCCAGCAAATAAGAGTATCACTAATGATTATTGACTTAATATGCCTATCAGATCCTGTGTGATACCATTCCTCATGTTTGGTTCCAGGGGATGTAGCCGTCCTCATAATGTTCCCCTTCTCCCTGTAATACAGATGCTTTTGGAATACATCCATGTAAAATACACGATGGTTACTTAATTTTACCATAGAATAATTTTTGCCGATGACCTGCTTAAATATTCCTTTCTTTGTAGACCAAAATAAAGTGTTTAGTTCTTTGTCATAAGCCCAAGAATAAAGGTAGTTGTTAATCTTTACACCTGTCTTTCTAATCACTTTTGATGACATCGAGCCTACCCAAACATCTTTTGTTGATGCCTTGTCAAATGCAATCATAAAGAATGACGGTGATGGGGTGGTTGAACGTTTGGCTGAGTGTAAGCCGACGAATTTCCGACACAGATTCATCATATGTTGAATGTCACATTCTATCCAGCTTTCATCTTCAAAGTTCCAGTTGATATATCTGAGACACAATTGCTTCTTCGCATTGCTGTTTTCCTTTTCTTGAAGACTGCAATTAAGAACTGTTAGCAGGAAAAATATCAACAAACCCTTCATTGTGTACTAAGCTTGCTTCTTTTCTTCACTTGGAATCTATTCAAATCGTTTCAAACGTTACCTTTTCAGTCTTAACGATGAAGTGATATTAATAAGTTATAATCAGAAGTTCTTCATGTGAATGTTTTATTGAATGATGTACTTTCTTTTATTCAAAACAGGCTTAAGCAGTGAATATTTAAACTGTTGTATTTAAATGATAACCTTTGAAACGGCGTCGCTGATTGCACAATTAATTTTGATTACATCCAATCAGCGTTCTTCATTTTGTGCTTTTTTTTGAAACTTTCGTATTATGACAGAGGTTGTATAGGATTTTATGACGGAGCTACCTCTGTTTGGGGAGAATGAGGTTTTTCCTGTTTCTCATTGGCAAACTTCTCCTGCAAGTCTTATACCATCTGTCCTGATCGCTGGCTAATTTAAGCCTTCAAGCAGTTCTGTACCACTTTTATACCAACTCTCAAGCTTACAACGCCTGGATTTGATGCTCCTTTCAGAAATCTTAAGTAGATTGAAACCTAACAGAATCAAAGCTATATGATGAAGTTACCAAGTCAAAACATAGTCAAATTTCTCAGCAACATGTTTCTATAACTCTAATTATGATAATTCTGCTAATTATAACTGATTATCATTACTCTGCTTATCATAACTCTGATTATTATAACTCTGAATATTATAACTCTGCTTATTATAACTCTGATTATTATAACTCTGCTTATTATAACTCTGATTATTATAACTCTGATTATTATAACTATGATTATTATAACTAAGATTATTATAACTCTGATTATCATAACTATAATTATCATAACTCTGATTATTTTAACTATGATTATTATAACTCTGCTTATTATAACTATACTTATCATAACTCTGATTATTATAACTATGCTTATAAAAACTCTGATTATCATAACTCTGGTAATTATAAATCTGATTATCATTACTCTGGTTTTTATAACTCTGATTATTATAACTCTGATTATTATAACTCTGATTACTTCCAGTCACTTCTCAAGTAAGTTATTACAACGCCAGAACTTTAAATTCCTCTCAAAATTCTTAGAAAGGATGCAACCAAAAAGGTGGGTCGCATTCGAATGACGAAATTTTGTGCTTTTTGGCAAGGACTTAGCTAGTGATGGAGACAGATTTATATCTTGTACTCGTAGATCGACATAGTCGTAAAAGAACCAAAGTATTCTGCTATCAAGTAAAATCATGTTGTTTTAAATAATCCGTCTCTACTTAAAAATGTTGACCTGACGTGATTTTGAGTCTCTTTAAGTGTTCATGGCTGTTCAACTTTAGCATCAACATATGCAGTCAACCAAACTTTGTTTAAAAAAATTGAAATTCTTTATTAGATTTAAAACAATGTTTCCCCTTCGTATAAAAAACCCCATTATCTTATGGAACCTCACTGTATGGTCTACAAGTAACAATACTCAAGGTCAGTCGTAGGTGTATCTGCACGAATGAAGGATAAGATGTCTTTAACATAACGTTTTATTCACAGAAGAACACATACATTACAACAATACAATCATTCTGTTAAGCAATCTCAATTACAATGCGTATATAGGAAACAAAATCTCAACCCATATCACTCTGCCCATCCCTACCGAGGCTTAGTTTACCCTAGTAAATATAAAATATACAATACAATGTGTGTTCAATACAATCATTCTGTGGAACAATCTCAATTACAATGTGTACGTATATCGGAGACAAATATCACGCCACTACATAACACGCTGCCAATCCCTACTGAAGCTTAGTCTATCCTAGTTCTGTATCCACTCGTTTTTTTCGATACAAAGAAACACAATGACCTCAGGTAATTCTAGTGATGTAATATACCTTTGGACATTTTTAATGTGTTGGAGTAAATCCCTGCTCTATGATTGAATTAGCCCCATGTCCAACATTGTGCAAGGCGTGACAAACCATGTAGCCAATGAGTTTTAGCATTACCTTTCGTCATGTCTTTCATGATTTCACTACATCTAATATCTTTGATTGATGAACTTATGTATACTGTCATATCAAATGCCACATCTTAGGTAATTCTAGCGATGTTATTGACCTTAACTTTGGTCTTTTCAACGTGTTAGAGTGCATCCCTGCTCTCTGGCTGAACTAGACTGTGAAATGCGTGATAAAATATGCAGTAGTGAAAATAACCTTCCTTCTTGATTTTGACTACACCGAATAACACATATCAAATACCGCAACAAAGCTCAAATTCTCAATTTAAACCGTCTTGCTACATAAGTATGAGACCATGATCAATGTGTGTTTTGCATTCAGCACACTTGAATTTTGCAGCATAAATAAAACTAACACACTTTGATTTGACTGCTTTCGTGTGTAAGTGTAAGTTAGAACATGAAATGAAAAACATCTGGACCAATATATGTTTAGTATTTGGCGATACATAATGAAGGATATATTGGATATTGTAATATAAATAGATACTGTATAAACAGCAATTTCTTCAACAAAATTTAAGCTAAATGGTTATGTATATTGAGCATATCATTTTAAGGAGTTGTACATCAATAGGAAATTAAGGGATTGAACTACAATTGTCAGAGACTAAAAATTTTAACTGGTTAAGAAATCACACGTGAATGTTAGAGAAAAAACTACATTTTTAATTCATATCTAAGTTATATGTTCAAAAAACATAAAGTTAATCAGGAGTCGACCAGGAAATCAGAAAATCAAACCATTAATATGTAACATGCAATATGCACAACATCAAAAACTAAAGAGTAGGAAATCGAACATATACTTGTTAATTAAATGGAATCAAGTATACTCGGTCAGGAAAAACACACCAATTTCCGAGGAACAAACATTATGCTATGAAAATCCCAAAAAAATATCCAGGGGTCAATAGAAGACGGCCATTTTGAACGATTCGCTTATGTAAATGAATGAACACCTACAGCTGAAGACCAAACATATGTTCAACTATCCTGCTCCATCAGCGTATTTGTCTCCGCCTAGCTCCATCATATACCCTGATATCGTTTGGCCTAAAACGCTCATGTAGCAGGATGTTGTTTATGAAAGTTTAAAATATCCGAGTCTTGGCGAGGAAATTTTAATTTTATCAACATGTGTTGATACATTTGATATCAGAAGACACGAGGGCCAGATTCCGTTTATTTTCCAAAATCAATTTTCATTTCGCTTCCGTGAAAATGTATATTTCTGAACATTGCACTACTCCAAGACTCAGTTCGTCGATGTCTTAGCACTGTGACGTCGTCATTTTTATGACGACATAGCATTTTGATGTCATTACTTGATGATGATATACAATTGTGATATGATGTAAAAGGGAAATGTTCAAAATCTACTGTCAAAACGACGTCTCCTAGGAGATATCGCTTGATCTTCCACAAGCGATATCTCCTGTGGAACTCAGTTTTGGATGATAATTGTCATATTGCGAAAACAAAACCGGATAATTGAAATTTTCAATTCAGAAGCAGAGAGCCATCATATATATCACAACCAACAGTTAACCGTAACAGTTTTGGAGGGTCATTGAAATTACCATTGGTCAAAATTTCAAAAATGTTACATCAACATTATTTCATATAAAGAATAGGTTAAGGAAATAGGAAATTTATGGATTAACAACTTCTTGAAGTTGTTAATCCATAAATTTCCTATTTCCTTCATCATACCAACTTCTAAAATGCCAGCATCTAACATTATTTCATATAAAGAATAGGTTAAGGAAATAGGAAATTTATGGATTAACAACTTCTTTATTGCAAAGAGATGCATCTATTTGCAATAAAGAAGTTGTTAATCCATAAATTTCCTATTTCCTTCATCATACCAACTTCTAAAATGCCAGCATCTCTTTGCAATAAAGAAGTTGTTAATCCATAAATTTCCTATTTCCTTCATCATACCAACTTCTAAAATGCCACTCAAAGAAGAATAGGTTAGTTTAGGTGAATAGGATGGTCCTTTATCCCCCTGAGCTCAACATTCTCTGTATGCATTTTGTAAGTTATTGAAAATTTGGAGTTACAATATGTTGCACATTCATCTATATATACATATTCATCTATACATTGAATTTGGTTGAATGGATTGTCAATCAGATTGAAATCAGATGAACATATCGTGCGCCTCTAACAGTTGTCCACTACCATAATGCGATACTAGTATAGCTTGTAAAACTGAAAGAAATGAAACGAAAATAAAACGAAACGAAATTATGTAAGCGGAATTCCAACTGATTTTACTAATATTGATGTATAATTGATCTGACCCCACTAACTAGCAATCAATTAATGTAATATCACCGATTTTTCATCACTATGTTAACGTTTGTGTATCTCTGACTATGATCAGTCACTGCTTATATTTAAGTATGTTGGTTGATAATGTGGCAATAGATCGCCCTATGTGAATCACTGCTTAGTGTAACAGAAAAATTCCATGAATGGCTGTACTAGTTTTAGCTTTGGTATACAATCTGTGAACCGATTTTCCATTTCCTTGTTTCACGAATCTGGTTTATCCAATTGGTGAAAATACATTAGAAAAAGATATATCTTAAATCCCTTCTTTCAACTGACTTTGGATAATTATGTGATTATTGTGATATTGTACCTACAATACAGTCCAGTCCAACCACCTTTACCTTCAACTTGTACGTTGCAGAAGATCTGTAGAACACAAAAGGACTATGAACATAAACTATATATGGTATTTCCTCCACCTTAATTCTGCGATGGCACAATTCCTGTCCAGTTTTGAGAGTGTAAACCTTCAAGGTTAGATACAAAACGTCGCCGGATTCATGGATGTAAACAAACATGGCTGTGTTGTTTGAAACGTTCATATCGTAATGTTTACAAGCCTCCATTTCATCAATTTCCTTGATTTTCGTCAACAAATTCAGACATTTGACTCTATGCAATTGCATCCAGCAAATAAGAGTATCACTAATGATTATTGACATAACATGCCCATCAGATCCTGTGTGATACCATACCTCATGTTTGGTTCCAGGGGATGTAGCCGTCCTCATAATGTTCCCCTTCTCCCTGTAATACAGATGCTTTTGGAATACATCCATGTAAAATACACGATGGTTACTTAATTTTACCATAGAATAATTTTTGCCGATGACCTGCTTAAATATTCCTTTCCTTGTAGACCAAAATAAAGTGTTTAGTTCTTTGTCATAAACCCAAGAATAAAGGTAGTTGTTAATCTTTACACCCGTCTTTCGAATCACTTTTGATGACATCGAGCCTACCCAAACATCTTTTGTTGCTTTCTCGTCAAATGCAATCATGAAGAACGACGGTGATGGGGTAGTTGAACGTGTGGCTGAGTGTAAGCCGACGAATTTCCGACAAAGATTCATCATATGTTGAATGTCACATTCTATCCAGCTTTCATCTTCAAAGTTCCAGTTGATATATCTGAGACACAATTGCTTCTTCGCATTGATATTTTCCTTTTCTTGAAGACTGCAATTAAGAACTGTTAGCAGGAAAAATATCAACAAACCCTTCATTGTGTACTAAGCTTGCTTCTTTTTTTCACTTGGAATCTATTCAAATCGTTTCAAACGTTACCTTTTCAGTCTTAACGATGAAGTGATATTACTAAGTTATAATCAGAAGTTCTTCATGTGAATATTTTATTGACGTTCTTAAGCAGTGAATATTTAAACTGTTGTATTTAAGGGGAATTAGAGAGGAAGAGAAAAGAGTCAAATGGTGCTTTTGCCAAAGTGTCAAATGACAGTTAACAGTAAAAATCTATCATTAGCAATTTAATTTATGAAATCAAAAATTAACAGTGGGAATAAAAAAGCCATATTCACATGATCATGTCCAAAGCCGAAATAACAAGTACACCTTACTTATAAGGATAATGGCACTTGTTATGTTATGTATAATACTCAAATAATACAAACAAGGCAATGTTGTTTTTACTATGCAATTGCATAACATCACAAACAAAACAATTAATTAATTATTTGTAAACTTTAAATAATAATTTTTCATTTTTCTTGCCACACCAAAAACCAAATTAAAAAAATCAATGGCACCAAGACACCAATACCAATAAAATAATAGTGTTTTGTTTTGATATACACTTTTATGAAATGATTCACTGTATTTTCATTGTCAATACATGGTTTGTAATACCGTCTATTTTCATAAACTTATGTTTAAATAAGGTTATCTTAAGTTCTAGTGAATAGGTGAAAAGCAAAGGCTCAGCTTATTTGCACATAATTTTTGTTTTGTTTTCCAACAGAAATGAACGGATGAATGAATGTGTCAGAATACTTAATTCAAATTTTATTTGGTCAGATGAAAACACAGACTGGTCATTTTTTGTAACACGGAAAGCTATATATTAAAAAATCCGTTTCAGACATCGGCCATGCAGCGAATTTAACAATCTGCTTAATTCAACGACCATAAGTTTTTTGGAATTTACAATGCATTCGTAAAATGATTTATAATGTTAAATTTTCTAATAGGTGATAAGTATGCAGCTGATTTTCATAATGGACCTGTCGACGATACATGGCATTATTCTACACTCTTTTATATAGTGTCACGCGGTTTGAGCGTGCGTCCTTTTTCCAGCCTCTCCACTAATGTACTTTCATGAAATGTCACCAATTATTGTATATTTTGAAAGAAACTGTTATTAACTTTACATTCATGATTCCTTTTTCATCATTCATGTGTTTATTCGCCGACTGTGGCTATTTTTATGTGTTCAAATGTCATTTTCATGCCCAATTTACCAGCCTTTTACATTAAGCATTTAACATGTCAATTCTTATGTCATATATATTAATACCTACTTGTAGAGGGGTTTGTGCCCTTGAAACCCAAATATTTATGAAGCTAGGGTTATTTTAGCGTAACAAAGAAACACAACCTAAGTTTCGCCCGAGGATAAGATTAAGCATATGAAGATGGCTTTCCCTGACGTCCGCACCTTCTCCCTTAAATACCGCTGGACCTCTTACCAGAGGTCAGTTACGAACTGGACTGGCCTTGGAGAGGACTCTCTGCCCTGCTAGGGGTAGCACGTGGCGGAATTTTGGACCAGACTGGAACAATTTTCAAGTTGGATTGGTGAGGTCAATATTCCTATATTTCTCTTTACCTTTTTGGAGTATGTGATCACTTCCTTTTAAGGCTTACAGTTTACCTTATCATCCCTATATTTTTATAAGTCCTACTAACCTATCTAATGGTCTTAGGGATCACCTACAGTACTGTTTACTTGTTGTTTATTTCTTCTTTACTGTCCCGTCCCATTGTTTCCCTGTTATGTCTCGCCAGTGTTGATTTGTCTGATTGATACTATCTAATTAAGATGGCCATTAACTTGTCCTGTTGTTTCAAGGTCTGGGTAATAGCGATGCTACTGTGATTGCCTAATCAAGGCTCGTCTCTTGTTATTCACAGGCAGTTGCCTTCATTGATTAGTTGTTAACTCCTGTTGAGTTGTTTACGGGTAGCCAGTTGACGTACCAAGTTATCGTCGTGTTTAGACTGCAAATAAATCACTTTATTCACTCATTGCTTCTCTCTTACTTTTATTGGCTTGATCATAATATTGTTTTATCTTTCTGTCAGATAAACGGGTCTCGTCTGAGTTAAGATTTCGTTACACCGTGACAATAGCTTTATTGTAGGTGGAAGTAGACTTACGTAACCGAGCGGTATTTCGTCAAATCAAACGACAAAAAAAATAGTTTATTCAACGTAACTGTTTCCAGAATAAGCATTTGGATTGATACGGTCTACGTAAAGGATAACGTTGAGGAATGCAGTTTTTGCTTTGCTAAAGATAACTCCATAGTTTTGATTTGACTTGTTTGTCCAACAAACCAAGCTAGGGTAAATTGACAGTTTGACATTCGGAAAACATTCGGAAATTTGTGGTTTCCGAGATCTGAAAAATGCAAGCGAAATGCAACTCGTCGGCACCAAAGATTACGGGGCGAATTCGCTGATTGGCTGATTTGAATTATGTCAGAGGCAAACCTGACGGCTCACGTAACGGAGCCTGGTGATATCTAGATTTCATTTCAATGAGATTGTGACACTAAGTACATAATACTAGATACAGGAGGTATCATAGCAACGGATATATTCTTTAAGAAAACAGATTCACATCAGTATCTGGACTTTGGTTCATGCCGACCCCATCATACCAAACGCAACATTCCCTATTGTTTAGCAAGAAGAGTTTGTACAATTGTTTCTGATGGTGATATTAAAAGTATCAAAGTGTGGAGATTCACGTTGCTTCACGTGTGAAAGTATTATTGAAGGATGTTCCATAAATATTTCACCAAAGAATACATTTGTTGTTAAACAAAACATGAATTGTGACACAAAAAATGTTATTTATGTAATCATATGTGCTGGATGTAATGAGAAATATATCGGGAAAACAAAGCAAAAATTAAAGAGGAGAATAAACCTTCATTATGACGTCATTAGTTCCTGTGTGACATCATAGTATTATGTACTTAGTGTCAGTTACTGCATTAAACGGCCTGATGAAGCAGGTACATTCGTACCTGCTGAAAACGTTTGCCAAATGTATTTCAACTTCATCTTCTTCTTTTTAATATATATTACCATAGAGTTTGAACATTCTTTTTACTATTTTAATGTATAATCGCTCTAATGGAAGGAGTTGAATTAAGAAGCAGGACGAAGAAATCCGAAAATGAAGTGCTCCAAAAGGAAGTACGGGGAATTCAAGACCGGATTTCTGTTCTGTCTGAAAAGATTAACACAACTAACAACCTGTTACAGGAACTTGTTTCTATAACTAAGAAACCAAATCAACATCGTCAGCGATATCGCCAAGATCCTGACAAGTGAAAAAACTGTTACAACAGCAAGTCTTCAAATTGGAAATGAGAGTGACTCTTAACGGTGTGTTCTCAGCGACGGATTTGGAAATAATCCATATATTGAAGAGTTGCAAAATATCACAGTGGAAAAGGAAACATACAGACTAAGGAATCTCATGAAAGGTGAGTGGAATTCCTTGAGAAGTGCACGGAGCAAAAAATTCTGGAAATTTATTAATGTGAGAAATCACAGCATCATTTATGAATCCTGGATAAATGACAAAAATGTGTTGCTTCCATTAAAGTACCGGCTGAGGCCGATAAATGGGGAGAGTGATGAAGGTAAAAATATCCGGATAAAGCTAGCAGTGCAAAAATTTAGTGCAGACATTGAACTTATGAAAATTCATGGAGAAAGCTTTTGCAAAAACTTCAATGCTATTGATGTTAAGATGCAGGATAAACTATCCCGAAAACACTCAGGGTTTGTGCTTGACAAATCAATACAGTTATGGTTCGACAACTGTAAATCGGATGAACAAAAAGCATATTTATTATTCATTTTGCTTCTTGAATTTAAACATGTGAGTTTGTGTGATTGAATAATTCTATTCTCTGCTTTCCTGCTTAACCTAATTAGTAAATTTAAGGGGTTTTAAATAAAATTTAATATGTAAGTCTCCATTTATATGACTGCTTTACGACCGACTGATTTAGACTTCCATGTCGCACTGCACTTAGGTTATTTTTCTCTTACTACCAATAGTGTGTCTTAGCTCATTCTTTCCCTTTTTGCTTTGCTGTGTCTTTTCTAAGAGTTAGGTACTTGGGTTATTTTGTTTGATATACTTTACTTTTATCTAAGACTGTTTACGTGGGTGAATTTACTTTAGTTAATTTGATAAAGTTTGTTTATTTTGTCGAGTTTATTTGTGTTAGTTTAATTTTGTTTACTTAGGGTATTTCAAATTATGTTTTAAGTATTTAGTGTATTCTCAGGTAAATTGAAGTTAGTTAAATTGCAGTTACAACCGCCATACCCACACAAAAAATATACATATTGCCATTTCTGCTCATGTAAATTTATAAAGCAATTTACATATATTCCCTTTGTGTTTCAGTTGTTGTGTCCTAAATTATCCCAACAGTTATATATTTCCCGTTGTGTTTTAGTTGTTGTGTCCTAAAATATCCCAACAGTTATATATTTCCCTTTGTGTTTCAGTGGTTGTGTCCTAAAATATCCCAACAGTTATATATTTCACTTTGTGTTTCAGTTGTTGTGTCCTAAAATATCCCAACAGTTATATATTTCCCTTTGTGTTTCAGTTGTTGTGTCCTAAAATATCCCAACAGTTATATATTTCCCTTTGTGTTTCAGTTGTTGTGTCCTAAAATATCCCAACAGTTATATATTTCCCTTTGTGTTTCAGAATTTACCATGTCCTAAATTACCAACACAGATACATATACCCTTTAAGTTTCAGGCTGAATTATGTCCTTACGTGCAGATATCCCTCATTGCTCTTGATTATAAGGATGTATTCTTTTATTTACTCCGTTTTCTGTTTTGAAATTGTGTTGCAAATATGCCTTAACTTTCAACACCATTACTTGCACAATAAATGTGTTCTCATCTACTGTAGGTATCAAGGTATTGTCATTGTTTGATAATACTCTAACTATATAGTGTTTTCCATCACTTTCAGTTTCTGTGTATTTCTTTTATCTTTATTTGTTCAACGTTAATTATTGTAATTCTGTTTGACTTGTTACACTTCTGATTTTGTTCACAAGTCACGTTCATCTTTAGACTAAACATTGTTGATAAAATTTGTTTCCAATTTAGATTTTTTCATTGCATTTCATTTCACATTGTTCACTATTGTTTATCAATTACGCAGAGGAGTGATGTCATGTGAGTTCAGTGTTTGTGATCAATTATCTGTGAATGTGCTTCACTAGTGTACAGATTCGAGTTCGGAATTTGTGATATTCAATAATTTAGATTTAGAATTGTTTTGTGATTGTAAATCTCAAGTTTTCCAATATGAATCTGGACAATGAGGAAGTTAAGAGCCTGCTCACGGTGTTCGCCAAGTTTGGTTTGAATCCTAGAGCAGATACGACAGAGGACTTAAAGGGTTGGATTTCTGGAGTGGCGCAAGCAGAAGGACCGCTTGTGAAGACAGAGCAACCGGATGCTTCCAGGCTAGATGAGTCTGCAACGCAAGAGTCAAACAAGCCATCAACCATAAAAAACCCAGTATCATCTACACACCATTTCCCTAAGATACCCTTCTTCAGCGGTGAGACTGGCAAAGACACACACTACGACTTATGGAAATACGAGGTGGACTGTCTGTTACAGTCAAGTCCTATAGTGATGATGTCATGCTGGAGTCAATCAGGAAATCATTGAAGGGTGAGGCTGCACTCTGTGCTATTAAACTTGGACACCAAGCCACCATCCAGGATATCCTGAACAAACTAAGGAGCGCCTTTGGAACTCTTCGGAGGAAGGAGACTCTGATGTCCCAGTTTTATGGAGCAAGACAGGAGGACCGTGAAGATGTTTCTGGATGGGCTTGCCGGCTGGAAAACTTCATGTACCAGATAACCTTGCAGCGCTCCATTCCTCCACAGGAACAGGACGAGATGCTAAGGAGCAAATTGTGGGATGATCTCAACTCAGGATTGAAGAGTCTCACAAGTATGAAACCATTGCCAACTTTGATGAGCTCAGATTATGTCTACGGGAGGTAGAGTTTGACATGAAGCGGGACAAGTCATCTTCAGGCATAGTGACAAAGAATACAGCAAGTGTGAACATGGTCTTAACACAGAGTCAGGAGCCAGTTACCAAGGAAGAAGTAATGGATTTGAAGTCAATGATGATGGAGATCGAGAGTGAGCTTGCTGAACTTCGAGGTCGACAGCCTGCACAAGTTCTGCTGCACCAGTCCATACTCTCTCAGCCATCTGGAAAACATGGACGAAGAGGAAGGAAGCAGCGAGGCAAGCCGAATGGACCTCCAAATCAGGACCAGTCATCCTTTCAGGCTCCTGCTCAAGCAACTTTTGCTCATCCTCCACCTCAGATGCAACCTTATGCACCACCAGGACCGCCACCGCAGCAGACTCAGTATCAGTTTCCTTCACAGGTTCCACCTCAGGCCATCATCAGGAAAGACTTAGATCACAGGATAGGGAACCCGTGAAGTGCTGGAGATGTGGTTACCCTGGACACATTGCAGTTGATGCCGAGTTCGACTCGATCATATGAAGCACCCTTTAAACTAGGACAGGCCTACGGAAAGGGGCTACCCTTAGGCTATCAGACACGCCCCAACAAAGGAGAACTACCAGATGGACTGGTTGGTGAATCAACAGAAGTGACAGTAGGAATCGAAGGCTTACCGGTTACCACACTTCTTGACACTGGAGCTACAGTATCTATCATGGCAGAAAGTTTCTACAAGAGTAACTACAGTCCAACTAGAACTTGGAAACATTTTGGACATCGAGTGTGCCGAAAGAGAGCAACTTCCTTACTTGGGTTACATTAGAGTCAACATTAACATTATGGGAGGAGGCATTTCAGGTGATGAAGTCTCTTGTTTGATTCTGATTGTTCCGGATACCAGATATAATGCTAAGGTGCCAGCCTTACATGGAACCAACATACTGCGCCACTTTCTGGATCTGTGTAAGGAGGAATATGGAGCCAACCTCCATACACCATGGTATCTTGCTTACAGAACAATCACCCTAAGAGATAAGGAGCTGGAAAAGCGTGGACATTGCCTCGGATTGATTCGGAGTACAAGCGACAGGAACTTGATCATCCCACCGAACACTAACATGTTTATCAAGGGACATGTTACTAAAGGTTTCAAGTTGCCAGTGACCTGTGCTTTGCTTCAGTCAACCATCCGCTCACCTCTTCCTCAGGATTTAGATATTGCTCCATCCATCATCACCTACAACTGCCAGTCAACCATCCGCTCACCTCTTCCTCAGGATTTAGATATTGCTCCATCCATCATCACCTACAACTGCTAGGATCGTTGATGTACATGTGTCTAATGTCACCACAGACATGAAGATAATCTACGAAGCAAAAGGTAAGTTCATTTCACAAAATATTATAAGGTGTTTTGGTGCATTAAGCATCAAATTGAATGTAAAATTGTTCATTTACAACAAATCTTACACGTGCAAATTACTTGAAAATTCAATGTCAATGACCAAGAATAAGAAATGTGGGAAAAGGAAAAAAACCAACAGAATAATGATCAAAATCTAAGCGTGGATGATAACCCGAATACATAGAACATTGATATTTTCTCAAACATTCAGATGAACATTGTTTGACCAAATGTTACAGACTTAAAGATAATCTAAGAAGTAAATGTTATTAAATTGTATTATTTGGTATTTTGGTGAATCGAATCACTAGATTGGCGTATATGTAAACAAGAATGAGTAAGTATGAAGGTTTCTCGTCACTTCTAAAGTAATAAATCTATTTTTCTGTTATTTTCATTACCTAGGTCTAACGAGCTGTTTATCTGATTAAGGAAGACAGTTGTTTGTATACAACATTTTATCAATTTAAAAAATTATTTTATT
Organism: Phorcus lineatus; assembly: GCA_921293015.1. Taxonomy (NCBI): domain Eukaryota; kingdom Metazoa; phylum Mollusca; class Gastropoda; order Trochida; family Trochidae; genus Phorcus; species Phorcus lineatus. The sequence goes on from OV121094.1 coordinate 8,439,639, forward strand.
TCTCTTTGCAATAATTATTTCCATCTGCAAAAGTCAAGGATGTTGAAGTTTTTTAGTCAAACTTTATGAATGATGTAACTTTGTCTTGAACTGATAGTTCCTGAAAAAGATCTCTTTGGAAAAATACCATGATAATCACGTGTGTCTCTTTAATACATAATAAAAGCAAAATGAAATATAGAGAACAATTGACACGAAGTAATTTCTCCTTATTAATACAGACAAAAATCTCCTCCCCCATTCCATTCGCAAACAATAACAGGACATCTTGATATTAAAAAAACACCATGATATCAACTATCTAGAAGAAATGTAACATATAAAATGCCTCATGGGTAACGCCTATATTCAGTAATTCAAATCTTTATTTAGGTGTATATTGGTCGTCAGTGCATAGTACAATGCAACTACACTTTCAAACTGCTATTATGCATCAGATTTGTAGGATATATTGCGGTCTAGATAGAAATATATAACAAGCGTCTAAATATGCGTTAAGATATGAATACTATTGTAATAATCATTTCCCTTCGATCCGCCAACATTAACTGTGTATATCTTAAAAAGATGGAGAAATACACGTTGTACAAACTAAATGTCAAACATATTGAACAATCAAACGTAACATTAATATTCATTACCAATATCTTGATTTGCTATAAATATCTCAAAAATAATTCCCCTTTCCCTCACCATCAGCAAACATTAATGGGTTATATTGAACTCATTAAAGAGAGCCACAAGTTACATAAAAACGTCACATATCTAAACACATAATAGTATAAAACAACAAGTAATTTGGCATCACAAGAACAGAGCTTCATAAAGCAAAATCTTCTTTTAAATCAAGGTCATCCTTATTACGCTTATTTATGTTTAGTCAACTCTGCATATATAGCTACAGGAACAGATGATATATAGTAACATCTTCAAATGGATGGCCTATTCTTAAGCCAGCCCCAATGGCTTGCTAAGATAGGCCTTGCCGCACTTCTCGTACTTTTCTTTTCGACAAGGGTTCTGCGACGGATCGCCATAGTCCAAGGAGAAATCATATGAGGATTGCAACTTTTCGCCGAAGAGGGCGCTGCATTCAAAACACAAAATTTTTGACTGGTTGGCACCAAGGTTTGAATTAGCCAGTGATAGAGACTGATGCAATGTTAAGCAATGCGGGGGAAGATGATATTGTAATTGGTTCCATCTTTAGGATTGCCCAGGATATTCATATCAAAGATGTTGATACCAGATATTTGTACCTACTGGACTTTGCAGGGTTCCTCGAGTTCTGGTTCTGAAACAAGATAGAATATATACTTGAACCATGTTCGTCTCTTGTTTTCCATGCTTCATTTACAGCAGGTGATTATATAAAAGATAAAACAAACTGCACAGGAATATCAAAAATAATATTTACTATCCTCTTACCATACGTGTAGGAATCCTTCAAAAGTTCTTCACAGTAATCGTCCAAAAAGACTTTTAAGTTGTATTCAAGAACACGTCTAATTGTATTCAAGAATACCTCAAGAATTACCATTGAAATCTATTGTTATCTAAATTCGGTAACTTTGAACACCGTGTTTTGCACGTGCACAGGTGGTAAGTTTAATTAATACAGGTGTTCGACTAACTTACTCACCTATAAACAAAGGTTTAAATATTTGTTTCTAATAACTAATATGATTTGTAAAATACCTTGTATTTTTGAACAGGAGACAATTACAAATGTTTTTGTCGCAACCGGGTTTCGAATGTGATGTTCAGTGAGCTAACCACTAGACCAATTCCTTATTAACCTTAAGTTAAACAACTTATCGGTGGTTACATGAAGATATTGAATAACATGGTACAGGTGGACCAGCTGATATATGGAAGATTTTTAATGACCAATTGATTAATTTACAGTTATCGAACGTTATCATTGTATTTAACATCACGGTGCCCAAGGTATTCAAAGAATTGGTGTTTGTACATTGTGTACAGTATATGTATACATCTTCACTTAGACATTTTACTTGACGCGATATGTTTGTTGCTTTATATTTCACAATCAGACTGAGAATAGAATAACTTCTTTTAATACGAAAAACGCCTAGAAACGCATCCCTTTGGCGCTATGAGTTTTGAAAACCTTGCTACGACATTGGCAAGCATCGACGAGTCTCAAATTCAATATAACGAATTGTTTGTAAATTTGCAGAAACTCTATCATATAGATGAACTTATGTATTTAGCTGGTATGGGTTCATAAATAAAACTACACTGATGCCACAAACAAAGCCAGATGAACCGAAAAACCAAAGATTTCTCTCTTAAACACTTAAACAAAAGCCTTTATAGTGGTTTTGTAATACTAGTTCATCGGTGTCACGATACAAAATTATATCGATGTATCGATTCGATTTACATGAACAGTATTGATACATTATTTTGCAATATCGTTCTTTTCTTTATCAAAATTCCTCTTGGTATGTTTCAATTGAGACTTTTATCTACTTGATGTTGACATGTGAAAATATCCCATTCGATTTAACTATTTTATTTCTTTATCTAAGATAGAGGTGTTCTTCAGGAATGCACCATTATTTGTTATTGAAGTTACTCTTTGTTAACAGTTTAACCTGTTAGAGTTAATCGTATATCTTATCGTATCGTAACACTAATATCGTGATACGTATCGTATTCGGGGGAAATTGCACGATAAAAGGTGGGACAATCTACATTGGTTAAAGAGTCTGTAAACAAGATATCAGCTTTCGAGACCTTTTCCTTCTTGAGAAGATGAAAATAGGTATTTAGACATGGGCCACACACGCCAAATGATCTACAAATTATAATCCCAAGTCTAAATCTAATATAACTAGATTTCAACTCGGTCTGGGTTCCTTCAGAAGTCATTATGTTAAAAGGTTATGACTAACGAAGCCGTGTCATGCCATAAGGCCAAAATGGACGACTCTCAATTGCTTAGTCTCTACTCCTGCAGAATATTTCTGTTTAATTACATCTTGTCTGTATCTTGACCGTGTGAATCATCAGAATAGAGAAAGGGAATATGCGACCGGCCATATATCGTGAAAATGAAATTTATTACTTTACGATACCTGTTTGTTAATAATATCTATAGAAGTCAATAATCGTTTTTACTTCTTTATAAATTTTGATGGATTTTGTTCTAGCATAAATCATTAAGCTAAATATACATCTAACGCCCTTTAGAAGTCTTAATTCGAAAAAGCATTATCTCTATATACATCTTATTCCTAAATCCGTCACATATCTTCCAATACGACCTAAAAGACTTCCATTGACCAAGCACGGATATTCAGTAGACAGGTGAAAGGTTCTTTACATGTCGATTTCATTCAGCATCTCCAGAAAGATTAATATTACTATATTTGTGTCTGAATAAACTCATGAAATGTTTGTGGTATTGTATGAAAATTAAAATTATTTATCGAAAATTCAATGACACCCATTGAATAATTAAAAACATTATCACTGCATGTATTAAATGCCAAAATCAAATAAAGCAATAAGACATTGCATTAAAACTACTTGGGGATAACTTTTGGCGAGGTTTTCAATCCGAATATTCCCTTTAGAATCATAGATGAAGTATTTGAAGAATGTTTCAAAGAAAGTTCATCACATTGATAATGTTAAGAAAATTTGATAAGCGATTCCACGAATCAGGATTTTTTTTGGCATTGATAAGAAGAATAAAAGTATATATACTAACAGTTTGGATGACACAAAATATTAAATAACGTCCCTAATAATAACGACCTGATATTAATACCCCAATAATAATATAAAAAACCTATATTTATAAGAGGCAAATATAACATAGTAAACCAAATAGTGATATTGTTCATAACACAAATATTGATTTTTTAAAAAACGTTTTGAGAAACTTTCATGAAAGAAATGATACTCAAACTCGTCCTTCCATCAGACAAATGACATTGATCCGAAGAAAACTAGAATAGGATTTATTGATAACTGATAATGTTCATGACACCATGGATTTCTAACAAACGTTTCTAGAACTTTCCTATAACACTGACAGTGTCCATTAAACATTATCATCTGGTCGCCCTACACACGCAAACAGCTCAGTCTGGCGGCAGCGGATAGAAGTCTGGCCACGATGCAACGCAGCGGGTTTTTGTTCTTGGGCTTGATAAAACCGCCCTCGCTGTTAGTTGCCTGAACTCCATCGGTCTCGCTAATTCTAAGCTGAACTGCGTCATTCTTGCCAATGGCTGTCTGTTCTGCTTTGTACAGACAATTCATTTTACTAACAGAGTCTCCATTTTGGCCATTTTGGTCCGACTTTTGTTGGATAATAAATCGTACTGCCGTTGTGACCATATTGTCCAAGAACCCCCGTCTGCATATTACAAACTCTGTCTTTTCACAAGAGAGCTCATTGGCGACGACGTCATCGAAGATTGCGTCGTGTGATGACGTCAGACGTCAGCGGCACCAACCCGTCACTGATGGTCATTCTCAAGCTGGCTGTTGTCAAGGTGAAGGGATGGGTAGAGGTCAGTGCTCGCCTCTTCAAGCATGTATTCGATGCTCTCAGCCAGTGAGAGCTGATCTCTCATGATGTGATGGACGATGTCTTCTGCTTCATGCACGAACATCATGAACATGACCTCCATTTCGGTTACCCAATTGTTGAAGTGTGCATCATTGTTATCAAGTTCACGCTGGACCAAACTCCACAAATCATTCTGTGAGTCTTGCTCAAATTGTTGTATCTCTACTTGACAATTTATGATCTCGCTCATCAACTCGTCGAGCTTATCGCCTCTCGGACTGGCTGTTTTCCACCCTTCCACAGAGATGTAATTCAAAGGGCAGCGCTCCATTTCTGGAAGTTCATCATCAGTTTGTATCAGGAATCTATCCCTGGTTGAAGCAGACCTGCTCAATAAAGATCCTTCTTTGCTTTTGTGCGCTTTGGTTGACATAGTTCTGAAACGAGAGAAAATTACATCAGAAATATGTAATCATAGCTTTAGTTGAGATTCTAACTTGATTATCGAATGGTGTACAGAATGTGCCATCCTGGCTAATGGAGAAGCTTTTATTTAGTTTCAGTTTTCCAAAGTTATTGAACTTGCTTATCTAACTTGACTATTGAAAACCCCTGCAAAAAATGTTTGACTATGATCTCATATGGTTCATGGGTAATAACCAAGGGGGTTAATAGTTGGATTTGAAGTATATCACCCGGCAGAGGAAATTTCACATCAACAAGTAAAATATTTATCACGCTACTGGAGCGTTTTATTTTTTCCTTTTCGGAGAAGTGTTAAAACCTATATAATTTCGGCCTCAAAGCCACCTAAATCCACAAAAATATAATGTAGTGATTCTTTCATTGAGAAAGTTGAATTAACCTTGGCGTTACGTTTTTTAAATTCGCTCTAGAGATTTTTAAATTTGAAAACATACCAAATTATAAAAAACTTAATAAACTTTGTTTTTCTTATATCGGGAAGTAGTGGTTGTTTCTGAACTCGGCGTCATAATACTTATAAGTTCGTTACAAAGACAGTAAACAGGTGTCGTGATTTGTGATCGAAAACTGGACAGTGATGCTCCCAAATATCTCAAACATAACTAGAAAATTAATTTACAGCAGAAACAAAGACAAACACAATATGGACATGTTAGGTAGCACATTTAACGAATGAAGATGTAAATAGGGGGCTAGGGTTTCGACTTTTTAATTTAAATTATTTAAAATATTCTCTATCATTTTAGCCATTTGATTAACGACTGCAAACTATGTCGACTGCTTTGACTCCTTCCAAACGTTGGGACAAAAGAAAATGTAAGTTATAAACTTATTAATCAAACCAATTGAAATTTATATTCAGAGATACAAACAAGATTACAACACTAACCTTTAAAATCAAGAATTGAAAATATTCAGGAACTTCAGGCACTTTTCTTAATTTGTATTTCGCGCTCTGGAAACATAGGCTTCTACATTCCATGGAAAGCAGGAGACAATAGCGTGACGTCATAACGATATCTTGGGCTACGCTAACCTGTTTCCCGGGCCTTGTTCCGCTGGCACTAGGTCATGCTACGCACTTTGCGGACACATAATTTAGTTGCGACAAGTTTTTTAATATTTCATTTGATTACTTTTTGATATAATATGTCGAAATAATTCACTTTACCATCAACATGTTAATGGTTAATTCACTTAACCATCAACATGTTCTATTAATTTTAATGTACTATTTGAAGTTAAATATTCTTATTCATTTTTCGAAATGTTTGAAAAAGGCTTGCATTATTTGAATTGTGTTTTTTAAGCTAATCGGAGTTTTCTTACATCTTCCTGTCGTTCAGCCGATACACTTAATTCAACTCGAGCCTGTACGTTGTACGTGGTGTTTTTCGTCAAAAAGCGTTGAAGTTATTTTTTATTTCCCATTACTTTCATTAATTTTCTTGATTTAGATTTGCTATCCATTCATGTATTAGTCTTTGGGAAAGACCTGAGCAAGTTTGAAAATAGAGAAATTTTAGTCTCCTTTCCATAATATTAATATTTTTTCTCCAATTTACGATTTACTGATTTTCAACAGGTCTATTCCCTCTAAGCGCCTACAACTAGATACAGAGTCGCCTCCCTTCAGTAGCTTTCAAAATGAAGTCGCGCAGTCGCCCCGTGTTTGTTAATGTGAGAGGGATTCTGTCAAAACGACCACTGTCCAAAGTGGTGACCAAACAGAATCCAATCAATATGTAAATGTTTCGTGCCACCAATTTTCCCATTTGTCAAACATGTTAATTCTCTTTTTTTCTTTTTTTGCTGTTTTGACTGTTACAGTGATAATCGAGTTGTGAGTCTTAGAACATATTTTTTGACTAGATTTCGCTACATAATATAAAATGCCCTACTACATCATAAGCCCTTATGACATCTAGTGCTAGAGGTCAAATGATTTAGAGATTGATATTTCATGGAATTGTAGTGCAATGATTTTGGAAGATAAATAGAATTTAAAGTTAAAATAATAAAGCAAATCATTTGTCTTTCGAAGGAAGATGTAAAAAAGAAAAAGAAAAGTCTACGGACTTATTACAATAAAGAAAATAAGAAACTGAAGGACTCTATGAGAAGGGGGGGGGGGGGGATAAATTTTATATTAACAAGCACACCTACCTGTGGCAAGGTAGCGCAAAGTCAGCGCTAGTTTCTCTCCCGGGGGGATGCACTGACATGTGTTTGTGTCCTGTTTCTGGATGTATGGAGTCACAAGAGTCAGCAGTTCATCAAACCATGTCTCATCCATACGTAGATAGTTTTTTAAAAGCTGCCGGGTCTTCCTCTCTGCCGGGTCTTCCTCTCTCAACTATTGTATTATTGTTCTACATGCTCCTAGAGATGCATTTCCAGTTATGTACGTCTGAGTCCACATTCGTCCGTTTTAACGACGCTTAGATTTCTTTTTGCCTTGTAAGGTTAGTTTCATTAGCAGAAGACTTGCTATACGACTCTTGGCCAAAGAGGAAGGCATCGTCTGATCAGCTAGAGACATGATGTTCAAATTACATGCGAGTTTGACAACATGAGTCTGACGTGTGAACACTGGTGTTTTACAACCTTAAGAACAGGTGTTGTCAAACTTTAGTTTGCCTTGTGAAGGCCGCTTTACATGTTCATCAATATCATTGCCACGGTTAACAAGCTTTTAGCTTTGTAGATTCGAAACTCTCTTGAAAAGGATACTCTTGAATCACTGTCTTGATCTGTCATTGCAGACAACTCAGACACAATATGAATAGAAATACCTTAGGAAAGTAAGTTTCTATGACCCTCCGTTGAACGTTATCTTTCATGACTTATTCTTATATATAACTGTCAAGGCTGTCAAGAAATAAATGTTGTACTTTTGGATTTCTCTTGGTATGGCCACTAACGGCTGAAATATTGCCCAAGCGGCGTTGTTAAACAATAGCTCATTCTTGGTACGGACTCAGCTATATACTCGTTTGGATTCGTTTTCAGCCGACATCTACATACATGAAATTCAAAAGGAAATTGAACAAATGAGAGATGAAATAAAAAAAATTAAAAACTCACTTTTCTTGACCGTCCTCCTCTCAATAGGTTTCTCACAGAGCGGACACGTATTCACAACAAGGCAGCACTCCCGGCAAAGAGCCTAATATGCAAGAAAATCCGAAATAGTATACAAGAAATGACAAAATGGTAGCAAAAGTAGAAAACTACAAAAGAAGTATAAAAGAAAGTTGACATCAAAATGTAATCACTCAACTATTTTTTTTAAAAATTGAGATAAAGTACCTCTTATTAATCCACCATTTCTTAAAACAACGAACCAGTGAAATAACCATTTTTGCACCTTATAAATCTGAAGTGGGGAAGGGTCAAAGTTTTGGTTTTTAAAATGTTGTTGTAAATGTTTTTCATTTGAACACATTTAGCATAAATTTGTGAAACAATGAGGTCAAACAAAACAATTTAAAAAAATAAAATTCTCATAAAGTTCTTTTCAAAACATTTTTTGTAAATTGTGTAATATATATCATCACATTATTCGTTATTAACTATTTTGTCGAATTTTTGCAGGAAAATTCTTTCATTAATATTTAATTGAAAAATAATAATATTTGAAATTCTTTTTACCCCATGTCTGTTTTGAGTAATATCAGAATTGTCTCCGTCATACCACAATCAGTGAAGACATGGACCCTGAACAAATTGATCCAAAGGTATGGTCTTTGAATTATTTTGTTAAGAATTGATTTCAAATTCCCAAAAATGATGGTTTACATAGGAAATTGTGAAATGTGTAACAAACTTTTTTTAAGCAGCTGTACAGCAAGCACCCAGAACCACAAAAAGTGGCATGCATGTAGGAATAAATCATGAAGAAATGAAGGCTGCAGCATACCTTGTGTCCACACGGGTGAACTGTTATCTCGGCCTTCTTCTCTTGGCACTTTATACACGGGAGCTCTAAATCTAGGAACCCCCCGGGACCCATTCGGATTCGAATCTGATCTGCTCTCGGTGATGCCTCCGTGGTCTTCTTAATAGCTCCTTCGCTGGAAAATCATTAAAACCGAGTTACGTTCCAAAGTTTGACAGTAATAAATGATGTGTCCACACGGGTGAACTGTGATCTCGGCCTTCTTCTCTTGGCACTTTATACATGGGAGCTCTAAATCTAGGAACCCCCCGGGACCCACTCGGATTCGAATCTGATCTGCTCTCGGTGATGCCGCCGTGGTCTTCTTAATAGCTCCGTCGCTGGAAAATCTTTAAAACAAAGCGAGTAAGTACTTGCAATATTTCAGCCATTGGCAGCATCATACCATAATTACGTTTTGGAAGGAAATATAATAGTAACACTGTTTTACTGCATGTAGTGGAGTTCAACACTATCAAAATCAAATTCGGCGATTCTTAAGAGTTTATATGAACCCATGAATAACTTCCTTAGGCGAGACAATGCACGCAGACAAGAATGAAATGGCATTTACTTTCGACATTTTGAATGATTAAATATAAGAAGAATATGCAATATGGCTAGCGATGTATTTGCCCATTAGTTAATCTATTTACAATTTAATAATGATCGGTTGCCCCAAAAAATTACCAATATGATAATGATATTGTGCCCCAAAAGATCACCAATATAATATAATATTGTGTCACCGAAAGATCACAAAAATGAAAATGATATTGCGTCACCAACCAATCATCAATATGATTATGATATTGTGTCACCAACAAATCACCAATATGATTATGATATTGTGCACCCTAAAGATTACCAATATAACAATGATATTGTGTCACCAAAAAATGTCCGATCTGATAACGATATTGTGCCCCAAAAGATCACCAATATAATATATATTGTGTCACCGAAAGATCACAAATATGATAATGATAGGAGGTTATCTGATAAGGATATTGTTACATCAAAATATCACCAATATGACCATTAAATTGTGACATGACAAGAACACTAAATATGTTTATGACATGGTTACTCCAAGTTCAAAATTTCATTATGATATTGTTTGTGTTAGTTGCCCGTTGACCACTATCAGTATAAAGTGGAATTCAGTTCAACAACATATTTTATAGTGTATCCTTGATTGATTTACGCTATAGAAAGGGAGCTTACTCTTGTCTAGCATATTGTTGAACGGCGTTCCTGATCGACGGGCTGCTCGCCACGTCTAGGGGGGTTTGTCCCCTGTTGTTGGTTGCGTTAATTATGGCATTATGTTTTAAGAGGAGAATGGCCAGCTTCACTCGTACCTCTTCGTCATTGCGGGAACTCAAGCCAAGCAGAGCTGCCAACTGATAAGACATACAGCATTCATGACGACTCCGGGGTCATGACAAAATCTGAGCACATTTTTTAATAAATGTTTTTACTTTATTTATCGCCGTATTCATCTTTAAACATCATTGTTATATTTCCTGATTTTCACTTGTAGAGTAACTAGCTGACAAAACAAAATTGACACAGGATAAATTAAAGGTTCTGCTCAATTGCTTCATGATCCATAGGCCGTTGAAAATTTCATATGGGTGAACAATTAACCTAAACGTCAACCAATGGCATGAAAGTCTTTGAAAAAACAAGTCCATTAGTTCTGTAAAAATAGACCCATGGGCTCTTTAGCTCATAAGCCTATGTTTTGTTGATGTTCAAGGTTAAGATACCTTCTCGTGAGTTCTCAAGGTGAAATGCAGTTTATTATAAAAGATGTCGTAACATAAAAGTTGAAGAAAATCAATAATCATATCATAGTCCAGGATAAGTAAGTCCAAAACGTACAAATAGTATCACCAAGGTGCAAGGTACATCCCCACAAAATTTCAGTTTGAGGGTGTAGCAGTTTTAGAGCGGAAGTTGAAAATGTGAAAAGTTTATTGACGACGCCCGACAAACGCCGGACGCCGGACAACAGGCCATGCCATAAGCCAATCTAACATTTTAGGTCTAATGGGTTAAAATGGGGAATTGTCCTTATCTGGGCTTTTGGCTTTTCGGGCACGATAACGAACTCCGGTTAATGTCATACGTTTATTGCAGTCTGTTTTGGTCAAATAATTAACAATATGATATCCGTGGTATTATTTTCTCCCAGCACTGACTAACAGCGCATAAAAATACCTTGTTACATTCATGGAATATTGTTAAAAGAAAAAAGAAAACAATTATGCCTGCTATCGTTTACGATATTCGAATCAAGTATCAATACCAGCTGTTCCCTTCCGCCAGAGCCAGTCTTTTCACAACCCAGAGCCTGGTGCAGAGCAGTGTCGCCTCCAACATCCTTCAAGTTCGGATTAGCACCTGCGTTAAAAGGATTATTCATCTAACAAATTTTAGTTATAACCATAACTTAATTAATCTGAACAAGTAGGTTAATTTTGACCACCTCAGCTGATGAGAAATTTCGCCAAGGATTTTAAAAACTAGTTCATTAGTTTTTTTGCACGACAAATAGACATGCCACTTGCCAATCAAGTTAAAGTTATCAGAATCGTTCATTAATTTTAGTACCTGCGTGAAATAATCGAGCATACAATTCTTTTTAATAAGCAATTCTGAGCATCTGGAAAAATAATATCATTTTGAAAGTGATAAAACTAACTATTTAATAACTCTTTGGACCTGTTTTTCATATGCATCATGAAATTTTTAAAAACAAACAAACATAGTTAATTTAGATTATCATGAAAAATGTCTTTGTTACGTACAGATTCACAATTAATTTAAGGCTAACTAGTTTACATCACACACATTACAATTAAATTGTTAATGAAAACGTTGGGACCAAGACAATTATCATTCAAGCATTCTCTATAGTCATTTGCATAAATGATTAAAGTGACCAATTCTGTTGTAGAGTTTTCTTCTTTTTCGAGGTTTACTTGGCATTTAGTATCACTCTGTGGATTTGGTTATTACAACGTCACTCCCTCTTACCTGAAAATGAAGAAAATTTATGCGAAGCTATGTGACGCACCTTTTTTAGAAATCAAGAGTTATGGATATATTATTTTGGTCATAATTTGTTTTGAAATCTAAGTCTGCATTTAGATTGTAGCTCTCACCTTTCCTAAGAAGAAATTCCGTCATGCCCAAGTAAGCCTGGTTACAGGCCAGATGAAGAGGGGTATAGTTGTTCCAGCCGCGGACGTCAATCGTAGCCTTGCCCTGGAATGCCGGGAGTATGTTACAAGATAATTATGTTCACTGTAGAACTGTTTCCATATATCGTAGTATCGAGAATAGTGAAACATAACCTGACGATATAGGTATCGTTGACTTTAAAGTTGTTCAGTTCGCCTAAATATCAAAGTGCTTTTCATAAAAAAGATTTTTTCTTTAATCAAAATTCAAAAATCAAAAATCAAAAATCGATTCGTATCGTGACATCGTGATACGTATCGTATCGTGACATTTCTCTCTCGTCACACCTCATATTACCAACATCATTTCTCGAGCGTGTAGATTTGAAGACAACGTTAAAGCATAGGGCGAAGATCCACGAAGTTCAATACGGTAAGCTTAGTAAATGAAAGTGACAACACAGGAGTCACGTGGAGTCACTTATGCCAAACTTATATGGTATAATTTTGATGGAGACCAAAAACTTTTGCTGAAAAGTTTCAGTTTTTAGCTAATCGGTTTAATACAGTGATTATTTAGGTATAACTTCGCTATTTGTATCGAAAACTTGACACTAACGCCGACAATTAGTCAAATGTAATTCTAAAAACATTTTTGAAGCAGGTAGACAATAAAATTTGAGTTTGAAAGGCAATGTAACTAGTATGTAGATGGTACCTGTGATTTCAGCTTCGACTCTCATATATGAGGTTGAATAACATTTCTATTTTCAGGAACAATTTCATTTGACATAATCATAAAAATGCGCACCAGATTTTATATATCTATGTACATTCATATATAAAACTTATCCAAAATGTTTTCAAAGGCAGTTATCAGAGTGTTTACAATAGAATAACAATCAAAATGTCGCGTTGGACAAAGAGCAAATTAAGAATTCCATTTATCGATGTGGGAAAAATAATACTTCCGAAAAAGGTACTTTAGTTTTGCAAAACTATGGACAAGGTAGGTAGAGAAAATACTGTAGCCATTACCAGATCAATGAGAAGCATTGCACAGTCGGTGTGGTCGTTTACAGCAGCGATATGGAGCGGAGTAAACTTGTCCTCCTGTTTGCCCAGGTTCACTGTTGAAGTGTCTCGCTTTAAGATGGCTTCAGTAGCACTGAAATTTAGATTTAGGTATTCACAATACTTAATTATAAAAAGATCAAATAGTGTTTTCATGCTTACCAAATGAAGCCTCAGTTTGAATTCCTCAAATCGGTAGTCATATGAAAGCATCATGATGAGAACGACAATCGATGGATTGAAAAAGTTAGTTGTGCATCGGTTAGGTATGCATGAGAAAAACCTATTTAGCTAAATACAAACTTTGTTATGATCAAAAAGGAAGCCAAAATTGGTATTTTTCGCAGCTTTCGGGGGTTGAAATAATGATCGCAGACTGAGTTGAGTGAGTATATGTAACAACCACCGAGCGTTCAGCGATATGGTCACCACAAATATTCACGAGGTCGTGGTCAGTATTTCACATACTTCAAGTGGTTATGGTTGACACTGCTTTGCATTTTAATGAAATAAGGAACAGAAACCAGATATGAGGTAAATGAAAGGTTGTAATTATGTCGTAATGCTTGAATCTTCCTTCACTGCACTAGAAGTCATAGAAATGTTCGATACGTGTAGGGACGTTGACGTTCACTTCGATCAAGGTGCTCTATTGGGTTTAGAAAGGTCCCTGCAATATTATGAAAATGTCCATTTTCAGGACACGTCATATACCATCTCCGAAACTCAGCTTATTGTAATGGAGATGTTTATCTTTCTAAAATCATAGATAACTTACAACACATTGCCAATAAAGCAACTGAATTGCAGGGGGTTGAAGCCACGGTTATTCGGAACAGCCAGGTCGATCTTTGCAGCTCGGAGCATGATGTTGATCGATTCCTTGTTTCCTTTCTGAATAGCGTCATGAAGGGGCGTGTCCCCCGCTAAATCCTAGTGATCAAACAGTGTTTAAATTGCTGAATGAATAATTGAAACATAGTTTTCCATCACAAAATTGAAAAAGATAAAGGCATTTCAAAACATTTACTTAATAGGTCTAATTTCTACGTAAACAACAATTCATATTTTTATAAGCCAAGAGACCTGGAAAGGAATTAAATTGGGTAACTGATTGTAATGTTTTCTGTTATACACCTTGTAAGAGGAACACTTATGTTTTTTCATTTCATGACGTAACAATAATGTGTAATCATTTATTAGAACTGAAATAATTACCAAAAATTTAACGATACTGTTCATAGGTGAGGTTAGGTGAGTTCTAGATTATTTCACTTCTATCGCGGCTGCTAGTATCATTGCAGGGAGAAAGCCCGCAACACCATTTTAGCTATGCATTGCGGCGAAATCTGCGAGCATCGCCTGAAACTAGCGAACCATTGGTGGTACTTCGCTGAAATTCAGTGTAGCATTGCAACGAAACCTTACTGCGAGTAGAACAGTTCTCTGCTGCAGAGAAAGTTGCTGAGCCCCTGGTGGGATTCCAACCACTGACCTCTCGATCCGAAGCCAAACGCGCTAACCACTTCTTACATTATATATGATTTTCAAATTATTGCATTTCTCTACTATAACAGTATGACATGAAGAAAAACAATTGTTGATCTAAATTCATTTCGATTGTTAAAAGAGTCGGAACATATAACAGTTGTCTAAGATGATGAATGATTGAGAGTTTTAGTGACACAGAGCATGTTTCATGAATTTTTGCTTAAAGAGAGCCAAAATATCCTTTGACCTGAGTTAAATTCAAATCGCCTATCTAAAGTTTCATCTTAGAATACCTTAGATGCCAAAATTGTCTTGTTTTCGATTGTCAATTAAAAACGGCTTCATACCTACGGCTTTATTACCTACTAAGCGTTACCAAAATACATTTCACGTTGTGTCTGTTATAAATAAGTTTCCAAAATGCGTTTCAGTTCTTTTCAATCATAGATTTCCTGTTTATTGTCACTATGCTTATTCAAAAGCATTGAGTTGATAAATTTCAGAAACAACAATTACATGTCGATGAAATGACACCATTTATGAAGGTCTTATCGGTGCGGCCGTCCTTCATTACGAGTTAATAATGTTACCAAGTCTAAGTCCATTGGCCCAGTAACAAAATTTAATCTTTCCAGGGAAATGCTTCTATACAAAAAATTAATAAAGTTTATGTAATTTCGGACAACATAAGCCCAAAAACACTTTTCTGGCCTGGTGAGGTAGAATTGATTTGGTAATAATGCTGAAATGTTATGAATATTTGGTAATTTGAAGGAAAATATTTCAGACGAAAAGAGAAACACAGACCCTTGCATTAACCGGGCATCCGTGACGAATAAGATCTGGCATGATTCCATGAAGATTTGAATGAGCGGCAAAGTGAAGAGCCGTTCTTTTCGTGTTGTTAACAGGCTGGGCGCTGGCACCCTTTTGCAAGAGCAGCTGGGCAGTCCGCTCTTTGCGCCTAGCAAACATATAACCAGCTTCCAAGTCAACCCTATACGCAGATTTACCTTACACTATGAAGTTCTGTTAATGTGGACCAGTAGCAATCACGCTACGGTAAAAAAGTTTAAAGCTCGTTGAAAGAATATTGCAAGGAAGTTATTAAAACTAATAACCATGTTCAAGTCCTGAGGATGACTTATGATCTTCCCACAAACAATTTGATCCTTATAGGCTCTATGTCATGAATAAACTTAAAATAGTATTTAAATGTTTCTTTATTGAGGTAACTTGTTAACATACATATTTTTTATTATTATTGTAATCCGACTGATTTTATTAAGAGAGGGTTCGTTTCAAACTCTTAAAATGCGTATGCTTGGTCAAAAGTCTGATCAATTCTTGTAATATGAAACGTTTTCTATCAATCGTTGCAAATCTTAGATCAGCGGATCAGAATCAGGTAACCAGGCTAATGTCTTACCCAATGAGAGCAGCGTGCAGTGCTGTGTGTCCTTTCCCGTCAGTGGGCGTGGTCTTTGCGCCGTGGTCCAACAGCGCACCTACTACTTCCGTTTGACCTTCATGAGCAGCAAGTATGAGCGGAGTAACGCCTTTGTGCGAAGCGTTGGCCTGTAGGTGGAATACAGTTACGGTTTACAGAAGCAAAAGGTAAGTTAAGGTCTTAACAGTCTTATCAAAAGAACAAAAACAATAATCATGAACATTGTTAAAATCTAATATTGTTGATATAATAATATCTTTTTATTACAAGAGAAGGGTTTTGCTTGCAAATGGTATTGACAGCGCTGACGTCTCCTCTTCCTATTGCCTGATAAAGCACTTCCGGGTCAGCTTTTGACCTTTGCTGTCTTTCCTGCATCATCACCTTAGCCATAAGCGTTAACAAGTCACCATGGATACCTGGAGAAAAATCATTTTCATCAAATGTGGAAGAACAAGCGCTCAAGTCTTTCAAAGGCCATTATTTTTATATTCCGTATTGTTTAAAAATCTAACTATCTTTCTTTAGATTACTTATGTGCGCTACTTTAAAACAGACCAAACAATGTCATTTCGATTTATCATGTTTTCAACAACATTTCAGTTGACAAGCATCAAAAAAGAAGTTGGCAGATCAGGGAGAAAGGGATCGAAAGGATGAAGGGGAAAACCGGAAAGAAGTGAGAGATAAACAGCAGGTTTTAGAACGACTGGAATTCGACCTATCCAGCTCAGGTATGTAAGCATGTAAGCTCCGGCTCATAGCTCTCGAGGTCTCTGAGGCACGCAAACCACCACATCACGATAAGGTATTGAGTCAAGTGGTAGAAACTAAACATTGAATTACATTGAAAAACCAAATACCGAATAAACAATAGCAACATTGTAGAATCACATGAACAGGTCACAGAAAACTGTCTTAGGTCTTTGGACGATAATAAATGTAGATGCATTTATTCCAAAATCCGAGTAAGCTTTAAAAATATTTAAGTATAAGTGAAACGCTAAACAACAATTAAGCGGTTAAAAATGATATACATAAATCTTCAGCATATCCACAAAAACAACAAAGAGTATTTAGCTACATCACATATGATAACATTCTAGCTTAATAAAATCAATTTAGTGATTTATACGAATAGTTTTAATATACAGGAATATAAAAGTTTTAACCTTCCCAACTCATCGAAAGAAAGTCATAACGTGTCCAACATCATTACAACATATCTTAATCAATCAAACATTGCCCCTTACAGAGGTTTTAATACCAATTAATTAAACAGCGTTTCATTATAACATTAGGCAACATTGTTATCGTGGTGAATATAGCCATAAAGTTTAGTATCATCATAGCTTATCTTACCAACATCAACCCCTCTCAAATAAGTAAAAAAAAAACATCATATCCTAAGTTAAACAATTGGATTATTTGGACATTTTGATAACATTATTACGGTTCCTCTTACCGGACCCAACGTCGCTGGACTGTCGAGGGTTGCTGGAACTCTCTTCCATATTATGGACTTGACCACTGGTGACGGTGCAACAACCAGCGAACATGAGAACCGTCTTCTGTCCGAATCCAAGAACGACACTTCCGTCTTCCCCAACCTTCACCACCTTGCCACGCTTTCCTTGTACCTGCCAACATTGTTCAAAATTACTCAGTGGTAGAAAAAAATGGCTAAAGAATGTTTCCATCATTGTTATTTGCATCGTAACTTTTAAGCAATCTCATATGAATTACGTAGTGTTTCTTGCACCTGCCAACATTGATCATAGATCCTCAGTGGTGGAAAAGAAATTGCAAAATAATTATCCTTAGTTCCACCATGGTTATTTGCATTGTGATCTTTAAGCAACTCATTTGAATTACATGGTGTTTCTTTCACCTGCCAACATTTATCAAAGATACTCAGTGGCTGAAACACTTTGCGTGATAGTTAACTCTAGTTCCAGCAATAGTATTTGCATTGTGACCTCTAAGCTTTCTCATTTAAGCTACATAGTGTGATATGATGTTTAATAAATTAGCATGGTACAAAAATTTAGCCAAACTTAGGTGTCGAAATACATGCTAAGAATTATTAAAGGATCTGTAACTCTGCACGACCTTTTCATAATATTTCTCCTTTTACTTTTATGACCTTAACTTGAAAGTATGAGAAATGTTTGCATTTCATTTCAACGTCCAAAGAAACAAAGATTATGCCTAGAAATAATACAGTAAAATATTAAAGATAGAAATTTTATATGCTAGATTGACATACCTGCTTGATATCGTCTGACCAGTCCACGTGACCTTTGAGAAGGTTCTTCAGCTTCTCCTCGTCTGCCTCCACCTGTACTACATCGCCCACTTTGAGGCTTGGCACCTGGGGATTGGAGGGTCATTTGGATGATTACCTGAGTTGATACTATAACACTATACATCTTAAAAATGGTCAACAAAAATCCCTCGCTCTAGTCGCCGATCTTCAGATCAGGATTCTGATGATGTGTAGAGATTGAAGATTAGTTGAGTTGATACCATATATTGTACAACCAATCAAGATATATACCTGTTTACGTCGATCTGAAGATTCTGTTGATTTGAAGAGTTCGATGAGTGTAAAAGTGGTGAAATACTATACCTTGTACTGACCATCATACCTTGGTTTTATCTTAATTTCCTCATGGCAGTGAAATCAACATATCAAGAATTTTTTAATTTTATTATGTTATTATAATCAGATCATTATTCTATGAAATGAATAATCATCATTTTATTAAATGAATAATCATTATTTTAAAAATCTTACATCGTGCAGATAGAGTTACAATTTAACCGTTTTAGCTCATAGTACGATGCCGTGTTTTACCTTCTTCAAAGCTCCCGGGAAGAAGCGGAACCTGAGTCCACCAAACTCGACAGTGGCGTCTCCAGAGGGAGCGAACACCTTGATTACTCCTATCTTGCCGACACACTGGGAAAAAAATCAGAATTACTTATAGTGATAGTGAGGATATTTATTTAATTCATTATTCTGAACTGAACATTAACTGAACACAAAAAATGTGTCAGAAGAAGTGAGCGGCACCTCCTCCTTATAAACTACCACAGGTACCAAATTAAAAAGATGATTGTTGGGATATCCAGCTTCATAATTTACAAAGTAGCAACATTTTCGTAAAGATCCTCATACCGTTATAAGCATATGAACAGAAGAGATATATAGCAGTTTATATAGATATGATGACAGTATATGTAACACATTACCACTACGATACTACTAAACAGTTCAGATTCCAAATTTACTGCTTGTTGTTCATAGGTTCATGATCAAAACACAAGTCTTTCAACTGACCTCTCGTTATGGGTCAGTGAAGCAACTTCTCAAACACTCAGAAACGATTCACTCATGTCAGTGGACAAAGATTTACACCAAACAGCAAACAACGAGAACGAACATTTCCTTAAGAAATTTCACAGTTGAATTAAACAAATGACAGGTTTCATAGATGTTTGTTAAGCAGAGCTGATGTTTAGATGTTTAGAAACTTTGAGTCCAGTCTAAGTAAATGTAGATCAACAGTTAATGTATGTAAAGGTAATACTGTCAGTATGTCCTTATAATAAACTGTCTATATAAAGATAGTTACAGATCCAAGCATTTATACATTTTGTCACATGAAAGTTCTGTATTTCAAAATGGGTCATCAGTGAGAACCATAGAAAAATATATTTTCCAATATTATTTCAAAAAAGATCATATTTCATCTGCAACAGAACTGTAAGATATTGCATGCCACATGCATAAATCGTAGAGAATGAATGTTAACTCGATAAATATAGTCATTTTCAATATCAATATTGTTTCTATTCAAATGGTTTCCTGGAGAGATCATTAATTTATTTTTGTTATTATATTTCTTAAACAGCTACCCATCGCTACCACTAAGCAATACTCACATCAGCCATGCCCGACGTCCACCCGGACCGCTGACCCTGCATCTCCTGAAGTTTTGAGACGGACACCTGGATACACACCTTGTCTCCCTCCTGCAGGATCTCCAGCTCTCGCTTGGTGGTGTGTTGGGTGTCTTTCGCGTCTGGCGGAAACAACGACAGAGATTTTTTCAGCGCTTCACTCATTTGTTTTTCCCTTCATCATCTAATATTTCCATACAAAGTTATTATCGTCTATGAAAAAAACATGATTTTACGATCGCTTCGAATCTATTTTACCTAAGAAAGGAAGATGATCCTTATAGTAGTAGGTTCCCTGACTTTCTTCCTTGTATTTTATGTCCATCTTTCCCTGGTAACCAACTCTGTGTTCACACAGCTGACCACTTGACCAGCGCACCTTGACCATGTTCCGAGTGGAGGCCTGGGACACGTTGTTCACAATGGACATCAGCTGGCCAGGAGAATCTTCTATTAACAAAAAAGTCTTGACACTCTATCTATTTTCCAAAAGTTTGTTCTCCTACTTCCGTATTTTGTGCGAAAAAATTTTTTTGTATGTCGCTATAACATCGTAGATTGCCAAAACTGAACCCAACAATATTGTTTTATTTTCTCCAGGAGAGGCAATGCAATGTGCAATTGACAAAGTACAATTAACCTAAAAACGAAATTCAAATAACATCTTTATGACACTAAAATACCCCCACTAACTTTCGGAATGCATTTGCATTCTTACCATATCTCTCTCAAAAATACAAAATGGTTAGTTTACAGTAAGATCAAAAGGTCCTGTCACCAAAGGATCCCTAGTTCAAGTTTACATGTTTCTAACCTAATGAGATCGAATAAAAACGACAGTAATATACACTCACAAATCACGTACCATGGCCGTACGACAACCAAGCATTAGCTTTCACATCCTTTTTTGAACCAGTAGACCAATGTTTCCCATTTAAAGGGTTCAGTAAAAAAAATCCAAATTGTCTCACCGTCGATGTCCCCGCTGTTCCAGTCTTGTCCCTTCAGCACAGTGGCACCAGGGAACAAACCCATGGCCCGGATCTTCAGGCTCGAAGACCGTCGCTTTACCGGTACTCTGACATAGAGAAATAAGCTTAGACATGTTTAAATTATATTCTAAAGAACGAAATAATGCCGTTTCATATATACAGGCCTAAGCTTAAAATACAAAGTAAAAGGTAAATGTATTGCAACTTATATGAATAAATGAATTACGATGTCCGAAAATAGGAAGAAGTTGTTTTTTTAAAATTGAAGTGTGTATATATGTATTGTATATTGAAGTTCTCCCTTACATAAATCAAATAGGAAAGAGGTAAGTACATTAAAAAGTCATCTCTTAGTTCAGACCTTTGAATTAAAAATATCCCACAAAACAAGTTCAGGACAATGGAATTTTATGCTAATATTTTATTATTGTGTCAAAACACGTTTTTCAGTTAGGTCCATCTTAAACTTATCAATATGTCAAATGATGTTAAAATAACACGGCACATACCCTTCAGAAGTGGGCGTGTCATATCTGATGAAGGCATGTGATAGGTCGTGCTTGTCTGTGACGTAACACAGCGAGCAGAGGTTGCACTTCTTGCATTGGCTGCACTTCCACAACATCCCGGCCACGCCCTTCGATTCGCATCCGTCGCATTCAGCCTCAGGATGGCGGACACCTGTATTTCATTAATTGTTTTATTTACTTTTTTTCAAAATATCATTTTCAAAAAACGTTGCAGTAATGTAATACTCAATTTAATACCACATTTAAGTGAGCGTGTTCAAGTAAAACATGTTCCCTCAATTTATCGGCGTGGATGTTGAAACTATTTTTTTCGAAAATGTGTGTGAACTTGGAAACAATGTCAGGATCTGAAAGATTAATCTCAGGTTCAAATGGTTAAAAATAAAAAGTACAAATTCAAAGCCACAAAATTCGGCATATAAGCGTTATTCTAAGACGCTAGGCTCCAGGCATGAGAAACATTTCTTATGATAGCTGTTTCCCATGGTGAAAAAATCAAATGTTTAATCGACATTGAAAATGAATTCAAGGTCACGAAACTCGACTGGGCCCTGTACCTTCTAAAATAAGCTTGAAATTAAACATGAATAAAATATATCTTGAGATATCGTCCTTACAAACCTAGCATGCAGGTTTCCATATTGAACAATTTTTAAAGAATCGTTATAACCTTGAGATACCGTCTGAAAGATATGTACAGTTTCTGTATAAAATATTCTGAGGTGAAAGTGGCAGTTTTATTGCCTTCGTGAGAGATACGCCATTTTGTTTGTCTGAAGTGAAATTATAAAAGAATGGTGCATTTTTATTTTATTACAATTCCGTAAAGATCAGTTTTATCAAAATCGACCGGCGATTTTGCCTACGGGATGTCGTCAGACCGTTAGGTGAGGAAGCTAGAGAACTTCGTAACTCAGTATAGGGAAAACTTGAAACATCTAATTCAATAACACGGACGATTTAATATAAATAGATATATGTAGCGAATATCAAGGTATGCAAATAATTTTTCATAATTGATAAAAAATCTGTTGTCATGCAACAGTTAGGCTATTCACGCTCGTGAATAGATTTTCTCTTAACTGAAATTAAGTTATTCTATGTCGGTTTTATCAAGAAAGTATTAACCAAAATATAACCTCCTAAAATAGTTCACTGAGACTGCGTTAGAATCATGTATCCGTAACAAACATGCTTTAACAGAAACGCTCCCTCTAATTTCGTTTCCGAAAAGACTACCCTGATAGAATGACCATTTGTTAGTATATTGCTTTCCCTTGGCAATGGGCCATTTATTCTAAAGCTTGTTTATATACGAAGAAATTTGTCAGGTCATATTCACCTTGTGGTGACACTTAAACCTGCTCTATTCGCCATCACAGACAGTGCACTGTATTCTTATTTTGAGTAGTTGTGAAATAGCTTCACTATCTTACACACTACTTATTCCAGCCTCTTTTAAATGCAAATAATCACGTGTACATACACCTCGGCAAAGTACCATTTTTATCATTTTCTGAAATATGTATCAATTGTGGATTTGTTGAGTCATGGTCCAAAAATAATTGCCACTTGGGTCACGAAATTCAAGTCTAGTCTACTGTTAACAAAGAATGTCAACAGAAAGCAATATTACTACCATTTCAAGGCTCGCTGAAGGCAATGAAGAACGATCGTGCAGATATCTGTTTCTCTAATAGAAAAGCATTGAGTAGGTAGCGCGCCCTGTCTTACACCCTTGTCTTAAACCGACTTTGCTGATTATTCATACGTAGCAGTCTAATTTTTAGCCATTAAAACATGAGATGTTGTTTAAAGTATATTTTTTAACCATGTCGTGACGTCTTCACGCGCAAGACTGAGAATGCCATTATGAGTAACCACGATGTAACTACGACGGCACGATGTGATGTCACAGCTGCGTATTACAATTGTTAACTTATGTTGATAGACTGACACAAGCGTGAAATAATCAATACATACTTCACATATCCATATATCATATTATATGGTGTACAAATTATCTGACATTCTTCCCTTTCAACTCAAGTCATTGTATGATATGAACTCTCTATTTTGAAAACATTCCTTTCGTTATTGTTTGGTCTCGGCCAAGTCCACCTTGACGAGTTGAATTAAAGAGTCCCATAGATTATTTTTCGTGAAATTTCGAGGGAAATGCCCGTTTATATCATCTTTTATTGTAAAGAATTATTTCACAGTATTTCTTTTGTGTCACATATGGAAAAAGATGATGTATTCTTCAAATCCGATAGATTGTTCTATGTCTTCACATGGACAGCTTACTTATCAAATGCCAAGCATCTTATATAGTGCTTCAGAGGTTTACCATATTCATCAAGACAAAAAGTCTTTATAACTTAAATAACAGTGATTACCACGCATTTATTTGTAATTCTTTGCTGATAATTTAGTTTCATACTCACCAACAGGCGCATTGTCCAGGATGCGGAGGTCATGTTTTCCGTTTGTACCAATCCGACACAGTTTGCTAGTGCCATTGTCCCACATGACCTGGCACGTGCCCTCTCCGCCCATACTAATCACCGTCCCCACATGACCTTCCCCGCCATCTCGGTCATCGTCACTCGGCCAATCAGGGCCTCTCAACACCCGTAAACCCAAAGCCATTGGTTAAAAGACGTAATCTAGAAGGAGAGTCTGAAACGTAACCGTCGATGTACTTATTCCAAGCAATGAACTGTGAACTCTCAAAACTATCATCAACAGATGAACTTTTTCATACTTTACAAATTTCGATCGCGGCATCAACATTCCGCTTTTTAATCCATTTTGGACTTTTATAATTGGTCTGCTGGATCCAAGTGCGAAGACAGCTACATTGGAAGCGCTTGTAAAATCTCCAATAGAAGCATGGAATACAACGTTAAAGAAAGTACTTATCTATATAATGCAATGACAGACATATGATTCAGATTTTCAGAGAATTAATTTGCCTTGAAGATGAGTTGAAAATGTCGTTCAAATTACGGTTCTTTACCTAAAGTAATAGAGAAGAACTATTTAATGATGTAACCAGTAAATGAAGGCAGTGTATTTCTCAATATCTTCGTTAATTCAAGGAGAACTTTAACAAAGAGTAAGGTAAACAATACAAAACTAATTACATACTAAAGTTCCATAATTGAGGCGTTTTGATAAAACAATGCACAGATGACAAGTTCCAGGGATACTGCATTTTGGACGACTGTTTCGTGAACATTACGAAGTAGAGCTCAATCAAAATCACATTTCATCAGTTCTTAAAAAAATAGTTTTCCGATCTGTGTGCTTTACCTTAGCGTAAAGTCTCGCCTCTCCTTCTAATTATAGCAAACAAGAGAGAGAGAGAGAGAGAGAGAGAGAGAGAGAGAGAGAGAGAGAGAGAGAGAGAGAGAGAGAGAGAGAGAGAGAGAGAGAGAGAGAGAGAGAGAGAGAGAGAGAGAGAGAGAGAGAGAGAGAGAGAGAGAGAGAGAGAGAGAGAGAGAGAGAGAGAGTTAATATGTAACATACTTTTATCTTACCAGTTAAACCTGCCCCCTACATTTACGAAAGCATCATGTATGAGAACTTAGATATGTTTTAAAACCTCTTTGTTGGCTCATGATTCTTATACACAGCTTATATATAACATAAAATTATATTTATAAGGTGAAATAGGCAAAGTAATCACAATGAATAGGCAAGATGCATATAGGTTTAAAGGTAAAAAGTGATGTCTTTTAAAATGCATTAAGGATTTAAGGCAAAAGCCTAACGTCTTTAACCTTTTTCTCACAGTAGAAGCTATATTCCAAAACTACATGTTTATTGGTAGCGATATTGACTTCAAGGAACGGGTGACCTTCCATATAACATTAAGACAATTTACCATACCCACCTCACAATCACTGTTGGTATTCACCAATTGGTGTTGTTTCACCCAGCAAGACTTCCAATGCCCAATTTTTTTACATTTATAAAGCTATTGATTGTCACCCATGGCTACATTCGTGAGCATTTATCGATCACAGTTTACTCAAAACTGTCATGCATATTCTTGCATATAAATACGGCCACTTGTATTTATATTTGACCATTGTGCAATTAATATAATCTATTTAAAAGTCATAAGATCTAACGTGAGGTACACAAATGTCAAATCTAAGTATAGCGGTTATGTTTATGAAGAATAAGTTTTACCTGGAAACCTGCCGAACAACATATATCTATTTATAGATCACAGTGACACAATTAACGCAAGGACAGATCATGCGCACAAAGGCAATTGAAGGAAATGATATCATGTTTACTAAAGAAACAAAGTTACGTGATATGCATTTTATTTAACCAGTAAACGGTGTAAATGTTGTCGGTGTCGTTGATTTCTACCTTCGTTTTAAAAATTGCTTTTTTTAATTTAAAAGATTGCCTTGCAGTTGGTTACAATATATTTCCGTTTTCATGAGATCACTCTGTACTCCTAAAAAAACGTGGTTCCGCCCCTTTAAGTGTCTATTTTCGTACAACCAAACACCAAAATGCCAGTTTTGGCGCATAACGATTGCATGGAAGGCAACAGAAAGATTGATATATTTTTTAATGAATTTCGTATGAAAATACTTTTTTTCGACATTCTAATCATAATGCATTTTTAAAATTGATTTTCGTATGGACAACAATGCAAAGGAACTTAATAAAAACGTAAAACGTAGGTAAAACGCAGATGTTAAAAACCTACATCCTCTAACAGTGGCTGCACTTACTCCTTCACTCTACTGTATAGATGATGTAGGTTTTTTGCATATGCGTTTTACCTTCGTTTTACTTACAATATCGAGTTCATGTGCAACAATGTTTATCTTTGAGTACATCATACATATGATTATGTGTAAATATTTCATATCTTACAATATCGAATTCCTGTGAACAATGTATATCTTTGAATACATCAGACATATAATTAAGTGTAAATATTTCATATCTTACAATATCGAGTTCCTGTGCAACAATTTATATCTTTGAATACATCAGACAAATAATCAAGAGCAATTAAGTAATATCTGAATGCATTGATATCGTGACCTTGTGACAAGAGATTAAGTGTCACTAAATCACAGTTAGCTGCTGTTTCGTTACCTATATCCTGTTTCGCGAGGTATCGGTATTGACAGCAATAATATCAAAAAGAAGAGAGTAGAAAATTAACAGACAGACTCGTAGTCCTCCTAAAACGTCCATATTCACAAATATGTCTCACTTGATAAATTGAATGAAAATCGACCAATAGTCTTATTCATGTTCGGGAGCGGACATTTCACATATAAATGATGTATAGATCTTATTAAATCTGTATTTCTATCAAGTTTGATTCTTGTCCGATTTTCGACGAAACTTTGCGAGTTTCTATTGTCACTATACCTAACCGGTGAGCATAGAGGTGTTTGTTGTACTTTTTAGAACCAGACAGTACATGAACATCTCGATAAAACACCATTGATTACGTTTTGCATTTGTGACGTCACAGCCTGTTACTGAACACGAATTGACACTGCAATGGCTCCTTGGTTCTTTGTCCCTTTCTGAATAAGTCAATCAGAAAAATAGATAAACTAAACACAAAGTCCTCGTCAATATTTTCATAAATAATATTTATAATATTTTTTCTGATATTGATGACTCAGCCTGTTGATCGTCTATCACAAACAGGGACATGTTATCAAAGACAATTATCACGAGTGACGTAAAAGCAGCGTTAACATAATACAATTACATATATTAATTACCTATATGCTACTTTTCGTTTTATATTATCAACCACTTTGTCAAATATATTAGGTGGAAACGTTTTCAAGCTGTGGTACACGGATGTATCTGCTAATAGGAGTTTTGTATCAAGTCTAACTTGAATGCTACGCAATATCTAATTTCTTCCTATTAAAAGACAGGATAAGTCTTTAAAGCTTCAAGTACAGTAACTTAGATATTTGATGCACTTACATATACAAAGTTAACATCTAGAATGGTTGGATGTTGATGAAAACCGATGAAAATTTAATGGTTAGTCCAAACACTACACAATGGATCTACGTGTCAACGAACAATCCCTTCTTTAAACGAAATATCAACAAATCAAAAACAATGTCTGATTTCCCTTTCGACTTTAGGTGATATTTTTGGTTTATGGTTTGACATGCAAGCTAATGCATGGGAAATAAAATGCTTACCTTTGATAATGTTATACCTACAAGGATATCGTTCCTTTATCAGGTCTTGAAAACACGTCTTACTTTCGTTTTCTAATTTTAAACTTACCTACAAGTCAACAACAATGAATCAACAACCGAGCGGGAAGTGCGAATAATTTGAATACTAGTACATTGTAACGGTTTTTCAAATTTCTTTTAATTCTATCCCCCCCCCCCCCCCCCCAACTCTATTTGTCTAGGCTATCCACTCCACTAGGTCTGACCGAACCCTCACTGTAGCGCACGTTCTTGCGTAAACTAAGCTAACCAATCACAATGCGTGCGACAAAAGCATTCGGTATCAGTAGCTAGCACGTGCGTGCAGTGAGGGTGCGGTCAGACCTAGTGGAGAGGATAGCCTAGACAGAAAGAGTTCGAATCTCGATAGATCCAATATTTTGAAACTTTTATTCCTCGGAACACGGTCAATTTTAATCAGACTGAACTTAGCACTGCCCGCCTAAGTTATACCATTTTACCTCAATCGTAGTGTCTACATCTCATAGAAGGTTGGTAATAAACGTCTTCATGTTTTTGTTAGTTGTGTTAAGCATATCAAGTTGTCAAAGTCATCGGCTATTAATAAAAGCCAGCTTGTAATTAAATTCATATACATTTCTTTTCAGCAAAGACAAAATTTCACCGAAAATAATTTATATCAAGAGAGCTTGTAATTGTAATTCATGTCTTTTGATAGTGCTCAGCATTTATACTGTAAAGTGTGTTTGGAATTTATGTTGGCTGAGGAAAAAAGGCACCATTCAGGAATTTATAATTGTTTATTAAGCAAGCTTATTTTTCCGTCAATCCGATTGGTCGCGAAGTGGTCACGTGTCGGTCGAAAGAAAGCATAATGACTTCATTCTGAGTCCTACCAAAAGTTATATTGACTTGAAATAGACACAATGACGTAAAAAGTTGTTACATGACGTCATGCTAATGTCATTTGACCGTGGTGTTGAACAATTGATCCAAATAGCTTTTCATTTGTGTAGTTTTTTCTTGTCCTTTCGTATTTAATTTGAAACATAATTAAACAATTATGGACTGGTGAATTCAGTCAATACCTGTTTTTATAGACCCGAGGAAAGCAATATTGACCTCGGACTTCCTCCTCTGTCAATATAGCTTTTCTCAGGTCTATAAAAACAGGTATCCACCTCATCACCAGTCTATAATTGTATAATGTTAAACCAAACTCTTTACACTTGCAGTGTGTTGACTTTAACAGATTTCCCTTATAGAATACTGGCTGTGATGGACAGTAATAACAAACAAAATTTAACAAAATCTTGTCTTTTATATTTTATTCCTGTTTACATTATTTACAGTTCTTATGAAAAATATATATTTACATTGTGAAACTGTCCAAATGAAATGTAAGTCTATCTCTGTCAGTTTGATTAATTGACTCAACGTTATTCAAATTAGTTTTGAAACAAAATGAAAATAGTTGACATACAAAACACTTATAGACTTCAATCTATATATATGTATGTATAATTGCATAATTATGCATCATTGATAACTATGTTAAAAAAAATTAGTTTTTGAGCCAGTGAGCAAGATATTTGGGATAAATAGAGATATCAATTCATCCAAATCTTTAGCTTTCAACATAAGTCGATGTAAGTTACAAATATCCAAGGCTTAGAGTAAAAAAAAACCCATCTTCCCACGGCAAGGTGAAAATGTATCGAGATAGACTATCCATTTTCTACCTTGCCCTCATCGGTAACAAAACCTGTGATACGGAGCAGCGACACCTAACGTCATTACCGAGTTACCGCCCTTACTAGCTGCTAACCTGCAGCCAATGAAATCACCGTTTACCTTCGAAACCTACGCCCAGCCTTGAGACCTTGTGATGAAGAAATTCCAAGCGAAAAGTTCATGTTATATTTTAGTCAGATGGACTATTTGCAGGTATTCACTGACAGCACCAAGAATAAAATTTTAACAATTAAATCACATCGGGCGTATTCCTCAAGTAAATAATTTTTTTTGTCCCTCTATAAATGATCCTAATTCAATGCATATGTTTTACGTCATAAGCAGTAGATTATTTACGAGAGTAAAATTGTAGTGCACTGACATAAAGACTAAGAGCTTGTCACAATGGATTTTCATTAATAACTGAAATATTGTTCAAAGCATGTTAGTCCCCAACTCACTCACTCACAAATGAAAAATATTCCCCGTTTGAACGTGCAGTAGTCAATATATATTTTACCTAATATATAGACAATCTCACCCAAGTGTCTTCTGATATCAAATATATCAACACGAGTTGATTAAAGTTACAAATATCCGAGGCTTGCCGAGGATATTTTTACTTTTATCAACGAGTGTTGATATATTTGATATCAGGAGACACGAGGGTGAGATTCTATTTATCATCCAAAATCTTTTTTCATTGCCATTCCGTGAAAAATGTATAATTTTGAAAACTGCACTGCTCTTAGACTCTCAGTGCGCTTATGTCATAGCACTGTGACGTCATCATGTTTATGACGTCATAGCATTGTGATGTCATTATTTGATGATGTAAAACAATTGTGATGTCATGAACTTGACTGTAACAGGGCATTGTTAAAAATTTACTGTCAAAACGATATCTCCTAGGAGATATCGCTTGATCTTCCACAAGCAATATCTCCTGTGGAACACAGTTTTGGATGATAAATGCATTTACTGCCGTGTTGGTATTTTCGATCAAACCTAGTGGGCATCAAGTTTTCACGCATCCCATCTTTCGGTGTTCAGAGTTTGAGTAAATCTTATCGTTTTTCTCCAACATAACACAGAACGATGGCGCCATTACATAAGGGTTGACAACGAATATTTTGCGATAATTTTGTTTGAAAACGTATATTTTCTATAAAAAAATTGAAATAATAAATCTTTAAAATTCCATTCATACAATAATTTCGTATTGACATTACTTTTAAACTCTACAGTTAATATCGAACGTGATAAATCTACCCTGTATCCATCTAGATATATGTCTGAAATAACATTTGAAATTATTTATTAAAATAGTCTTCTCTTCAATCGCGACAGGTCCCTATCGCTCTTTGCCGTTGACATTTGACGTTCAATTTGAAAGCCGCCCTCTGATCAGAAAGGCATGCACTGGGCTAAACTTTTCGTTTCGGCCTTGACGTTGTGAAGATAAACAACCCCCGAACCATCACAATTAAAAATTCTAAATCTATACAAGTGCTCTACCTGTGTTTACACCTTGAAACTTTATACATTACAGTTCCTTAAAATATACATTGTACATGAGGTGACATCATCAAGACGCTCTTTTCCCTCTGCGTTGAAAGTAAACATTACTTCTGGTTTGCTTGACTACTTTGTAAGTAAAGTTTCTCAGAGTGATAATAGATTTGTTTCAAAAGACGCGATTTCCTCTGAGCCATAAAAGGGCGTGCAGCTTGACTGGACCTCGATCCAAATGAGTTTAAGTAAAAACAATAACCATCTAATTTCCTGTTTCTCAGTATATTCCTCTCTTGTTGCCATGCCCACCAGGTTTGAAGGTTAAACTCTTGTTGCCACGGTTACTGTTTTTGTGTCTCTGAAAATATCAAATCATTCATTGAAAAAATTTAATCGTGAGAAAACAATCCAAATTCATTATTTAAATAAACAAAGAACACAAAAAAGTAATAAAATGATATTTCAAAACTCATAACAAATTCAGTAAAATGGATCTCCGATATTACGCAGGGACTGAGAGAGAAGTTATTGTATCATATTACAAGTGAAAAGCTATAGGACTTAAGTTACATCGACCACTTTTGACCTGCTTTGACATATGACATATAACTTAATATAATTCTATGCAGTCACGTATATTGATTTTCACAAATAGATATAAATTAACTTTATTTTCATATATGAAAAAGGAAATATATGTCATTAAAACAGATGTGCTAATTATGAATCGACAGTTTATGATTGTAATTTTGACATTTAACGTAAATTTTTAGCCGGATAATTCCGTTCCTTTTCTTTCTTCCCTTTTTTGAACTTCCTATCACCAGGACTGAACTCGTCTTTTGAACTGGAGCCACCTGAAACAAAAAAATTGTGAGACAAAATATGTAAGATATAAATCAGGCACATATCAAATGTTTGAATAACTGCACAAAAGGCTTTTATATTTAATGTATGATAGATAATTCTCAATGTCATGTAAGACTGCATACCTACTTCATACAAGTTAAGTAACCTATCAAACATTGTAAACACAAATCTGCATTTTTGTCTGCTTCGAATAAGTTATAAAAGTAATTTTACTAACTGGTGAGCACAATACATTGTCCATGTTAACATCAAACTCTTGAGATAATAGCTTTTTTATTCAAAAAACAATTTTCAACAACAATTTAAAAAAACACATTAACCTGCCTTAAATGTCTCTGACAATACTGAGAGAGGCACCTATATTGTACTTGAAATATGTTCTAGATTCAATTAGATAAATTAATTAAAACATACCTTGAAAGACACTCCTATAAGCAGCACCATAATCATAAGGTTGAAATCCTTCCGCCATTTCCTCTAATCCCCTCTTTTTCTTCTTCTTCTTCCTCTTCATATGCTCCCCCTGAACACCCCCCGTTGTCATCTCTTCTTCCTCCTCTTCCTCTCTCGGGGGTTCTTCTTCCTCGGCCCCGAGGAAGTTTCCTCTCAGAGGTCCATCTTGCATCGATGTCGGAACTTACGCTTCAAACTCTGCCTCGTCTTTGACTAACGTATCAAGGAATATGATATGATTATTGATTTCAGATTATAAAATGGTAAGCTCTTTGTTTTTGATTTACGACAATAACAACTATAAACAGACAGGTAACATTTTCAAATCGTTTAAATAGACAGTATGAATCCTCAGACAGTTTTAAGCTAACCTGTGTTAAATAAATAGTAAGAAGTGTGGACCCTTGTTTTAATGTAAGTACGTTGAAATTTTAGAAATGAATCATGTGTAACCATACACTTGTACACTTGTTTGAATGACTGTGTGCAATCATCAATTTTGGAGAGTTGTCATTCGGACACGGTGGGTCCAAGCGGATGTTCACGACCTGTATGAACCTGATCTATGACAAGATTATGTAACGTAAACGTTTGATGGACACTATTCTAAATTCTTAATCATCATGTTTTGTATTATTAACATTGTCACCAATTCTTATGAAACAATTTACAGACCATACTTAAGGATCAATATCTTAAGGGCTTATATTGATACTACAAAAAGGTACACAAGGTTATATATGCGGCGTGTGGTGAGAATTTAGATTTTCATACTTCTTCAATTAAGAATGTCGATTAATCGCATTTCCGACAAAATTCGACAAAATTGTTCATAAAGTTAATCATAAAGTTTAACTTTATGATATAAATTACGTTCGTTTTGAAAATTTATAATTCTTAAAATTAAAGAGCCACGCAATGAGTTTTTGAAGTCATATATGCCAAACTTAATCAGTGGTGTCATTTGACCGCGAAGTATCGACTGTTACAAAAAAGACACATTTTAAAGCTTATTGTTAGTTAACAGTGACAA
This sequence comes from Phorcus lineatus, assembly GCA_921293015.1. NCBI lineage: Eukaryota > Metazoa > Mollusca > Gastropoda > Trochida > Trochidae > Phorcus > Phorcus lineatus. Next base: position 8,473,152 of record OV121094.1, read on the forward strand.
TATGAAGGTAGAACGTCGCACTTATGATCGAAAACTGGACAGTGGCGCGCGTCAAATGGTCAAACGTAATTTTGGAGACTTATCCAAAACAACCAGGAGGGCAGTTAGGATTTGATAGTGTTTGTTAGGTTATATAACTAGTATCAATGTATATTGGACGTGATATCTACACCTCTGTGCATTTATAAGGCTGTTTTTAGATTTTCATGGATAACCAGTATTTGTCATTTTTATCTCCTTTGGATAAGAAAAGTTAAGAGGTTTTGATTTTATATCACCAAATTTGACATTTAGGTTCGTATCAAAGGTAAATAATATGTTATGAAAATCACGGAGTGGCTCTTTAAGTTTTTGCATTTGGACCCTTAATCACAAAGCAGTGTAAAATGTGTGGGATTAGGAATATGAAAATTAAATACGGGTTGGGAACATGATGTTTCTTCATCTCCTGAAAAAATTATAACTTTTTGCGTGAGTCGAACCTAAGTGAACACCTATCAATATAATATATCCACTTTGTTTGATTTGATAGAATATGGTGATCTTCTTTCAAGAACATTTATTTATAAATTGAACTTCAAATTCACGAAAGCTATACCATCCATTATATCACATCATCATAGTCATCATCATAATCATTATCATTATCATCATGAATCAATACTATTTTCAGAAACGAGAGGCGTCCTCAGCTACATCCGTGAATGCTCTGACGGAAAGTCGTTTTCAATTGGAAACGTGACTGTCCTGCAGAATTAGTCTCCCAACAACTTTACGACGTGTGGTTTCAATATTTAAGGATATTTGTGTATCTTTGTGCAAAGACAACTTTTGTAAGGGTCCAGATGTTTCAACTTGTTCCATTACGGAACTTTCCTTATTTCTTCTTAGCAATTGCTTGCTGCTAAGATATATGGTTTAATGTAACGACGGTACAATCTAGTTAAAGATCGGGTCAAATGCCCTATGGTCGATTTCGGAATTCGCTAAAAGGGATTACAATTTGACGTGGACTCAACTTTAAATTTCTGAAATCGGCCGCTAAACAACATAAATACGGCTTTGTAATTAAACTGCCTAATTACGACCGGCGAGCAGAACCTGAAAGGCCCTGTGGTCACTGAAGCGTGAATCTTTCGTGACGTGCTAGTTGGCATATCATCATACGCTCGTTATGTAAAACAACACTAGCCGATAGTAAATCTCGCAGTTAAACCGTCGGTTATACCTACTAAACGTTATTCAAACAACTCAAACCTTAAAGGAATCTTGTGTTTAATTCATTGTCTGGAAATTTCTATTTTTGCAAGCGCAAGACCCTGATTAATTTCGATGCTGTGTGCACTTTCCTACGGAATGTTTTTAAAAGTCACCCTGCGCCATTTTGTCATAGTTATAAGATTGCGCTATAACGCGTGAGATCCCGGAAGTATTTCTTACATGAACTATGCTCACTTATTGGACATTATATTGAGGGATGCACCGGCATCCTTACTCTCATAAATATATAACCTTTATTAAGTATTAACGCGTAATGTACTCCAGCGATTCAGAAAGTGAGATATCATTATCTATGGAATGTGTCTCATCATGTTCAGAATCGCTAATTTCAATTGACGGGGCCGATACTTTTCCTTACTTATATGAGCCAAATGACAGTTCGAGTGGCATAAGAGACGACAAGCAATCAAAACGGAGACAGATTGAACAACATCGACTGGTATGAATTTCTGTTGGCATTTTCAATTTAATTTTTATGCTATTGTCATCGTGTATTCGTTGGTAAATTATTAACGAAATTATATTCCAAATTATTCATTTGAAATCTATGTAAAATTATCTTCAAATTATTTCTCTCTCTATTATAAGCACTCGCCAGTCAGGCCACATGTACACGGGCACAGATGGCGAGACCATTCGATAAACTTAAAACTAATAATTATCTAATTACACGTTCGACCGCTTGACCTCTCGCTTCTAAACTTCCACGTAGGTTCCCGTCTTTCATAACCAAATTTGTACACGCATGTGCTGCACGCTAATAAAGTCTCGTGCAGTCCACTGCTGCAAGAGATTAGCTTGGGCAACGGCCGGAGACGGACTCGCCGGCTGTCCGACTGTCCGACTGTCCACTCTCAACATCATGTAGTTTTCTAGAGATCACCACTCGAGTCGGGCTCAACTTGGTAAGACGACAGGGTTGGGGATGCCCTGGCGTGTTCACCGACTTGTGCATGTTCACCGGCTCGAGTTCTTCATGTAGCAACACACACCAATAAAGAAAATGGTCGACCATCACAAAAGCATCTTCGGTCGTCATTTCAACTTCACACTGTCGTTGCCTTCATCGTCCCTTGTCGACGTAGTTTTTCCTTTGCGATCAAAGATCTATTATCGTGCTATATTTCCCTATTTTTAGTTGCAAATTATCTAATTATTATATCATTTAAATTAGAAATAGAACGTGGTCGTTTGAGTGAAAGTCCGCCATTTTGGAATAAATCTAAGAACCGGCATGGCTAGCCGCATTCCAGAGGTAGCCAGCAGGTCAGCTTGACCGGCACATAACCTTGAAACTAGCCAGAGTCAACATTCCAATACCAAACGTGGAACCAGCTTAAGACTTAGAGAAGTTCAGATAGGTGGTTACATAAACCCTAGCCATTTATGGACTGTAGGTCGCATCACCTCTGACCGTAGGCTCACCAGCGCTTCTATAAGAACCCAACATGCCTTGACTTCAGCAGTCCAAGTTGATGTCAAGCTGTTGGTGTTCTTTTCTAGGTGAGTTGAATTTGGTACTGCTAGATTTGTTAGGTTAACTGTCGTTATTATTCTATGTTAACTGATTACTCCTTTTATTGAACTTAAAGTCTTGTTATTTCTGTTTTAGCAAATTGTTATATTAAAGATTGATGGTTAGGTTAGGTGTATTGTGAATTAAGGATTTAAAGATCAGACATTACTAAGATCAAGTTAGTATAACAGGCTAACATCTGAATGATATTTTCTATTTGTGAAAGGCGACATGGCTAGCTAGTCTATATCGGACAAGATGTTTTATTGTACCGACATAACGTCGTTATATTGTATGTGTATTTAGGGACATCTTTGATATACGTCATAAACATAGATTACAACGATTCGTAATACAAATTACCATTGAAAGTACTCGTATTGCAAATATCACATTATCCAGTGTTTGTATATCTAGGGTTATATATGCCCTTAATCTTTATATGTATACAGGGGTATTCCTCTTAGACAACAGAGCTGTATTGGAGTCTATCAGTTTAAAGTTATACACTCAGTCTGTAACTAAACTCTTGACTCCAAGCTCTAGGTATTACGTTGTCGCGCATGCGCACACCATATCAGTAGCTTTTAAGCTGGGGTGCCGCAGCATGCGCTAATTAGAGTGAACTAATATCCTCTGATTAGATTAGCGTTTCGGATTAGTTACGGTTCAGTAGGATAGATTAAAAACAAGGCTCTTCCACTCATCATTCATATATTCGTTATCATAATGTTTCACAAATTATCGTAAATATTTTGTTATTGAAGTAATGTTAATTGAAGTATTGTATAATGACCCTTGTGTGAGGCAAGCTAGCAGCCGAGCACAAGGCACATCACTATACTTACTTGTGAAGAATAAATTTAAATACTATGTAAATGATATGTCTTATATGTGATTGCTTATATATTAATTGGATTATTAATGTACTTTTATGCAATCCTGATTATGATAAATTTCTAATTGAAGTAACTATGTTGATGAATTGTTTTATGAATAAATTGAGTCCAAGTTGATGTCAAGCTGTTGGTGTTCTTTTCTAGACTTATCACCCGTGTCATCCTTCCCCGGAATCACTTAACAGGGCCGATACGCCCGATGTTACTATTACAACAAAACTAAGAACTTACTATTAATGCTATTGGACTGATTATTTTTAAAAAACAATTCTCCATTAGATTTATATATTTTTTCAGTCAACAGAAATAATAAAATAAAATTGAATGTATTATTGACCATGGATTATTTGAATATGATATCCATATTTTTATGTATTTTGGCGTTCACACAATTTTCTAAATGTAATGCAGGCATGTAGTGTATGATGAATGAGACATTATTGTTGAATAGCTGAGTGGAAGTCAAATCCTATCACATTTGTAGGTCATACATCATAAATGTACATCCACAGATAATTTCCTGGGTCCCGTTGCACAAAACTCTAAGGAGGTAGCCTTAAGTCACTAAGGTTAACCTTAAAGTTAAGTTGTTCATCAATTACGACGTCTGCCAAATGTTGTCACAACAATCAGATTGTTTTAACTAGTTTGTTTGTTTTTATGACACACAGGTGGCCGTTATGTAATCCTATTGCATTCAATTTCAATTCTTGATTTAATGGTCTCTAATTATACCTTTTGAATTTTAACGCCTTGGACCCGCCAAGCGGAATATATGTCCTGTCATAATGGCGTAACTCTTGGCATTCGACTGGTACTTAGTTTATTGTCACGGCGTCCAGTCATTTTGAACCAATGAACTTGTAGAATATATATTCAACCAATAAATTAAGAGAAGGAGATTTGGCTCATGCACTACTACGGACGATGACACACATTTAAAAAAGTACATCGTGAATAACGGGAACCAACATTCTTTAGGATTACATAGGATGTTTCTAACGCTTGCGCCAGGTATGTTTTCATGTCATTTATTGTTAAATCCAAAGACAGAGATATTGCAACACGGTGTGAGATGTTATACTAGATAAGAATATGATATGTGTTAGTTAAATACAAACGAATCATCCATTAAGTACTAATTTGTCATGAAGGTAAAGTGAAACAAAATTATTTTTTCTATAGTCATTAAAAAAGTTTCTAAATTGTCTCCCGTTTATTACAAAAACCTTCATTTTTTCGAGACAATTTATAACTTCATATCGATAAATACATGTTGTAACACTACGTGATACCCCATTGTAATTGGATCTCTCACCGACCAAGTTCTTTACCTTTTTGATATAAACCCACCCAAGAAAACCGCGTCCAAGGATTGTCACAGTCCAATTAAGGTGGATTTGACGACTGAGAGGGAAAGTTGATATCATGAAGCCGTTATATATCGTATTTTGGAATTCTTTCGGTCATGCTATTGCCTCTATTTTGCTGTTGAATTTGCTTAAAAATACAGAGAAAATCAAAGGGCTGGGCTTTCGGCTGACCACTAGCACGTCACACACTGGGCGTGGCTTCGAGTCATGCTTGGGTGATTTTGTGTAAGCGTTCGCCAGTCTCATTAGGCGGCTGACAAGTCAGGTACTCGGATGTTGTCATCTACTTCCATGTTTTCTTCCACCTCTGAGTTCAAGGTCAAATCGAAGTTGACATGGCCCATGGTCTGGTCAAACGAGTTTATTTCGATTTGCTCTCTGCACTTAACGCATGTAAATGGAAAGTCTTCTTCATTTTCACAGATTTCCCGGTAACGTGATTTTGATAAATCTGTCACACAAGTACGGTGAGTCCAAAGTTGGCAACCATCACAAGATATGGCGTGTTGATTCTTCCTGACCGTCTTGTCACAAACAGCACAATGGTGAGGCATTGTGAGGAATGATATTGAATGATAATCGTTACAAGTTTAAATAGAGTAACATTTAAGACATTGAGTCCAGTCAATTATGTTAGAGTCAACCTACTTAACACAACAAAAGATATGATGTTTTCTTAATAAATTGACGTGTGCTGACGAAAGATTGGCAATACAACAAAGTAAATTAATTTATTGTATAAACAACTTTATGCTTAGTGTTACTAAATAATTTATGTATTATTTGAATAATATGTTATATTAAAATTTTTATTTGGTGCCGTTCCCGCCATCGCGAATCGGTGCCGTTCTCGCCAAATGGTGCCGTTTTCGCCTGGTGCCGTTTTGCCCGGGTGCCGTTTTAGCCCGCACCCATCCAAAACAGGGGTATAAAAGGTCTCCTAGTAGTCGAATTAAAGCGTATATTTTCTCATTTTTTGGCTCTATTGATTCATATAAGTGAAGCGAATACAGATACAAATTTGTAATAATCAAATTCATGCGTTACTTCTCCTCTTTAAAACTCCTTTGCCACCAAACTGTCCATTTCAAGAGATTTGTAGTAAACAAAACGACATAAACTTTATTTGGGTTTTTCTTCATCATAATTATATTGTGGCACAATTCTTGTCCAGTTTCACGGATGAAAATCTTCAAGATTAGATGGAAACTCTCTGCGGACTTTGGGCTATAAACAAAAACAACTTTATCGTTGGAAAAGTGTACGTTGTAATATTCACGAGCCATTATCTCAGTACTTGCCTTGGCTTTTGTCAGAATATTCAGGCATTTGATCCTCAAATGCTGCATCCAACAAGTAAGTGTATGACTTATGCTTATTAAATAGATATGCTGTGTAGTTCCTGTACCATTCCTCACTCTAAGGCTCGGGTGATATAACCCTCCTCATAAGGCTTCAAAAGTCCCCGTAATACAGATGGTCTTTATACACTCAAGCTAAATACTTCACTGTTACCAAACTTAACCGTAGAATGATTTTTGCCCATCACCTGCTTGAATATTCCATTCACTGTAGACCAAAATAAAATGCTTAGCACTTTATCATAAGCCCAAGAAGAAATAAAGTCATTCATTCTTACACCTGTCTATCTCATAACTTTTGATGACATCGATCCTACCCATACATCTCTTACACCTGTCTATCTCATAACTTTTGATGACATCGATCCTACCCATACATCTCTTACACTTGTCTATCTCATAACTTTTGATGACATCGATCCTATCCATACATCTCTTACACTTGTCTATCTCATAACTTTTGATGACATCGATCCTACCCATACATCTCTTACACCTGTCTATCTCATAACTTTTGATGACATCGATCCTACCCATAAATCTTTTGTTTCCTTTACATTTAACGCCATGAATGAGGTTGACGAGTTAGGTGTAAGCTCGCCTGAATAGTCAACACATTTCCGACAAAGATCCAGCTTCTGTTGAGAATAACATCTTCCTGTGCATACATCTTTAATCAATGGTGTCATTTGATCGCGAAGTATCGACTGTTACAAAAAAGACACATATGAAAGCGTTTTGGTTTTTTTACAGTGACAATATGAAGGTAGAACGTAGCAATTATGATCGAAAACCCGACAGTGGCGCGCGTCAAATAGTCAAACGTAATTTTGGAGACTTATCTAAAACAGCCAGGAGGGCAGTTAGGAGTTGATAGCTTTTGTTAGGTTATATAACTAGTATCCATGTGTGTATCATCTGTGCATTTATAAGGCTGTTTTTAGATTTTCATGGAAAACCAGTATTTGTCATATATATGTCTTTTGGACAAGGAAAGTTAAGATTTTTTTATTTTATATCACCACATATGACATTTAGGTTCATATCAAAGGTAAATAATATGTTCTGAAAATCACGGAGTGGCTCTTTAAAATACTAGTACCTATCTCCCCAATCCCATAATTATGTCTTGGTTTCCCCCAAGTTTGCGTTTTTAAAAGCTTTTCTTGTTGATGTTTGATTAATAAATAGCATACATATTCGGCAATCTGCACAGCATGAATTTTCACAGGATTTTGAGCAAATCCATTTTGACATAGTATAATGAACGCAGAGTTATGTTGATAATGAAGAGTGGATATCAAACATGTTCATTGTCTGAGTAAAGATGAATCTGTTGCACTAATGTTGTATTTGTTAAAATAATTACCCCCTTCGATTGGTCTATGCAACTTATATTCCTTCCAGACTGCACAACATTTTCATACTCGTACTAATTATCCGTTGTCGCAGAATACATTTTCACCTATCAAGTGAAAACTAAACGTGGACATTTTATTGTTAACACCTTTAATCAGTTAGGGATATTGGTTCAACTCGATTCGTTCTTAATAAATATTTGTATTGATTTAAAAGGTCTTCTTTCAATTAATAACTTTTGTTATCCTTTCATGGATATCACTTTGTTTCGCTTAAGTTCTTTGAAATCATTCATTATGCAATTTTAAAGAATGAAAGATTTCCATAGTTAACATACAGCAGATGATTTAGCTTCCATGTTCGCAAATATTTTTTTACTTATTACTATTTGTATTACTTTTACTGATTTTTAAAATGACTAAATGAATTTGTTGTTAAATCTAGTTGTACTCAGAATTCCTTGCAGTGATATCTGTTTAATACACGAATTCAAAAAGTCTCTTGAACATAAATTTCAGCTGATATAAATGAAACATTTTGTCTTTCAAATTTTTTAAAATCTACAATCCTTCGGCAAAAGACTTATCAGTGAAAGGTGATTTCAAAGTGACAGCTGCATATGTTTTTTTTATCACTTTTTTTTAATTGGTGACGGGTACATAAGTATACAGTTATAAGTGAAAGTCGTGCATTAATTGTTACTTTTAGTAATGAAAATGAATCGAGGATGTTCGAGGAATCAGGTTTCCTTTCTTATCAGTCATTTTACAGCAGCTTCAGTCCAGTCTTCTAGGCTTGCACGGAAGTTCTACATTAGGGAAACAAGATCTGATCTGACTTCGAATTGTCAAATTGTTTACGTGTGGAGTGAAGTAATAAACAAGTAACAGACGTTGATAAGGTTGTAAGTGTAACCTTCGAATAAACAGACATCATTTGGAATCTTCACTCTATTCCCTACGCTATAACCTATTGGTTAAGAAACCTGCTAAATGATTGGCGCTGTTTAGTTCCTGGCACACTTTGAGTGCTATAAATAGACTCTTGGAGCGAAGGCAGTGGATACAGTCTGTTACCGACTGGTCGTTCTAACTTGAAAATACAGGATTTCATTATACATCTGACTATATCTATGTTCTTTGTTAAACCTAAATTCTAATTGTTTGATGTTGAAAAAACCTGCATCATATTTGGAAAATAAATGAATCTTTTTTTTTAAATTCCTATCGTTCGATTGCGAGTATGGTAATAAGTTAACGCAGTTTGAGAGATGTCAGCGCTGCGCAGGGTATTTATATCATGAGTGGAGCTCGGACAGTTGGGAGGTCCGCCGCTGTGGATAACTATATCAGCTCTCTACATTTGATTTATCAGTCCTGTTGCTTATAGTCCTGTGTCCACAGCAACATTTGATCTCCTTTTGTGTCTTCCCTCTCCTCTCTCTCTCAATTTTTCTATCCTCCCTGTCTTCCTCTATAAATATATTTCTGTCTAAATCCCATTTGCCTCTCTCTGTCTGTCTCTCACTGTCTGTCTGTCTGTCTGTCTGTCTGTCTCTCTCTCTCTCTCTCTCTCTCTCTCTCTCTCTCTCTCTCTCTCTCTCTCTCTCTCTCTCTACTCTCTCTCTCCTCTCTCTCTATCTCTCTCTTACTCTCTCTCTCCTCCCTTTCTCTCTCCTCTCTGGACGTCTCAGTCTTTCTCTGTCTGTCTGTCTGTCTCCGTCTCTCTCATAACGTGTATGCCTTCACCAGAATCACACACAATCGCCTGTTTTTGTCATTTGTAATTGCTGAATAAAGTTCCAAATACTTCATAGTTTTGAATACAGCCACACTACCATATCTGTGATTACACAGGCAAGCGTAAACCATAACTAGTTTTCAACAAATTATTTTTCTACTGCAGACAATTAACTTGCTCGCGTGCAAAACACTGAGGAATTTGTTTATCTATCAGAAAAGAAGAAATATGTCAGAAAATGAGTGGTAAAACTTCTCAAAGACTTTCCGAGTCACACCGAATCTATCCGAATTTTGCCGAAGTGCACTCGTATTGTTTGGTTTTATTAGAAGGAGAGGCGAGACTTTGCGCTAAGGTAAAGCACACAGATCGGAAAACTATTTTTATCCCTAAATCTACAACTTCACTCCAGCGTTCCCGGTACAAACATCGTTGTTGTTTCTTAAAAAGCGTAAAAGTTGACGTAAAATATTCACTCTAAGATCATAATGATACTCAAGGTACATGCAGATACACTTTAGTATCATTGACCGATTAAAGCCGTTTCTGGTTTGTGCAGGACGGAAACATGGAATATGTAAATTAGTTCCTGGAGATGTCTGTGTAACCATGGAGATAGGTTATATAAATCGATCAGCTCCAAACAGAAATGGGAGGTCCGCCGCAGTTGGTTCCGTATCTGTATGCTTGGAAATTGATAAAATGTTAGATAACGCCCACTGTGTCACTTGACCTCCCTTTTGGAATATGTTGAGAAATATGAATAAATCATAATCATTTTTCAAAGCAAATACAATCTATTTCCAATTATGAATTTCATTTTATTTAAAAGCATTTTACTTATGTAAAACCTTACCCCCATCTATTAGAAACGACAGAGAGCAGAGGCTTTGGCTTGACGAGATTTTTGTAATAGTCAATGGGGAGATTATCTTTATAAATTCAGAAATATATATTTGTTATTTCTGCTTTACGAAATAAGATAAAAAGGATCTTCATTTTTTTCGTTCCAGTATAACATCGCCGATGAAGTGAGAGTCGGGCTGGTACGTGATGCAGTCACTAGGCCAAATATTGGCTTAATTCTGTCACATACTCAACCCTTCATACACCGTATTATACAAAGTCTCAATTTTCCTTTGAGCAGAGAATAACGCTGTAGCCAAACGTATTAATGTTGTTGATGGTGTTATTTGATTGAAAATTATGCATCAAATAATATTGTGATGTTGAACTGTTCAGTCAAATATGATAAGGGTTCGAATCCTGATTTTTTATCTAAACAGATGATGTACTGTAAATTCGGATATTTTTCAAAAGCAGACACAACATAAATCTGGGTTTGTAGTGTTGAATCAAAGGCCAAAATTAGCGATTTGCAGTCAGTATAATACACCCAGTTTTCCCTATATTCGAGGATGGGATAACGCAATGATTAAAGCAGGTTCGGTCAAGAGGACGATGGTTCGAATCCCGCCAGGGGCTCGGCAACTTTGAAGTAGAGAACTGTTCTAGCAAAGTTTGGGTGCAATGCTACACTGAATTTCAGCGCCGTAGTTCCAGCTATTTCACCGCAATGTAAAGCCACAATGTTGTTGCGGGCTTTCTCCCTTCAATAATACTAGCAGCCGCGGTATAAGTGAAATACTCTTGAAAGTGGCGTTGAAACCCTAATCATCTCATCTCACCCTTTATGCGAACAAAGTGAGTAGGGAATACTTAGTATTTCATATCCGCTGCGTAAAGCTAAACTTGGCTTTTGGTAGAATACCTCGAGTAACACGTAGACATGTAGAGGGGATGTACATTTTTATCTTCGCCCCACATATGAGATGCTCGAATTTCGATTTTAATCGAAACGAGTAATTTTCATTTAATTGATAGTTTTGGCACAAACCAAAGTCGTATATAAATCATCACATAATCTGTGTCATTATTTATACAACATCATGTCTGTGCACTGACATTCTTGTCAAAGGCCAAACGCCTTTCTCCATGTTGACAGGATAATATACGCTACGCAGTCCCGTATTCATTGTATTCCAATGAGGATTTTCCGGTTGTATATGAACATTTCCTACTATGTAATTAGACGATAATGTTGGGAATGACCTCATCCCGTGAGGGCGTCTCCTACGTATAAATAACGTCGTCGAAGAAGAACATATGTCATTTAGGGAAAAAGCAACTGATATTTTTGGACTTGGTACTTCAACATTTATACATATAAGTCTTTGAACGTGCTTCGTCTGTGAACGGGCATGTTTTAAAATTATATTTAATCATTACATGTAGATGGTGACCACAAGGTGCTAACATGAAAATAGTAATTTTGTTGGCTGTTTGGTTGACATATGCCGGTAACAGTTGTTGTCTGGATTCTGCAGAAGACATCGATTTGTTGATGGATGAAGTGACCGCTACACGAGTTGAAATTCTTCGAGCAAGATCAAACTTCAGACGTGAATTGAGACACCTGCAAAACCAAATAGAGGTCAAAGTGAGACAAGTTGTTAAACAGGAGTTGTCTCACATGATGAGCAACAATATTTCTATGGAGACCGTTCTCATGGATAATATTTTCAAGAGGGACGGGCTAAAAGAAATCTTCAGAGACCTAGTATCGAATGTCATTGATGACCAACTAAACGCTGGCAACATTGGAATAGTTGTCGACAACAATATCATGAACCAACTTCATCGACTCAGAGGTCAACTTCAACAACTGAAGACATCTCTCAAACGCGCACCAACTGTACCTGAGCCCCGGATGAAGAATTCACGTGCACGCGAGAGCGAGATGCATGATGGGAAGTGGCAGCGAGAGCTGATCGAGTCTACGAGTCAACAAGTGGATCAATTAAAAGACAAGTTTGCGTCTGTGACGGATGAAATTTCGCACCAAAGAGAAATGTTGGGCGAAGCAATGGAAGCTTTATCAATGTTGCAGAACAAAAATCAACAACAGCAAGATAAAATAGGGAAACTTATCGATGATTTCTCTGATCTTAAAGCTGACTTTTCATCAAACCACCAAGCATCCCAAGGTAAACATCTTAAGTTATTTTCATATTCGACTTAACAAATGAAACTTATTTAAGAAAGCTTAAATGACAAAGTTCATGTTGATATACAATCAAACAAATATGAACCTAAAACTGTCAAAATGTAAAGAAGTCTAGAGTTCTTTGGCACCTTTTCCTAACGATTCTTTTGTGAACGAACCACCAAATATGGCCCACTTGTGATAGCGGTTCGTGAAGAGATGTAAGTTCAGTAGTCTTCATGGAGAAAGAAAGATGGATTAAATGTTCATCCATTTTTCTCCCTACAGAGTTGACTGGGCTAATATCTACATATGTTACCTCTGTTCTAATCCCATGGTGTAATAGGATAATCCTGCAATCACAGTTCGCTGTCTAATTAGCGACGTTGCTTCAAAGTCGTGATTCGGATTTTCCAAATCACCGTCAAGATGTGTAAGGTTCTGTCTCTTGTGCGATGTGCACATATTTTTTAGAAGATAGATATCAAACTAAAATGAAAGATGCTTGTGAGTTCACAGAAAAAAAGGCGGATATCCGAATTTTAAATTCTAAAGTGCTATAGTGATTCGCCAGATCCGATAAATTTGGCGTAATTGTAACAAAGGATACGTCGTTTGAATTGACATGAATAAATTCTCTATTTCAGAAAGCTGTCCTATCGGATTTGAGCAGTTTACTAACTCTTGCTACTGGTTTTCTACTGTGTCTGCGAATTATGCCGAAGCCATTGTATGTATACCTACCGATTAAAAGTGATTCACAAATAAAGAGTCCATATGAAATCCATGGTTTTTCGAAACAAACGTTTGATAATTTATTTTATTTACGAAAATAATGAACGTGAGAATATGAAATTAAAAATTTTTAAAATAAACTAAAATAATATTCTTTCACCACATATGTTTTATTCAATGTATCAGGCCACTAGTCTCTTCATTAATGATATGGATTTCAGTGGTTTACAAAATAAGTTCACCATCAAAGACAGTCTGTATTTTATCCCTGAATAATATATATTGATCTTACTTTAGAAAACACTTTAAATTTACATGTCTACATGTATAATATCTTTACAAAAAAAAGTTGTCTTTTATTGCCAGTATGGACCTACAGTTTCATACTATCCCATGTCCCTTTTTAAGACCTTGTGTGGCCTGCTCAACAGCCGACTCGCGCATGTGGAAACGGAAGAGGAAAACAACTTTCTAATACTGCATCTTCGTCAGCGTAGAAAGGGTAAACGAACTTCTTAAGCATGGTTTCAGAGCCTATCCGCTGACTGAGAGATCTTAAAAAACATTTTTACCTCAAAAATTGCTTTTAAGAATGTTTGTATTCGTCACCTTCAATGCTTCAACGTGGAAATGAAACATATAAGTGGTTTCTACTTAGCATGTTATTCTTTCATTCAAAAGTTGAAGGGCTAAGTATTCCAAATAGTACCGTCGTGTGATCCACATAAACTTACTAAGTTCTTTTAACCTTTACTTTAGTGCATGGGTATTGCTACACTTTAAATGTTAACTAAACAGTTAACATGTAAACTTGATTCGGCACATAGATAAGACCCGTTATCTAGATGATAATTAACTAAACAAGAAATTATATACAATATACAACATTGTATTACACAAAGAAATCACCGCCTTTATTACATCACGAATCTGTCAAAACACCCGTATAATGGTCTAGCCTATAAACGGCAATGGGTAGAATTATTTGATTGACAAACAGGAATTAAAGGATTCTGAAATTCATTCGAAAATTTGAATATCGTAGGCATTTCCCATTTATTTTTTTAAAAAGGGGGCTAATAGTCTGGGGGCCGTTGCACAAAACAACTTAAAGTCATAGTCTCATTTTTTCAAGGCAAATTGTAATAAATGCCGGACAAATAGTTCACCACTCACAGAAATCTTTCCCCTGACGTTTGCAACAATTTTCAGAACTCTGCAGGCATTCTAGCCCTCAATAATGAAGTTTAAACTACCCTACCCTACCCGAATATTATGTTTTTTGCGAGCGTTAGTCCTTACCACGTCATTTCGCTAAGGCCGTGACGAAGAACACATAAAATTTCCCAGCTGAATATCCAATGAAAATAGCTAATAGCTTACGCTTTTTCAAATACAGAAATAACAAAAAGGTGGTAAACTCAGTGAAGAATGCGTCTGTCATAAGTATCGGCTTTGCGATGACTAGATTTCCGGTGTTTCGTACTCGCGATGGGATTGCACTTGATTCGGTACCTCATCGGTCTGAAACGGCATACGCCAATAAGCTGCTTCATCCAAAACTGTAAAACGGGCATAAAAATGAAAATCTTTGCAAATGCGACAGGGAATATTTGTGTTAGTGATCAGATTTTGTTCGTGAAGAATAATTAGTTCAGTTTAGTTGCCTTACAAAAATGAGACTATGACTTTAAAGTTTATATAACCACAAAGCTATTTCACTATTTTCTTTGAAATATATGAATGTCTAATTACAATTTTGTATAGTGCGTCAAAGGTCGCTACTCAAATATGTTCAGTTTGGTAATGAAAGCCGTCTTTTAATACCACTTTTGATGGGCCGCTTAGATCTATCTGGCCACAAACCAGTGAATGCATGACTGGTCACACTCCCTTTTTGTGACGTCATAAACAGAATCATTGTCTCGTGATCTATATATCTATCGTAACAATATCACAGAAAATAACCATTAATTAACGATTTTCAGAGAATGTTTCCACTCAGTCAGATAAATCATTTGACGATGTAACACTATTAAGCGTTTGGTGTATAAAAGGTACCCACATCAATGGTAATTAAACAATTATTTAAGGCGGTATTTCAGTTGAAATAATGATGCGCCACTCTGTACAGTCTGTTTATTACGTCACACCCGGCGAATTTTATGGCCCATAGCCCAGGTGGGTTTTTCACAGCCTATAGATACGCTGTCTTAATGAAACACGTATTAAAGGTGTTTATTTGACGAATTAACAAAAATAAAGCCCAATTCTTATTTTGTTGATAAGTCTTTGAACGAAAGTCGAGAAGAGATAAAGTCGAGGTTACCGGTTGTTTAAAGACGTTCCGAAACTATTATTTGTTATCATCTAAAGAGTATGACTTAATTATGAACATAAGCACCGAATGCTTCCCGAACCTTCCCGAAACGGGCCGACTTGATTGAGGTCTATTCCTCGTCGTAATAGCTCCGCAAACTGGTGAACTTTTATCGTGCAAGTAATAGACCTTTTGAGAGGAAGTTTTGAGGTTAAATCTTTATATTTTGTGATCAACCTTATCATCCCACTATCTGGGATGATGCTTCTATGGCCCCGGTTCACCCAAAGTTTGAAAAACCTTAAATCATTTACAAATACATGTAGAAAACATTTGTCATATTGAAAAGGTGTGTTTTTAAAATTTATTGTGAATACTAATATTTTGTTCACACGTGATTTGACCAAGAGACAATGAATGTCTTTTGACACTTCAAACATTTCATAACACTGACCTTAGAATGTCATGAAATACTTTGAAACGGGATAAACTGTGTTTTTACATGAATTAGCTTTCAAGGAAAATGAAGAGTTACCTCCCCTTATGCGTTTGTTCATAAGTAATTTTAACTTCAGCTTTAAATATCTCGGAAGGTAGGTCCGTGACATATCTTTTTTCTTTCAAATTAATTCTTTTCAATATGTTTTATTCTATCTAAAACGAATTTGATCTATTTTTCATTTATTTTTATTACTGAACGTGTCTTTTGAAGCTATTTTTGTAGCGATCATCATCGAAATTGTATCTTTAATATTTGCTGATAAGTTACAAAAGACAAAAAAAGAAATACCAGACATAAATTTTCTATTATATTATCATCTCATTAATTGGAAAAAAGTAAACTGAACTCTAAATGTTTTTAATTTTTTGTTTTAAAGATTAAATAAGCAAAATTGGAAATTTCCCCATTTTATTAAACAAACCCGTCAAAAATCATCATTTCTCTGAAAGGGAAGGTCCGTGACATGACTTTTTTATTTTTGAATATTTAAGAATACATATTTAGCTTTCACCATGCAAATTTACAGCAATTTTTCATTTATTTTGTTTATTGGCACGAACCTCTTTAACACTCATCTTCCCCGCAAAGCCTAGCTAGCCAACGTTGCCTAAGATGAGCTCGTTTATAGAAAACGTGCGCTAGCTTGGCCTTGCGGGGAGGATGCTCAACACTAAGGTTAACCTTAGTGCCATCATTTAACATTGCACTAAGGCTACCTTAGTGACTTAAGGTACCCTTAGTATTTTGTGCAACGGGACCTGGTTTGCCACCCATAATCATGCGTTTAAAGGCACAAGTGAACACCATTTTTTCTTATTTTAAACGAATTAACAGATAACGAATATCTCTCGATATCACTAGAAACGATCTACACCCAGGTAACTTTGTTTAACAAACATGTACATATTCAGGTTATCAAGTTGTCTCTTGACCGGGAGTATTTAATGCAGTGTTTCATTATATCCGCATGAATATATACGCTTTTCAAAATTTATTACACCCAGAAGACCGAAAACGGCAGCTTTCTGAAATCGGTTAAGTTACAAGATTGTAAGAAATGTGACTTATATTTTAGGTTGGCATTACCTAGGCGCAAGTGATTTGAGAAAAGAAGGCGTTTGGATGTGGGAACAACCAAACCGGAACTTAAACTTCACCAACTGGGGTACTGTCGAACCAAACAACAGAGGCGGAGAACATTGTCTGGTCATAACTGAAACCAGGAACAGCAAAATGTGGAATGATATAAAGTGTAACATAAGGAGTTATTTTGTATGTGAGTTGGAGTTAGACAGAAGAAACGGGAAACTTTGAAGGGTCAGTAGGCAGGTTTTTAGGTAATCAATGTGATCTCTTAAATGAAAACTTAAATGAAGGCCATGACCTCAAAACCTGTCCTCATCTTCTTCTCCATACTCTCCCCACAGAGGTAGCTCCGTCATAAAATCCTATACAACCTCTGTCTTAATACGAAGGTTTCTCGGGCTTCCGGCAGATTCCCCAACCGGCACAATGTTGCAACTTAACTAACTGGCAATATTTCAGCCAATGAAAACAACTAATGCATGAATAACATATTTGTTGTCACACAGGCCTGTGCAATGATACAGTCGCAAAATGAGGCGTTTGTGTTCTGTAAAGACGATTCAAAGAGCAAGGTGCAACTTCGAATAAAATTTAGATTTTGGAAAGCTTACGGAAATAACTTAAGCGATTTGAATGATAACTTTTGCACAATTAACTTTGATTGCATCAAATCAGTGTTCTACATTTCTAGACCAAGAAACCTTAGTACTAAAAGGTATTACGTTGTATAGGAATTTATGACGGAGCTACCTCTGTTGGGAGAGAATGCTTCTTCTCTAGAACAGATAGGATGAAAAGGCTGAATGTTATTTACAGGTGCCTTGGCAAATAGAAAATCTAAACTGTAGATTGTGGGATACTATGACCCTGTTTGTCTAAAGGGCCTAGCCCTGAAAAAATATTTTCATCATGTTTTTTTCTCTAAATGAATTTATTCATTATTTTAAAGAAATATTAGACTTCGCTATAGTGTCTTTAAACTCATGCGAGCATAAGGTGAAAGCTGGATAGATGAATGGACAGAAACGGTGCCATATTGAAATAAACGTTCAGATTTCCTTAATTTCATATTTATTATTTTCAATATTGACTAAATGGGAAAATCTAATCAAAATGATCTTGAATGTGTATCAAAACGGAGTAATTGACTTATTTAAATCCTTCTCCCTCACTCTTTTCATAACCAACTTTTCCATAATGATGATAATACACCATGACAGACATTGGTTTCTTAAGCTACCAGGGCTTTGAATGATATATTTCTTGTTATCTTGGCAAATATACCAGTAAAAACAATGTAAATCCTACCCAACCACTTAGTAAAAGAAATGAAACTTTTCCCTCTTCTCATAACGGGCCCGTGATTTACATTAAAAGCTGAAGCAGAACGGTTAGTTCAATGCTTATTGAGTTAAAAGGGATAATCATATTTGCTTCAGCTTGTACATACTTATTTCTTCTTATGTACTCATATCTAGGTGCATAAGGGCCATACGCGCAGCACGCCTATGGTGAAGTGGCACTTGAAATACTTGGGGTACTTGTTACATGCCAGAATATAATCTGGTCAAGTCCTTCAGAACAGAATACGTGCCGTCGTCATATACATAATTGTTTAAATAAGTATATAAGTGCATCTGCACAAACACAAGGCATTTTTTAATATTCTAATCAAAATTCGGTGATTAACATATTTGGGGATGAATATTGATATTTTTTAGGTGAAAATGGTGTTTTTCTATTGTAATTTTCTTAAACGACGATGAAAAAAATTTGAATCGTGAAAAAGGACCAAAACTCAAAAGGCATACACTTGTACTTATATAAATAATTACACTTGAAGTAATTCGTATTGTTTACATTGATATAAAAATATGCTGTAATTATGACATCTATATACCATATATATGTATCAACTGAGCAATAAACCTTTTCACTTACTTAAAGTGACACAGAGTATGTTTTACTCGTCATGTGGCTTAAACAAGAACCAGAATACCATATGTCTCGAGACATGTTCAAATCGTCTCCAAAAACTCACATTTTGTTTCTGAAATGCAAACAAAAATATCATAATAACTTGCTTAAAATAGTGATAGGAAAACAGTCATATTGATGTTAAAAAGTCGAAATTCTGCGTCACATTTAAATCATCGTAATTTTCTTTATGGACCTTCACATGTAAGAGTTGTTTTTTTTCGTGACCCTCTCCCAAATCATATCTACGAAACTGCTTTCAAAATGGTCTTTTTAAGATTTATGTTCAGTTCTTCATTAAAATTTTTTTCTTTGATACCTTAAACTTACAAGAATGTTGAAAAGAATTTTTGTCCTTTCAATTGATTGGTTTAACACGATGTCTGATAATGGTATACACTGTTTTAAATTCAGTTTCATTAGAATCTTTTTTACAGCGATCATCTTAAAACATCAACTAAATAATATCAAAATAGGTATTCGATACCATTGCTTATAATGCATAGACAGTTTCAACATGGTGTAAATTTAATCTTTCAATGTTGAATGAAAAGTTTAAAATCTACAAAAACCTTGAGAGTAAAGGACCGAACAGTGTACAAAGGCAAATCTTCACTTCGTAGGGAATAAATTATCACATACCATAACATTTAAACTGTTAGTGTCTGAGTTTGATTTAAACAAAATTGAACGTCTTCATTAAGTCTGTAGCAAGAGAGGTCTACAGAATTTTGAGGAAACATAACATCTAGGAAACATAACATCTAGGAAACATAACACAAGGCACATCTAGGAACCATAGAAATTACATATGTTACATTTGTTAAATGTCACATAATATTTTATCAATTAGTTTTTGAGCTATGAGAGGAACAAAAGACACGGGGAATAAACATAGCAAATGTTCCAAATTTTTGAAATATTAACATTGGAATTTATTTATCTTTATGTGCATTTAGATATTTTAGTCGTATGGCTATATTGAGACATTTGCACAAATCAAGCCATTTAATGAAGTGTTAAAGTTTCATAAATTTATTTCATCGAAAAAAATTAATATAATCATTCAAATATTAATAAATATTCAAGCTGTTTAACTGTATGAGTCTATTCAGTATCATTAGAATTTTTTATATATCATATTATTCATATGCATCTATGCTATATGAATATATAACAAACAGTACCAAACGCCTTTTATATATTAACTACTCGTATTAACGCTCAGTCCAACGGAACTACTTTTCTACTTTCTGTTCTTTAAGTATAACAAAAACAATGAATAAGGCAGAGAATCCATGGTGATTTTTTTATTACAAGATTCAGTTTTTAAGGATATAAACCATTCTTGATCGAATTCTGTATTATTTTTTTTTCATTTAAAATGGCTTCTTGATAATGTTTCATCCCCTCTTTCAATTCCTAAAGAAGATGGTTTTATAAATTTCTATTTTAGAATGACCCTCCCCATTCTCTCCCAACAGAGGTAGCTCCGTCATAAATTCCTATGCAACCTCTGTCTTAATTCGAAGGTTCCTTGTGCACGAAATGAAGAACGCTAATTGGATGCAATCTAAGTTAGTTGTGCATTCAGCGACGCCGTTTCAAATATTAGCATTCAAATCGCCTAAGTTATTCCGTAAGCTTTCCAAAAGCTAGACTTTATTCGAATATGCACCTTGCACTTTGAGTCGTCTTTACAGAACGCAAACGCAGCATTTTCCGACCGTTTCATTGCACAGGCCTGTGTGACATCAAATATGTTATTAGAGCATTCGTTCTTTTCATTGGCTGAAATATAGCCAGGCAATATTGTCCCGCTAGGGGAAAGTGCCGGAAGACCGAGAAATCTTCGAATTAAGACAGAGGTTGTATAGAAATTTATGACGGAGCTACCTCTGTGGGGAGAGAATGGACCCTCCCCGGCCCTTCGAATTTTTGTAATTGAAGGGCGATTCTAGATATTTCCACAACGTGATCAAACGATATTGTAACACCAACAGGGGTAGGCCTTATGTAAACTATGATCGACTGGACTTATGGGACGTCCGATTAACTATTCGTGTATTTGTGTGAATTATCAGAGAATGTTATATTATTATCTATGTGAGATGTGTGGTAGCGTATTTCACTAAGATAAACTGTGACCTAATTTATTGACTATGTTTACATAACCCTTTGTTAGCGTGTACTACGAGTTCGCCTGTTCCACCAGGAATAAATGTGTAACTTTTCTCTTTCATGTGTGCGGAGAAACCTTCTACTTTATTCAAGTCGAATAAACCATATTTCACCACTTTCCAATGAGTGTGTACTCATAATTCTTGAGGACAAAGTGACAGCATTAAATTACATGGACGACGCCATGTTTGTTTACACCGGAAGAGACTCGTTCAACTGTACTTAGTTAAATTACGTTAGTTTCGGAAAAGCGAGTCTGTCATTTACATACGGCCAGGGACCGTCTCAAACTGTGACTTAGAATATTTGCAGCCATCACTGTATCCTCAACATTATAAGACACGAAACGTTCACTTGTAACAAATGATCGAGTTACGATCGGAAAACAAACTTGGAAGACAAAACAGACTAAATACTTAAAGTTCAATCATAATTTATTTACAAGTTATAAAATATCGACATTAATAAGTTATTGCAAGTGTTATGTGATGAATCTAAGTGACGCCATGTCTTCACGCTAAAACCAAGAACTTTTACTAATTACCCAGAAAAAGACTAAGAAACCGTTAAACTTAGAATAAATATCCCCAAAGTACTTCTGCAACTTAGACAAATTTTACTTATAAAAACTTAGAATGATTTCGACTGAAAATAACTTAACCAAAACCAGAGAGGCATGCCTTTCGACAAGGGGAGCTGCTTGACCCTTAGCTACAGTTGCTTTGCCAAAATAGGCTCTTTGATACCCTGACGTCGCCTTTTTGGCTGCAGACACATCCTTAGAAAAACTAACCTGTGCGAACCAAATCTGGGTTCGCTGGCGTTAATGTTGGAGTAACCAGAAAATGAAATGACCAAACGCTCTAATATTTGGACCAATTACAGATGAGAATTATGTTTCCAACATCAAATGATTACTTTAATGTTAACGCCGATAATTAATATAATTTTAAGCCTGAAAATTTGTCTTCTAAGTTTTTCCGTTCATAAAAGCCGCCATCTTGTTTACGTATGCAAATGAGCGAGAATCACGTCACGGAACGAAGACACGTTATCAAGACGATAGCTACGCAAACTGGGCTACTGTCTCTACCTGCTTCTTTTCAAGAGTTTCAGCAGAAGCATACCATTGAATTTGAACATATCATATGCCTATAAGTTTTCGTTAATCTAATTTTTTTTAAAATTGTGTAACACTTGTTTTCTTACTTGGATAGTCTTAATCACTGCCGTCCCCATGTCGATCGCCTTTCTTATTCGCATCGGCTTGTGAGTGTTGAACTTCGACATGAATTATTAGGCTTCATTTATTAGATCAAATATATATATGCCACAAGAAAGTCACGTTATACCTTAGAAAAGACAAAAAAATTATTGATATTTGATATCTAAAAAGTCTCCTTATTGCTTTTTTCTACCAGTGGATTCATTATCATTTTCAAGTTCCGCAAAATATTCGCAATTTCTTTCTTGGAAAATACACAGTGAAAATGTTATTCAATAATGAGATACATAAATACATTGAAGGAAAGATAGGAATTATATCTTCTTCCTTTTTTTCAAACTCTAACTCCATGTATTAAATTAACCCGTTTATCGATATATTTTCATATTAAAAAAAAAAAACTAACAATCAGTGACGGAAACTACGTATCAAGATAGGAATTTGTTTATCATAGAACATGTATGAAATACACATAATGAGTATATTTATTTTCTCTCTTTGATACTGATCTAAATTTTGTTTTTAATGTTTAAAGATAACCAAATTGCGTTGTTGGGGCATCTTTTTTATTCTTAGAACTCGAATTTTTTAGATACCAGCAATCGACTATCGTAATGTTTCTAAAGACTGAGAAGGCTACCTTTAAAATCATTCTTTTTTAAAAAAAAAAAATATCAAACCAGTTATCGTAAAATAATTTAAACTGCAGGTTGACAGGTTTAAGCTAAATGTAACGACTAACGAGTGGGTTTTCGATGTGACATACTTTATTTTCTTTTCTTTGACTTCATTTATTTTTAGGGGATTTGTTTGTGTTCATGGGATTTTGATCGATTCAACCCCACTGATCGTATATCAATAAATGTGACGGTTAATAAACTCAAGGTTTCCAAAACATCATATACCTAGGCTTAAACGATATATTAATGGTCAACAAGTAATTTTTAAAAATCTAATTTTCAAAGGAGAACGATACAGCTTTACAATAAAGTGCTGTTACACTGTTTGATAACTAGATGCAAATTAAATAGATTCAATCATCGGCTTTACATACTATATTTAGACAAAGTTTAATCTGAAAGTCGCCGACTACCTGTTACGTCTTCATCAAAACATCGATTGCGTCCCCGCTTTTACTGCATATATTTTTACGCACTCGTTTCTTATGTCAGTAACCAGTCTTGAATTTACACATCACGTGACCGTAAAGGGGAATTCTAAGTAATTAGCATTATCTAAAAATAGACTCAAGATGGCGTCACCGTACCGCTGAGTTGCAGTGAATGTAAAAATAAACAAACGGTAAAACTAATATTATGATGATTATATGAAAAAAAAATATATGCGGTCATAATACATAACAGTTGAAGAGTATTTTATCGTTAATGAATAGTTACAGGGCTGTTTTGTTCGGTGTGAAAGACTCTTGAAAGAGAAGGTACAGTACCGATTGAATATGGAAATTGGTTAGGCTTTTCATGTGTAGACTCTGTAGCTATAAACTCGATGATACTGGGGGAAGAGGTTATATAGCTACAGCTCTGCAGCTACTTGACCCTAAGCTGAAAACAAACTCGACCCCCGAGCAGACCCCGCCTCCTTTTATACCCTTTGACCCGACCCTCGTTACCTATAGTTACGCCCACGCGAGACATGACGTCATTTCCCTACAGATGCTAAAGAGAAAATGGCGGCCACTAATCAAGAGCACGGTCAACGTAACAATTCTTTTTGCTATAATAGTTATAAAAACGAAGTAGTGACTATCTTACTAAGAAAATACGATGCATACAAGGTACTACGATTATATAAATAGGTAAGTGATAGATGACATTACATATTTTGATTATTATTTACGAAGTTAGTCACTGCCATTTCAAATACATTATCGGCCACATGTTAGAATACCGCGAATATAATCGATCAGTGCTTTGCCTTACGTTGATCCCAAACTAATATAACCCCCTATTTCTTACAACTTAAACCCTCGCAGTATATTATATCATCCTCGTTTAAAAGTATACTTGAGACATCCCCGTTCTTACAACCCGATTAAAGAGCCACTCCGTGAGTTGTTTGAGTCATATATGCCAAACTTAATCAATCGTGTCATTTGATTGCGAAGTATCGACTGTTACAAAAAAGACACATCTTAGAGCTTATTGTTTTTTTACAGTGACAACATGAAGGTAGCAATTATGATCGAAAACCGGACAGTGGCGCGCGTCAAATAGTCAAACGTAATTTTGGAGACTTATTCTAAACAGCCAGAAGGGCAGTTAGGAGTTAATAACGTTTGTTAGGTTATATAACTAGTCTGAGTAGTCTCCATGTATATTGGACGTGATATCTTCACCTCTGTGCATTAATAAGGCTGTTTTTAGATTTTCAGGAAAAAACAGTATTTGTCATACCTATGTCTTTTGGACATGAAAAGTTAAGATGTTTTGATTTTATATCAACACATATGACATTTAGGTCCGTTTCAAAGGTAAATAATATTTTATGAAAATCACGGAGTGGCTCTTTAAACCATATATCTTAGCAGCAAGCAAATGCTAAGAAGAAATATGGAAAGTTCCGTAATGGAACCAGTTGAAACACTTGGACCATTACAAAAGCTGTCTTTGCACAAAGATACACAGCCCAAATATCCTTTCATATGGAAACCACACGTCGTAAAGTTGTTGGCAGTCATATTCTGAAAAACAGTCACGTTTCCAATTGAAAACGTCTTTCCGTCAGAGCAGTCACGGATGTAGCTGAGGACGGCTCTCGTCTCTGATGATGATAATAATGATTATGAAAATGTTAACAATAATGATGATGTGATATAATGGATAGTATAACTTTCGTGAATTTGAAGTTTAATTTATAAATAAATGTTCTTGAAAGAGGATTTCCATATTTTATTAAATCAAACAAAGTGGATATATTATATACATAGGTGTTCACTTAGGTTCGACTCACGCAAAAGTTATCATTTTTTCAGGAGATGAAGAAACATCATGTTCCTACACTGTATCTTGTATTTAATTTTCATATTCCTAATCCCACACATTTTGCATTGATTTGTGATTAAGGGTTCAAATGCTAAAACTTATTTTTAAGAATTATAATTTTTCAAAACGAACGTAATTTATATCATAAAGTTAAACTTTATTAAAAACTTTGTCGAATATTTCCGGAAATGCGATTAATCGATATTTTTAATTGAAGAAATAGGAACATCAAAATTCTCAGTTTAACCCCATGTTTCTTTTGGGTCATGCCGGAATTGCCACCACACGCCACATATATATAACCTTTTGTACCTTTTTGTAGTATTAATATATGCCCTTAAGATATTGATCCTTAAGTATGGTCTGGTATGTTTCGTAAAGAATTGGAGATAATTAATTAATTTAAATTAATATTAATATATATATGAAAGGTTGCAATATCATTTGAAGAATTCATAATTCACTCACCGCTATTCACAATCTCTTCAATCATACAGTTTTCTCTCCCAACGTCACATTGTTTTACGTAGGGGAGAAAGCCGTCAGTGTTCCAACTGACGTCCGTGAGGTCATCATCTGACGAGTTCTTGAGTGCCGCCAATACCTTTGTACTTGACTTTGCCATCCCTTCAATGTCTGCTTTACAATCACCATCGGTACCCGTGCTTCCGCATTGGTAGCAGAGCAGACCGTCTGTAAACAGAATTGTTTTATAAATAGATGATATTCAAGGCATCGTTTCACGTTTATGGATATTTATTTTTGTTAACAAAAATGAATGTTTAATCCAAACTCTCTGATATATATCATTTTAGAGGGCAAAACATCTCATTACTCAACCGAATTATTCGTAGCCATGGAGAAAGTGGCACGTATCATTAAGAAACTCCATTTGAAACTCTTATTGACGCTTTGACTTTGCAACGATTAACGAACTTTGTACTTTCGTTTGAGATCTACTTTTTTGAATTCAGACAGTTTGTTCGCAGGTAATGAGCCTACACTATCGGTGCGAAAGAGACATGCCATCGATCTGCGTTGCTGATAATTGTCCTGTCAAACAGCGTAACTGGAGATATTCACCCATTCATCACGGATATTAAAATAATAATGTTTGAAATTTCAATGAACATAGCATACAATGACCATTTATTATACTAACATTTATTTCAACATAAAGACTTTGTAAAAGAGATGTCGTCATATTCTAATTTTGGATAACCTTTTGAAATTCAACTGAAAGTAATAAACGTTGAAACAATTGTGAATCAAGTTTCGAGTTTGTGTTTGATAGGCGTTCCTCTCGAATATTCGGTACATCGGCATTGTCTTCGGGAAAGGCTTCGTTGTCACTCGATAAATCATTAAAGGGTTTTATTATTTTGAAATGTTTTTAATTTAACATATTTTCACTTGAGACACGACATTAAGATTATATATTTTTTGAAAATCTTTACATTATTACAAATATGCACTTAAAATATGACCAACTTAGGTTATATATTCTTTTTTTACTGACAATCATACAAACCAATTAACCATTGGTACATATATTCCTCTTTACTTGAATGGTTAAATAGAAAATATAGGCGTTCCAATAAAATTTGAAATATTAATCTACGTAAATTCTTTTTAATTTTAACACTGAAAAAGAACCTTGAGTTGAACAATTATGGAAGAGGATATATGATTAAATTTAATGGCTCGTCCGTCTTTCTTTGCGTTTTCTTACAAGGAGAGCAAACATCGGTTGCTTTAAATAGATTAGGGGATCTCCATTATTTCATGAAATAGCCTCTAAACAGTGTTTTTTCAGGTACTACTCTTCCCACAATGCAAGTTGTTTTCTTCTTAATTAATTCTAAGAATTTTAACGATTATTCTTCTACATTTTTTTCTTAAATGGACTTAAGAGGAAATTTAAGATATTTCTTAAAGTTAAGAATTCTTAAGGAATCTTAAGTATAAAACTAAGAAAATTCTAATAACTAAGAAAGTTTTGTGAATACCGGCCCAGGTTCATACAGGTCGTGAACATCCGCTGGGACCGACCGCGTCCGAATGACAACTCTCCAAAATTGAAGATTGCACACAGTCATTCAAACAGACAAATTTCGTTTTATATAAAAAGATAGACTTTAGGAGTTTTGTACAAGTATATGGTTACACATGATTCATTTTAAAAATTCAATGCACTGACAATGAAACAAGGGTCCATACTATTACTATTCATTTAACACAGGTTAGTTCAAAACTGACTGAGGATTCATACTGTCTATTTAAACGATTTGAAAATGTTACCTGTCTGTTTATAGTTCTTATTGCCGTAAATCAAATTTTAAAAAATCTTAGCATTTTATAATCTGAAATTCCGAAAAACACAGCGATGCTGAAAGTCAAATTAATCTAGCACACCTTGTTATTGTTAATGCGTATTTGGCTTGGGTTGAACTTTTTTTCCTGTTTTCCATTTGAATTGTTATCTACGGTTCCGTAGTTATCCTTCCATAAAAAGTTGTTATCTGTTATGTTCCCAAACTAACATAGGTGGACTCATTTCACTGCCAATTAGTCAAAGGTGGATAGAACAACTTACCCATCAGGCCGGAGAAACTGACAATCAGAAGAACACAGGTAATTATCCAAAGCTCCATGTCGCGTTTAATCCAAGTACTTTGAACGCTAATTTCCAGGTGAATTTACAGTTTATTAGTTAGCATCTGCACCGGCGTAGCTACCTGTACGCAATGTACTCAATTAAGTACACTTTTAAACATGGGAAAACATAAATAAACCCCACTTATCTCTTCTACTGTATGTTTGATTGAAAATAGAAGCTGATCATTGATACAAAAAGGGACATTATTGTAATTAATACTATAGGGGATCCCTCACGTGGTTAACAGTTTAGCAAATCAACGCTGTAGAATCACGAAATGTCCTTATTTGGCGGGTTCTTCTCGGTAAGAATATTTTTCTTAAAGATGAGTTTCTTTTCATGAGGATGCAAATTACAATGTAAACAAATTTTTAACAGCCTACTGATTTAAAATGCGTATTGGATTTCGTCCTTTCAGTCAGACACGGTCTACGTGGTTGGAGTCACTTATGTCAAACTATTGTAATGGAGCAATTTGAAAATGAACTACCGGATGTTGTTGCATGTACCATGTTTAAGTGACACAGAGTATCTTTTATAAAAAGTTTATGTTGCTTAGATAAAAGCCAAAATACCATCTACCTTAAATTCAGTTCAAATATCCTCCATCTTTCAGGGGCGGATTCAGAAATTTTCAACGGGGGGTAATACTAAAACAACCATATATGTGTTAATAAGTCGAAATTATGCGCCCAGTTTACATGAATATGAGATACATGACCTATAAGACACTACCTACCAATATATATGTCTCTGTGCCTACTATTGATATAAGTTTCCAAAATTACGTTTGACTCATGAACGCGCGCCACTGTCCGGTTTTCGATCTCAACCTAAACCTGTTTATTGTTTCTATGTTGAACTGATAGACTCTAATATGGTGATTTTCAGAAACAACCACTACACCTCACTAAAAATTACACGTTTTATCGAGTTAGACATATTTGACTTCAAAAACACCCTCTGTGCCCCGGTGTGAACCTATAAAGTTTAATAAGAAAGAGTACAACAGTAAAAGAAATTGTAAGACTTACATATCCACGGATTGTTAGTATAGTAATATAGTATATAATATAGTATATAATAGTGACAGCAGAGTATGTGTGTCATATCACTTATGAAAGGTGCTCACATATTTAACGATTTCGTTGCTCATCCCATGAATTATGCATTGAAACTGGTAGATATTCAGATGTGCCAAGAGAAAATAGAATATGTCAACTTTGTAACAGAAATAATATAGAAAATGAATTTCATTTCCTACTTATATGCCCTTTCTATCCGGATCTACAAAAAAAGTATCTCAATTCATATTACTATAGAAATCCTAGTGAACGAAATTTAATTTCATTGTTAACAGCGAAAAAACACGTTATTATTACAGAATTTGGCGATGTACATATATTTTTCAATGGCGTTAAGAAGGAAGATTGTATTAGAAATAAACTGATATGTAACTTTGTACTCATGAGACATAGGCCTGTGTCCTCTTCAGTACTGGATAAAGATTGATTGACATATTGAACAAGATGATACAGAGGATTTAGTCAAATGAACACTATTACACTCATGGCAAAAATGGTTGTCACCCCCAGACTGAGAACGCTACGTCAAGTTTAACTGAGTGTTGACAAATAATCAAACATGCAATAACTGTCAGAATGATTTGTGTGATTGGGAAAAACATTCGTAAAACATACCAGCTTGTATTTTGGTCTTGTGCTGGCCAATTTAAGAAATTCTACTAGGATATGTATGGTCCCTGTGAAAAAGGGCAATTTTTTACAGTATCCATATAGTATCAATTGGATGGGTATCAATAAAACAAATTACATTTTCAAGTTCAATTGTCGGTTTTATTTCATTCTGCAGTCATGTATGAGTATATTTACAAGCCTAATATCGGGTAGCACCGCCTCTGGAATTTTCAAGGGCGATAATTCGGGCAGGCATACTGTCTATCAGTGTGTTGATGTTTGCAACAGCCAAATTGTTCCATTCATTCACAAGAGCAGCCCGCAATTGCTGTAAATTTGCAGGAGCAGGGTCCAGTCTTCTAATTGCACGGTCAAGCTGATCCCAAGCATGTTCTATCGGATTCATATCCGGACTTTTTGAAGGCCAGGGCAATCTTGTTACTCCTTGTGCCTGAATGAAAGCGTTCACTGTACGTGCACGATGGGCTGGTGCATTATCGTCCTGCAACAGGAAGTTGTTGCCATACACTCTTCTTGCATGTGGGAGGCAAACGGTTTCAAGAAGACGTCTGTACGACCTCTGGTTGACGTTTCCTTGAAGGACGACAAGATCCGTTTTACCGTTATGGTGTATTCCTGCCCATACGTGTACAGAACCGCCACCGTGGGCAACCTGATGCTGCAGACAGTCGTCATTGAGCCTTTCCCCACGTAAACGTCGCACTCTCACTCTCCTGTCCACCTTATGTAGTAGGAAACGAGACTCGTCAGTAAATATGACGTGACGCCAATGTCCAAGTTGGATTCTGCGGTGCTGCTGCGCCCAAGCAAGCCGTGCCCTGCGGTTGGCCAGTGTCCAGAATGGTTTGATGGCAGGTCTTCTTGCCTTATATCCATGCTGGAGCAACCTGTTCACTACAGTTCTCCGGCAAATGGGCGTATTAATATGAGCCCCCCATCTCTGTGCAAGAGTCAAAGACGAAAGACTTCTATGACGTCGGGTCAAACGAAGAAGAATTCTATCCTGACGAACCGTAGTTTTCTTGGGACGGCCTGAAGACTTATTCGGAACAACATTTCCCTGTATGGCGTGCAGTCTTTTAATCCTTTGAACAGTTCTAACACTGACGTTACATGCTGCAGCAATGACACGATTCGAAGCGCCACCACGACTCATGCCAATGATTTCATGTCTGATTCCTGGTGGAGTGGGACCAGGCATGGTCTATGCTTTTCAGAAACTATAGTCGTGAAGCTGTATCTTATGAAAGAGGTCTATAGTAATCGATGGAAATGACAAACCTAAGGAGACAAATTTCCATCATTTCAATGAAATGCACGTGGTCTACATGAAACCGCTGACACTGTTCATTGTAAAGTGTGAGTTAATGTAACTTCATGCCTGTAATGACATTTCCATGGAAAACCAACATTGCCATGCATACAATGTGATATAAACTCCAATTTAATTAAATATTAGGGGGTGACAACAATTTTTGCCATGAGTGTATGTCGGTGTAATACAGGGAGCATCTTTCAAGAAGGATTTTAGTGTAAAGGTTCTCTTCGGGAAATTTTGGTGGAATAAACATTCCGAAGGACATTCTAATTTTAAAACATTTTGAATCAATACATTACTATTTTATTTGGGGTTATTATTTTAAATTATGATTAGGGTTACTATTTTCTTTGCTTTCGGTTTCATGAATCGACAAAGAAAAACGTGATGTCATTGAAATAGAAAAAAACAATGAGAAATGAATCAATGCATATATTATGTCTTTATTGGGTAGTAAAATAATTAAAAATACAGTAGGTTTATTTTCATGAAACGCCAAAAATGGCGGACCGGAAGCTGATAGAACATTTTCTTTGAAGGCAGGAGCGAATACGAATATCTGGTAATTTACAACTACACAACTATTAGCACAGAAACTGCATATATCTCGATATTTCAAACGATCCGCATATTCAGATTTTAAATTAAAATCTTTAAAACCGAAAGTATTTCATGCAACGTTGCAATAGCTACACGTGAACTACGATATCGGCAACATTGAATTTTTACACGCAGTCTGAAAACCTAAAACAGACAAGTGGACACGAATATCTCTAAAGCACAACTAAAGCACAGATAATGCATAGTTCTCTATAATACTTACGACCCGCACTCAGGTAATCTACCATTTAAAGAGCCACTCCGTGAGTTGTTGTAGTCATTTATGCCAAACTTAATCAATGATGTCATTTGATCGCGAAGTACCGTCTGTTACCAAAAAGACACATTTAATTATTAAAAACTGTTATTTAACAGTGACACTCTGAAGGTAGAACGTCGCAGTTATGATCGAAAACTGGACAGTGGCGCGCGTCAAATAGTCAAATGTAATTTTGGAGACTTATCTAAAACAGCCAGGAGGGCAGTTAGGAGTTGATAGTGTTTGTTAGGTTATGTAACTAGTATCTATGTATATTGACGTGATTTCTACACCTCTGTGCATTTATGAGGCTGTTTTTAGATTTTCATGGAAAACCAGTATTTGTAATAAATATGTCTTTTGGACATGAAAAGTTAGGATGTTTTGATTTAGTATAAACCACATATTACATTTAGGTTCGCAACAAAGGTAAATAATATGTTATGAAAATCACGGAGTGGCTCTTTAAGTTATTCGGCAAGTATGTAAGAATTCTAGTTATAAAGTTAAAAGATCAGAAGTATTGAAAACGTTTCAATAAATCTGCACGAACTACGATATTGGATTTATTCAAATGTTCTTTCGGCAGGAATAGCAACAACAGCACTCCGTTACAGTTAATCAACAACAATGCTAATACTGGCTTTATCAAATAGGTTAAGTTCGTGATTGTCTCGGTAAACAATATTTTATCATTTATTCTCAGTTCAAAAAGTAACACAAGTTCAAAAGCTGCACACATAATATCTTCAGCCGTTTGCATAGTATCAAGCAACATAAAAACATGGTTTGCATAAAATGAAATATAATATGAACTTCAAACCTTCAATGCCTTACGTGACTTAATTAGTGGATTAGCTCAAGCGTTGAAATACGGTTAACTTCAAGTTAACAATAAAATTTTATGTAGACGAAGATGGTAAACAGTTGCCAAAAGGAACATTTTAGTGATCAGTCGATCTGATAACTATATAACAAACTAACAATTTAACTTAAATGAAAAACATTTCAAGCAAGGAAATCTTGGAGGGTACTTTACAATTTACAATTTACAATTTATTAAACGATATATTCTCCGACACGACCTTTCAGTATATTATTTCCGGCTTGGATAAATTGTAGGGCGATTCCAGATATTCCCACAATATAATCAAACGATATAAACCCTCGTAATATACAATATCATCCTTGGAACATTTGACATCGGCCCATTATTACAATCTGATCAAACTATAGACTAAGCAGGTGCCAAGAAGAAATATGGAAAGCTCCGTAATGGAACCAGTTGAAACATCTGGACCATTACAAAAGTTGTCTTTGCACAAAGATACACAGTACAAATAGCCTAGGATATGGTAACCACACGTCGTAAAGTTGTTGGCAGGCAAATTCTCAAGGACAGTCCCGTTGAATGAAAAGGACTTTCCGTCAGAGCAGTCACGGATGTAGCTGAGGACGCCGCTTGTCTCTGAAAAAAGCATTGATTTCATTATAAACTCCCAGGTAAAAGGTTTCTTCTTTTTTTTCATGAAAACTTTAAGAGAGCTGGTATGGGTTTATTCTAAGCAGGAATGGTAATATTACTGCCGCGTTTCCTCTAAACGAACACATCGCATCGAACGCAGCCACTGTAACATAAAGAACACCAAAAGTATGCCAAGACTTACGCAAGCGCAACGTGACCAAACGATCGGTATGTCCACTATATGGGTTTCCCAACGTCAAATGGCAGGAACCTTCAACTGCAGACCTATCGTTCGTTCCTTTCATCAAACAACAGCCAAGAAGATTGATATTGCAACACGACAACGCAAGACCTCACATTGCCGAATTGTAAGAGACTATACCTCGAGAAAGCCAACGTCCCTGTTTTGCCGTGGCCAGCAAATTTACCAGATATGAACCCCATTGAACACCTTTGGGATCACCTTGACCGCCATTTGGGACAGTCACCTGTTACCTCAAAACAACCAGCAAGAACTTGAGTAAGTTCTGTTTAACATGTGGAACAGGAGCTCTGCTGACGTCATCCGACGCCTGACGACTTCAATGAGGAGGCGTGGTGGTTACACTCGCTACTGATGACAAACTACGTGATTTAAAGATTTTATGGGAAAATTATTTCTGTTTATAAACCAATCGTCATATCTGCGTTTGTTTTTATCTTATAGACTTGATAAATGAGTGAAACTTTTGCCTGGTAGTTTAATAATGAAAATGAAAATGATGATCATGATGATGATGATGGTGACGATGGTGAAGACAATAATAAAGATGGTTATTATTAAGGTGCGGATAGCAATAATGACGACGACGATGATGATAATAATAATAATGACTATGATGATACAATATTATGATGAGGATGATAGTGATAATAATAATACATTGTAAATGTGTTAAGATAACTCTCGTGAATTATGTTATCGCATTTCAAGCTTTGTCGATAAACTTTAAATCGGTGAAGGATTATATATTTCCTACGATTTTCTCATGATTCCTTAGTAATGGTGTTGTTTGCATAGAAATGTTTGGCTAGTCAAAATTACATATTCTTGTGATAATGTCAAGCTGTGTCAATTTGGATAGGTATTAATATTCTTTAAAGAATTCATATTTCACTCACGGCTATTAACCACCTCTTCAATCATACAGTTTTCTCTCCCAACGTCACATTGTTTTACGTAGGGGAGGAAGCCGTCAGTGTTCCAACTGCCGTCCGTGACGTCTTCATCTGAGGAGTTCATGATGGCCGCCAATACCTTTGTACCTGACTTTGCCATCCCTTTAATGTCCGCTTTACAATGTCCGTCTTTACCCGCGCTTCCGCATTGGTAGCAGAACAGACCGTCTGTAAACAGAATTGTTTTTATATAAGATAATATTTAAGGCACCGTTTCACGTTTATGAATATTTTTTTAAAACAAAATTGCCCTTTCAACCAAAGTCTCTGATATATATCATTTTAGAGGGTAAAACATCTCAATAGTCAACCGAATTATCCGTAATTATTGAAAAGGTGACGAATAAATTGTGGAAACTCCTTGAGGTCATTTAATGTTACCACCGTAAAGAAATTGGTTTTGCAAAGATTAAACGAACTTTGTACTTTCGTTTGTGAACTACTTTGAAGCTTGATTTTCAAATTAAAAAAGATACCCCCTCCCCCATGAAATCCCTTTATTCAAATATGAAACGTACTACAGTTAGAGTTATCTCTCTTTAAGTGGTTTCCTATTTTATTACACTTTTAAGGGTAATGATAATTCAACAGATTATTTGAGTATGAGTGTTATAAGAAATCGCTTTTCGTGAATACATCCACGCGTTCTCTTTTTGACCTTCCACTTCTGGTTTCTGCTCAGTAATAGTGATTCATTTTTTGCTATTTCGTATCCTTTCAATGCGTCTAGCTACATTGTGATGTGGTTTCGTCGCGTGTGGTCGTTTCGTTGTTTTTTGTTGCAATTCATTTTGTTTTCTTTTTCAAGGCCTGAGTTGGCACGGTCAATGCTGGCAGTGATGCCTGACGATGGTGTTGGTTCGAATCCCGCAAAAGACTCGACTCGGAAAAGAACAAGAATGTTTGCTATTGCAGAGCAGTGTGATCCCAAATATAACAATTTTACACGTGCTGATTGTTGATGAATCGTTCTGACTCTCCACTAAATGTCGCTTCTTATCTGAGAAATATATTTCTTAAAGTTGTCGTTCTCTGGTGTATTAATATTTAAAAGGTTAGGTTCAAGTCTATAAATTTGGAGCCTGTCGACGGCATTTATACAACAATTTAACTTGACTTCAAAGACGTTAACATGCCAACAAACACATCATGAAATCTATTTCTTATTAATTCAAAATTTCAAATTCTCAATTTCCGAATGACATTGAAAATTACAAATAAATGCAAAAGTTAATCACAGTAAATCGATTGTTTTGACTTTTTAAGTTACAGACCATAA
Organism: Phorcus lineatus; assembly: GCA_921293015.1. NCBI lineage: Eukaryota > Metazoa > Mollusca > Gastropoda > Trochida > Trochidae > Phorcus > Phorcus lineatus. Next base: position 8,509,271 of record OV121094.1, read on the forward strand.
GCTCTGCAAGCCTCGTTCTTAATAAGGCTCTCCACAACCTATAAATTGGGAAAAAGTGTTTATGAGCATGAAGGCTGACATCAATCTTGAAAGACCATCGTCAACACTAGCTTTATATGTGACGGCATGGACACTGTTTGGCTGTGCAATTATATACCAGGAGATCATGCAAAGGGTAAATCAGAGCTCAGTGGACAAATACTGACCACTAAACTTTGACATTTGGGTAATATGATATGGCAGGATCAACTTAACACGTTTTTTGGTCCATAGTTATTGTAAAGCTCTCAAGGCTTGTCAATGATTTAGCACTTCTTAGACATTTCAAAACATAAACCCTCAAGTGTCAAAGTGGGTTATACACTAGATAAACAATTGCGGGACACCGTCAAAGCAGAGAAGCCCCTAGACTTGGTGTTTCTACACAATTACAAATTAATGATATTTTCTTTTTCTAAATATACCACGGAGAACAACTGGACATTAAAATCAAGAAATTGCACGTTCAATTAGTGAAATTCAGATGTCAGGACTATCATTGGGGTTTCTTCAGAAACTTTTGATGGACATTTTAAGTGATTTCAGAACACTTGGACTTTGTCATTTCTGATTTCAAAATTGTATTTCTCTATATCTCGTTACCTTCAATGTCGCACAATTAATGATCACTTTTCATTGGGAATAAAGATCGTGCAATGACTAAAGGTGGTAACAGTTGAAATAAAGCATTTATGCAAAGACCTCTCTGCAACCTCTACCTTTGACAGGTTGCAGCTTAAACTTCCAAACCGTTTAATTTCCCATAGTCGATAAATACCAAATAAATAAATAATAATACCTCAAAGCAGAAATTTGTTCATCGTGTTTAAAAGTTTTTTACTCAATCTCATTAAAATAAAATCTAAAATTGCTGTACTACGTTACGCACATTTGAGTAGTGAAGCATTTAGATTTCATTTCAATGAGATTGTGTTTTACTCATTTCATAATACGTGACCTTGACCTTTAACCTTGAATGTGAACATGTCGAAAAATCTCTGAAAATCTTAGCGGGAAGTCGTATCCAAATCAAAACGTGCAAGCGATGGAGGTTGAAAGTGTATAAAACTAATACCGACTGGGGCTGCTGATACAAAGTGGTGCCAGACGCAGTCATGTTCATGTGAGTTCGTTTGTTGGTTGACACTCGAGTTGAGCATATGTGGCCTTAATTAAAAACAATTAACAAATTAATCAACTTTCGAGGGAAAAATAAGAACTTTGTTTTCGAACCCTTACCGACAACATGATTTGGTGGTAAGTTGTTTAAGGGATTGGTTGATTAAATAGATTATCTTCACCTCAAAGTTCTGCAGGCGTTAGAGTAACAAGTGACAGGTTTATTTGCAGTTTTGACCTAGTGACCTATATAGCTTAAGCAGCAAAGATTGCGCACAGTCTTTCAAAAGGACAAAATTCGTTTTAAATATAAAGACAAAGCCCTTTTGAGGTTTGTACGCGTATAAGGTAACAACTGATCACATCAAAATTCCAACGTATAAACAATAAAACAAGGGTTCACACTTCTTGCTATTCATTTAACACGGTTAAGTTCAAAACTGACTGCGTATTCATACTGTCGGCTCCAACGATTAAAATTTTTTACCTATCTGTTTACCCTGTCCATTTCAAATTGATAATTTTAATGTCTAAAATCAAATACAACGAAACATTTAAATCTAAAATACAAATAAGGTACCAACGCGAGTACGACAGTCAAGTCAAAAACTTTTATTTTTTAAACTTGTAACAGTTTGATATTTTTGCATTTTCCACAGACTTCTGTCATTCTTAACGCCATTCTTTTAAAGAATGGTTGGTTTAAAAGAGGAGCCTTACCTCTAATTTCGATCGTTTTTCATTAGAAATTCAAAGTTGGTGGTACGATTTTTCGTACCTCAGTTTATCTATCACAGATTGCCTATTTACAATTGGTTGAAATATTTCACCTGTTATTCATTGTTATTCACTGCTGTAGTTCCACGTTAACAATTTAACGGTTGTGATTCCTAACTTACACAGGTGGACACATCTAACTGCCAATTAGTCAAAGGTGGATAGAACAATTTACCTGTCAGGCCGGAGAAACTGAAAATCAGAAGAACACAGGTAATTATCCAAAGCTCCATTTCGCGTTCAATCCAGGTACATTGAACGCTAATCTCCAGGTGAATTTACCGTTTATTAGTTAGCACCTGTCCTTCCTAGTTACCTGGGACAGGTAACATAGAGTGGCGTAGTTGCCCTGTTGGGGTGCTGAATCCATAAATCAAACTAAACTTTTATCGGGGAGGGGTCTTTTCGATTATATATAGGTCTTATCTTGCTACTTGAAATTTCCTTCAAGTGTAAACAACGTTGTAGTTTACATGATAGGTAAACATATAGTTAATTAAAGGTCTTTAAATTGCCCAAGAATGATACGTAAAAATATAGGTTTTAGTTAGATTAATCCAATCTGTGATGCCTTATACTCTACCATCAGATTGTATTACCGATATGAGTGAAACATAACTAATGTCATATATATCGTAATGTGCATAGGTACATAAATAACGTTCCATAACCATTGTCCTTAGACGAGTCCACCTTGTTTTTTTTATATTTCTACTTACGTAAAGTAAATTGCTCTTTGAAGATTTTACTCCACCAAAACAATGACAAACAGAATTAATTTCATATAACGACTTATTTAACAAGTGTATTTTTACAGACACCAACCAACACCTGCAAATAAATGTTTTGTCAGTAAGACTGATTTGCTTTTCTTGCGTTCGGTGTTACGTATGCCTCTTGTTTGTTTATCTTCACATCGATAAACCATTCCTATGTTGACGACGTAAAATTGCTTTGTGGTCATCTCAGTCCTTAAGGCCAGATACAATAGAAAATGATCGCAAAAAAGAGCCCTGTTCTCCATAACTCATCCAGTATTTCATTTAATAATCAAAATGAAAGGCATTTTCCCACGCATGGCTTATTTTTACATCAGCCCGAATGACTTGCTTTAAGATAGGCCTTGCCGCATTTCCCTAACTTTTCTGTGCTTGTCATCTAGACTATTTAAAATCGACCGTGTTCCGAGGAATAAAGGTTTCAAAATATTGACTCTACCGAGATTCGAACTCTATCTGTCTAGGCTATCCTCTCCACAACGGTCTAACCGCAGCCTACTGTAGCGCACGTTCTTACGTAAACGCAGCTAACCAATCACAATGCGTGCGGCAAAACCATTCGGTATCAGTAGCTAGGGGCAAGTAACTCCCATTAACCATTCGTTAACCTTGATCGCCGCTATCCTTATTTTAAACGCGACGATGTGATTGGTTTGCTAATGACTAGGCTTTGTCTGCGCTAAACTGGTGTAAGCACGTGCGAGCAGTGAGGCTGCCTTCAGACCGTTGTGGAGAGGTAATTTCTAAAAAAAACTTATATTCCTCGGAACACGGTCGATTTTAATCAGACTGCTTGTCATCTAGGCTGCTGTGACGAATCGCGATAGTCAAATCAGAAATTGTATGAGAATTGCACCTTTTCGCCGAAGAGGGCGCTGCACTCGACACACGAATTATGACTGGTCGGAAGCAAGGTGTAAATTAGCCAGTGATAGGCACTGTTGCCCTTTCAAACCATGCGGTGGAAGATGAAGTATGAAAGGTTGAAAACTTACACGTCACATAAATAGGACCTGGAAGTGTTCTATTATAGTCAAGTCAGTCACCAAGTGTACAACTCATACTTTTCAGAGATGAAAGCAAGTTTACACAAAATTCCAGTAAGTTAACCTTACTTTCTAAGGAAGAAGTATCAAATTGGTTATAATCTAGGGCCACTTTAGCATCAAAGTCAGAGTTGTACAATTTAAAGTCAGAAATCTTAGACTCTTCAGTTTTCGAAGATACTTTTACATTTCAGCCTCCTATGCAGACTGGTTTGGGTGAGGTGAGGTGAGTTGGTGTTTAACGCCGCTTTCAAGATTATTTCACTTATATCGCGGCTGCTAGTATTATTGCAGGGAGAAAGCCCGCAACACTATAGTGGCTATGCATTGCGGTGAAACCTGCGAGCATCGGCTGGAACTAGCAAACCATGGGTAGTACTGCGCTGAATTTCAGTGTAGCATTGCACCCAAACCTGCGTGTAGAACAGTTCTCTACTGCAGACAAAGTTGCCGAGCCCCTGGCGGGATTCGAACTACGGACCTCCTGATCCGAAGCCGAACGCGCTAACCACTGCGCTATCCCGCCCCCTAGACTGGTTTGGGAGGTTTTTTTTTATATTTTAGGAAAATAACATCAACGCCAATATTTGATAGGGGGTTTTAAAATTTTAAATCCCCTTAATGAATGGTACTTTCCCACAAAATACCTTTATAGTACAGCATATATAGTAATTTTACAGGGAAAACATAATTGACATTCTTCGACAATTGCGATTAAACACTCAACCTGAGGTTACGTGACAATATAGGAGCTCAGTAAATTCTGTTGGCAATAATTCAACTTCCTCTTTTCAGAAATCCATCGCAAATATATCAAACTATAGAAGTGTACTAGAGGCAATGCTTTCTGTCCTAAAGTGTCTAGAATATTCCTGAAGTTTTCAGAGATTTATTTATTCTTATTTCGTTTTAACATTTAATGTCCATTTTCTAGTCCAACTTTTTATAGAGTCTGATGCCATGCCTTTTCCATTGAACCATGTGTATTTGAACCGCGATCCTATTTTCTGATCCTTCGTGCTATGTACTGTGTGTGAATGTGATGTGATTAAACGGCTGTCAACCGAATAAATCCGAATAGTGCTTTCTATTCAAGACACTTTCCCAACCAGGAAGTCACGTGTAGGCTAAATAGGACTTACAAAAAGTTTATTGTTGTCGGTGAACTTTTGGAGGGCAGATTATCGCCAGATTGTCTTACAAAAGGTAACTACAACTTGAAACTCATGTTTATCTACCCGGACTGGGACAATTAGCCCTGGGACGTTCACCACCTTAGCCTTAAAGCCAGACTACCTCAACATTAGATATGAAACTCAAGGTTATATTCCTTAGCCATAATGTGAGACTGCCTTAACATTAGATAGGAGACTCATCGTTATCTGCCAGCCTAATAAGTCAGACAAGTCACTTGCCCAGCAACTAATTAGCCCCGGTTGATAATAATGAGTTTCATTTCTATTACGGCTGCAGTCTCGCTTTAAGTTTTTCCCTGCAGCCTTATCCAGGGCTTCAGGAGAATGAGGCATCGCTTCAACAATTCCACACAACAAACTTGATTTTAGAACAAACTTTTTAATAACACTTGATGACAAGCCTAGCAATACATCAATTAGGAAACATAACAAGAAAAGGCACATTATCTGGAAATACAACATGAACGTTACTCGGTGGTACAATACTAAACTCATGATACAAAATGAAACATTTTTGTCTTTTGATTTCTTTTGTCTAAGCATTAAAATGTCACTTGATATTAAAAACTGATGTATAAGCAAATAATGTTATCTAACCTTGAAACTGCAGACACATTTTATTCAGAATTAACATTCACAGAATACAATTTCAATTCCTATGGCTGCTTGCCCTAATAATACAGCATGCCAGCAAGCCCATGTAAGCAGCTCCTACAAAGGTTTCTAAAGGTATGAATCACACACTAAATTAATGCTGAATAAAAGAATTTTGGTAACTTGTACATTATCATAAAGTCAAAAATGATTAATGTTTTAAAAAAAGATCAATCCAATTCACTTCTAAATTTTTTCCTAAATGATATTTAGTTTGAAATTCCTTTTTCTAGCCCAAAAAACCCATAGAATATCTTGTATTGCAGAGAAGTGTGGATCTTTACTGGACAAAAAATAAGATACCCGTTTTATTTCTGTTACTGGCTTTGGAAAGTATTCTTAAAGTAATTAACATAGATATCAAGATCCATTTCATTATTTTCAGGAAATCTGTAAATAATCAAACAGAAACTAATCAAGAGTCATAAAAGTTTCTTTTAAGGATTATTCATTGGTAGACAGTGACGGTTTTTTGGGGATATTGCAGTTGAAAATGCTTATCTTCAGACAAAGAATTCTGGAGCCCCTGACTATATTCATTAGTCTTCTGCATCAAGATTCTACAGTTAACTGAATTGTAGCACTAGTTCCGAGTAGGCTGAAAATAATGCTGAAAAAAGGTCACTACACTATCTGTAACTATGGCAGTACCTCTATTGCTAAACATGTCATTGTACAAGTCAATTGAGATACATCTTTAGTGAAACTTCACTGAGGCCAATTCAAATACAAAGACCTGAAGAAAACTAAGACAAAGTACAAAGCAATGCTTTTAAAATGATAGCATGATCATCATATATATAATTCTTAAAGGGATACTCCAAATTATTTTTAAATATAAAACCAGGAAAGGAATTTGAGCACACTGTGAACGATTAAACTTTGGCTCTTTCCACCATTTTAGTCCTTTTAAAGCTTGTTAAATAAAAACATTGCATTCTTTAAAGTGGCAATAGCAAGTTGTTTTTTTAAAAATAATTTTCTCAGATAAACATTAGTCAATGCCAAATGTATAATTTTCAAAGGGGTAAAATATCTCTTTTTACAACCTAATCATTGTAGAGAAATTGATGAAGTTTAAAACAAAAACTACTTGTAGCCATTTTTGTGTGAACACCATTAACTCATTTAAGGAGGAAATGGATTCACATAGCTAAACAATGATTTTAGTACCTTAGTTTTAAAACTACTTTTCAAACATTATATAACAAGCCCTTGCAATTGAAATTATTTTCGTGAGATCACTTTATTTATCCAAAAAAACCTGGCTGCTGTCCCTTTAAAACCCTGTGAAAATTACTTACTTTATCTTATTTGATGATCAATCTGAAACCTATCTGGACTTTAAGATCCTGATTAATTCACACAATGCCATGAAATGACCTCAATGAAATTCCATCATAACTATGGATCTAATCTTTTTGAACAATTCCATTTGAACACATTGGTGGGATTATGAATCAGTTTACAACTAGCTATCAAACTACTGACTACATTGAAAACAATGTTTGGGCAAGTCACTACATACTACAACAACATTTGAGTAGAAATCTACCTACAAGCAGCACTGTTTGAGATCATATTTGTATAATAGTAAACAGTTAAAAGCACCTCTAATTGATTCCTACAAAATTATTCTTTCACAGTGATGTCAATAAGTCACATCACCTTTCAAACTTTTCAGTTTTCTACCATGTATTATGGCGACACCTTGGGCTGGAAATCTCAACTTAAATATGTATTTATGATCCAACTTAAGAAATGGTGAGAAGCGAGGGAGGAAGGGAGATGGCAATACAGTTCCCTAGTGAACATTTTGGCGTATTCTGAACTGATCAGTCTATTAAAAATGGTAAAAGTAGCCCAATAACATTTTTAAGGTGCCTTAAAGCCAAAAAGTGGTGAAATTCCCAAAGGTTGGGAAAGACACCTTTGACAATGGGCCATTTTTAGGGTTTTTAACTTTTTATGGAATTTTGAATTGGAGTCGTCCTTTGAAGCAATGTACATTTCTAAATCTAATCAGCCACTCTTCCATTCAATGTGAAAAGTGGCCCATGGCCCCTACCTTTCCCAATCCCTGAATCTCTGCAGGAACATTGAGAGACGGAGGCAGAGAAGAGTGAGATTAACTGATGAAGGCTCAGGAAGAGCAAGAACAAGAATGTTCTAATGAATAAAGCTGCTGAGTCCACTGTGGCTTCACAAGCTCCTTCTCCCTCCTCCTCACCTTACATGATCTCGGGACCTAAGTGTCTTCACTTGAAAACTGGTGTGAATGTATGAGATTGATTTAGCCTAGATCAAAATACGACCAGTAACATGGGAGAATAGTAGAAGATGGAGCCATGGAAGTCATTGGAACTTTTAGTTCAGGTCGTTTCATCCAGTTCTCTGGATACAAAATCAGCCTCTTGGATTTCAGCAAGTTTTACCAGGGATATTGAAGTACAATGGAAACTATTATCATTGGAATAAAAATCAGTTATTCACATTAGGTAAGAATCTATGAGACAATTAAAAAGCCTAGGTATCTTCAAGTACAAATTGGTAAAGAGATTGCAAATGGTAGCAAGTCTTACCTAAAGCAATAAGGATTTAACGTTTACAAGCTTTGTGGATCACCAATAATCTGCAATTCTTGGTAATGAAAGATCTTATCAGAGGTAACATTACTATGTAAGAGTTTTAAAAATTTTGATTTCATATTTGATTTCAATTGAAGTTGTTGAAATAAAATAGTATTTTCATGATGTAATATCTAGTCATGTATTCACAATGAACCATGTTTGAACAAGAATCCAGTACATAAAACGCCTAAAAAATAATTTTCTCATCTACTGTCTTTCAGCATATTAAGTGTATATCAGCACAGGGTGGTTAAACTGACCAATTTTGCAGCAGAATTTGATGTTCAGCATATTATCTGATAACATATATGCTATTACAATTATTTCAATCCTCAATGCTTAAATTTACATATAACTAGACAACTCAAACACAGAAATGAAACATTTCTACCTCAATGGTTAAAGAAGACCAAAATGGAAGGTTTTTAAAAACTGAAATGACAAAATTAATGCAAGGTTTACACTGCAGCAGTTGTTTGGAAGAATAATCTTATAAGCAGTTTATCAAGGTACATTGGAATCTCACTTAATGAATAATATATCAAAGCATTTACTTGTCTGCAATTAAACTTCGACAGACAGCCATACTTACGACATTCTTTACCCACAGAGGCTACTCAAGTAATTTCATCTCACCATAAAGGGGCAGTAGCTTTTATTTTTTAAAAATATTTCATTCATTGTCCTCAATAAATATTACATTCCTCATTCAACATGTCCTCAAACAATTTAATTACAAGATGGTCAAACATGTGAGAGTTAGTTGTAGAGGAAACTATCAAGAATTAAGAAAAACTGTTGATGGCAACTTAAGTGTCAACACCTTTAAATCATTTACGACCGGGAAATGCACTCGCATAGCTTATCTAAACAAAACCTTCATTTTAGAACTGCCACTTCTGATCAAAAAACATTTTTTTGCAATTGGACATATTTATTTTTGTTTTCTATCCCTTTGAGTGACACACTGAGTTTGATGGATGTGGAGTCACATTTGCTCAACATTGTGACTAGAAAAGTAATATCTGAATTCTAATCCGTTTGGTTAAGTTGCAATGCAAATGCATAAGGTCATGATTTTGCTTGTGACAAAACACATTTCTTCAAAGAATATTTGATTGAATAGATATATGAACATTATCAATTATGCAAATAATTTTTGGGGATTTATAAAGAATAGAGAAATATCGCTTTTTACAGAATTTGTGTGAAAGGAGTTGAGTAGACTCTGTGGGGAAAGAACGTAAAAAAAATGTATCTAAAATTATACAATATTTCAAATTTACACAGATTTTACCAAAAAGTAAAGATACAAAATAAAACAATATTTTCACAAAACATGGGACCTTTTACGCAATTTATACTTGCACATATGACAAAATCTAACAACATAAAAAAAATCTGTTGATTCAGCAATATAGAAAGGGTTTGGTTTTCAGGATATTTCATATTCTCTCTGAAGCCTAAATGTCGATTTCGCTAATAAATCCAAATTCTCTCATTCTTAAAATATGGGCAAAAATTGTGGCATTGAAAAAGAAATATAGTCATGTTAGTTGCTCTTATTACAGCAGGTTAACAAGAAATACAGTGATTACTCTATTAATTCAACCAAAGAATTTATTTTTTTGAATTCTGAAAATTTTCGTTCACTTGGTCCTATGTTCAAAATTACATTTGAAAGCTTTAACTTTTGCAATTATCTAATTTCATAGATTATCACACATATTACAGTTTTATATTAGATCACCTAATAAACTTTTGTGTAGAAATGACATTCTCACTGAAAGGGTTTTAGAATTCATCATAGTGACGTCCATGAATAATTTCGATTTAATAAGAGATATTTCACCCTCGAACTTGATACTTTGAAATTATTTCACAATTTTTAGCAAAATGTTCAATGGATTTAAGACCATGGTCCAATTATTAGAACATCAACAATGAACTTTTGACATGTGATTGAAATATCTTACTCTATAAGAGTCATATCATTTACTAGTCAAATTATCTGAGACGTTGAATTAATGGAGAAATTATTGTATTTAAGAATTTCAAAAGGAAGAAATTCACTTTCAACATAAACAAACTGTTAATAAGTATTGTTATGCCCACTTAGGGTCCAGTCAAATTAATCAAAATATAACTCATAATCATCTAGTGCTTTCTACCCTTTGTTATTATATGAGCAAGTGAGTCATATGGATTTTTTTAAGAATTTTATTTCATCCCATGGCACAATTTCAAGTAAAATTGTAATTTTTCTCCCATTTTATTCCATTTTAATCACAAAAATATAATCCCCCCTAAATGGCCTAATTCCCTTGAGACAGTCATTTAACTTCCCCATAAAATGTAAGTAATTCTAGCACATTGCATTAATTTGCCAAGTATTTAAAACAGGTTTGAGTGAGTGAGTAAGTTATTGTTTAACGCCGCTTAGGCAATATTTCAGCCATTAGCGGCGTAAAACAGGTTTGAGGCCACTTGTCGTAAGTAGTGAGCACTAGATGAAATTGATTACTTTCATCAAGAAATACAGAAATACTACAAAGTGTCACTCACAACAATAAGCACACTTCATAAACAGCACCAGAAAATAACAATTCTTGTATTTTGCAATACAATGTGAAAATCAAGTAGATAACAGCCAGTAAACATGGTGACAAAATATGCATGATCAGCGAAAATGAAATGTGGTTTCTAATGTGGTGATCAACCATGTTCAATGACAAAATCAAGGTTTGTGCTGTAAAATATTCACTCAACACTTGCCTTTCAATATAAATTCAGTTGTAAAGTTCAGGTGGGAAAATAGAAGGATATCTGTAAGGTGATGTTTGAGTTGTCTCCCTTTAACTGGAAATGAGTATTGATCTTAAATATGGCCCATTCGGTAGGTACCTTTTCGAAAAGATGTCTCCCTCTAATTGGAAATGCTTTCAATAAATAAACAGAAAAAATAATACCTTTTGCCTTAGAATTTTGTAAAAGGACATTACCTGTAATAAATTAATTATGATAAAGAATAATATGAGGGCGAAAAGTTCAAAATGGATATTGCTGTTGACACAACTTCCTCTAAACTGGCTAATTCAAATCTTGTTGCATTCCATGACATTTCTGTTTAAGAACTTGATAGTCCATTTATTAGGAATCTTAGGATGATTGCAACATTCAAAGTGGTTACAGCACTCAAACCATGAATTATGGTGCTCAGCATGGACTGGAGCTGTGACGATATATAATAGTATTGAACATCTTAAAACTTAATCTGGTGATATATGTATCATGATTTGTCTCATTTTGCCTTAAAATCAAGGTGTTCGTCAAAAGTTGTTCTTCCTTTTCATCAAAAATCCCTGAATATGGTGTATCGTGACATATATAGAATCATATTGTTAGGAGATATTGTGATACGTAGTGTATCGTGAAATATCTGCATCGTCACACCTCTAGTTTGGACAACACAGGTTCTGTCTTGTGGGGGATGTTGGGTTAAACCAGGGTCCAAAAATAAACATACCTAGAACAAACTCACAACATACAAGAAATAACACACTATTCAAGGGTTTAGACACTGAGCAATCTCATTAAAATATGTTGAACATAGAACATTGCTGTAAAAGATCCTAATGATGCTTAGCAGGGTCTTGTCTTGTTACCTAGTTTGTGACCTTGTTTGGGACCTTTCACCTTCCATAATTCCTTTTAATAACAGATCCTGGTTAGGTATCAATCACCTCCAAGATTTCCTAGCTGGAGTGAAGTCGCTGAAGTCGTATGCAGGTGGTGAAGAGTTGAGTCTGACTTCAATGAGATTGCTCACATGCACTGTTAAAAGTTGATGCTAACACCGAGACATTAATACAATCACAGAACTGTGATAAAATACATAATCACTTAAGTAGAAATGGAAATGTATGTAGACATGGATCATATCACAAATAAAAGGTAAAGTATTAGAAAAATATATTTCGAGAGTGACCTCCCTTGTTTCCATGACGATATGTTCAATTGTTAATGAACAATTTTAATATGACAATTCCTGATAATTTGGGGAATTCTCAGACAATTCTCTCCATGCAAGGGAAATTATTGGGGGGGGGGGGGGGTCTTTTAAGACAATGTAAATGGCATAATAAACAGTACTTCAATGTCCCTCATATTCAATACATTTCCGTGAAAACATTTGGTCAATCTATGCAGGAAATCAAAAGTTCAAAAGCTCAAAAAATGTCAAGGTGGAACAGCTGTTATGAGGTACATCGCTACTTTTCACACATGGCTGTTACAATTATTACTGAAGTGGCTTGAGTTACCTCCCTTTTAGTCACAGTAGATGAGAAACAGTTTGAGAATTATTATCATCAAAGGGTAGTCAAATTAAAATCGACAGTGTTCCTAGGAATGACTTATCGATCAGTGTTGATATACTTTGTAACAGAAAACACAGGGGGAAGGATAAATTGGGCAGGACTCCGGGAACTTATGAACCAAGAGCATAAATATCCAACAAGGATAAATCAAATGATAAACATGGAAATATAGCTGTGATCAGGCAATTTTCACATCTATTTGTACGATGGTACTGGTGACTAGAAAAATGGCATATATGGGAGTCAAAGAAAGAAAAACATGGAGATAATTGTGAGACAATCCCTAAAATCATTGAGCATATTTTTACATTACACTTACACACCCTGAAGTTATTGAGGACTTTCTTGACGTGTAGCACATGGAAATATGGTAACAAATTTCGAGATGAAAATTTACACAAAATGATCAACAAAGTTCAACCAACCAATGAAAATCTTTAAAGACAAGGAAAAGTTCTTGTTTCACATGTCACATCTAGGCTAAGAAGACCCTATTGTTTGTTGCGTTTCAAATATAATAAGATTGTTAAAACTACACATCTGAACTACATTTGAACACTTTTCAAATAAACAATATCACTAACAGAGAGAATTTAGATAGAAAACCATATAAAAAATAACCTGTCTTCAGTATTTATGCCTGTTATGAAAAATTATGTAACCAAATTCTCTGTAAAAATTTTAAAAAATTGGGTCATGATTAATTTGGTACAATGAACTTATCTTAAAAAACCTTTCTGTTGTGAAACCATTCTATGACTAAATTCTCTGTGAAAATTTAAAAAAATTGGGACGAGTTGGCATATTCTAAATTTGTAAAATGGACATGTCACAAATAACCTATTTTCACTGTCAAAAAAAATCCTTTGACTAAATTCTTTGTGTAAACTAAACAAAATTGGGTTGATATACCTTACACTTCAGCCAAGCCATGAGAAGCTAATGAGTAATAGAAATTTACTTGATTGCATACAAAGTTTTCACAAGGATATCTAATCAATGATTCTCAACTATTTGGATGCACTGACACATAATCAAACTAGACACTAGCTCGACTCGCAAAATCATTTTCTGATTTTCTTTCTTGGCTGACTTGCAAGTCAACATTTTGTAGCAATCAAATGGATGATTTCGTGTTTATGAGAGATGAAAATGCTTGCACAAACGCTCCAGTGGATGATGAATATATATCTATTGCACTAAAGGTCACTGACATTTGGATCTCAAAATATTTTGGGACTGAAAAATACTGAAACTGCGAGGCATGAACAATAATAATGAAATATTGGAAAATAGGTAGTTTGTATGAAATAAAATGAAGTTACACAGATTGTCAACAAGTAAAATGATAATGTTTGATGATTGAGCATTTACAAATCAAGCACAGCTTGAAGTACGCCTAAATATTCTCGTTTAAGATGAAAACCATTCAACAAAATCGGCTGCATCTGCTTGGCAGAGAGTTTGCATTTAACAAAATTCTACTCTAGTAAAGAAACAGAAATTAATTTTCTAAGATAATACTTGAGGCCATAATTATATATGCCAATTAAACAATGCCATTTCATGATTACAATCAGGGTTTATCAGTCCGCTTTAAGCAAGGAAAAACTATCTTTAAACCTCAGCATTGTAAAACCTTAACATAAGGAATGTCCCCCTTATTCTACAATTTCTATAGTTTTCAGTAAATTCCTTAAAATATTTTTAAAAGTTTGTTTTTATTCCTTACATGGCCTTTTCTTTACTAGAATTCTGTAGCTCTTCTATAAATTTCTGTATCCTATCTCCAGGTATGCCGTATCTTCGAACTATTGTATCGTCTATGGTTTTCTGAAAGAATAACATTATAGTATTGCTCTAAACCTAATCTACAGATTTCTACATAGCTTTTCTGGATTTTTTTTCATGTAGGGTTTTCTGTTATTCATACCACTGAATTTTTTCAGATTATTTCTGTAACTTTTTCTTTCAAAAATTAATTTCTTTTTTCTTTGGATATTACACACATCCACAGTGGAATTCCATTTGAGAGTCTTTCACATCGTCATAGCGACAGCCAACGCACACAGTGTGGAACCATAGGTCACAGTCATCACACTGCACCTGAAAAAAAAGAAGATTATTTGAATTGCAGATAAATCAGAGATTTGAATGTTTATACTTGTATTCCCTAGAAAAACAGATTTTAGACTTTCCCCTTTAGAGTTGAGTTGGGTTGGGGGTGATGGTGGGAAGTTGAGGACATCAAGTCGATGCAATACAAACCTCTTGATGCGTAACAATTTACAAATGCAAAACACTGATGAGCAGAGTCAAGACAAGTAGAGTTTAAGCTAGATAGAGTTCACACCACTCTCAGCAGCATATGACTTGGATATCATTGATAGATCACTACTAATTTTGTCCGAAGAGAGTCAGAAACATTATCATGGTGATGCATGGGAAAGAAACCTGTGTGTAAACGACAGACATAATTTTAAGTAAACGCAACTAACACAAACACAGATGAATTAAGATAGAGTTTATGGTTCTGCAGGTCATCTTGTTTCTTATAATAAACTATTTATATCAGAAATTAACCTCCAATAGCCCTAAATGAATATTCACAGTATCAATAAGCTTTTGGTGTGCAAACATATATCCATGGCAACAAATACTTGTATTTACCCAATTGATCCTTGAATTTATGTGAAAAATAAAAAAAACAGGACTCAAGTCAACTTGTGAACCATTGACAATATGAAAATTAAGTTAAGTGCTGGAGGACTTGATTGAGACATAAGAAATGTCCTTTACCAGGGTTATGGTAAAGTACAATGGCACTTGCATATTTTTAGGTACAATTTTTAATGTACTTTTGATTTTTTTTTTACAAAGTACTTACTTGAGTCAACTATGAAAGTACTTGAAATAATAAGTACATTTTAAGTACTTTTCAAGGTTAAACAGTTTTAATGTTAAAGAAAAATAGCTTCAGCATTGCATTTTTTTGCTTTGTATATTGTTTAGGATCCATTGTTAAAAGGTAAATTTTAGATTTCCCCTAATAATGGTATATGAAGAACAGAAATATGAAAACAGCAACTTTCTTTAAAAAAATCTGATAAAGCCATTGTTTTAAGAGGATACACCTGCTGACCACATGTTTGACAGTAGAAACATACAATAGGGGGATTATAAATTTGATGTGTAAAGGCTGATACCGCTGAATGATCCGATGTAATTAGATCACATAAGGTTCGAATAATTAATATCCTTACATTAGATTACATGTTTTCCATGCAAATTATGTTAATGTTCTGTTCTCCATGAATTTTCCCGCATAAATGGTGGCAGGTGGCAGATCGTGTGTATAGTCAATATGTAACCCTTTTGGTGCACTGCTGACCTAAGGTTGTTATATTTCTTAGCCAATATTGGCCCTTTTAACGTTTTCATTGTTGATTGCAGGTCAAATAATCCATATATAATTGCATTAGCAGAGGGTTAAAGTGAGTGCCTATGCCCCAATGTGCCTTAAGATACCGAATTTGAGCTGTAAAATGCATGCTATATTGCTCAAAAGTTACAGATGTCATTTCCACCAAACATTCAATTTGAGCTCACTGTATGATATGATTCGTTATTCGCACCTTGAGCATTGGAATTGAGACGGAATTAATTGTATCTCCTAAAGGCAGGGGAAGAATGTTGAGCAACTTGAACATCATCTATATTATTCAAAGATGATCAGTTTATCGAGTCATTTTGGCTTATTTTTTAAAAGATCTGAACCCTTAAAATTGTCAAGTAAAATTTTAGAGTACTCCCACAAAGCCAGTTTCCAATTCCTGGACAGTAAACAAATACCGGATTACAATCAACAACCCTAATTAATTTAATCAGGCGATCTATTTTCATGGCAGAGTGACATGTGAACTTAGTTCACCATATTTAATGTGTGAAAAGTAAGGGTGTCATGATACATAATTGTATCGATGTATCGATCCATTTTTACTGCCAATAGGATACATGATACGTGACTAGTGTATCGATTCTTTTAACAGTATCAATACATATTTTTTGCAATATCAATATCTTCTTCATTAAACTTATCTTGGTATTGTTCATTTGAGGCTTTTATCTTTTTAATTTTGATATGTGACAATATATCCTATGTTCTATCTATTTCCTTTAACAAATATCCCATCTATTTCAATATCGTTTCAATTTCATTTAACAAATAAAGTTGGTTTATTTGATTTCTTTATCTGAAGTAGAAGTGTTCTTCAGAAACGCACCTAAAATTGTCAGTCACTTGTTGTTAACAGTTTAACCCGTAAACACAGTCTTTTCTTCAGCAATTTGAATGAAAAATATGAATCACAATACGTATTGTATCGTGACATCCCAAATGAAAAGTATTCCATCTCCAAAATAACCGCTAGAGACAGCAATGAGGGATTGAGTGATTTGGGTTTTAACGCCGTTTTCAAGATTATTTCACTTATATCGCAGCTGCTAGTATTATTGCAGGGAGAAAGCCCGCAACACCATTGTGGCTGTGCATTGCGGTGGAACTAGGGAACCATGGGTGGTACTGCACTGAAACTCTGTGTAGCATTGCACCCAAACCTGACTGCATGTAGAACAGTTCTCTACTGCAGACAAAGTTGCCGAGCCCCTGGCGTAATCACAGCATGGTAAAGATATAAGGAGAAGAATTGTGACTCACCCACTGAACTCTGCGGTCAGACGGCCGACTACAGTCACATGATGCACACGTCTCCACCTCGTACCACTCAACCCCTTCCTCCAACTTCTCGTCGTCCTTCCTCATGACCCTTGACCTCTTCTGCCGTGTTGGTCCAAATCTTTTCTCTGTAACACCATCAATCAAATTCTTTTTTAACCATTTGCCCATATATTAGCAGTCTCTGTCAGGGCTAGCAGAACAGTTATTGAACTTGTTTACAAATGAAGACGAGCTAAAATGTTACAATTGATCTGGTCAGAAAAAATCAAATATTTCTACATACCAATCATGCCAAGTACAAATGGAATTTCAGGAAATACAACTTCTTGGCAGCAAAATTTAAAGTATGAATCATCATATATATTTTAATTTAATTTTAATTTAATCAATTAAATTTTAATATATTATATAAATATTTTCATATAATTACTTACTTTTTCTTTTCTTGGTTGAGTTGGTTGATATATTGGAGGGTCTAATGTCCGAGGACTTGCCTAAGAAAACAAGAGGGATGTTTATTAAATCATTCTCCACCAATAAAAATATTTAACTTTTCATGTAGCCTCTGTCACCATTGGACCCTTTTCCTAGAAATGTCTCCAAGGTCAACTAGTTGTGGAATTTTTTCAACTCGGATAAGAACTTTTTTTTATCAAATACCAAAAATTCTTATTTCTCAAATGTGAAAGCCGATCATGTGTAAATTGCAAAGCTAAAATCACCTGCAATTATTACAATTAAGAAGTTTGTCATCCAGAAAAGATTGCCTTCCTAATGCATGATACTTTTAAATGCCCTACAAAGACTTGAAGGAAATCTATTCTTTAATTTAGTTTGAAACAATGTCACCGTTTTCAAAACTTAAAGAGCCACTCCGTGAGTTGTTGGAGTCATATATGCCAAACTTAATCAATGGTGTTAATTTGATCGCGAAGTATCGACTGTTACCGAAAAAGACACATTTTAAAGCTTGTTGGTTTTTTACAGTGACAATATGAAGGTAGAACGTCGCAACTATGGCCGAAAACTGGACAGTGGCGCGCGTCAAATAGTCAAACGTAACTTTGGAGACTTATCTAAAACAGCCAGGAGGGCAGTTAGGAGTTGATAGTATTTGTTAGGTTATATAACTAGTATCCATGTATATTGGACGTGATAACTATAGCTCTGTGCACTTATAAGGCTATTTCAAGATTTTCATGGAAAACCAGTATTTGTCATATATGTCTTTTGGACATGAAAAGTTAAGATGTTTTGATCTTATATCACCACATACGACATTTAGGTTCGTATCAAAGGTAAATAATATATTATGAAAATCACATGGTGGCTCTTAAGGAGTTTTTATTTCTAGACATGAAAGTTCTCCATGTGTAACAGAGGCCATGTGGGAAAAAAAGACAAGGGAAAACTCTTGAAGAGTGAAAATGAATCAGTGCTGAAACAAGCAGCTGACATGGTCAAGCTATATCCCTGCAACTTGAAAAAGTTTTGAGGTATAATGATATAATACATTATATCAATTTAAGAGTTTCTATGACTGTATTAGAGTTAACGATTCCTTAGTATTATTTTACTGACTAATGTCATTTGCATTGTTGGAAATAATGAAAGAAGGAAACTGTTCAATAAAAAATGACATGAAATCAATATTCTTAGGAGAAACTCACAAAATTTAAAGGAAATATTTTCAAATCATGTTTGTTGTAATTGTACCGATTCAAATCCAAAAAGAGAAATAGTATAGGCAGAGAAGAGTGGATCATTTCAGGATTTTTTATATCAAAATGATGGGTCCAAAATAAAGTCCTAAATGATTTTTTTTCAAATCTATCTTCATGTATTTCTGGATCTCTGTGATGAGTTTTCAGATCAAATTTCTTTGGATGAATAGTTTAGAAGCTTTCCCTCAAATCCAAAATTTTTATTAAAGACTTCTCAAAACAGGTAACTATGACATATCATTACATATTTATTAATTGCCAAGGCAAATTTGAATTGAAAAGTTTGATTATTAACTAAGTTATGAGCTTAACACAATTCTTAAGGACTGACGGACGGACAGTGCCCATTTTAATACCCCCAGAAACTTTGTTGTTGCGGGGGGGACAAAAACTTATAATTGATTGAACGTTGGTGAAATTTTGATTCAAATATTGATACAAATGTTTGCAATTTGCAATATACAATATCCATAACGCATGCCGTGAGTCATTTACAAATAAACACAATGCGTTAACAAAGGTTAATTCCTGAAAATCAATACAAACTAAGGCTTTCATGCAAAAGAGGAAACTCATGATGTTATTTGATAAAAATACAATTCATTCAATGTGAACAAGAAATATCAAGCAGGAATAGAGTTGACCTTTTTTCTACTAAATAAATATGTTATGCGTGAACTTGTGGATAAATTTTGCAGTAAATATCAAGCTTAAGAGAATCGTTTTTCATTCACAAAGAAGGGGCTGACAACATTGCAGTCATGCCTAAGTCCTTTACATCCCTTGGGCTTCATTTACAGAGAATTTGGAAATGCGTCAAACAGTAGAAGGCCCAATACAACAAATCATATCTTCCCACGCATGGCTCATTCTTGCATCAGGCCCAATGACAAGCTCAGATGGGCCTTGCCGCACTTCCCCAACTTTTCTGTGCTTGTCGTCCAAGCTGCTTTGACGGATCCCAGTAGTTCAACAAGAAATCATATGAGAATTAAAACTTTTCACCGAAGAGGCGCTGCACTCAAAACACAAATTTTGAAGGGTTGGCAGCAAGATTTAAATTAGCCAGTGATAGAGAGTGGTGCAACGAAGCCATTTCGGGGGAAGATGAACAAATCACAGGAGAGCTGAATACTCCTCGATAGGGGCCCATTTCACATAGCTACCCTTACTCGGGTTAACCTTATCTACCATTCTTTAAAATTGAACTAAGATTACCTAAGTGACTTAGGATAAACTTTGTGAAAGGAAACCTTTTCAGAATTTGACTTCTAAAAAGGGATTGATTGAGCTTTTGTATATCACAGCCACACCTCAAATATAAAGGTCACTTTCTGATGAGTGATAAACGAAAATGTTTTTCTGTGACCAGGTTGCATCCAGCACTCAGAAGGTTAACTAATAAGTAAAATTTGAAAGGAACCAAAACAAGCTGGAAAAGCAGCCAGCCTATAAGAATCCCTCACAGTTCATAGGTCAAAATCAAAAAGGAAAATCTTAACAAGTAAAGAAGTGAGCTCAGCTCACATACCCCCGCTTCAAACTATAGTCTGGCTTTCTTTGTTGGTCTTACCCTCAAAAAGCTCACTTAGGGATCATGGTTGATAAGTGTATTAAGTTTGTTGAAGCTAGCATGTATAGTTTAGGAGATATGCTCAGGAAAAAGCACTTTGTCAGATAGTCATTGTTTTAGTAATGTTTCCATGTAAAACGCAAAAAATTAAAATAAATTTTTGGTCTTACCCTCAAGAGACGCACCAATATGGATAAGTGTATGAAGTTTGGTGATGATAGCATGTACGGTTTAGAAGATATACTCCGGACAAAGGACTTAGTCATAAATTCACCGTTTTAGTCATGTTTCCATGGAAAGCGCAAAAAAAATAAAAATCATTTGTTGGTCTAACCATCAAAAGGCACATCAATGGATCATGGTTGATAAGTGTATGAAGTTTGGTAAGGATAGCATGTATAGTTATGAAGATATATCCGTACAAAGGACTTTGTCACTGTTTAAGTCATGTTTCCATGGAAACCTCAAAAAATAAAAATCATTTGGTGGTCTATCCCTCAAAAGGCACATCTAGGGATCATGGTTGATAAGTGTATGAAGTTTGATGAAGATAGCATGTATAGTTTAGGAGATACGCTCCGGACAAAGGACTTGGTCATAGAGTCACTGTTTTAGTCATGTTTCCATGGAAACCGCAAAAAATAAAAATCATTTGTTAGTCTAACCCTCAAAAGGCACATCTAGGGATCATGGTTGATAAGTGTATGAAGTTTGGTGAAGCTAGCATGTATAGTTTAGGAGATACGCTCCGGACAAAGGACTTGGTCATAGAGTCACTGTTTTAGTCATGTTTCCATGGAAACCGCAAAAAATAAAAATCATTTGTTAGTCTAACCCTCAAAAGGCACATCTAGGGATCATGGTTGATAAGTGTATGAAGTTTGGTGAAGCTAGCATGTATAGTTTAGGAGATATGCTCCGGACAAAGGACTTGGTCATAGAGTCACTGTTTTAGTCATGTTTCCATGGAAACTGCAAAAAATAAAAATCATTTGTTGGTCTAACCCTCAAAAGGCACATCTAGGGATCATGGTTGATAAGTGTATGAAGTTTGGTGAAGCTAGCATGTATAGTTTAGGAGATATGCTCCGGACAAAGATTTGTGACGGACGGACAGACGGACAGACAGACAGACGGACGGACAGAATGAACGCTATATACCCCCGCTTACGCTGTAAGGCGGGGGTATAAAAATTGCCAATCTGGAGCTAGTGGCCTGTAAATCGGCTGTCGGTTAGGCTATACTATATACACTGCAGTGACAAATATAATTTGCAGTAGTATCAAAGTTATGAAAACAAACATATCATGCTAAACAGGCAGTCAGTAAAAGGTCAATCAAAATCAAATCATGGTTAGGTAAACAAAGTGTAAAAGTGTAACAAACAAGTATATTTCTCCTTTTTTCATTCAAATAATCTTTTTCAATTCATTAAAATTCTCAATGTGCATATATGTAGATCACATAAATAAGAGATTAGCATTAACAAGATTGAGTAAAAATCACGACTGATATAAATTATTCATGAGTTAGTGAAGTAAATATTATTCTTCAAACAACTAACAAATGCTAGATCAACAGTACTTCAAAAGCAAATATATCAAAAACAAGGCAGACAGAAACAAATTTGCAATCTGCATCGGACAGGAAATGAATAAATCGAAACAGGAAGTACCAGCAGAGCTGTCGTCGGTGTGGACTTCCTGTAGCAGTAGCTTCACCTGATGGTGGATCGCCTGAAGATACCGCTCTCCTTCACCATACAAAATACAGTTTGATAGTCTCGCACCAGAACTCAGTCTCCAGCTTTTTACATACACTGGGATATCATCCAAATAAAAGCCACACCCTGTGGCCTGTGACCTTTGAACTAGCTAACAATCGTCAACCAATAGCAACACTTGAAATCAAGTCTGCAATATCAAAATCATCCTGCTTCATCAGCGTTTCTTAATAATAATAATAATGATGAACTTATATAGCACCTTATTTCCAGCAAGAGCTGCTCAATGGCGCTGGAGAGGGAAAGAAAGGGTAAGATACAATGTACAAAGGTCATGGAGATGTAGGAATTCAGCGGAAAGAGAGCAGATATATTTTTAAGTCTTTCTTGAAACAGTCTAGAGATTCAGTTATGAACTCCTTCCAAACACCCTCTTTCAAGCCAAATGCCTTGTATCGCAAGCTTTCTAATCAGCCAATGAGACGACTCGCATCCAACAACAGCAGGATGGGAAAATATGTAGCTTCAAGCCCGACATTTCATTTTCTATACAAGAAATATAAGTTGAGCAAAGCAATGAAAGCCACAAGGGTTTGGGTTCGAAAGAGATCAGGGTATTGAGAAGGAGCTCAGCGGATTCAAAAACGCTGATGTTGCAGGATGTATAAAGATTGCACCACCTTGTTCCCAGGTTTCCAACCTGGTTCCTCCAATCGGATCAATTCGGAGCTCCTACAGGTTCTCATTACAGTGATTTCAAACAAATTATACACCTACTTTCATAAATTCGAAAAGCCTTTGATTTCACCTCCCTCATCTAAGGATAACACCACACAAAGGTAATAATACTGTTATTATCAAGAACCATCTCACTAAAACTGTCTGATTGCCTGGACAGAAGTCACAGAGCATAGCTATTAGTGGGATAATATTCAAGGTTATGTAAATGGAGTGAGAGCATAAACATTTTACCCTCCCCCCAAAGAGGTGGCATAAGTCATGAAATCCTACACTAACCTCTGTTTTATCTCATTTTTCTGCCCACAGAGGTCGCTCAAGTCAAAAAATCTTACACTATCCACTCTTATCTCTTTAGTAAAGAACTTTTCTTACCTCTGATCTAATTCAAGCACTTCTCAGGCAGGTTAGTAAGGCAATCAGTGTGCAAATCAAAATTTATCATTAGCAAGCCATAGTTCAGGAAAATAGAATTATTGAAGTGTGAAGTACACTCTTGAGTCTACAATGACAGAATACAGTCACACTCTATGTCCACTGAACCATGACACCTGCCCAGGTGACAGAAAGAAGAACATGCAAAATTTCCTTGGCTGAAATTTTGTAGCTAGTTTGTGTTGCAAGTTTTTACACTAGGGCACCTCCTGAAAGCCTTAGAAGTGCAAAATTGAACAGAAGTTAGCGGAGGATTTTTTAAGCTACCTGTGTTGGGAGATGCGATAAAACAGAGGTTGGTGGAGTAGATAATATAACTTGAGCTACCTCATGGGGAGAGAATAAGGTAAAAAAAGAGGTGAGGTGAGGTGAGTTGGGGTTTAACGCCGCTTTCAAGATTATTTCACTTATATCGCGGCTGCCAGTTTTACTGCAGGGAGAAAGCCCGCAACACTATAGTGGCTATGCATTGCGGTGAAACCTGCGAGCATTGGCTGGAACTAGCGAACCATGGGTGGTACTGCGCTGAATTTCAGTGTAGCATTGCACCCAAACCTGACTGCGTGTAGAACAGTTCTCTACTGCAGACAAAGTTGCCGAGCCCCTGGCAGGATTCGAAACACAAACGCGCTAACCACTGCGCTATCCCGCCCCCAGGGTAAAAAAGAGGTTGGTGGAGGATTTTATAACTTGAGCTACCTCGTGGGGGAGGATGAAATAAAAAAGAGGTTGGCAGAGGATTTTATGGCTTGAGTTACTTCTTTGAGGATAGAATGAACGCAAATGTGTCTTCTTATTCAAGGGCCTTGCATACAATTTCAGGGAGATAAATCCTAGGTCACTGGCCTATCATTTACTGCTTTCAGACCCTCCAAACATCTTCAGAAGGTAGGGCAAGTAACCTCTTGCTTCAAACAGATAATTTGGAAATAATTTTGGCTTTGTTTGAATCCGTTGCAAATAGATTATTTCATTACTGAATTACCTGGAATTAGTACTTGTCATATCTTGCTACAATGAAATTGTAAGAAAAAATAATATAAAGCAGAATGACTGAATAAAGGGTGAAAAGATACACCAGACGCAAAATACAATCTTGATGAAAATACATAGACATGTGGACAATAATTTGCTCATATAATGAAAGAAGCAGTGATCCCTTTCAGAGACAATTAATGACATGCAAGATGATGTTCCATCATCAGAAAAAATTGGCAAAATCAGGGCTCCAGTTAAGATGCGTATCTGCGTAAAATACGCACGGGTAATTCATAAATACGCATTTAAAATGAAATCAATGAGTAACTGATACACACAACTTTTGCAGAATACGAGTCAGATATTTGTTTACAGGAGTGATCGTGACTTGTCAAAATAAAGTTTCATTTCTACATGTCTGATCTTTACATCTCGAATAGTAGCCAACTTGATGCCAACGTTTATGAAAAGAAAGTGTACCGAGTTTATATCTCATCAAAGATAAATGACTCCTTTATTTACAGTTTAAACGTGTGGAAAACATAATCAACGACTAACATCGAAAAAGATATTAACTTGGAATGAGGATCCGAAAACAACCAACCTTGAAATACTCCTACTTAATTTCATGTGGTAAGTTTACTCCTCAATTTTAAAATACCCCTGAGTACAAATAATTATCTGGAGCCCTGAAAATTATTCAATATTCTGACAATTGAATTTCGAGAGCAACAGAGCACACATCTTTGCAGAAAGTAAGAGCTGAACTGTTCAGTACTTACTGTCGCTATCTTCACTGAACATCGAGTTGGACTCTCCATCTTGGTCACGTTTTGAACTGAAACAAATTGGGAAAATACTAAAGGTAAATACTTCCTAGGCCTATTCTAAGGTTAAGCATTTGCTGTGATATAAATCTGGGTACAATGGGAGATAAAACGACACCTTAGTGGATAAAAATTATGGTTGAGGTTATGTTTTTTTTATGGATCTTACTTGTTTAGTTATGATTCCACTTGAATAAATGTCAATTAAGTGTATCAAATTTTGGATGTAAATAAAACAACCTTCACCGGAGACACTGCTTTTGATGCCATAGCACAATTGTTTTTTAAATGTCGATGTCCCAAAATTGTTCTGCAACATGACAACACTAAACAAAACACTTTGTTTAGACATGAATGCCATTGAATGGAGTTTAGAGCTTTGATGAAACACGACTCAGTGTTTCATGCTGAAAATAAGCAGATTTGTTCCTCCCTTCATTTCTCTAACTATGAATAAAAGAATATTCTCCAAAAGACTTATATTATCCCTGTGGGACTAGTCTCTTTGCTCTGATTGGTTGTCAACCTCAGCACCATAGAAGTTTTGTTGAGACAAGGAAACTACCAAGTTTGTTCAATACTATTTGTTAAATTATCACATAATACATATCTGTGGATATGTAAAGTGCATCATATGAACCAATGTGAAACTTTATATTATATGAGCAAGGCTTATACACAAATTCAGGAGTTTCGTAGTTCAGCAGGCTCATTTTAAAGTGTAATAATTTATTTTTGTACAAATCTGACTACAACTGATCCGCAAAATAAAAGAAAAGGGCCTGATTCTTAAAGATGGCCTGCTAAAATGACAAACGTCAAAGGTTTTTAATGGCATCACAGACAGCAAAATCCTGATAAAATTACCAAAATCGGAAAGTGCACATGTGCACATATGGAAAATTGCTACAGTTTATCGTCTATTAATGATGGCCTGCTAAAATGACAAACTGCAAAGGTGTTTCATTGCATCATAGAAAGAAAAATCCTGATAAAATGTCAACTTGCCAAAAGTGGAAAGTGCACATATGCACATATTGAAACTTGCTACAGTTTATGTGATTGTTAAATCATCCTCACCTTGTGTCACTCTCTTGGGCACTATCTGTTCCTAGTGCTCTTCCCTCCAAAAGAATCTTGCTCGCCTGGGTAATGTCTCTTTTGGTGAGACAGGTGTCAGTTTTGTCACATATTGTGGAGTCACTTTTGTCTTTCCTCCAAACATTACTCATTTCTTTGAAGTCACCGTCACATTCGTCATAACCGTTTGCACTTTTAGCACTTCCAGGACGTGAGTTAGATTTTTGCGGATTTGTATTTTCATCATTTTCACTCAAATTACCTGTAATGTCTTTAGCAGCCTTTGAAGAATCTCCAGACTCGTTAATAGTTTCTTTGTCCCTGAGATCCAAATCTGAGTCTCTCCTTTCACAGTTTTTCACCTTTGCAATGTTGAAATGTCTCACTTGACTAGAATCAGAGCTTTTCGATGATGAAATTGTTGTGCGTTGTTCAAAAGATGTGACTTCGATGACATTTTCAGCGACAGAAACTGAATTTCTGCTCGGGAGGGAATTTGTTCCGTCCAATACTTCAACTTCCTGCATGAAGTCGGGAACAGATGGTGGGTTGGAATTCTGGTCAACAATGCTGGGTGATGATGCGTACCTGACTGTACAGTCATGCTTTAAAGTCACACCCTCGGCATTAGGGGACGGCGGCACACGTGGTTCTAAATATTTCGATGGTGAAGTTGTTTTTAAGGCACCATTTTTGTCCAGATTGTCACAACATTCGCTCCGATCATATTCAGGAGATGTAGGCAATTTCCTGTTTGTACATCCGATCCTGGTTTGGTGATACTCCACACTGTCGAGTCCTCGCTTGTTTGGGACGTCACTCGAAGGACATCTCTCAAACTTTGAAATAAAATTCATCAGGTCAAATATTATAAACATGCTGCTTCATAAAACTAAAAGAACTTTTAAAAATGAAATAAATGCATACATAAGTTAATGCCTTTACAAAATATTCAATAAAGTGTGAGCTTCATTAGTTACTGGCTATCAGAAAGGCTTAATTCTCAACACTGATTAATCTTAACCGTTGAATCTGACTGGGACAAAACTGATGCTTTTTTATTTTCCTTTTTAACATATCAATGCTATTTCTTGTTTAACAAAATGGCTCCATTCGTTAGTTATCATGAATAAATCATTGTAGTTGAAAGTAGCTGAGTTTATCAGGTTTATCATCAGAAAAAAGTGTACCTTTATCTTATCTCTTCATGCCATAACATTTAGAAAGCTACGCCAATAGACTAAGAATCCTCACAGTTGAGAAATAGCAGGAAAGCAATTTAATCCACATTACATTAGTGTTTTGATCAAATTATTTATTTATCAGAATAATAAGTTAACCATACCTTAAGATTTTAGTAGCAAAGACATAAATGAGTCTTATTTACAGTTGTTGATTAATAATCTCAAAACGTTCATCCATTTAATGCGTTTAAGAATCCTTTTGCCTCTTCAATATTAAGGCAGAATATAAATAAATTTGATTTTTTGTCACTGTCACTTAAGTTTCAGAAACAGTTGAACAACAATGAATCCTGGAAATTCAAAAGGAGAACTGGTTTGTGAAATTGTGATATAACCGTCCATTATAATTATAATAAAAGCTTTCTTGTAACGTGCATATATCCATGACAGTGCATGCTTAAAGCTGCAAATTGCATTTCTACCCTGAGGGAATAGAACTTCAATGCAGCCTATTAAGTGCTTTGCACCAACGTGTAGGTCCATCCTTCCCTTGTTCAGGTATCTAATTGTACAGCTGGGTGGACTGAGTGCAATCTGTACCATTATAAGTTAAAGGGGGAGTTCTCTTTTTGTGTAGACATTTTTTGGAGCAGAAAGGACTTGGCATGACGTGTACCATATAGCTTGCTTGTTGTCAGCCTTCATTCACTGCCCAATTAAATTTTAAAATGGCAGAATACCTTATCATTAATAAGGACATTGAGGCTGATTGAAAATTTATTCTGTTTCAGTATAATAACTAGTGAATATTTTGTGCATACAATTATCTATATCAATCAGAAAGTAACCAAGAAGCCTTCTAAGTGTTCTGCACTTCTATTTATCACCAGTCAAAACTAAGATATAATTTGAGATTTTCCTGAATTGAAATGAATATATAGAGATTATTACCCGAGGAAGTGCGTCATATGACTAACTAGACTAATATGGCTAATTAGTGTATTACCCTCGCTCTTGCAATACAAAAATTCACACTCATTTCGTAAAAGTCAAATGAAATGCTACTCAATTTCAAAGGCATGGAAATATTCAGAAAACGGCATCTTTCCCTTCCGCCGTCCCGCTACCGTGACGTCACCAGCA
The DNA here is from genome assembly GCA_921293015.1 of Phorcus lineatus. Classification (NCBI taxonomy): domain Eukaryota; kingdom Metazoa; phylum Mollusca; class Gastropoda; order Trochida; family Trochidae; genus Phorcus; species Phorcus lineatus. The sequence continues at coordinate 8,538,034 of OV121094.1, forward strand.
ATGATTTTATGACGTCACAGGCGACGAAAAACGGTAACTCACGGTATGACAATCGTTGCTAGGCAAAAGTGATATGTGCACATGTGCTCATATTGAAAATATGAGACCGCTTATGAATAACCATATGGGTAATAAAAATTGTTATCGTAATCTGCTCTCTGTTCAGTGATTGGCCAATCAAAATAAAGCTTTTGTTATTACGAAATAAACTGCCTTGTCAATTGCTTATCAAATCAACAATCCCATTGAAAAGAAACATCAAAGTCAAAAGGTTTTTTTTACATTCCTGGAAGGGATCCTAAAAAACACAAAACATGGCCACTGCGTTGCTAGTGCCAAAATTGGCAAATGAGAAATAAAGTGAAAATACCTTTAAATTTAAAATGTGTCAGTTATGAGCTCACGAAAAATATTAATGCAGATTCTGATCTTAAAATCATTTATTTCATAGGAATTGAAAACTTGATTAAATATTATTCAGGTTAAACCCTAACACCCTTAGATAATTATTAACCAACTCTGCTATATGGTGTTGAAAGTGACTGAAAGCATAAATATAACAATTTAACTATGCGGACAGCAACAGGTCAAAGGTCAAAATAACAGGCTATTAGTTATAAAACAATGGCGAGGATGAAAGGCAGGGTCAGTTCGCATTGCTAAAATTGAAAACTAACACAATACCTGGTACAACAGCTTGTTTGTGTATCAGTAATTCTCTAGGTGGTTCTGGCCCTATGATTGTTTGTTTATCATTATAATATACATGCATTCATAAGCTCTTAAAAACATCAACAACAATTTGATTAAATTATTATGGAAGACAATATAAAATCAACAAACAACTAAATTTTAAAATTATTTTTGATATTTTGATGAAATCTTTTTTAAATATGGAATGATGCCAATAGTATCTAAGAGACCCACTTTAGGTCAATGACCTAATGCCATATAGCCACCCTGGACAGTGTCACACAGATGAATAATTGTGACATCAAAATGTGGCCTCGGGAACTGCAGTCAATTTTTTGGAAAATGACAAAATGACATTCACACACTAACACAGAATAATAAAACCTTTAGACAAGCAGAATCTACTTTACATAATGTATCCTTTTGCAGTGTTTTGGCCTAGCAAACTTGTGGGATTTTAAGAAACAATTTCAAATCAACTATTCAGAATCAAGAATACACCGGTTGTTACGCTACATAATATGTACACACAAGAAACATACTTACAATGAACTGGAACTCTGAATGGGGTTGAATGGAGTGCTGACCAGGGGCTATCTTGTAGCCGTTTGTGTGACCAAAAGTAATTTTATCTCCCTCCTTCAAAATGCGATGGTCTTTTATCTGTGATTGTAAATAAAGAAAAGAAATATAAAATTGATATTATAAGTGTTACTTTAAAGCGTAACCAATCAAGACAAATATTCTGTTCATTTTACAGGAATTGGGAAAGACAGGAGCCATGGGCCATTTAGCACATTAGATGAAGAAATGGCGTATTAAAATTAGAACTTTTACTTTTGTTATCAATGAAAATTGCGCATTCAAAATTAAAAAAATGACTAAAATCCCTAAAATGGCCCATTGTCAAAGCTGTCCTCAACGATCCCTGTATTAGAACTACTAGAAAATGAAATATTTAATGATATCAAATGATTGATTAATGATAATACATGCAATATATAAACTGCATCATCACTGGAAGTTTCAAACATTCGAAGATATTTGAGAATGATTTATTGTTTAATGCCGCTTGATCAATATTTCAATTGTAAGCGACATGCATTCGAGAGATAGATAATGCTTTTTAAACAATAAGTTTACATGAAGGCACCTGTTCTAGTCTGAAAAGATGAAAACATTTTATCGTGTATCATGTGTATGGTCCAGTCAATGACATACTGTTGAAAACCTGTGTAAATGACTTTTTGCAACCTTGTTATATGAAATTAAATCTCACACTCTTGCCCAGAGTATTGTAACACTTTCATTGAAAAACTAAATTTATTTTCTTCAACACTTTTAGATATGTTTTGGGAGAATCTTCTACCCACCCTAACATCGTTGATGAATGTTCCATTGAGGCCCCTTTCTTGAAGAACAAATTCAACCTGACCATTCTCCTTTAGTTTGGCTTCGATGTTGGCATGGTGACGAGAGATAAAGTTCTTCAACACCTTAGAGTCCAGGTAGAAGTCGTTGTCAGGACTCCTTCCAAACCGATTCACACCAAGTCTCAGTCTGGAATGACATCACTTCATCAGATTGGACATCAACATATATACAGACAGAGTCGACAAGTGCATTACATTCACTTGTCTGTTGTTGAACCCTATAGTCTTCTAAAACAATCAGGGATTGGGAAAGGTAGGGGCCATTTAGCAGCACATTGGATGAAAATATGGCCCATTTAAATTATACATTACACATAACCGGTAATTTCAAGCTTTAAATGGTAGTCAATTAAAAAATTAGTTGGGAGCCGTGTTTGCAAGTCATTTTTTAGCCGTTTTTGCCAATTTGTAGCTGTTTACGCCAGTAGACGTTTTTTCCAGATCTCTGTTAAAAATGAACAACTAAGCATCACCATCACAAAAGAGTCTCTTTATCAAAGGGGCATAAATTATGTTGTTGGAGTCAAAAATGTCAAACTTCATGAATGGTGATATTGTATTGAGTATAGTGGTTGTATCTGAAACTTAGCATCTACATGCTTATCAGTTCAGTACAGTGACAGGTAGAAGTAGTGATTTATGATCGAAAACCGGACAATAGCACCTGCCAATGACTCAAATGATTTGCAAAATTATTATTGCAGACAGAAAGACAAACATTGGCAGTGATAAGTAAGTGATTCAAATCATATAAATGTAAATGTGACATAAAATTTCTGATTCTGAATATTTATTTCAGGTATAAGGGTTTCGATAAAGGGTATCTCAAAGCTAATTAATGTCTGTTATTCGAAAAATGCAGTTGATATCATGTCATAATAATGAGATTATACATTGGGTAATATATATGGTTTTAACTTTGTTCAGATTTCAACTCCATCAATGTCCACCGGCACTGGTTTTGTCTATAAATTTACGGGTTTACACTACAGCACCCAATGCCCTATCCTCTAAGACGTTGAACTTGAACAACTCAGTCCGTAAACACGTTCAGTTCTCATTTGGAAAATGGATTTCTTATTTCTATAACGGGTAGGGCCTAACGTTGTGTTGGTTTTTTTTGACAACATCACTTATCCACTTGGGCTTATAAATCAATCGTTTCCGAAATAAAGCTTGAATATGTAAAGGACACTGACATAGTAAAAGTCAAGCACGTAATGTAACGATGCGAGAATAAAAAACAAACTAGGCCACAATCATTGTATAACAAAACACAAAACATGGACGCGGAAGCTAAGCATGTTACAGTGCTGTCGGGTAAAGCTACGCACCTAAGAGATAGATGTTCATTCTTCAGGAAAAAATACAGTAAATGGGATAAAAACCACTTCATTGTTAAAGTTTAGAGCTTCACTGATAATATTAATGTAAAATATTCATGCTGAAATGTGTTTGTCAGTGACACTGAAAGTTTTCCAACGACTACCCCCCTATTCCCGTAGGTGGTCACGTGTAGGCTAAAGATACGCACGCGGGGTTTGAATGCACCATACACTTCCAATATTATGATTTTGATAGATTTTTAAACTGTTTTCTGAAGTCTAGGTTAGGACAGACTGATAGTCGGATCAATACTTTGGTTTCCAATAACATTTGTTATGTGGGAAGGAAAACTGCTTGATTACGATATGTTTTCTAGGAATTTTGTCAATTTTTACCGATGTTTTGCCAATAATCAACAATTAAGTCCTTTTTACCTTTTCAAAAATGTCATGATTACTTCTAAATTGCCTAAAGATGCATAGACATAAATTTATTACAAGATAACACTCATCCTGCTTTACTAGGTTAAGTTTTGTGAGAGTGCGTATCTTTATCCGACGCGTATCTTTACCCGACACGGCTGTACACGTCGTCACAAGAAAAATACAAACCTCATCACACTTAGTACTCTCCTGCACGAGGCAGCAGGGCCTACCCTGCGGATTTGCCAAGTTTCACATTCCTTGGTGTCCATTTGGGGGGTCAGGGGCCCAAAAAATGACCATGACCCGAATGCTTTGAAATTGCCGCGAAAATGGCGGCCACGAAATATTCACCAAATGTGACGCTTTTGACAGCTCGTTTTTTGCCGTCGAGGTGCGATTCCACGGAAATGCGCGATGTTTACCGAACACTCGAAGGAGTAATTATTGTAAGTTGAACAACTAAATCAAAACAAATTACATTTGTGCAATAACACTATGATAAAATTCTTAATAATTCTGTAAAATAATACTAAAAGCTATTGTTTCAAAAAATAACACTCAAATTCGGTAACGAAATTTTGCTTCGATACATATTTCCAACGACTAGTGGATGGTCCCTCATTTCGGGAAATGAATGGCGACCATAACAGAGAGACAACCGTCTATGGAGGGTTCTAAAAACGAAAAGACGACGATCAACATGCCAGGTCAACTTCCTATGTACAACGGAAACAACAGGGTAGATCATAAGAAGTGTCGTTACCCACACTGTATTGTGTGGACTCCCATTCCGTGCATCACGTGAGATTTTCATTATGTTGTCGAATCTGGAACCTTTGTTTACGTAAATAATCCTTCAATACAAAAAATATAAATAATGCAAAATCTTATTATATAAGTAACCAAATGTTTTTCATAGGGTGAAACATTGCTAATATGAAAAAGGTCCTATTTGGGTCTAATTCTCTATAGAATCTCTCAGCAACTAAGGCACCTCAGACGTGTATGAAAGTGTATGAAAGTAGCTGCCCGCGTGTTAAGATTTTAAAAATAAAAAGCCTTGTAGATGATGATCATATATGTAGGACTCAGATCTGTGGCGGGTCCCTAATCTATGACGGGTTTCCTTATCTGTGGATTGTTTGATTGTTAGACTGTTTCATGACGTCATGCTAAGTGACGTCATTATGCGATGACATCATAATAGCTAACTGTTCCCGTCGTAGGGCCCAATTGCGACGCTAGCGTAATACTGTAAAATCATAATATTTCGCGGGGGTTTAATTTTCGCGCTTTTCGCGCAAAGCCATAATGCGCGAATAATAAAACATCGCGAAATATTATGGTTATGAACGTGAAGAAAACCAATGACAGACAAATAATTTAATTGACACATTTTATTACTCACAGGAATGTACCATGGTTCGTTCATTAATGACGAGTCACTAATTAGAGCTCTCACAAGTGTGTACGCCGATTTGCACGTTGTTTGTTGTGCAAACACAGTCATCACAATAATCCGGCCTGGCGGAATCCACTCTTGATCGCCAATATGCGTGTCCTGATGTTTTGATTGCGGTACGCTTCAGCTTCGATTCGGTGCGTATTGCGGTACAGGACCCTCGATTCGGTATATTTTCGTCGCCGCTAATGGCTGAAATATTGCCCAAGCGGCGTTAAGCAATAACTCACTCACTCACTCGGTATATTTTCAGTTCGGTATGAAATTTCTTTGAACGAGATCTCGAGAAGTCACATCATTCGAACACTATTGTTTGTAGTTAAAGATCAAACTAAACCGTTCCAAATGTTTACTTCCGGGAAAACCTGGCAACAGGTATCGTTACCACTTCAAAACTTCAATAAGTTTAATGACAATAAATACAAGAAAATTGATCATTGACTTTTTGAATAAATATTATTGTTTTTATAAGTTAATTACTACTAGTTTCACTGTAATCTTTGCTGCACGGTGCATGTAGTTTTGCTCACTAAATTTTTCCTACTGCTTAGTCGATGTGCGCGAAAATTAAACCCCGCGAATCAGTCATTTTTTGTGTTTGCGCGAAAATAACACCCCGCGAAAATAAATGATTTTACAGTAATTAGGGAAGTCACAGGGAGATATTGCGAAGGGATAACGATCAAATAGTAAAGAGTCCATATCCCAATTACGAAAATACATTAAACAATACCTTACATGTAAATGAGACATTTGCGGCTTTGTGCCACATCAATTGTGTTTATATTGTAGGATATTTTTAGTCCTCGGTGAGTCTGTCTTCTTTAGCCCTTAGATATTGAAAGACTATCTTTTGTAACCCTTGGGTTCCTGTCGACAAATTTTAGGGTAAGTTTGTCTAGCGTAAGGTTTGGTTAATCATTGCAGAATAATAAAAAAAAGGTACAAATGTCAGGCATTTGAAAATCTGCCATAGATTTTTGAAATCCGCCACAGATTTGAGGCCTGCCATGGATTCGAGTCTTACACATATGTATATTTTGATAATTTTGTAAAATAAGTAAAAGTAAAGCACCCTTTTTCATAGCTGAGGGAATTCCCTCCCACTGACAAGCAATGAAAATAGTGATTGAAGGGAATCCCCTTTCAAAGTTTCTATTGACAGCATGACTTTAAATTTTCTTTCAGATGGCTTATCCCAATCATAGGCCATATGGGAATAGCAACAACTTCTGGTGTCATCAGAGATTTTGCAGGACCTTATTTTGTGTCTGTAAGTTAGTTTCTTTTAAAGCATCTTTGTTTAAATGTCCTGTATGGCATTTGTTAATCTGATTTTATATGTAGAGAGAGGCATTGTTATGTTAATGTTACATTCATGAACTTTTTTTGGATTACATTAATTTATTTTTTTACAAATTGTATATTCTTTTATATATATTTATTATCAATTCTATTGTTTTTATTATTAGTTCTTTATGTTTCTGCATTCTGTGTTGTAGGAAGATGAAATGGGATTTGGGAATCCAACAAAGTAAGTTTGTTTAATTCAATTGAATATTTTTTTCCGGCAAAGTTTAAACTTAACTCTTACGTTGCTGAATATTATTTTGACCAGTTTTGCCCCCGTGGCTGAATTTTCCAGCACTCGCCTCGCTACCGTTATAGCGCAATTAGCCCCTGTGGCCGAATTTTCCAGCACCGCCAGATGCGACCGTTTTAACAACATATGGCGTGTTTACATGGCGAATTACGGACATTATCGTCGTTTTATACAAAGCTAGTCGGCGAATCCCGTGTTACAAATGGATGATACTTACTTGACGCTTTGAATGAAATTTCTATCACCCCTGGAACGGTTTCTACAACTGAAGTAAACTTGTTTTCAATTCGGGTGCCGTAACTCAATAAATTCCAAGAGCGCATGCGCGAAATCAAAACGAAACTAAAGATGAATAGTTCCTCTTGACATCGATATAAAAATTATTTTTATAATATGTTTAGAACGAATTTTACAAAATTTTAAAAATTGTCTTCATTTCAAACATTATAAAATCATTTAATCACTGAGTGCACACATGCAAATTATATACGGAATTGAAGCTAATTTTTTGCTCTATATTTCACGATAAATTTTATTACGATACGCCATCCTAAACGAAAGATATAAATTACGAAAACAGGGTAGTGATAAATCCCGATAACGTTCTGACCCCCACAGTAATATTACTAAGCTAATAGCCCCGGGCAAACGCACGCGCTGAGCGCGTGCAGGCGGGGTATCCCCGTTGAAACATACACTCACACACAATATAAATTGTCTTTATTTCCAACTTTATAAATCATGTTATTCGCTTTGTATACATGCAAATTATATATGGAATTGAAGGCAATTTATTCTTCTTTACGAAGAAATAAATCATAACAATCTTTTGCACTGTAATTAGAAGTTATTACCAACGAAACGTGGGTATAGCTAGTAATAAAGTCTTTGATAATCGCCTTACCGCAACATATGTCGCATCGTTCCCACACGTTTTATTTTGATGCAAATATGGGCAAATTACACATGAAAATGAAGGTATTTCTTTCTGCTTTACGATGATATGAAAATAATAAATATGTACCACTTGGTTTGGAATATATGAAGTTTGCAAAGATGGTACCCTCGGGTATTTTAGAACAGATTTTGATAATTGCGACATCACTAACCGCTCCTTTATTGTCTAATTGTTATTTGCAAATTTTATATAGAATTGAAGACGATCCTTTCCTCTTCATTGTGATATAAAAATGTCGATAATGCGCTCTGCTGTTAAATGGATAGGAAGTGTAAAAAGCAGTTGAAAATAAATCGCTTCTCGGTAAACAAAATATGAATAGAGAAATTGCCTGTTTGTGCGATGTGCGCCGGGTCCTTTCTGATTTTCTTGTACATACCAATTTTACATGGCAATAAAGATTATCCTTTTCTCTATATTTTGATATATGAAATTGCAAAATTTACCGAGAAGTTTATGTGATATAAAGTGCGAGAAAATGGTAAAAACGTAAAGAATAAACAAAAGTCACAATTTTGCGGAACTTGCTGTATCTTTATTCTATATGGTGTATATAATTTTTTTTTATATCAAATCGAAGACAATTATTCCTTCTTTATCACGATGTAATCAATTTCAAAATACGCCTAGCTGTTGAGAAGATATGAGCGAAAGAAAGGCACATGTCAAAATCACCGTTCAGTCTACATGATTTGAATCGAGAAATAAGCTTTTTGTGCGGCGCTTGCTGTGTCTTTATTTATTATCGCGCATGTACACATTTTACATGGAAAGAAAGACAATCTTTCTCTCTGTCTTATGATATAAAAATTGTCAAAATACGTTGAGCACATCATGTAAAAATTGATGTGACAAAATGGTGTAAAACTAAAAATATGTAAAAATCACCTTTTTTGCGGCACATGCTGTATCTTCAATTCAGGTAGCGTAGTTACGTATTTTATATTGAATTGAAGACAATTTTCTGCTCTTTCAAATGATCCAACCGGTATTGAAATCCGCCCAAGGGTTCAGAGCATAGGGCGTGCGATATAAGGTTGTGCGTTTGGTGTGAGGGCAGGCTTGTAAGCAAACGATAGCACGCGCGGGACGGTAAGCTCGTGCGAGCAGGGAGAAAGTGCCCACAGGCTATTAGCACGTGCGGCGGGGAGTGGGGGAAAATTGAGTGATTTTAACGCTTATTTTCGGTACGATAAACGGTATCAATGTTTGCATAATTTTCGGGACATGTACGCGCATTATTTAGAACACCAACGAAACAAAATTCGGTAGCTTAGCGACAGACGGACGGAAAGTACTAGCGTTGAAATGACACTACTGCCGTGCAACAATTGCCCGTCCTTCGCTACTGTGAACCTCGGCGTTAATGAGCTAGCGTGAGAAAAATAGAGTTTGGATGTCGCATCTCGCCCAGAGGACATGCGGTCAAAGCAAATTTCAACCCGGACAGGCCCGGGACCCGCATCTTAAGGGTTAACATACCAAAAATTTGATATAACAATGATGACTATTCCATTAAGCTAACGGTTACTATTTTGCATTTTTTTTATCAAAAGTGATTCTGAGAAACATTTTTTGTCCAAAAAAGAAAGGCTCATGATATGTTTTGAAAAACGTGCAAAGGATTCAATTAAGCCGTATGATTTAAAGGAGTACCTGTATTGATGTTGCAGATACTGGCAGCTAGAACTGGAGAAAGTACGGGGAGGGAAGGAGACGTGGGACAAGGCGGTGGCGGATGCATCAGAGGAGTATAAACATAGAATGGTGAGATTTAGCCGTGTGATGTACCAGTCATTCAAATCAATCTTTGGTTTGTCAGTCAATTAATGTTTATTAGAATTCTTGATCGAGAAATTTTGAACAATCATTCTGTAATCAATTGAAGAATGACCTCAATTCCAAACATTTACGTCATCTCATTTGACAAAACAAAATTTCGAAAAGAAAGAGAAACAAGTAGCTGTAGTCACATGAACAAAGGGAGATAACTCTCAATTATTCTAGTTCTTGAAAGGCATGTTTTGTTAATAAAAGTTTTCGATCTTTTTCAAAGTGACAGAAGTTTTCCTTTTAACTTTAGTTACATGAACAAAGGGAGATAACTCAATTATTCTTATTATGCAGGAAACGACATTTTTGTTAACTAAAGTTTTCGATCTTTGTTCAATGTGACGGAAGTTTTCCTTTAGACCATATTTAACTCATCTGCAGGGCTCCTTCTAAATACCCTGATCTCCTTCAGGCTAAAAGCCTTGTTTAACTGACATCTGTTTTGCATGGGTATGGTAAGTGTGTAATTGCTTTAGCAAATGAAATTTTCTTATGCTTTGAGCTAAAAGCTAGTAGATTTTCAATCAGGGTAGTGCCTCTATTGCTGAATGCGAGTCATTTCATTGGCTGGTTATATAACAAGCGATATGAGGCTTTTCGGCGACCCATTGCTAATTCAAAGGCTAGTCAAAATATTATCCATATTATGATATATATAGATTTAAGCTTTGAATATTTGAATATGTTTTTCAGCACAATCTTTGCTGTGATAATTGTCACTCGCATGTAGCGATGGCGCTAGATCTAATGAATTACGGGAACAGTCGATCTTGGAACATGGTGAAGCTCTGTTTTCTAATGCTGTGTCATGGGAAATATGTCAGGTAATTGTAGTTGTTTATCTTTAAATTTACGATCTATTTCCTACATGGTTTGATGTCCTTATGTACTCATGTATAATTTTCAACATATTAATATCATTGTTATTTTGATTATAACTACAGCTATTGACAAACAGAATGCAAACTATTCAGTTGGAGATTTAAAGGGCCACAGAGTATGTTTTTGGAGTCAAATATGTCAAACTTCATAAATGCTGTTAATTTATCGAGTAGTAGTGTTTGTTTTAGGAAATCAGAATCCTAATGCTTATGAGTTCAATTTAGAGACAATAAACAGGTTTAAGTTGTGATTTGTAATCGAAAACCAGACAATGGCAAGCGTTAATGACTCAAACATAATTTAGGAAACAAATTTACAGCAGTCACAAGACAAACATTTATTGGCAGTGTTAAGTAGGTCATTTAACTAAAATACATGTAAATTGGACGAAGAATTTTGATTTGTTAACATTTGTATGGCTGTTTTTCGTATATCATTGTAAACAAGAAAATATGATAATTTTGACATTTCAGAGATAAAGATGCAAGTTCAAAAGGGTATATGGTATTTTGGCTCTTATTTAAGCCACATAAAAAATCATAAAACATACTCTGTGTCACTTTAACACTCATCTTTTATTTATCTTTGGCACTCATCTTGATTTGAATCTGTCATGTAATTCAGTCAATCTAGGGAAAACCAGGCTGATTATTACACATCAAATAACATCTATGGAATGACCCACCAATTTTATGATGTGCAGGGGTGAAAATCAACCAATTATTAGTGGGCTTGCTGTATGCTTTCAATTGCGATTCATTGTGACTTCTGAACATACATAAGGCTGTTGCTTTTTTTCATTGTAGACCAAAAATTGGCATTGTAACATACTTTGAATTTTGGGATGAAGATGCAAGTATTATCACATTTTAATTTCTTTAGCTTAATTAGCACATAATTATGAGGTTTTCTTGTTTAACAATGCAATAATATCTTTGTTGAACAACTTGTATTTCACTTAAGCATGATCAACCTAAAAACTTTTCACTGGAAGTGGAGAGATCTCAAAGTCTCTTTTTCTCATCAATTTTTTATTTTTAAGAATTTGCATTCCAGAAACTAAAATTGAGTGTTGTTTTGAGGACAATGTTTTCAAATTAATTGGCATTGTTTCAGTATTGGAGGATTCCTTAAGACATGGTTACCATTCCTCATACTGGCGGCCATTATCCTCATAGCAGTACTGGCGACCCAGTTGTAGACCAATCTGAAGATTTCTAAATGGCAGGGCTGTCGGACAGAGATCTCCTTGGAGAAAAACGGCGCTGGGAGAAAAATCCTTCTTACCTTATACCATTGTAATTTCAGGACATGATTTTCAGAATTATAAACTTGTCTACATAACATTTAGACAAGGTACAACAGAGACAGGTCTGCAAGTTGACCAGAAATGGAAACTGGGATCTGTCTATTAAGATTATTATATATATATATAAAGCATAGTTGAACCAGGAAACCAGTTTAATCATTTCCAATCCCCTTACAGACCCGACACAAAAGTTATTTAGCAACATGTTTGGGTTTACTTACATGTATGTGTTGAGTCTTGGGCCTGAGGAGAGTTGATATTCTTTAATTGCGGATATTAGCAATGGGACTTATTCATATCATTAAAAGATTTAAGAGACGTTTAGAAACATCAAATGATAGAATCCAGCAAATCTGTGCTCTTAGTGATTCCTTGTTATGTCTTTAAGCACATGCTGGGGAGTAAACAAATTGTTAATGAATTGAATTGATTTGTAATTAGCAATATCAAAAAGATACTTTGCCGGTACTAAGATCCTTCAGAATCAGAGATAGCCAAAGTGCCATATTAAATTAATCAATGCAGGGTGTTTTTGTTAAAGATCTTGGAATTAATTCATTTACATCACTTCTGTGTAAGTTATTCATTCACATTTGCTGTGTTGTACTATATAGTTTTTATGATCTCAGTTAAATAATCATTTGGCATACTTCTCTGATTTGTTGTGAAATTTTTTTTTAAATTATTGACCTGAAAATTATAGATATTTCTTGCTGTCATTTGAAAGAATTCAAATCTCTGCTGACCACACTTGCATTATAATGCTCAAACAATTATACGTCGTCACAGTTTTCTTTAGCTGCGATAGTCTCATCATTTCTACATTCACTCATTAATATTCTTTCATAAATTCTACAAAGCGGAAGATCTATATTAATGTTGGGATCACTTTATATACAATAGTATTATTCTTTTAAGTTTTCTGTACAAACCCTTTTGGGAATTGAACCAACACCCTCAGTAATCATTCTAGAAAAGTTTCATTCAGAAAAAGTACAAGAATTTGTAATATTGCAGATAGTGCCATCTAGAATCTAGCAATGTTAGATTTATTCACTACCTAAATGGCCAGTATTTATGATATATCCTTGCTTCTATGTCTCCACCAATTACAAAGAACTCTGTCTTTAATCCATCCAACTGCTACATCTTTTGAATCATAAAGTGTTAAATTTTCAAAAATTTAGATAATGGAAGCATGACATTCACTGTTTTTATGGGCCATAAAAAACGTTAGAAATTATCACATATCATGAATTAACTTAACAAGGATCACAAAATTATGTGTTAAGGCTATTTTGTCATTTTGTTTAAATTTTATAATTAGATATGTGCTGATTAATCTGTATATCATGCCAGGAATCAGATTTTGTATCAAAAGTCAGTGCTTTCAGCAGGGAGATAGAAATATTTGTTTTCGAAATATGTATACACTTTTGTAAAGATATGTATCTGTTAATATAAATGATGTAAAGTTAAAGGTACATGTGTTGTCTGTGCTCGTGACAGGGAGAAAACTTATTCTGCTTTGAGTTTGATTTATGGGTGCTTACATAGATGATTTTTTGAAAAACACATGAGTTGATAAAAGTTTCAAATATCCAAGGCTTGCAGAGGATATTTTTACTTTTATCAACGAGTGTTGATATCTTTGATATCAGAAGACACGAGGATGAGATTCTATTTATCATCCAAAATCATTTTTAATTTCAATTCCATAAAAAATGAATATTTCTGAACACTGCAGTACTCTAGGACTCTCAGTATAGTGATGTCATAGCATAGTGACGTTGTCATGTTTATGACGTCATAGCCTTGTGATGTCATTACTTGATGATGAAAAACAATTGTGATGTCATGAACTTGACTGTAAGAGGGCATTGTTCAAAATCTACTGTCAAAACTATATCTCCTATGATCTTCCACAAGCAATATATCTCCTGTGGAACACAGTTTTGGATGATAAATGGGTTAGATCGAAAATATACTTTACAAAATAAATTGAGGACCTCCCTGATTTTCAATGTCAAGATATTTTACAATTTATTTAACGACCCATTTGATATTTAAATAGTGCATATTGGAATGGTCCTTTACTATCTGAGTTAGGTATATAGATTTAAAATTTACTCAAAAATATGTAAGATCTTACAATCATCAAACTCTTCATTGATTTTACATTCATCAGCAAAAGTTTTATGACAATATATAAATGTATTGTTATTTGAAAGAAAATAATTTCAAAATGATGTTGAAATTGTGTCATTTTGAGGAAAAACCATTTGCGATCATAAATGAATGAATCAAGGTTGAATTTTTCAACCCGATTAGAAGTCCCTTTATTTGATTTTGTTTTCTTTTGTGTATAACATTCTAATGTATTTATTGGTTGTATATATTTGTTATGTTTTAAAAAGGCCATTGTTAATTTTCACTTTGTGCAGTTTTATGAAATAAGTTTTTTAATAAGCAGAAATATAACAGTACGAAAACTTTCAAATCCATTCTGATCGATCTAAACTTATGTCACTAAAATGATTCTTATTTCTTTAGACTACATTTGTTACAGGTTTTTTGTGTATAAACTAAAACCCATCTTCGTGAAAATGTATAAAATTTGTAAATAAAAGATATTTTATGTCATGCCTGATTTTTCTTATAGTTTTTAGGGAATACATGATATGGTCTGTGAAATATATAAAATGATATATGTGTAGGACTCAGATCTGTGGCGGGTCTCTAATCTATGGCGGGTTTCCTTATCTGTGGCTTGTTTGATTGTTAGACTGTTTCATGACGTCATGCTAAGTGACGTCATTGTGCGATGACGTCATAATAGCTAACTGTTCCCGTCATAATGCCCAATTGCGTCGCAAGCATAATAATTAGGGAAGTCACGAAGATATTGCAAACGGATAACGACCAAATAATAACAGTCCATATCCCAATTACGAAAATACATTAAATAATACCTTAAATGTAAAAAAGACATTTGCGGCTTCATGCCACATCAATTGTGTTTATTTTGTAGGATCCTCATTGAGTCCGTCTTCTTTAGCCCTTAGATATTGAAAGACTATCTTTTGTAACCCTTGGATTCCTGTCGACGAATTTTAGGGTAAGTTTGTCTAGCGTAAGGTTTGGTTAATCATTGCAGACAAATACAAAAAAAAGGTACAAATGTCAGGCAGTTGAAAATCTGCCATAGATTTGGAAATCCGCCACAGATTTGAGGCCTGCCATGTATCAAGTCTTACATATATATGAGAAGTTCCAGTGTGATAGAATAATTTGGTTCCTAATCATGGAAAAATCAAAGAAAGAGGTAAAAACTTTGCCAGCCTTGTCCAAAGTTAGAGGTATGTAAGAATGGCTTTTTTCCCATCTATTGATAATTTGGTCAGATTGTTTCAGCAAAAAATATTTATCTAAATTTAAGATTACAAAATTTGCTTTGGTTAATGTTATACAATTGTGTTTATCAGTTGTAGGCAAATGGCACATTTATTATGAATGTTTATAATTGTTTTTTGAAGGGTTTCTGTCAAGTTAAGCAAACAACATAAGAAATAATAGCTTCATTGAGAAACTTACAATTAAATCCTGAGTAATACACTTCGTAACAATATGTTTAACTGACGAATACCAAAGGTCTTGTCACAAGTGACATTTCTCATCTTGACTTGGGACATTGTATGATGCTTCATTCACTTCAAATGATTTTAATGCTCATTTTAAATTTCTGAACACTTCACGTACTATTCCGTTTTGAAATACATTTTTGCCTATATATACAGGAAATAAATATAGGCTGGAAAAAACATATTTGATTTCAACAAACAGCTCCTTATTACAAAATGATATATTTTAGTTGGGGATCCTGCAGTGTATATTGTTTTTTATCTACCAAAGACCCGTATTGAATTCGTGAAACTAACAAAAACGGTTTTCCATCTCGAACAGTATCATGGTCGTAAACTTGTAGAAGTTCAACTGTTAGAAGCGTTCATAAAATGACTATGTTGACGTTAAAATACTTTTATCGCATCTTGAAGTCTGGAAAATCGCCAAACTCCATTAATGCGCAGAACCCACGTACGACAGCACATGTACATTCAACATATCAAAAAATTAATTAAAATTTATGTTTCTTAATTTAGTACAGCTCGTTTCTGTTGATTGCTAGTAAATACACCTTGAAAAATATTTCAAAAGTGCAACTGCTTTTATGTAGATTATTTATATCCAATGGGAATCAATTTATATCCAACATCAAACCAAATCTGAATTTAAGGAAAACTACCTCTTCAACAATTAACCAGTTAAAATCTTCGACATTTTCATGTAAAACAACCAAAATCCATAGCCGAAATTTTTTTGCTGTGACATCAATGTTTGATTAGTAGAAGTGAAGGTAGGTAGGTGGCGATTACTGAAGACCCACCATTAAGAATTATTCAGTGTGTGTTGAAACCAAATAACACGAATGATTGCCGCATTTCCCCCCTAATTTCATTGAACAATACGCTGTGATTGTCTGTGAGATTGTTAGTTCCATTCCGTTTTTGTAATGACGTTGTCAGAAGCGTTCATAAAATATCTTTTTGTGTTTACATGGGTTTAAGCACATCGGCAAAAAACACGAAAAGGATGGTGTTGAAATACTCTCGTTTTCATTGTTTTGTAAGTTGATTATCCCAAAACGGGGCTACTGACACAAAATCTTTTGGGCTCGAAAGATTTACCTATTTTTCAGATGAGTATTTATTCAACTGCTCAATGATAACGTCATATTTACTATTTACCATCTTTTATCACTTACTCAATGAGAGCACAAATCTTTACATACATCGAACAATAGTCAGCATTCGGAATTCAATTACTGTAATCAAACCCCAAATGTATGTCTTTGTAAGTGCTAAATTTTACACAAATAAAAAGAAATTGTGAGAATGTATTTGGAGAATAAATGACTTACGGTCACGCTTTGCTGCAGACAGGAACTTTACATTGCATGCTACAGGCAGGAAGTTTACATTGCATGTTATAGTTATATTGTCCTATAGTTCGATTCTCGTGTTTTGATTAATTGTTGTTCATTTGTGGTTGTTATTGGTTTGCATAAAATGCTTATTTTCCAAACCAATAACGGATTGATGGACATTCATCACTTTCTAACTAGACACACACAAAAGCCAAAACGTCAATAAGTCTATCAGTCAAAGAAATTTTCAAAATAATTCATCGTATTTCTGAAGATACAACATATATTATATACCTATGTATTATTAGATTAAATGGTCTTAAATTGTTATTAATAAATAAAGATGCAAATCTGTAAAATCAATTTGAACTTAACTCAAGTCATATGGTATTTTGGCTGTTATTTAAACTTCAGAGAAAAAATATGAAACATACTCTGTATTACTTTAATATGTTTTATCTAAAACTAAGCGTTACTATATTATAAGAAAAAAAATATGTTCATGCTTTGTATTTGTTAACTATCTAAATATTTTTATATACTGAGTGCTCGTCAAATAACAATTTTTTTTGTTTTAATCAGATTGCGTGGAAAAGTCATATTTTAACATCTAATTTCATGCATGTATTGCAGATTTGACCTCAGATGCCCCAACCCGTATCTAACATTGAAACTGACTATAGATTGTTATCGTATGGCAACGCAAATAAACTTGACAGGTACCCCTACGTCATTCAACACTTGGACCAATCACAGAGGTCGTTATATTAAGCTATGGTAGGAAGCATGGCGACGTTTGTTGTATCAACAGGATGACAACAACGTGTTGACCGTACTATATTTTGTATCAGAGCCAGACATTTAAACAATGAACTTATCATTACTGAATGCAGCGAAGCGTTCCTGATGATTAACCAATATCCTGGCAGTAGTCTTGCACAACGCAAAGAATATTCCATTTGAATATCGAGGTCATTTGACATTTGTGAACTTGACGTCTGGTGATTTCATGCCCGTGCATGCACGACCTACCAGTTGGCGTTTTGACAACTGTCACCACCGCCATTCGTCGTGTTTTGCTACGATGTTAGTGAATTAGAAACAGAATGAATCCAAGTAATGTGAAGTGATTCATCGCCAACTATGTGAAAGTTTTGATTATTTTGAGCATTGAGTGTTGTGATCAGTGGAACGGCATATTCCAGTTATCCAAGATCACTGCCAACATGTGACTCTCCGGATAGCCCAGGTGCAAGTGCCTAAATCTCTCTCCGTCCATACAGCATGCTCAACCATAGCCATAATTTGTGATATATTTATTTAAAGTTTGGATTTGGATTACCATGGCAACCACAACCTTGACAAGAATTCCTCAACCACCACCTCCAAAACAAACTGGGGGAAAGCGTGGACCTTCTTTTTCAAGTGACGAGGATGACACTTTAGAAAGTCCCCGAAGTCCAAGAAATTCACAAATTTCAAAACAATTACCTCATAGCGTACAGTTGACAAATTTATCGTCAGTTCATGTATCAACAATTTCTCCGAATGCTCCATCCATTCCTGCAAATTCCCCTCCTATTCCATCTACTTCTCCACAACTTCCAACAAGTCCAACATCATTGTCGACGTACGCTTGTGAACATGACCATGATTATGAAAATGTTGCATCTCCTAATAGTAGTACGGCAAGCGGACCTATCTATGTGCGGCCGCCGGGATTTAAACATCATGCTCAAGCTATTGAAGCCCCTAGACCAAGAAATAAGAAAAAGAAAACAGCAACGTTATTGTCATTACGTGATGGGATTAAAAGACGAGAACAAACTCCTCCTAAATTCCGAATGAGAAAAGGTAAGATCTTTTAATGACACTTAGCAAAAATGTTTTTTGTATTCTTCTTTCAACACATATGGATCATTGTACTGCTACCAGTGAAGTAAGGCAGCAATCAGTGAAGTTTGTTGGATGGGTGACCCACTAATATGAGAGGACATTACATGAGGGCTTAATGATAGTAATTCTCGAGCATAAGCGAGGGATATACTGATATTTAGGCACTAGTGTCGTAAAGATAGTATCTCATGGACAAGAATATGATATCCTGTTTATTACCGAAGTCGAGAAATCAAAGAAACTTATCAAAATCCACATCCTATCATAGGCATAGTCACAGTTGGAGCTCCATGTCATAGGCAAACCTTGACGTCAAAGAATTGCTTTGACGTGATGTCACAATGAAGAAGTGATCATCGTATAAAAGAGCATCGTAAAATAAAATATGACCCCGATATGATTTCCCTTGTTGGTGATAATGCTAGATATTGTGAGACTGGTGTGCCATACACGGAGCATGAGCTGTGAAGTCTGTGTTATTGTTCATTGTTCATTGTGCGGTGATGGTTGTTGAGAGCAATCTCCAGGGCTCCAGGTAATTTTTTGGACTCCGGGGTATTTCACTCCTCAAAATAAAAATCAAGGAGTAAAATTACCTAATGAAAAAAATAGGAGTATTTCAAGGTTTATCGTTTTCAAATCCTCATTCCAAGTTAGCAGCTTTTTCGATGTGTCATTGATTATATTTTCCACATGTTTAATCTGTAAATAAATGAGTGATTTCTCTCAGATGAAATAGAAACTTGGTTACCTTTGTTTTCATACAGGTTGGCTACTATACAAGATGTAATAGATTAGACATAAAGAAATGAAATTTATTTTGACAAGTCATGATCACTCCTGTAAAAAAATATCTGACTCATATTCTGGGAAAGTTGTGCGTATCTGTCACTCATTGATTTCATTCTTAATGCGTATATCTGAATTACCTGTGCGTATTTTACACAGATACACATCTTATCTGGAGCCCTGAATCTCATTAAAATAAGTTCATAATTTTGCTGCACAACTTTTTGCAAATTATCGATCGGACAAGCCCTGTTGCTAAGCCATCACTGATCAGTTTCATCTGTGTCAAGGTTCTTATCAACCAATCAGCGACTTTGCCCAATATGCTTGGGTCACTTGCATAATATTTGAAGTGGCCGCAATTATTTGAATTTCCCATCTGACATTCTATTTTGAAAATAAAAAGGTCTTGGTCTTTTCAATATGAAGCCATGGTATGTCATTATTTGAAAAACTGAAGCACATATTTCAGGAAAATCATATATTCTGTCGAAGAAATCATACATATCTGTCAAAGATAATCCTGAAAAGTTTGACTTTATAAACTCTAATAAATGTTATTGTTGTTTTATTTACTGTGCATTAAAAAAGTTATTTAACCCTGATATCAACTTAAAAGATGAAAAATCTATGGTTTTGAGCATTCAAATCCAAATAGTGATTTTACTCAATTCTACTTAAGATATATAGATTTTTACATATTAGTGTGACAGTGGTTCTAGAGGGTTTTTCTATTTGGAATGAACACCCTCTTTATGAATTTCTGTCTTTCTCGACCATTAAATGAGTGAACCCCCCTTATAGACAGGTGGACCCCAAAAACCCTGTCCCAACTTAAATTCCTGGATCTACTCCTGGTTAGACATACCAGAATAAAGATGACAAGATGACACTTACAGTGCTGCCATGATATTGAGGCATTACTTCCTGATTGAGACATGTATAATTCACACAAACACCTGGAGTCATAGATTAGATCCCTCTTAGACAAGTGTACCAGTATGGAATGACAGGTGTTATGTTTCACATTGTTCCCGAGTCAGGTGCTTATATATGTATATAGGTATATGTATATATATGTCTTTAGCTTATCTGTTAATTGTGAATAAGTCAAAAACTTTATCAAGGCATTGTAGTTGATGTAAATTATATAAGCTGGAGAATCTCAAACCAACTAGAGATTTTAATTAGACCAAACAGAGATTTGCATTAGACCAACCAGAGTTTGGTATCAGACCACAGAGAGATTGGTATCACACCACCCAGAGATTGGTATCACACCAAGTAGACATATATGTTTATAGGTATTTGTATATTATATTTGTATAATTGATCTGTTAACTGTGGCAACATCAAGAAAACTTTATCAAGGTATTATAGATGATGTAAATGATATAAGCTGGAGATTCTCAGACGAACCAGATATACTATCAGACAAACCAGAGAAAGCTGTGAATAATATTTTATTTTCGTCTTTTGAGGATACCACCGTGTAATTTTTGACAGCAATTAAAAAAAGCAAACTGATGCATGTATAATATTCATAATGTATAATAAAATTATATTCATTTTTTATGTCACAATGGTATCAACATTAAGTGTCCCAATTGTCTGTTATCATGATGACGTCATAATGCAGTACGTGTTATTCCCATTTTAGCAAATTAATCCTAAAATCTAGCCAGCCTTGGAGAGAAGCAATGTCAATTTTGAAGGCAAAATTTTAAAAATCTCAAAACGATTCAAATCTGAATAAAACATTACCAGATTATAGCCTGTCAGACACTCGACAGACAGGCCTTTTTCAGACACTGAAAAAAGGCCATAAATATTATTTATTACTCTCCCGTTGAAGATACCGCCATTTAATAAATCTACAAAGTTATTACACATTGTGTGGAAACATCGCGTGTTGATTGACGTCACATGACGTCACAATCGTTAAACATGACGTCACAATGTTAGCGAGGCAACGACAATGGCTATCCTGGCGATCTGTATGATTTTTCTTTGATATAATTCAGCGAGTAATAAATAAAATACTAAACTCAGTCCCGTATAATTTAGTATAGTTTAGTTTAGTTTTAGTATTCTCTATATCTTCACCAGGTGAAAACAACTTGTAATACAACTTCCTGAGTAAATTAGTCTTCTTTTATTGCAAGAATGTAGGAAAACTGAAAGTGGTTCCAATTTTAGCCACAATTAATATGGACAGATAGGGCAGCCCTATTTTCCTACACTGAATAAAATAAGGCCATAACATGTTATATTCAGTATAAGTGAACCAAAACTTGTGATGCAATTCATCTAGATTGTTATCCAGGTGAGATATTTTTGTCCAGGTAACCGCAGAATGCCTCGAGCGGGGATGACACTCATTCTGACAAATCCCCATTATCTGGAAATCAATGCAGTTATATCCTCGTCAATTGCCTCAATGTATGACAGGCTCTGTAACACTCTCTAGCAAAGTCATGTGGAAAGCGGGACACATTTCAATCAATGCTCCTTGTTTATCAGGGCTGTGTTATGATTCATGGAAAGTTGGAAATGATCTTTGTTTCCATGTAATGTCACTCTCGGTGGTTCATTATGATTTGAAGGGCAGAGCATTAGACTTATTTATTGAAAACAGAGGTCTGAATCAATAACTATTTCTATGATCATTTTACAATTTTATCGTAGAATGCATTAGTAAATCCAGGATTTTTACAGGAAGGTATGGAAGGAGGTTCACTTAATAACTACTCTGGTTGACAGACTGCATCCACCCACCCTTCAATCTCTCACCCGCTTCCCTCTCATTCCCCTTACCTTCCCTCTCGTCTCACCCTCCTGCTATCCTTGCTCTTCACCCTCACCCCTCCCCTCTCCTTTTTACCCTTCTCTCCCTTCATCGTTCTCCCCTTTACCCTCGCTCTCTCTCACTCCCATCCCCTCCTTCTTTCCAATCCTCTCTCTCCCCTCCCCCTCCCTGCCTCTCCCAGCCCTCTCCTTCTTCCGTCATTGTCAACACTCTTCCCTTCCTCTCCCCTCCTCCTCAACGTTGCCCTCCCTCTCCCCTTCCCTGTCGTCTTCCCTCTTCCCTCACCCTCTTTCTCCCCTCACCCTTACCCCCGCCCTCCCTCTTCCCTCACCCTCCCTCTCCTTTCCCAGATTCCCTCTCCTTTCCCTTTTTCACATCCCCCTCCTCCCTTCTCTCTCCTCTCAACTTCCCTCTCTCCTCACCCTTCCTCTCTTCTCATCCCTTGCCCCTTGCCTCCCTTCTCTTTCCTCTCAACCTCCCACCTCCTCCCCCCCCTCCTCTCTCATCACCCTTCCCCTTCTCATCCCTTGCCTCCCATCTCTCTCCTCTCAACCTCCCACTTCTTTCCCCTGCCCCCATCCTCCCTCTCTCCTCACCCTTCCCCCTTCCCCCTTCCCATCCGTTGCCCCTTGCCTCCCTTCTCTGTCCTCTCAACCACTCCCTTATTAGCACTTTGAAGGAATCTTCAAGAAAAGGATTCTGTTTTTGCCATGATGAATGACACGTGAATCAATAATTAATAATTCAGATGGGTGTGTCTCACAAATGTGTTTGGATTGATCTGATGTATGATTTTTCTGGTATTGGTGACAAAGAAAATAATTACTTTCTTAATCAACATATTTTTTTTCATACATAGCCTTTTCAATTTTTTTTTATCTTATTATGTCATTTGTCAGAAAAATCGATCTATTTGATAGCTTAGCCAAGTATGTTGGGAATGTTGTTTTGATTGAAGAAGTACAGTTTGTTGTGATTACTGAAGAATCAAGTTTTACTTCCTGTATGCAAGAGGTTGCATCGATTTGAAGTATTTGTTACAATAGGGATCTCAAGTGATTAATTTTGACATAAGTGACCCTCCGATTCTTCTGTTCCTCCAAATCTGACGTAGTTATATCTTTACACCCAAAGTTAGTGATATGATTGGTTTCCGATTAAAGCCCCTGTATGTGAAAATCGTTAAAGATTGCCACTGTTAGATCATATGTATGTCAATGATGAAAGTGTATTGTCTGGTGTTATGAAATCTATTTGTTTAATGACATTTACTTATCAAATTTTATCTTTGGCTTGCAACTAAAATTCCCAAAATGTCACTGACAATGTGTTAGGACTTACTGGAACTGAAAAGATTTTTCAAGTCCTGTAAAATGGACAAATCCAGAAGCCTACGGCATGAAGAATATGAAACATGATGGGTATACTTGCTCAAAGGAGACAGGCTACTAAAATGTTCAAATGTTGTGTTTGTGGTGATTTACTTGGCGGACTACATGTAATTAGGCTAATACTTTCATATGATTAACATCTTTAACGGCTGATGCTTTGATAAAGTTGACCTCTGTCTTTGTAATTAGAAAGAATAAAGGACCGGCATGAGGTTTCAATCAGTTTCTGATAGTGATATTTGATTAACTTAAAATTCTTCACAATGAAAGACTGTATTAGACGAAATTAGTTCTCTCTCCCTTTGAGTGTCTCCTAACCAATCTGTTTACACACAAAACAATTATGCCACCTTTCCATACCTTCACCTGTGTGAAATACTTGGTTGGTTTCACTGAAAATATAATTTTAGTGTCAATCTATATTTATAAGTCGTTGAGCTCCATTAAAGAGCCACTCTGTTAGTTTAGCATCCTGTCTCAGGGTAAATGTATATACTCTTGCTACACTTTAATACCCTGGGTTATAAACGTTACGCACTGTCACCTATGACCTGTAAACTATCCAGAAATAGTCAACCAACAGCAGCACTTGATATGTTCGCAATTCTGCCTGAATTCTTTTTGGTGGATAACTGGGGAAGTTCTACAGGTCCTCAAAACAACCTACTTCAATTTAATGCGATATCATTTGATTTTATCTAGCTCATGTAAGGACGTCACCATGTTGCGGAAGAGAAAAGCCAATTGTGGTATAGGAGGCAGCCTTTTCATTAAATAATTAGGTAAGAGGCCTAACCAGGAAAGTTAGAGGCCCATGACCCCGTACGGGTCATAACGACGGCGTAGACGTCGTGGGGAGAGTATGGGAGGGTGCGCCCTCCCATAGGTGGGGGTTTGGGGGGCCTCCCCCAGAGAAAATTTGTAGTTTTAAGCATGCAATAGTGCCATTTTAAGCACACTTGGGCTTAAATTTAGATTTGTTTATTGAATATAAATTGCAGATTTTATATGTAAGATTCTGGTTGAGGTGTTTTCCTGCTACAGATGTATCTCACATACCACACTTCCAAAAAAGATTTTAATTTTTAAAAATTTTTTTTTACAGCTATCTTGATTCATGACAGCTAATAAAATTTATTAAGATAATCATTCAAAATGCAAAGTTTATGATAGCAGTACAGTTCTTAACAAATGAACAAGAGAAACAAACGAATACTTTGATCAAGATTATCTAAAATTATATGGTACGCGGTAGATTATAATCTAGACTTTAAAAATTACACTTATGTGTAACTATTGTATCTTGCACGAAAATATTAGTTCCATAACAAAAATATGATATATATTCATTATTTACACTGAAACTGATTGACAAAAAGCAATTTATTCGTAGTTAAAAATCTTTTCATTGTATCTTTTAAAAAAAATAAAAATCCAAAACATTTGCAATCTACAACATTTTATTTAATTATGCAACTTTTTACTCATCGGCAGTCAGGGCTAGAAACTAACCAAAATCTACCACACGCCTTTCGGGCTAGTAACTTTAAAATGTCACTAGCGCACAAACAATTCAACTAGCCCGAGAAATTTAATATTATTCAAACCATATACAGTCAAGTGCATTATTTTCAGCCTAGTCTTAAGTTGCTGACATGTCCAGAGATAATTCTTAATAAACCTGTTTGTTTGTAAAATATAATAGTGATGACAAGTTTATGATAAGGTTAATAATAAACAAAATTATAGTGTTTCTATGAAAATAAATTGAATAATTCTAATAAAAAAAAATTCAATGTAACTTTTCTTTTAGATTTATCAAGGCATGATTTTAAAAGTTTTGATTTGAACTATTGATCTGACATATATTGTATACCACATGAACTTATATATTTTAAAGTTACCTAAATATCCCACATAACGGGTAAATATTGGCACATTCTTTTACCTGTAGTACAAAGTGCAGATATATATAAATTTTTATATTTTCATTATCAATTTCTCAAAGTACACACAGTGCTATTTTGATCTATTATGATTTTAGAATGTCTTAAAATAACATCAATTCTGTAACTAAATATGAAGCAGTTACCAAGCTGTATCCATCCACTACTTCGACAGGAAATGCCTTGACCTAATTCCATGAAAACCTTGCTAGAAGAGTCTATTACAGAATATGGGTTGACAGTTAATTAATGTTTTAAATGACTCAAAATGTCTTGAATTTATTTTAGAATATTTGATTATGTTCATGATATTCTTTATCGACATTACTTTAGATAAGTTACCTTGATTTGAATAAATGTACAAATATTTTGAGCAGAAGTTATTACACCTGTCTCCCCTTTAAACAAGTGGATGTTCCCATCAGTAGATTGTCAGTTTATTTGCCGACTTTGTCATGTCCTAACTGAATTCTTTTTAACAGTAATGTACTGATGGTTAAATTTTATGGAAGTATGAAGATATTCATCATCTTGAGCATATTTCTTGAACATTCATAGCAATATTTAATTAGATTTTGCCTTTGATATTGAAATGAATTCAAGCAATTTTCTTGTTTGGTTCATCAATCTATAAATAGACCGGTAATTCCCACTCCTGGTTCCTCAACAGATTGATGTTAGTCCTTTAGAAATAATCTTTCATAATTCAACCTACCTTCAAAATTCCCATTGTGATGTTTAAAATATGAATAATAGACTATTTAATGTTTTCAAAACCTTATTTGAAGCAACAAACTTCTTCTAAAGAAAAAATTGATAAAAGTTAATTAGTAGTCCGACGGGCTTGTGAAATTTTGTTTCATTCGAGACAGTTAATGATGCGTTA
This sequence comes from Phorcus lineatus, assembly GCA_921293015.1. Classification (NCBI taxonomy): domain Eukaryota; kingdom Metazoa; phylum Mollusca; class Gastropoda; order Trochida; family Trochidae; genus Phorcus; species Phorcus lineatus. The sequence continues at coordinate 8,564,659 of OV121094.1, forward strand.
CAACTACTTGGCACACACCAAGAAAGTTGTTTTATCCTGTCAAAAATGCCAAAAGATCAAGCTGTCTGTTTTCTTTTCGCTATCACTGCAGATATGATAGAGGTTGCTGTTATTTTGCACGCCCTACGTTAATGCAAGCTCCAAATATAGTGGGCTTGTTACATAATAAGTCTTGTAGCTAAATCGATGCATGGAGCTTGGAAACCGAAACCGAAACTTGAAGTTATCGGCGGGAGGGTATAGTAACTGCATGTAAAACTTACAATTGACTGCCTGCGATTTTCTGACAGTTGAGACTTGCGGACGGGCTATATTTTCAATACATTAATATTAATCAATAGTCGTTATTTTCTACGTCTTTGATTGTTATTGAGAAATTTTGTATGATACTTATTTATTTCATAAAAATTATATTTGAGGAAAAGTAGCCGGCGCTGTTGTGATAGTAAGCGGCCGTTTACGCCGGCAGCCGGCTCTTAATGAAAACCCTGGGAGGTTCTCTGTAGTTGGATTAATTTGATTGTGAACAATCGCGATAAAACTGTTTGATTGGCTGGATCACAGGTCACAGCACGTAATGTTTAGTGGGGTTATAACCCAGGGTATGTAAGTGGAGGAAGAGTGTATACATTTTACCTTGAGACAGGTTGTCAGTTCGGGGTCACATTTGCTAAACTTCATCAATTGTGGTATTTTATGTTGAGTGAATTTTACCACTTTAATGTTAATTTGTTCAGTAGAGTAACAGTGAAACGGTGTTGAATGGTTATTCTGATCAAAAAAGTGACAAAAAAGTTTCAAGAGTCAAACATAACCTTGGAAACTTACATTCATGAAGCAGGTAAAAGCTTGTGGTTGTAATGGACCTGAAGAATACTTTGAGTGGCAGTGTTAAATGTTGAATAAACTATGTTTTAGGTGAGTAATTGAAACATATGAGGTATGTGTGGTGGTTGATGCTTGGTTTGAATTTTTGGAACAATAAATAAGGACATACAATTATTTCAATCAGAGTCGAGAGAAAGTTGGTTTTTTTCTCATGTAGGGAAAAGGAGTTAAATGTATATTACATCCAATTCATAACGCTAAAGTTAGCCCTTGGTGAAAGCTATAGTTGTTTATATATAGATAATTTCTTTTTTATATGGAAACTATATTCATGTGTATGTACGCTAAAATTGTGATGTATAAGCTAGGCATAATTCATATTCATAAATAAAGAAATTACAACTTTTGTTAAAGTTAATAGTTGTTTTTGTATACACTGTAATTGTTTATGTCTAAGGTATAATTCATTTAAGTTAAGATAAAATATAACCTTTGTTTTTTTTGTAAGTTCAATGATGTTTATGTATAAACTGTAGTTGTTATTGTATAAGTAAGCTGTTCTTCATATAAGTAAAGATATAAACATAAGCTATAGTTGTTTACTTCTTTGAAGTCAGTGAGGCACGCAGTGGGAGCTGGGTGCTGATCAATATACAACCTGAGACAATATACTACTCGTACTAGTAAGAACTGAAATATTCATCTAGGTCTTGCTCTACTAGACCCGTATTGATTGGTTGTAGATTGCAATATCTTACTAGTCACATTGATACAATCAGTCGTATCTATGTCTTTCAGGGTTTCTTGTTTACGAAAAACTTTATTACAGTAGCTTGAGGCAGATATCCTGTTGTTATATTGGTGCTCAAGTTTTTAGTTTGTTTGTAATCAGTGGAGTGAAAATGATGAAACAAAGACATTTTGTCTCCCAGAAAGCCTACATCGATTTTACATAGATTTTAAAAAGATTGCATTGTGGAGAAGTGCATTATTTCATATTTACATATTGCAAAATGGGAGAATGAATTTCCTTGAACAACAGGTCTTCATATTAGCATGAATACATTCTATCAACCTCAACAATCACTTATTTCAATAAAAGATAATTAGTTAGGGCACTTTGTAAAATCGTAATTGGCATCTGATTACTTTTCAGAACTTAGTATCAACATAATCAGATCAGAGTTGACAGATAGTTAGGTACATAAAATCATATTTTGCCTCCCCCCGAAATTTACCGAAAAGATAATGACTTAAAAATTCACTTTTTGAAAGAAATTAAAAATTTTAGGCTAGACTTTCATAAAGAGCTGATTGATATGTGTTGTGAGTCAATGACTTATTGACACTGGAAAGATTTTGTAACCTTTGAAACTTAAGTTGGAATAGCTTGTATTGGATGTTTGCCAAATGCTTTTAGCTATCTTTAATATATTCTTACCATTTGTACAATGCTCCGAAGATATGGTTCGATTCCTTGGACAAAGAATTTATTAAGATTATATACAAACGAATAATCCCATTGTGATTCCACATTGAGTAAATCCTTCAGACAGTTCATCATGTCAGTGTATAAATGATAATCAGCGTAAAGGTTTATTTTATTCAATTTAAATGGCAAAACAGAAAGTACCCAAAATGTTACCATCCCCAAACAAACGTTCCATGAAACAGGCTTATGGTCTGATCTTTTTACCTAGGGTGCGTTGTAAACTACCAATGGCTTGCAATGGCTTGCAGTGATTATTTGTTGCAACGCAACGCTGAAGTTTAACTGCTACACCAATTGCTTATCAATGACGCTTATGCACATTTTTTGCTGACGTCATGCAGCAGGTCAAAAATGTTACCTTGCCTCTGAGGGAAGGTAGCAAAAGAATTCAACTTCGACCAAACAAATGATAATTTGAAATAAATTCAGTTTGTTTACTGTGTAAAAATGATTCAGAAGGAGTGTAAATAAGATAAAGAAATTTATGTAAATCGCTGTATATCTGAAGTGTTGTTTGTCATAACAGCAGATATTAATTGCTGAACTTCAACGATTGTTTGTTTGCAACACACCCCTATTCTGGATATCTGCTGCTGTCATTTTGAATGATATGTACTACCCAAGGAGTTGAGCCATGCCAATATATGGCAGTGTAGGAAGCAAGGCAAGAGTACAGTTCAGTATTTCCCAAGAGAGCCATCAATAATTCAACTTATCAGACAGGCTTGTGACAGCCTCCTATGAGGTCTTGAAGGTATTCATGGCAAACTATTTTGCTCACTGCATGGAGAGGGTTAAGAATGAAAGGATTCAGTCTGACTTGATTATCAATTCATTTCTACCTGAACAATTTATTGCACCTGCTGCGAGAAGACATTGACGCTGTCTTTTTGATGACATGTCGTGGCCTTTGATATAAAACTGATTAACAAGAAAAGTGATATGAATTCAAAACATACCACAAATTAATCATAAAGAGCCAAATAAATGATTAAAAAATTGCCTTATGCACAGAAGCAGATTTAATTTACATGAATACTAGTAAGATAACCTATCCAACACTGTTGACTCTGTACTTCAGTCTACTTTAGATAAGTTTCCAAAATTATGTTTGACTGATGGATAGTTTTTGATCATGACTGGTACTTTATATATTCATGTTGTCACTGTACAACTGCTGTACAAAAGCTGCAGTGTTGTTCCTAGAAGGGGTCCTAGGGAATGTTGCCCATCCTTTTGAATTCAAATCCCTTTCATTGATTTTATTGAGTAGAATACTTACAACATTGCAAAGGATCCCATTTGATCAGAATATGCCAAATTTGCCCCCTTGGATCACCTATGGACAACGCTGAATCTATTTGAATGGATATTTAGCCTCTTCCTTGAGCCTACCAAGGTCCTAGTACAAGGAAATGCTGTACCTTTTAGTAATGGTAGGCTACCAAATGGTAGGCTTTGGTAGCCTACCACATTCTGAAACAAGTTGGTTGATGACCAAACTAAATCTCAATCATTTGTCTTGTCTGAAAATTATGTTTGTGCAGTGACATTTCAAGTTGTCATATTTTTGTGAGTTGAATTCACCACTTGAGTTGATTGTCCTCTGATCCTAGATAACCTCACATAAATTTTTCTGACGTTGCAAATGTTACTCTTCCAGATCCATTGCCAATGAGAAGTCGAGCATTACCACAGTCCTTCTGGCAACAGCCAAACGTTGCTCACCAGGTGTCGCCGGGAACCATGTATCCAGTGCTGCCCCCTCTCATGAACAGCGGCACGGAGGAGGATATTACAGGTATATCAGGGGAGATAACTACAGATTTTTAAGACATTTGGCCAGTTTCTAGCACAAGTGAGGTGAGGTGATATATGGGTTTTAACACCACTTTCAAGAGTAATTCACTTATATTGCAGCTGCTGGTATTATTGCAGGGAGAAAGCCTGTAAAACTATCCATTGTTGCTATGCATTACAGTAGAACCTGCGAGCATTTGCTGGAACTAGCAATCCATGGGTGGTACTGCATTGAAATTCAGTTTAGTATTGCACCCAAACCTGACTTCGTAGAATAGTTCTCTGCCACAGACAAAGTTGCAAAAGCCGCTGGGGGGATTCGAACCACAGACCTCTTGATCAGAAGCCTAATGCGCTAACCTTTGCGCTATCCCGCCCCTCAAAGGTTTGAGAAATACCATGCCAAGAAGGTGGGCAGATTTCCACAGGACCCTTCTGCATATCTAGTGTACCTTTTACTTATGTCGGATTATGTCTTTAGAGCTGTTAGTGTGTAAGATAGTGACAGCCATAGGAAAATCTCAGAACATTGTATCAACTCTTACTACATACAGTCAAAATGTTGGAAGAGACTTAGACAAATGACAATTATGGCATTTTAATTCTTTTCCTCCATAGACCTACAGCTAACATGGTTGATAACCATCCTGCTCTAAACAAATATCTTTCTTCTTGGAGACAAAACCTGTATTCAAACATTAAACATTGGTAATTCATTACCCAAGATAGTGACACAAGATTAAGATTATCCAAACTCTCAACAGTGTGTTACCTCCTGCTGTGTAAGTGATAGATACATGTTCTTCACTGTCAGGAGCTTTCCAGGGGTCCTGTGTTGGTGGTTTTATTGGTATGCAATGGTTATTGGAATTAGAATTTCAGGAATTTACATGTCAAGGTTTTTAATTTCACATTGATTGGAGTGATACCTGTTGCGAGAATATATACATATTTATGTATAACCTGTTCTATTGTCTATGCCCCCACAGTGCGTTGCTATCCAAGTGGGGTATGTAGAAAATTGGTGCTTGTGTATGTCTGTTCAAATGTCCAAATGAAGGAATATGAATTATATCTATTGAGTCGTATTGACTGGATTCTTTTCATAGTTTGCACGATGTTAGCAACTATGAGAAAAGGTCAACACAGAAGTTTGTGACCTTGACCCTCTTTTCAAGGTCATAACAAGGTCCTGCCGTTGTCAGCATGATATTAACTTGATTGTCATCATTTGTTTCACAGAGCTTCTTCAAGGGAAGAAACATATTTTCATAAAATACATGACTCATTGTAAATTGCTTTATTTCAAATTGCTTACTTATAGATTATCAAATTCAAATTGAATTAAACCTTTTAGTGCCATTAACACTGCCAACAGTGGCACTAGGCCTCACTGATGAGCCTTTCAGTGTTTATTGGTGTAATAAAGAACATTCCTTGATTGATATCCAGATTTCTGAAAATAATATTCAAGCCTACCCAGACCCAAACAGTGAATGTAACTTGATGACCTATGACTGAATCACAAGTCAATTATGTATGAAATTTGATCCGTCCTTTTCAATATTTATATCTCGGTTTGTGGTGGTATTGTTTAAGTGAATTAAGTAGGTTGATATGTATGTACTAAACTCTGTATGAAATCCCTCTATATTCAGATTTTTCCAAAGAGTGATGTTATTCTCCATAACTTCACATAAGAGCTGAACTTAGTGATTAGACTATCAGACATGTACTTGCATTGGAACTGTATCTAATTATAAAAGAAAAACATTCTTGAATTTACAAAATTGTTCACAATATTTGTTTCAGTTTTCAAATCTATTATATATAACTGCTTTAACAGGCAAATATATATAATTGTGTGGTATCACCTAAATTCTGTTTGAAGTTGAACTTGGAAATTGTTGTTACATACTTTTCCAGTGTTTTATGTCAACGTGAAATATGTATCAAAGAGACTAAAAAGGCTTACAGGGTAAAAATGAAATGAGCCTTTCTGACCGAGTTCTGTAAGCATGGATGATAAAAAATAAATAAGATTTGGAAAAGTGTTCTGTTTTTCATGGTATTGGTATACAATTATATCGTTAACCCTAGTAATGCCAAAAGCTTTTGAAAGACAAACAGTCTTTAGAGATACATACACAGGTTAAATTGCAATAAGGCCTTGCCTATCCAGGCTCAATATAGGTATTCAGATATAAAGTTAGTTCCAAGTATGAGAATGCCTTCTAATAATAGTCCACTTGACTCGCTGTTCACAGGGTCTCAACTCAAAAACCCAGGTTATATATACTTATGACTAATGTCTTCCAGCTTAGCGAATGTGCTAGAAGGTGTTTGATCTTGATAGTGTAGGGATTTGCTTGATCATTCTCATGTTGAAAAACAAATGTTTTCTCTAGATATAGTTCTATACCTACTGATCAATATTTGAGTGAAAGATAGTTTTTGTGTGGTGACCATTGGCAGGGGGGAAAAGGGAGCTGGGGTGCAGGGATGGGGGGGATGGTGGGGTGAAGGGATGGGGGGGGCATGCTGGGGTGCGGGGAGGGGGGGGGGGGGGTGCCTGTCTACCTAAGAGAGTTCCAAATATATTATATGTTGAGAGTCGTATTTCACATATATGGTAAACGTTCACGAGGAAAGTGTACGTCAGGAAACTAAGATTGAGTAAACATTCACACAAAAATATGAAGAATCTGCACTACAGTTAACTGCATTGTAACTTGTGACACCCATAGGGCGCCTCCCCCTAAACAAAAGACTCTGGACACTGGGGTGAAATGGTCTGCTTGAGCTTCGGTTCGGTGCGTATTGCGTTACAGGACCCTTGGTTCCGTATGAAACCATGAAACAATTCATTCAAACACTGTTGTTGAGAGTTAAAGATCAAACTACATTGTTCCGAATGTTTACTTCCAGGCAAATGGTGACAGGTATTGTTACCACTTCGAAACTTGAAGACGTTTATTGATAATAAATAAAATTTGTTTTGATCACTGACTTTTTGTATAAATATTATTGTTTTTTAAAGTTATTAAAATGATATTTTGGACACAAATTAAATATGCGGTACGAACCGAAAACCCATGCTAATGTACGGTGCTGTATAAACAAATTAATAGTGATTGGTAGATGTCATTGCTTTATATAATTGGTACAGCATTGTTTATACTTTCTCCCTGATTTGGACATGATTTGCAAATATTTGAAAGAATAGTTGAATGACTCGATTGTTTTCTTATAATACGAATAAATACCTTTCTTAAATAAGACCCTTATTCATAGTTAATGAGTGCATGTAAAGGTTAATTTATCAATTCTGTGACAATATTTCAATGGACATGTATTGATTTGTCCGAGATTTTTCCAGATTGACTCTATTTGACCAGCTTATAACAAACCATAGGGACTTTTATGGTGTTTAGTTGATCACTTGATATTATTGACCACTCTCGAACCAATTGCACTAAGTAGATGTTGATGGATTCCCTGGCAGTTAGCATTCATTTAACATTTTTATCTATCATGATGGTCCGTTACATTCTGGACACACTGCTTATTGGTGAAACATTTCTCAAGCTGTTATAAATAATAACTTACCTTTCTGGAGAAGGAAAGGGATAGCTTGCAGGTTTCACTACAATGCATAGCCAAAATGGTGTTGCAGTTTTTCTCCCTGCAGTTATATATAAGTGAAATACTGTTGATAGCAGTGATAAACCCCAAATTACCTCACCTCTTTTTGGAGATTGGGTCCTGTTCTTTCAATGATTGTCGACAAGTTCAAGCTAATGCTTGAATCTCTACACTATAGGGATGTTTGTGCCAGTGATAGGTTAATCACTATATTGAACATTTTCATTGAAATAAATTGGATTAGAATCAATGTGAGAAGTAGAACAATTAAATTCAATGTTGGAAGCAGAACAAAGATGCTTACCTGACAGGTTATAAGATCTTTTCAGTCTCATTTATTGATTTATTTCAGCACAGGATGAATGTCTAGGTTTTCTATTTGATAGTACATTTATCTCAGAAAAGAGGCTGTTAACAGAAGACTTCTCATCTAACATTTACAGATTTTGATCCTTTATTCATCAGTACTGTCTCTCATATATATAGTATACATTCTATAGTATACATTCTATATGCATGTACAAATTTTACATGCCATTCAAATATTCTATTAGAATATTGTATTTTTTTATTATGAGGTATAACAGAAATCCATTACGTTTTCAGCAGTGATATCTTTTGTATTATTCATGAACTTTCAAAATGCTTATCAAACATTTAAGACCAGTAAAATTGATTTGTCAAGGAATTTCAAAAAGACTGAAAAAACTTAAGTTTATTCATGTTAGGCAATCAATGATGTTTTATAGATTTTGCAGATGCAAATAGTGAGTCTATTCTGACCCTAATTTGGACATGTTCAATTGATTAAATGTATAATTAACACATTTTGAAATGTCGATCTTCCGTTTATGAAGATGCCAAATTCACTTTATTACCATACCGTAGGTACCCTCATCACTACTCATATTTGCTGGATATGATTTTTGTTTTCACATACAAAATATTTTGGATAAAACTTTCAAGCAGATCAGTTTGATAAAGCTAAACAATTCATCAAACAGATGTTTTCTTTTTCAAACCTTAAGAAATCATTTCAGTTATTTATGATGTTTTGATTTAAATTCTCACTAAGATTCTTTTTGAAATATTTATATCTAAAATTAGTTTCCATGTCGACATGTAAATAAACCAGTAGGTATTAGATAAGTTTAACATTCTAAATTGCTAAGATCTTAGCAATATGGATGAAATAAACATATTGTATTACTTACTTGAAGTTTTAGTAAAATACAGGTATTTATCATTATGTATGAGTTATTAAGATGTGCGTCGTAAAGAAACTTGGGAGTGCTGCTAACCTCACTATTTAATTAATAACAACTAACTCAAGTGAATTTCTCAATACAAGTCTGTACAGGGAACATTTTTTTTAAGCTATTAGTTTTATGGTTTATATCTCATTATTCAATCTCATATTGCAAAATTTCAAGTATTTTTACTTTGACCTTTGTCAGAAAAAAGTATTTTGATAAAAAATATTATTATTAATGACTTATTTCCAAACCGATAGATATTACCAAATATAAGCCTATATGTCCATTACCATGACAACTTCAAAACATTTTTCATGCATATGTACTGTGTGAGCCCAACCCCACTTTGTTGATTCTTCCTGTGCATTATAAAGGGATTAAAAGGAAACCAAAAAAAAGTTCTAAATGAATGTACAAAGGACAATAAATTATAATATTTTTATCAATCGGAGCTATTTTCTTGAAGTTATGAAATTCTTTTATTCTATTTTCAGAGCTCTAGATAAGCTGCATATTTGCATATGGTATACAAAAAGATCAAAAAGAAAAGATTATAATTGCCTGCATATCAAAATTTCACTAAAAAGTTACATATTCACTTCAATGAAATAAGAATGTGTATTCATCCAAAACTTGAAAAACATCTTCCGTATCATATCACACAGATATCATCAGATACATGAGGAATATCTTATATCTAAACATTTGATATTTGTGGCTATCATATCCAAATGTTAAAAAGTTTATCAGGAGCTCTGATAATGTTTTGTGGTCTTCACCAATAGCTGGCATATATTATTTTTACATTTCTTTTGTAATGCTATTTGGCCTTGAGTGAGCTCTAAGTAACATGCTATAAAAGGAAACTCATATAAGAAACTGGCAACACGGCTCAGGACAGATTAGCATAAGTCCAATAGAGGATCATCTTAGCCAATCAGAAAAGAGTATAAGAACTGGTTCCAAATTCCTTCATTACTAAGTCCAGTAGTGTAATCAGTGCATATGTAAACAAGTATGGCATGACTTAAACATGTGGTTAGGCAGTGGTTGATGAATATTTTTAAATTCATGATATGGATATGGAAAAGTTGATTTGGGAATATTTGTACTATGCATGAACTAAGGGAAAAAATTTGAATCAGATTTGACCCGTGACGTTCACTACGATGACATAGTTGATTCATCATTATATAGGCTGATTAGGAGATATATCAATTCTATTTTTGTTTTTGAGTTGTATGTTGTGCAATTTTTACCCCTAAACTGAATTTCAAACCAAGCTTGCGAGCAGTATATTTATTCTAGCTTTCGGGTCATGTTTGAATGGTTTATAAAGTTTACATAACGCATAGAAAATATTGAACATATTTCATTTGAAATGATTTTTTTCTCTGAATCATTTAACTCTAAGATCAATATACATTTTCATCTTTAAAAAAAATGAGATTATTCTTTTAAAAACTTTTTATCTCATGGGAGGTATTTTTATCACTCACAACTTACATTGAAATGTCATGTATGTAAATTTATTTTTTTCAAAAACAGACTCTTAATATCATTATGAATATCAACATTAAACTTTGTGATAATTAATGTACTAATGTTCGTATCTATGTAGCCTAGTATAGTTGTGGAAAATTTCGTCATTTTTATATGAGTAGATGTATATGTAGATATTCAGGTTTACGTTGGTATTATAAAGTATATTCATAGATATATATTTATGGCTACCCCCTGGCCTCTGATCTAGCTACCCGTGTTTTCTCAATCGCTTGATCGGTCATATCAATAATGAATACCTAGGTCATGTGATCTATGGGATCAACACTGCAGGGAGTTATAGCCTGTTTCAAGATTGTAGTCTATGGATTCGTTGATTTTCCAAGTTCATAAGTATAACATATATGAAATTATCTTGAATTATGAAGTGACAGGACAAAATGAATACCTATGTTCAAGGCGTGTTTCAGCAGTAAAAAGAATTGGTAGGGGGTGTGGTTAGCGTGTTCGGCCTCAGATCAATAGGTCTGTGGTTCGAATCCTGCCAGGGGCTCAGCAAGTCTATCTGCTGTAGAGAACTTCTACATGCAGTAAGCTTTGGAAGAAATGCTACACTGAATATCAGTGCAGTACCACCAATGCTCTGCTAGTTCCAGCTGGTCCTCTCAGATTTCACCTCAATGCAAAGCTACAGTGGTGTTGCAGGCTTTCTCCCTGCAATAATATTAGCAGCCGTGATATAAGTGAATTATACAGAAGCACCCTAGTGCCACAGTCAAATTGTTTTTATCTCCTAATTAGGAGTACTATCACCTAATTAGGAGATAATAAGTCCTAATTAGGAGATAGTAATGCCTAATTAGGAGAAAAGTAACCCCTAATTAGGACTTAGTTAACACCTAATTGGGAGATAACTAAGTAGGACTTAGGACATAGCTATTTCCTAATTAGTTGATACTTTCTCGTAATTAGATGATAATTAAGTCCTAATTAGGAGATACTTACTCCTAATTCGGAGAAACTATCTCCTAATAAAGTGATAACTAAGTCCTAATTAGGAGATAACTATCTCCTAATAAGGAGTTAGTATGTCCTAATTAGGTGATGATTAAGTCCTAATTAGGTGATAACTATCTCCTAATTAGAGTTAGTATAGTTTCTCCTAATTAGGTTTTAGAGATAGTTTCTACTAATTAGGAGTTAGAGATAGTTTCTCCTAATTAGGTGATAGTTATGCCCTAATTAGGCGATGATTAAGTCTTAATTAGGTAATGGTATATCTTAACTAGGGGATAAAAAAAATTTGACTGTGGCACTAGGATGCTTCCGTAGAATTACTCTTGAAAGCAGAATTAAACACCAAGTCACCTCAAATCATATTTACTACTATATCTACTACTCTACTGGTACAACCAAAATTTTGTTTTGAGTTTCTTTAGTCTTAAGACTGTACAACATAGTTTAAAACTTAGTTTTGAGGTTTCAAAATTTTAAATATCTCACCTAAGTGTCTGCTGATATCAAATACATCAACACTCTTTGATTAAAGTAAATATATCGTTGGTAAGCCTTGGATACTTCTTACCTTAATCAAGATATGTTGATATGACCCAAGACACTTGGGTGAGATTCTCTATATTACATGTCTCGTGGAAGGTTGTTATTTTGTTACACATTGTAACTTGTTAGTTACTCTATTCTTGTTCCATATCAATTCCCAATATATTTTTTCCCCAGATATGAGACCAGTCACACCTCTGGAAGAAAGAACGGAATCAGAAGAACGGGAACACAAGCGTCCTCCACGTGTTCCTGATAGGAAGGTCACAGTTGCCAACACAGATCTTCTCTTTCGTCTCTTTGATGGGATCGGGGAAGAATCCACAAAGAAGACTGGAAACAGTCACAAACGTGGCCGGTATGACACAGAATTATTTTTTTCTTTTACTTTTATCAATAAGTCACTTAATATTCCAATTAAGGCTATTAATGTTTTCACAATTAATATGAAGTTTGTTTTCTGACTGCCTTTGACTCCTTGGTTGTATATCAATATCTATCAGCCTTGTCTAAATGAACTGATGTATTTATCTTTTCTTTCCAGAACATTCTTATTGTTTTCCAGATCCCAACCCCATGTTACACCCTTATCTACTACTTGTGTTCTTGTGAAAATACTATTCAGAATGGTTTGACAATCAATTTTAGTAAATTGAATCATTCCTTGAATTGAAGGCTTAATTTTTTGCTCTTGTTTTGTTTTATAATGTGACATTATTGTGTTCCCAGCCCATTACAATCAAGTTTTCCATAAAGCATTATGGAACTGACCAAAGATTTGCAAATGATTACTTTTGAATTTCAATTGCCGTCGCTGATTGCACAACTAACTTTTGATTTCAGGCTTGTCCCTCTCTAGGTGTTTGTATAAGAGCAGAGGTTAGTGTAGAATTTTATTCCTTGAACTTCCTCTGTGGGAATAAGATGTCAATCAATGATTATTCAAAATATTTTCAGGCCAAAGAAGATGATACCCAAGAGTAACACAAAGGGGTTGTTGTCAGGAAATGACCCCTACCTAGTAGAGACAATGGCAGACAAACTGTTCCCCAACCTTTCACTGGAGGGACGACACGGGGCCACGCTGGGGAACACGTCCTTACAACTGATAACAGTGCGGGGCGATGGCGATAAAACTGTGACACTACCAGCTCTTAGTTCTGACCAAAACTATTCTCAGATGTTGTCCGAGCTGGTCATGCACATATAGGATGTGGAAATCACTGTTAAACTTGTTATTGTTTTGTTTGAAATCTGTGCCAAGGGTTATGGAGCCAATCATGAAACTGATTTGACTGAAGAACCAAGGGAGGTAACTCCATTTTACCAAGGGAGATAACTCAATGACTGATGGGAGATAACTCCTAATAGTGAGAATGTACAAACAGGGATGAGCATTCTCAGTCTGGATTTGGAATTGACCTGGGTTTGATGTGGAACAGTTGCTTTGGACACATGATACCAAAAGGTCTTGTTATGTACATATGTGGAGAGTATTTATTAGCATGCTCGGACAGGTTGTTGATGATACAAGAAAGTGATCTTGTAATGAATACAGGTATTGACAACATTGTTGTTGTTGGAAGTGTGATAAATGCTATTTAATGTCTGATATTGTGATATTGAGATCAGTAACACATGTTGATTGTTGGATTATTGTTGTTTGACGGGCATGTATATTAATTAAACATTGAAGCCTAGGAAAAGTTCCTTAACCAAACATGAGAATTGATGAAATGAACCCAAAATGTCAAATGTTAAATCTTTATTTACTCTAAACATAAGGTTTTTTTTGAAAATATACAAATATCAAAATGTCTAGTAATTACAGTTCTTTTGTTATTTGAAAGAAATCATAAAGTTTTAAACTTTCATCTACTTTATAGAAAAGTTTGGGAACTTTTTGATATAAGTTTTATGCAAACGCCAGTGTATGAAATAAGCAAGAAATTTTGGGACAAAAGTTTGTTAAAAATAAAAGTATTCATCCCAACCTTAAGGTAACCCATGCAGCTTTGAGCAGTATGATGGGTCTTATTTCATACACTGATGAAGCCGAAGTGTTTTTCCAATTAAAAGTGTTGTTATTGTATTTCACAATTGATAACTGACAGCTGATTTGCTTATCGGCTGTGTCCGTCCACGGTTTACCAGTGTCTTGTATTATTTACCTTGCAGCTATTGCAGCTAATTATTTATGAAAATAATCCATCCACCTGTATTTGAGTTACCTACCTCGCTATGTGTATGTTTAAGTGTACACTTTTTTTCAGTCATGTCTCACTTTTAATATCATTCATTAATTTGCATTAAAAATAATAAGTATTTGGAAAATGAATGCATAATAGACTTGTACAAGGGAAACAACTCTTGGTTCTCTTTTTCAAAAGGTTAATTAGGCAGTGGTGGATATTGAAAGGGGGATGGTGGTCATCCTCGGGTGTCACCTGTTTTACGGTCAGTTGTAAAAATATTCCAAAAGGGGTGCACCACTGATTAGGTGAAATAGTTGTTTGAATTAAAAATAATGTTCTTTAGAGCATAATGGTAATTAGTGTTGAAAATATTGTACTTTAATCACTTTGTTTTCTATCAGGAAACAAATAGTGAGAACACCTGAATCTGTTTAATTTGATTACTTATTATAATTATCCAGGAATGTTATTAAGACTATCATTAACTGGAAGTATACTACAATCTAGGTTGTGCTAAGTTTGACCACATTAGTCGAGGCTTGATCCCAATAGTACATCTGTGATATTTTGTTGTGTTTTGTGAATATTGTTGTTTTGTGTTTTATAAATGTTGATGATTTATAATCTGCTACCGTCCATTCCCAATCAGCAGCTGTTTATTCTCATGCCATGAAGAATTATCTCCCTTGAAACATTTTCTTCCTTGAAGGAAATTCAATATACTTACTTTTTTTCAAATTTTCATTTTGAAATTATCAAGCTACCAGATATCCTCATTGGGTTTTTGATTTGGTATTCATTATGAATGCAAGCTTTCGAGCAATGAGGATATTGTCTCACATCTTATCAATAAACAGAGGAAATCATTATTTAGATTGATAATGAAAATATATATAGATCTGAAGCTAAAGAAGAAATATTCCTTACCGGTTTCTTACATTTGCATTATTGTACAATTATTTCTATTACTTGCCCTATGAAGATACGGGTATTTAATAAATCTATAATGTTATCACACATTGTCATATTTACCGATTGATGTTAATCATAATCAATAAATAAGACGTTATAATGTATTTTGCAGTCGCAATTGTAATGTCAGCAATTTTCTTGCAAATTTTTACATAATAATCCAGTGAGTGATAAAAATGCTAAACTTTGTCACATTTCATTAAATTTTATGAAACTTGTGAATGAAATCAATATTTAACTTTTGTCTTTTTTATATCAAAATTCTCAGTCATATCATGAAAATGTGATTAATTGGGACGTCTTTCTCTATGAAATGAACATCTGTCTTATTGATAAGGTGAAAAGGTGGCTATTGTTAACCTGACCATTAAGAACTATTTATGAAAAAGTAAGCTTGAAAATTTGTTTTGACAAAAGGGAATTTGAATTCATTATATTATCACTTTTAACATGTCAAATAATTTGATTAAATATTCTTCATCATTGTTTTATACCGGTAAAATATCTCCTCAAAAGATTGATTGAAAAATGATCAAATCAACTATTTTTGCACTTTGTACACCATATATAGTGCTTGATTTGTAAATAAAGGTTTGTGTTGCATAGTGAATAGAGGCAGAATATGCACAAGTAAAACAAAGACATTTCTGGTTGTCCAATGATTTTATTGTCAAAGTTATTTAAAAAGCTGAGTATGAACAGTGAGCATAATTCATGAACATAAATTTGATTTATTTACCATAATATTTTTTGTTATTCAAAGACCTTTAGTCCGTCCATATGTAATTTATAGATTTATTTTGCTGTGCTAATTTTATTATGGGTTTGAGGACCATATTTTGTATTTTTATTGTTTTTACACTTTTATTTATTTGCTTGGTTTTTTGCTTTATATAATTATTTTTCACCGTTTTAAAAGTTAAAAATCAATCAATGGCAAATTGTCATCAATGTGTCATTTGTTTAAGAATGGTCACCACAAATTGTTTATGACTATAGTAAATCATGGTAAGTAATGCAAACTCAAGAAAGACTAGATTATCTCGGTAACGACTTCCTAATTGTGAACATTAAACTAACTGTTATCCAGGAAATAGTGACTTGCTTAAGTTCATCACTTCTAAATGCCCTTCAAGGTCTTGATGAAAACTTGAAAGATGGGTGCTAGGTTTTTATCCATCCTAATCATTTAGGTCTCCAGACTTGTCAATTAACTCTGGATATGTTCCTTGCTTGTCAAAGTTTAAAGATAGAATATTGATGCAAGACTTGTGAATCTAAAAAATTAAACCTCTGAATTGTTAAGATTTTTGTTGTTTTGGTGGCCAATATTTTCTAAGCTATTCTCTTAGCCAGTAAGGTCTTTGTAAGAGGTGTGCTTTTAGTGTTGATAAAGTTAAGTTAATATCAGTTATAGGCAGAGGAAATAAACAAAGACAAGAATGTTATTTGTATATCTTATTTCTTTTAATGTTAAATCAAAATATTTAAAGAATTACGATACATCATTTTAAAATTTATTAAATTGAGACATGGGTAATCAGTTATGAATTTATTTGACAATATTTCAAACATAAATCTCATATTACTTTGGCAAGGAACTTCTAGATATTGACAAGTATCTTTAGCAAGTTAACCCTTGAATAGCTACAAAAAACTGAAATAAAATTTCTCTCAACAATTATTCTTATTGTTTTTTATTCCTTGTCATATGAGCCATTCTCTCTATGAAGGCAGTACTGTTTCGTTTGGGACAGCAAGAAACAATTGTTTGCATGAATGTTAAGTTCTTTCAGGAGAGTAATGTGTATGTTAGTAAGGCTCTGAGTTGAAGAAGAGAATCTTGAATTCAATCGAATAATAAGCCAGGGTAGATGGTTCGAAAAGGAGGCGTCACAGCGAGGCAGATTGTCCCCACATTCAATGTGATACCATCCTAATTTTAATTTTATCGCATCTAATGGCTGAAATATTGCTTACTTACAATAACTCACTCACTCCAATCTTACATTGTGTTCCATTTCTGACTAAATGCTGTAAAAAAATATGTGTATCTCAAAAGTGATTGAACTCCAGTCTTCTCAACAAAAACAGGATCAGTTATAATGACAACTTTGTAATAATGTTTTTTATTGCACAACCAATTTTGATTGCAAACACTAAGGATTCAGTATTTCGAGTCCACTTGTCACAGAGGATAAGAGGGAAGAAATGAATTGGTAACCTGTGTGCAGAAAGAATGATAATAGTATATCCACATTTTAATTACATTTGAATCTCAATCATCAAAAAAAGCCATTATTTCAGAACAGAAAAAGTGGTAGATTTTATCTTTTTTATTTCATAAGTTTATAGATCAACATATACAAAAATTCATATTTACAAAAACTAAAATCACTTCATGCGTGACACTTGTGTAGAACAATCAGACTTTCATATTGACATTTCCATCTCGCTGACAGATTCTACGACACTTTCCATCTTAAAACTATCACTCCGCGACTAGAGTCACAATATTACATTTTACATCAGTGCGTAAAATAAATAACCAGCCAGTAAGGTATTTACCAAAAGTGAAATTAATCAAACACTGAAAAATATTTCCATCTGAATCGGTATTACTTTTGAAAGATATCTGGCTTGCCTTTTTGATACATTGTCTGCATTGGGCTAACCTGTTTGTTACAACAAATCTGATTGGTTAAAAGCTAAATTATGATAATATCATACTGAAATTTATGCATGTGCGTGAAATAAAAATCTGTGTGTATTGGATGGTTTGAACTGGTTAAAAGACATAAAATACAGAAATAAAATCTATCACAAACTGATCACAATCTTTCACAAATATGATTCGTAAAAGAGAGTCTTTATCATAATTCTAATTGAAAATGTTAAAAATAGCACTTTTGACCATAAAAAGCAGTTTCTTCTCTTGTCTTAATTTGACATGTGTAAAATTCTCTATTATTTTCTAATAAGCACTATTAACTAGCCATAATTGAAAAGAATAACTTGATTGATTCATTTGAAATTACCACATAAAATATTTTCTTTTCAAAATGTTTAGTTTCATGTCCTACGTGATAAACATTTTCATGCTTTTGGTTTTGTGTACTTACATCAACATATGCTTCGATGTTGCAAAATGAACACCTTCATCAAGATTCAAATTACAAAATTTTTTGAAAACAGAAAATGAAACTATATGTACAGAAAACTTTAACAAATAACAAGATAAGGAGAGTATTTTAAAGAGACAGTGGCACGTTTTTTTAAAGATTCAATTTTTAAAATTTCCCTTACGATATTAGTTATCTTCAGGTGTCAAAACATCTCATTACTCAAACCGATCATCCATAGCTTTAGAGGAAATGTTCAAGTATAAGAAAAAACAATGGTGGCCATTTTTGTGGGAAGTCCATTTAATCATTTGAGGTGGGGAAATGAATTTGCAATCCTTAACCGATAATGATACCTTTATTCCAAAACTGCTTTATTTGATTAAAAATCATTGTCTTGCCATTGGAACATTTATTTTGTTCTCAAGATAATTTAATTTATCTAAAAAAATGTGCTACTGACCCTTTGAATGGAATGGCATATTCTACAGAAAATAAGTTAAATCATATTGCAAATTAACTTACACATTAAACCTCAGATTACAAATATTGTCAGTCATTGTACATTAAAATTTTTATTTTTTTTATTTCCTATAAGGCTAAAACTTGAATGTTAGAATCTCAAGACAATCAGTGTTTGATGCCCTATTAGAATACAAGATGATAAATAATGATAATCAAATATATTCCACATGAATAATAGCAAGGTCATTTTTTTTTAAACTAATTTTTACATATTCTTGGTCGGGGCCAGAATACATCATGTCTATTATCAGTAATGTATAATAAATGAGATTCATAACTATCTTGACTTTTTGTGATTGTCTGTGCAAACAAATGTGTTTATTGCAAAAATATAGTTTTCAAGAAATAAGAAACATGTAACATCACAAAATTTAAATGCTATTTTTGTTGAGCCAGTTGGATATAGACAACTTGTGATCTATGCTGTGTACTTTTTAAAGGCAGTATTTCATAAATTTTTATGACCTTTTGTCTTCGTCAAAAAGCAACCCATTTCTTTATATTCAACATCTTAACATTTTTAACCTTCATGGCCTAAAATTTATTAATGTTTTCCATAAATAAAAAAAAATCATCAATGAAATCATTAAAATTTTGAATTTTGAAAAAGTTTTAATCACTGAATTTTTTCCTGAAGTCAAAACCAAAATATTTGTAATATCCTAATGTTTTGATGCTTATGCTTGGGTGCCTTGGTAACAATGATACACAATAAATTAATTGGTTATATAGCATAAAACCATTCCGGTTCACACTGGGTATGGTAGGGGAGTATGGATGTATTGAGTCCTCATTAAACTCGCTACTCTACATACAAGCACTATGCTGTGGAGACTATCATTGTTATAGTTTTATGGGTCAACTTCCTGTCTGGAAATGCAGCGAAAAGCGTCACATTAGATTATCTTTTGAAAATTCAACAAACGATGTGTGGGTCAACTTCCTGTCCAGCATAGTAGAGACAAGCGTCACATAAGTTTATTTTTCGAAAATTCAACAAATGATGGTTGGGTCAGCTTCCTGTCCATCTTTGCAGCGAAAAGCGTCACATAAGAATATATTTTTAAAATTTCAAAAAATGATGATTATAGTTCTAGACTTTGTTACTTTCTAACAATTTTAGATTTTCAAACACAGCTTTATCCAAAATATTGGTAGGCGCCATATAGCTATAATTGGCTAAGGGGGGTCAGGGAGGGTTCACCTCAAGGGCTTAAAAATACTGTATGAACCTGCAAGGTCAAAGACATAATTTTTTTTACGTCAGAGAATAACATTTTGTAACAAGTTTCATCCTGAGGGGCAAATTGTGGCCATTTGGGTCAACAGGATGTTTTGTGTTAAACCCGACTAGCGTCGTGGGTCATGAACTGTCATCAAACTTACTTACAAACTTACTATGTCCGAGTGTTTTTGGTATACGTTCGATGTAAAGCATGTGTTAAGTACCAAAGCATTCCGATCAATGGATGATGTTAAAGTTTCTTATCAAAGACTGTCCTGTTGGTCCAGGTGTCCAAAACTCTCTTAGCTTAAGATAGATGTAATGAATAAAGCCAGCATTAACGAATGGGAGTTAATACTTATATTTGAGCACTTTATTATAGCTTGAGAATCATTCTTGAATTTTCTATTTTGTGTAAGTGGTGTCCTTAAGCTCATCACAATGTCATAATTTCATTACGTAAATACTTTGATTAAGACTGACATGACAATTTGTAACCATATCTGTAGAAATGGCAAAATAATTTCATTCCACCTTATCACAAGCTTTTACATGGGCATATCTTAATTTACCTTTGGTTCCTATTTTTTTATTTTGAGACATCCATTGCAGAGTTAAATTCTGTTTAATCTTTCATTTGTACAAGTGGTTGTACATGTTCATATTTTATACAACATACAATTAACAACGACATAGTTCAAAATATTGGTTTCAAAATAGTAGCTGTTAATTCATAAGGTATGGGTGTATCAATAATTGTATAGGGTACAAATGAACATATACATATTTGACCAGACCAGAACATCACTGTTTAACATCTATCTTCATTCATTAGTTAGCAGGTAACAAGTATTACAGTGGGTGCAAACGTATATCTATATCCAAATCAGGGTAAGAACGTCACTGCTGATAAAATAGTGTTTTAAGTTCATAGGAGTGCCAGTAGTAACAATGGGCGCACATCAAGCATGTAGGTATTTACTTACGTACGTCTATTTATGACCAGGTCAAGCTCTATCACAACACCATTAACAACAACCAGGTCACCACAGCCATGGGTCACACTCGAAAAAATGCGTCTTTCATTCGAAAACAAGTAAACATAGAACTGTCGTGGTCATAAAACATCTCCGTACTACTGATAACACGGGAGCACCTTTGAAAGCACTGCTTTCAACATCAGCCATATTTATGGAATTTCTACAGGGTTGGTGTCTCGAGTTATCTCCCTTAGCACATTTCCGAACTACTGATAACAGGGGAGCACCTTGAAAGCACTGCTTTCAACATCAGCCATATTTGTGGAATTTCTACAGGGTTGGTGGCTAGAGTTATCTCCCTTAGAACATCTTCTAGATTCTTCAGGAACATCTGACTTTGGGCAACGATCATATCTGCATTAGGGTTTGTTGTGCTAGAATGATGACTTTTTGTTACTGACCTTTGGCTAAAATAATATTGGTGAAAATAATAAATTCTTGAGATTGCGACAAATTCTTAGAGAAGAAGACGTCATATCCAAGGGTTCACAACTGTAATCCGGGGTCATGGTCATCTGCTCCGATCTGGTGTTCAGAGTATCCAACTTTCAAGCACAAATCCAGAATCACTTTGCAACTGCCACCCCTTACTTCTAAAATAGAACAGCCCAAGCAAGCACTGAGCATCATTGGGAGAGTCAATACTGATGTGGTAGGAGGGGGGTTCTCACACTGTGGTAGAGTCAGGTTCCACTATAGAGTCTAAAGAGTGGTTGTGTTGGATGGGAATTGGTTCAGAGATTTTCATTCCTCGTCTAGATTTTGGAGTTGAGTCTGAATCAAAGTTCATTCTTAAATCGTCCTTGATCTTCCTGCCAAAAGCACGTCCCAATGAACCCTGAAAAAGTAAAATCATATCTTGGTGAAAAATACCTAGTTACTTTTCATATGAGACAAGAACAAATTAACTGAAACATAATTTTAATACTATCATGAAGCTCTAGAAAAAATCCCAAAGAAAAAAACCATCCCCCCACCACCCTCCCACACGCAAATATATCCATGTTACTATCCTGGCCAACAACCATGACGATAAATCCCAATAATATTATTCTTATTTTGCCCCTTAAATTGGTATCCTCACCAGGTTAATAGTAGTTAAGTGCCATTTTAATTGAAGCGCTTGGGCTTTTAAAGGCTGTTTGGCTCTGTGTCTTTAAATAATAAGTCATAGAAAGTTAAGTACTTTAAGTATCTTAGTTAAGTACCCTGAACCCCCCGGAGCCTCCCTTGTATCCGCCACTGAATGGACTCACCCCAACAGGTGACTAAGGCACCTTAAGCAATAGGCAACTGATCATGGGTTGGTAATTGAAACATGAAACCTATCTCAACTTTATGAATTATTACATCAGGAAAGTCTACGGCTAAAATCTACATACCCTAAAACTAAGTCTCCCTTTGGGTCCCCCGTCATCGAGCGATGAACTCCGGTACGACCTGATGAACGATCTGCCTACCGACCCTGTCCCGTTGATTCGCATCTTTGTGTTGTTATTCGGGGTGTCCAGGGCTGCCCTGTGGATAAGATCACAATAACACTCACTTGAAGTCAATGCTTTCAGTTAGACCTCTTGCAAATAGCAATGATAAACTGGTGTAATGATGACATTTAAATCTATGTCAAAATGTCGTCTTTGATGAATAAGGAAATGTGTATCCTCGAAAATAGTCCTCATTCTTCATAACAAGATTAAATTTTTTAATCACACCATGAAAAATTCCTGGATTCTTTGATTTTGGATTTTTCAAGTAATCTTTGGCAGCCATATATTTCTAATACAGCAGTTGCAAAAGCATTTTGTTATAATAACATAAACATTACTTATAGGTGATCAGCTGCTAAGAATTTCAATAACATCTTCTGCAGAGGAATATAGACTTTTAGTATTTGAAATGAAAATTGATATCAAAGAAAGTCAAAGTTAAAACAAAATAATTAATTTAAAAAACCCTGAGCAAAATGGATATTTTTTTATCTCTTAATTTTTTTAAATCAAACTTTCAAACCAGCTTTAATGATAAAGACTAGCTTTGGCTTTAATCAATTCTGGAAGACAGTCCAGGGTGTGAGAAATAAGTCCAATCTTTAAGATTCCCCGGGTTGTTATTAACAGACTTTCCAGCCTTACCTTTTGAAACAATTGAAGACTTAAAGATTAGCTACTTTTCATACTTGTATCATACTCTGCATATAGATAAAGAATCAACTACCAATACAGAGCAGTTAAAAGTAACATTTACATTTTCTTTATCAACAATTGAAGTTGAATAAAACCTGAAGAGATTAGATCATGTTCATAGCCAAAATCATTATTCATCAACATCAAAAAAGAAATTTATCGATTGCTGAGCCGATCGACTAAATTTCATACACACAACAATAAAATATTTTCTAAAATCTCAA
The DNA here is from genome assembly GCA_921293015.1 of Phorcus lineatus. NCBI lineage: Eukaryota > Metazoa > Mollusca > Gastropoda > Trochida > Trochidae > Phorcus > Phorcus lineatus. The sequence continues at coordinate 8,588,229 of OV121094.1, forward strand.
TGAAAGGTCACGATGACATGTTAATGTAGAAGCAATAGCCCATAGCAATAGAAATAGTTCCAAAATTATTTTTTTCAAGATTTGTAACATTTTGTAAATATCTTTACAACTCCAAAATTATTTTTTTCAAGATTTGTAACATTTTGTAAATATCTTTACAACTTCAGTTGCATAATAGACACATGTTAACTGAAAAATAAATCCCTTAAAAATCAATAATTTCATAAAAACTTTTTCATAACTTTCTTGAAGTTTGTAAATAGTTGTTTGGAAAAAGAATTCTTCACACCCTACATGCAATTCAAAAATGGGTTTTGCTACACTTTAAAAACATGCAAAAAAAAGCAAAAGTAAAGTCAATACACTCTGTCACAAAAAACAAGGAGACTATTTAAGATACCTGTTATCATACATGCAAAACCAAAAATCACAGCCAGATACCATCAAAAATATCAATTGAATATACAGGATTATTGTTGTCACAAAGTATATAAACATGTACATAGGAACAATACATATAGTTAATAATTAATTTGATTAAATAATCTTATCTTAATTATAAAAATAAAAAAATCTAATTTCTCCTGTGATCACTTTTTAAAACTTTTAATATATTTTTAGATGCTAAATATAAAACTTTTGAATAAATTAGTGTTAATCCTTCCAGAGCAGCTAATTTGCATAAATAACCACTGGCTATTTTTGGGAATTGGAATTGGTTAACTGGTCAAAGTAGGACTTCACAAGTACCTAAGGGTCCAAATGTGCCCATGTCATTTTCTCAGACTCCAGGACTCAAAAAGAGGAAATTGATGTTACTAATTTATATTATTTGAGACTCTGATGTATGAAGTAAGATTAGCGGCATGATCATGTCATATTAAAGCCAAAATAACTGTATATAACCATGCATAAGTCAACACAAAAATATATTATAAATATCTAGATTGAAGAACAATAACATTACCCCTTGTGTAAAGATAAGAATTTTGGGTAATTTTTAGTATTTAGATACGTCTCTGTCTGACCCCCCAAGTACTCCAGGGCCTAGATTTTCGAAGCTCTCTTAGTGCTAAGATGGTCGTAGGTCAATGTTCATGTATGGCACTAACGACTATCTTTGTGCTAAGAGAGCTTCGAAAATTCGGGTCCAGTTCAATTTATTGGACCTGTGGAAGGGCTTGGTCCAAAATACTCTATCACCCTTAGGTATAGCCCAAAACAATGCTTGTAACGCGCACAATGTAATCATAAGAAATTTAGAGAGACCTAAAAAATGCGTGCAGCCATCAAGCGCATCAGCTGATATGGAATGCTATCACTAGCTTCAACCTTACTTCAACTCTTAACCTAAATTATGATCAAACATACCTCAATTATTTAAAATATTTATAAAATAATCATAATAATATTATATTCTGTAATCAAAAAGCATCAATGAAGCTTAGTACAGATGATATATACTCTATGATAATCTTAATTAACAGTGATGCATCCACTTTAATAACTTCTACAAACAAAAGGGTCTACAGACAGTAACAGAAGGTATCCTTCACTAAAGTACAGTAAAAGACCACTGAAAAAGAACTATGTTGTATAACTGGAAGGATGTACCACACTTAACCAAATAAATACTAAAAAATAAACAAAGTCTTTTTTGTCAAAAAAACCATGTCAGCCTTGTTATTTTTTGCCTTGTTTTTATAGAATCTTGAAATTTTCAGAGTCTCTTTTAATTTAAAAGGTGAAGTAGCTAGACAAATAAGAAAAATGAAAGTGATCCGACGAAAAGTAAAACAAATATTACCAACTGCAGAATGCTTTTATAATCAATAAAAACAAACTACAGGCTACGAGTATCCATTTCCATAACTGACATGATTGAAAGGTTAATGTTCAAACTTAAAGGTAGAATGCAGTTTTTTTTAAATAAATGATAATTTCCTCTATGATTACAAAAATCTGGTTTAGTAATGAAATGTTTGACTCTCTGATTAAATACGATATGCATTAGCTAATATCTATGAAGGGAAACTTTGAAGAATAGATTTTCAATAAAAGAAAATTAACTGAAAAAATCAATTTTATAGCATTTCTATGGTTGAGTATGGTACGACATGCACAAAAACAGGATGAAGATTTACATGCAAGGGAGATAAGTTGTGGGTACCTGAGTAATTTTAGTCCAGCAAGGTAAGACCTGAATTGTAGTTAGTGGAAGGGAAATATTATACTTGTCACACAACTAGCTATAACAAATGGATATATATCACAGGGCAATATATTGTCATTCCTCTATAACCTGCTAGAACAGGGTATATACATCTTTGAAAATCCTACAACCCCTGATTGTTTTCACAGAACTTGCTTCATATTTCTTCCGCCTGCTAACTCATCTATTTATTCATAACATGGAGATTTCACATCCAGGCCCTGCCAATGTTAAGTCATTTCATTGGATGATATTATAAAAAATTTTGATATGAGGAAACTCCTGTGAAGACAATCAGGGAATTGTAGTAGTTCCTCAGATAAATATACCCTGATGGAACAGGAAGTCCCTCTAAATCAGGCTGTTATTTACTGGGAGACTAATTACATATCCTCACTTGTAAATTAATTAAGCATAACTTGAACTCATTTCAGCAAATAATCACTTATTTGCATTTATGTTAACCTAAAATGTCACTTGGGTATTTAATGGAAATATGTGATACATTTTTTAAAAATATATACAAGATTCTCTCTTTTTAGTGGTTAGATAAATTTATAAGAATTTCAAGTGTTGTTATAGATATTCCTGCTAATCTTAATACCAATGTTAATATATTATTAATATCAATGATAAGACATGTATATCTATTTTAACTAGGCACTCACCTTGCTGGCTTAATAAGTATCTCCAATTCCGTTGCGATGTGTCTCCGTAGGTAAGACTTAGAAGGGGGAATACCTAGAGCTGTTGCGAGCGTGTCTGCGGTGAAGGAGGGTTCTAACACCATCAAGGCCCCGTGGACTCCACTCTCCTTAAGGTTTAATACATACTCCTGGAAAAAAAAGAGAGATTACATATCTAGATTGAAAATGACAGTATCAGAATTGGAAGGATGTAATCTACTAGGAGATATTTTTCATGCTCCACTCAAAGGAAGAACAGAGGAAATTATGATTTGAAAAAACCTGCCCATATCACAAAGGGGAGGTCACCCAAGTGGGTAACTGCAGACCAGTAAAATATTTGTATTTTTTTCAAAATTAATTCTGTATCTTGACCGGAAGTCTCATACTCACCCCGAGCTCGATGGACTTGATCCACTTGATGACTCGTTCGTTTGTCCACACCAACGGGTCTGTGTTTGAATCCTCACACTGGATGCGTCTCTCAGATAGAAGCTGAAAGAAGCAAAGTTGTTATGTAATATGAAATAATCATTCTTTACATTGAAACATTTTGAAGGAGACTATATGACAATATCTGAGTCTATTTTACAAAATATTTCAAAAGGGGAGAGAGAGAGTTTGAACCCCTTGATCCCAACCCCAAACCCCAAATATGCCACAAAGTCTTTCAAGAACCATGATAATGCCCTATTTCTTATCATTTGATTACTGCCCCATTTCAAAATCATTTTACTATGTGTTTGTTAAAATCTATCTCAATACCAATATTCCCCGGCTTTATGTCTTTGGCTAATTCAAGTAGCATTTTCTTAACTTTCCGAGCCAGATCTTCCACTTACTGCACCTAACCTTGATAGTGATATCATAACTCTCAAAGTGATTGCTTGATACTGCCACTAGGCATATCACTCAACCATAAATCTTTGCACACTGCAGCAAGACATGCATAATGTTCAAATGGTCAAGACTGGTGCAAGTTACATCTTGAAGGGGATGTTGTATCCATACCTCTTTATCAAAGTTGAGGAGACGCAAGAGCTCTACTGCATGTAGAATACTGGCTTGGTGAAACTTGCGGTGTACGTTGAAGTATTTCTCCAGATCTTTCTTGGACAACTGGTTGAGAAGTCGTCCGTCAGCGAGCTGGGACTCAAATACTGCTGAATACTGAGGGAGACCAAGGTCTGGCAGCCATAGATGTGACACCCATGTGTGGTCAATGCTTGCTGCCTTCGAATATTTACTGTAAAGACAAAAATAAAAATTAATCATATCTTAACATATCTGATCAAAAGGGGGTGAGCTGTATCTGAGATTGTTTGCTGAACATCACTTACTCAATAAACAAGAAAGCGTTCGGTTTCAATTTTAGAAATCAATTGAGTATATAATGTCTCTGATTTTCAAACACTCTAGGTTTATCTCCGAATTATATGAATATTGAGATACTAAAAGATTCCATATACAGATGGTCATTAATAAATTTGTTGAGTTTGTTTGAGGATAAATGTTGAATGAATTTATTCTTACAAAATATTTCAAACAACATGAAAATGATCTTCAAACTTAGAGGGGAGATAACTCTGGATTATGAAAGTTCTTGCACGCCACTAAATAAAATTTATATGCAGAAATCTCCATCACACACTTGAAGGAACATAATTATATTGTTTGAAGTTTATGGAATATACTTTAAAAAAACAATGTTAAAAAAATAAACAACATTAGACGTACATTTCCCCGGGTTCCCTCTGTTCCTCTATGGCGAGGCGAAGTTTCCTCCGATGGATACTGTTTGTGATACCAAGAGCCGCTCCAAGATCTGAGTCACTCAGTCCTAGTAATACCTGCAATGAAGATGGTAATTATTTACCTTTAATGATGATACTGAGCCAATACATAGAGTAGCATTGCTCCTGCTGTTCATATCATCTTCTATACTACCACCTGGTTGGAGTCTTTTCACTTGTGGATGTGATTGCGTGGCTCTCTCTAGTATTGTTATGAACAAATTCAAGGCCACTCCCCTCTCTCACCCAATTCATTTCTCAAGAAATGGAGTACTGATTTTGGGTGATGTCATGAAACAAATGTTCATGATATCAACGACAACATTGTTATGACTTCATCATCAGTATCACTAATGACTGATTTTGATTCGCTTTGATAACATTCATTTTGGCGGAAATATGGCTTTGATAGAAAAAACAAGGTGCTTCAGCCTTGTGCTTAAATTATAAAAGATCAGAACAAACCTGTTTTTTGTTGCAAAAGACATGATATTTTTGGCTAAAAGGTGCATAGACATTTTTTTTTAACCTTCATGTGGTAATTATTGTATTACGTGGATACTAGATATATCTAGCTATCATAACTGACTTAAGGTGGATGTGAAAATTCACTGCAATATGAAACATTTTTCTTAATCTTGAGTTTGGATGTCATGAGCATATCTTGATATATATATGCACACAGCATAATACACACTGATATGGTAATATCCTCTATATATATAATTGATTTCACTGCCATGGAAAACTTTATATTGCTTTCAATGAAGATAAAAAAAATTTACATCAAAGAAAATTTTATCTCTTCCGATACCTTTCCACTCTTGATATTCTCAGCACACATCTTGCCATACATGGACATGGAGAGGGATATCTCAAGCCAGGCCAGCACCTGATTGGCCTTCCAGTCCGTCATGTGGACGCCCTTCAGTCGGTTCACGACCAACAGCTTCTCCTGGTAATTGTCATCATTCAGGAGCGCCAGCTTCGGATGACCCGGATCTGGGACAGAAGAAGATAAGATGATGACAATGATAATAATGTTTTGCTTCACAATTGTAAATAAGACCAAAGATGATGGCATTTGCTGGGCATGTCTATAAAAAAAAACAAAAAAACATCACCCCTCTTCACTCCCGTAATCACACAAGGCAGCAGCAGGGAGATGCTGGTTCAGGGCTTCAAATTTCCAAAAATTAAAAAACTTTTATTCCTCGGAACACGGTCGATTTTAATCAGACTGCAAATATCCCACTTTGGAAGAGTTATTTAAAAGCAACCGTAAAATTGGTGACCCCCCCCTGTCACTGAAGGGGGTGTAGCTCAGTCGGTAGAATGTTTGCTTATTACTCAGTTCTAAGACTTGGGTTCAATTACTGGTCATGTCATACCGAAACAGTGTAAAAGATGGGAGTTGTCTCCCTTGCATGACATTCAGCATTATAAGGAAAGTATACACTTGAACTGGCTCTACACTTTTTACATTTACATGCACTGAGGACAATAAAGGGTCCTTATCATTTTATAAAATCATAAGTAATTTTCTCAGACATAGGATCAACTTGAAGTCCCTAAGATCCTAAACAGTCATTTGCTCAATACTAAAAGTCACCATTAATTCATTTACCCACCATCAAACGTCTCTCCGTGCGGAAGTGCTATAGACCTTCGGAGGCGACCCTTGCTAAACATGCGCGTGAGAGATCCGAACACAGGGATTCTGTGCTTCTTCTTGCTCTCGTGTTCTGGGAAATCATGACTGGTATTGAACGTTTTGTTGGAGGTGCTCAGTGAATTGAGTCGAGAATCATGACTAGGTGTGCTTGTCTTCACTGAAATCAAAACAACATTTCATGTGTATATTTTTTTGGGATAAGAGTAATCATTTTTATTAAAAGTCAAAATCAAAATGACAATCAACAGTCCGATTCTTAAATATCATTCTTAAAAGCACATAGCACTACAAACTCACTAATTGCTTTGAGTTTGCAATACGAACACATCCTTTTAAAAGGCATATGTCAGTCTCCTATCATGGCTATTTAGGAACAGAATTAGAGTTTTTTTTAAAATACTTGTTCGCCTAATGAATCTCTTTTCTTGTGCATGCATTTATAAACTATATTGTAAAAACTGCTCTAATGACAAAGTGTATCCTGATTTCTATATATCTATTCTTGATACAGAAAAACAACGCCAAAACTAATTAAAATAAGGTTTGATTTTAGTTGAATCCTGTTCCAACATGGTATTCTTATCAGCATGGTTACTAATGTAGAAACCTTGCAGAAAAATACCCTTATAATAATAATTATAATGTGGATATTTATATGGCGCCTTTTCCACATTCAAGGACATGTTCACAGCGCTACCTACATCATTACCCTGAGGGAAGTGTATTTTCAAAACAGCTACTTAGCGCTAAGCGCGACCATATGGGTCCATACATCCCTATATTCAAGTACCCATTTTAACAGCTGGGTGGACTGAGTGCAATGTGGATGAAAAGCCTTGCCTAAGGACACAACACAGTTTTGGACCCAGGTCACAAATTTTTGGTGTCTCCACCGGGATTTTGCAGGGATGAAGCAAAATGATTCAGTGGTCAAAAACAATTCCTCTGAACATTACAATTGCACGAAGGACTAACCTGAGAAGCTGTCATCACGTGACACGTCGGACTGGGGCGGAGTCTCATAGGGCGGGACCTCCTCGCTGGCGATGGTGCTGGCCACACTGTGGGAGGTCTGGTCACCCTCTGAGATCAGCGACTTGTTGTGGTCAGGCTGCATCCTCAACTAGAACCAGGGGACAAACATTCATACATTTGTAGACAGTAAAACTATTGATCTACTTTTAGGATAAAAAAACGACCAAACAGAGAGTTACAAATATACTTAAATATACTAAATGATATAGCCTGAGTACTTAAGGCAGAACTCATGTTATTATAAAATAGAAATAAGGAAAATAAAAATTAGAAAACAACTAATTTTATTACAACAGTTGGTGATTGTATGAGAATATACAGTAGACAACACAAATCACCTTCCTCATCCTTTCCAACCCCCATTCTTTGCTCTAACCTCCCATTCTTTGCTCTAACCTCCCATTCTTTGCCATAACCTCCCATTCTTTGCCCTAACCTCCCATTCTTTGCCATAACCTCCCATTCTTTGCCCTATCCTCCCATTCTTTGCCCTAACCTCCCATTTTTTGCCCTAACCTCCCATTCTTTGCCCTATCCTCCCATTCTTTGCCCTAACCTCCCATTCTTTGCCATAACCTCCCATTCTTTGCCCTATACTCCCATTCTTTGCCCTAACCTCCCATTTTTTGCCCTAACCTCCCATTTCTTGCCCTAACCTCCCATTTTTTGCCCTAACCTCCCATTCTTTGCCCTGACCTCCCATTTTTTGCCCTAACCTCCCATTCTTTGCCCTATCCTACCATTCTTTGCTCTATCCTACCATTCTTTGCCCTAACCTCCCATTCTTTGCCCTAACCTCCCATTCTTTGCCCGTACCTCCCATTCTTTGCCCTAACCTCCCATTCTTTGCCCGTACCTCCCATTCTTTGCCCGTAGCTCCCATTCTTTGCCCTATCCTTCCATTCTTTGCCCTATCCTCCCATTTTCTGAAGCAACCTCCCCTCCCAATCTCCATTTCTCTCCCCCCAAACTAATAATCCTCTTCCAAATTTCTCAAAATCATACCTTAATTCTTTTCCCCAATAAACACTATCCTCTTGTCCTTTTACATATCTCTTCCAAGTTCTATCCACTTTCCAAGTTCTATCCACTTTCCAAGTTCTATCCACTTTCCAAGTTCTATCCACTTTCCAAGTTCTATCCACTTTCCAAGCTTCCATCCACATTCAAACTTCTTCATCTCATACCAAGAATACAACAATAATACAACCAAATCTCGCCCAGACGCCCTGGCACTTACCTCAGCAAGTTCGACCTCGAGTTTCTTGAGGGCCTGGTCCTTGGTGTCACACTGTGTGCGGAGAACCACCGCCCGCTCCGCCGCCTCCTGCGCCTTCTTGATGATCCTCCACTTCTCCCTCTCACACTCCTCCTTCTCCATCGCAAGCTGTGGTGGATGAATATTGAAAAATTAAAAATCTTTAGATTGGGTTGGTCCAATTGGCTAATCAAGACAATTCAAATGACGAAGAGCAACCATTTTGACATGAACCAAACAAAGTTTAAATCGTTATTGAATTTGAATTTGTTTTTTGTAATTGCAGACAGAGATCTAAATAATTCTATGTAATAATATCCAAACCCTTGTCTAAACTCCTCACTGTTATCCTCAAACAAACATCAATATTGATTATTTACATTTTCATATGAAGGAACTAACTATCCCTCACTTATGACTTCTTGATGTGATCATTAAACCCATCTCATGGTATACATAGCTCCACAGATTGTTACCCTCAAATAAAAGCAAGAGCAGAAAGTGTGTTCTAAGTCGCGTAACATGTATTCAATCCTCATCGTCCTCACTATCATTTACAGAGAGATGACTCTTAGACTAATGAAGCAATTATTTCTAGTCTTGATCCATAAACTCATCTCATATGGTATACAAAAGCTACACAGCTTATGACCATCCTATAAAAGCAAGTGCAGAAAGGGTGTCCTAAGTCATGTGACTTGTACCAAGGACAACCCTTCATCTCTCTTCATCTTCAAGAAACCAGTGACAAATATGTTTTTAAGCCTAATTTCAGGCCTAAGGGGTAGAAGAGTTATCCTGCTGCCAAACACTCCACTTCTAGAAGATGAGTCTTGGTCTCACCTGTTTGATAGTTTCGTCACTCTCGTGGACCCGCTGCTCGTAGTTCCTGATGAAGTCCCTCAGCTCGGACTCCTTGTCCTCCAGGGTGCTGTACAGCTGCTTCATCTGGTTCAGCAGGTCCAGCTTCTCTCCCTTCAGCCGCTTCCTGTCCGCCTTCATCGCTGCAATAAAGAGAGGACAGAGTTATCTCCCTTCTGAGTCCACTCTTTAGGTTTTACTTTTTTTACTCCCTGATTTTACATATACATTTCTTTCCCCATCAGCCCCTTCCTTATTTGCTGCAATAAAGAGTTATCTGCCTTCTATTTCATATCTTAATTCTACTATTTTCATTTTTTCATTATCTCTGATTTCACATATGCATTTCATTTCCCATCAGCCCCTTTCTGCTGTAAAAAAATAGTTAAAAACAATCTCCCTTCTGATTCCATATTTTCATTTATATTTTTTTGGTGGATTTTTTTATTCTGATGTTACATGGGCACTTCATCCAGATTCAACTGTTTATGGTTTGCCTGCAAGACTTGTTAGCTTAGAAAATACAGAGTTGTCTCCCCCTCTTCTACTCATGGATCAAAGCTCCAATTATTTTAGGCCAAAGGAAATTTTAGTCAGTCTTTCTTAGGTTCACAAGAGAGACAACTCCTTCAGCCTTATTCCGCCACATTCCAAGAACGCTTGCTGTCTGATGCAAACAGCTCGGCTTGGCTTGATACATAGTTTGTATAGTACACAGGACGTGAGGTAAAGACTTAATTGAGCGATAGGCTTCAAACTGTCTGAGACATGTTGCCATGGAAATAAAAAATTACATTTTCAATTGGATACCATTCCCTGGTAATCAATACCAAATTTACTGCCACAGTCGAAAAAAAAAGTAATGCCTAAAAAAATAATATTATGACCAATTTGCATATCCTTCCTACTTCCCAAGTTTAGCATGTCAAGGGTTAAGGTACCAAGTCAGATAAGCCCCTATACTTAAAGACAAAATAATTGATAGTTCTTTGAGCTTTCAAAGCCTTGCAATGTCCATTCAGTGCCACCTGTGAATGTGATTATTTTATAAGGGCCATAACTCTGTCCCTTGGTGAGATGAGTCAATTAGGCGGGAACTACTAACATTTTTATATAGCTCTTTCCTAAGCAGGGACGGCTGTTCTTGATAAGGTCATACGAATATGGGTCTGGCAAAATGACAAATAGATAGCGGCTAATAACCTCTAGTAGACAATCTTTCAAATGTATTTTCTTGGAATGGTAATACAAGCTTAGTGCCAACAAAATTAACCATTGACTCTGTAGCGCATCAGGCTTGATGATAATAATCTGAGGTTAGCGATCAAATTGACACCCAATATGTTTTTGGTCATCGTCCATTCAGATTTTATTGTGATTTACAAAATTACAAAATTGAATCCAAATTAGTCATGGTGCAACTTCACAAATTTCCAACATTCTTGAAAATGTTGGCTAGAAGCCAAAATATTTGAGTTAATAATTATTACTTGTGAGCTCTTTTGCCTTATGGAGTGGCCTGCCCAATCACTACCAGTGTCTGAGGCTTAATACATTTGTAGAGAAACTCATATTCTGCGGTCTCCAAAGACCAAATGCCCTTAATAACTGAGAATATGCAATGGGCATAAATATGACACGAGGCCTGTTTTAGGCTTGATGTTTGACATAATGAAGATGTAAATATATGGAAAGGAACTTTTTCTTGGAACTATAAATTCTCTTGTGTATCACTGCAACACAAACTGCCTTCAACTAACATTCAACAGAACCCCACTAATTGAATTTAATCATTTACATAATCTAATACATCATTTTTTCCAAGTCCATTTAAATGTGGTTTTTTTATCACAAAATGCAGATATAATCAAAATGAGTTCCGATATTTCCGATATATCAGTTATTCATAGTTTTTGTCCTAATCATGATCCATACAACACCTTAGTACAAAAATTCAAATATTGCTTTATTTGAGGCCTCATTTATCGGTTGATGGGTTATAAAATTTGCCATAGGCTTTATCATGAGAAACAAAAACATTTGAATAAACATGGGTCAGAAGAAATATTTGGAGCAGTCAACAGATGACAAACATATTAAAATACTGACAACGTAAAACCTAAAGAAACGAAAAAAACATTCAAAATGAAGGGAGACAACTCACCCTGCAGCGCTTCCTTGGCCCGGTTGACTTCCTGTCTGGTCTGAATGAGTTCCAGCTTGAGTTCCCCGTAGCTGGGTTGCTCGCTGCTCGCGGCCTTCACCAGTTTGAGCTCCTGGACTTCCCGTGTGAGGCTCTTTACCTGCGCCTCGAGGCGCATGTTTTCCTCCTTCATCTTCGTCAGGGCATTCTCCTCGTCCGACTTGTGTCTCACGCTGTCTGTGGGTCAGAAGAAATAGATACAGATAGTGATGATAATTCTTATAAAGATCTTTACTGTCATTATCGGAATATAATTATATATTGTGTTAGAATGAAAAATCATGAGACACAAATTTTAGAGCTGGACTACAAAATCAAGGGAGACAAGTGTACGATGCATTTTCCAAAATCTTTTCAGCATCATATTGTCTGACCGTGTAGCCCGAGTAATTGGGAATCCAAACAATTACCAGCAACTTTCTTTTGATATTCATGAAAGATTAACTGAAGGTAATATTCTGAGTACGTAGTTGTGAAGTCTTTGAGACAGAGTTGCAAGAAGAACCTCTAACTTTCCCTCCTTAACCCACCACTTCTTAAAAATGTCTGGATCCACCTATAAATCATAATGGCAAATTTGGAACAACTATCCCAAAATTTACATGATCTATATTAAGATTTTCACTTTTGTGGAACAATTTGGTCACTTGATTTAATTAGCATCTGAGGAAACTTACTCTCGCTTTCTGATTGTGTAGCTTTGTCCACTTTGAGATCATTCGTCAGCGTAATCTGTGAGAGTCGTTTGTTTGTGTCCGCCAGTTCTGCTCGTAATACATTCACTTCTTGGTTCGCCGCTTGTATCGACCCGTCTATCTTTACGGCAAGTTGGCGATTGTCATCCACCATCTTACGAAACTTGGACTGTGCATCTATGAGGAGTCCACGGATCAGTACCATGGATGACTTGAGGGTCTCGCGTTCCCGTGGCGACAGGTCCTTCTCAAGGTCAAGGTCGACATTGTTCTGTGCAAAGATGTACTGCACAATCTGGTCGTTGAGGGAGTCAAGAGACTGGATAGCTGCAAGAAAAAGAAGAATTTTTATTCTTTTGAAAAAATTAATGTAGTGGATTGTTAAGGACTCGGATTCGATACATTTGTAAAAGATGAGTTATTCATGTTGTTCCTTCCATATACCTTTTTTCAAAATTTATAACTCTTTTTGCCATCAGGTACAATTGGAACTTTGTGTGTGCAAGGGCATCCTAAATCCACTGTGCACTGCCCGTTATTGTAACCTCCTTAAAGTACCATCATCCAGAACTTTAACATTTGGTGATCGCGCATTTCAAGTCGCCAGCCCTTCTCTATGGAATCACCTCCCTCAAAACCTTAGAGACATAAATTAACTTCCGAGATTTAAATCCGGAGTTAAAACACATTATTTTAATATTGCATTTGATTGACTACCTGACTCTTATGTGTTCATTACAGCGCTTCAGGGCAGTTATCTGGTTTTAGCACTATATAAGTATTTGTTTGTTTGTATGTATGTATGTATGTATGTATGTATGTATGTATGTATGTATGTATGTATGTATGTATGTATGTATGTATGTATGTATGTATGAATGTATGTATGTATGTATGTATGTATGTATGTGTTGTGTTCTGACCTCTTAATGTTTAGCACCGGGCAAAGAAGCAGTTACTCCAATCTTTAAAATCTCTTTTGATAATATTTGTAGCTGACAAGTACTCTTCCAACTGATATTGCCCGTCAAAAATGAGAAAGTTACATCATTATACCTATATGCTTCAAAAAGTAGGAAAAATGAATATAGTTTCTACAACAAAAAATAAAGAAGAATTATTATTGGACTAGAATAATTAGAATGGGAAATTAACAGAAGATGGTAAAAACTGGTATCTGTTTCCCCTCAAAACTTATCTTTGGAGACAATTTACTTTTTTCCCCCATTGTATAAATCAAGCGTGATAGGTATCATGGTCAAAGTGTTATTTCGTTTTTACCATTATAGGATTACTTATTCTAGGCCTGACATTAAACTTTGAATTATTGCTATGTAATAAGTCAAGAGAAATAATAAGCAGGCTGAATAAAATAAATCTTGAAATAACCGGTTATACTTATCACTTACATAGAATAAAACAAAACGCTTAGGTCAAACGAGGCACAGAGACTGAATCGACATGTATTAAATTCATTGTCATGAATTGATCAAGAATTCATATAAGCTAAAGAAAATATAACGTTTGCGCAATAAGAGTGCAACGATCATAGAAACAAGGTGTGTCACACTGACATCAAACAGGAAATGAGATCATTACACTATATAAACATCAACTGCCGGACTTTGATGTGTCAATAAGGATAAATATAGAGTCTTTGTAAGTGCCTAGAAAAATGTGTTCTGAAAATAAAGTAAGGGGCAGGTGCGGATGTTAACCTCATTTCATATAAAGAAATTCAACATTTGAAATGCAAAAAGATTCAGGATTTAAAAGATGATTGAGTAATGAAAAAAAGGGAGGTTAGGTGTCTGAAATAGCATAAGTTAGGTATTGGGCAACTGAAGCAGACAAGCTCTCCGTATTAAATTCTGTTGCTGCTTATTGAGTTAAAAACATCTTAACAAAGTTGTTCTTTACTGAAAAATATAAGTATCTATAAGATCTAATGAGTTTCAAGCTGCAAAGAGGTAACGTGTCAAAATCAGTAAGTATCTTCAACGTACGTAGGTTATAGCCAACAAATAAAAATGGTTTAATCTATGTTAACTACCAATTCACACTGAACTGACATGTAGCCTTGAAAGTAGGTTATCCATATTTGTTTACTATAAACAAATCATATAAACATCATGTCTGAATTGAATAATTCCTTAAGGCTAGATATAATCACGTTTTACATTGCAGCTCACAGGGATCTTAAATATTGACGCTTATCTCTGCAATGTTACAATATTTTTATACATTTCGCGACACACAACGTAGAGGGTTGCACTTCTGATTATTTGCACAATTATCCTGTTTTGTTGACAAACAAACAACATCCAAGTCCTTCACAAATATTATGTTCGGTTCACCCCCCAATCATAACTGTGACCTTGACCTCTGTTGACCTTTGATAAAAAATTACACACTAAGAGCATCTAAAAATGGTCTGGACCTACAATCTTGATTTTGAAATTGCAAATAAATAGTTATGGAATTTATTTACCCCTGTTAACTGTCTTTTGTGGGCAGATTTTACTCATGTTACATGTATGTAATTGTTAATGAACAGTTCCAATCAATTACTTAGGCAAAGGTAAAACACAGGTATTACACCTATCTCAATCACCTGAAGTACTTATAAATTCTTTATATAGCATAATGCCAGATTATCTTTATGGTTTAAAGCCCAAGCTATTGATAGTCAATTTATTAATATGTCTCCAACAGACCAAGTAATTTTTCTTATGCATTCTCCCAAACTCTCCCAACCACTTGCCGCTACAACAAGCACTATGTTTAGACGTAGAAGAAATGCCACCATCTTATTAAAACAGGGTTCTCATGAATTAATAAATATACATATATACTTAAATTTTAATTATTTTAGCGCTTACGCGCTTTTAGCTATTTTTAATGTGACTTATAATGTGATCTAGTCTCACATAGGCCATTCCTGGCCGGACAGTGTACTTTTAACACTTTGATATAACTCGCTCCATGAATGTACATTGTGTGACACTTAAATAAAATATATTTCTTCTTCTTCTTCTTCTTCTTCATAATTCTATTGCTGTATTTTATCAAACCAGCTGCCCTGATACTAATTGGATATGAACTTGTTTCAATGAATTATAAATGAATTCACTCAAAATACTGATAATTGAAGATGTTTTTTTATATGGAAACAGTGCTTATTTAATCTACAGACCCACAGGTTGTTACCTAACATGACATAAAGCTTTTAAAGCTTTTGAAAGTGTCAGTGAACCAAAACTTCAAATCAAATGTGGCAATATTAAATGCTCTTTCCAGTTGACTGAGTTTCCTTTAGTAATATACCTTAGAGAGTATTGAAAGTGACAACGCCTCTAATGGAGTGCTTATTTTACCTGAAGAGTCAATAGGTGTTATTAATCTAATTGCATTTAATCCGACCCGAGGCAGAAGGTAAAACTAACACTACTGCCCGAGGTGTCGCCGCTATTTCATGCGTGATGAACTGTTGTGACATGTGATTAAGTGTGATTGACCTTGTCTCTACATGTCAGGTTTCAGACATCAGAACTCTTGAATTATGAGCTGTTCAGATAATGGAGTACTATGGATATGTGAGTTTATTGAGTAAAATTCGAGTTCATTATGTTGCCGTCTATTAATCATAGGTTAAAAGATATTCACAGATGATAATTTCAGAAGGTTCATATTTTTTTCCAGAAGACAGAGACAAAACTGGAGGTAGCACATCTACTTGTTGTACCACCTCAATGACGCTTTTTGGCTTTAAGAAATATCAAAGATAATCAAGTTATGAATTGTTTTCATATTATCATACCATGTTTTTATGTCTAAATATAGTGAGTACGTAAATGACATAAATTATGGAAAGGCAGAGAAAAACTTAAAAAACATATATAAAAGCATGGATATAGAAACTTGAAAAACCAACCTGGACGTTGCTTAGAAAACTCAAATCAGTCAAGTAGTTCGAAGAATACTCCAATGATTCAGACTGAAGCTATACCTCCAAAGCAGGTTAGAAATCTAAAAGCATCTCACTTAATATTTGACAACTCTTGGCCAAGATAAGCACTTTACCTAATTCTAAACCATCACTGACAAGTGAAATCTCTTAGAGCCAATTTATTAGGTAAGAATGGAATGAGATAGCGGTGAGAAAGGTTGAAGAGAGTCCCCCTCTATAAATCTCACACCTGTTTCTGATAATCGTGTAACAGGTTAGCTTTGCCGACCTTTCATTGCTAAATACATAAATAAAATTGTAGGTAGATTCTACTTGTCCTCACCCTAAACCTGAGTGTCTCATAATCAGACCTTTTAGTAAACAGAGAAACCATTCCTACTCAAAATGATGCCGAAAATTTTTACGATACATTAATAAAACTAGAGAAAGCAAATCTCCTTGTACTTACCAAAAATCAGTCATATAGCACTATCACTCAGACCTTTCTCCAAAATGATGCTCAAGCCTTTTTTCTAGAATACATATATAGAACTGGAGGAAGCAAATCTCCTTGTCTTTACCCTAACTCAGAGTGTCTTGTATCATTATTACTTAGACCTTTCAGTAAACAAAAAAAACTTTCGTACTCAGAAATGATGCAAGCTTTTTTCTACAATACATAAATAAGTTTTGAGGTAGCTAATCTCCTTGTACTTTACCCAAAATCCGCCTGACTCCAAGCACCATTATTCAGACCATT
Source organism: Phorcus lineatus (assembly GCA_921293015.1). Classification (NCBI taxonomy): domain Eukaryota; kingdom Metazoa; phylum Mollusca; class Gastropoda; order Trochida; family Trochidae; genus Phorcus; species Phorcus lineatus. Next base: position 8,605,356 of record OV121094.1, read on the forward strand.
TAGTTAAAGGAGATACCATTCTAACTCCAAAATGAGGTTTATATTTTTCCCGAATGCATAAATAAAGACAGAGGTAGCAAATCTCCTTGTAATCAAAGCATCAGTCTGTTATAGAAAAACAAATGTAGACTTTCTCTTTCGGGTTTCATAGCTCAAAACATTGCTCCTGAGTTGTAAGAGAGAAACAATATATAAATTGTTGAGATTGAAGGATGTTTATATTTATATATACATCTACTTAATATTTGCAAGTTTTTGAAGAATTTTTTTTTCTAAAAACAACATTATCAACTACTTAACTCATATGAAATTTAAAACAAGAAAGTCTTGGCAAAGAGAGACACACAGAAACATGGATAAAGAGCTACTGTCACGTCCAAATCTCAAAATGATTGATTCAGAGAAATTTGAAAACTCAGAACACAATTAATCCTATACCATAAAAAGACTGGATAACCTTTATCGCAAAAAGTTTTTTTTATTTCAAATGAATCTCCACACAAAAGATATCGCCAGCAAACAAACTGTGGCATGTTCATTTCTGAGCTCTGTTGAATACACCGTAAGTACATGGCACATTTATAAGTGTAATCAATCTAAAAGAAGATTGTCTGCTTTGTCATTTCACTCAAAAGGGAACCATTACTATTCCAGTCAAACAGAAAACATTCTTATTTCTAATTTAAGGATTTAGTCTTATCTACATTTGCAACAAAAAGACATTTTCGAATTCTCATCAAAGATATTCAATAGAAATTTAAAACATGGGTAAAGCCATCCATTGAGAAATATAAATGTCCTGTTCAAATCTACCTTATCGCCAAATAAATGAGTACCGGTGGTTTTATATAAAGTTTTTCTTACAAACAACAATCTAGGTGTACAACAAGAGCCCACCTTTAAGAAAGTTTTTACATTTTAATCAATAATAGAAATGATGAATGATTGTTTACCAAAGAAATTTAACAGCTCTTTCTTTTCGATGAATTTTTTACCATAATGGGACTTGACGTGAAAACAATTATCAAACAAACTTAGATAAAAGAATCAAAGTTTAAACAAACAGCATACCTTGAAAACAATTCTCACTTGTTCCAATCTATCTCCACTCCTTCAGTGACACAGTACTTTACAGTCGATTCAATATACTTATCTGGCGACTGTTACAAGAACAATAACATCTTGAGGGTCTAAGTGAGCGTATCATTGAGTAATACTTGTTTTGATAACAGACCAGCCCACAGACACATTTCTGATGTACTAGACTGGGCATGTGGCGTTACAGTTTGTAGACTTTCTTTCTGGTTCCTAATCATTATTTACACACCAGCAACTTCATTAAAGACTACGGAGCGTATGATTAAATAATATACAATAAACATTTGGCCATACAGATCATATATAGAACAATTTGTTTTCTGATTTTCAAATTAATTTATATTTGAAGTTACGCTTCATTGGTGGTCCCTGATATTCATATTGACTTCAACATATTTTTTTTATGTTATATATTTTTTAATCCTGAAAGAGGCACTCTGTGAGGAACTGGTTTTACAAATATCATGAAAAACACAGGGTGTCTTTTTAAGAGACTCAATTCAGGCATACAGTTCCCCTTTTAATGGCAATAGTAGATGATGAGAAAATACTGTTTACTGTACCACTGATATTCTTAGGTAAGAGATTGTAATCAGACCTCTGTCAGACAGATAAATTTGTATGTACCAGCTAGTTTATGGACAGGACTAGTCATGATACTTGGCAGGTAATTGGAGAAATATATACACAATTCTACCCCAAACTGTCGCCTTGGTTTCAAAGTTTATATTTTTTTACTTGAAATACAATCTTTTGTATGGAAACCAGAGGGAAGACATACAGACAATCACTTTTAGAAGAGTTTTTATTCAAAGGTTTTGAGAGGAAACGTTATATCTTTTATGTAGTAATGGAACTTCTTTACTGCAGAGTGAGAATTATCTTATACGCATAATTAGGAGCTTAACAACAGATTTATCAAAGTTTCCAATTTTTGTCATGATGTAATTTCATATCTGTAGACAGTAAAACAGTACACCTTTTATGTTAAGATGATAAGATAACAGTCATAAACCATGTTTAACATGAATATTAAATTTCTTTTAAATCATGAAATAAGAAGATATAACACAATCATATATTCTTCAATATCATATAACTACATACTTTGTTACAAGATAGCTTTCAGGTGTGAGTTCAATCTCAAATGTCTTGCCCATTGGTGAATTTTATGAAAGATAAACAAATCATAAATATATCTTACCTAACTCAAGATCCATACTGTCAACAAGGTATTTATCCCTTTGTTAGAAGTACTTCGAGAAGGTTATAAACAGTAAACTCCTTGTAAAAACAGGTAGAAAAAACAACCCTCACATAATCAAATTTCAGGAAATTCACAATTACACAGAAAAATGATGGCACAATTACATTTAGCAACTGATAGGGTCGAATTCCTCCGTGGAGGAAATCTCAATCTCTTCCTTCCTTCATTCCCACGGTGTGTGAATAATGGATTTAAATGTGCATTTCTGCTTTCGTATCAGATTGTGAGATGTGACAAAGTCTCGTCCTGAAGCAGAGAGAAGATATAGGGTTTGTCAAACGCCCTTCTTTCACTCTTTGAGGGAGAAAAGTTGATTCCTGTCATTGATGAGTGAAAAAAATCATATCTGGATTTAAGTTGACAAAACAAATTATCCAGTTGTTGAATTCTGTTTCCCAAATTCACTTTTTGGAAAGACGGATTATGATGTCAGTCATATCAATGTCTCATTTTCTGTATAACAACAAAAAAGAAACAGAAATATCCAAAATATGCTGAAAGATCTCATGCAGTAGTTATTAATCTATTTCTGTCACAATGCACTTTTTCAGACCAATCAGATTTTTCAAAATTGAAATTTTGATTCAAGGTGCAAATTCAACAAATCTCACTCAGAATTGTACATGACAATGGCAATACCCAAGGCTTTTGCCTGTCAAAAGTATTCCTGAAATGGGACCTCTGAAATAGTCATCCTATGTAGACCAGTATTTCATCCATCAATCATCCGTGTCCACATGCTCATCAAATAGATCAACATCTATGGCTGCTAATCTTGTCTAACGAGTGTATGACCCCCGTCATAATTTCAAACGGACACACCTTCAAAAGCACATTTTTCTTTCATATTTCAACCTTTGACTAAGAACAAGATATTTCTTTAACCCCATCATAATTTCAAACTGACACACCTTCAAAAGCACATTTTTCATTCAGATTTCAACCTTTGACTGAGAACAAGATCATTCTTTAACCTTCTACTTGCTGACAGTGAATCATGTTGCCAAAAAGATCTTCAAAGTCACTTCAAGATACTTTTGTCATAAAGTAGATAGTTGAAATGTGAAGATAAAAGATGATAATTTTTGATGAAATAAATCACTCATAATTTCTTATATTGGTGCAAAAGAAACTCAAAAGTTTCTTCAAAGTTGAATTTCCAACACCAATTTAAGATGATCCAAATCCACTGAAAACATCCAGACTGTAAAATATATGTCCTCAGAGAATAAACATCAAAGAACCAAAAGTATATGATGCAGAGTGCACGGAATGCTATCCGAAAAGTGAGCACAATTTGAGAATCCCTCTTGACTCAGTGAAGAACAACAGCCAACTGCTCCCCACCTGAAGTGAATGTTTCTTTTATAACAGGTTGCAGACTACACTGCCTGTCAACACTGAGGAGCATACTTGAAAAATTGCTCAACATAATAAAATCCTCCCCTCCCCGAACCCTCCACCATACCCTCTAGATTATTACACTCAATGTTGCCACATCTTTGCAACATCCCATACCAATAACTCTTTCTCAGAAACCACAGCTTAATAAACTCTCTAACCATAAACTTATATTTATCCCAAGGGTGACTAAAGACATAACCTCAGTATTTACCCTTTCTCATCAACAAATTGCTCTTTTGCTATATTCAACACTTCTTTTCAAGAACCACATTTCACTCAGTTTCCATACCATTCAAACACTTCCCCTTTCACCCGATCTTCTACTCTTACTATCTGCCCCAATCCCACTGACCACCACACCAACCACCATCATCTTCAAACCTCCATCACTATCTACTACTCCACCAATATTCCACCTGAAACCATTGGCTCAAAAAACTCATATTCAAGTCTCCATCCATGCCCACCACCCCACAAATATTTTCACTTGCTACCATTAGCCCAAAACCTCATCTTCAAACGTCCATCCCTGCCAACCGTTAGCCCAAATCCTCCTCTTCCAACCTTTATCCCTGCCCACCATCCAATCCGTGTTTCACCTAAAACCAATGTCCCAACGACTCATCTTCCAACCTCCATCCCTGTTCAGTTCCAAACCAATATTTCACCTGAAACCATTGGCCATCCCTGCCCGGCACCAAACCAATATTCCACCTGTCATCAAGGCCCCAAAAAATCTTGGTCCACTCTGACCCCCCCCCCCATCCATCATCCCTCCCTCTTCCCAACCATCACCCCTCCCCCCATCTCCCAACCATCACCCCCCCCTCCCAAACATCACCCCTTTCCCCCCTCCCAACCATCACCCCTCCCCCCCCCCCTCCCCTCCCCTCCCCCCATCTCCCACCCTGGCAGGGAACCAGCTGTGAGGTATGTGAGAATGCTATCTATGCTGTATCCAACAGGTATCCTAATGACCCTTTTACATCACTATCACCACCATGCTGCCTCCAGACTCTAGTCATTACAGTCACTCTGAGTGTAATTTGTTTTTTGATACCTGGCCAAGCCTTGTACTTTATGCTGGGTTAATGAGGCTCCTAACTTCAGGACAAGCTCGTCTCTTACTCTATCAATTAACTGGGATGTTCATCATCATTAGATACTTTCCGTGTTCTTTCACATATTTTCAGAATTCTTTTAGCAATAATTCTTAGAATTCTCATTTTCTGTTTAGACACAACAATAAAGTAACATTCCTGACGTAAACCGAAAAAATGTCCTAATAGGTTTCTGAAATAACCATCATCTTAATGAAAATTGTAAAAAAACATAAATCCTTGATGAAAATTATCCACATCTTAGTTTCATATTATCTTTAAGATTTATTGATATAACTTTATGATATACATCATCATTGATTCAAATCTTTTTATAAAAAATATCATTAAAGTAAAGAAAAAAATATTTAATAATCTTTCAATAAATGTTTTATAATTACCTTCTCTCAATGCCTTCATCTTGACTACAAATCCAGAGATTAAAAATATCTCCGATCACACAGCACCTTTCTACAGTGACAGCAGTAATCAATTTCACTCGTCTCTTTCAAATGTCCATCAAATCACCTCATCCCTTCTCGCTTGTCCATTTCATAGAACTTGACACTCACGAATGAGATAGATTTCACTCTCGTTAGTAGATGACACTATGATACTACTCGTCTACAACTTCCTACAACTTTGATGGATAGAGTCGTCTGTTGGGATGCGGTCTTGTTTACAAACAAGGAATTTGTTGACGAGTAAACAAGAGTATTAACCGCTAGTTTTAGTGGAGTTGATTCTCGACTCTCAAAACTGGACTTCTATGACTTGATTTCTAATCCACAGAAAATGCTCATTACTAATATGTCATGTGATGCTTTGCTTTCTCCAAGCTTTGCTTTTTCCTTGGCACTTCAAAGAATAAATGAGGGGGTAAGAATCTTTAACTAAGTTAATTTCACTATTCGAGTGTTAACTATCCTTAACTCTTTTGAATGTCTTGAATGAATTTAAATGATCCTTTTAACTTTGAAATCTGAATTCACATCAAATCATTCTGTGAAAAAACAATTTGAAGACAACTACAGGTCTTAAATTTAAATTTCAGTAGAATAAACTTTAAAATTGTTGAATATCTGTAATATTCTAATTACTGCTACTTCAGTTAGTACCATCATTGACTGCAAAATTTAATTAAATTTGAATCAGTACATTTCACTTAAATATCCAATTTAAGAACTGGAAAATTTCATTTCAATTTAAGAACTGCTTTCAAAAGCAAACAAGTTCAGAGATTACATTGCATGAGTCATATCAACCATTCTTTTGGACATTAAGATTAATAAATCATGACACGGGTTATGAAAACTCCTTATAATATATTTTTCATAAATTAGTCATTCAAGATCCTACTACTGCTTCTGATTTGTTATATAATACTGACATAATGCAAGGATAAACCAAGCAATAACACTAATAGCATCCAAGCAGTTTCTAGTATATCACAGGTATCATTTATCCAATCTGCGGAGCTCAATCTGTTATTACATACACATATGCCCAAATATGGCAGTCACTACAAGAGCCATGGAACAGTGGATTCTAAACAGGTAACAGGTAAAAGAGGATCCAAACTTGAGCATGCATCCAGTTTCAATCGAGAGCATTAACATGTAACATAGATCTGCTGACTGTTACACGCTGCAATTTCAACAGAGATATCAATTGTATATCAGCACATCTAGCTTAATTCCACTGCATTTTATCAAAATTATTCTTGAAGAGCCAAACATTGTACACTCCGATACAGAATATCCCTCAGTGTTTAACGGGCAGGGTCCACCCAAGATAATACAATATCCAGATTTTAGTCCATTGATAGTCTGTTGATAACAGAATCACATCTATCTTAAAAACATGTGGAGAATTCCCTCAACTTTATCAGTAAACATTCAAATTTTCACAATGTCCAGTTGAGTGTTTTTTTCATAAGCATCACCTGGTCAAACTGGCCACAGTATCTAAAGTATCTGGGATCTATGTAATCCTTCACTTTTCTATCAATGTCTTAGGCACCACGGATGTCCAACACAACTGTCCAGTATCTTGAAATGGTATTCAGCAACCTCAGTTGTTTCCAGATTTCTGAAGATCAATAAATGTACAGTGACCAGTCCTACATCAAACAACATCAGGAGTGGTAACAATGCTATCACACCTGTAATCACTGCTCAGGTAAAGGTAAATGTTTATCAGTTGAACTTCACCTCCTAGGTAAGGCATCACACTCTGACTACTGAGGCAAACAATGCTCGCTGACCACTGCCCAGGCAAACTACCTGTGCATCAGGTGTACACACAATGACCACTCGTTACAGTTGTGCAGGTGTGCTGACCATAGACAGGTGAGATGGAGGGAGGCTAATGAAGCAGATATCCCGCTGACCAATACAATAGCTTGCTGACCATTATCCTCAGGCATTATTGGAAACTGACCAATGACATAATAGGTTTGTGAACCTGTCAATCTGGCTGATAAAGTTAACAGGATATAGTTATGTATGAGACAACCTTGAAAAATGACTTGTGAAATTTGTTTATGTTACTAACTACTTTACAAGGTTTATAAATTTTGGCTCTCTATCTTAAAAAACAAAGGCCACATTCACAAGCTAACTTAGAAAATAATAAATACATATACAGTCTTCGTTTCCTGTTTTATGTGAATGATAAAGCTTAATATGTCAGATAATTATAGAAATGTAGTTACAAAATGAATGCAATATCAGACTTCGAAAATATTTCTCCGATAAAGGTAAATGTGTATAGCATAAGCTTGAAGAAAGATAGCCAGAACCGTTTGTCATATGGTTAACTGGTTTATTACTGCCAAGTCATTCTTGGTGGCTGTTTTGTAGGAATCATCACGCCCACACAGGATAAATCAGCTGGTTTCCTTCGAGCACGTCAGATTGTCCTATAGGAACACTGACCACTGACCACTGACTTAATCAGGGTTGTTCATGTCTAGATCTCGGACAACGGAAACAGGAAGTGGTCAAATCATAGATATTATATAGGACACTCGGACCGATGACTTAATAAGACCAATTCTTGTCTCTCAAAGATAAATCTTACAGGAATTGGTCAAATCATAGATGTTATATAGGACACTGGCCATTGACTTATTGTAAGTCCCATTCATGCCTCTCTTCAGATAAATCTAACAGGAAGTGGTCAAATCATAGATGTTATATATGACACTGACCAATGACTTAATAAGATCAAGAATATGTCTCTCTTCAGATAAATCTAACAGGAAGTGGTCAAATCATAGATGTTATATATGACACTGACCAATGACTTAATAAGACCATGAATATGTCTCTCTTCAGATAAATCTAACAGGAAATGGTCAGATTAACTATCAGATTACGGTTCTGTACAAGCTTGTGAAATCTGATTAGTGTGGGGTAGTGTGTACGAAGAAGATTTAGGGATTACTGTCAGGAGTGTATACAGTCAAGCTGTGGTTCTAATTACAAGATAAAGTCTATCTCTTCATCAAAAGAAATTTGAGATGATTTGGAGCAGAAATGAACCAACTGACTCTATGATCGGAGAATTGCAGGTGTTGAATAAACAGGTAGGGTGAGTTATAAGTAAATAAAACATATTTTAACATTGGTGTTCACAAATCTGTTCTCACTGAAATCCTCTTTGAAAGTCAACATGTAAACTACTGATGATTACTGTATTCAGCTTTTACTGTTGTCTTGTACACTGCAATCATGGTAAAATATTTTCCTTTCTGACAAACAGTGAATAAGCTAAACACTCACAATTTCAGAATATTGAAAAAATATCATATTTTGAATCAAATTATGAATTATCATTAAAGAATATCAAATCATTAAAAACTATCCCTAAAATCATTGGTTTTAGATTTCTAGAGGTGAGGATATATAAATTCAACAATAATTTTATTTGGCTTGTGTGTAATTTTCTTTACACGGTATCTAAGCAACATTTTGACTTCTAACTGCAAATCATTGACCTATGGATCAACAAATGATCACCTGATGATCATTGACAATATTATACAGCGATGATCCTATAAACATCCCATAAAAGCTAACATTTCTATTCCCCTTCAGGCCGCATAGTCTAGACATAACCCTATAATTATTTCCATAACCACTCTTATCACAAATTCATCTGCTACATCAATGGATTACCTCCCCTTGAGAAATCTCACAAAAGTTACAAGAAGGTATAAAAGTGCAATGATGTTCTAGCCTGATAGTGCCTCTGCCCCTAGGCGAGGACAACTGAGACAAAGTTTACCATCAGAATATATCCTGAAGCAGTGTTATTGTCGGGATTAGGAAGACTTTATACACCAACACTGGGAACACTTACTATTAGGTATCCAACAACAGAGAGATAAACATTTCCCCTTGTTATTCTAACCTAAGCTGTGTTTTGGTAAGTGACATAATAGCTTGAGGCTGGTTGTATAGTGGTAAAAGTTTTGTGGTCAATTTGTGAGGGTAGTTCAATTAATAGATTAAGAAATTTGTCACTGATTTTTGTGTGGTAATTATATATCTTAAGTAATGATGCCTTTGAAAATATCATATTCATAAACTGACAAATCTATCAAATACAACGTACAAATATCATCAATAAAATGGAAAATCATGGCATTTAAAGCTGAATTGATACACATTTATTTTTTACTTTTCCAACATAATTACTTACGTGAAAATATAAACAAATCTTGTACTTGGATGGTTTTTTTCAGAAAAATGAATCATTCCTCAAACATACCTTAGTATATATATGTATATATACCATAAAATTATAGACATAAAACAAGATTTGAAACAAGTAAATATTTAGATACCATCTTGATTTTGGTGCAAGAAAATATCAAAAAGAAGTTAAAGCAACATTTTCCTTGATCTTCACGTTATAAACAAGAACACGTATCAGTAAACATGTGTAACCTTGTGTAGAGGAAGTGATTACAGCACCACACCTCTACTGGAGGTCACCATTACACAAGTGGAGGTCAACGTTAGACAAGTAAACACCGGTAGGCATGTAGTGCAACATTCACCCTTTGGCACATCAAAGAGAAGCACCAGGTGGTTTTAAACTCACTTTTGAAAAATCAATTGATGGCACACTCAATACACCCCAAATTAAATCAAATTCTCAAAAACAATATGTTAACCCCCTAGTGAATGCTATATCTGCCACTATGACCATACATCTAAACTTACACAACTTCATCTTCAGCATCCAGAGAGTTAACAATTTTGATACAACATTAACCATTTGCCTGTTGAATGAGTAAGAAAGTAAACTCATTTATATGGTCTGAACAAAAAGTGAGAATAATTCATTAGCAAAACTACTCACTTCTCATTCTTGTTTCATTTTACAGAATGTGTGCTCTCATTTATCTTGCTGTAAAATCTAGATCAACCGAAATGTCATCCTCAGTAAATTCATGTACTGATAATATACTTGTATAAATGGGAATGTCACTTTGAATTTCATTTCCACAAAAAATACCCCAACAGGACTGTCCTTTTAACTTTATTGTTGAGTATATATTTTCAGATTTCCCTATTTTAAAATTAGATATGTGTTGTACTTGAAGCCTGTTCCCCCAATAGTTATTCAATTTTGATATGAGGTTATGTCACATTTGAATACCAAAATCAATTAAATGAAACTCAAGTCATAAAAGTACATGTGTAGAGATATGAAAGATTTATTTAATTACTAACTGTTAGCATCAAACTAATTAAGTCCAATAAAACTGAATGTGAACATATGTTTATCAACCAACTGATCAATTACAGTTTAGTAATTTCATTTGAATAAATCAATTAGCTGATGAGCATCTGCAATTAAGTCATAAACATGGTATTGCACCAGTAATTAGTTGGTCAGGGAATAGAATCTGAAGAACCAATTAACAGTAAAATACCAAGCCTAGACTGTTGAAAGTCTCTTGAATCTTTTAGCTTTATTTTGTTGATCAATGTGGTTTGCATATCATTTTTTAATTAATTGATAAAAGACAATTAATATTCTTACTTAGAAAATGCATTTGGATAAATAGTACCTTCATTCACAAGTCACATTAAATTTTTCATTGAATCTAAATGTTATTGATACACTTTACAAAAATATCATTATCGATACCTTTTTAATACATATAATTTTTATTAACATAATTTATGACTAGCAATGATATGGAAAAACATAATTGTAAAAAATAAGTATTGACATATTTTTCATATGTGCACTAATGATTTTTGCCTAGCAATGAATTTCTTAGTATGAGTAACTGTAGTCAAATCTTTGTCTCTACTCATTTTTAAGAAAGTATGACATATTTAGAAAATTATGTTAGTATCACATTTTTGAACTTATTGAACTATCTTCTAAAGATATTATAATCAAGATGATAATGATATTTAATATCATTTAAGAGTGAGTGAGTGAGTTATTGTTTAACGCCGCTTGGGCCCATTTAAGAGACTGTGAGACAGTCTAAGGCATGTGCTGTAACCTCTATACACTACCAATAAAGTTGACAACGGTCTTTCAATTCCCAGGTGACCAACTCATTCATCTCATCAAAGGTCAAGGGTTATTGGTCAATACTGACCAATACTGACCGAGCAGGTATTACATAACCCATCAATAGCTCAGAGAATACGGCCTTGCATTATGAGCAATTGCATTCTATCTGATGTAAGATCACTCATTACGCTATTAGATAACATTTCATTAACCCGGCTTTGCAATGTAATATTACACTGTCTCTGCATGTAAGATGGTGTAATGTATGCTTACAGACCATGCAGCCTCCCATCTGTTATGAGTGTATAACAGTACCTGTAACAGTAAATATGTACAATTATCAGATTAATCTGGGCTACTGTGTGATAGAACATGGACTTGTGTAAGCAACAACTCTTGACTCCAGCATACAGCTCTAGGTTATTGAATACTGTAGGAGAAAGAGGGGAATTGTGTAAGAAATACAAGCTCTCAAGTCTTGTATATATCTCATAAGACTCTGAAGTTGATATTTAAATTGAAATACTGAGCTGTGGATATGAATATGTAAATTGTTTTTGAGAAACCTTGAGGAATTTTTACTAAAATATGATTACTAGCTTATTCATGCTTAAGTATAATATGATATACAATGAATATTTTATCAATTAAATTAAAAGTTTTGATTAAAATTTAAGGATTAAACACAATTTAAGAAATGGTTTGGTTTAATCATACAAAGAAAGGTTCTCAAAATCATGTTTAACTAAATTTATCAGATCAACAATAATTCATGTCTTCTTACAAATTGTCAACACAAAAAACAAATATAGAGAAACCCGGCTATCATGACGGTTTTAAATAAAATCAAACAACTTTACAAAATTACAAAGCATCAAGACCAAAATTTTAAACTACATACCCCTACATATGAGAAATATCCAACGAAAACACTCTGCAGCTAAAGCAAGAAGGAATTCCACGAGAGTTTGCAGCAGAAACATTCCATGCGACTTGTTCATCAGTGGTCATTCTGGCACTCTAACATTCCTCCACAAAGCAGTCCCCTTGTCCCCTCTGCAGAGCCTGCCAATCATCCCCCCCCCTCCATAAATTAGTCATCCCTCCCCCCCCTCTTCTCCTCTAGGGCTCTCCCAAGACTCCCTTCTTTTCTCCACTGCGTGACTGTCAATCACTCAGTCCAGTTATTTTGTGGGCCCTTTTCTTCTCAAGGATTCTTTTTTCCTTTCCATAGATCCTCTCACCTCCCCTTTCTCTCCCTCTATTGTTGTTTATGAATCTTTTCACATTTTTCCCGTCTAAAATTTATAATTTCACTTCAGTCATTTCCTTTTTCTCTTCTCAACCTCCATTTTGTTGACCATTTGTCTTTCGCTCTAAATTATTTAACCCACACAAATTTTATGAGTGTCCAGATTTATATTTCTATATTTTTTTGATAGATCACCCCTCAGATGTTTTAAAACCCCTCTTATTTCTTTTTATCCTGCTTGACCCCCTCTGATTTATGTTGTGACCCCTTTCTCTTCTCTCCAATTTATCACCTTCTTGAATTTCTTGTTATTTCCATTACGAAAGAGATGATATCACCAAGCAAAGATTGAGTTCTATGAATATCTAAGTGTGTCCACTATATAAAAGTATATATGTCAAGATGCAGATCCCTTATGAGATCCCTTTTTCTTCTAAAATCCTTTGCCAAAAATCATAAATAATTCATACTATCCTGATACTATCCTCTCCCTACAATCAAAATCCACCTCTTGTCTTCTAAAATCCACACCACTGCTTTCTCAAATCCACACCAATGCATCCTAAAATCCAACTCCTGCATCCTCAAATCCAACTCCTGCATCCTCAAATCCAACTCCTGCCTAATCCAACCCCAGTGCCTCCTAAAACCCTGCACCTGTGCCTTTTAAATCCAAATTCCTGTCTCCAAAATACAACCCCCCCCCCCCCCCCCCCCCTCTCCCCACCTCAACTCTCCAAAAATCCACTCCTGCCTTCTGATATTCATACCCAAACCTTAAAAAACCCATCTTTTACCTAAAAAATATTCACCTAAACCTCTAAAATTCATCCCTTTCCTGTAAAAATCACGCTCTCTGCCTCCTTAAACCAACCCCCTCCCTCCCCACTTCCTAAAATCATTCTCATTCTCCATCCCCCCCCTCTCCTACTTCTTACCCCCAAGTCTACCCAAACCCTGTACCGAAAACTCGTTAGCTCCATCAATATATTCAGTAAACCTGAAACTCACACAGTTATTCCAACGAAACAATTCTGCATTTTTGTTATCGAACAGTCTGCAGGTGGTTCCGTATGCGGTATTTAGATTCCGAGAATAACGGCCCTTTAATTAGCTCCGCATCGAAAGGTGGGTATGACTCATAGGAGAGCTAATACAAGGGCGACTCTATTTACGAGCCTGAAATGAGGTGCAACAAATAAAACCTCACTAGCCAGGAATTCTCCAACGTTTCACAGTAATGATACATCAGTAATGAGATATTTAAATAACATGGTTCAATTATGTGTAATAAATCATATCAAATTTCTAAAAATAATTTTAAAAACAATCAATTAAGATGAAATCATTCTGTACGGGACAGAATTAATATCTATATATATTTTTTTTGCAATTCAATAATTTTCAACCATTTTTTATCATAGCAACATAAAATTTCATAAAAATGTAGATACTGCAATAACTTGCAATAGATTTGAAAATATTCACATAATTCTTATCTATAACATATCAAGAAAACTGTACAAAATTACGAATCAAAATACCCATGACAAAATCCAAGTAAAGACGAAAAACAATCCTTACCTCAGAAGACAACCTTGTCACAGAATCTTGACACTGATTATTGATCGCTATGACACAACACGTCACTTCCACAGGGCTTTACCGATTCCAATCAGTTCAAATTTCCCAATATTCATTGACCCAAAGACTCTGACCAAATGCAATTCTATCATGACTCTTCTGACACTTGCATCGTGAATTCCGTTATAGCGCGCAATTAGCCGATGGCCAAGGAATTTGGTTCAGCGATGAAATCATCACAATTTTACTGTTGCTAGGCCCCATGCAGGATGACAACACTTTCTGAATTTAGCGGGTTTTTTCAAATTTGGATTAATATTTTAATTTTTTTTTAACAAGATTAGACTGTTCCATCCATTATGTTCCTGATTTACATAAGGCCAGATTTACATAAGGCCAGTAATAAATTATTTATTTGTGTGGGTTTAAAATATTCTAAATTTAATATTTTGAAAAATATATAATCATGTATATATATAATGTATAAGAATAATTTGTATCATATTTGCAAGCAAATTTTGCATAGGGTTGGGAAGGAATGTCACGAAATGTATCAGATGAGTTTTATTAAAACCCAATGAAGAATGAATCAATACTGAAACTTGTATCCAAGTATTTAAATACTAGAAAACTTCATGCATATCTAAGAACTGAATCTTCAAATGATTCCCAAATCAATTTATCCAATTGAAAAAATCCGAAATCTAAAACATTCAAATCACATTCCATAAATCCCATAACACCAAATTCATCTGTATCAGAATCTAATTAGATACTCTGCCTTATAGCGAGGGCTCTACGGTTGAAGCCTTATAAAGAGGACACACTGTTTGAGTGGACATGCACAAAAATTGATTTTTTTTCGGACAAATTCCGTTAGACGACCCTCGTCCGACCTCTCATGCACACGCAAAATCCTCAGCTTACGTCAACAATGGGTCACATGACCATATCCAATTGTCATCAATTCATCGAAATTTTCAATGGTAGTGTTTGTTGAATTTTGCAATGAGCGTTCGCTAATTGAAACATCATGCACACGCGGTCGGTAGTTTTGTATGGAGGTATTGCTAATTGTTGAGTTGAAATCAAGAGCTACCTAGGGGGTCTTGGTTTGTCAGTCAAAACAATGGATTAGTTTCGGATTGCAACGACGTCAGGTCAAAATCAGATCTTATGAGATTGGTGTACCAGCCCTTTCTGATACTAAAATATTGAAAAGATGTATTTCAGATTAGATATCAAAACATTGTCCTTGATAAAGTGAAGCTTGTTTATTCATTGCACAAGTGCAACATAGATTATCAAGTGCAACATATTGATGAACTGAAGTTGCACATGCAAATAATTTTCGCCTCAAAGATTTCAAGTTTCAAATTACTTTGCGTGATCTGGACAGGTTATTATTTCGTCAAAACATTAAAAAAGTACCAAAAAAAGGGTGAAAATAATCAATTAAAGAATTTTGTAAAGCCAATGCAACTTTAATTTACTCAGTGCAACAAATCTTATTTCTGGTAGCTCAAAAGTATTATGAATCTTGAATAAGAGTATTCAAATCCTCTTTTCCTTGAAATAGGCATTGTATTACTAAAGACTAATAAAGTGTGATTCATAAGATTCATTAATTTCTCACTTAATTGTCTATCCCAATCTTTCAAGTATATACTTCCATATATAATTATCTGCACACAAAAATTCTAGTTAACACGCCACTATTTCTTTCTAAAAAACCAATACAAAAATGTGATTACTAGGCTTCAGGTATAAATTCCTTCTCCTTCAACCTAAAACATTGAAACTTGATCAAATGCACACAAAAATACTCACAATTCCCAGATAATGTTACCAAGTGATTCCCTCTTTAAGTCTTCGATGCAACAACCCCATGACTCAAATACCAGAATAGCTGGTCAGAAAGTTGGGCTATTTTCCTTCGTGCCTTTTCCACAGGAGTCCCTAGGGTCCATTAGCGCTACGTGATCAATCAGAATATTAGGGGCCGACCTTTGACCTCCAGGTGTCCTAAGGTGAAGGTCAGAGCCAGGCTGTCACAATTTGTTAAGTCACTGGGGGGGACGTTATCAAACATTAAAAACCTTCACACTGTTCGGTGACATAAGTCAACATAGGTCTTCTTGTTGGCCGAGCTTTTGAGGTCACTGTTTTTAAGCCTCTTTTTATTTCAGGTTTCCGTTTCATATTTCCTAATCAGATGAATTTGAAATTGAATTAATGCAAAATTTTAACTCTATGCTAAATATGACATAATCTTCAAGAATTATTTGTTTGAGCAAAATCATTTCCACTGTGAAAATTATGAATTCTGATAAAAAAAAAATTTGAAAATATTGGCAAATGTATCTCCTTTGTGCAGAACTTTTCATAGACAATCAAAACTAAAAATACAGTTTTATTGAAAAATTCATTAAATCCTCTTCTTCGATGTAATAATCACAAGCTAACGGCTGAATATTGCTTAAGCAGTGCTAAACAATAACTCACTGACTCACTAAATGTAATATTCAGAAATATCATCCTCTAAATCAGTGTTTTCACTTCATTTTTTAACTGTCTTTCCATACACAGAGCTATGTGGTACAAGTTTAAAGCAATATAAACTGATACAAAGAACTACTTATTTTTACTAGCCTGCAGGAAGGCTAGGAATATCAACAACTCTTTCATCTCCCAGAAATCCTGTACATGTGTGATATTATGGCGTGATATGAAGGAATGCCTGTGTGCTATAATACTGTTATTCCCTCTGATGTAGGAAATACAGAGATGAAGCCAGCTTTTCACCTGCTTAAGCTGCCACTGATCTATTGTTGAACGAAAGAGCAAAGTAGAACAAATCTCCTGAAATCAGAGACTACCCAGATTGTCTATATAACCCCTTGGAATTCTTATCCTCTTAACCCTCCTTGTGCCGAAACCATATTGTGTGCTCTGGACCTTTTAATTGTTGTCCAAGGAAAAATATAATCAAGATTTTTTTATACTCTTATCTCTTTCAGCAAGAGTTCTCTTATATAATTCCAGGAACAAGTGAAATAAATAATAACTTTGTAGCCAAGCAAAGTGTCAAGCAAATTAACAAGCCTTTTATGATTGAAATATCTTCATGAGGAAGATATATTTGAGTGCAATGTCAACTTAAAAGTCTAGTGGCAGTCAGAGGGTTAACAATTTTCTGACGTCTTTAAACCCTCTTGCTTCCAAGAGCTATATTCATGTTAACTTTCAAGGTAGTGAATCAGACAGATGGTTAATAAGATCTTTAAATATGTATAGCATGTGTTCATTGCCAAAAAGTATATTTGTGATTAGAGAACAAGTTCTATGAATTTACAACTTCTTTATTGCAAAACTGCAAAGTTTCAGTGCATGTTCTAACACTGCTATCAAGCATGCAACCCTTATATGCTTGTACCCTTTGACAATCCTTGAAAACTCTTTTAATGTTTCATTATCAAAGAAATATATTAATGTTGCTCTTTCAACATCTAATGTGGATTTTTCCACGTTTTTTCTATGCAAGGTGGCAGTTTTGTCTTGGAGGCCTGATAATGGTTAAAATAGGCCAATGCCTAATACACAAAGAGACTTTTATCGTAAATATCATTTTAAAGATTAATTAAGCTCTAGTTGCTATAAAGAACGATGTTTCAATTTTTTTCTTTAGCATATATTTTCTTGTCAGGTCTCATAATTATCTTTGTAAATATGTTTTACTCATAAATTTGTTAATCTAATCTTTTCATGGTTATTGTAAACTGCAGCTATCTTCACTTTTCATTAGCAAAGAGTCATAGAGAAACTAGGGAATGAAGATTATTTCTGAAAACAAAAGCTTCTGTGTTGCTAGGATAAAAGAACATTTTTTATACATTTATTTTGGTGATAATACATGTTATGCTCATGTTCACTGAATATTAAATGGGTTACATAACAGAAAGACACTGCAAAATAATGTAAAAATAAAAATTTGTTTTGATAGACTTGTATAGAATGTGATAATATGAAAACGACATAAAAAGAACTTTTAGTTTATCAAACATTCTAGCTATCAGTATCACCCACTTGATAACCCCAAGTATTTCATAAACGTGTTTCAGATTTAAATCATCTTTAAAAATAACCAAAAGAGGTTTCAAAACTGAGATTGAACACCCAAATAAAGTTTTCATTGAAGTACACAATTTTATGGATATTCAACCTCTTTATTAACTGATTTGCGGACGTTTCGGTATAGCTCCTTATACCGTTTTCAAGATATACCGAAATGTCGCAAATCTGATAATAAAGAAGTTGAATATCCATCAAATCATGCACTTCATTACTACTACAACTTCTAGTAAGCCACTTAATGAAAAGTTTTCATTTCTACACAAGAACTAAAGCAGTCAGTTTCTTTCTTCAACAAAACCACTATGCAAACCTGACCAAATCATTTACATAAACATAAAGCTATTGATAACCTACATGTGAATATTGAACGTAATCTAAGTACAACTATGACTTTTATTTTCTTAAAAAAATCAAAATTATCTATTATTAAATATTATTTTTCCAAGCAGACCTACTGACCTTGTACAAAAGCATTTGCACAGGGGATATTTTCCCATAGACTTGCACGTTACCCCAGTGGAGCATAAATAATTATCATGGATTCATCTTACATCTGATCAAATTCACATTTAGGCACACAGAAGAGATGACGTAGAACACAGTTAAAAATGTTTTATTTATATACTATTATGCAGGTAAATCTAATGACTTTGATAACGAATAATTTAATTAAAATTATACACTTGAAACCAAGACGATTTCAAAAACTCATTTCATGAAAATTCTTTGTGCACTACTAGATTAACAAGTAAATATATATAAGTAATGGCATCATGCAAATATTTTTGTCCATGGACTGTACCTGATATCTTCAGACTAAAAGAAGCTTTAAAAAAACATGGCTGCCTCTCTTAATCCAAACACCTAGGTGTGAAGCCTTTTGAAGAGGAAATAGATGGACCGAAGTACCTGAACAAATTTCACAGCGAGGCGCTAAACCACAGAGTAATTAACACGTGTGTAGGAAATGCTGACCACAGGAAGACATCTAAACATCAAAGATTTATTTTTTTATCTTTTTAATTGCAGAATAATTAGCATATATGAATATGCATCAACTGATGACTGATCAGTGAAAATCACATGTGGAAATATTTTTTGAACTTTTAAAAATCTGAAATCATTAACACATGAATATTAAAAGAAAAGAAATTGAACATCAATGATATCATTATTTTATTGTCTTCATGACAAAGAAAGTCTTTTTCAAGTGAATTAAATCACAAATTTATTGTAACGAGTTGAAATAGGCAGTGACCTTTTGATTGTCATCAAATTTATAAATATTCTGCCAAAACAATTGCCATTACCACAGCAAAACAAAATGTTGGAAGTTTTGAGCTGACAATGCCAAAAAAAATTTTAAATTACCAATTACAATGTTCTTTCATGTTGCTGAAAAAATTACTTCAATTTCACTTCACTTTTTATGTCACTCACATTTAGGATTTGATGGATCTTCAAAAGTTTACATGATTATAATGTTCCGATTCAAATCCCTTTTAAGTCAACCATGTAAAAAATTTGATTAGGTTAAACGAAAAAAATGACCTCTGATCTCAAGCTTTCACACTCGAAAGGCCCAAAGACAGATTTGGTCTCTAAACATCAGAGAAGTTGCCTCAGCTATCAACGCGATAAACAAACAAGTTTACTTTCGCTGACTCGGCAGTCAGTAGGATGTGTTAGTGGCAGCCACCCAGCGTGAAATGTAATTAGCCGGTAACTAACGTGTCAACATTCGTGGACAATCAATTACACTGCCATTGTACTCATCACGACCTGTGGTCAGTTGCTGGCTACTGGACCTCTGGACGTACACAAACTTTTGCTTCTTTGTACGTAGTCTGTTGTTCAGACCTTATATGTGATTAAAGCTAAAAGAAGTCAATAACCAAAAAGCTAGATTCAAATATAAAAAAGAGATCTCAAAGATTTAGGTCTTCATTGTCTTATATTAAAGGGGCAGTAGCATGTTTTTTGAAAGATTTATTTATGCCAATTTTCCCCCCAATAAATATTAGTTTATGCAAAATGTATTTTTATATCAAACATATCATTACTCTTCCTGATCATCTGTTGTCAAAGAGGAAAAAAAGTTACAAGCAAAAACCATTGGCGGCCATTTTTTTAAAAACAACTTTTAATCATTGTATGGATCGCATAGCTTAACTGGTCATGGTACGTTAATTTCGAAACTGCTTCTTTTCATTAAAAAACAAGTCTTGCAATTGGAAACATTAATTTTGTTATTTTCAGAATACTTTTAATATTCAAAATAACATGCCACTGCCACTTTCATATTTTCAAATTTGAACATAAACTTCAGGAAGTACATGTAACTATTAATATAGATTTGAGTGAATTGAGTCAATAACTTGATAATTGATACTTTAACACTGAGATGGTCCATTTGCAAAAATGGAATACCCCTTTGATGGATTAGTAATTAGTGTAATTTGGACATTTACATTATCACTCACCAATACATTTCTGTTTCTTCTCACTATTGTAGATAAATTTTCTGAATATTGATAATTGTGAAAATGATTCATTTCTAAGACATACACCTGAAAATGTTTCCTGAAGATCTTGATGATGAAAGTGGTCCCCACTGGACATGATACTTTATCCAGAACTTTTATTCTTCTGTATTAAGAATGATATAAACAGACAGAGTCAGAGGAATAATCTGATATTCAATTACATGAGCATCAGCCAAATATCCATCGATCCATCCTTCTCCCCCCTTCCCCCTTCCCCCTCCCCCCTCCCTGCGAACACTTATATAATTGCTTTATTGCAAAGTGCGTCAATCAAGAACATATCTATTCTCTGATCAGACAAAACAAACAAAGTATGCATCAGACGTGCCCATTAGAATATTTTGCTATTTGGCTGTCGATCAATTCTATCGTGTTGGGAAATAAATAATTCACCAACTATTTCCTTTGCGTAATGGAGCTTAACACTTGTGCCCCTGCAAATTTAGCACCCACAAAGTAAAATTGATTCCTGAAAGGTGTTTGTATTTACCATGGGACAAATCTTGATAGATATTGAGTTAGTCTGCACGTTGGTTTAAATATTTAATTCATTCAAAGGGGCAGGACTTATAAAAAAAATTAAGATTAACCCTCTGGCTGCCACATGAACATAAAGTTGCCTGAAAACATGCATCTAAATGCATAAATTCTTTTAGCTTTTCTATCCTTTGACAAACCAGGACCACATAACTAACAATTTCCACATTATTTATTATAATAGAAAATAGATAGAAATAAAATGATTTATAAATGTAACAGAAATAAAAGTTGTGAACCCTCCTAAATTTTCATATATAAAGGTTAACGAATTCTAAACTGATAGTAAGTATCTCATACCCTCTGAAGATTAATGCCTTAACTTGCAAGAAAAATATGTTGATATTTCAGTTTTGATTTTTTTTTTTGCTCTTGATGTTAATTGTTAAACCTGGATCAGTAATTACATTAATAATTTCACACCTATAAAGGAATGAAGATGAAAGTAATAACTCTTATAGGTATGATGATACTGACATTACACGATACGATACATACCATGCTATTCCATTACAAATGATTCGATCTGATACAGTCACAATACACTATTCTCAGGTATTTTTGGAAAAAAAAAGATTAACTTTTGACAACAACTTGATTTATAGACAAATAAACAATTTTAGAGTCAGCGATACATATCACGATAAAGAGACCAGATCACAATACGTATATTGTCTCATCAAGTATCACGATACTTGATACTTGGATATATCTTCTCTGCTCTTTAAAGATTGTGAGTATGAGGTTGTTAAATGTGCTATTATAAACTTTGATTTATAATATCTAGACCCATAAAAAAATCCTTATTAATGACTGGTTACATGTTTTGCTTTTGCCGTCTTAAGCAAGTTGCTGTTAAACAATCGTTTCAAAATGATAATGAAACAGACTTAAATGAAGATTATTTTTCAGACAAATCAAATACTTAAAAGATTCATTCCAAAGATTGATATTGAATATTGATAGCTTGAAATTTGAAGACCAATTAAAATGGGCAGGTGCACGATTGCATTCAAATCTGGGTGGAGTCTTTGCGACTTTAAAAATAACCTTTAAACTGAAAGCCATTTATTTCCTTAGTCGATAAAGCAATGTTTGAGTCTTCTATGCTAATCTTTATTCAGTGATATGGGATCAATTCATGATGTTTGTTTAAACTAGGATGGCTTCTTGTTGTGAGATAATAACCTATATCTTATATCAATCTGTTTGAAATTTTTTGTAACGATTTTATTGGCTTTCCTTTTCCACTGAACTTCTATTTCATTTTCCAATAAATTATATTTTACACCAGATACTGTTAGCCTCAGATTAGGTGATATATCTATAACATATCATATTATCTTTTGCAAAAGATTTTGAACATTTGATGTCTTGACATCCTAGTCAACTGCATGACATCATAAAGCTATGACATCACAAAGCTATGACATCATAAAATGATGACATCACAAAGCTATGACATCATAAAGCTATAAATCACAAAGCTGAGGAGGTTATGACAACACCTCCAACTTGATTCAAACCAGAGAAGTATGGGTGAGAGTAAGACAATCTAACAATTAACCCAAAAGAATTTCTTTTCAAGAAATTAAAATTCACTTCGTAAGTTTCAGTCTTTAAATACTGACTTTGGTTTTAAATTAAATTATGTTGGAAAGAATATTATTATGAATAGCTGATATTGTAACTTACTTACTTACTTTAGAAAAAAAATTAGTTCACACTTAATTTATTCAGTAGTACACTATTCACCCTAGTTTAGATATGTCTACATTTATTATCATATGTAGGACTTTTTAACACAATACCCTTCTCATTATATGTCCATAACTATTAATACAGGTAATTTGTGACAGCACTTAAGCTTTGCTTATCTCCCACAATCCCCAGTCTGATTTCTCTGTGATTTGCACTGACAGGCGAGGGAGTAGCATATAACCTTGGCTCAGACCTATTACATCAAACACATAACCAGCTTAGTTATAGTCTGAAATGATTTGTCTCACCCACTTATTGACTGAGATCTCTTTGGAGTGAGAGCTCTGACACTTTGGAATCATATTGAATGTGTATGTAAGAATTGGCAAAAGTTTGGTAATAAAATTAATAAACAATATACCTTTTGTCCATTATATCTTTATATTCCGACTTTTAGAAATTTAGCAAGAAAATCAAAATGGTTATGAAAATTGTAGGTTTTCTTATTTATATATATTTTATTCCTTTATTTTTTTATTATTACATTATATGTGAGAATTTTATTTTTTAATTTTCTTACTGCAAGATACTTCAGAAATAATATCTTGCTAGCCAAAAAAGGTTTATTATAAGCTTTGATCAGACTAGAAAAATGAAAATAGCAACTAGCTTGACTAGTCTCTTATGATAAGGAGATAGATATCAACAGCTTGTGGGCTTCTAGATTATAACAGACATAAGGAATAAGACTTGAACATAGAGTAAGATTTTTGATGAAAATTCATAGATATAGATGGTAATCAGAGGCTTTGTATTGACAAGGAAAAGCCTTTCTACAGCATGGCTTCAGATAAATAACATCAACGTACGAGATATATATTGAACTAGCTAATTATAGTCAAATTTGATTAGTATACTTGTCACTAAATCTAGAAATCTCTTAGGAGATATTAGAGAGGTTAACAATATTATTGACAGAATATATTATTGAATTGGACATGAAACTTTCAAATATTCCAGAGAATTTTAAGAAGGATTAATATCTTCCTTTATACATATGTATAATGTGCCAAGAGTTAATTTCCTTTGGAGTAAAATGCTTTCAAGTCTCATACAAATGTAACAGTTGCTGAATTCCATTAATTTCTCATATAAAAATAAAGAACCTTCCATAGTGATGACAAATATAAACATACAGTAGTCAATAACATAAATTTTCTCATATTTTCGTAACATTTATTGGCAGAGAAGTGTGGCACTGACCTTGTTCACAACAAAAGGGGATAAAAATATGAAATTCCATACATAACCAACCCAATTTTTTGTCAAAATCTGACAAGATTATGCAAAGCCGAATATAAACCCTCTGGCCTAAATGTTTAAGCCTTTAAAGCAAGAAGGCAAAATACATTACAATCTCTGTGATGACTGAGGGCTCAAAACTCCCATGTCAATATTTACCCCTATGATGGTCCAAACATTGTGACAAAAGATCCCCATATAGAAAACCACTGTGGAGTTTGAAATCGGTGAAAGGACGTTTTTACTAACAAAGGTGAGACAGGAAGGCAGTGATGTGGGGACCCATAAAGAAATTATTCAAGCATGTGATCAACACTCAGATAGGGTAAATATGTATCAGGGAAATCTTACTTATATGTGCAGTGAACCCCTATAGGCAAACAATAACAGGAGGGGTCAGGGGGCAGCGATATTTATTCTGAGGAAGGGCCTGCATTTCAATGACATAAGCCCTTATTGAGCATGATTTAAAATTTGATCTTGAAAAGTGAGTAGAATAATGCTGAAGGGGAGGTTTGTGTTATTATCGTTTATATGAATAAGAGCATTTGAACAATATTCCTTCTTTTTTATTGACGGGCTCACTATCTAACTAATGAACCTGAAGGAGGTCCATTATACTTCATCTTAAAGAAGCAGTCGTTCATAAGCATGAAGGTCAAAGAATGGATAAATACGAGAAGTATTGCTTCGATTTTGTTGAAACAAGAACTTTGTTCAAGATTACTAAATCATACTTCTTTACAACCTTGCAAATCTGATGTAGGCAATAAAATTGTATCATATTCTTGTGTGATAAAATTATGTTTGTGATGCTCCTTGTGAATATTTCAAACTTATTTGAATCTGTTGCAGAGTATTCTGGTCTATTTTGTAAACAGTTCATAAAAATATATATTACACAAATAATCATATAAAGCATTCTTTTTATTTGATCTTGAAATATTTATATTACGTTTGGTGTATCACAGGGGTGTGTTTTAGTCCTTATCATTTCCATAGAATTTACAGATTAAATGCCATATAGTTTTATAATTTGATTGTTGAATCAGTGAAATGTTTTTATTCATTTCCTAGACATATGTGTCATAAAAAAAGAAATAAACATGTTGTTTTAAATTCTAAATTTATTTGGACAAAATAAGTTAGGGATTATGTAATTTCAACTATTACTATCTTATCAAATGGCAAAAAACCCAATACAGTGTATCTCATGAGTCATAATTTCAAATTTAATATCATTATTATTATTGTTCTCTTCCAGTTCATAACCTCGTACTATAATTCAAGTTTGTAAAACTAATTAGTAATGACAGTTATCATCTTGTAAACAAAGAAAAATCAATGAGAGACATTTCCTCAACATGTACTTGACCTCTCAATGTTTCCTGGGCAAGTTTATCCTAATCAGCCCCCTTGTTTGACAATTTATCATGCTTACAGTGACTTATCTCCCTTATAATGACCATTAAGTGCTAAGTAGTGGTCAGTTAAGGGGATAAGCAATGATTTCTGACCAATAAAGAGTCAGTTGTTCACCTATAAAAATATCCATGATCAGGGCTCTTTTACTTTTGGTCATACCAGTAACATGAATTATTAAGTTTGGTTGGTTAATAAAGTGACTTTAAGGTGATAAACAAGCATTTGTTAATCCATAATAATATCCATGATTAGGGCTCTAGTTATTAATTCCATGCCAGAAACATGGATCTGAAACAAATTTCTTGACAGTTAAAAGATTGAGGACTGATGTGAGAACACTTACATATCTATACAAATATCACTAATCAGGGACCTGCCTTGTTAAGATCTGACCCCAAACATGGATAAGTAACCCTTATGACATACCATGATAACCTGGTCAAGTTTCAAGTGCTCCTTCAAACAATTTGTCCAGATTATTGAGGGAAACAAGATCGGCCTTATTGGACCTCTGACATCACGAGTACAATGACGTTACATGGGTAATTTGTCGCGTATCTGTCTTAGTTGGGGCCTATCTAGACATGCAATCAGCACATAACAGCGTTAGCTAGGCCAGCACCCTGGATCCAAGTGTTGAGGAATTTGTAATAGGCGTTGACCAAATTTGTTGTAGATATAAATAAAAGATTGTAGTATTTCAATGCATTTTCTGGACCATTACCATGTCAGGACTCAAGGATTGGGTAAATGAATTGTAGACAAAGTTCTTGTGAATATACATATTAGAAAGAACTTCTTATATATATCATTGTATTTTCTAGACTATTTAGGTGAGGGTGTTGCAAAAACTTTATATGGTTTGACCAAAGCCGTTGTTGATATAGATAGAAAATTTGGCTTATCAATGCATTTTAAGACAGAATGATAGTAACATTGCGATCATTTGATAGTAACTTTTAATCATACACATACTGAATTGAGACACACATGCAACATGAAGTCAAACCTGTCATTGAGGGGGTTAAACCTGACATCAAGGGGGTTAAACATGACATCAAGGGGGTTAAACCTTGACATTAAGGGAGTTAATATTCCCATTTGCAAGCACTCTATTGGTCTACAAAAACCTACATATCAACAAGGTCAAAGCTTAAGGTATTTCAATTCGACTTGTTTCTTTGTTGATATCAAAGCTTTACAGTATTATTTTATTAGGTTCACAGCAGGAAATGACCTTGAGGATCTGAGGTCATGACCTTTCCTTTTATATATGTGGTTATCAATTGGATTTTTTATTTATTGCAATTCCTGTTTAGATATCAAAAACAAATCTGAGACAAAAAATGTTATGGGTGTCATAAAACGACAATTTGGACTATGTTTTGTCTTGTCCTTAAGAACATTTTAGTAAATCAAATTTTCACACGCATTAAACATCAATCCCAAAAGAGAATGATCATTTGAAATTTCATAAAATTTAAATTCAATTAATGAAAAAGATTGGGTGTGAGAATGGAAAAAAATTAATTCATTTAAATTTTGTGAAGATACATCTTTAAAAAGAGATTTTCCCAAGGATGAGAAGAGATGATACTATTAACTATGCCCTTGGGTTCACAGTGAATGTCATTTTGGTGTCAAGCCTAGATCCATTTATCATTTAATGTTTTTACGAAGATCAAATATCAGATAATGCTCTGTATAGAAAAACCTGTTTTAGAGTGACACTTGTGCTAGTTGCATTTTGTATAAAACTGGTTCCCAGTGTCTGTATCTACTCTCCCTCTTTTAATTCACACTAAAGCCATACAGACAGAGCCAAGTTTGTTTGCTCTTTAAAAGCCTAGATCATATCCTGGAATATAAAATCTAGCCTGTCTGTTTGAACTGACATAGCAAGGGATAGGATCTTTAGCTATGGATATGGGAACTTAAACATTTACATTATTACATTTATTTAGCAAATGGGTATGTTAAGGGGGAAGGGGGGTTCATAAGTTGAAAATCCCTTCAGATAAATTGACATCAAGGTTTAAATAAATCCTCTTTTATAACGTGGGTAGCTGGCTCCAACAAAGACACACACCCCCATCCCCAATATCATTTCACCTCCCTCTAACCCCCAAACACACACTCATCTATCTATCTATCTCACTTACCCCTGCTAATTCTCACCCTGCTACCCCCCTACCACCCCCCCCCCCCCCCCCCCCTCCCCCAAAATCCCCTGTATGAAACTTCCTGAAGCCACCTTTGCCTTAGTTTGTGTCATTTTGATGTCCTTCGCACACAAAAATTTGGACATGAATTTCTTGACCAGTCAATAAAACTCCATCAATAACTGTATCCTGGATATAAAAGGAAAAACTATTTATTGCAAAGAATATCATGACATGTAATAATTTATCAAAATTATCAACTAAGTTCTCTATTATGACACTAATGACTACTTTCTGCTTCATATTCCTAATCCTCAACTCTTAAGGATAGAATAACCACCAAATAAATATGGAAAATCCAGCCTTATCAATTTCTACCCCTTTTCACGGTTATTCTATAGGTATATTGCCATACATATAAGATATTGACTGTATCCATACAAACCATATATGTATAACAAAATCTAGCTATGAAAACCTGTATTAATTACTGCACGTTGTCATATCTTATTCTAAGGTTAAATTAGGAATCGATCATAAGGTCAATAATCCAGCCAAATTGATAGAAAAGTGGGGCAGAAATACTTTCCCTATTCTGTCTGTTGATACATAAAAAATTATGGAGAATGGAAGTAGAGCTAACATAATAATGGATAAAACAAATTAGGGATATTTTGAAATTTTGAATTATAAATAAAGACTAATTGTGCCAGTGACATACTCATGTATTATCATCCTTTAAAAATCAAATATCCCCATATTTTTTTTGTCCAGTATATCATAACCTTTTACTTATTGAAAATATTTTAGGTATGTATAAGCTCATTAGTTGAGACAATACGACAACATTGATCAATAAATTACCTAATTAACTATTAAGAAACTATATAAAATTAGAATTACATGTCATTTACCTATTGTCCACAATATACTAGTTTTAGACATTATTCATCTAAGATAGAGTTAAGTTTATCATTAGTAAGCTCCTGGACAAACTCACATTATTGTGTTTGTCAAAAAACAATTCCAGTAGTTAAATCACACAGAAATGGTGAAAAAGTGACCCAATAATCCCCTTCTCTTTATTTATAAGCGCCTCCTAACCACATTTATAACCTACAAAATATTAAGCGACCCCCTCTCGTAATTTTCCCTCTGTGATAAAGCTAGGCAGTTGCATTGAAAACACGAATCTTGCTCCTTACTCCATTTCGGTCAGGGAGCTGCATTTCAAGTGAAGTCATTTACATAGAGAATACTAAACGACATCCTGTTTAATAACATTTTTATGAAACAAGTGACTGGTTTTGTATAAACTGAGCAAAAGCAAGTTAGATACCGATACCATTGACAAGTTTCATACAAATGTAATCAAATGGGACTGAGTTTAGTATTTTATTTATTACTCGCTGAATTATATCAAATAAAAAGCATAAAAATTGCCGAGATTACCATTGTAGATTTATGAAATGGCGGTATCTTCAACGGGCGAAGAATAAATCATCTTATTCCATATTTTGGCATGGCAAACTTTAAAACATTAAACAATCTTGAACAAGTAGATATGAGAGAATTGTAGCTTTTAATGTACCTTTTTAATGGAAAACAACTTTAATAAGCATCACCTCTTATCAATTTTCTAAGGGCCCAGGGTGCTAAGTACATGGAATAAGGTATCCAGGGTTCTATTACACTGCCAGGTTCAAGACAAGGTTGACTTTTCTATCCATTCTTATCATCAATGAAGGAGGAAAATAGTTTGTCAGAATTGTCAGGTACAACATACAAACAATGGTGTCACCTGAGGAGAGATATAAACTCAACGATTATGGTGTTGAGTTAGACTTGACTTCAGGTCCGAAAAACATTTTTTATCTCAACATTATGGCTTATAAAGAGGACGAGAGGTAATTCTATTTAAATTACCTTCTTGAAACTCTGATTTAGATTGTTTAGATGAAAGAAAGATTATCTGAGGCTATTGATAAGAAAAGCCTGGAAACCTATCATTTGATGAAGTCTAATTCTACACTCTGACAGAGAGACAGGCGGATAGACAGAGACAGAGAGCCAGAAAGAAAGAGCTTGATAGAGAGATAGACAGAGAGAGATAGACAGAGACAGAGAGAGAACCAGAAGGACAGAGAGAGAACCAGAAGGACAGAGCTTGACTTACAGATCGAGAGACAGATGAAGCTTAGTAGACAGAAGAACAGAGGCTGATAGACAGATTGATAGACGGAAAGATAGTTTAATAGACTGAATGACTTTTTGAAATAGAAGGACGGTTGATAGACAAATTAAAAAAAGAAAAGCTAATAGAATGGGACAGAGAGACAGAAAAAGAGAAAGAGAACCAAAGATTAAAAGACTGAACAATAGAAAGACAGAAGGACAGATGATAGAAAGACAGAAAAACAGACAGACAACTGAAGCTAATCTTTATTGCCTTCCACACCAGTGGAAGAATAATAGTATTACCAAAAGGACAGTCGAGAAAGACGGAACTTGACAGATAGACAGAAAGACAGACAGACAGACAGACAATGGAAGCTAATCTTCATCACCTCCCACACCAGTGGATGGATAAACACTATTGGCAAAAAGACAGAACTTCATAGAAAGACAGACGGACAGATAAACAATAGAAGCTAATATTCATCACCTCCCACACCAGTGGATGGATAAACACTATTGGCAAAAAGATAGTTACAGTATGTCTTGGTTAGTAAAGTAAGAACTTGACGGATAGACAGAGGAAGAGATGGGATCATGCAAGTTAGTCTTTATCAATATCAAAAATATGAATATTATCAGCATTGCCATGATATGATCTGAGCTAAACACCTTGACCCAGAGACCCACAATTTGATGAAATCTATTTCAGCATTTCTCCTTCAGGGTTCGTATGACCGATTGCCGCTATTTCCTATCATTTGATAAATCATCTATCTACTTCCTGTCCTAAATGTCACTTCCCACAGCCTCATTCATATCACAATTTTTTTAATTTCATTTTCGAATATATAGAAGTTTATACAACCTCTAACTTTTCATTACATATGAATGTCTATATGATGTAAAAATGAAAACTTAATTCTAATCTGTTACTATTTTCAGATGCAGTATAACTTCCTGAAGCTTAAGTTTCTCCATGTTTAACAATATCATCTCAATATGTTATCCCATATTTTAGATTATGAAGGGTCTTATTCATCTATATTTAGTTATTATGTATAACATACGTAAATATAGTGCATACTTAAACACATTTTTGATAGAGAGAGTTCATTTCAAATCTGTGACTATTACCATCTGCAGTTTAAAATGTTTAACTTGGTCCTTGCCGATAACTCCTTGAACTGTCTGAATAGTTTTATTGGTTGAAGGTTGAGTACAGACTAGTATAAATCAGTTGGTCTTAGTAAGAAGGGGGTTTGTCCATTCTTGCCTTTTATTTATTAATCTTGGAACCAAATTATCTTTTTCACTGCACATCTTAGCATATGAAAATGTCAAACTACTTTTATTTGCCAATGTTATTTGTGCGAGTAGTTCTGAGAGAGATATTCTTGTTAATACATTTATTAATAGAGACTTAAAACACATTAGGATTGTATCCAGATACTGATTTTATTATCTACATTGAAACTAAGCAATACCTTTCAAATTTAACCAGTTACCCCAAAGGTCAAACATATACAATAAACTTGCATAAACCCTATCATATTTCTCAAACAAAATGACTGATTTTATGTTCAAACTAAATAGCTCCTGACATTTGCAGGTCTGTAGGAATACAGTACCAAACCAACAGCTGTCAAACCTAGAAATCACTATTCACTGTGTATAACGTTTACTATATTGCCCTTTGGTCGTTTCGACATGCACTTCCACTTCAAAAATAATCTTTGCATAACAGATATTTGAATATTGCTTCTTGTCGAGGAAAGATAATGTGTGCATCAAGGGCATAAAGAAATAAATTTGACACTTGGCAATGATGAATTGTCGCCATTGAAATCGATTGCAATATTTCAACTATCATTCCATGTGCGGACTCATTTTTACCTGCAACGATTGACAACCTCACCTGAGCCTAACAAGAATTTCCCCTGTGACTAACGAACACACCTGAGATTCCGAAAGAAACAGATATAGGAGCTTTTGACATTTACCTGAAAACTAAACATACCTTCTTGTGTGTTCCGATTGATGAAGCCCTCTTACCAGTGAGAATCAAAATCAAAATGGCGGAATTATGACATTTACCTAATAAGAAAGCACGGAATCAAACTCACTTCTGAATCTAAATAAAAATTTCATAAGATCTATCATCTCTACCATTTCATAAAACTTAGTGCACCATGATATAAATCTATGCAGAAATGTTGACAAACCTTTGTAAATTGAATAACTGTATATTTAGAGCATTAACCTGAGAATGGGTTTTAGATGCAGTAACATTATAACAAATGTCAGTCTCATTTAAGAATCATAAGTACAATATCCACGACTATATATCTACATGAGAATAGTAGTTTATTACCTGAATGAAGCTTTGTTGTGTAACAAATCTACAGATCTCTTCAGAATCAAGATCAAAATGTCTGTCATAATGTTCTTGATTTTAATCCAATATGTCCGTCATTTCCTTATACGGAACAATAGATCAGAATAACATAAAGTTATCTAATTTATTAATTTATTACATAGACATAACCAAACGATTTATCAATCCTATACATTTAAATTCATTTGAAATAGACGTTATAAAAAATACTTTTGAAATCATTTTTTACCCTCAATCATGAAATGGATACGATTACTTTCTAAAAAAATTCTACAGCATGAACAATTCATACAAATTTGGAAAATAATTCCAATTTTTTAAAAATGATTATGATTCATAATCCTAGATATAAGCCTGAAAACTTTGCAAACCAAATAAGGAAAATATTACACAAAACTTGCAGAATTTTGCATGTCATCACTAAGTGACACACAAAAACTGCACATGAAAGTAACTAGGATTTTAACAAGCATACTCAGAAGAAATTAAACACGTAAACTAAAAACCCTAAAAATAAAACCCAAAGAAAGTGACTTGATATTTTTTCAGAACCTTCTAGCCCAATGCAGAATAAGACTGCATTGGTGCACACTTCACTGTGAATTCAGGTTTGTCAAATACCATGCACCACGTTTGCATCCGCGATGGCTCAGTCGATTAAGAATCTTGCAAGTCAGAGAAAATCTGTCTAAGCAGACAGCAATAGATTTGGCTGTCATATTGTATGAGCTCATTCCATTTTTTTAAATTTCATCATCCAGTAGCTATATAGAAGTATACGATACAATGCAGCTATAAAAATTGAATTGATTGAATGATTGCAAAATATTTCCTTGTGATTTGTATAACATCATCTTGCTACAAAGGCAAAAAAAATTTAAATTTCAAATTTCAAAGTTATAATTCAAGTGAGTTTTTTTTATTCATGATAGTATTCAATCATATTCAAATTTGTACATAGTGTTTTGAAGTACATAACAATTTAAATTTTAACTTTGAAATCAGAAATAATTCAAAATCAGACAATCCGTTTACACTCGTAAATATACTTGATAGGACACAAAAAATAAAAACTATCTCCACAAACATAAAATCATTTTTTGAAGTCATGTGAAAACTCAACAATAAAATCATAAAAAATATCAACATTTCAAAATTTGTAAAAAATATTGACAAAGAGACCCTCACAGATAGTATACAGAGCCATAAACCATTCAGTGATCTAAGCCAAGCATAAACACCCAGTCATCGGACTGTCACCTGTGATTAGCTAACATCAAAGGATAAGCACAGGTGAGAAACTTACCTGAGATAGCCACCTTGTTTTGTTTATCACATGCATCATTAAACTTGTCCCGGAAGGCTAAAGAACTCCCCATGGACTTTTCAACGGCTGAATAACCCGTCCTCTCCATTCTGTTCTTTGGTCCGTAACTTGTTGGATCACTACCTCACATCGCTTTGATCCATAGATAGCGTATACTCATTACATGTATCCGAGAGGGCCGGCGACCTGGTCACTATCCCAGTGACCCGTTGTGGCTACTATGACACCTCGAAGTCATTAATATGCACTGACGTAACGAGGCTCAGGCGAGTGGAGAGGCGAAGACACGTCCGATTGACTACATCAAAGTGTGCTAGTAAACCACCTGGATATCGCTTTACCATTGACACTGCACCTTGGCTCATCAACATAGTCCATGCTGATTGGTTGAGGAGTATGAATGAAGCCTTCTCATTGGCTGAGGTCAAAGTTGACTTAAGGCTTGAAGCATGTGCACACAAAAGAGCTGACGGACAACATGGGCTAAATAAGCAACAGTCTTGAAAGAGGGGCCGATGGGGGGAAATATTGATTTGAGTCTACACACAAGACAAAGGCTGACGGCAAAGAAGATCTGCCATGAAATTTCAATCCATTAGAGAACAGCATATTCTAAACAGGACTGAATTTGTATTGGTGAAAGAAGTTGTCAACTGCGAGAGGTTATCGTGACATACTGAGATAAAGCTGACGACATCGTCAATATGAGATAACTTAAGTTTGATCAAACAAGCTAACAGTACTTTGCCACTGGTGGGAGCTGCAGTCATAAATTTATCGTCTGTAATATAATCATAAAACAATGAAGATTTATATGAATTAAAAACAAGGATGATCAATAAAGAGATAACAAAAAATATTGTAAACATCAACTGCTAAGGGGAGCTGTCCTTTTTTTAAGTATAAAAAGGTAAAAAACTGCCTTGAACATCAAACCTCAATTCCTGATTTTGTATTACCTCGGCATACATACTACACACACAAATTACAGCTTGTGATAGGCCCTGATTTCAATTTAAGATCTTTACACTGGTTATACATACATCTTAAACAAAGTTCATAAGTGTCTCTCAGTACAACAGGATACTTATAATACCCTATCTACACGATCCAATCACAATGGAAAAAAAAAACTAATTTCAATCTCTCATTATATTCAGATCCTTGTAAGCTTTGTAAAACATTATCAATTACATTTTATAGGTTTGGTAAGCTTTCCTCCCAAATCAAAATCGTAATCACTCCAACATTAACAAACACAAAAACTCACTGTATCAGTCAGTATCACTCCAAGGCACGGAGAAAATCATTAACCCTTTACAGGCTGAAGCTGGGACAAGCTGCCAAGAAGAGACATCAAGAACTTGGCTGTGTCATATATTATTACATTACAGATTGAGATAAACACCAATAACCTTCATCCAATTAGCTTTTTTAACTCAAATATTCTTTTTCCGTTCACAGGGAATATTTTCAACTCAGAATGTTCAATTTCATCCTAATGGCAATATTCTTTACTAGCAATATCTGTAAATACATAGAAAACTGAAGGTGTATAACCTCGATAGTCTCCTGGCATCTTGCTCTAGGTACGAACCCAAAACATAGTACAAAATGCTAGCTATTTTCCAACAGGGGATGTGTGTTATTCATACAGAGTCAAAATACCAGTCTCTATACATAGATTTTGCCACTGGGCCAGACTTACTATAAGTCTATAAAAGTTTATTCTCATGAAGGGATAGAAAAAGATACATAGGAAAATGTTTATGAAAAGATTAACCTAATAGAAATTGAAATATAATGTAGGAGTAAATATATTACATGAATTATTTAACTTTATATAACTGATTAATTATGATTTTATTTATTGCCATGTTTCATACATATTTCCTGAATAAACAACATTAATGTCACTAAATAGAATGATTCTTTTAAATTGGTTCTCTAAATACAAGTAAACATCTGAAATCTGTAAAAAAGAAAGAGATGTTCCAATAACCCTAAATGAATTTTTTTTTAATTTGTAAACATGTAAATTGAAAAACAAAAATTCTTTCATGAACAGAAATTTAAAATGAAATTCATACTTGAAACAAAATCAAGTGGTTTCCTCTTTAATCCATTTATGACAGAGTCCATTTGTAAGAAATTGCTTATGATATCTGCGCCAGCAAAAATAAAAAATTCTTCCAAAACGAGTAAAATGATTAAATTCATGCACTTTGGAGGCATTTTTGACAACGTGAACAAGTTTATTAAGGAATGATGAATGAAGAATATTACAGGCGACTGAAAGAAAGTCTACTGGGCTGATGTAAGTAATTTCCTCAGTGCAGGATATATGTAAATCTCTCATCATTTCCCCAAATATTGGGAGCACGTGCATCTTAAATCTAGCTTTACCAGTACTAAGCCAGGAACTCATACAACCTGCACTTACCCTAGTACAAACCTGGTAAAAGTAAACAAATCTAAATAAATTTCAACTTAACACAAATTTAATCATATCAGTTTGTAGTTTAACTTACTTTTTCTAATCTTGATCGGAAGCTGGGAAAGAAAATTATGAGATAACAGATGAATTTTTAAAAAATCCTAATCATAAAGTTTTATATTGATTAATAGGATTAACGTGTCAAATTTTACAAATTTTTCAATTAAATACTTCAATATTACAATCAAGACTTACAATTGAGGTGAGGTGTAACATTACTGTATCAGATATTAAAAGTCACTTGAAATGATATTGTTGAGAAACATTTTCAAAGGAAGTCTTTAATCAATATAATAACAATGTCTATTTGTATAGATAGCCATTCAAGCCTGAATAACATGCTTAAAGTCATATAAACATAATGTACAAAAATTATGTCATGATTTTAGATATTCATATTGCAAATTGCTTTTTTCCATATCTCTGGGACTTGAACTATAACAAACTAAAGAGCATATCTTCATAGCGAATTTTCAAGTAAAAAAATATGAAACACATAAATCAACAGGTTTAATGTGAATACTCGTTGAACTATGAAAGGAATTGGGAGAAAAAAACTGTATCGAGATACCATCAAACAGTTCATAAATGATACTCCATCAAATAACACAAAGCCTCACTGACCTTATGAAAGGTCAAGTTCATCAAAATGAACTGGTCAATCTAATAAAACAACAAATAAAACAGTCAGGGAGACAAGATCAAATCAGAATCAAACTTGCAGTTGACCTTTCATACAGATTCCATCTTGGGAATAACTCTGTACAGAGGATATAAATTTGTTTATGTATCCTCATTAGGGGCTGCTGCTGGATGTGTAGAGGCCCCTACCATGTACATATATGGTGTCCTGTAGAAATGACACATGGTACTAAAATAATGGTATTATAATACTTGATTTGTAACA
Organism: Phorcus lineatus; assembly: GCA_921293015.1. Taxonomy (NCBI): domain Eukaryota; kingdom Metazoa; phylum Mollusca; class Gastropoda; order Trochida; family Trochidae; genus Phorcus; species Phorcus lineatus. The sequence continues at coordinate 8,642,727 of OV121094.1, forward strand.
GCTATGTTTCTATAAATGTTTTTTTAAGAGTCCCATCATATACACAAACACTCTTAGAATTCCATAGAATATTAAGATGTTAAAGTGTCCAATAGTTTCATAGATTAGTCATGGCATATGAGAAATAATCGCAAAACGATTTCAGATCATAGCTGAACATCAAACAATATTTATACTTTTTTTGCTTTTCCTTTTTCTTTTTTGCAGACAATATAAGCCTCTTATCATTTTTATCATAACACTCATACAGGGTGTAAACAATATTTATACTTTATTTGGGCCAGTTATGGTTTAAGTTTATATGTTATGGTATGCATAAATAACCCTACCGTTCTTGTTAATGTTTAATCTCTAACTGTCAAATATTTTGGGATACAGTTCAAAAAACTAACATATATCAATGATTATTATGGTCAAACTAAGAAAAATCACAAAGTAGGAATTTTTCTTAAAACATTTATAAAAATTTCGCTTAAGCCAGAGCCCGAAACAGACAGTGAGCAGATTATGAGAAGAATTTTGACTTTCTGCAGCCGTGCATGAATAGAGCGGCAGGTATATTCATCACCTATTCATATTCGAATGATTTCATTGAAAAGATTTGAAAATTCTCGGTCACTTCCCTGTTATGGAGCTTGCAAGTTTTGTTATGAAAAGATATCGACTTTTTGATAACAGAATTCAAAAGATTGAAAGACATTTTTTCCTTATTCTTCATCGCTTTATTCATATTTACAACGTATAAATCTATTTTGATTTGAATTTTATTCATTTGATTTTGAATTTTGTCACAAACCCCCATAAAATACGCGATCACTTAAGTAGATGAAATATCATTTTCTAAAAACACAAGTTTTGAATGTACATACCTGTCTCACTCATAAGAAATAATTTGAAATTCATTATGTAGGACATGTTTATTAATTATATTAACCCTTCCGTTGCTGAATATTATTTTGACCAGTTTTGCCCCCGTGGCTGAATTTTCCAGCACTCGCCTCGCTACGGTAATAACGCAATTAGCCCCTGTGGCCGAATTTTCCAGCGCCGCCAGATGCGACCGTTTTTACAACATATGGCGTGTTTACATGGCGGAATACGGACGTTATCGTCGTTTTATACAAAGCTAGTCGGCGAATCCCGTGTTATAAATGGATGATACTTACTTGACACTTTGAATGAAATTTCTATCACCCCTGGAACGGTTTCTACAACCGAAGTAAACTTGTTTTCAATTCGGGCGCCATAACTCAATAAATTCCAAGAGCGCATGCGCGAAATCAAAACGAAACTAAAGATGAATTGTTCCTTTTCACATCGATATAAAAATTATTTTTATAATATGTCTGGAACGAATTTTACTAAATTTTAAAAATTGTCTTCATTTCAAACATTATAAAATCATTTAATCACTGAGTGCACACATGCAAATTATATACGGAATTGAAGCTAATTTCTTGCTCTATATTTCACGATAAATTTTATTACGATACGCCATCCTAAACGAAAGATATAAATAACGAAAGCAGGGTAGTGATAAATCCCGATAACGTTCTGACCCCCACAGTAATATTACTAAGCTAGTAGCCCCGGGCAAACGCACGCGCTCAGCGCGTGCAGGCGGGGTATCCCCGCTGAAAAATACACTCACACTTAACAGAAATTGTCTTTATTTCCAATTTTATAATTCAAGTTATTCGCTTTGTATACATGCAAATTATATATGGAATTGAAGGCAATTTATTCTTCTTTACGAAAAAATAAATCATAACAATCTTTTGCACTGTAATTAGAAGTTATTACCAACGTAACGTGGGTATAGCTAGTGAATAAAGTCTTTGATAATCGCCTTACCGCGACATTTGTCGCATAATTTCCACACGTTTTATTTTGATGCAAATAAGGGCAAATTACACATGAAAATGAAGGTATTTATTTCCTCTTTACGTTGATATGAAAATGATAAATATGTACCGCTTGGTTTGGAATATATATAGTTTGCAAAGATTGTACCCTCAGGTATTTGAAAACAGATTTTGATAATTGCGACATCACTTACCGCTCCTTTATTGTTTCATTGTAATTTGCAAATTTTACATAGAATTGAAGACGATCCTTTTCTCTTTATTGTGATATAAAAATGTTGATAATGCGCTCTGCCGTTAAATGGATAGGAAGTGTAAAAAGCAGTTGAAAAAATCGCTTCTCGGTTAACAAGATATGAATAGAGAAATTGCCTGTTTGCGCAATGCTCGTCGGGTCTTTACTGATTTTCGTTTACATACAAATTTTATATGGAAATAAAGATCATCCTTTTCTCTATATTTTGATATATGAAATTTCAAAATGTCCCGAGAACTTTATGTGATATAAAGTGCGAGAAAATGGTAAAAACACAAAGAATAAAGAAAAGTCGCAATTTTGCGGCACTTGCTGTATCTTTATTTTATATACTGCATATAACTTTTTTACATCAAATCGAAGACAATTATTTCCTCTTTATCACGAGGTAATCAATTTCAAAATACGCCTAGCTGTTGAGAAGATATAAACGAAATAAATGCACATGTCAAAATCGCCGTTCAGTTTACATGATTTGAATAGAGAAATTAGCTTTTTGTGCGGCGCTTGCTGTGTCTTTATTTATTTTTGCGCATGTACAAATTTTACATGGAATGAAAGACAATCTTTCTCTCTATCTTATAATATAAAAATTGTCAAAATAAGATGACCACATCATGTGACGATTGGTGTGACAAAATGGTGTAAAACTAAAAATATGTAAAAATCACCTTTTTTGCGGCACATGCTGTATCTTCATTTCAGGTGGCGTAGTTATGTATTTTATATTGAATTGAAGACAATTTTCTGCTCTTTCAAAAGATCCAACCGGTATTGTAATACGCCCAAGGGTTCAGAGCATAGGGCGTGCGATAGGAAGGCATGCATAGGGTCAAAATGCACGCGTCTCAGTAAACGATAGCAAGCGCGGGTCGGTAAGCTCGTGCGAGAGGGTAGAAAGTGCCCACAGGCTATTAGCACGTGCGGCGGGGAGTGGGGAAAAATTGAGTGATTTTAACGTTTATTTTCGGTACGATAAACATTATCAATACTCTCATAACTTTTGGAGCATGTTCGCGCATTATTTAGAACACCAACGAAACAAAACACGGTTGCTTAGCGACAGCCGGAACGAAAATACAAGCGTTGAACTGAGACTACTGCTAGGCAATAAATTTCCGGGCCCCGCTACCGAGACCCGCGGTCATAATTAGTTAGCGTGAGAAAAATAGAGTGTGCTACTCGCATCCCGCTAAGGGGACTTGCGGGCAAAGCTAATTTCATCCCGGAATATTCCGGGACCCGCATCTTAAGGGTTAATTATTATTCCTGTGATAAATCTGACTAAGATTCGGAACCGTTTAATTTTACTGAGTTCATGTATGTACCATTTAAGATTTTTAGTGATTACTTTTTTCCTGAAATCTGATATATTTGATATCTGAGTAAGTATTCTTGACAATTCACTAAAATATCAGTAGTGTTAAAATCTATTAAAAAACAAACATCATGAATGCAAATCAAATTCAGATTTCAAATCATCTGATCAATATTATCAATTTGACAATAAACTGTTAGCTTGAACATTTCATATAATCACTCAAAATTACTAAAACGTAGTGGTGAACCAGTTCTTCGTACTCTAAAATATCAAAATCCTTTTTAAAAAATATCAATATTTGAGTCAAAACTTAAATTAAATCCTGAAAATTTTCCCTCACTTTGAAATCACAAAAATAAATTTTGACCAATAATCAATATTAAAATTCAAAATTACATCGGGCAAAGAAACAATTTCTCCCCTTTGAAATCAAGATACCTTGTTCTCAAAATCAATATAAAAGTTCCAAAATTATAGCATAGGCGAAAACCAGGTCCTGCTACTTTGAAGAGAACTTTCCATTCATAAACATAATGATTACAATCACACCAAGGATATGCCTCATTTTCTCGGCGCCCCCTGGGATAATGTCGACATTTAACCGAAAACGGATACAATTCCCACAACCAGGCGAGAAGAGCTGACAATGACCTCCCCTCTCCATACCTGTTGCCCGCCTTTAATTGAGAAATTAGGCTCGACACAAAGGAAACTGCAAAAAACTGCACACTCAATGAAACAGGACAGACGAATCACCCATAGAAGATAGCCTGTCTTACTGTCTCCGAAAGGATTATTTCTTTGCAAATAACCCTGAAATAAATATCAAGAACATCCCCACAACTAGAGGATACTAAATGAGCTTCCGTATAATACAATTTTTAGTTTCACAAAGTAAAGTGTCAGAGGTCAATATGAGTTTAAAATCAACAATCCACATTATCATTTGCCTACCATTATCAAACAAAATAACAGTATGATTGAAATGAGATTACTGCGAGTCCTCATGGGTGGTACTGCGTTGAAATTCAGTTTAGCATTGCACCCAAACCGTACTGCTGTAGAACATTTCTCTACTGCTGGAAAATTTGACGAGCCCTAGGCTGGATTCGAACCTTGGACCTTTTGATCCAAAGCTGAAGACTCTGACCACTGTTCTATCCCACTTCCGCTAACATTCAAAAGTTGAACTGCAAACAAAAGTTTTATTATGTATGGAAGAAAATATAATATGCTGCAGATTATTCAACAGTCAGTCATAAGTGCGAATATGTTTCTCTAGTGGCCTTGATGTCAAAATTAACTTTCACAAATTATCCTTTATTTATCAGTTAATTACAAATTCTTGTACTTTTTAGAATGGCTTCACTCCTCACCACCTCTAGCATTGACAATACAAACAGCTAGCCAACTCGCCTTGTAAGTTAATGTTCATCTATCTATGATAATAACACAATTTTATTGGCAAAAAAACTTAGAAATCAATGTCCCAAATGATACCTTTATTAGATCAAAAGCCTTATTAACAAACAAAAACACTTCTTAAGCTAGTCTACCTATATATCAAAGAAAAAGTCTATTCAAATTCAAATTTGTAAAGTCAGTAACTGAATTTCACTGCCTTATTTTGAATTAAGAGACTAAAGGCCAGTCTAAATGAGGGGTTGTCACTGTTACAGGGCGGTAAGAATTGTTGAAGCGTGAAAACCATTGTTACAATGTTTGCTCATTGATGTATTGAGTCCTGTTGTTTGGATAGGTTTACAACCAGGGTAACATCTCTATTGTAGAAATTGGATTGTAATGTGAATAGAGGGATGTGTAGAGAGAAGAGATTTAATTTATTGACAGTGATGCATTGAGCATTTAGAAGTATTTGATCTTTTGACAACTTTTGGGTGATTTCTTTTCTCCCCTGTGTTATACTTTTTCTTATCAACAATGATATACCATGATCTTTTAAGGATATCAGTAATTCCTCATCTTTTGAGGATATCTTCATCTTTTGAGGATATCAGTAATTCTTCATCTTTTGAGGATATCAATAATTCTTCATCTTTTGAGGATATCAGTAATTCTTCATCTATTTGGGATATCAGTAATTCTTCATCTATTTGGGATATCAGTAATTCTTCATCTATTTGGGATATCAGTAATTCTTCAATCTTATACTCATGTGTTGGCAGAAACGTAAATGCTTTAAGTGATTTATAATTTGAGAATTCAAAAGCAATTACAAATCCCATGCATAAGTGACCTAATAAACTTCTTTACTACCCACGATTAGTCTTGTATGTATACATATCAAGTTGTGACATATTTTCAATATGTGCACACGCGTTCATAAAACTTTTGCCTAGCAGCAATCGTTTTAGCGAGAGTTCCTTTATCAAGTGTCTGTTATGCCATAAAACACTTATTCATAACACCACCATAGTGGCCTGGCGCAACAGCAACAAGCCGTTTTGGTGATAATTTCCTGAGATTCAATTGGAATAGAATCGGCAATAAATAAATTATTACACAGGTAAATGTATCATATTACTTTTACAAAAATGCAAATTTGGAAATACATAATTTGCAAATAATCTATTTAAAAAACTTCCATACAAGCTAGTAGAGGGTCAACTTATCATCCAAAAGGTTGAGGTTGGTTCACAGCCATGTTGTACCCAAATACTTAAAATATTAGATTTGTTGTTTCCTTGCTTACCACTCAGTATTAAAAGGTTAAAAAAAAACACTTTCACTGGTGGCTGCAAGCTGCTGAGAGTTCATATCAGATTCACAATATCATAATGTAACCAGGAAAATTGAAAAAATTGGTATAAATATTCTTTTGCTATTTCTTCTTCAGTAAAGGGAGATAAGCATATAAAATTGAGGTTAGATATCGACATTGATTAAGTACAAATTAAATGATGATTGATTAAAGATATGACTGATTTATAGTCTTGAACAGAGTTCAACATCTCAGAGGCTGACAAAAATTTGATGAATAGAATACGGTATCTTTTTTTGGATAAGATTCCACATAGTTTACCTATATGTCAAGATGAAAGGTTGAAAAGACTGTATTCATGACTGCCAGTTTAAATCTATTCAATCATTTCTCTATCAGTGAAATCAGGAAGTTATGAGACTATGTTATTTTCACTGACTAAATTATGATAATAATGTTTCATGAATTCAAAGTTATCAACCAACCAACCACTCTGCAGTGAATCCAACAAAAAACTCAATCCAGTCTTGTCCTTTTTTCCATCAAACTTTGTACCAAAAGAAACCACAGTATCACAATACAATAGATGTCTTTGTCTTACTTTCATTTGAATGAACAATTGTCATTCATTCTTCCATAAGTGTTAAAACAGTATAAGATTCTATATCAAAGTGAAATTTTTAAAAGTTGTTCATATCCTACCTTAAAGCTTATATTCCATCTGCAAATCTGGAGAAAAGGAACAAAACTACCCAAATTAAATTGGGTTGTTCCTCTTGAATCCACAAAAACACAATGAATATGTTTTACGTCCAACCAATAGGCTTCTCTAGTCCACCCAACAATCTGAAGCAAATGAAGCAATCTACCCCAAGTCAAATCAGGTTTTACCTGCTTTCAGTGACCAGGATCACTTGGCAATGATCTCTGACTCTGGCACTCACGGGGTTAATCCCTAACCACAATTCACCAATTACTGTGGTCAGACAGGTAGAAATTCTCAATGCTATCAGTAGCTAGTATTAACCCCTAAGCTCCCGCCCTCCTCACTGGTACTCTTATCACAGATTGGTTGATTAGACAAGAGGAATGGGGATTGGGTTCTAATGATTGGGGTTTAAGCTATGTAAATATTGCAATTATTCTACAAGTCTGGTGCTGGGTTTTGGAGATAATTCAATGTCATGTACATTTTTCATAGAACTTTTTAAAACATATTTTTTATGTGAGTGAGTGAATTGTTGTTTAATGCCGCTTTTGCAATATTAAAGCCATTAGCGGGGTCACATATATATATATATATATAAATATATATATATATGAAAAAAGTTCACAATCTTGAAATTGCTGTTCAGCTCCCAGGTATTAAATATATAAAAGTATGAAGTTAGAAGTAAAAACAATCCATTTTAATGGCTAGAGCTTTCAGCTCTTCATGCCATACATACAACAGATGGATTGGTTTTACTTTTAACTTCATACTTTTATTTATATATATATATATATATATATATTTATTTTTATGTGATTGTTATCTCTATAAACCCATACCTTTGATGGTTAAATCTGGGACTATCTTTACCATCAAGCAACTGTTTCTGTATGTTTTGTCTGTTGTAATTGTCATGTATTAGATCTGGTATCGTTGGCTGGCCCTTGATTAAATATGATGAATCATTTGAAGTCGGCCATGCTTATTACGGCATCTTACTACATCACGCAATATGATGACATCACAACAAACTACGTCAATGATATGGGGAAACAGTCCAAATGACTTTATATTGAACTCTGTTTACATTGAGGATATTACAGTAATCGTACCATACATACACTTATATTATATTATATGCCAAGAAAGGTTTTACCTTCTTGAACTTGAAATAACCATTGCTTTCTACTTTCCACAAGAAACTTGGTATAACAGATATTCAAGGGTAGAAAAACTGAAACACAATGCCCTAAAGAATCTTGGAAAACTTCTACCCTACATCAAAGTTAATATTCTATTTGAGGGGGAATAAATATTAAATCTGCAACCCTTTAGGTACATTATAAAAATTAAAAATAAATGGGTACTTATTATGCGCCATAGTCCATCCAAAGTATGCTCAAAGCGCTACACATTTATTACCCTGAAGGAATTGTACTTTCGATGCAGCTACTAAGCGCTTCGCGCGACCATATAGGTCCACACATCCCGTATTCAGGTACCCAACTGTACAGCTGGGTGGACTGAGTGCAATGTGGATGAAGTGCCTTGCCCAAGGACACAACACAGTGTAAAACCCAGGTCACAAATGTTTGGTGTATCCACCTGGATTTGAACCTGGGCCGTTTGCGTGAGAGGCCAGCGTGCTTACCAATACACCACCATACACCATTATGCTCCACTACATCCTAACAAAAAAGTAGCTTTTGAGGTGCAGCAGTTCTTGAGGTGAAGTAGAAAATGTGAAAAGTTGACACACTGACAACCAACCCTACATTGAGAAAGGATATAGCTAACGCTATAATCCCAACAGGCCTTTTTAGCCTCATTTGCTTGAAATTAAACACATAAAAATGACTGAGATGTTTGGCCTTTAGCCCGAATGTTTTCATCAACTCCATAAGGAAAGAGGATGTATAAAATTCAAAAAATATTATCAGATTCCATAACACATTTTCACTTCAAACTTGCAGATGATAGCGACATTTTGACAGTTTAAGACATTATTGAACTAAGAATATTTAAACAGGTTCAAATTGCTTGTAAATCCAAAATGTCCGTCCCTAAACCAATATTCTATGAGCGTTCAATGATGCCCAAGGCCAGCGCTGATCACGTGATATGCATTGACATGGAGTGATCTCCCTTGACAACAGGTGTACCCAAGCCTAGGACAAACAGAAAACTTCCTCCAAACCCATAAGAGTTCCTACTTTAAACAATGGTTGTTTGGCATCAAGTTTTTCGTGTTTGCGCAACTCGGCAAGACACAACGCTTTTGTCTTTCCCGACACGAAACACAACCAAACCTTGTCAGTTTTATGCCCAAATCGAACACGTCAAGGCTTTACACCTTCGTGTCATACGCAACTTACGCTAGCCAATAATATCACTAACTGAGATCTGTCGTATTTTCAAAAATCCTGCTTTGACCGGATCATGACGTCAATAACAACATAGTTCCGTGTTGAATTTTGTAACAACGGTTATTTTGTTGAATCTGGAGTCCAAGGTGATAGGTCAAAGGTCATCATCTTGGCTTGAACTTTTGAGAATCAGTTTGTTTTTTGACCTTATTGCAGTCACACACATGGGCGTTAAGCTTAAAGGCAACAACAAATTGTGAAGAAAGTTTACGCAGTGCTGAAATTGTTGACAGTTATGGTGGACTACTTGAAAAATAACAAACATTCATAAAGACGCAAAATCCCTATAAACACACAAAAGCATTTGTTCAATCTTTTAAGTTGTGACCTATTTAAATTTAATCCAAAATATTTTAATGGCAGGCCATATTTCGTTTTAAAGATATCAAACATGATACAGTAGTTGAAATTCAATGTTCGAATGCTTTAATGCGCCTGTCCTATCAGCATCTTGTTTGACATTTTGTTAATTTTACTTTGAACTTTTAGAGAAATAAACTATATGTAAGGGAAAAATATTTACACATTTACAAATGATTTATAATAAAACTGATAAACAATGCTTTTAAGGCTGTAGTAAGGCTTTTCTGGCTCGTAACGCCGATGAATGGCGTCATTTCTCGTTAATGTTTTATTTCACACAGTGTGCACTCTCATTTATCAAGTTGTCAACTTCAAATCAACCAATATGCTACCCAAATATATATTTTTCAACTCTGTTATGATATTATCCTTTGCTTGTAAAATACATGAATAAATCAATTGTCCCTCTTGATGTTTGTTTCCAAAAAATACCCTGTTCTTGAATATGACATGTTACAGGGAAAACATTTCTCTTGTTGACATTTTTTCCACTTTAGAATCTATGTTGAAACGTTGCATATATTCATAACAAAGAAGTTGCATATGAGCTGTAATTTTCCTTTCAGGGATAGTGATAGGCGTACCTAATATATAGCTCAATTTGCATTTGAAGTTGAATAATCCTCTGTCTATGTAGAAAAATAGTTGTTTTTCATATCTTTTCAAAAGTACAAACATATTCTACCAAATGACCGATTTTTAAAAAATCGACAAATATTTTTCAGAATTGTGAAGAGTAACAGTTATCAAATCTAAGAAGAAAACATGCCTTGCTTTGAAGCTGCGACTTCAAACGATTGAATTGAATATTCTGACAAAAACGATCTCATTATTTCGGAGAATATCTTGCTAATATGTGCTACATTCAGAAAACCATTAGAGTCAACCTTTTTATCAATCAACATGTAATTACATCAAAGTGGTTGAAATCAAATTGACATTTCTGCTGAGTATTTTAGTCAATCCTAAGAAAAATATAATCCCCATTTCTTGTGAATTTCCATCAAATTGAAACCCTCACATGCATAAAAGACAGATCATCATATCATAGGCATTTATTTTTACATTCCATCAAATAATTTTTATAATTCTTGATTACCAGAGAAGTATTGAATTCATATTCAGGCAATTTTAAATTAGAATAAAATCTTTTTCTCGTGATTATCAAATCGATTCACTCAAATTAATTCCATACAATACCACACAGATGATTGAATATGTATCAACGAAAAGACTTAATGGTCATTAAAGTCATTCTCAATAGACCACAAAATATAACTTTCAAACCCTAAATCAAAATACTTTGAAAAACTTTCTTCTACAAAAAAATCTGGTCTATCAACCAGACATCCAATGTTTTTACAACTCGGTTATTTGATAAAACCTTTTGCTATAAAGACAGCATGAAATTACTTTCGCCTTTACCAAAACCATAAATTTTCTTGTAATTAGGTGTTTATCTCCCAGCAGGCATTGCAAAAGGTATGAACACCTGTAGATCAGCTCAGGTAATCTCGTTAGAAACGTTAAGTTTACTGCACAGGGAAACACTTGGAGCAAATAAACGGTTAATTGGTCTCATTAAAATGATAACAGTTACTATCCACCCATTAGATAGTAATTACTTTGTGCAAACAAAAAAGGATATATATTTTTTCAAAAACCTTTCAAAAAGGTCAAACAGAAATCAAAATAAATCTCAAATGTCTCTAGCTCTTTCTTATAACTTAAGAGGTTTGTATGGTATTTCACTTGTAGCAAACATTAAAGAGTGTCAATCTCATTAAAACCAGCGACAAACTTTAGTCATACGTATCTGTCTTTCTGATTCGAAGACTCCATAATGAGGAGTCAAATTTGATTGGCCTCTTCAATGATCTCACACAGATTCAAACAATAAGAAGTAAATATCGTATATGTTGATACTTTGTAGCTTCGTCACTGATTGGCTGGAGTGTAAAGGTCACCTGACGCGACCTCTTTGGAGCAGTACTCAGATCTGAGGTATGAGTGACTCAGTGGAAGATGAAGCACACGTTTTACTCTCTTGTCCCTTATATTTACGAACAGATCTCTTAAACCGTTGTTTTAAATGGCCGAATTTTTCATTTTTACCAGTTTTACAACAACTCGCCCTAATCTTTACATATGATGAATTTTAGAACATCGACATTATTCCCTGTGCAGATAACTTTTTATGTTTTTATGTATTTTGCACAGATAACTTTTTTTTATTATCTATCTCAGTCTTGCGTATGTTTCTTAGAATATGTTTTAGGTATCTATAACATCTATAGTAAATCGCTTGACAATTGATTGTGAGTCTTAATGTTTTCTATTTTTTTTACAATGTATATTGTTATAAAAGAGTGAGATGTAAATGAAAATATCTGTTTGTCTGTCTGTCTGATAGACTTTATCTGATATCAATGAGATCAGGGGAGTTTTGTCTCAAGATGCTGTTGGCCATTGGTCGAGTGTTTTAATGTATTTCATTTTTTTGTACAAAGAATATTGTTTTAACCGAGTGAGATGTAAATGAAAATATCTGTCTGTCTGTCTGATAGACTTGAACTGGTATCAATGAGATTAGGGGAGTGTTGTCTCAAGATGGTGTTGGCCACACACAATGTCCACAGTGATTCTTATAAATTTTTCAACAGAATAGTTGCAGCAGCTTAATCATTACATATTTGAAGTATGATGTCACATTTTTAATATAATATTATAATATATATCTTAATAACATTCTCTCCAGTCCCATTTTGTTCACGCAGTCAATGACATTTCTTCACAAAACTCAATGTTAACCCTCGCTTTATCACATCCATGGGAAATAGTTTCCACGAAAACATCTCCACCAGAGCCCCGATTAGGTAAATGATATCTAGGTAAATAATTTCATCACATTACACCATTTCACCCGATCCTCTCCCATTATGACTATAATAGTTCTATATTTACAGAGGCACTGGTGAGACCCCATCTACTAATATCCCTCGTCTCTCCTAGTCAATAAACGCTTTGATCTACCTCTTTGTAAATGATAGCATAAAATAGCCTCAAAGCAGGCAATATTGTACCAACCCTTGCAAGTAGAGATCTGATTGTGGAATCTTTCATAAACCTGAGTTATTGTACCATTATTGAAGGAGGAATTTCTCTGATTGACATACATAAAAATATAAAAAAATAAAAGGAATGTCTGTTATTTCTTTGCATCTGTTTTTAACACTTAATTTGCTGAATGAATTAGTACATTAAACCATTCCTGAGTGGATGACTTACAGGATCAGAAGGGGTAAAAATGGTAGGCCAGAAACTGTATTTGTTGGTATATAGAGCATATCATATGAGTGTCAATGACATACTATGTTTACAACATGAGTGCCCAAATATTAGTATGTCCTGAGCGAGAGCGAGGGATATTCTGATATTTAGGCACGAGACCTTTCAGGAGAGATCCCGGATCTTTCATTAATTCATTCAGGCTGAAATTTCTTTTTTCCGAGATTCACAGAGGCTAACATCTTCCCTTGACCATTAGACCATTCCTTTTGTAAGACTTCAGTGGAAGACATTTTGTTTTGAAAACAACATCCTTCAACATCCTTTAGTCTATGAAATATTTCCATGATTTCTTAATCCATAATATTCTTTAATCAGGCTCTTCATTTCATCTGTATGCAGTCAAATCTAGACTTGCTGAATGAGGTCCTAGACTTATCAAAGGCTTCTATTAAATACAATGCATGACACAGGACTAACAATATACTTATTAACTGAATATACAGTGTAAGATAAAACAAATAAAGTGGGTCACAAAAGCAATATTCCATCCACCCCCAAATCAGTAAAGAAAGGGCTTATTCCAAAATTCTTTTGTAAAGGATAGCATAGAATTTTTTTCACAAAAGCATCTTTCAAGAAAAGCTTAGATGAATGATGTTTTTTCATATAAGGTCCACTGTATCATACTACCATGATGAAAGGCCTGGTTGATATCCTTGGTCAGTAAGGGGTGTATAATCATATTGTAAAGATATGGCTGTCTTGAGGTAGTTTCATATCTTTTGAGGAGAAAAACACACTTCTTTGAAATTAGAGTTTCTTTTGATCATTCCGGAGGAGGCTCATGGGAAAAATACTTAAAAGGATGTTTTGACCTGGGAGATATAATATATCTTCACTCATGGGGAACATCTGTTACATTTTATCATGTTGTATTACCCATATGGTTAATCGTAAATGATGACAAATCTTCAATGTGTGCACATGTGCAATTATAACTTTTGCCTAGCAACGATTGTTTCAGCGCGAGTTAGCGTATTTTGTCGTCCATGACGTCGCAAAACAATCACTCGTGATGTCAAATTAGCCAACCCTTCCACGGGAAGCAGGCCGTTATCTGATTATTTCTTTGCGATTTAGATGGAATAGAATTATGATAATAATAATAATAAAAAGTAATTAAGAAAAGATTATACTTGGAACTGTGTCACATGACTCTTATGAAATTAATTGGAACATAACACTCGCTCCACTTGGGCAATACAAAAATTAACAGTCGTTTTGTAAAAATTGTATGGCACACTTTTTCGGGAAATAGTCTTTATATATGAATAAATTTTAATAGTAAGACTTGATTTGAAATATCAAAAATAATAGGAGTAATCAATGAGTTATACTTAGTCATTATCTGAAAAGCAACCCCTAAACATTCACAACTTATATTTCATTTTAATATTTTCTTTATTTTTCTATTTAGAATTTATGGTCAAACTCTAGAAAAATAATTTCTAAAGCAGGAGATGTATTGTCATTTCTTTATAATTTCATCTCCATCCATACCTGAGAAATAATACATGGTGATCCAAACAAATACAAATTCTTACCAACACCTGGTCAGATGTCTATATACAAAAGAAGGAAAGCACATATCGCACCTGACCTATGGTGATATTTATGTCAGACAAGTGATATTTATTATTCCCCTGCTAGTGTTTATATACGAGACAATCAAGTTATTTATGCTCTAGGCTGGTCAGTTTGGGTACAGGAAAATAAAGATGTGTTTCAAAAGTTAATTTATAGGGAATAGTAAGGGCTTTGTTTCTAGTTGAAGTATCTACATGCCATTTTATAGTGATCGTTCAATGTTGATGATATACTCAAAAGTGAAAATAAAGCCAGTTGTTCATCATTCCCATTGTAATCATCATCATCCTCGTCACTGCTGATAATAACTTCACCATTATCATCATCATCATCACGGCAGCAGCATTTTCATTTCCTCCGTCACGACATTCACTTTCATCATTATCGCTATCATTGTAATAAACATCGTCATTATTATCAATATCATAACTTTTACTACTATTATTACTATCATTGTCATCAACATTACTATCATCACTGACATCACCACGATCACAAGAATCCTCATCATCATCATCATCATCATCATCACTGCCATCATCTTCATTATCATTATCGTCATCATCATCATCACACCACCACCACCACCATCATCATCATTATCATTACCATCACCATCTTATTCATCATCATCATCATCATCACAACCACCACCATCATCATCACCATCACCATCTTATTCATCATCATCATCATCACAAACACCACCATTATCATCATCATCATCATTATCAAAAACACCACCATCATCATCATCATCATCACAACAACCACCACCATCATCATCATCACAACAACCATCATCATCATCATCATCATCATCATCATCATCATCACCACCATCATATTTCTTTGTTCACATGAAAGATATGCTAGCCTGGTTGACAAAGTAACAAAGAAACTTTTACTTTTTTAAAAATGCCATCAAATTCAATTAGACCATCATGCAAGACTGAAAAGACCAATTATGGAAGAAACCAATACGCCAGGAGCAAATGATAACCTAATTAACCCTCGCCCTACTTAACTCACAAATTATCAATCCCTTCCTCATAATGATGAGAAACTTTCGGAAGCTAAGGAAGCAGAAAGAATACATTGTATAATGGTTGTACATGCATATTGAGCCTTGGGCCAATCTTGGCTTTCAATGTGACGATAATTTTCAATCAAAGAAATTTTTAACCCAAATTATTATTGATCAGATGCAGTTGAAGCTTTTCTCAGTTACAGTTCACCATTCTCCCTAGCTCTTTGATTATTAAAAATTGATACGGCTAAAATTGTCATCTTCAGATGAAGCCTCTATTTAGTGAGGAACAAAATGAGAAAACTATTCTTTATCCCTGCCGTGGGAAATTGGATAAATTTGAAGAAAAATCACATAGCATGTTTTGAAGCAATTAAAACTTCTCTCACTGTTTGTTTCGGAAACTTGTGAATGTGTTGAAAGAACCCCTGGGAATGATAATTTCTTGAAAGATGTCTTTGTTGAAATTGATAACAACATTACAATCTTGTTTTTATCTTTTATCAGTGAGGTGTATTGGGTATTACTATAGATTTTAAGAGAATTATAGGGCAAATAAGTTAATTAAAAATAAACTCTGCTTCTGACCCATGTAAATTGTTTTTTTCACAATCAGGTTGGTTTTAACATAAAAACATGGTTAAGTCCTTTTAGGTAAGGTGAGGTGAGTTGGTGTTCAACGCCGCTTTCAAGATTATTTCACTTAAATCGCGGCTGCTGGTATTATTGCAGGGAGAAAGTCCGCAACACCATAGTGGCTGAATTTCAGTGAAGCATTGCACCCAAACCTGACTGCCTGTAGAACAGTTCTCTACTGCAGACAAAGTTGCCATGGCCCTGGCAAGATTCGAACCACGGACCTCCTGATCCGAAGCCGAACGTGCTAATCACTGCGCTATTCCGCCCCCTTAAGTCCTTTTAATTTTTACAATCTTTAGATCATGATAATAATTTTAACCCTGAGATCCAACAGCCATTCATTTAGAAACTTTTCTCTGAGTTTAAAAAAATAAGACAGAAAAATCCTTTTATTTGACATGTTTCTTTATAGAATGAAAAAATGTTCCTATGTGAAACATTCCGGTGAAAATTTTAATCCTTATTCAATTGAAAGGAGATGATATTAACCAATCTTGTATTCTTAAAATCTTTTTGCAATGATATTCAACAAAGGTAAAGCAAGATCACCTTTAAACATTCGACTACTTGAATCATGACATTATCAAACTTTAAAAAAAGGTTTAATGCGATTATGAGACAAGCTTTTACCGTCCCACATCTGAAAATCTATTCATTAAACACAAAATGTGGATTTAAATGTCAAATTAAAATGCCTTTAGTCAATTTATTAAAACGTTGAAACAAAGAAGTTTTGACCTTTTTGAACACGATTCAATAAAATAATCGCTTTCTACGCCCCATATCGTCAAAAAAACGGAAATTTTATTGACGAGAAGAGATAAAAGATCACGTTGAGGTAATTTGTTAGTTTCAATAGCTATGTTCTATTAGTGAACAAAGATTTTCATCAATATCAAATAAATTGAGTTTTGACAGTTTAAAAGTTTCAATGATCGTACCTATAGTGTTCAGGTATTCTTTTGCCTGTGACATTCTTTTGAAGTTAGATGTTTTCAACTATACAACATATATTCACACAACAAGTTAAATACAAATTGATAAACCACATGTAAATCTCATACATAAAGACTTTCCAACTTTGAAATCAAAGGTTTCCATTCAAATTCAACATTAAAATTCATTTGACATTGTGGATATCTTACATATCTTAAATTTTTATTCACATTGCAAAGGTTCAAGATTTGGGTTTTTTTAACATTTAATGTTTATAAAAATCATAATGATATAATCAAAATAATTTGAAAATTAAATTCTTTTTTCATATTTCTTCATATGAAGTATTTCATAATTGCAAAATTTAATCATAAATTAATTTTAAAAATTTCAAACTCTTAACTTAATTTTTTTTTCCAATATGATCAGAACAGTATCATGTGAAATTATATTTCCAATTATAAAATTCCAACTATTTTTCAATCAATTTCAAACATCAAATCATTAAGCTGACCCACTAAGTCACCCCCTAGTGAGATATCAAAAGCCAGTAAAGTTGATCTACAGTACAGGAAACATCCTAAACTAGATAAGATGGACCGTCTACTGCTTTCAGCCCCGCATGGACTGGGTTATCATGCTAATTATCTCCCTTTACCCACTTATGAATCCGCTATCTGCACAGAGGCAAACTCTGCTGTCAAGAAGCGAGCTCGTTATACAGCTAATTAACGTGTGTACCTGTGATTGGGTACTAATTACCTTGTTGATCTTAGTATGGCAGATAATGAATTTTTTTTGCCATTTATATAAGAACTTTGCAAATTTGAAAAATAAATACATTTTTTAAAGATGGTTGTTGGTTAATTTGTTTTTGTGATACATTTTAGGATATGAAGTTCTTACAATATAAATTTGATTAGTTTTGTTCGAAAATTTTTCAAAAGAAATATTTGTGTAAGAAAATTGTCTCAAATTGAAGAGTTTCATAATTGACAACTCATTTCCTATGATTTTCTTTTATATTATGAAAAAATTCAATCAGTAAATTCAAAATGAGGGTTTTGCACTTTTAAATAATTCACAAAAAAGTCACTTTAAATGAATAATTTTTTAAATTGGAATTGTAATTAAACGAGGGCTCAACTAATTACACATATATACATTTGAAATATTTTTGGAGAATTATTATAAATAATATATAATGATTTATGTTGAATAAATGTGAGTTCCCGAATGATCTCTAGTTCAGGTGTGGCATGTTAGCAAAATAGCAACACGGGTCACAGATTAAAGCAAATATTTTAATTAGTCTAAAATTATTACAAAGTATCTGAGAAGATAAAGTTCCTATGAAGATGTGTCAGGTGCAAAGACATCCACACTTAAATATTCTCCAAAAAGCTGTTAATAACCCTGTATCCTTTTAGCTTATCAAGGGAAGATAACTCTCGCCCTGAGAATATCAAGTAGCTGTTGACCTGCCAGATATGAGCTCAAAAATGAAGATGGCAGAAAAGGTTATTCAGACTTTCCAGATATGATATGTTTAACCCTTTGCATGGTGAATTATTGTTGTTTATACAAATTATAATCATATGTTTCCTGCCACTATAGATTTTGATATCAATCACTTCAGTGGTCTACAAAATTAAAATAAAAGATATCAGATGAATATTGATTTTGTCACATGACGTTTACGAAACAAGTATGAATTTTTGTATTTCCATTTAAATTGCATTGAAGTATAAAGAAATTGGCCTGCATCCCTTGCAAATACTGGCTACAGTACCACCACAACAATGGATTTATTACGACAAAGAGGAGAAGATATGGGAACTTTTAATTGTTGCTAGGCCAAAGTGATATGTAAACATGTGCACATATGAAATATATCACTACATGCAAAAAACGATATTGGTAATGGAATAATTAAAAAACTAAAAAAGTCAGGGTAGTGGTTAACTTTTGGACCTGATACTTCACAAATTCTTCCACACATATCAATTTTCTAATGTCCTTAATGACTGAGACAAATCCTAAATATGCACCTAAACCTCGACAGTACTCTCGGTGTTTGATATGTGCACCCGATGCACCACATTTACGACACATTGCACCGAGTGACACCAGCTTAAGTCTAGGCAGGGGACAGTAAAAGTAAGTGCATAAAAACATGCTTCCCATTCACCTCAATATCTCCCAGATTGCACTCTGCTGCTGTATATCACGAGGGAGGATATATTTGTATTAACCCCCTCGGTGCCAAGCAACACATAAGAGTTCCTCACAGTGTAAAGATGTGGAATAACCAGACTGTGTAATCAATGAGACTACATACATCTCACTAAGAGCGTTGATGAGACATCTTAATTTGGATGCACAAAAGCAATACTTACACTTACAAAAAAAAGATTTCGGCAAAAGAAAAGGGGACAGAAGGAATATTTTTCAATCACAACAGATATTGTGTTGTTGTTACATATTCATACCAGCTAGACCTTCTTAAAAAGAATTCTAAGACTCAATAATCCATATATTTGAAAAGGAATTGGTTTTTAATGGTAGTGTAAATAAGTACCATATTGCAAATAACCAACAACTTCTTGAAATATTAATTAATTTTTTTCTAATTCCCAAGACTGAAAGTTGAGATCTTTGAGGAGCAAATGAGTAATTTTAGTTTTTTTGAAGGAACACTTATGTACTCAATGGCTCGTTAGATAGTTTCAATGTTGGTAAGGAACTGGACTAACTTATCAGCAGCTTAGCTAGATAAGGTACACTGGCAGGCAGGGGGTTAATGTATGTCATGAGGGGACTTCTACATAAACATTGAAACATATTTTATGACACAGACCTCCCAAAGCAAGGGGAATTTATATTTTGATTCATCTTGCTCTTTGATAACTAAATTTCAAAATTTATTACTAAAAATTAATTTTCTATGCAACTCAAAACAACCACTTTTCAGGACATTGATGTTTGACATATAGATAAATCTTGATGTTTTTATTTGTAACATTGAATATCAAAGCTGAACTGAATTCCTTAGTTGTGGAATTTGTCAAAAGAGCAACCTTTTTGCCCTTGATTTAAACACAATCATTAAAAAACAATTATCAACCTAAAAAATCTGAGTCACTTAAAAATTGCATTGCACATAACAAATATCCCAGCATAAAATATCAAGACAAATAAATTTCAAACAATTCAAAGCATAGAACACCCATCACATCAAACAAATCAAAGACAAAATCATATCAAAGAAGTCCATCACAGTTGATAGGGCGTATGAACATATACCCTTATGAACTGTGACAGAGATAATCTACCTATCTTTAATCCTTAATCCACAGAAGTTTAACCCTAATCCCTACAAGGCACTTTGAACCAAACAGCCAAATCTTAGAGATAGCTAAAAGCTTGAAACAATTCAGATACCTGGCACCGCGGGTGGTGGAATAAAATTTACCAGGATTTCTTTAGACCTCCTGGGTTCTTTTTGACATTTTTTAAGACAAATTCTATGGTTGAGGTCACGAAATGTGACTTTAAAGCATGACACACACAAAAAAAGATGAATGTTTACTTAGTATTTAACCAAAAGATTAACCTCTTTTTCCCTGACAAAAAAACATTACATTGTCGATAAATAACATGGCAAATATTCTATCTATAATAATTTTTTAAAAAGTCTGCAATTGAAGTCCTTTAGGTACAAGTTATAATTATGATATATTCAACATTCTATAATTTTTTTCTAATCAATTTGTAGATCCATTTCCCTACCTTAAATGATTAAAAAGCGTTCACACTGAAATGGCCCCATGCAGTAGTTTTTGCTTTATACTTGAAACTTAAATTCTTCTACAACTATTGATAATTGTGTTACCAACCACACAGATCAGATTAAATCTTTAATCTCAAAGCCTTTAACAATTAATCAACTCTGTATAACAATTACAAACAAATATATCATAAAAGCCCAACCCCATGATCAAATAAAATAACTGGGATAGGATTCTGAATAGAATAGTGTCTCTACATTAACCCTCTACCAGCTGAATAATTTACGATTTGGTTCACTGTTTGTATGGTAATTTTTTCACACCCGTAACAACCTGACAATACTTGTTCACTCAATAATGTAATTAGGGATTATATTATGTCCGAAATGTGAGTTGTCTAAAAATTAGGAGGATCCCTTTAATTAGCAATGATGGATATCGTTAGTGATTCACAGTGTAATATGCATATACAGAATCTTAAATACACACAAGATATTTTTTTATTACCTATCTACCTTCATTACAAAAGTGAAATTCAATTCAACTAAAATCATAATTTTTATCTAAAGTGTAAACTGAAACATATTCTAAAAAGAATATTGAAGTTATAATACATCAAAACTAAAAACAAAAGCAATACTTACATTTCTATTTGTATCATCTGTCAAGCACAGTTTGAAAACTCAATCCAGGTCCTTCTAATGGAACTCTAAGATCTTGGATGAAAGTTCATAAACAGCTTTTTCTGTCTTCAAGTTTGAAAAACTATAGGCTATAAATACCACAAGACATAATGTTTCTTAAGTTGTTTCATCACCATAATATGTCACACCCCAACCCTAAGCCAATTCCAAATTTGAAGCTTTACCCAAATTTAAACTTTCATGCCTTTAGATTAAACAGTTTTGAAAAAATAAAATATCTATATTCATTTTACTTGAGCTGATTTTTCATGTACACCATCTTTAAAGTTAAAACAGGTCTTTCAGTCCATCATTCAACAAGTTGAATAGAGAAATAACAAAAATACTTTTGTCTTTGACAAATTTGAAGTTGTCTTCTCTGAAGAACATGAAAAAAGTTAATAACTTTTCAATCAAAGTTGATTTCTCCACAGTGAATAACCAAATTCCCAATACAGAATCCCAATGCAGTCCTCAGAAACAGTATTTCTCGAACATGACCAACTTCAAAATAAGAATTCATCCGTTACAGAATTCTTGCCGCCACAGTTCGTAGAACCGCATCTAAAGTTTTCCGAAAAAGACCAAACATTAGATGTCAAAGGATCGTATGAAGCATTTTGTGGAGTGAAAACACAATCTGGATGCTAGTCATTGACATCATAATCCAGCTTAAGAACTTCAGCTGTGACAGAACTTGAAATCACCATAACTTGGGAAAACTGTGAAAAACACAAGATTCTTGGAAGTCAATCAACCTAAAGCTCACCTTCAAAAGCAGAAGTTTATCTGTGACCAAAGTTTTGCTGCCACCTCCTCCCAAAATCTGAGGTTTATCGTAACCCGATAAACATATGCCCCTCCCCGCTGTGCCACAGACTTCCAGGAATCGCAACTCAAAGACTCAGTCTACAGATTAGCCTGTAAAACAGTCTCTATAAAGTTCTTTTTGAGCTTTCAAGAAATTGAAATCCAAAGATTCAGTCCACAGATTAGCCTGTAAAACAGTCTCTACAAGGTTCTTTTTGAGCTTTCATGGAATTGAAATCCAAAGATTCAGTCCACAGATTAGCCTGTAAAACAGTCTCTACAAAGTTCTTTTTGAGGTTTCATGGAATTGAAATCCGAAGATTCATTGTACAGATCAGCCTGTAAAACAGTCTCTACAAAGTTCATTTTGAGCTTTCATGGAATTGAAATCCAAAGATTCAGTCCACAGATTAGCCTGTAAAACAGACTCATTAAAAGTCTTTTTGAGGTTTCATGGAATTGAAATCCAAAGATTCAGTCCACAGATTAGCCTGTAAAACAGACTCATTAAAAGTCTTTTTGAGGTTTCAAGGAGTTGAAATCCACAGATTAATCTGTATAACAGTCTCTTTAATCTAAAAATTTATTTTGCCAATTATAACGACGTTGAAGAGTTAAAACCTAGAAACTGTTATAAGTTGACACATCAGCCTGTGAAACGGTCTCCGTAAGTTTCTTTATTTCAGGATTGAGAGGAATTAAATTTAGAGGACACATGTAAAACAACCCTTTGTCTATGTCTTAACCATGGAAAAATTTGATATTCTGAGACAATCTGGCCAAGTATTTCAGGATTCTTCCATAATTCAATAATCATTATGGTTTAGACCACATCACTATAAGACTATATGTGTCAAAGGAAATACCAAGGGAACAACCTTGAACATTCTTTTAAATAGAAAGTCAAAATGGTTTTAATGAAACTACTAGAAGAGCATGTTACAAACATCCAGGGAAAATCCTTTTAGGAAGCCTGTTAATTGGACACTCAGAAAAGTTAGGAAAATATTATAAGAGATAAGCTTGTATCAAGGAAATGTAACGAGAATATCCTGGATCATTCCTGTAAATTTGAATTGGAGTTTTAATAAAACAAAAAAATAAGCATATCTCAAAGAAAACATCGGGAATTCCTGGAAAACGCAAGTATTGAATCTCAGTCCTTTACCTTGATTGGTAGGAAGGCAGGACACCGGTGAATAAAACAGTAAAACCCAGCAGAGTAATCAATCATTAGATTATGATAATCATAGTTATTAGGCCACTGGTTGGTTCGAATCCCGCTAGGGGCTCGGCAACTTTGTCTGCAGTAGAGAACTGTTCTACATGCAGTCAGGTTTGGGTGCAATGCTACACAGAATTTCAGCGTTGTACCACATATGGTTCACTAGTTCCAGCTCATGCTCGCAGGTTTCACCGCATTGCATAGCCACTATAGTGTTGCGGGCTTTCTTCCTGCAATAATTGTAGCGGCTGCGATATAAGTGAAATAATCTTGAAAGTGGTGTTAAACCCCAACTCACCTCACTATGAGGCCACTGGTACAGATAAGTTATCATGAAATATTCCCAGATTGGCAGATGAAGGGTTAATGCGATTTTTAAAATAATCTTTGCAACATTTAAAGCAAGTCCAGTGGATATTTCATAAAGCCAGCTGTCATAGGAAGAACTTTGATGTAAACTGAGGTCTTTGATAAAGATTTATCAGGGGATATAAATGTATGTTTATTTAGCGGAGTCAAGTAACAAGTTGCCTATCTCTCAGATGTGTGGCCTGCAGGGTTGATGTTTTCATCCTGTTGATTTATACACACCAAGGGTCATATTCCCAATATAGTGGACTTTATGTATCTGTGTAGTGTCACTTGTAATTTGAAGTAAGATAAGTAGATAAGAGTAGAATCAAGGGAGCATTTTCTTACTTATTTCAACAATTTTCCTTTTTTTCTTGAAAATATGTTTCCATTTCCTTGGCTTTTAATTTCATGACATCAGGATTTATTGTGTATGTAAAAATGTTACATTATGCACCTTTTATTATTGCGAGGGAGTTATCATTTACACCACTTTGGCAATATTTTAGCCATTAGCATCAGTATGAAGTGTATAAAGATAGCTAAGTTTCTCTGATATTCAAGAAATATTAAACAAATAATAAAAGTTGTAGACCAATAAAATTTTGCATTAATTGTGAAAAAAAAACTAAGGTGACCTTAATGTACTGCAGTCACCTTTGAGCAATATGGCACAAAGATGATATTAGCACGGATGTTGTTTTGTACAACAACACCAAGGACATACCGTATACATAGCCTAGTAGGATAAGAGTTAATGTGAAACCAGAAATCTCTGAAAGACCAATAGTGCCTAAAGGAAAGAGGAATATTTCACCTATATCCTACATTAAGAAGCCTCCATCACTATTGTCTTGATACTGTAAGGTAAACCAGACAGCATTATCCTTACTGAATTTCAAATGCAAAACTGAAATCTCAAGGTGATATTTTTCTTCATCATTTTCAAGGAGACAGAAATCATTTTAACACATAACTCAAAGCTTTAGAGATTATTATCATAATTTGTTATAAAGCAAAATTGTAAATGAATATTTCTCACAAGTGATATTTCTCACCTAAAATTGATTTATTGTTCGCTGCTTGGGAAATATTTCAGCTATCAGTGGCTAGTCACATAAAAAGTAATCTGCATGTTTAAGATTTTTTTTCATCTATCTGAAAAAGAAACCTGTGTAACGAGAGGCCAATAAGTTAATTTTTTTATTATATTGTTTCAAACGTCTTCCCCATCATAATATGCAAGAACTGAAACCATCGTATTAATATACAATATTCCTATGCAAGGGAGGTAACTATTACTGGACTATGCTATGGAGACACCTCACACAAATTATCAATACATTACAATATCATTTGCCTTTCATCACATATCCTTTTATTCATTCAGAATGAATGAACAGTATGTACAATAAAACTTTGTAATACTCACTCGTCTTTTTTGACAGATAAAACATACCTTTTTATTCAATCGAGGCATTAACCACAGGGGTAGATACATGATTTTCATATAGTGGGAGCACCCCATGGGTGTCACAAGCTACAATTTAGTTAATTAATACACAACTTTTTAAAAATTTTGTGTAATAGTTTTCTGAATTTTAGTTCCAGCTAGCTACCCTCTTTTTCCAAGGATAGACGGCTATTGGTAGTTTGAGCCTATTAAAGTGGCAAACCAGTTGCTCTTTACTTCAACTCTAATAACCATGGCAAGAATGATCTTAATTACGAGATCATTGCTCAACTCCGAGGAGATCCAAAGCTAGAGACAACCACCTGTAGGAGACACGCCCTAGACCTCAGGTGGATATTCACACTCCATACCTTCCAACCACAAGACATGTCCTAGACCTCAGGTGGATCTTCCCACTTCATACCTTCCAACCACAAGACACGCCCTAGACCTCAGGTGGATCTTCATACCTCATACCTTCCAACCACAAGACATGTCCTTGACCTCAGGTGGATCTTCACACTTGATATCTTCCAACCACAAGACATGTCCTAGACCTCAGGTGGATCTTCACACTCCATACCTTCCAACCACAAGACATGTCCTAGACCTCAGGTGGATCTTCACACTTCATACCTTCCAACCACAAGACATGTCCTAGACCTCAGGTGGATCTTCACACTTCATACCTTCCAACCACAAGACATGTCCTAGACCTCAGGTGGATCTTCACACTCCATACCTTCCAACCACAAGGTCTCAATGATAAAGATTGTTTGCTGGAGTATCCACTTCTGTCTTCATGTACGAAAATATGTCTCTCAATATTTGCTATATTTGAAACTTTCTTGGGATGGGTGCGCATCCGCCCCTCTGTGGATATGACAATAAACCACCTTTTTTATCTGAATAGTTGATATAATTGAATTCTGTTGCTTCGTAGGAGGATCCAAATTCTCTTTCCAAGCCCAATAACTATTGAAGATTGAAAATGCAGCTAAGTGACTTCAACAAAGGAATTCCAAGCCTTTTTAATAATGATAAACTCTGGCTGATGTTACAAACAAACACTTAACTCATGCAATTTCTCTGACAGCCATGTTTGGACAAACGGACATGTTTGGTGCCAAGTTTGATAAAAATATCTGAGAAGTTTGTGTAAAAGTTTGCAAAATGTTTGAAATTAAAACTACAAACTTTGATATTGTTCTTGATACCCCGGATTCCTCAAATGTTCAATTTCAAGATTTCACAAGATTGCAGAGAAGACAAAACAAAGATAATTCTATACATCTAAAAGATTAGATAACCCTTTCCATAAACCCTCATTTAAAATATATCGTATTTCCTCTGATGGAAAAAGATATAAGCAGTGCTTATTTGCTTGAAAGTTAATCTTTATTTTTCAGACCAGATGCTCATTTGAGGAAATATAAAATACATGTTGAAAATTGTTCAGTAAAAATGGAACATGTAAATATAAATAAATGTCCTTCTGCCTTGTTAGATTGGTGTTATCACCTTGAAATAAAATAACCCCTTTGTCTTTTTTATATTAAAATGTATTTTAAATGTTAAAACAGAAACACCAAATATGGTATCATTCTTGTTTTGAACAAATGTTAATTTAATCTAATAAATCTGACATAGAAATTATGCTATTTGTTACCATGGAAACGTGATGCAATCTCTTCAAATATGAACTGTTAAATCATTTAACTTTGATGTGATTAGCTCATGAGAAAGTAATGCGTGGAGACCACATTGAGAGTTAAAAAAATTAAAATCAATTTAATTTTTGTATTGGCCTTTAATTGCAATTTTAATAATTATTTTTTGTTAATGCAAACCTGGTTAGATGAAGCATGGCTTTCAAGTTTGAAAGCCTCTTTATTTTTAACTTACATTGAATACTAAAATATTAACATTTTTGCTAAATTGCTGCTACATATTAAGACTTTTGTTGATTTTTATAACATCTTCCTTTTTCAATTTTTTTAAAATACACCTCTCAGAATATTTCTTGGAACAGTTTAGCAGAAATATTATCTTGGAAAATAAAATATAAATACCTTTAAAGTCTTGTTAATTTTTTCAGTACTAAGAGAAATCTATGGACAAATTTAAAACTTACTGAATTAAAAACATTCTCAGAGCATTAAAGGATTATAAGATTTGGTGAAAGGCGTCAATTTTTTTTTTTAAAAATCAAACGTAAAATGGGTTAACCCTCTTCCCCCCCCCAAATTGAGGGTCTGTCAAGGGCACACAAAATTTCAAATTGTCCATGTAAGAGTTACTATGATCAATAATCTCACTTACATTAATCACAAGTTGCATATTTCAGAACAGCCGGTCAAGGGTTAATAATGATTCAGGGAGCTTGCAGACAGGCAAGAGTCAAGCACCTTTAGAATAAAGGATGCTGGCTTTGATGTTCAGATTACAGGTGATGTATATACATGTAGGTATAGGCCAGGTATGTGCAATGTCTGGGATGTTTATTGACAACAAGTGTCAGTCATTCACAGGTGGGCTAACAAGAAAACAGGTGAAAACCATCAGGACATGCAATGCAGTTATAATGTCATGAAGGATAACAGTCTAGATTTTCCACAATCTAGTGTTAAGATGGCCAGGTGCCAATGGACATAAAGACTGTATTTATATGAAAAGAACTTAGAACATTTAGAACAGAAGACAAATTTAACTAGGATCCTCCTTCGCTTATACAGGTTTTTGAAATGATTCATATATATTTTTCTATGAATTAAAGTAAAACACTAAAGACCAAGTTGTTGTGAGTCAATAGCGACAAGGATGGATAAAATAAAACTGTTAAACTTTAAAGCCTATGATTAAATATACCTTCAGCTCTGCCATAAGTTAATAATTCGATTGCAATTTTATTTCAGTTTCATATTCTTAAGGAATATAACAAAATTATCACAAAAATATTTTAATAATTAACAGTGCTGTGCTGCACTGCATACTCTTGTCATAATTGCTCTATTAACCCTTATGATCCCATCTTCATTAGAAAGCAACTAAACCAAATCCTGAACCATTAGCAGAGCTTTCAAGCATTACTAAAGAGACACCATATTCTCATTACCCGACCATGTTGTACACATACCTCCAAATAGTCAACAGTTTATGTTAACCCCATGTCTGCTGAATGAATAAGTATCAAACCCTTTCTCCAGGCTCATTTACAGGTATCATAATGACATGTTAAGGCAGTTATAACCAAATATAATTTTCACTGGGAGAAAATGCCTTTTTTTCACAATGGTTCATTTATTTTGAATGGACATGAGATACTTAAAATTAATGGAATTCAATTTGTTCAAGAACCTATGGGATTTGAATATCCACAAAAGTATTTCTTAATGATAAGTATATTGTTATATCAATTGGTAATTTTAACTCCTTACAAAAATGGATCCTTACAAAGAATTGGTGGTGGTAGTGTTTCAAGAGTATTTCACTTATATCACAGCAGCTAATATTATTGCAGGGAGAAAGCCCACAACACTATTGTGGCTATGCATTGCAGTGAAACTTGCAAGCATTGGTTGGAGCTAGCGATCCATGGGTGGTACTGTGCTGAAATTCAGTGTAGCATAGCATTCAAACCTTATTGGGTTGAGTACAGTTTTCTACTGCAGAGAGAGTTGCCCCTTACGGGATTCGAACCCAAGTCTTCTTGATCCAAAGCCAAATGTTCTAAGCATTGCACTATCCTAATGCCACTTGCATATAAGCATAACTAAATCATCATTTTTTAAGCAGGTAAAGTGTTAATGTCAATACGTCGCATACTGCTGAATGAGCATAAGTCACGGATGTTCTACAAACTATATGTTGTCTAAGAATAATATGCGTTGGCACTTACTTAGATCGCTCAAGTGGAAAAGCTTCAAGCTAAAAACCGATCATGCATGTGTGATCAAAGAAAAGGCCATCTCAAAATTTATATTATCATTTAGTCATTTACAATAATTTTGCCTCAAATATCTCTTAAAAAGAGTAATTGATGAATGCTTGACCATGCAAACGGATGTGGTCATCTCATAAATAAATGAACATTTTATTTACAGATTCCATATATCTTCTTTTCAGAATTTAATGAAATTTGAATAAATTAAGTAATGTATGTTTCATTGAATAAAGAGATAGCAACATCTAGTTAAGATTTGAAACTTTAATTTAAATTTTTATGATGTATATATAAGAAGAAAGACAGTTTTCAAGTTTTGAAACTGAATATCAAATCTGAAAAATCCTTTCAATTGAGTATTGAAAATACACAGACCATAAGATAAAAACAAGCATTTCTCATTAGGTAATTGACATCAACTTGGTTATTAAAATATATTCACATACATGCATTGGACAAATATTGCATAAATAGTTTTGAGACAATCCCTTAAAACATTCCTGGTTCCCAGAATATACGAAAAATACACAAATCAATAAGTTCTTCAACACATACAACCAGAACAATGGGAGAGAGTAATCAAAACAAAGTAAGTGAGTGTGTCAATATCAAAACAATAGCTACTAAAACATATATCGATGTAGTCTCAAAGCACAATTAGGTAACAAACAGAGCAGGGGATTTTTATTATCCTTGCTTTTAAGCACCATATGTCATAAAAGTGTATTGATACTTAGAAAATAAAGTGTAAATGTTATTCTTTGAATTACAATAATTGTTAATAAACATTGTGACAAAATCAAACAGTTTGAAATAGTAAAATATCTGCTAGTCTGTTATGAGAAAATTTGGCAATAAATATATATCTTGAAACAAATAAGAAGCCAATCTCTTATCTATATAACCTGTTAAATGATAATAGTACATACTTAATAGATTTCAACTATGTTATAATGACATTTAGACAAGCACATGAATTAATGCTGTACCATTCTGTATGTCTCATTTACAGGAATCACAACTTGTTGAAAGAATGATCAGGCATTTATCTCTCTGGCCGTATCTTCGAAGCTGTCTTAGCGTACAGAGTGTTGTAAGTGCCATGCATCAAAATTGGTCTACAATTATCTTAATACTAAGAGAGCTTTGAAAATCTAGGCCCTGTCTATTCCATGTGTTGGTTATAATGGTTAAGATCTGTCTGTTTCTTCTTAAATGTGCAGCAACTTGATTGGCCTTCGGCAGGGAGAATATTAAGAAAATATTAGCTAAATCTGAGAAACAGGTATTATTCAGCAAGGCTAGTATTGTTTGCTTATTTTCACAAATTTCATGTCTGATGGAGGTTGAAAAAGCAGAGCAACTAAAACAAGATTCACATTTTACCCATTAACATTGATAACTTTGAACTTAGCATGACATATACATACATGATATGATGAAATTAACCTACCAGTGCAGTACAATTCCTCTAAATTCTTCGGCCTCAGATATTCTTCAAGCACTAACCCAAACAAAGGAATTCATTAAATTTTCAAAACCAGAGCAGAAAGATATTTAAGAATTATTAATTCAAAATGGTATCTAGATAAATAATTCATAAGATGTGATCAGTAATCTCATGGTGTCAGATTATACACTTGACTCAGAACTTCATAAAACAGAGCATTATTGTTTTAGATTGTCCATTGTTCCTAACAATCTTTGTATTGTTCTTTCACACAGCAATATAAAATCTAAATAGCAGTATAAAACAAGAATTATATTCTTATATGCATGTTTGTGATAAAATGGATATCTAATGGTAAAACATTTTACTCTATTAATACCAAATTTCAATCTATGGCAGAGAAAATTTATTTTTAATTGGTGAAGAAACAAAGCCCAAAATTAATTTCATTGTGTAAACTAAATAAATTTTGATAAGAAAATCATGTTTCTGTACTCGATTTTAGAAAAAGAAAACACAACATCAAAATATGAAACCAAGAAATCATTTAAGACACCATTTTAAAATTATTGGTGTTCAACAGTTGCTCTGTTAATGCAAGATGATCTCACCCAAAACAATGACTCAATTTGATATTTTACTGTTTTCGCCATACAGACAAGATATCACAACAAGGGTCACAACCTTTTATATGTGTTAATTTCAAGCAACATGATATTCACGTGGAAGGGAATTGATGACATGATGACAATGGTTTTCATTACTAGTCTTGAAAAAATATATAATAAAAATAAGAATTCAGGGGAGATAATCAACCAATACATTGTCTTGATGTACAACAATTATATTCAAAGGGTGTGGATGCATGGCCAGCAAATATTACGGAGTTATTTAGTATGATAAGACGAGTTATCATGGAAACATTGAAAACATTCTGACATAATATCTTGTCAGCTGCATTCGGAGCAAAAAAGTGTTAAAATATGCTCATTTGCAAGGTTTTAAATGTCTGGAAATGATATCATAATCTTTGGTGACATCTGCAGCTGAAAATTGTTTGTCTTGTATAGCGATAGTTAAATGGTAATTATATATAAGCTTTAATCCTCTGACAGGCTTGGCCTGGATCCACCGATTGAAATAATCTTGAGTTGTTTTGTTGTCTTCAGCAGGTAAATGGTTAACCTTTTACTTGCTGAACATGCACTGTTTGAGAGTCAAACCCACTGGTTTGAGGCAATGAGCTAGGGAACCGTGGGTGAATTTAAATGTACAGACAGTGGACAAAAATATTCTCAAAATGACTCTACTTGCATAGACTCAAATCATCTGGAGCATGGTGGTGTAGTGGTCAGCCAGCTGGCCTCTCACGCAAAAGGCCCGGGTTCGAATCCAAGTGGTGACACCAAACATTTGTGACCTGGGCTTTACACTGTGTTGTGTCCTTGGGCAAGGCACTTCATCCACATTGCACTCAGTCCAACCAGCTGTACAATTGGGTACCTGAATACGGGATGTATGGACCTATGTGGTCGCGCGAAGACTTAGTGGCATCATCGTAAGTACAATCCCCTCAGGGTAAAAAATATTCAGCGCTTTGAGCATGTACCTTATACATGGAAAAAGCGCCATACAAATGCAAAATTATTATCATTATTTATATCTTACATCAGATTCCTTGGCTACAACCTAACAATTACTGTTCATCTTCCGTTATTTATACATGAAAACACCTAATTTGACTAAGATACACTGTAGTGATAACATTGGTCTATGGAAATTTTTTTATCTACTGCATACATTTTGAGATAAATTTTAGACATTATTTATGAATAATTCAATACAAATTATGTACTTCAAGCTGAGATAATTTTAATTCAACCTGCAAAGTTTTACAATGATCCAACTGAAACTCATTTCATAAAAACTATATGTGCTACAACAAATTAACATGTAAGTATATGGAAATATGTCACCATGTGAATACTTTTGTCCACCTTCCTTAGGTAAACACTAACCTCTGCAAGATCAGCTCAGAAAAGTAAAGGAATTTCTAAAAATTATCAATATCTATCCATATCGAGAGACGAAAAATCAAGTTATGAAGACACAAATACAGATTATCCAACCACACATCACAGGTTAATCACATTTGCTGTCATAATAAAAGCATCGGGCGCCATATTGAAGCTGACAGGTTATTAGCAGACACCAATCCATACTTTATAGCCACGTAGTCAGTCCATAACTCTCTCCTGCAAAAAAATTCTTTTTGCTATTTCCATGGGCAGGGATACTATATATGTAACATTTGCCAATATTTGTACAATAATTTTCAAAATAAGGAACTGAAACAAAAATTCCTTTATAATTTTGATCAAAGTATTAAAACATATAGAGTATTCCCAAATGAATTTTATGAAATTCAGTAGTTTTATTTCCAAAACTATTCAACTTCAGAAAAATATGCAGGGGTGAAGATAGGGAGATAGTTTTTCTAAACTGACAGTAAAAAATCCCACCCCCCCCCCTTCTCCTCACCATCAATCAGCCACTGTCATGATAAAAAAAATGTCTTATTATTTCCATCCTCGCAAGCCATGGGACACTTTCTCGTAAAATCAATCATAAGGACGTCGTCCATCTATTGATTTGTAATTACGACATATTGACAAATACACGGTCAATCTTTACTACAGTTTTCCTTCCGGCCAAATGTTCGTTATTTGCCTCGTTGAGATCAGTGAATACAAATCAAGCATCGGCCCTGTTGTATGAACTTATTGGTTTCATTAGATGATATCCATTGATACATAATTTCCTTTTGAAATTATATTTGTTGTCCTGGTGGTATCGTTCGCAAGATATTGTAGATAATTTGATTTTTTGTGGACAAATAGAGGTTGAATCATATTGTGCACAAGTTTTTTCAAAAATTATTTTTTGTTACAACTAGCAAGCTTTTCTACGTTAGGAAAATAATAATTCTATTAACATTACCATTGTTAGAAAGTATCTTTATGAACACATAACCATGATGTAGATAAATAATAACTCTTTTTAACAAATGAGGTCCAATCATATTCTGCTCTTGTTTTAAAAAAACAATTCTATTTAAAGCAGCATTTTTAAATATGAGCTAAATCAAGAACTAGTTTTATTTACCTTATCATTGTTAAAAAATTATTCTTATTAAGAACTGATGCATATATGTACCTAGATCATCTCTTTACATGAAAATTGCTGTAAGAAAGTTTTAATTGGGTGTAGGAAATTACTTCAATAATTAGACACAATGGAATAAAACAATGAGTCTATGATGAAAATGCTATGAGTAAGAGAAATAAATAAGAAAACAAAACTTTGCTAGATGTAAGAAAAACTCTTTTAACGTAACAGTTGCTTACTTCACCACATTACAAAAAGAACCGAAATTCTCCAACTATTCAAGCAAAAAACAAATGCAGGTGAATTCAGTAAATACCAAACAAGAAATTAAGAACTTGTAATCAGATATTTGACAAAAACACTCTCAAAATAGAAGCAATTACTAATAGATAATTGTCTAAAATCCCTAGTAATTGCAAGAGTATAGTTTTTTAAAATATATTATAGTTCTTCTGTTGAAGATCGCTTCTGGAGAATCTAAGTTTTTTTTAAAGTTCCAGTTTAACTCTTTTAAGGGTTAAAAAATCAGTTCAGTGTCAGTAAGTCATTACAACAAGTCTTGCCCAGAAACAGTGTTGCGTATTAAGTGTTTCATTTTGCGCTATCGCATGTTTAAAGTGCTGATCGTCGCTTGAATGATGCTATTTCGTAACTTTTCGATGCATATCACTACTTTGTGATGCCATTTCGTCTGTTAATGTGGTCGTTTCGCTGCTTTCCGGTGCGATTTGATTTTTTCTTTGTTAGACTTGAGTAAGTCCCAAATCTGAATGAGAGTTAAGTTATTATTGTTATTAATTTTTTTTTAAAAAGAGACAGCTCATAGGCTTTTTTGTAAATATTTGGGTAAATTTCTGGGACTTGTATTAAGTAATCATTGTTGTTAATTTCTAAAAAAACAAGCAGACAGAGTCAGCTATATCCCCCGCCAAAGGGAAAGGGTAGTTAAGGATATTAGTTGTGGAATATTGAACAGTGATCATGTTGTTTTTCTACAAACAACCTTTAAGAAATCCTATGTTACGTTTCCATGGAAACGGGTAAAAATAAAAATGCAAAGAAGTTGAAAACCCCAAAAAGCACATCTCCGCATGATGCCCGTTGCACATACCAAGTTTCGTCGAGCTAGGTCTCACCGTTTTGGAGTTGTACTCCGGAAACATTATCGGGACGGACGGACGAACGGTAAAAATGCAAAGAAGATGAAAACCCCAAAAGGCACATCTACGCATGATGCCCGTTGCACATACCAAGTTTCGTCGAGCTAGGTCTCACCGTTTTGGAGTTGTGGTCCGGAAACGAAATCCTATGTTACGTTTCCATGGAAACGGGTAAAAATAAAAATGCAAAGAAGTTGAAAACCCCAAAAGGCACATCTCCGCATGATGCCCGTTGCAAATACCAAGTTTCGTCGAGATAGGTCTCACCGTTTTGGAGTTGTGCTCCGGAACCTTATCGGGACGGACGGACGGACGAACGGACGGAGACCATTTCAATATCCCCCGCCAACTACGTTGGGCGGGAGATAAAAAGATAATTCATAGAATTCTTGGTCAATTTTGGGGCAAATTTGCAAAACTTACAGATTTTTTAACCCCTCCTATCTATATCAACCTGATTCACAAGCAATCTAGAAAAACATGTCTTCTAAAAGAACATCTTGTAAGGTGAAACTTGTTGACAAATCTTCCTACAAAAAGATAAAAATGTTACTATGAATACCGCTCTATAAAAAAACGCATCCGAAATTTGTTATGAGAAAAGGTTTTTATATTCCATGATTTGTATGTAGCGAAAACTCAAGTAAATGAATATTTGCATGGCAAAATTGCGACAACAAAATTAATGAAATAGAAAATGAGTAAATGAATTTCTTTGAAAGGCATATTTTGTATTTTAGACACCTTGGTTTGACTGTGAAAAAACAGAGATAAATATTCCCAGGTAAAAAATGACATAATCATAAGCAAAATATGCAAGAAACTTATGTCAAAGACACTTTTGCATATTTATATTGGGGCATTTTATTTCTTCAAATTTCCCTCTCTAGTATTAGTTTATGCACAAAATCATTATCTTCATAGGAGTCAAACATCTCATTACTCAAACCCTTTTTCCATAGTCAGAACAGAAATCACGTACTGAACAAAAACTGCATGCTGCCATTTTAGTGTTAAGAATTATTAATCATTGGGGTATAAGAAAACAGATTTAGCTAGCTTAACCAAACCTTGTATATTCATTTAAAAACTAGTTTAACGGAATAGGATAAATTAACTTGCAATTGCTAACATTTATTAATGGTAAGTCATTTAACTTATGTTCCTAAAACATGTTACGATATCTTTATGAAGATTCTTTCCCTGATAATTTCTTAATTTAATGAGTTGATTCCTATTAATTGGGCAGTCAGAAAGAATAACACAAAATACGTTAATTTATCAAAAATAATTAAACTTCAGAATGTTTCATGTCACAAAAGTATGCAAATAATATGAATCACAAAATTTCTCTGACAATATGACATTATTTTGTAAACACTATCAAACACACATGACATCCCATTCATTCAACACGATACCGATGTCATATCCACGCCAGGGTCAGTTTGACCTTCAACCCTAAATTATGTCAAATAAGGACCCACGATGACTCATTAATACAAGCTCGTTAGCCCCCAACCCTTGTAGCTCGTTATCACCAAACCCCTGTGAAGATGCTATCTTCATTACCACTATGTTGAGGTTCCACTTCACTTTCTATTGGGGTGAAAATTTGACTTAATTATGATCACAGTCTTTTTGAAAATCAACCAATTGTTTGAGACAGGATGTCCCTTTTAAAATTAAATCAGCCATAAAATTATGTCATATTTGCATTTTTTTTCAACTTTTGATTGATCTGTTTCAATTACTAGTCGACATTTTGTCAAGTTACAAATAACAAATGTGATAAAATTGCTATTTGCTAAAAATGTATTTCTGGTTGCCATGGACACCTTTTGAAATAATATATTATTATTATCATGTTATATTGATCAAGTCGACTCCATATTGTTTTGTTATCATCAAAAATACCTTTAGCAATTTTCAGAAGATTGCGGTGAGGTGACCTAATTTTGGCTTCAGCACCGCTTTCAAGAGTATTTAACTTATATCACAGCTACTGGTATCACTTTAGTGGCTATGCATTGTGGTGAAACCTGCCAGCATCGGCTGGAACTAGCAAACCATGGGTGGTCCTGCGCTGATATTCAGTGTAGCATTACACCCAAAACCTACTGCATGCAGAACAGTTCTCTACTGCAGACAAAGACAAAGGATTGGAACCAGGGATCTCTTGATCTGAAGCTGAACGCACTAACCAGTCTCCTATCCTGCCATCAAAAGATTGCAGCATATCTTTGCCAAGCCTCTTGCCTGATTTAACAGTAGACCTGCATATCATTGCCTTAGTGATGATGGTTTGTTTATGGCAATGGGTCAATCGGCCCGTACATTTACACAATACATGTATTTGAGATGTATGTGAGCACCACTTGAAGCAATATAATTTGGTTGCATTATAATTTATCAATTTACAAGAGCTTAATGCCGAGACAATATATACCCCATCCCATTTTAGGAGGCGAGATGATATATCATGGAAGTATTGCCAAGGAACCTGTAAGACAGTTATCATCACAAAACCAATACATAACTTTATCCTCTACAACCACTGCGCTATCCCACCCTCTAAAGATTGCAACTTATCACCTAGAGGTTGCTGCATTCATACCTCAGTCTTTATCCCTCTGCAGTAAGGTTTTAACTAGCCAGATGAAGATTGGCCCTAGTTATGCCTTGTGGAATGTGGATGAAGTGCCTTGCCTAAGGACACAACACAGTTTTGGACCCAGGTCACAAATTTTTTGTGTCTCCACCGGGATTTGAACCCGAGTCGTCTGCGTGAGAGGCCAGCACGCTAACCACTACATCACTGTGCTCCATATACTGTGAATGATAAAATAAATTACCCAATTTCCTCCACTTAGATCGAACACCACTCTCCTTTCAAAATGGTATCCTACACATTTTTTCTCTGACATGATAGATGATAAGTGTTCCCTTAAGTAACTATATACATATATCTCATGGCCTTCACATTGCATCTATACATGAAACCATATATCTACCTACATACACATAGCAAGAGCTGACTAGACATCTCTTGTACACTAATGTACATAAGTAATACATTTTGAGTATGTTAAGAATATGTACTGCAACCACATACATACATTCCATTTGTATATATCTTTATGCACGAGTATACTAGTAAGTCATATGTATATACGTCATGAGATTCCATGGAAGTACATTCTTAATACAGTCACTAGAAACCAGGAATGTTAAAAGGGGGCTGGGGGAGGAACTGAGTGAATAGATGGAGGGGGGGAGAGGGTATTCACCTTTGTATTGGCAATTGGTTTTTTTTAAACCAAAAGGGGAGTTAAATAGAGGGTTCCTGATCAAGTCTTGACCACGCCTGAGCATCAGGACCAAATGTGGTATGAGCAGTGTGAGCATCAAACACCATGTTGGCAACCGAGAGCATGTAAAAAACCACAAAAAAACATACAAAAACAATAAATAAACAATGATACATAAATTGAGAGTTCATGATCAAGCATTGACCACGCCTGAGCATCAGGACCAAACATGGTATGAGCAGTCTGAGCATCAAACACCATGTTTGGCAACCACCATTTTAAACCCCTTGAGGATCCGATCGTTCAAATCTGCAATGCATTTGATAGAGGTGTTTGGTAGACAAAGAGGTAATATATTCTATATTGGTTGCTATAAGGTTGGATGTTGGAAGAGTTATACCCTACAGACGAGAGACCTCAACAGTTATTTGGTTGCGGGATAGCGCAGTGGTTAGCGCGTTCGGCTTCGGATCAGGAGGTCCGTGGTTCGAATCCCGCCAGGGGCTCAGCAACTTTGTCTGCAGTATAGAGAACTGTTCTACACGCAGTCAGGTTTGGGTGCAATGCTGCACTGAAATTCAGCGCAGCACCACCCATGGTTCGCTAGTTCCAGCCTATGCTCGCAGGTTTCAGCACAATGCATCGCCACAATGGTGTTGCGGGCTTTCTAATACTAGCAGCCGCGATATAAGTGAAATAATCTTGAAAGTGGCGTTAAACACCAACTCACCACCTCACCTCAACAGATATTGGTTAATTAAGCAGGAGAGTTCGGAAGAAGTTGACTATCAGAAAAGTTAACTTGAGGGGCTAGAGTCACAGGCTCAACAATTAAAGCCATTATGCCATAGACCCTTTTGGCCCCAATTTACTCAAGAATTCATAAATTTGTAACTTAGAAATATAATTCTTGAACTCAAATCACATATTTTATGTGATGACGTTAATATTACCCATAAGCTAATTACATATTTCTATTTATCTCACTTTGCTGTCTGTTACTACGCCATTAAAATGCAAATATAAGTAAATGTGAAACTTTGTTCTCGTTTGATATTTAACTCGGACAAAGAATATACCTCCATAAAAAAATTGTGGACACATGGTAACTTATAATATAAGTATATGTGAAATCAAAAACAAACATTACAGAATATGATTACAGAAATTGTCAATGTTATTTCAGGATATCTTGCAGGCCACAACTTCACAAACTAAATCAAGGTCTTTAAAAATTTATGTCTTAAGCTGCATGTTGTTTACAAAATGGCTGATGCTGTTTATTGATTTTTCTTTACTGACACCAGACATAAAGCAACTTGGACGGAAAGTTCAAGTCATTTTTAGCTGAAATCTGAGAAAGCAGGTTTTCACGCTCTTGAAAATCATTCTTAAAAGAAAAAGTGGAATAGTGCATCAATATACAAATTCATGCTGAGAGCATATATTGTCTATATATATAAAAAAAGTTTTTTTTCTAAAACATCATAAACAAAAAAGGATCTTTGAATTGTAAGCTTCAGTATTCAATCTTTCTCTGAATATATCATTAGAATATATAATCTTTGTCAGTTAATGAATAATCATTAACTTTAACACTATAAAATTTAAGTTAATTATACATAGGAATAATTGGTGAAAGAAAATGTTATTCAAGAGAGATTATAAAACCCACTGTCTTTGTAATTTGAATATCTGACTTTGTGTATTATATTTATTCATATGCTATAATTCATACTCTTTTCTTAGATTTTATTCATTTAAATACTTCACACCATAAACCGATTATTCTAACATATATATGCGCTTTGAGCATGCTACTTGTGTATGGTTTTAGCGCTTTATAAATTATTATCATCATCATCATCATCCACATCATTATTATTATTATAATTATTAATGGTTTGTGGCAAGAAAGCTCTAGGGAAATTGTTGGTGAAAATAGGTGGATGCACCTGTTGTTTCACATTTAACATTTCCTGAACACACCCCACAGGTATATATATTTATATACATTTCCTTACAGGTGTGTTTGGATCTAGTAACACTTATGTCATCGTTCATCATTTAAGTAGAACTGTCACACTTCTGGGAGCTGGTAAATGCAGAAATGTAAAACAATTTTCAAAAATCACACCTTATTCACACCTTAAGAAACGAGGCAACCCTAATTATTTATTCATTTTAAAAAGTAACGGTCCGAATTTTAAGCAGCAAATATCTAAATGTTAGGAGGACAGAGCACTTTTACACACATTTTTTAAGGAAAGCGACCCAGGCTGACAACAGAGTTCTCCCAGCGACATTTATCATGTCTAAACCTCTTCGTCTTCCCTCCACAAGAATGTGGACACGAAACTACATTGGTTGGGATTCATTACTTCAATTTAAAGTAAATGGGATAACATTTATGAATATTGTATTTTGAATTTTTGATATTTTACCCAGACTACCATTGAAATTTTTAAAAGGGGAAGGGTGTATCCTCCAAACACATAAACAACCAGGGGAGCTATAGACATGGATTTAACTGCAGCAATAATGCTAATTTCGTGCCAGCTATATCATAAGTTAAGATAAGCCTTCTTTCGTTGGACAAATTGATTTCTGAACAGCTGTTACTGCACCGAGTATATAGAATATTGGCTTCAACCTTTTGATAATGGGATAGATTTAAAGTGGGCATATCTAAAACGTTCGCCATCATTCAAAACAGATTCATGTCTGGCAATTATCTTCCTATGTAGATTGATGATGACAAAAAACAAGATAAATGGTTTTATTTTTGTAACTCTACACTCAAAGATTTCTTATTTATCTCTTGATGGAAGAGTAACATGAAAGGGAGTTAACTGAACCCAAAAGTCGGTAATGGAGTACAACTAAAATGTTTTTGATTAACAGGCATTATAAAGACCTTGCTGTGATTAATGAAATTTTGATTTATTTCTTAAACAAGCCAAAAGATAAAAACTTATCAAAAAGTAAGGTATCATTTTATGAGCTTACACAGCATATTTTTCTGTCTATCAAATATCAAACAAGATGTAATGACCAAATAATTAAATTCACACTGAAATATCAATGAATTTTATAGAGCTAATTACACTTAATTACATTAATTAAACTGACATAGATAGTAAAAAGGATTTTAAACAAAAGGATGAAAGTTTATCAAAACATCTGTTTCAATAACAGTTGCAAAGGATTTTCTGATAGCATTTGACAGGTGCTCGATAGACAATTCAATAAAAAAAGTTTTAAAAAAATTATATTCTGTGACATGCAAATCTACCAAGAATAAATTCAGAGATGTCGTCATAATCATATAAAGGTTGTCATTCTTACCATCAGTCTAAAAACATTAAGAGACCCACTATTAAAAGTGTCTTCATTTCGATTAGAGAATGAACTTAAGATAAAGAAAAAAGCTGAAATGGCTTTCACTTGAATAAATGTAAGGATATCTAAGCTCTTAAAATCCTTTGACAAAAGATTCTTAGACTAAATGTAGGGAAACTCTAATTTTCTGTTCAAATGCCTCCCCCTGTATCCCCCACCACTCTCCCTTTCCCCTTTCCTGTCCCCCTCCTCTGCTTGACCCTCCCCCTCCCCTTTCCTCTCCCTTTCCTACCCCTCCAAAAACCCCTTCATAAACATTTTCACATTCAAAATGACCAAAACTTAATGCAAACAATTCTATAACTCTTCATGCAAAAAAAGCCATTCGTACAACTTGTCCTGACAAGCATCATTAATCTTTAATGGTCCCAGAGCCAACTAAAACCTTGCACTACATAGAAACATTGACCTGACCGTTGATGTCTTTTCAACATGCAATAAGAAAGTTATACCCTCTCTGATAGTACAATACCAGTCTGTAGCAGACACCCAAGGTTACATATTTGCTGTTAGAGAAACATAAAAATACATTGTGGTCTTTAGAGTGGGGAATACAATACCCCAACAAACAGTAATATGTTTATACACACTTAATTGAACAATGTAACATGAAATGTCAACACACTTTCAAGAAGCACTCTAAGACATTATTCTGTAGGATACAATGTAGGGCAAGTGATACAAGATCATACAACGTAGGTCAAGTGATACAAAGTATGTTGGCAACAGAGTATATAGAAGTTATCATACAGTTCAGATCAACATCAATATATTATTCAGATTTTTATCTAAAAAACTAAAAGTGAGTAGATATTGCGGCACTATAAATGGTTAAATGTGTGATAAATAATTATTAATCTTTTCAACAGAAATTCCTTAAAAAAATAACAGTTTATAGTTTCAATGGTAATATGAATGATAAAATGTTTGATCAATCAGGATTTGAGTTTATATTTCATTACCAATTTGATTTCATATTTTTATTGGAATTTTATCATTCAATTTCCAAGGTTCAGTTAAACAAAACTTTGCCTAAAGATTCCATTCATTGACTGCTTGAGAAGCATTCTCAAAATAGGCGTGAGGGGTGATAGACCTTTAAATACTAAAATTTTTGACAAGGAGATGAAATTCAAAACATGGTGATACTATCGCTCCATACTTTTAGCTATTTTTTTCAAAAAAAACTATTGTAATTTTTTATAACTGTGCACTTCCATCCTTAAT
Organism: Phorcus lineatus; assembly: GCA_921293015.1. Taxonomy (NCBI): domain Eukaryota; kingdom Metazoa; phylum Mollusca; class Gastropoda; order Trochida; family Trochidae; genus Phorcus; species Phorcus lineatus. Next base: position 8,685,909 of record OV121094.1, read on the forward strand.
CAACAGCAATAATGCACTGCTAACCATGAATACCCCGTTTAATTTTAATTTCACAAAGACACCCTGATAAAAAATCAACTGGTTATTCATAAATATCATGTTTTCGCTTCAAACTGCTAAAATGAAATCAATATGTATAACAAAACAATAACTGATCAATATAATCAATATGAAATGACAGTTTGTCAGTACTTTCCGTGTCAAGCTTTTGTCAGGAAAATTTGCACAAAAAAAGTCATCACAAAGGCTGTTTTATATCCATGTACAGTTTTAAAAATTCAATAATGATTTTACCTTAAACATATAATGTAACATCCATTAGAGGTTTGTAACCTGAACAACACCTGTGATTTTGTTTAGATATCAACGATCAGGAAAATATCACATATCCTTTTAGCGAATGATATTCAGCTAGGCGAGGTATAAATTATTCACTTTTATTGCTTTTGATAATCTGCTTCAACGACAACCTGTGGATTGTTTATTTTCGTGTTAGTGAGATCATAATGTAAACAAGGACGTGTTAACTCTCGATCTCTCTGAAGCTAATGACGAGACAATACGTCAGTCTGGAGAAATGGCAGAAAGTCATGTGATGGCACCATTTACACTCCGTTCTGCGAATCAGTGCTGTAGATAAGCTAACGCCTTATCTCATCTATGTAGGCAAAGCCCGATCTCACGTGAGCAGGGCTATTTCGTGTGATCTAAGAAAGATGCGTACATAGATATATTACGCGAATGCAAATGCGTCAGTGTTTGGTGTACATCGCATATGCTTACCTTTAACCAGGTTGATGCGGTATTCTTTCAATGCCATCGTGTATAATCAAATTCCGGAAGCGGTTGTTGTCATGTTGTGTCGTCCCAGCGCCCCGCCCATTTTGCACGTGTGGAGATGTACGCTAGTGTCCTGTCATATCTCCCGATCACCCCGGGGCGCGATTATGTCGCCCGTCTGAGGTCCACTGACACAAATAAGCGATCTTCTGACGTAAATGGAAATATCCAATTGATGAAGCACAACACCGAAAGAATAATTTGTCGAAATCAACACACGATTGTGTCTACTCTAAGTACATTACGTTTGAAAGTAATCACCCGGTCATTTCGGGCGATCCCATTCCGGATAGGGGCATCAGGACGACACACGCCACCGATGTAACAGCTGGATGGACGAGTTCATATCATTGACAGGGAAGACAGGTTGACAGGTGCGATGTGCGACGACAACATGGCGTTGTTGACATTCCGCATATGTGTTTAATTGTTGACATATTTGTTAGGCCAGACCACAGGTACCGTATAAACAATGCTCCAACTGCGGGAGTAAACACGTATGAGCCACGGGTGCTCGGACATCCAGATCCTAACATTCACCTTTACATGTGGCCGGCTATCTTTCGGCGAATATGGTGCTCTTGGGCAGTAATCTAGTAGATAAAATGACAGTGCAATGTCTTGTATCTTATGTTGCTCTCTAAATTCAGCTCTAAACAGACATGGAGCGTAGTCAGTTATTGATCGTGATGCCACGATGGGAGAAATGACGTACATTTACTGTCATGGGTCGGAGGGGAGCGAGTGGGAGGTTTGCTCATAGCATTATGGGCTCTCCTGCTAGGGAAGACTTGCCACTATAACTTGATTCTGTTATTGAAAATAATTGTTTAAAATCATATATCTAATTTTTTTCTTTGTTACCCGCAAAATGCATAAATTGTGAGCTAATTTAAGTTTACATCATTTCTCTCGACTTACACTTGTTTTCGATGATAATGAGGAAAAACCTCATTTATATTTAGAAGGTGCAATTCTACGTCTCATTGATAAAATATACCAGTGGAATATACACTGCCTATCCCTTTTTGTTGTTGCATCCCCTATAATCCAGGTTGCACGTTCGATATGGAGACTATTATCGGAACGTTTATACTCGATTGTCGAGGATGCTCTAATCATAGTTGGTGCTTTATAGTTTGGTCGTGCTTCTATCAATTATTTTCAATTAAACACCCTTTTCAAGCTTAATACCTTCTTAACAGTTTAAGAAATTAACAATGACGACGTTATCATATTTAATAATTTTGAAGTTCATGATATACTCAAGAATAAATGTTAAGGACCACCACACTGTTCAATATTTAAAAGCATTATAGTGCACACCCTTATTTCGTATATACAACGAATGCACAGATCATGCATATTATTCTCTCGATATTACTAAAGATACTCACTCAGGCAATCTACCTCGTAAGTTATTAAAGAAACATTTACGTATTTCAGGTGGAGCACAGTGGTGTAGTTGTTAGCAAGCTAGCCTCTCGCGCCAGAGGTCCGGGTTCGATTCCCGGTGGAGACACCAAAAATTTGTCACTTTGGAGTCATCCTGTGTTGTGTCCCTGGGCAAGACACTTCATCCACTTTGCACTCAATTCACCCAGCGTGCCTTGTCATGGATATATGCGCGGTATAAGAATGCCATTATTATTATAATTATATTATTATTATTATACAGTTGATTTTAAAGGACCGGAACTATTTAATGCAACGTTGCATTACATCCGCATGAACTACAATATTCAGATTTTTGTTACAGCCAGAAGAGCGAAAAGGGCTGCCGCTTTGTTAATCCAATAAATATGCTAAAACTACGGGTTTATTTATAAATTGGCTAAATAAAAAGATTGCATTTAAAACAACATTTCACCCTTTAAGGTAAATTCAACAGCTTCACACATTACTACCTCAGCTGTCTTAACTGTCCAAATTTTTCTCGTTTGGTACACAGATGACTATATATAGTTTTCTTAAAATATAAGCCGACTTCGGCCGTGTTAACTTTTTATTATTGATTACAGTTCAATTGTAAAGGATAATAACAAACATTTCATTGCATCAGTAGAAAGCTAAAGTGAGTGTCCATACCCTCATATGCCAAAAAGCCAATTTGAACCGAAAAAGTGTGACATAGTGCCTTTAAGTATCACATGGACCATAGCATGAACAACAGAATATCTCAAAATTGAAGACTAGGATGTTCCTTAACTTATTTTCTTGAGTATAAAGTACATATAGAATTGCTTCTTTGAATACGAAATCTTTTTAAAAAAATAGATATTCACAAAAGTCAATACCTCTCGGATAGTTTATCAAGATTTGTTTTCGATAATGTATTTTTAACGTTCACCTCTCAAACGTTTCATATTGACCAGCTTTGCACTGATAATTATATTGATGGTTATTTGCGATTTCAATTGATCAGAAATTACACGAAAAGGGAGGATGTTGAAAGAATAAATCAAGTTCAACAACGAAAGGGCGTTCACATATTTCGGTTCATTAACTCTGGAGACAATAGAAACATTAACTTGTAAATACTTAGTATCTAAACGTGTTACGTTCATTAATTTATGATGCATTAAGACTTGAGATATTCGATATACGTATCAATGAAATAAAGGATCATACAATAAAAATAGAATCTAAATTTAAACACATGCAGTAGAAACTCATATCTTCATATTTTGCCTGCATTGAGAAAGGTAAGACGGCACCTATTACCTTTGAGACACAATTATCTCCCTTTGCGGTATCGAGCGCCAGCTATGTACATGTGTCAAAGCAGCAGGCGTAGGCACCGGTGGGGCAGGGGAGTTTGACAGAAAAAAATCTGGGGGGCACTGTCCCCCATGTTTGACAAGCCAGAAATTATTTTTGGGCACAAAAATCAACATCATAATTATATCTATTTCACCAAATCTCTAAAATTCAGACCAATAAAGTGTTATACTCAGCACTTTACAATTTTCACTCTCCTTAGCTTTCGATTATTTTGATTGAATCCTTAAAGAGCCACTCCGTGAGTTGTTGGAGTCATATATGCCAAACCTAATCAATGGTGTCATTTGATCGCGAAGTATCAACTGGTACCAAAAAGACACATTTTAAATATTATTGTTTTTTCACAGTGACAAAAATGAAGGTAGAATGTCGCAATTATGATCGCAAACTGGATCGCGTCAAATAGTCAAACGTAATTTTGGAGACATATCTAAAACAGCTAGGAGGGCAGTGAGGAGTTGATAGCGTTTGTTAGGTTATATAACTAGTATCTATGTATATTGGACGTGATATCTACATCTCTGTGCATTTATAAGGCTGTTTTTAGATTTTCATGGAAAACAAGTATTTGTCATATATTTGTGTTTTGGACATGAAAAGTTAAGATGTTTTGATTTTATATCACCACATATGAAATTAAGGTTCACATCAAAGGTAAATAATATTTCATGAAAATCACGGAGTGGCTCTTAAGTTATGTGGTTTTAGCGAATTTGTGGAGTATTTTGGAGTCATATGTGTCACATGATGAACACATGGTAGAGTTTGAGTTGTTGCAGCGGAATCCGAAACACATTCATGATGGAAAATAGGCAAACGGGTTTATTATGACGAGTCTGTATAAAGATAGCATTTAGAAGAGTTAAAGGTATGGTGACTAACATTTAGCGATGAATGTCAAATGGCATCACAAAACCTTTGGTTTAACATTAAAAACAACTATCCTCAGTGGTTGATATTTCCTTGGAGATATCGATATTTATATAAAAACAATATCGCGCTGCTTAGACGTTATAATATTCATGACTTATAAGGCTATGACGTCCTGACAACGTTACAATGCTATGACGTCACAATTGTACTGTAATATGACTTTGATAAACATTCTATTATTTTCTTTCTTGGACGTGTGTATTGATATGTTTTGATGAATAATTTGTATCAAATCAAATTGGGGGAGACCGGGACACATTAGGACAAAAACCACAATTTGCTCTAATATATGAAGATAAACAACATGAAACTTTGAATTATAGCAACCTTTATTGGCAAAATACGAAAACGCGAGACAATGAAATATATTGATAAACTTTTGGTATAAATAAGATATAAAAAAATTAAAATATGCTGTCTCAAACTGCCACACCTTGGGGAAAGGTACCAAAGTATTTAAGTCAAAAATAGAATAAACATTGGAAAGAAACATACCCGGCACAGTTTAGAAAGTTATATCTTAATATTTGTAGTAAATGTTTCGTTATAAAGTTAGATTATTTCAAAGGTTACGTAAGTAAATAAAAGTTCAAGCCTCCGTAGGCTACAAATAGATCGAGGAGCTATCGCTATCACGTCAAGGTCGTTTATCGGTAAGGGAGATAACTCTGGATCGTGTTGCGACAGCTGTTGATATTAGGGTGTAGATAAGAACGATTGTAAACATTTAGAAAAACAGGCCACGCTCTTCCAGTTATCATCGCGTTTTCGACTTGGTTATAAAATAGTACCAAGCAAGCAATGTGTTGCATTTTGGCGAATGTTTTTAAACGCTGGTGGATATATTTACACTGAGAAGTTCGTGGAATTCGGTAACATTCTTTAAAAGAACCAGCCGATAAAGAAATGTAGATGTAGATTAACTAATTTGGAGTTTCTTGGTTTTCTTATCATCAAGAGCCCACAAGAATGTTAAGAGACTAGGGAACGTGTTAACAAAGCTTGCTGTCTAGTAATTTGGTTTTAGTGGCTAGCAAAATAGTCAACAGGAAAATTTAAATCATGACTTTTGAATGTCATAACTTAAATCTATTTAAACAATATAAAAAACGACATACTTTCCTCAGACGTCCCACTAAAGACAATGGTTTCATGATGTCAATTACGATTATAACAGCAAAAAAAACTAACTAACGGGAACACTGAAACGATCGTTGCTATGCAAATTTGAAATGTATACATGTGCAAATATAAAATGTGTGTCCCTACTTATGTTTACCACATGGGTAATAAAATCTAGTAGACTTAGTCTGACTAGTACCATGATAGACCTGCTTAGGAGTTTACGTGTCTTGAGGACACAGTTTGTTCATTAAACTATCCGTCAGTCAAGCGGGTGTCTAAGAAACAAAGTAACTACCGACCTGACGGTACCAATACATGCGATCTCCAGTACCTCGGACATACGTCACAGCAAGCCTGTTTGTTTTGACAGCTGGCGGAAGGGCAATAAGACAGCCATTTACAATTTTATGATACTGTAAGGAGTTGCAAAATTGCCTTTTAATATTCATAAGCACGTGTAAGTGTCTTGTTGTACCTGTTAGGACCGATCATTACTGTGTCATTCGGGTTCATTTAGATGTTTGTTTACCTCTGTACTTGGTACACAATAGAACGACAAGTAAAAAGTAAAGTTTTGTCCTAAAGAGCTTTTCTTCTACGTAACACTGTTGAACAAGGAGAAATTCATCTCGGGTCATCCAGTATCTATGATAGGTGAAGCTTTTTTAGATAGCAGTTTATCTATTACTTTTTTTTAATAAAGACCAAACGCAACGAGAGAGAGAGAGAGAGAGAGGGAGAGAGAGAGAGAGAGAGAGAGAGAGAGAGAGAGAGAGAGAGAGAGAGAGAGAGAGAGAGAGAGAGAGAGAGAGAGAGAGAGAGAGAGAGAGAGAGAGAGAGAGAGAGAGAGAGAGAGAGAGAGAGAGAGAGAGAGAGAGAGAGAGAGACTGATTGTTGACTGATTTAGCAGGAGTTGAAAGAAACGTTGCGCTAAGACTCTTAGATTAGCGAAAACACTCGGAGCACAACCAAACGCAACCTGAAGAAGTTATATACATTTATGAACACCTTCGGAAATGGCTGGGATAAAGAGATAAACACTTACGTAAGTGCACGTACGAAATTGATTTCAAGAAAATCTAGGGAAATGTTGGAACAAATTCTTCACAGGAAGAGATACAATTTGTAAGTGATCCCAAAATCCGCAGACGTAAAACAGTTCTAAAAGAGACACCCCTCCCCATTTTTCAAGAGATGATACCACCCTACCCCTAACTCCTCCCTTCTCCCATTTAAATTTCCTTCATCCACCACTGCTTTACATAAACTTATGCTAACAGGTATGCCACTTAACAGAGTTTCCATAATAGTTCCCAATCGACAACCAATACAAAACATTGTAAATCAAGCTCCTTTGGGTACAAACAAATGCTACACGGGAATTTGAAGATTTAATGTTTCATTAACTACAGAGTTATAGTTTTACACCTGGCCAATAAACACATTATAAGCTATTGATGTACCTGCACCAAAATCTCCAGGAATCTTGATAAACAACAAAAAAACTTACCAAGTTCTTGCAGTCACAACGTTTCCAAACCCGGCGTCTTGCCAGAAGCTTACATTCTCAAATACCTCCCAAACTTGAGCACGCGACTGGAGCAATCGGCTGATCGCCATTAAATGAGTCAGAAATAAGTATCAGTAAAAGTCCCCTAGATATTTCTGCACGGACGTAAAAAACCTCGCATGAAGATTTATCAAACAGCTTTAAAACAGGTCCCGCCCTCCCCGTTAAAACGCGCTGCCATGATAGCATATCCATATTATCTATCTCCGACTTTAGAAAAACATCCGTTTCGTTTACCAAGTTTTTTCAAAACTCTAATGCTACATTTAATTTGGCTTCATTTTATCGTTAAACATACATGACTTATCACTACTATATATTTTTTTACATCATTTAAGAGGATGTTTACATGATTTCAAGGATTTTGATTAATATTTATAAGTTTAAAACATTTTTTATTTATTTTCAGCATGAATACAATATCTATCACTGTCAATGAAGTAGATTTATTTCGTTCCTGATATTGGTTTTACTTTAATACAACTAATATTCAACTTTATTTTTTTGTGAAGTGTTTTTCTTTAAATAAGACTTGAATTGTGCTCATGTTTACCCTCAAGTAAGTCTTCCAATCTGAGCATAGGTTACCTGGTTTGTCCAAGAATCTGATTGTAGCCGTATGATTTTTTACATCGTGTATATCTTAATCATCATAACTTTCGGCTAGAACATTGAAAAAAAGTACTTTATAAGACTACCGTAATCGTGTTTAAACTATAATAGTTCAGGGCAAAACTATACTTTATTACAAAACACATTGAGGTAGAGCAATCTTTATTTCTTTAATAAACGATTTTTTAAATTGAATTTAGAAACTCATTTCGTGTTGGAGAATCACATGTACTTGATATTGTAAGTAAAACGTAGGTAAAACTGAGTAGATGTACAAAAAAAACCCGTCGCCCTCCATTTGATCCTACTGTATAGAGGGTGTAGGTTTATTTTACATATGTGTTTTACATATTTTACCTACGTGTTACCAGAGACACTAATAAATTATTTAATAAGACCTTACCTATTTTTAAGTACATATCGAGTTCCTGTGTGGAGAATGTTTTGAACATATGCTCCTTTCTTTGGATTTGACACGATCAATGGGGCAGTAATTCGCCTGTCTAAGAAAATTGAATGTAATCGTTCGGTGACTCCTAAACTTTATTTCATATTAAATATACTTATATACCAATGAGAAAATTCTTAAACTTTTTTTACTGGGTGGACGTTTATGTATAAAGTATTTGTTTATGCCATATGAATTATCTCCAGAGGGTCAAACACCTTATTACTCAACCCGACTATCTGTGGTCGTAGAGAAGAAAGCATCAACTATCAATACTGGCGGCCATTTTATCTGAACACTCTTTAATTATTAATGGTATGGAAATAGATTCGCGTAGCTTAACCGACCATGTTACGCTCGATTTAGTACTGCTTCTGGTCATTAAAGAGCCACTCCGTGATTTTCATAACATATTATTTACCTTAGATACTAATCTAATGTCACATGTGGTAATATAAAATCAAAATATCTTAACTTTTCATGTCCAAAAGACATATCTATGACAAATACTGGTTTTCCATGAAAATCTAAAACAGCCTTATAAATGCACAGAGGTGTAGATATCACGTCCAATATACATGGATACGAGTTATATAACCTCACAAACGCTATCAACTCCTAACTGCCCTCCTGGCTGTTTTGGATAAGTCGCCAAAATTACGTTTGACTATTTGACGCGCGCCACTGTCCGGTTTTCGATCATAATTACAACGTTCTCCCTTCATATTGTCACTGTAAAAACAATAAGCTTTAAAATGTGTCTTTTTGGTAACAGTCGATACTTCGCGATCAAATGACACCATTGATTAAGTTTGGGATATATGACTCCAACAACTCACGAAGTGCCTCTTTAATGATTATTGCCTTGCAATTGGTAACATTTATTTTCGTTATCCTGAGATCCCTTTGTTCCCTCCGCCCCTCAACACACAACTTAAACCCCAACGTGCAACTGACGCTTTAATACGTCAGTTACTCTAGTTTGTTCTTATCTCTTAATTGCTGTAATGAGACGTATCGCAGACACCGTGTCAAGCCTTTGCCAACTGTTTTATCTTTTGTTGATATGCAGAGGTGGCAGAATCGAACAAATTTGAAATCGAAAGTAAACATCAACTAGATTCAGCGTTGAACGTATAAACAAACATAAACCGACACCATGAACAGATAACAAATGTCAGGGTCCGCTAAATAATACCAATAAAGTATCAACTCGTTAAATAAAGATAGTTTTTACATGCAAGGTCCTTTGCAGTATGCTCTAATCGCAACCCCCTCTGAAAGGCAGAAAGGCAGAGTTTGCGCCAGTCTCTAAGACTTACGAGTTAAAGGCTTGCTGCTTTGCGCCAAACTTCGAGCGCAGCACCCTCATCCGTGTTAAGGTGAGGAGACTTGGGGTCAAACGCCGCTTGCAAGAGTTTTTCCGTCATATCGAGTGCTAGTATTACTTCAGGGAGAAAGCCCGCGATGCTATTTTGGCTATGCATTACGATGGAACCATTCGGGCATCTTCTAGAATTACCAAACCATGGGTTGCAAATTTAGAATAGCATTTCACCCAAATCTTACTGCATTACCTGTTAAGAAGCAAGCACCATTAAAATGCTGATGGAACTTCAATTTCAGCTGAAGTAGCCCAAAAGGGGGCACAGAAAATTTGAGAAAATACAGCAAGTCTTTAGTTGGTCAGTGGTTTAGAGTGACGCAATGCGGGGGAATTTGCTATTCATTATATTATTAGAAGTTTGTCAGTTAAAACATGAAAATTATTTGTTACAAAAAATGACATCCAGCACACTAGTTGAGAGTCTACGATCTTCTACTACATGAGTTAAATTTCTACACGTTCCATTTAGCTGACTGTAGGTTCAACATTTCCAAAAATCCAAACAGTGCCAAATCTTACCAATTTGAACACGTGTTTTTTGTCTACTGAACTTTCATATAGTCTGTAAAATCTCATTTGATGTAAAATTTGAAAATTTGGATATCAAACATCAAAAATAAATAGATGGTTCAAAGTCGTAATCAAGATTTGCCATTTTTTTGTAAATATAACAGGCTCCTATATGAGGTATTCGTTCAAGGGTTTGGGTAGAAGATTTAGAAGCTCCTTGCAGCGTTAGTGATAGCACGGTGTGGAGTTTACTCGCCTTACGTCACCACACGATCTCTTCAGGTGATGTAAACATAAACACAAGCACCGGCTCTTTGGATGTAGACTTTCTAAGTCTCCTTTACGAGAGTAACACTTCTGGAGACATTCAAGGATTAAAGTGAGTTCTATGTAGTTCCTCAAAATAGCTATCAAAATTAAAAGTCGATGAGGCATTGCCAAAAAAAACGCTGACCTTTTTGAAAAGACTTGTAAAAAAGGGGCTTGCTTTTCAATAGAGTGTTTTTGAAAAGTGAAATGAAGTTAAACGGTTTAAGACCATTAAGGTTTAAATTTGATATTTTGACAATTTTGTAAACATCATTTTCTATTTAAGTAAACATTTGACTTGATTTGAGTTTCTAGATTTTTTTCGAATAGTCTCCCGTAGAACTTGAACTGTGACACTGAAGTTAGTAATTGATACAAATATTAGACTAAAGTTTATTACATGAAATATTGAGTACAAAGACTGTATCAAAAGCTCCTATTTATAGATATTCATGGAGCAAGGCTATATAGATAGGAACTGATAAGGAAATGTGAAAAAAACTATACATTCATATAAAAAGAAATAAATATACAACATTTGAAAGAACCACAACAGATCAGGGAGGTAAATTGTCTCGGAAACAACTCTGTAGACATTTAAAAAAGTTAGTAAGTGAAGTAAAATTAAAAGTTGACGAAGCATTGCCAAAAAAACGTAGACTCGGTATTATGGTTAAATTAAGAAGAAATAGTAAAATGGAGCCCAGCAGTCAGTCTAACAGAATCTAACCCATGCAGCGATTCTATGCAAACAGTTGACTAATGCGTTTTATATATTTATTGATAACATGATATTAGTTTTGTTCAAAGACCTAAAGAGTGTATAATATATTACTCACTGAACGTTTTATAATTACGTATTTCGAAATGCATTATATATCTAACAAATGTAAGTACTTGACTGCTCCGGAAACGAATCTGGAAATACGATGTCAAGCAAATGGTTTTCAACTCAGTTTAGAAAGCTGAAAGCTGATGTTCCTGCGAATGCTTAGTGAGATAAGTCTATTTTAAATTTATGCTGTAAATACAAGTGCTCCCGTTATGGCAAGTCATTTTTATTACGTAAACCAATACAATCGTTTCTACTTGAGTTTGTCCATGTCCTATGGAACTATTTCAAGACGTTATTTGAATTCGGTTCCCATGTGGTTGACCAGCACGGCAGAGGGTATCGATTATAATTATTTTTGATTGAATTAAAAACCTGTTATATGATATATCAATATCTATAAAGTAGTTATTGTTCAGTCGAAGTTGCTTACATCAATACAATTAACTATTAGCGTGTTTTGTGACGTACGATGTCAATCATTCAAGGTATTAATTCTAATAGAAATGATCACATTTTGTAAACAAGAACATGCTGGTACAAAGTCAATATAAGCCAAGGTTACTTTTTTCATTTCCGCAAATCTAAGGGTTCCGGGGGTCACTGATATAACTTATCACATTTGATAAACTAGTAAATATCGTAAGTGGCATTAGCAGAAGGAAATGAGATTTTCTGAAATATTGATAGGATATGTCATTTACGATAAACTTGTTTCAAATCGAGTTAAGTATACACACGATAACTTCTCTAGCATACCTGTGACTCAGTATGATATTAAATCTAACTTCCCTCCATCACCATAAATTTGATAAATTCAGATATGCGTCTGACTCGAATCGGAGGACGGTTACCTAGTACTTTGTAAGGATTTTACGACGCTTCAAAAGTGCAGCTTCCAAACGCATTGAAATCTTTGACACGAAGTACTTTAATGTAGTTCTGGACACCTATCATATGCATATCAATAATCAAGAAAAATATTGTTTTAGCAGAAACGGTTTAAAATATTTAGTTAGAAAAACACTTTTCGTGCAAATATACGTTGATGTTTGACAAAAGCTCATCCTTATTTCAACATAGTAAAAATGTGTAGAGGCGGCAGTAAAATATATAGTTGCCCTGGGGACCATTGTTGACTAAAATTTACCTTATGACAGGTACTTGATTGTCGACTTCAGCTGTTCTAAATGGGGCACAGCATTTGTTGTTCGGGTCACACATGTTAACTTCATAAACGATGTTATGTTATCGAAAACATGGTTGTTCAAAAAAGAAAATAATCTAAATGGCTACATGCTCAATTTGGTGTCATTCAACAAGACAGAATCTAAATTTGTGATAAAGATTGGACAATGGCGCGCGTAAATGACTCAAATATAACTTTGGAAACTTAACAGCAGACATGACAGATATAGGTTTGAAACGTCATTTAACTAATATAAATGTAAATGTGACACAGAATTGAAACTTCTTAATATTTACATGGTATTTTTTCGATTACAATTGAAAATATGAAAATATTATAATTCTAGCATTTTAGAGATAAAGATGTAACTTAGATAGGCGATTTGAACTAAACTAAGGTCATATTTTATAAATTGCTCCAATTTTAGCTCCGTACACATTTAAAAACACCCTTTGTCACCAGTAGACATTTGTTTCCGACAACATACGTCTCGTGCTGTCTAAGGGTAAATCGTATAACGGTAAATCGAAACTTCGTTTTTGTAATTGGGAGCCATTACCAAATGAACGACCAATATTTCGAGAGACGTAGATAAGATCAGTTTTGGACGTATCTTTCTATTTTTTAGTGAAGTGGTACTTCATTTACAATTATTTTCCAATTTTCACATGTTCTTTTTTTTATTTGTTTATATATTAAAGTGGGGGCGGGATAGCGCAGTGGTTAGCGCGTTCGGCTTCGGATCAAGAGGTCCGAGGCAACTTTGTCTGCAGTAGGGAACTGTTCTACACGCAGTCAGGTTTGGGTGAAATGCTACACTAAATTTCAGCGCAGTACCAACCATGGTTCGCCAGTTCCAGCCGATGCTCGCAGGTTTCACCGCAATGCATATCCACAATGGTGTTGCAGGCTTTCTCCCTGCAATAATACTAGCAGCCGCGATATAAGTGAAATAATCGTGAAGCGGCGTTAACCACAAACTCACCTCACCTATATATTTAAGTATACACAAGCTAATCATCTGAATTTAGGAACAATCTCTTCAGGTGTGCTAATGCTAAATCTTTCAACTTACCCGATTTGGTTTAAGTTTCATCGTTTCGTCTTGAGATCATGCCAGTTTATTTTTTTCGCCAGCTGGGCCCTAAAATCAGGTTTTTTAACAAATTACCTGTGAAGTGCTAAATATTTCAGGTGCGCTGATGGATGAAACTGTTATATATGTACCATGTATATGTTATCTATGTACTCGATTTTGTTTTAGGTCTACATTCCTGTTTTGATAGAGTAGGCTTTCACGAAGACATTTTATAATTGTTCATTTATCGTTTTTCGGTTTTTTTCTCCTCACTAAACGCACTTTTACCGCAGTTAATTATCTCTTTTATCCTTTTGTATATGTACTTGCTTCAAGTTTCTGTTTCTTTAATTTCTTCTCCTGCACAACACGATCAATTACCTGAGTTAATTAGCAACTTTACCAGGTGTCACTTGATAGATATATACGGAAGGACCCGGATCTTCCCATAAAGTACTGGGAAATATGTTTTACTAGAAACAGATAATTATTTCCAAACAAATAACCCAGGTGGCCATTCTGCATATACTTACGTCGCTAAACACATCTGGAATATAGGTATTTACTCTTTAGGTTACTGCAAAACCATATGTCACAATTGGACATTCGAAATCAAACGAGAAATTTCAAATCAATTGTTACCATAGCCTATTTCGCTGCTGGCCAGGAATTCAGACACAGAAAGACTTTGAGAATATTCATCATGCACGGATAAAACCCCTAAATGATTTCAAATATTGGAAAGGTGAAATGAGAACTATTAAAGCTCTCAAGGTATAATTATTGGCCACCAGTTGTGATTGGGTTATTTCTTTGTGCTATCATTTCTGTGTAAACCGCACATCGAGTTTGTGAGGGGCAAAGTACGTGTACCCAAGTAATCCTTTGAGGGGCATTCATGTTGAGATGATGGACGGGGTTTCGTCAGTAACAGAATTTAAATGTCATTTAAAAAGCCTTTTTTTCTTGATTGTTGTATACAAGCAAAATCAAAATGAAATTTTACATTTCAAATCCGAAGTAAAGTTCGCTAGCAATTTGAAAATATTTTTCTAAATACCTTTTATCATGAGAAAAGCATTAGAAATGAGGAAATGTGTTATTTGAAGCTTTCTATTTCTTTCATATGTTGAAAATATCGATCCAAGCAGCAACGATAATTACATCAGATTTTCCTATTTCCTCGAATTAAACCTTGGGTTCAAATTTTATCAGGTTTGGGTTTTACTCGTGGACACACGGTACCATAAACCCTTTAATACAGAGACGGAAAACCATCGGGTTGAAATCAAGGAAATACTGCATGCACTGACCAGATTGGTAACGGAAGTCGCTGCATGATGATTAAGGCAGCGGTCAAGAATCTATGACTTGAGCCCCTGTTGCGCCTCAAAGTACGGTTCAAGGATAAGTCAGGAGGGTGTTTTCGAACGCCTCATTACAAATGTCTGTAACGGGGTCTCTTTAAAATGTCTTCAGACGGTGCAAGGAGTGTATGTGTACCAAATGATGGTTAGCGTTTATTCCAGATGACATTCTGCAAATTAGCGTCATAATGTACATATGTCCACTATTATACAGCTGCATACCGAAAGTTTGTTCACTCACTTGCTATCTTGGTGCAAATATCATATGTTGGTATTTCTTTGAGGCGTCAGTGCATGGATAAATATAAACCGACAGCGCAGTGTTTGGAGATCAAAGGCGATGAGTAAATGTTCCAAAAAGAATCTATGTTCCTATCTCAAACATTTTGGGAACTCGTTGAATTGGGGTCAACATTTCGAGAACTCTAGTTTAATTTTTCCTTCCAAACGCTCTTATAAGTAATCCATTATTAGTTCTGTATCTTATCTTATACTCATCATTATACGTATGATCCAAGATGAAAGACTATTCTATTTCAAATTTAGAAAATCAATTTTGAAAATCTGATCACATCGGTCCGTTTCTTCTTACCAAAGTTCGAAAAATTGCACTTTCCACCTGCCAACCCCATGTTTATTTGCTGAAAATGATTATGTTACATATGGACGTGGGAAGGTATGTAAGTGCTATCGAAATTATGCAATTGGTGGCCAAACGAAATAAAGATCATATGATATTTGCACTACGATATACAGGTACATGTAGGGGAACAAACTTTTGGGAAGCAGCTGTTCTGGAAAAGTGTATCCTTGCAGAAATCAACATTCAGATGTCCTGATATTTTTCTGATAAACTTGATAATGACATACAGTAGAACTCGGATATAACGAACTCCAAGGGACCAGCGAATCTAGTTCGCTATATCCGGTGTTCGCTACTCACGTTTGGCAGCCATCTTGGATTATCAAAATGTATCTTGTATTCCACTTTCTGGTCATATGCAGCAAGCATTTTTCTCATCACCTGGCCCTTGTAGAACTGCTTTAGGTTTGCAATTATGCCTTGGTCCATCGGTTGGATCTTCGACGTGGTGTTTGGTGGAAGAAAGACAACTTTCACATGTGTGAGGTTTTTCACGACAGGGTGGGCAGGGCAATTGTCAACAAACAACAAGATTTTGCGTTTTTGTCTTGCCATACTCTTATCCAGATTTATAAGCCATTCTCTGAATAATTCACTAGTCATCCACGCTTTCTTATTTGATCTGTATGTCACTGGCAGACTGCGCACATTTTTGAAACATCTTGGTTTTGCTGATTTCCCTATGACTAACAGTTTCAGTTTCACTCCCAGTCATGTTTGCTGCGACCAACAGTGTTATTCTGTCTTTTGAATTTTTACCACCACTACATTTCTCTGATTTAAAGTGAAGTGTTCTGTTAGGTTTCATTTTGTAGAAAAGTCCAGTTTCGTCTGCATTGAATATGTTCTCCGGTTTATAATCTTCAAGATAGCCAGACAAACGATTATTGAGCCAATCATCAACAAGGTCAGTGTCAACAGAAGCGCTTTCACCATGAGCTGATTTGCATACAATGCCACGCCTCTGCTTGAATCTGTCAATCCATGCACTCTGGCAATCAAAATCTGAATGACCTAATTTCGATGCTAATTCGTTTGCCTTTGTCTGCAACATTGGGCCATTTAACGGAATGTTCTCACTTCTTGCCCCTTGAAACCATTTGTAGAGAGCATCTTCTACATCTTGGTGATTGGCAGCTCTTAACTTTTTGCGGGCGGGGCCAAAATCAGACGACACAGATTGAGCCAGAATAGCTTCGCGATTCTTAATGATGTCACTCAAAGTAGATTTTGGAATATCAAAGTCCAAAGCGATGTTTTTCTTAGATTTTACACCCAAATCAACGGCCTCTATGATACGAAGTTTAGTATCAAAAGTGATAGCTTTACGTTTACCCGCCATCTTGTGACAAGAAACGCAAGTGAACTGACATTCTGTGACCATGTCGGGTATTTAAACACAACATCTGTTTACTTAACAGTTAATTTTCTAACAACGTTGAAGATACCGCTGATTGACTAAGCTGACACGGAGTGAGTTTGCTCTAACAATAATGAGGAGCTTTGATTCACCACGGACAATGTTGATCTTACCGCTAATTGAGTAAAGCTGACACTGATTGAGTTCGCTATAAGTGATGTTAATTGACCCTCGGGGCATGAAAATTAGTTCCCTATATCAGATAATTCGCTATATCCGGGTTCGCTATACACGTATAATTTTAATGATATTATATAAAGCTTATGACGGGACTTAAAAAATGGTTCACTATATCCGAGTGTTCGCTATATCCGAGTTCCTTATATCCGTGTTCTACTGTAATTTTATAGGTAGCATCATTCCCCGCGAAAAACACCAACGGTGACACTAGGAATAAAGAAAAAGAAAACATCAACGATCATTCTGCAATTGTTTCTAATTCGATTATCTTAAATCTCTAACACCGGCGTTCGTTCTCAGTTAATCAAAGATAAGACATGTATCACACACATAGTGTAATACACAAAAGATAAAGTTTATGAGTTTGAGTTCAGGTTATATTTGTCTTTCAATTAACCCCAAACTCGTCATTCTGAAAGGAAATGCTATATTTCAACAGCTGATGACCTGACTGAAACATGTTGATTATGAAAGTAATACCAAGTTTACATGTGTTTTGGTTGCTTTAAACTTAACAACTGCTTCAACAGCTGCTCGTCTCTATAACAAACCTTTTTAATCGTACGTTTTATCGTTGAGATTGTCGTGTGATGTTCTTGAACTTTCACCATCCGGACAATTGTTTTAATATTTGATGCCAAATATAGTTATAACAGGTTTGACCAGTCTATATACTGCCAGCTCTTGGACCTAAGCATTATCACTTCTTTTTAGGAACTTATTGTAGAAAATAATTATCATCTTATTAAAGTTTGACATCGATCACATCTTATCAACATTACTCACATGAACTCTCTTAGTTTTTAGAATATTGTCTTTTTTAAATTGCGGGTATACAAAGTTCATAATTTGTTGTGGGAAATAAAGAATAAAACGATCATGGTCATTTTCTCTTATTCTACTGGCCAATCTATATCAATTTTATGTAAATTTTCGTTTGTGTAATTTCACAGGGGCGTGTATTGCTTAGAAAAAGCGTAAGAAAGACATATATACCTATAGACCCTACCCTTAGGCTTTTTCTAAGCGATACACGCCCCTGTGTGCAATTTCATTTAATTTGTCTAAAAACGTGCTACTGCCCCTTTAAGAAAGGTCAATAAGTCAAATGGCTGATATTAAAGAAAAGATCCGCGCGTGTATTTACATGGACATTTCAAACAAACTCTGACATTGTAAGGTGCCCTACACGAGATGTTTATTTGCTGTAAGTATAACGAGTATATAAGTATTTGCTGGTGATTGGCAGGTAGGTTAACTACTTAGAGTAGACGCTGGCCTTTTCCTCTTCACCTGTCCAGCAGCTTTCTTAATGGTATCCCCCCTGAATTACCTTCAAGCTCATTGGTCATTGAAAAGAACTGCATGATGAATCGATGGGTTGAACTTTGAACTACGAAAAAAATAAATGAGTTTTCTTATAACATCGCTGATGTTAAAACATCATGCATATAAACCGTGTATCTATCACCACAATGCAATCTTTGTATGTAATCGATCTTTATTCCCGCTTTGATATTGATGAATTAATGTCCTCGCAGTAGTAATAACCTACAAACTCATCAACTAAGATCCTTTCAAGTAAGAAGTAAACAAAGATCATTTCCATGTGTCATATTTGCACAGGTGCACATTTCACTATCAACCAAAGCGTTTGCAAAACATGCCGTCACTGGTTTGGCTTGCCACCGTGTCAATGACGTGGGCAAAAAAGCTCAGTTACAATAGCACATGTCTAAATATATTCTGTCACTACCCAGTTACTCTGTATTCAGAATACATGCATTATGGCAATGCTTTGCAAAAGTAAC
The DNA here is from genome assembly GCA_921293015.1 of Phorcus lineatus. Lineage (NCBI taxonomy): Eukaryota > Metazoa > Mollusca > Gastropoda > Trochida > Trochidae > Phorcus > Phorcus lineatus. The sequence continues at coordinate 8,704,947 of OV121094.1, forward strand.
TTTTTTACATTTGGGATCACACCACTTCAAAAGTCAAAATTCATGTCCATTTTTAGGGTCAGAATTCTTGCTGGATTCGAACCCACAACCGCAGAGTCAGCATTGATCGTACCATCAGCTTACCAACTCGCTTACAAGGCCTCGCCAAAAACCACGAGGTCTAGACTTACATATAGTCCCTGATAAAAAGGTTTCTACTAAAATATATATAAAAAGAAGTCCTGTACAATACTTAATTTAAGGTCTTTGGCTGAGGCAACTAGAATTGCCAACATTTTCAAGACTTAAGAAGGCTCCTTTAATATTTTGCATTAGGGTCTGGATGACGGACTAATCGAGGTCCAACAAGCACTAATAAAGCTACTGTTACATTCAGTTCTCCTCTGATAGATGTTTTGTAGAAATTTGCGAAAAGAGGTTACTTCATTCTGGACATTAGTGTAGTTTTGATCAAATGGCTTGTTTTCTTCCACATTTCGCTAAACTAGTTTCACGTTGTTTATTCCCATTTTTTTCATCTGATTAAAGATGGCTCCAATGTGGATCATTTGAGAGTTGAAATTGCCCCTTAAAACCAGGGGATAACCTTGTAAATGCTTATCATGCGTTTTACGTACTGTGGCATATTAGACAATATTGAAAGGGGTGATTGGTATCTTTTACTCCTCCGGCAAACATCATCCCCTTTCAAACTCCTCTCCCAATACCTATAATTACTTATGATTGACAGGTATGTTAACTACTCGTAGACGCTCGTCTTTTCCCCCACCTGTGGGTTGAATGATTTTTTCTCGCTCTGCCCTCATTCATTTCTTCTCTTCTTCTATAAATCGTCCAAATGACCTTCTCCTTTATCCCTTTTAAAGGGACACAGAGTATGTTGTTAAGAGTCAAATATGTCAAACTTTATAAATGGTATTATTTCATCAAGAAGTAATGGTTGTCTCTGAATATTACCATCTTATTGCTAATCAGTTCAGTTTTAAGACAATAAACAGGTTTAAGTTGTAATTTATGATCGAAAACCGGACAATGGTGCGCGCTAATGACTTAAACGTAATTCTTGAAACTTATTCACAGCAGATACAAGGAAAACTGTATTTTGATATTGCTTAGAATATTATTTAAATAAATTTCATATTAGAATTGACCTCAACATAGATGGCATTTGTCTCTTATTTCAGCCAAATAAAAATGTATGAAACATACTCTGTGTCCCTTTAAACCATCATAGAAGGAAGCCATTTTTGTTACTAGATATATATGTATATGTATATGCAGCCTCTTGCTGAAAGGTCATTTAGTTCCTTGAACAAAGTCCAAGTTTTAGCAAGTATCTTTGAAGTGAAATTATATACAGAGATTATATTCTTTATTATTCTAATGGTCGTGAACATTGACCACCTTCCTGTATTCATTTCCTGGAGTTTCAATTGATTATGTAAAAGGATTTGAATGTTGAATTTAAACTAATTCAAGGTTTCCAATTCAGTTAACTGATTTAAAAAGAGTGAATATATGGTGTTAGCGAAAACAGAGAACGTGCCAAGGTCTACATTTGGCACCTGTCACAGTCACAGTGTACGCAACGACCAAACTACTGGAAACTGCTGATTCTAGTTCGCGTTAATTTTGCTGCAATATAAGTGAATATGAAGTCAAGGAAACTGCACGACATTCTCCCGTGTGATTAGACTAAATAAGCTCACGTGAACCGGTATACATTCCCACAATGTTTTTGCATCTATTTGTAATTTTCAGTTTTATTGTGGATTTCAAAGTTTAATGTTATTTAAATTTTGTAGGGTGTAGCGTTATCTACTTATTATCTTGTGTAAATACTATTTTGAAGAAAAATATATCAAAGAGTCGAAGGACTATCTGCTTTGATTGCAATAACATTTCAAGCCATGTTTTCTTCCCTTTCACTAGTATATATCGTCAAAAATTGATTGTCAGAAATTCCTTAAAAAGGTTACCTTTGATTTTAAAACTTCACATCACCCGGAATAAGTTAAACGCACTAGTGCACACCAATATTTCTTTAACACAACGAAAGCACAGATACTGCATATCTCTCAATATTATTCAAGATCCTCACTAAAGCAATCTACCTCGTAAGTTATTTAACGAATTCAGGTAGTAAAGTTGATTTTTAAAGATCGGAAGTATTTAATGTTACGCTACAATAAATCCGCATGAACTACGATATCGGAAATATGAAGATTTTGCTTATAACCAAAAAAGCGGAAACGGCAGCCGCTTTGGTCAATCTAATAGCAATGCTAATGCTGTGTTATTAAATCGGTTTATTTACAACATGGGTTTCATAAAACATAATTCATTATTTGTTCTCAGTTCAGAGTTTAGGTAAATTCAACAGCTGCACATAATAATAGTTCAGCCGCTTTCAACTGTCTATAATTAATCCGTTTTGTGCACAGCTAACCTTAGATTTGTTATATGTCCAAGCCGACAGCGGCTGACTAAATTTTTTCATTGTTGATTGCAGGTCAATTGTAAAGAATTTTAAGTATTTTATTGCATCGATAGAAAGCTTAAGTGAATGCATAAGTCCTCTTAAACCTTAAAATAGCCAATTTAAAACGTAAAAGCGTGCACTAGTGCCTTTAAACCTTATATATTTATGTTCGGAATAATGATAACAATTCTTTTGCTTAGTTAATGGTATTGAGTAAACCCTTATAACTCGTAAAAGCGCGAATTATAGCATGTCTAGAATACCCAGACCAAGCGATGATAGGAAAGAACGCTAAACGTTAGACTTTAGAACCAGTTGTGGATATAAATCACTGACACAGATATTATCTGAGGTCAAAGGTTATGTTTTGATCTTCAAAGCAAGAGCAGGAGCTACATTAAACTCGACTATAAGTTACAGGGGAAAGAGTTGTACCCTAATAACTCGTTTTTGCAAGTCTAGACTACCCTTTATAAAAAGAGGAACGCTAAACGTTATACTTTAGAGCCAGTTGTGGAAATATAGCTAACTGTAACAGTAATCATCTGAGGTCAAAGGTTATGCTATGTTCTAAGAGCAAACGAAATGGTAAAGTCGATTAAAAGCTACAGGGGAATATAATAAAAAATTTATAACTCGTAATAGACGACTTCAAGCAAGTCTAGCCTATCCAGACCAGGCGATGCTTGGAGGAGAGCGCTAAACGTTAGCCTTGAGAGCCAAGTTGTAGATATAACTCACTGCCAGAGTAATCATCTGAGGTCAAAGGTCATCTGAGTACATACAGGACTTGGCATACATACAACAGAGCTGTGTATTCGGATGAATGATAAACAATAACACCTCGGCATTGAAAGGTTGATTACAATGACACCGCGATATAATTGTCACGTTATTATAAACAAGGTAGTGTAAAAGATCAGAATTGGAAAGTAAACCATGCGGTAAATGCTCTTGATCTAAAATTAAGTCAATGAAATATTTTGTAGCAAATATGATTCAACTCTCTTCTAAAACTTATTTTTTGTCTTTTTATATTGGTAAATCTATTCTTGAAGACCTTGAGTGTATAGCTGCCATTTCGTATTTAGTCATGAATCAGGACTATTTGTTGTGCTGGAGTATGATTTACCGTGCTACTGAGAAATATTAAGATAAGGGTTGTACCTGAAATGAGACCTTATGGTATTTGGAATATGCACATGTTGAAACTTGGCATTATTGAAATATTTTAATTGCATTAATGATGTTGAATGTTTATTACATGTTTTATTTAACTGTGTTAATAAGATGAACTTAATTCTTAATTCCATTAACCAGTGTGTTATTTCAAGCCAAAACCCTTTACAAAAATCTTGAGCAAATTTATTTTATTTTTCCAAACTCTGACATAAGCCAAAATCTGCTTTTTAATTGAGATGTTACCGAAGAAAGACTTGTTTTACGATTTAATCTAGGATAATTGTCTCATAATCTGTTTTGAATGGTTATGTATAAGCTTGATTTTGTATACAGATGTAAATATATTTAATCTATAGTAAGATAGTAGTCTCTCTATATAATACAACGTTCAGACATGAAACCAATGAACCAAAAATACTGCCAGAAGAACTTCAAAGAACTGCCCTAAGTTACCAACTGATGCAGAACGTAAGAGAGAACCGCTAATGTTACAGACCAGACTTTAAAATAGTTATATATATATATATATAAATTATATACCGGTGAACAACCCTATGTGTGACATCATTGAAAACCTAGTCTTGCCTCATGACCGTGTATCAAAAGAAGCCTTATAAAGTCAAGGTCCTCATTCATAGGTTTAGATTTGACTGCTTAAACATATGAAATTAAGGGCCCAAAGAAATCAATATAATGGATCAAGTAACAGTAAATGATCAACATATTTCATGAACTAAATTTTAGCCTATCGAAAACCGTATATGTATTATAAGGCTTACGCTATGACATATATAATGCAGTTCAACATACTGTTTTAACATGTATATGAAATTGAGGAAAAATTCAAATCTAAAACTGTTTGATGTGCACCAACCCTTTCTGAGAGTTTTTGCATCTGGAATTTTTGCAGGGGGTATTATTGAAAACACCCATCTGAAATACGTTTATATTTTGGCATATAATTAGAAAAACATAGAGTCATTATAAAGGGTTTTGCAGGTCTGATTCGCCGTTCATCAATGTTTCTTAAAATCTTTCTTCAAAATACTTTCTTTGAAAAGAGGATATGGATTAGGAATGTAAGATTCTGTCTCACAGAGTTAATTTTGGTATGTGATTATGTTATAGTAAATTTTAACGTTATGTAGATAACGCTCAATAAAATCAATCAAATATTTGCTGAGCATCGGCGCATCACATTTTTACGTGCATGAAATAGATTTTTTTTGTCATTTACTTCTAAAATAATTTGTAATCATCTGTATCATTACTGCTAAACCGAATGATACATTACTCAACCAAAAAATATATATATTGTATGCTGCCAACATTTCCGAACTGTATTTCTCATGATGAAAATAAAACGTGTTCCTGTCGCATTGTTGTTTGTTACAGTAGGAAATAAAATCAAAATGATACCTCCCTCGTAAATTTTAGTCAAAATGACGAAAAACACTTTAATCATTTGCATGCAGCCTTAATCTTCATAATAACAAGGTAACATAATGACTAAAATAAATACTGTTGCTGAAAGTTACTTTAGTGACGAAAAAACTTTTCTCTAAAACTCTCTTCATGTGTACGGTAAGGTATTAGAAACCATTATGGTAGAAACGGTATATTTAATATATTTCGACTACTTCAGTTCGCTTTCATCAATGTAAATCGTCGGTAAAGATAAGATTTATTTTAATTTTGATATGATAGCTGTTAAATAAATTAACGTTAAAACATCAAAGAAAGACGACCACAGGTAGATGTATCACGCGTATAAGATGAATGGAACATCAAAGGTCATTGAGTAGTGGATGTATAAAATAATCATCAGGTTTCAACTTCCATATAATATATTAGATCTCTACCACAAATACATTATGTAATCTGACAAAGATAAGGCACGTGATAACAGTTTTGGTAAATTTTATCACAAAAAGTGGAACAATAAACAATCTGAATCTGACGTTCCGATTTTTTCATTCATATCCTGAACTCAAACAAGTAACTTAATAAGTTCCAAACATTTGCCATATATTTGTTTTTGGTCATTAACATAAGAATTAATGCTTATTTCTCAATCCTTTACCCTTTCTCGTCAACATCTATTAACGAAATATTCAGTGGGAGATCCTGTTTTATAAGAAACAGATTTTCTACTTGCGTTATATACACATTAAGGGCAGGAATATGTTTTGAACTAACCCCTACCAGACATACCGAAATTCTTCTCCAGAACAAACTGTTTATCAGGGACACACGATCAGGGCTGGTTTCATATTGAAATTGCCCCAACTAGGTATGATCAAAGACGTCTCGTGAACAAATATCTTTTCATGTGCGAACTCCTGTCGGCATGAGTTTTCTGTTTTTAATTACAGTGATTAGATAATGAACTAATTAAGTTGTAGGCTTGATACCACACGACAAGGAATAGATAGCATGCGGGTCGCTGGAAACCAAACTACCGGGAAATACGATTAACTCAAGGAAAACCTCGCTTTGATAATCGTGTTTTAGAATTTGATGGTTGCTTGAACTCTCTTAATGCTTAATACACCGCGCTATGGCCTCTCACGTGTGTCTAAGAATGAACATACGGTTGTTTGAATAAACATTAAATATTTAGCTTGGATCTTATTGGATAAACATTCTTCAGGCTAAGTTGAAGAAATCTTTGTTACAAAACAACCATTTATGTTTAAGAATTGAGTTTTGCAAAATGTTGAAATAGTTTGATATGTTGATTTTTCCTCTTAATGTGCCGGCTTTGATGATAGAGAATCTAATGCGTGTAGATATGTAGACTATTCAGTGCTTGACATGCTGGATTGCTAACCGATCGCAAAATCGAGTCGAGTATGTATGATTTATTTCCAATTAAAGAACAGTTCTAACTAAAATAAATGACAATCAAAACAGTTGAAGGTGAAACTATAACATACTAAAAAAAGTTAGATTATGTCGACATGTTTCACACCTTCTTCAAAGCACGTCTTTTCAGATACAGATCATTTTTGTGTATTCATTATTTAGGACCAAAAGGCACACAATTACAGTTGCTAAATTAAAATGATTCACATTTTTTAAACGTCTTTGGAAGACATCAATTAGACGTATAATAAATCTAAAACCTTATGAAAGTTTCCTCTCTTCGACATTTAATCAAATAAGCAAAAACTCAATACCAAAACCAAAAAAGACAGACTTACCTGCCCCTGTCAACCTTGACCCTTTGCACATCAGAATAACCCTGGCCGTTACTTCCGGTTCCGTACTCCAAACACTGTTATTGAATGAGACACACATGGTGTTGTACAGAGCTTCTAGCAGCTTGTAGATATGGTAGACCTGACTCAGGTAAAGAAGACACCTCTGAGATCTAGAGGGAGAAGACATCAATGATCCCTCTGAGAGAGTCTCCGTATTTGACACAGACGTTGAGCTTGAAACAACATCCGGTAAATTCCACGTAGGATTAGGATCATCTATGAAAACAGTCGAAGAACCGTCTTTTGTAGACTTTGTTTGAGATTCTATAACCTTCACTTCAGAAGTTGTTGCACTGCTTTCTTCCTGGTCTAAATCACGTATTTTTTCGGTATTTGTAGTAGGTTTAGTATCACCATTATCTACCTTCTCATGAATAGTTTTCAATTTGACATCGGACGTCAACTCAGGTGAAGAAGACTGTGCAGATCCTTCAACCGAAGTTTCATATTTTTCTATTTGATCAATGTCATTAACTTTGGTTTCATCTTTTGATCTCTTCGATTCAATTTGAAGGTCAAGCTCAGCCGTATCAGTGTCCATAATGTCTGATGGTTGTGGGTTTTCTCGATGCACCAAGTCTATACGTTCTGAAGTCGCTGTTTCTTCCATGCCTTCACAGCAAGCACTTGCCTGAATACCCTTACCATGTGACGTTGAGTCCGTGTCATTTAAATCAGACGTGTCGGTATCAAAACATGCTTCAAACAGCTGATCAATGTACGACGCTACAAGATCTACTTGCTCTTGGTTCAAGGAGGATCGCTTTTCACTGATATCTGCTGGTAGACTCAAATCATTTTTCTTAATATCCTCTTCATCTTTGTTCGATTTGATGTTTGACGAGTCCTCAGGTTTACCGACACTAAACCCAAACATTTCAAACTCGACCTCACGTGGTAGTCGACCCTTGTCTCCCAAAGAAATATTTCCTGTTGTAACCGTGTGGTTAGATGCTGCATCAATACCAACACTATCAAATTGAATATCTGGCTTTTGGACCAGGATCTCTTTTACTTGGGGCATGGTTTCATCATCTGAAGTTGGTTCGGTGAGAAAGACCCCTTTCCATTGCAGGTCTCCAGGTACAAACTGGGAATCTTCTGTTTTTGACGATTCCTCCCCACCTACACAAACATTCCCTGCATTAGGCGCTGTCGTACATTCTGGCACCGAATGCAGCCCTAACTCTTCCTGATAGTCATCAACATTTTCGTCAGGTCCATGATCCGTTGATTGTAATTTGGCATCACGAACTTCTTGGGTTGTAGGAATTTGTTTTGGCGATGTTAATGGCACTGGCATGTTCAACTTCATCACTGGGGCTTGTTCAAGCGAGGCGACACTTTGGCCTGTGTCAGGGCGATGGCTTACTTCCATAGCTTTTAATGTGAGAGTGATCTCTTTTTGTTCATAAGCTGGAGGGTCTACGCTGGTTCCGCCCTCGATGTTATATGTGTTTGGTTTCTCGGTCTGAGATGAGCATTTTTGTTGTGTTTCTGTCTCAGAAAAAGAGTTCTTTTGCTCTTTCGTAATCGTCTGTTTTTGTGTTTCGTTGGTTGAGGGTTTGGTTTTCGTTTCTTTAGAGGTTGACTCTGTTAGAATTGTTGAATGGCGTTTCCCATTTGAAATATCCTTACAATCCGATTTCCGACCACCTTTCGAATTCGCCACATGAGAGGAAGTAGTCCCCATTTCCGGTGTATGACTACACGTGTTATCTTGTCCTTCAGCTTTAGCACTTAGTTTCGAATCCACACACTTGTTGTCAGATGGATGACGACACGAAGTTTGATTAGAAGCCCGGGACGATCCGGTAATCGTGAGACATTCCCCGACGTCCAACTTCAACGACTCCCCAGCTTGCACCTTGAGAGACTCAATGGTATCGTGTAAGTCCAACTCAAGCGAACCCACAGCCGGTGCAACATAATCTCGAAAAGGTCCACTGGTAAACTCCTCATCATCCTTTAACGGACTCGACTCAGCAGACGAATCTGTTTCAAAGCTTGCCCCTCCAGCCGCGCCTGACGATACACACTCGCCACTAGCAGACGATTTCCGGGAGTGGGAATGGTCAGACGAACTTCTTCTACGCTCCTCGGCTTTCTTTGCTCGGGCTTTTCTTACTCGTTTATGATTTCCTGGCATGGTGAAAATTATTTATTTTTGTTTAAAGAATGATGTATTTTACTCACAACGGGTACATCATCCTGCAATACTGAGAAAGAAGGTAGCCTTTTAATGAACTGAAAAACGGTTTCTTTCAATCGTAAATTGAAATCAAAAAGTGAGAAAAATATGTTAACACAAAGCACAGTCCCACTGTCTAACGGGGTAGACTCTTGGCACACTGACAAATCGATGTCTTTTCTATGTACTTCAAAGTACAATAGAGTACTAGAAAGTCCTTAACCATTGAAGATAATCATTTTACACCAACACATAAAGTATCCATGTGTTAATGTAAAGTCCATCGAAAAGTCCAAAATGTTGACATGATGAAAAAGCACTGACTATTGACCCTGTTCACTCTTTCAAAAAGATGATATGAATCTTATCCACATTGAATAAAACACCCTAGCAGACATATGATCCCTGACTCTTTTTTAAGATAAAAGTCCTATTCACATGGACTTCTACACCCAAAGCAGTCACACGGAAGGCAACCTCTTTACACATCTGATACCCACTGTCTCCGCTGGTTATATACAAACAGATTGGATGTCATTCAAGCAGGTTCAGCTATCCCCCGAAATCCTCCCTATCTCTCCCCTCCTCCCCCGCGAGTCTAGTTTAGCTTGTGTGGCTCCTTCATATAATCCAACGTTTCGTCACCGGTGTTGATTATGGAGTGATATTACACCGTCGCTGATACGGAGGTTTATACATGGCTCCCTTTGGTATAGTTTCATCACATGTATGCCTCTTCTGTTCTGTCGGATGATTTATCATAACCGCTCACCGGGAACCTGTTTGAATAAAGATGAAATACTTTTTAAACAGGGTTTTAGATGTATCAAGACTGTGTTATGGAAAAAAAATATTCAAATGCTTTACACCAAAACTAATGTTCTTTATGCATTTTGGATGCATTTCCGCTTGTCGAGAACCTACTAAATGAAGTTTTTTTTCATAATTTCATTAAAGGTCCAAAGTTGTTCTATACATTGTAATGATGAACATAATAGAACAATTTTGTCTTTTAAAAACTTTTGTTTTATATGTTTTTAGAGTATTAAATGAAACAAATGCATGAAAATAAGAGAAACACAAAGCTCAACTGTGGATTATCATTTCAAATATCAATGACCACCATGCCGTAAACATGAAATTGACTCTAGAATTTGTGGAAAATATTGAACAATAGATGTTTTCCTTTTACATTTAATATCATATCCACTTGTCGGGAACCTGTTTAAAAACAGAGAGACTTAACTGTAAAAGTCTATTTAAGATACAATTTTATAGGAGGAACTATAATATTAAAAATATAATCCAAGATACTAGTTTAATGTGTATTCGAATTTTTTAATTAAGGAAATGTAAATGATTATGCCGTTTTGATTTTTAGCAAAATAGACAAATCTCAACTGTCGATAATCGTTTCAAATATCCACATTTGCAGGAAACAAAATATATATAAATATACTCGTTGAACTCAATTAATAACTCATTGATGATTTAAAATGAATATTGATTCATCAACTATTTTATTATGAAACTAACATACATATACACAGGAAATATTAAAAATTTCCTGTTTCGGTAATGCTTTATAATGCGATGCGTATACATAGTTACAGATGAATATTAATATATAATATCATGTTCTAAAATGACTTGAATATGAATAGAAACTTACAATAATGTCACGATCAAATTAACATTCTTCATATCCAACGGACATGAAATCAACTTTTATCAAGATACCTCATGTTTTAACCTTATAAGCTCGTATATGTATTTAACTTTTTTTACATGCTTTATGTTAAAATAAAATCTAAATTTAGGAAAACAATTACGTGGTTATTTGTAAATATTCAAAACAGCATATAGAACAGTTTGTTATTTTTCCATCGCCCGAATATATTTAATAATATGTAACATAACCGATCGCGAACGCCTTAAGAGATTCTAATTTGTTATTGCTTGACGAATGAGCTTCATGATCATTAAACACTAAAATCGACACGTATTTATTTTTACGTAATTGATAATCGGATACAGAAAAAAACTTCTAACAATTTTTTTTATGAACGAAATGAACTTTCATAATAGAAAATATGTTAATTTGTAAATATGCCATCTCAATGCTTATCAGTTGGAATAGTGACAATAAACAGGGAAAAAAGTCGAGATTCATTATCGAAAACCGGACAATGGCGCACGCCAATAAGTCAAACGTAATTTTGGAAACTTAATTTTGTCGTTTCAGAGATAAAGATAGGCGATTTGAACCTAACTCAGGTCATATGATAGTACGACTCTATTTCAGTCACATACAAAAATCATGAAACATACTCTGTGTCACTTAACCTTTGAAAGTCTATCACCCTAATTTTTATATATTATTATATTTATTTACTTAAAGCACTAGGGATACTCTCACATTGGGGATGACTTACATGTAATTAAAGCTTCTTGCCAGTTTAACTATTTATTATCATGCATTGAAATGTTTGCATTAGATATATGTTATAACTGAAATATAGAAATGACTTCAACAATTTTTTAAAGTATGCTTTTTATACAGGTGCATATGTGCAACTATATATATTCAGTACCTGTGCCTACAAAAACACAAACAGGCACCTGTTGAAAGTATATACATGTAGATACATGTAGACGCATTACTATAGCAAGAACTCACGGGGCACCTGTTTAAAGTAATAAACAAACCTTTGAAATAGGATAAATAATTTACCTCAGGCAGTTCTTCAGGAATTTTAAATCAGATTCAGCCTCACTGCAAGTTTGTTTGTTTACACACCCCATGTAATTGCATGTTTATCTTTAAAGATGTGGTGCTGTATCTATATTTTTTCTATACTATATAAGATAAAATGTAAAATTATGAAGATGCTAACATTAAACATGAAATGAAGACGAACGACACATGAATAGAAGTAACTAAAGTTCATTAAACCACTTATTAGAAGTAAATCTTGCCATTAAGAAAATGAACAAGCGTAGCATTGATGTAATTATGATTACACTATCTAAAATTGTACAAACTTTTGAGGTTTCTCTTGACGAATTCTTTCCGGGAAATCGGACTCACAACCTCAGAATCAGCCAACAATATTCAGCAGTGACCGTACAAACAGGTCAGCCACTAGACCACCGGAACTTGACTCAGGATATAAAACTTGAGTTTCTTCCGTGTTTTATGGAAATCGTATTTGTTTTAAATGGAAAGTTGACAGTTAAAAATTAAGATATTGAATTAATAGTATGTTATTAATCTTGAATGTTAATTCAGAAATTGAATGCCATTTTTGGAGTCACCATTACGTGGTTGTTATACTAAAATCTTGCACCAGACATGGGTGAATATCGATAGAATTGGATCATGTCTTTCCCCAATAAACGACACCATAAGGTTTGCAACTTTATCCAATGTAGGACAAGGAATCAACAACCCGAGCTCTGAGAATACAGCAATGTAACTTGGCTTCAGTCTGATTAAAGTCGACTGTTTTCCGAGGATTAATAGTTTTAGTTTGGATTTCGTCCGAATGTGAGAAAAATGTTTCTGTTTTCTTACCGTTGTTGAGAGGAAAGCCCTTGACAAAACGAGTTCGAATCTCGCTACAGTAAGTTTTAAAAACTTTTATTCCTCGACTTTAATCAGACTGTACTTTGTACAAGCAAGAACCTGACACTCGTTACAATTAAAGGATAACCGAGGAATATCATAAAAGAATCACTGAGAAATATAATAGAAGAATCACCGAGGAATATAATAGAAGAATAACCGAGGAATATAATAGAAGAATAACCGAGGAATATAATAGAAGAATAACCGAGGAATATAATAGAAAAATAATATGATAATGATATATCAAACATCCTTATAAACTTACACCGGGTTAACACTTCTACTTCTACTTCTATACACTCCTAAAACGTAGACTGGGTTTACACTGACACTCAGGCAGAGAGTGTTATCACAAAAATGATAATGATACATCAAACATCCTTATAAACTTACACCGGGTTAACACTTCTACTTCTACTTCTATACACTCCTAAAACGTAGACTGGGTTTACACTGACACTCAGGCAGAGAGTGTTATCACAAATATGATAATGATATATCAAACATCCTTATAAACCTACACCGGGTTAACACTTCTACTTCTACTTCTATACACTCCTAAAACGTAGACTGGGTTTACACTGACACTCAGGCAGAGAGTGTTATCCCAAATATAACAATGATATATCAAACATTCTTATAAACCTACACCGGGATAACACTTCTACTTTGGCAGATAGTGTGATCCTAAAATAACAATGATATCTCATACACTCATAAAACGTAGACTGGGTTTACACTGACACTCAGGCAGATAGTGTGATGCCAAATATAATAATACTATATCATACACTCTTATAAACGTAGAATCGAATTACCCTGTACTCGGGCAGAGAGTGTGATCCCAATTATAACAATGATGTATCATACACTCTTATAAACGTAGAATCGAATTACCCTGTACTCAGGCAGATAGTGTGATCCCAAATATAACAATTATATAGTCATAGATCCCTATAAAAGAACACCGTAATTACACTTATACTTGTGCAGATAGTGTTATCCCAAAAATTACAATGATATATATTGTAAATAAACAATTTAAAGGGCAAGTTACCTAGTATTTGAAGCACCACTGTCAAAACTATCTAGAAATTTCGGTATCCCTCCGAGTGAGTGTAAATGTGCCTTGAATATGAGAGTGTTTCAACCGGCTCGTACATCAATCATACCATATCGTCATCACAACATGAGATGAATATTCCTCAACTTTTTTATTCCTTGTTCACGTGAGTTCCTTCCGTGCCCTCTTTGACACCTGACCTTTAACCTTTGACACGAGGAAGGAAGAGTAAGGATCGGCACTAAAGTCTTATAAGGATTTCCTCCTTTTGCTTTAATTGGAAATTTTAAAGTCATAAAAATTTTATACGTCACTTTGGAATTATTAATTTCATGGATGATCGTTATCAAATTCCTGAGAAAATACATTTAAAAAATAAAAAAATTATAAAAGTTTAGGAAGTTAGGACATCTCTTCCTATTAAATATTAAAATAAGAACAAAGTTTAGAAAAACACTCATTATACATTTTGATTATTCCTGCATTCTTGCCCAGGAACATCATCAAAACAATTTCACTCTATGGGCTACTATTGTTTAGGACAGTCAAATATTTGACAAACGGTCACATTAAACAAACGTCTACATGTTATGATGTAGTGCATCTACATAACAATGTCACTTACTCTGAATAAACAACAGGAAAATGAAAACGGAAATGCGACATTATGTAGTCTGACATTTAACATAAAACACCAAAATGACGGTGATATATAACCAATCTAGTTACTTAACGTGCCTTCAACCTTATTAATTCACAGTGGCGGATGCATGATTTTTGAAAGTGGAAGGAGATAGGAGAGAGGGGGGGGGGGGGGGGGGGGGGGGAGGAACATTTTTATTGACGATTTAAAAAACAATCATAAAGGCCCCCCTCTCCCCTTTGGGATCCGTCACTGATTCAGATGGGGGGAAAAGGCAAGAATTAAATAATATCGTCATGGATACACTGAAATTCAGTCCCTGAAAACATTATTGTGACTGAAATTCTTTTAAAGATATTTAGTACGAAAACGGATTCCTGAAAAAAACTTAATTTCAAGCCTGTGGCTGAGGGAACTAGACTTGATAACATTTTCTATACTTAATTTTCTACCTGACTGAAGTGTCTGACTGGCTTTTGAATTTCAAAGTGCTGACTTACCGCTTACTTTTACTTATATACATGTAGGTGAGAGTATATAATTATACACAGAAGATTCTACTTTCATTACTTATGAAAAGAAAATAAATTTTCAAGGTTTTTATAAGTTTTAAAAAATAAGTGATTTGGAAAATTCATCCTACACAAAGATAAAATGATGTGTGAATAATGGGGAAATGATTATTATTGTATGATGATGATGATAATTTGTATTGCTAAACTCTTAAGAAATCACAAGGATGAAGTATAAAGAGACCAACTGATGACCAAGATAAGGAGCACTGAATACAGTCTACATTTAGCTGGTGTAGCAAGTCTAGTTATCTTGGTCTCCTTTCACAAAACCCTAAGGTGATCGTAAGTCCTAAAGGTGCAATGTTAAAGAGCGGAAGTTAAGGTTAACCTTAGTAACCTCAATAACATAACTTGATGTTACGTGTCTGATTACATCCGGCTTAATCAGCGTATATGAATCCGCCATCGCTCCTTCGTCATACCCTGATCTCTTTCGAGCCTAATCCCTCGTAGTGCTGGATCGGCTTGATATTCGTGTCTGAATCCACCTGTTTTTATTTCAGCCAATGAAATGTCGTTATGCAAGGAGCGTGAAGCTACTATCTTCAACTCAGCTGATTTTCAATCCGGGTTGTGCCGCTGTTGCTGAATGCGAGTCGTCTCGTTGGCTGGTTAGATAGCTAGCGATACGAGGGTTGAAAGAGATCAGGGTACAAGGAAGGAGCAGAGCGGAATAATTTATGCTGATTTAGCAGGATGGACCGATTATCGGAACATACAAACAGCAAGGCCAGGTATGATTTGCAGCACCATTACACTTGACTCAACGTTATGTTACTGTGTGAGATAAAACACATTAGTACTCGCTCGTTGAAGTTACTGCCATTTTATAAATGTACAATATCATTATACATATGTCATAAAATCGCGTGCTGACAAACGCCACATGACGTCACAATCGTTTAGCATGACGTCACAATGTTAGCGGCGCATCAGTGATTGTAATATCAGCGATTTTCATATTGTTTATGAAAATTCAGGGACTAACATATCAGATACCAACCTCAATCTCGTTATATTACATATCATGAAACTAATGAACTCGCTTTCGCTCGCTAAGTACCAAATAAATACTCAATCGTTTCATATGAGTCAGCTTGTAATCGCCGTCACCGACCGTACACATTTCATTGTGACTGACAGTAACTGTTTACATTTATGTCATTTTGTTTTATGGTAACACCTATCTGTATTTTGTCAACATGAAACTGTCAATTGGTGATCAACGTTTACAAAATCCAATTTCAATTGTGTCGAGAATATATTTTATCATTTATTCTAAAGACCATATCATCTTTCATACATGTAAGACATCGTTTGTTTGAAATGCTGTATACGATATAAATTCATTGAATACGGGTTATCCTGATTAACTTCATTCATATGGTAGCCTTGGTCGACATGTGAAAAGGTTTTGAAAGTTTTACATGCATTTGATCTATAACAAACATATTCATTTCAACAATTCGTGTGTAAATTACAAAGAGCTAACCATTAATGGAGGTTCTGTGACTACATGCCTGAAAAACATATCAATTAGACGATAGTGTGGACCTAAAATCTTCAAAAGTACAAACCTAAAGGTATTACCGAAACAATTCTATCACAGTGAAAGGTTAAACCCGGAGAACGATGGTAGACTGACAAAAGCTAACGTGGGCTTCATGATAGAATGTATGAATCTGGTATAGGAAAGCCGAGCTCTGAGATAGAACAGAGCTTTGCGTATTCAAACTGAACAGCACGATGTTAATTATTCTGCCAATCATTTCCAAAGGCATGAAGTTTATCACAGAAAGTTCTTTACCCACAAACTTTAAAGATACCAGAATACTCAAATGACAATTTCGAGGAATCGGTACCCTTTATTGGCATGCATATCTTTGTATCAACACAATCTAATCAAGAAAAACGTCTTGCACACCTTCGGTAATAAGAGATATGATGTATCTTGATACGATAAAAAACGTTGAAATAGGTAAGTTAAACACACTGGTCAAACACGCAACAAATATGATACAATATAGACAAATACGATTCTATCAACATTCTATACAACAAATAGAAATACGAATAATACGAGCAAGCATTCATTATAAAATATATGCATTCAAAACATAAGACTAAACTACAAAAGTAGAATCCAGCATACGAATGAGAACATAACCAACGAAACGTAGTTTCAAGAAAAAATAAGCAACTACCTAAGAACAGTATCAAACTCCTTGGCTAGTGAACACTATAACTACCACTGACATGAAGCCATGGTGACGGAGCGTGAATTCCCCGTCAGATGAACATAACAACAAGAGTTCTGTGTCTATTACCGCATACCAGTAGCGTTACGTCGCCTCCTGTGCAGTGAAACACATACCATATATCTACACAGTGACTGAGATAGAACCTGTGTCCTTGAGAGTATATTTATACCAGACTGTTACCAACCTGCATATGAAGAAGAAACGCGCATGTACATTCTCTAAACATGTAGGCATGTACATACCTTTCAACAGCCGTCTGTTCGTCCCTGGCAAAGGGTCTAATTTCATGGCGCGAAGTAAGCAATAGTTCCGACTCTATGGTTGTGGTTTGCTATCTATATGGTAGGTATTTCCCCGAAGAGAATTTCATTGTTGGGTTTACAACTGTCGAGTCTCGTCTGTTAAGCGTTGAAAGTTATCCATCACTGTGTCAAGATGGCGGGTTTTATCGTCTGCTTGTGGACGTTTTTGACACAACTATCTTCTGAAATTGGCGGTTTCTCTATCTCCTTCAAGTTTGGTAGTCCATTACAGTTTAATATATATCTCATTTTCTCATTTAAAAATGCCTATCTTTTCACAGATGCAGATTTCTCTCACTGTCTCTGTCAACGTATCTCTCTTTATTTCGTTTAGTCTCTCGGTCAGTCTCTGTCTCTCTGTTTTTCTCTCTCTCTGTGTATCTCTCTGTTTCTCCCTCTGTTTCTCTCTGTCTGTCTGTCTGTCTGTCTGTCTGTCTCTCTCTCTCTCTCTGTCTCTGTCTCTGTTTCTCTCTCTCTCTCTCTCTCTCTCTCTCTCTCTCTCTTTTCTCGTCTGTCTGTCATTTGCTCTTTCCCTGTCTCTCTCTCTCTCTTTTCTCGTCTGTCTGTCGTTTGCTCTTTCCCTGTCTCTCTTGCTCTGTCCATCTATTTCCCTTTGAAATATAACAGCCGGAACTGAGTGTTTATTGTCTCTCTGGAATGACAAGTGTCGTCTGCTGAAGATAACTAATCTCCGATCTTGTTCCATTTCAAAGGTTCAGCGCCATGTCAAGTAAACATAGAAGTTGAGTTTATGAATATGTCGCTGCTCTGATGAATCCATCGCCTGCTACTCTGTTATGTCTCTTAATGAAAAGTGATAATTCATTTGACTTTAATTTGTCAAAGAAAGAAGCCTTCTCCGTTTACTTAGATCAAATAATTGAATTGAGTTGTAGCCTAAGCCCGATATAGAAAAAAAGGAAAGAGAGTTTTAATTTTCACTGACATTTGAAATTAAAGCTAAAGACTGGATAAAGATTAATTTTGGAAAAGGTGATCTAGAAAAGCATTCATATTCATATTGATCATTTGAATCATAAGCATGCCCCATCCAAAACGAAACCAATCGAGTAAATAAAAATAAAACGTAAAAATAAGTTAAATACAATTTTGAATAATTTATTTCTACGGACAATTTGAAGCTGTCCACATTAAGAAAATAATGGACATCAAAAGCTCGGCATCTTCTGTCTCCGAAACATAGAACTTAATCTTTCAATTAATTTGTTGATAAAGAAAACAATTGCCTACTGTTAAATTTTCAGAACGCATATTAAGTTTAATATCCGATTGAAAACTGAAATGAAAGGAAATTTGGTAGCTGCTGGTTTCCTCTTGACCTATGAAACTTAAGTTTCCAATTACCTTTGGATTCGGAGACTGAAACCAAATGAAACCTACAATAGAATTTCATTAATCTATTTAGGCACATCATTTGCATACTTTAATAATTATGATAGTTCGAATCTTTGACACTTAATTGAAATGCTGTACCGTGATAAAACGATCTTTGTAATGTTTAATACTTATTTTAAACTCTTTCGTGACTATCATTCAATCTATTGTCAGTACCAACTTTAACTTCAAATAAACCTTTGACCGGTGATTGATATTTCTCAATAATATGAGACCATAACATATTTTTGCAATTTGTGTAAACAATGTCAAAACTTATCTATAGCTACCATTTTCATCCTGCTATCACTTTCAAAGGCAAACAAAGTAAACGATAGTTGAATCTTCCTAAATCGTGGACTTCGTAGAGAGGGTTATGACAGGGTAGTTATTTACCCCCTTGTATTTTCATTGCTTATGACAAGGTCGCTCTTTATCTCCTTGTTTTAAGTATATAGAGTACGACAGGGTTACGTACTATCTCATTGTTTATTAGTTTTATGTTTTTTCCTTCTGTCAACATGATCCTCTTCTCCAAATAATGTGACGTTGTTCTCTTGCGAGACGAATTTTCCTGGATGGTTATCAGATGTTAAGTACAAAAGGCTTATTTACTTGACTATACAGTAGCAAAGATAAGTAATGAATACACAGGCAGATTTGTAGCATGGCTATCTTGAAATCTCTTTTGGATGATTGCCAGTTCTAACACTGATCCTCGGCCTCGTGGTTATAATTACTAAAGTAAATATTATTATTCGCTGCATTCAAAGAGATTTGCAATCTAGCTGCTATAAATTACAGTTTATGATAGTTTGTTTTGGATTTGCAAAGGAATAGATTAGGTAAGCGGCATAAATAAGAGTTAAGTGGTTCGAGCAATTTGTAAACAATGACTTGATGTGTAAGAATACAATAATAATATTTTGAAAGGACTGCATTTCTGGTTTAATATTATTGAATAAAAGGGAACTCATATAGGACGATGTTATACCATTTAGTTCAGAATTGCCTTTAGTGACCTGGATCGAAAACTAATTTGTCTCCTTTGTAATATAATGATATCCAAATTAGACTTATAACGTACATCAACAATTCGTTAGAAAGATATATGCTGTATAAACTGATATTTGCGAATTCTGTCCATAGCAAAAGACAACCTTGACGTCAACGTGTGCTTTCTTCAATAGCTTTATAATGATGAATGTAGGTTTAAATACGTAACCATGTTTGTGAGGACTTTCTTAAGTAACTTGTCTACTGTTTTCCTCGTTTAAAAGTTAGAGCGATGCACGAAACGAAAGTTCGGGTTGGAATGAACGCTTTGGTATTGTTGCATATGGTATCCTATCACCACATGATATATCAAGTAAATACGGGCTATCTTAGTTATGTACATTACAACTTCTTTGTTTTTAATGCAAATGGCAAATCTTTTTCTTTTGTTTTTGTTTTAGTTTATAAAAACATACAAAGTATCAAAGTAGAAATAATGGAATTGGAATAAAGATTTGTTTTTGATTGGTGCAAGGATTTTGCAGACGTTTGCACGTTTGTGCTGATTTGGAGGAACGCAGTTTAAACATACAGCGTATTACTTCCTCGGCACCCATTTCTACAATGTCAAGCAATGTCAAACAATTCGGTGTTATAATAATATTGATTAATTTGGTATGTAGTTTTGATATATTGCCGGGATGAAATATATTTTAATCATTCATTTAAGCATGTTATGATTCTACAGAAAACACCGAAGCAACTCCGATATTTCTAAAACAAAGATTTTTTTCTGAAAAAGTACAGAACATACACATGTTCAATGCATCCAACATAAACTAAATGCAGACAGCAATGGTAAAAGAGATATACCTTACGATTTTCGTCTGCGAAAAGCACAATCAATGTAATCAAGTTTGACTTGAAAGAGAGGTACGCCTTTGCATTTTGTCTGCAAGAACATAGACTGCAGCTAAGTATAACTTGAAAGACGTTTGTTTTGAATACCTGAAGGAACGAGGTGAGTGGTTTTCTCATTATATCATACCTGGTGTTGAGACTCGTGTTAGCGTCGTTCTGAACGCTACAGGTAATTGTTATGGGCGTCTCTTGTTACATGCCAGGTAATAGTGTTATCATACCTGGGGGATAATGAACCGTGTAATTTGATAGAATAAGGTTATATTCTTATTTCATTGAAGAATTAACAACTTAAGAGTTAATGAAGTAGACGTATATTTGACTAAGCATGACTGAATCTTCGTCAAACGTAGTGATTAATGTCTTTCAACTTGACAATTTGCTTATCTTACAGACGCATAATTAGCTCTAATTTAAAAATCATCTTGTAGTTGGTTTGTTTTGTGAGAAACGATAATATAAGTAATATTATTGAATCTTGGTGATACCTGGCGTATTGTGAGCGGTATAATTTGAACGTAGGAGGTGTTTCCATTAAACGATGTTCTTATCTAATGGTTTATCAATGATATATTAGGTAAATTCATAGCGCTCACATCCACACCGTCAGCGTGCTTAAGCTGCCAATTACAGTGCTTGAAAGATTATATCCAACAAAACCTTTACCGGGTACCCTTTTGTACTTCTAGGGGAACAATGGCGCTTCCTATGTAAAATATCAACTCTGTGACAAGCTTATAAACCTGTGTCTCAGTTTGGGGCAGGAATTCAACCTTAAAAGTCTGGGTTAATTTACCCACCCATCCGGGAAACCGCGCTAGATGTTGCTAAACTGCACTGAAATCGATGAAACTGAGCTGTGCTCATGGCCAGAGGCAACCACACGAATTTACATTATCGGAAATATATTTCATGTTATAAGATATTGCTTCGAGGACTAAACATGATTGAATCATTGAGAGCAGTGATGAAAGGGATTTAAGAAGAGAAAGTTTTCTAGTTTTCAAGTTCATTTATAAAGAAGTTAATGATATGATATATTTTTAAAAGTGCAATTTTCATGAGTATCACTTTCACTTTAATACAATGAGAAACTTAGATTGAAAATGTAAAACTAGCCTCAAATCCATACCTGAACTGACAGGAAATTCGAAAAGAAGAGTTTTGAGTAATGAGTTCCACCATTGTTCTAAATGTAGTACTTATACACGCTCGGACGAGAGGTCATGCCGATTATGCAATGACCAAACAGAAGATGAAATAAATACTTTGAATAACTGTCGCTAATACCAACCAGGTATAAAGGATCTTAATGATAAGTGCTATGATGTTTTTGAAGATTTAAGCTACCTTGAAAAGTAGGTCTTAATCTCCTACATCCGGTCTTTTTATTCACTGTTGCCAAAACTGCCATTTTATTTTACCAAAGCCTTCTGACATCTTATACTCTTGGTTTATGTTAAGGTATTTTATAGAAGTTTTATATTTCTAGCGTTTTCCCTACACATTGTAAATTTCTTGAAATGCATTTTCCAAATTGTTTTACCAGCAATTAGTCCCTCGTTACCCTTCTGTGGGTGGCTAGATATATTTTGCCTGTTAATGTTATTGGATAAAACATTTTTCAAGCTTAGATTATCGAGGCGAGACTTAAATATCTGTGTGTCTCACTTTGACATTGAGACGACGGATTGTGAATGTACTAAGTCTCACCTTATCAATGTTATATTTAATTCTTCACACCGAAAGTTTCGAAAGTCGAACATAAAACAACATAAAATTCAAAATAACAGTATCCTTTGGACAACTTCTTATCTATAATGAATGATAAATATGGTAACACACTCAGTTATTAAAAATCTGATTATGAGAATGATATTGGACCTGCCAATGAATGAGGATGAATATGGCGTTTAAAGTGGCAGTAGCACGTTTTTTGAAAATTTTATTTCTTTTTGTCCCTATAAACATTAATTCATGCCAAATGTATTATCTTCAGAGGTTAAACATTTCATTACTCATCCTATCATCTGTAGTCGTAGAGGAAATAATGAACGATCAAGCAAAAGCAACTGGCGGCCATTTTTGTATGAACACCTTTGGTCATTTGAAGGAGATATATGGATTCGAATAGCCTGGCCAACCATGGTTCCTTCATTTGAAACTGTTTCTTTTTGACTACATGTATAAAAGGTTATCTTGCGGCTTAAATAATCTATTTTCGTTTTCGTGAGATCATCTTCTTTACCTAAAAACGGTCTAGTGTCCCTTTTACATTTTAGATAAATCTGAATTGTCTTTCAAGTTACGACTTGAGATCACGAAATATTGTTTTAAAAAACGTGCTACTGCCCCTATATGATATCTTATAACCAATGATGAATTAGCTTAACACCTACCTTCGAGACGCTGCCCTTAACATGGGGACACTATTTGGGGAATGAGGATATCTGAGTAACGAACCTCACCCTCAAATAAACACTTGCTTGACGCCGGTGCAGTTTATATCTCCTAAACATCGCACATGCCTGAAACATCCCGCGAAACACATGTAGATCACCGCTACAACATCTTTCCTGTCCAATAAAACAGTTATCTGTCAGCAGAAATAACAATTTCCTTTTTATAAAGAAAGATTAATCTTTATCTGAAGATAAATCCTTCACTTTTAGACTCGATGTCACGCTGACATTGTGAATCGGACTTAGATTTCAACCGTTCTTCCGTCTCGACGCACACACGTGCATATGCTCGTGCATGCTCAGGTTAATTTAACCCTCCAGGCCCTTTTCAGGTGTTCCCCCGCGACGCGGCGTTCAGAAAAGGGGGAACATTATCAGGATGAGCGTTAGCATTCTTCCCTCTGGCTCCAGCAAAACTCCCCCACTGTACTCTGTACGTTTGACTGCGTGAAGCTGTAGTCAACCAGTCTGTACTAGGTACGTGGCTACGCTATTTACAATCGTAACCGTCTTGTAAAAACAATTTTGCTTCATAACTCGAGAAGCAGACTTTCCTTTCAGATTTGTTCTGATTTAACCTTCAGAATTGTTCTAATTTCTGTACAAACTACATTTTATGATTGGTAACAATTACTACTAAGTTTATCATAAAGGAAAATGATAACTTAGCATGTGTTTACCGTTAGATATGGTCACTTAAAAATCATATCATCGTATCATGATTGTTTACATGTATATGCCATAATATAATTGTCATGACGGTTTCAAAATTTAGTCAAAGAATGAAATCATCTTAAATCTTTTCATTCCTAAATCTATGAATGACCATTGATTAAAAATCCGTCCAAAATTCTTTTTTTACCCGTATTGTCGTTCTGACCTCTTTTAATAGGAAATGAAACTTGTTGAAACGTTTATTCTATTGCGAAGTTTGGTCTTGTTGTTTTTAAAAGACGGGTTTGTTGATAAAAATGTTGGTTGCACTGATGATCAACTGTTAACAATTCTTGGAACGCATACAAAATGATTGTCAAACATCACCAATTTTATCTTAATGTTGGTGAATGCAAGTATGAAGCGTACCGATAAGTTTCAGATGTGTTTCTCATATTTTTGTATTCATACCAATCCAATCGCAAAACTGTTAGGATGCAAAAACACTACTTCCATGCGCTGCTCTGCGTGTGCTTCCAATGTCCCGCACGTGAGCCGCTGCGCTGAGAACAGAAGATTCATGACAACTCCGTTGGTTGAACAGTTCCTGATCTGATGTCGGACAAGCTTGTTGTTGTTGTATTTTTTATCGATGCCTGGAATTTTTTCTAGGGCAGATAGTGTGATCCCAAAATATAACAATGTTACGTTGTTCACTCTCTACATTGTTAATGTCATATACATATTTATTACCCATATGGTTAATCATAAGTGATGACATATTTTCAATATGAGCACATGTGCACATATCACTTTTGCCTAGCAACGATTGTTTCAGCGCTAGTTACCGTATGATGTCGTCTGTGACGTCATCAAAACATTTTTCGTGACGTCACTTAAGCGGGCCGCCGCAAAATAAGCAGGCCGCTTTCCGTGTGTTTTAAATGAAATAGAATCGGTAATAAAGAAATTATAACCCTCGGAAATGTTTCATATGACTTTTACAAAACTCGTGCGAACTTGTGTATAACCCTCGCTCTCGCTCGGGTAATACAAAAATTCGCACTCATTTCGTAAAAGACATATGACACACTTCCTCGGGTAATAATCTCTATATCAATATCTAATGCATTAAGCCTTGGGAGCCGTGCCAACTTTTATCTATCAGAGGAGTAGTGAACATAACAACAGCTTAACTACCTCCTGTTGAACTTTGTTATTTTCAAGGCCTAGTGGCCGAGTTGGTATGGTCAGTGCTGGTCCGGTGATGTAGCCTCGCATTTGAGGCTGTGGGTTCGAATCCCGTAAAAGTACATTAATTTGTACTATGGCAGATAATGTGAACCCAAATATAACAATGATATAAATATAACAATGATATAAATATAACAATGATATAAATATAACAATGATAATAATGAATGCTGTGGCATGTCTTTAACACAAATATTAAGAAAACGACATGTTGTTTCTATAGAATAAAAAAAATAAAGGATGCAATATTTCAAAAGAAAGTTCTCATGGAGAAATACAATGATCTGAACAAGTAGAGCAATCTCGAAAGATATACCAACTTAAACAAGCTCTTCATTCAAGGTTCGGCTGTGAGATTCTGAGATAGGCCATCATGTCATTGATGTAAATATGTTTTAAAGGAATTCCGCTGTCGAGGTATCAATGTGTTTTATCATTCAAAACTGTGTTCCACAGGAGATATCGCTTGTGGAAGATCAAGCAATATCTCCTAGGAGATATCGCTTTGACAGTAGATTTTGAACAATGCCCGATTACAGTAAGGTTCATGACATCACAATTGTTTTACATTATCAAGTAATGACATCACAATGCTATGACGTCATAAACATGATGACGTCACAATGCTATGACATCACTCCACTGAGAGTCTAAGAGTACTTGTGTTGAGAAATACACATTTTTAACGGAATCGAAATGAAAAATGATTTTGGATGATAAATAGAATCTCACCCTCATGTCTTCTGATATCAATGATATCAACACTCGTTGATAAAAGTAAAATATCCTCGGCAAGCATCGGATATTTGTAACTTTAATCAACTCGTGTTGATATATTTGATATCAGAAGACACTTGGGTGAGATTCTCTATTTATCATGATAACATTTCACTTTAGAAACTAGCATCTGTTATGAACTTTATAGAACATTTTACATCATAAGAACCCAAAGTATATTTGCCATGAAACCTATCAGACCTAACGGTAAACAGAGGAAGGCAAATGTCCATACCTAATATTACAGTTTATGTCCTTTATGTAATTCTACAGTAGAAGACTAATTCCATTTCACGTTTTACTGTCCTATTGCTGAAGATTTACGCTATAAATATATCCCTGAACGTCATTTATCGAGACCCTAACTATAACATTAAACGCGATAGTAACAACTAAAATGCATCTACATAACGTAGTCTAGCACTTTGTGTTAAACTTGCACTTACTCGTAGCAAAGAGCACCCACATTTGCTCATTCAGAATTCTTGTACTATGTACTGTAATTTTGAATGTAACCCTCTTACATATATTCCGATGGCCTAAAAATCATAAAAACAATTGTCTTGTCTCGTGGTTCCCTCGTGTCATATAAAGAAACCTCGAAAAATATTCGGAAGAAAAAACCTTTGCCAATTAGTTCATTGAAGACGTCTCAGACATCATGTTGGCAACTTGAAAACAAATCCAGATTAATTTGAAAAGTTAACTCGATAAAAGGTGGCCCCTGAACGAATAGAAACATGTCTACAGCAGCACTTAACGTACCTTATTTACAGGCAGCTCCACTTCTGAAATCGTTTACACTTTCTAAATTGCCAATTACCCATGTAGATAACGATGTAAAGATTGTATTAAGAGGATGCGTTCATTGAGATTTCCCAAGCTATAATTTGGATATTCTAAAGTAAAAGAATCTTCATTTAATGCTTTTTGTGGAATAAAAATGTTGTGCCAATGAATGAGATGCTAGAACAAAGCAGAATTTGAATGAAATATTTTTACCTCAAGATTTGTCCATGCTGAAATATAACGATCGGAAGAAAAATAGCCATTATTTCTTCATGAATGAACTTATGATATATGTAACAATCTGAAAGAAGTGTAGACTTCAGACTCAATAAGATCGATATTCATGACAACGTAATGGAAAGGTGTAAGCAACACATAAGAAATTAAGCTATATTTCCAAGCACGTCAACCTACATATTATTTTCAACGGCTCGAAACATAATGCAAACAAAAAAATGAATAGTATAGTACATTCTATTTAAAACTCATAACAAGAATCATTCCTTTCAAACCAATTCTTATTATTCCTCTTTCAATTTTTCTTCAAACAAAACGAAATTTATATAATTACATAATACTCTTATCGTTTCTAATCCAAACCTTTATTTCGCTTTTCCACTATCATTTTCATGTACCCGAAAACAAGATTTAGTTTTTTCAATTCAGCCATTGACTGTTTTACTACAATCTCTTATCGATACCAACATTTTGTTTGTTTAATTCACTATAGACTGTGTTCGTTTTTTTAATTTTACAAAATTCCTTTACCAGGAACCTAATTCACTCAATTTACCATGAACTGCTTTTTTATTCCATTAAGAGAGGTCCTAATTCACTCAATCCACCACAAACTGTGTTTTTTCCCATTTATTTACCAGGAACCTTATTTGCTCAATTCACCATGGACTGAATGTTTTTATATTATTTTCAGGACCTTATTCACAATTTACTGCATTGTTTTTATTCTCCACCAGGAATCTAATTCACTCAATCCACTACAGACTGTATTGGGTATTTTTCCAATCCTTTACCAGGAGGTGAGATGAGTTGGTGTTTAACGCCGCTTTCAAGATTATTTCACTTATATCACGGCTGCTAGTATTAGTGCAGGGAGAAAGCCCGCAAAACCATTGTGGCTATGCATTGCGGTGAAACCTGCGAGCATCGGCTGGAACTAGCGAACCATGGGTGGTACTGCGCTGAATTTCAGTGTATCAGTCGGTATTCCTTTCCTCAACCAGAAACCTAATTTTTGAACTTTTCAATTACCCTCCCAGTTAGCCAGTGGGCTGAACACCGTGAGTCAGCATATGGACTCTGTCTATCAGTCGTAGGTTAATAGCTTCTGTCATAGCCGGCTACTGGAAGGAGAAAACGTCCTCACCACGTGTACATATCATTTAAGTAGATATCCAATGCCAGGATATGCTAGAAAATCCATTCAAGATGGCTTAGTAAATGGGAATCTCGCCTGAAATGTGAGTGTAAAGTAACTAAAACAGATGCTTAATTTGATAGTTATCTTTGAGGTAGGTTTTGATGTCCTTTACCAGCTACCTGTTAAAAGGATATAATTTGATTCCTCCGAAGTATAGATTTTGTACTTGGGATGTAAGTAATACGATAGTTTATATTAACCCAAAAGAGAAGACATGAATGCCGATGAAATGCTTTCTAATATGCATGACTAACTGTGAAATGTTGTGAAAGGTAAACAGAGATAAAAGGAAAATATTCCAAATGAATATTGTTGAAAAACAATTCTCTTGCGTTTTTAAAGTAAGTTGACTTTATACTGACGATATTGTAAATAAAAGAGTTATTATAGTAATAAATAGTGATATATGAACACTAAGAATTAAATATAAGATCTGAACGAAATCATGGTTTTAATGATTAACCTGTATGTTCTGTTACAACGTGAAAAACCCCCGTATGTTTTCAAATAGAATGTCATATGTACATGCACAACATACTTAAAAATGATTAACATAACAGAGATGTCTGAAACTTTAAGGCTATCTGACCAAGTGTAATTTGTTATTTTCTGGAGTGCATTTCACGCTTAGGAGATTAAATGGGAGATAATTCATGACAAATTGAAACGTTTTTGTGGGAGTGAGTTGAGTGAATGAGTTAGTGAGTGATTGAGGGAGTGAATTGAGTGAAAGAGTGAGTTGAATAAGTGAGGGATGTGTTTATATCAGATTGGTATACAACGATAGGGAAGATATCCAAACTTCAAATTTACAAAACTTTAAAACTCAGATTTGAAACCGAAGATTACATAAATTCACTTCAAATAAATAAATCTAGAAGTGCTTTGGCAAATTTCCGTTGTGGAGTCCTCCCACTTGAAATAGAAACTGGTAGGATGAATGGCGTAGAACGTTTAAATAGAATATGCAGATTGTGTAGATCAGGAGAGATCGAAGATGAGTATCATTTTCTACTCCATTGTGAATCACTTTCACATATTAGAAAGCAATACATTAATGTTGCAATAAGGTCAAAACACCACTTCATTGAATTAATGTCAAATAAAAATGAAGAATGCATTAGAAAAATTGCAATGTATATTTACCATGCTATGGAATCTTATATGTCTTGATGTATACGCATGTGCATTATGTTTGTTAATATTTATGTATTCTATGTTGTTATTAGCTGAGTAAACTTAGCTTGATTACGTTCTCTCTAGTCGTTTCCACTACATCAGAGCTAAGACGCACCCCTATTGACGGCAATGGAGGAAATCCTTTGTCGCACTTTCGCGCATCTGTTACGACTTTCGCGCACGAAAAAACTACATCAACGCTCTCTTTACATTTATACCTAAAAGTTCGCACCTTTTTTGTAACAAAAAAGTTCAGAGAAAAGTATTTATTAGCAGTCAAACAACTCAGTCGATCTCTCGCGAACGGTCGCCGCCATTTTGAGTCACGTGACCTATGACACATCGGGGATTCCCTCCCCAAAATAGTGACACACGTGCGATGGCTCCGATGCTTGTTTACAAATTGTTTCCCTGGTTGTTTAGATTAGTTTTCATGGATGCCAACATTCTCAGCCAATAAACGCAGTGGTATGGCTAGATTTCAATCCGAAATTGACTGACTGACAACCCCTGCTCATTCCAATCAAGATTTCAAAGGAAAAACAGGTGAGTTTTCAATGCTCTCCAGATCAGCTCTATGTAATAGATCACTGTATATTATCATTTTGTATAATGCCTTAATATTTATTTTAATAGTATTTAATCATGAATTTGTATCACAATTAAATTTATGAATTATGTAAGTAGCTAATAATGTTTTTTATATGATTTTCTTGTTTATCAAACTGCCTCAAATACAGTTATGGTAAAGTTTAATATTAGCGTCAAGCAAATCCATCTCAAATATCCAAACAAATTATTTTGTTTTTATGAAAAATATTTTAATTCTTTTAATTTTTATAACGGTCTTTACATTCAAATAAACTTTGATTAAGATGCTAGAGATTTGTTTGTTTTGAAATAAACAAGTCTTCCTTTTATGCACATTTTGTTAATGTATTTGGCTAGGAAGATATTATCACTGATTCAGATATTGCCATTGAACAATGTCCAGTTCGAAAGACACATGAGATATCTTATCCAAGACCAGATACAACATATGTAAGATTACTATTCATTTCTATAAAATGATCAATTTGTTGTACATCATGTCAATATTCTTCATATTTCCTCAAAGCTGATGAGACATATAAGAGGTAACAATTCCAAGGGCTTGTTTAAAGTCATACATAATTGTCTTACGAACATGTAAAATTATATTTTACTAGGCCAAGAGTGAATAATAATTTATTTGGAATATCTACCATATCCAATAAAATTCGTGACAATACAAATGTCAGGGACTTCCCAAACCAAGTGCCAAGAATGCCCATGGAGTACTTGTTTGAGCATTGTTCATCTTTTAAATCAAATTCCATATCACTTAAATTTGACTTCTTCAAACAGAAATAGTAGTTTAACCTTGTCCATTCTATCTGCAATTTAAAATGGTTTTAAATTCCTTTAAATTTGTAATAAGAATGACTAAACAACTCACTAATGTTGTGATGTTTGACTTAAACATAAATATTATTTATCATAAAAAAATAAAATAAAAAAGCTTGTTTGCCAGACTTTCTTTGCTATCAATGACTGATAGATTTTTTTCAAGTCTTGCTATTACCGTCTGCTTCCAGGCATGAAGAATGATGTTACATTTGTCAAAAAATTTAGTATTAGTGACATCTTTCCCAAAAAATAATTGTAATTTTTATTTTGAGAAAGCAATACAACTCTAAAATTCATAGGCAATTTCATTATAAACAGTTAGCAGTTCTAAATGCTATGCGTTGGGTTAAATGGGAGTTGGTGTTTGAAATTTATTCAAACCTGATGGTTCCTGAACACAACAATTTACATATTCTTGTGAGGGTGAAATAATAAGATTATTAATATAAATCTCGTTAACTTATCAACCTGATCAATTATGTTTAAAATTAACAATCTATATCAATATTTACAGAAACGGTAAAAGGACACATACAGTGATCTATTACATAGATCTGACCTGGAGAGCATTGAAAATTCGCCAGTAGATCTATTTTGGGGAGGGAATCCCCGATGTGTCATTGGTCACGTGATTCAAAATGGCGGCGACCGATCGCGAGAGATCGACTGAGTTGTTTGACTGCTTATAAATACTTATCTCTGATTTTTTTTATTTTTAAAAAAGGTGCGAACATATAGATATAAGTATGAAGAAAGCATTGATGTAGTTTTTTCGTGCGCGGAAGTCGTAACAGATGCGCGAAAGTGCGACAAAGGATTTCCTCCACTGTCGTCTATGAAGGTGATTCATAGCCCCGCTGCTAGCGGGGCTATGTATCTTAGCTATGTTGTTATAGGCCGATGGCCTAAATATCAACCGAAATAAACAACTTCGACTTCGAATAAGTGAGGGAGGGCGGGAGTGAGTTAAGTCAGGGAGGGCGGGAGTGAGTTGAATGAGTGAGGGAGAGAGGGAGGGCGGGAGTGACTTATGTGAGTGAGGGAGGGAGGGAGGGCGGGAGGGAGTGAGTGAGGGAGGGAGGATAGGGAGGGCGGGAGTGAGTTAAGCGAGTGTGTGAGTGATGAGATTTAAATCGTTGTCTTGAAGCAAACAGGGTAAAACGATGAGATAATTTAAATACAATATGTTGAACAAAGAACATTTATGGCAATGGTTTCCTGAAATACAACTCCGCACTGTGCTGCATAATTCTTTTTAAGAACACAATATCTTCAAAAGGACATTTATCAGGAATCTCTCACAGATCAAAATCACATACTGAATGTCAACTTACCGAATTTCTCCTAAAACACGCAACGCAAATTTCGTTAATTACGTTTACATGCATACAAACTGTATCAATACCTACTAAATAATCTCTAACAAGTTTCTTATTCTAATTCATCACACATGTATGAATAACTATCTTGCTCTGTTTTAAAGAGCCACTCCGTGAGTTGTTGGAGTCATATACCATCAAAAAAATAATCAGAAAATCAGGAAATCAAATTTCAGAAAATAAAAGCACCCAGTAGCATATTTTGCTTTCTCCACAAGAGATGTAACCTCTTTCAGTAAATATCAGTCCTTGTTGAATAACCGCCTTTATCATTGACTGCATTGTTTTATATAGGTATTGCAGGAATTGATAACCTCCCCACATACAAAAATGTACCGTGCATGCCCGGATCTGCTGATGTACGCTGTCGTAGACAGTATACTGTTCTGTTCTGTTAAAATGTTCTGGCATCGCTTTTGGACAACCACTTTTTTTAATAGAAACAAATTTCTCTCTACCAATACAAAATATTTGTCAATCAAAACGAACTTTTGTTTAGTTTTCAAAAAATAATTGATTTTGGAAACACATTATCATGCATATGATGAAAAGCTAAAATTGAAATCTGCACTACTTTATATATCAAAATATTCTTGTTTAATTTTGAACAGGAATATGGTCGTTAGGACCTAGATGTTGAGAGAAATAAAGGTATAAAACTTTATAAACCACACTCAGTGAAATTGACATTTTTTTCAACAAAATATTTAATGATATAAACAAAAATGCTCACTGCTTCTTCTGTGAATGTGTCCCAATCGACCTACATTAATATTTTTTGGGTCGGACCGGGATAGCGAAGTGGTTAGCTCGTAAGGCTTCGTAACTAGAGGTCCGTGGTTCGAATCCCGCCAGGGGCTCGGCCACTTTGTCTGCAATAGAGAACTGTTATACATGCAGTAAGGTTTGGGTGCAATGCTACACAGTGCAGAACCACCCCTGGTTCGCTAGATCCAGCCGATGCTCGCCGGTTTCACCGCAGGACATAAACACAATGGTATAACCATTTTTCGCTCTGGAGTAACACGTGTTAAAAGTGAAACACTCTTGAAAGCGGCGTTAAACCCCAAATCACCACACCCCACCTTCTACAATTATAAACAACAATCACTGAAGGTATGAGTTGTTCTGTTACGCCACTACACAGGTAGCTAGTATGTTGTTATGTGAGCGCCGGAATGAATGTAAAAACTGGAGAAGTTCTTCCAGATGAATTCTCGCAATGCATCATGGGAAGACATATCAAGGTTGAGCCATAATCACACTCAGTTTCTCTAAACATCTGGGGGTTTTGATTTTGGTTTGTAAGTTTCTTAGGTCGCAGAGGATAGGGACATTTTTTCTTTGTTCTATAACCAGTAAAATACATTACAAGAGTAATCAACAAGTTGCGAGGATTATCTTTCCCGAGTGGATTGGTGTGATAAATTCCGGAATTTATCACAATAATTAAAGAGGGACAGATAAACCGTAATTCCTTTTGAGTCGTTTATAGCTTAGATTTTGTTAAGTTAAGTCAAATAAAAAAATATTTACGGTATTTTTCAAAAATATCTTTGTAAAGGAGGGTTGCAAGTTAACTCGAACATTGTATTCATACGTGACTAACAGCGATTATGTAGTGGTGTTTAATCGCGCAGTCTAGTGTGGTTCAAGCGATTCATAAAGTATATAGGATCATTTATTACTCTCCCGTTGAAGGTACCGCCGTTTAATAAATCTACAAAGTTATTACACATTGTGTAATAACATCGCGTGTTGATTGATGTCACATGACGTCACAATAGTTAAACATGACGTCACAATGTTAGCGAGGCAACGACAATGGCTATCCTGGCGATCTGTATGATTTTTCTTTGATATAATTCAGCGAGTAATAAATAAAATACTAAACTCAGTCCCGTATAATTACATTTTTATGAAACTCGTGAATGGTATCGGTATCTAACTCGCTTTCGCTCGTTAAATACCAAACCATACACTCGTTTCATAAATATGTTATTAAACGGGGCGTCGTTTAGTATTCTCTATGTATACAACAAAACAATCTTAAAAGATAAACATAAAATAAATAAGTAAAACAAACGACATATAAACACTTTGCGTTGATGTTATTCCAAAGGGAAAACTGAACTAATGGGTACAAACTAGTACAGGCAGCCAATCATATCTCGAGTAATTTTAGAAAAAAATGTAATTTCCCATGACCATTATGAAACTTTCAATACCCGGCATAAATGTGCCTGCTTGGGTAAGAATTACATTTTTCATCACATGATTTTATTTCTTACTTTAAAGACCATAACAACATAGTAAGACTATCAAGAGTTTGCAAATTGACTGTTTTATCCCATTTTTTTAGTCAATTACTAAAACAACAGTATTTGATATATTCATTTCCAATGGTAATTACTGAATAGTACTCTTAAAGTCAGTACATGTGATATCGACTAAGATTTAGAACGTGTCAATCGTTGCAATATCTAATCCAGGGATACTGTAATTATGATAATAACAAATTTAATGATAATACAAATATTTTAATAACATTTCGTTGCATGAAGGGAATTTAAAGAGGGATTTTGGCACGTAAACTTTAAAAATACATATTTTCTTTAAAAAACCATTTAATTGATCAGTGAAAATCAAAAACTTGAGAAAAAGAAATGGAAATAGGTTTTTCTGCGCACATAACTTTAAAAGAAAATATTCGGAAGCCAATCTCAGATTTTTTTATTTAATCAAAACATACATTAAAGGTGACCTACGACCCAGCCTCACAAGGTTCACTCCTTATCCCCTTTATGTTGATAAGAGAACATATATTGGATTGACCTATGACCCCTCCCTCCCACTGTCTGCGCATGATGAAACTCCATACACCGGTCGTGATGAAACCCATGACAGAAATAATTTCCCAAACCATTCACCCTTTTACCCTGATTCCCAACTGCAGTATTATTTCTTTTTCCAATATCGGCTGAGCATGTTGTTTTTGAACTTGGCAAACTCACCCAGAAAGACCAAAGTTCAGGACACAGATTTATCAGGAAAAATATATCATCTACCACGCATACCACAACGTCTAAAGCAGCAACTGCCGCATACTTCTGGAAGCCTGCTTGCATTGATGTCCAATCTGCAATGCTAGGAATCCTGATATGAATGTATGGGTCTATTGGGGGTAATCAAAATACTTTCTTACTCTTTATAACATGTTCAGTGGATATAATCTTACCTACATTATTTACTGGTTATCCGATAAAATATATCAATGAATTCGTCATGTATTGCCTTGTACACTGGCGTCCAGAAGAAAGTATACCTTTGCTGTAACAGATTGCTGTTTAGGATGCTTAAGACTCGTACATCTAATTACTATTGCTTCTTTTATAGCTTTTTGGTTTGTGTAATTGTGCTGTGCCACTCGTGATGATATAAATGTTATACGTCATTCGAGGAGATAAACTTTGTATTTGGAGAAGACAACTTTTCTACAGATTTTATCCTTGTGTTTTTACAGAAATTGAAGCGTATTATCTGAGAGAGCCCGTCAACAGATCGACGATATGACGTCATTATAAACTCTCAGGCAAAAGAAAGGTTTCATTTTTTTCATGACAACATTAAGAGGGCTGGTACGAGTTTGATTCTAAGCAGGAAATGCTGCTATTCCGGTATCGTTTCCTCTCCACGAACGCATCGCATCGAACGCA
Source organism: Phorcus lineatus (assembly GCA_921293015.1). Taxonomy (NCBI): domain Eukaryota; kingdom Metazoa; phylum Mollusca; class Gastropoda; order Trochida; family Trochidae; genus Phorcus; species Phorcus lineatus. Next base: position 8,740,931 of record OV121094.1, read on the forward strand.
GCTACTGGAATTATGAATTCACAAACAAGTGCCAAAATTGTTTTTGAGGCATCATTTTCCAAGACTCACACGAGCGCAACGTGACCAACCGAACAAAATGTCCAATGTCGGGGAGGGGGGGGGGGGAGAGGGGACTTCTCAAAGATTCGTATCGGCGACATGATCCTAATGTACTATTTTAAAGTTCTGCACTCTGCTTAAAAAGTAGTGATACAAACATTTGTATCATGGCATTTAATAAATCTTGTCAGGTTAATCTGATATCTACCATCCTCGTGTTAAAATAGAAATAGCAATGGTTGCGTCCGCATATTTAATACTTTACAAAGACACATTAGCATTTTATACTTCTCATTCTAAACCAACAAAACTTAACTAACTCTAGTTATCTTAAAAGCCTGAAAAAAAGAAAAAGAGAAATGATAATTTTTTCTATGGATATTTGAAAATTAATACAACTCTATTCTTAACATCCTCGTAGCACCCCCTTATAAGAGTATATAAGAGTATATATATATATATATATATATATATATATATATATATATATATATATATATACCTATAAGAGTATATGATATCTTCGTGTCACAAGCTACTAATCTTGCACGTTTACATTACACTTTTATGACACTGCTTATGTCTACATATACCTTATATAGATATTACAGATAACGCTGCATATCATTAGCGTGTTGTACAAAAACACGCTCATCGTGTTGACTAAATTATCATTACACGCATTTCAAGAATAAAGAAATCTATATGGATAAAAAAACTTCTTTATTATGTGGAAGCGACGTTTCGACATAGATTCTAGTGTCATTCCCATCATTAAAATCCTCCTCAGTCTATGTACATCAACTTAATCTACTGTATAAACATCTACCTGGCTTCCATTATTACCAATTTACTTGCTCATTCTTCTATCCAACCACTGTACATCAATCCTATTCACGATCTGATTAAAATCAGATGAAGTATCGCGCGCTGAACATTTGTCTATCATCAATATGGGAAAAATAGCTAGTTAAACTGAAACGAAACGAAACGAAACGAAACGGATATATAACGAAATGAAATTAAACAAGCGGAATTCCATCTGATTTTAATCAGGTTGACCCTATTCATTGTATAAACAACTCATGTATATATACTCTATCCTCTTAAGTTCAAATCATCTCCTGAAAGTTGTATCCTCATCTCTTCTTTGTCAATATAATTTTTTTCAATAATAATCAAAAAACGACCCAAGGAAGTCGAAATGCTGCCTCCCATTGACCTTTGAATAAGGAAATTGATCCACTTTAAACTAATGTATATATTCGTGTCTGCCATAACATATTTTCAAAATTTACGTTTGAGTCATAGGCGGGAGACATTGTCCAGTTTTCGATGTACGCCTATCACTATTCTGAACTGATATGCATTGAGATGCTAATTTTTAGAAAAAACTACTCCATCTCGATATAATAACGCCATTTATGAAATTTGGCATATTTGACCAATACATCATTACCTTTGCCTTTTTTAAATAGGAAACCATTTTCACTAAATATCAAGATAACTTTGTTGATTAAAACTATAGTTAAAACTATAATTTTTTCACAACAAAAACGCTCAGCTTGAAAGTGCAGTCATTCTTGCTTTTGACGTGTTTACCGGATTTTCAAAAGCATTTGACAATAAGATACTTTGTATTATGAAAAAAAATCTAGATATGGGGATGTCATAACAATTTAAATCACACTCAATTCCAGACATGATGCAAGTGGAGACAACACGGCAAGTAAGTTATATATAGATATTAAAGATCGCGTAAAGATCATATCATACTTGATTTTAGCCTAGAAGCCAGCCACCTGCATGCGGTTTATTTACATGTCTTTCGTTGTGAAGTGTCAAGGTAAACCTGTCAATCGATACCTATCTTGACAATAATGATCTAAAATGTTATCTTGTTGAACTTCGTCCTACCCTTGATACTTGCAAACTACCTGTTGTTTATGCAAGTTTTATACATGGTTGTCATTGAGCACTAAACAAGGTAAACTTGGCACTACAAACATTACAGTTTTTACCATACTGAACTTTGTCCTCACCTGTATACCTGCCAACTGCATGTTTATCTACATAATTTCCCCCTTTAATGTGTCAAGGTAACCTTGACAGTATAAGTGCATATGATATAGGCGAGCACTCCATTGCTGCAGTGAACGAGACAGTGGAAACAGCTCACGGTTTCTGTGGTATTCACAATGGAGGTTGCCAGCTCTTTAGCTGTGTGGTTCACGCTGTCTCTGATGTGTTTTGTCGAATCTACCGAGGACATCGGTCTGCTTAGTAATAGATTGGGCATTTTTGAACATGCAATGGATATTCTCTCAAAAAGATTCAATGATTTTGAAAACAGGATGTTGACTGATAAAGCTGACATCATGAACAAACATGAACAGAACATTCTCAATATCAAGACCGAACTAAAGACGGATATACGGCAATACGTCAGTGAGTCCTTGTCTGAGATACTCCGAGGTGAGTCTTTAGAAGAGCTGATTAAGTCTGAAGTTATCTCAGAGGTGCGGCACCTCAAAAGGGCAAATCATCAGATGAAGCGACAACTTCATCAAATGAAGACTTCCTTTGAACGGGTTGAAGAAGACAATAGGATCTATATGGCTGGTATTAAGAAAGAGGAGAGAGAAAACATAGATTTGGCGTCCTCTTCCAGATTTCTGAAATTAGAACATTTGACAGATCGTGACCGGAAAATCAGGGAACTTAATGAGAATCTTAAAGAAGTGAATGATTCATGTACATCACCAAACAGAACCATCAACAATGGCAGCGATTCAATGCTTGAATGTTCCAAATGTCTTGAATCTGAACAACTAACATACAAATTAGCTAAACATGATCGTCAGATCAAATTACTTAACGAGACAGTGAGTGATTTGTGTATACCATCGAATTTAGTTAACAATAAAGACACTTACTCGGAGTTGGAAACAACAACAGTCACCTCTACCTCTCTTGCAACAACACCTTTAACAACATCTCAACCACGCAGAGAGAGAAGCAGGATCCTAGTGGCACCATTTTACATAACTGCTCACCTTCAGATGCGGCAGCTGAACATACGAACAAATTCTATCAACATTTATCCTTACCTTTCTCTTCGGGACTATGAGTCTCTTGTCTATATTTCCAAATTAAACTCTTTGTTGATTGGTCTATACACCCCTGACAGGATCATTATCTCAGAACTTGACACTTCAAGGTCAGCAATAATAAGAAACAATATTAATACTAGAGGCATGGCAGCTGATGAGGAAAAGGAAGTTGTCTTTCTTACCACGTTTGATCCTACTCGTACAATAAGTAGGATGGGTTTCCATGGAGAAAATTTCACTTCCATAGTGAGCTTATCAAGCTATAGTAATACACCACTTACTATTGCTTTGAACCCAAAAATAAAAACTATATATGCCTGTAACAGTGAAAAACTGTTCAAGGTATTCTATGACGGCACTGGGTTCAGGGCCCTTGACACTGGTTCTGGAATCTATGCAGTTACTCTTGATATCACCAAGGGTCTCCTGTACTACAGCAAGAAGAAGACGCTGATGAAAATGTCCCTGTCTACCGAGATGACCAGTGAAGTGAAACAGTTTAATTTCTATATTTGGAATCTTATTTTCTACCAAAATAATGTGTATTACTCGAGTTATAGAAAAGCACCCCGTGTACTAAGAGTTATTGATGTAGGACATAACTTTGTGTCTAAAACACTTCAGACATTGAAGGTGAGGGGAGGTGGCAACTATTGTATTTGCTTGATCCCCTAATTTTTCCAAAAAAGGGCTTGATAAAAAGAAGTATTTTCTTATTTTTCTTTCTATCTTGCATGGTCATGTTGAGTTAATGATTTATTTTGTAGAATACGTTGCCTAAAGTGGTGATTTTTTTCATGTGAACTGTACATGTGGCAGATATTTTGACATTACATGAGATACAGAAATGTTTGGGATAGTAACAACGTCTTTATTATCTAGTGTTCAAATTTCAAGTAAGAAACAGAAAAATATGTGTTGCTGAGTATTAAAAGAAAGCGTCCAACGGAATAATCTCTCCTGAAACGTCGCCTTCGTGTAATTAGAAGTTTTCTTTATCCTTAATTGTTATTAAATCTTTCTCAAACAGAAAGATGAAACAAGATCAAATTAGGTTATTTAAAGAGAGGTCTATCAGCTTCCGGTCTACCATCTTGCTATTTTTGCATGATTGGAAAAACATTGCTGTAGTTTAACTAATTTCTATATCTTTATTGTAGCTTTGAGTTGTTTATTCATTTCTTGCTAAAGTCAAATATAAGAATATTTACAGTAGTTTTAAAAAATATCTTTGTAAAGGAGGGTTGCAAGTTAACTCGAACATTGTATTCATGCGTGACTAACAGCGATTATGTCATGGTGTTCAATGGCGCAGTCGAGTGTAGTCCAAGTGATTCATAAAGTATTTATGGATCATGCATAAAACAAAACATTCTTAAAAGAACCAATAAGTAAAGCAAACGACGTATAAACACTTTGCGTTGATGTTATTCCAAAGGGAATGAAAACCAATGGTGAAAGTTTCGTTAAAACTGAACTAATGGATTCAAAGTAGTACAGGCAGCCAATCACATCTCGAGTTATTTTTAAAAAACCCTGTAATTTCACATGACCATTATGAAACTTTCAATACCCGGCATATTTGTGCCTGCTTGGGTAAGAATTATATTTTTTATGACAATAATTTTATATCTAAAATAAAGACCATAACCACATAGTAAGACTATCAAGAGTTTGCAAATTGACTATTTTATCCTATCATTTCAGTCAATTACTAAAACAGCAGTATTTGATTTAGTCACTTCCAATGTTAATTACTGAATTACTTAAAGTCAGTATATGTGATACAAACTAAGATTAAAAACGTGCAAATCGTTGCAACATCTAATCCAGGGCTAATGTAAACATAATAATAACATAGTTAATGATCATAAAAATATTTCAATAACATTTCGTTGCATGAAATGAATTTAAAGAAAGATTTTGGCACGTAAACTTTTTAAATACATATTTTTAAAAAAACGCATTTAGTTGATCAGTGAAAATCTAAACCCTGAGTAAAAGAAATGAAATAGCTTTTTTTGCGCACATAACTTTTAAAAGAAAATGTTCGGAAACCAAAATCAGAATTTTTTATTTAATCGAAACAGACATTAAAGGTGACCTACGACCCAGCCTCACAAGGTTCACTCCTTATCCCCTTTATGTTGATAAGAGGACATATATTTGATTGACCTATGACCCCTCCCTCCCACTGTCTGCGCATGATGAAACTCCATACACCGGTCGTAATGAAACCCATGACAGAAATAATTTCCCAAGCCATTCACCCTTTTACCATGATTCCCAACTGCAGTATTATTTCTTTTTCCAATATCGGCTGAGCATGTTGTTTTTGAACTTGGCAAACTCACCCAGAAAGACCAAAGTTCAGGACACAGATTTATCAGGAAAAATATATCATCTACCACGCATACCACAACGTCTAAAGCAGCAACTGCCGCATACTTCTGTAAGCCTGCTTGCATTGATGTCCAATCTGCAATGCTAGGAATCCTGATATGAATGTATGGGTCTATTGGGGGTAATCAAAATACTTTCTTACTCTTTATAACATGTTCAGGGGATATAATCTTACCTACATTATTTACTGGTTATCTGATAAAATATATCAATGAATTCGTCATGTATTGCCTTGTACACTGGCGTCCAGAAGATAATATACCGTTGCTGTAACAGATTGCTGTTTAGGATGCTTAAGACTCGTACATCTTATTACTATTGCTTCTTTTATAGCTTTTTGGTTTGTGTAATTGTGCTGTGCCACTCGTGATGATATAAATGTTATACGTCATTCGAGGAGATAAACTTAGTATTTGGAGAAGACAACTTTTCTACAGATTTTATCCTTGTATTTTTACAGAAATTGAAGCGTATTATCTGAGAGAGCCCGTCAACAGATCGACGATATGACGTCATTATAAACTCCCAGGCAAAAGAAAGGTTTCATTTTTTTCATGACAACATTAAGAGGGCTGGTACGAGTTTGATTCTAAGCAGGAAATGATGCTATAACGGTATTTTCCCTCTCCATCGCATCTCCTGAACGCATCGCATCGAACGCAGCTACTGGAATTGTGAATTCACAAACACATGAAAAACGTGTTTTTGAGGTGATTTATATTGGACGTGCAGCAATGTTGCATTAATACCCTTGTTAGAAAAAGCAGACATTTAGTAACTTAAAGAACATCAAAAGTATGCCAAGACTTACACGAGCGCAACGTGACCAACCGAATGATATGTCCACTATGGGGGGCTTCTCAAAGACAAATTGCAAGAACCTTCAACTGCAGCCAAACCATCATCAGAAGGCTGTTAATACGCTACCAGCAGACATGCCAGACACAGGACAGACCAAGATCGGGAAGACCGAGGGTAAGGAGCGTAAATCATGACATCAGGTACATTCACCTCCGAAAGCGATTCGTAACGGCTACATCAACAACAGCGACGGCACTAGGTCATGTCATCAGCACAAAAACAACCCTATCCTAGACTTCGTTTGGCTGGTATACGAAAATTATTTCTGTTTATAAACCAATCGTCAGAATTCTTATATCTGCGTTTATTTGTATTTTATTTTTATTTAGACTTGAAAAAAGTGAAACCTTTCTTTTGCCTTGTAGTTTATAACAATCAAGTACTTCTATACAAGTCTGTAAAACACATATCAACCATCCAACAATATAAAGGTAAACAAATTAAGTAAACAGAATACAGTACTTCGTAATGATATGTACTGTATTATAAGTTGTAACACTCTGTCAAGGGTGACATAGGGACTCGTTGCATTAATCCTTTCAAGGGGATGATATATCCCTATGTCACCCTTAACGGAATATTATAACGAATTTATCTTACCGAATAGACAAATAGAAATGAACAACACCTTTGACCTGATCACGTGACTTTGATTGATTGACAAGCACAATTTACTCATGTAGCGGTGTATAAGGGATTTATCATCCCTCGGTGAAGGTGTCTATGGATATTTGTTTAGGGTCACGTAGACCAATCAGAGATCGGCATTCTTACATGAGGTATAATACTTATTTTGTACATTTATTGTAGTAGAAGCTTCACGGTTTTCACATGGGCATTTTCTTGAATTTTCTGTTCATTTTTTCTTATGATCTTAATGTACTTTTTTAAAGTTCTGCACTCTGCTTAAAATGCAGTGATACAAACATTTGTATCATGACATTTAATAAATCTTGTCAAGTTAATCTGATATCTGCAATCCTCGTGTTAAAATAGAAATAGTAATGGTTGCGTCCGCATATTAAATACTTTAAAAATACACGTTGGGATTTTATACTTCTACACCAACAAACCTAAACTAACCCTATTTAGTTTTCAAGCCTGAAATAAACAAAAATAGATAAATGATATACATATTTTTTGATATTTGATAATTATTACAACTCTATTCTTACGTCCTCGTAGCATCCCCTTATAGGAGTATATATATATGTACTTATAGGAGTATACGATAACTTTGTTTCACAAGCTACTAATCTTGCACGTTTACATTACACTGTATGACACTGCTTATGTATACATATACCTTATATAGATATTACAGATAACCTTACATAGTACTTTTGTAAAAAGTAAAAAAAACCAAACATGCTAATCTTGTTGACTAAATTATCATTACACTCATTTGCTAATATCTTTTATAAAACAGGTTTTGCAAATACTTTTATTTGAGTATCGACATTTAAAACTCACTGTATAAACTATTACAAACTGGACGTTCAGGCACCCCTGTTACCTTATTTTTTCGCGCGTTTCTTGTTTTGTCTGGTATATATGAAACAATTAAATACCTATAAAATCTTAATGTCAATAGCATACATTTAACAAATCAATCTCTTTCTGCTTTTCGATTTTATATCTTTTCTATTATTCAAACTATTTTATCAATATACTGATCATTAATGGTTTCCAAAACGCCGAACATTACAGCAATTTTTCTTCTCATTTGGTTAATATATTTAATTCCATAGTGAAATCATAAATATACAATAATTCAATTGGTCAAAAAAAACAACAGACAGAGCAATGAATTGGGTGGAATGTGAAGGGAATTATTTAAGTGTGTCCCTTTACTTAACCTAAGGCAACTGATTTGGTGTGTACCCGAAGGAATCGTTTTAGTATACGAAAACTTCACCATGATATTAGTAAATTTTCCTTGGGAAAATCTTGTAATCTTGTAATCTTTCGTATGTTTGATTATCCTATGTTACAATAATGTAAATAATAACAAAGCTTTAGACTTAGATGAATGATTAATATTAAACTTTAATAATGAAATAACAGTTTAAGGTTGAAGTGACACAGAGTATGTTTTTAAAAACAAATTCTGCGGCTTATATTAAAAGTTACATATACTATATGTCTTGGGTTAAGTTCAAATCATCTCCTGAAAGTTGTAACGTTATCTCTTCTTTGTCATAATCAATTTTTTTCAAAAATAATAAAAAAAACGATCTAAGGAAGTGGAAATGCTGCTTTCCATTCACCTTTCAATAAGGAAAATGATCCACTTTAAACTAATGTATATATTCGTGTCTGCCATAACATATTTAAAAACATTACGTTCGAGTCATTGGCGGGAGACATTGTCCAGTTTTCGATCACAAATCACGACTTAAACATGTACAACTGATAAGCATTTTAAGCTGATTTTTCGGAAACAACCACAACATCTTGATAGAAAAACACCATTTATGAAATTTTGCATATTTGACCAATACATCATTACATTTGCCTTTTTTAAATAGGAAACCATTTTCACTGAATGTCAAGATATCTTTGTTGGTTAAAACTATAGTTAAAACTATAATTCTTTCACAACAAAAACGCTCAGTTTGAAAGTGCAGTCATTCTTGCTTTTGATGTGTTTACCGGATTTTCAAAAACATTTGACAATAAGATAGTTTGTATTAGGAAAAAAATCTAGATATGGGGATGTCATAACAATTTAAATCGCGCTCAATTTCAGACATGATGCAAGTGGAGACAACACGATATCAAGTAGAGACCTATTCAGATGACAACGTTCAAATTTGTCCTGACCTGGAAACCTGATTGCCACTTAACATCTTTATCATATGTAAGTAAGTTAAACATAGATATTAAAGATCGCGTAAAGATCATATCATCCTTGATTTGGCCTAAGACTAATTGAGGGGTCCGAATGACGGGGTATCTAAAACGTCTATAAACCCAGTCCTTGAAAATAGTTCAGATGAAGATATTCTGAAAGCTGAAATAATTTACTGTAACATACTGTTTTATTAGGAATCCAGGAATTTGGTTGCAAAGTGAAAAATCATCATGAAATCGAGTAATTTTCGAGTTTGGTTGCAGTCCCTTAAAGGCAACTGCAACCAAATATATTTTGTCAAATATTTATAATTTTTCATGTCTTGGCTAATAATAATTTGGTTGCAGGTAATAGAATTATTTTTTGAAAAGGTTATCAGATCACTTTATATTTGGTTGCAGGAGACTTCAAATTTACCTAAATTGACGAGAAAACGACCAAATCAACAGTTTCAGTTTGACATGTTCCTTCTGACACCACGTGTGACGTAATACATTGCGCTTAGTAACACGTCTTTCAATTGGCTAATTCAAAATCAAACATTTTCAATAAAATTTTGACGTTCGTTTTTAACTTATTCATGATTGATTTTGATCGGTTTTTAGATAGAAACTAGCCATTAAACTTACTTGATGATGTTTATTTTCTATCAAAATTAGTTTGCTATCAGAGGCATCTGTTACAGCCAATGAGAATAGTGTTGAGATTTGACAACAATTCGAATTCGTCTCGGGCCACATTGTATAAACAAATGGCAATTTAGGAATAACTTGGTCAAGGAATGTCATACTTGCCAAGACATGATAAACTATAGAGAATGTTAGATTTAACAAGGTTAGTAGAAAGTTTTCATCCACTTTGTCAGAAACGACATGATCGAAAATCGGACTCGGTAGCTTTGAGCGCGTTGCCGATGTTTCATTGAAATGTAAATAAACAGCCAGGTAAAGTTCCAACATTTGCGTTATCATCGTTTAGTTTCTCTCTGCAACCAAATTATGTTTAGTCAAGACTCTTCTGTTCTATGAAAACGTGTATTTTGATGGTTTCAAGAATTTGGTTGCAACCAAACTTGAAAATTAGACGTTTTCAAGGTGATAAATCGGTCTGCAACCACACTCAAAAGGTTTCATGTTATATATCATTGTATAGAAAATTATCTCAGCTATAAGAAAAATCCAATTTGGGCTTTTTGAAGGACTAGGTTGCATTTTACAGTTCTTTTACAGACCCCGTTATCCGGACCCCTCAAGTACTCTTAGGCCCTTGATTTTAACCTAGACACACGCCACCTCCACGCGGTTTATTTACTTGTCTGTCGTTGTAAAGTGTCAAGGTTAACCTGTCAGTAGATACCAATCTGGATAATAATGATCTAAAATGTTATCTTGTTAAACTTCGTCCTACCCTTGATTCTTGCCAACTGCCTTTTGTTTATGCAAGTTTTATACATGACTGTCATTGTGCACTACACTGGGTAAACTTGGCACTACAAACCTATCTAGACATTACAGTTTTTACCATATTGAACTTTGTCCGCACCTGGATACCTGCCAACTGCATGTTTATCTACATATTTTCCCCTTTAATGTGTCAAGGTTACCTTGACAGTATAAGTGCATATGAGATAGGCGAGCACTTCATTGCTGCAGTGAACGAGACAGTGTAAGCAGCTCACGGTTTCTGTAGTATTCACAATGGAAGTTGCCAGCTCTCTCGCTGTGTGGTTCACGCTTTCTCTGATGTGTTGTGTCGATTCTGCCGAGGACATTGGTCTGCTTAGTAATAGATTGGGCATCTTTGAACATGCAATGGATATTCTCTCAAAAAGATTCAATGATTTTGAAAACAGAATGTTGACTGATAAAGCTGACATCATGAACAAACATGAACAGAAAATTCTCAATATCAAGTCCGAACTAAAGACGGATATACGGCAATACGTCAGTGAGTCCTTGTCTGAGATACTCCGAGGTGAGTCTTTAGAAGAGCTGATTAAGTCTGAAGTTGTCTCTGAGGTGCGGCACCTCAAAAGGGTAAATCATCAGATGAAGAGACAACTTCATCAAATGAAGACTGCCTTTGAACGGGTTGAAGAAGACAATAGGATCTTCAGGGCCGGTGTAAAGAAAGATGAGACAGAAAACATAGATTTGGCGACCTGTTCCAGATTTCTGAAATTAGAACATTTGACATTAGAATTGGCAGATCGTGACCGGAAAATCAGGGAACTTAATGAAAATCTTAAAGAAATGAATGATTCATGTACATCGACAAACAGAACCATCAACAACGGCAGCTATTCAATGCTTGAATGTTCCAAATGTCTTGAATCTGAACAACTAACAGACAAATTAGCTAAACATGATCGTCAGATCAGAGTACTAAACGTGACAGTTAGTGATTTGTGTAAACCATCCAATGTAGCTAACAATAAAGACACTGCCTCGGAGTTGGAAACAACAACAGTCACCTCTACCTCTCTTGCAGCAACAACATCGCTAACAACATCTCAACAACACAAAGAGAGAAGCAGAATCCTTTTGGCACCATTGTACAAAAGTGCTAATATTCAAATGCGGCAGCTGAACATCCAAACAAATTATTTTGACATCTATCCTTATCTTTCTCTTCGGGACTATGAGTCTGTTGTCTATGTTTCCAAAATAAACTCTTTGTTGATTGGTTTATCCATCCCCGACAGGATCATTATCTCAGAACTTGACACTTCAAGGACTAAAGTAATAAGAAACAATATTATAACAAGAGGAATGGCAGCTGATGAGGAAAAGGAAGTTGTCTTTCTTACCACGCGGCATCCTACTCGTACAATAAGTAGAATGGGTTTTCATGGAGAAAGATTTACTTCCATAGTGAGATTATCACACTATGGTAATACACCACTTGCTATTGCTGTGAACCCCAAAATAAAAACTATATATGCCTGTAGCAGTCTAAAACTATTCAAGGTATTCTATGACGGCACTGGGTTGAGGATCCTTGACACTGGTTCTGGAATCTATGCAGTTACTCTTGATATCACCAAGGGTCTCCTGTACTACAGCAAGGAGAAGAAGCTGATGAAAATGTCCCTGTCTATCGAGATGACCAGTGAAGTGAGACAGTTAAATCTCTATATTTTGAATATAATTTTCTTCCAAAATAAAGTGTATTACTCGAGCAATGATAAAACCCATGGTGTACTGGGAGTAGTGGATGTAGAACACAACAATGTGTCTAAAACACTGCAGACATTGAATGTGGGTGGATATATAAACTATATTATTTGCTTGATCCCCTAACAAGGGCTTGATACAAAGAAATATTTTTTTAAAAATTCTGTTTTTCTTACATGGTCATGTTGATGATTTATTTTGTAGAATACGTTGCCTTAAGTGATGATTTTGTCTGGGAACTGTCTGTGGCAGATGTTTTGACATTACATGAGATACAAAATTTTTTGGAGAATAACAACGTCTTTGTTATCTAGTGTTTATATTTCAAGTAAGAAACAGACAAATATGTGTAGGTGAGTATTAGAAGTAAGCGTCCAATGACAGTTGAAAAATAAATCAACAATAAATGCTGTATCAGCTTTATGACACGCATCAACTTGTTTTTAACATATGCGCCTGGAATAATCTCTCCTGAAACGTCGCCTTTGTGTAATTAGAAGTTGTTTTCCTTAATTGTTATTAAATCCTTCTCAAACAGAAAGATGGAACAAGATCAAATTGAGGTTATTTATAGTGAGGTTTATCATCTTCCGGTCTGCTATCTTGTTATTTTCGCACGATGGGAAAAACCTTGCTGTAACGTAACTAATTTCTATATCTTTACTATGATAAAACATATTTTTTAAATATAATATTTACAAATTCACAAATAAATATTGACTAATCAGCAACAGTTTTTAAAATACTACAAGGCTTAAAATGACTTCATCTTTCAATGTTTTTCTTTTTGAATTAATGTGTGTCTTTTTTGGTAAAATTGTCAATTCTTCAACAACAAAAAACATTACTACGAAATTACTGTCTTTCTTTACATTTTACTGTAACAATGCTCAACCAAAAGGGAAAAAGTACCGAGGCTCGGACAGTAAATCGATTCAAATAGTTTAAAATCATTTGATGGTATTTTTCATTTTGTCAGTTTATAAAACGTGTAAACTTATATTGACTTATTTCCACTAAATTCACATTGTTAGTTTCTTAAAACAATATTGACTGTTTTATTCGTGAAGTAAATGTATATTTGAAAATGAAATACTTCAGACTACACTTGCTGTAGATATCATTTTAATGACGACTGGATGCGTCGCATTTCGACTTGATAACAAGTCTTTTCAACAGTGTTGAGTTTTCACAACATGGCAAATATATAGGAATACATGCTTAACTATGTAACAATGTACAATAGACTCTGATTGATTAGCAAGTGACAAGTGGTTAGCTTGATTAGCTTACAATGCGCTATTTATAAGAATTGAGTTATTATGGTAGCTTCTTCCCGGTCTGTCCCAGTCCATCAATTGATCTTTTGTTTCAATCGCACCGGTGACATGACCTGTATACATGTAATTTCTGGGAGTATATGTTTTAGCGTCTTTTGAAGAAATTCTTTTGATAAAATTGAATTTACTCCAGAAGCTTTTTGAAAGGGTGTTCTGGGATGATGTTGATAAATTGTCATTACTCCTCCCTTCCGATTGTGATACAGTTGAGTCCTCCCCCGCACTTGATAAAGTTGTGTTGGATTGGTGAAAGTCCTCGGATGATGATAAGTCCTCAGATTGACTCAAGTCCTCCACAGTTAGGGACCCCTCCGACTGTAGGTTTATATTTGGGAATTGTTCCAAATTTTCCTCTCCCTCAAATGGTGGGGGCGTTGTTCTGTCGTGTTTCGTCCCATCCTTTTGGACCCTGTTTTTAAGAAGTTGATTGTGGCCTTTCTTTGAGGGTCTTTTCTTTTTCTTTTTCTGCACATTAGAAGATGCAGTTGATGGTTGTTTCATCAGCCAGTTTTCTTTTTTCATCCATAATGTCACACTTTTATTTTCCTCCCTAATTGTGTCATTCTTCCATATTTCCAAAAGTTTATCTTGGATGTCTGTTTCACTGTCACTGCATATACTTGAAATCAGGTCCTACATGAACTCATCAATCTCTTTTTATTTTTGAACACACATAGCACGTTCATTAAACAGATTTTCTGTCTCTGCTTTAACTAAACATTCTGAGAATTGTATCCTAGATTCCATTGAGGTAAATTGATTTCCCTTTTCCAAAAATTTATTTGGTATGTAAGGGGTCAACATGTCTAAAAAGGTTACTATATATTTCAGCAGTCCGTTTTGTTCGGACTGCGTTATAATAAGCCTGCTTTCTTTCATTAAGCTTCCGGCGCCATGTTTTTATCACTGCTTTTCGTAGTTGATAAGCTTCATTCTCCACTTCTTTGGCTTTCTGTGTAGCGAGGTATGAACCATAATGCTTAATGGAGGTTAAAGGGTGAATGTCGTACAGGTAACACGACATGTCAGTTGCTCATGATATAACTTCATTTTTTCTGGTGTTTTAACTGACTGAGAAGAAATTGCACTATACAGGAGTTGTGCGAAGACATATTGAAACAGTTTATGAACTTTAATTACCCGGATCTCAACTGAGACGTCTGCAATTTCACCTTCGTCGATGGACGTGACTGACTCACAGGAGTTTGTGAATGCTGTAATGGCGTCCCCTATGGCAAGACATGAGAACAGCTTACCAGACGGGAGGAAGCGAGGCTTCACTGAGGAAAATGATATGATCGATGAATCATCTAATATCAAAAAGCAAAGAGGTGAGACCCGCATTCAAGATAATAAAGAAACTACGCAACGCGATCGTAGTAGTGAGAATGAAATCGAGAGCACGAAAACTATAGCCGATGTTTGGTGGGCTATTCAAGATTTAACAAGACATTTGGACTCGAGGTTCCAATCATTAGAAAACAAAATGCTTGATAAAATGAAAACCATGATTGCCTTTGAGGTTTGCGAAGTTAGAACAGAATTAGATAGTAAAGTCACGGACATAAACAATGACTTGACCCAGATACGGGAGACACACTCAGAGTAGTGAACGGGTATCACGAGACATTGCAGACATAAAACGAATTAGAAGCTACGCTACTGTCACACGATCTGAGGACATGCATACGAACATAGTGATACGAAATCTCCCCGAATCTGAAGGTGAGAATGTGATTTCTAAGGTTAATGGTTTGATGAGAGATGGACTCAAACTTAGACGCATACAGGTTGAAAGCGATCAGCGGAGGGTCTCCCACAGCAGGGGTGATCATTGCCAAATGTATGTCCCAGGAATAAAAGAAGACCATATTGGATGCAAAGAAAGCCCTGAGGGAAAGCCGGAACTACGGTAACATCTACATCATGAGTGACAAACCATTTCAACAGCGTGTGTTTGAGTCTAATATGAAAGTGATATCTGAAGCGATTGGTGACAACATCAGAATGACGGGGAGCGGAAAGTTGTACAGAGCAGACAGGCGACGACACGAGAGAAGACCCAGGAGAGATGGCTACAGTAGCTTCAACCGTCAGAGGGACGATCAAGACAACGAGGACGAGGGAGACAGAAGACGTGACTCAGGCGACGCCGGGAGTAGGGAAACACGTGGTAATGTTTACCAACACAGATCACATAATGACCCGCGTCCCACCAATCACCTTGGTTCACGTCAAAGGGTCAGAGGACTAGACAACCCAGCAACCAATCAGCGGTATAGATAGGTGTCGTGTGGGTTCTTGAACGTGGCGGGTTGGAGTGTTGACCTACTTTCCGAAAGTCATAAGTTACGTGAAATGTGTGTGATAGAAAGTGATCTAGATGTGATAGGTATAGCGGAAACACATCTTGTTGGCGATAACAAACTTACTGTGACATAACTTACTTGGACATAACCGAACTTCTCTTCATGTCAATGCAAAACACGGCTCGGGTGGGGTCGGGTTTTTAATAAAAGATGAACTGTTTAGGTATTTTAATGTTAACGTTATTGATAGTGTTCATGAAGGTATTTTATGGATAAATTTAAAAGACAATATAAGCTCAAAGACTGTTATGGTAACTTGTGTGTGCTATATACCCCCGGAAAATTCTACACGACAGGTGGATGGCGCTAATTTCTTTGAAACTCTATTGCTACAAGTACATGAGTATCACCATCCTGGTATGACCTGCATCTGCGGTGATTTTAACAGTAGATGCGGACAACTATTTGATTATGTGGAAGGTGTAGACACCATACCAATAAGAGGCGTCATTGACAATGTTGTTAATACACATGGACAATTATTCATTGATTTTTTAATTAATGTTAACTTTTGCATGTTAAATGGTCGATGTGGAGATGCAAATGATTTTACATATATTTCTAGTCGTGGCAAATCTGTGGTTGATTACTGTTTGTGTGCATATGAATGTATAGATAAATTTAACGATTTTCAGGTAATCAGACCAAGTGACCTGTTAGCTATGCATGTAGGTGTGATTGACCCCTCGGATGTGCTAAAGCTGGACCATTCCCTTCTTCGGTGGACAGTGGACATAAGTATTAAGCACACAACAATAACCCCACTTTCAGATGATAGCTACTCCTACAGCACCAGGTTTGATACTACGGGGATACGTGACTCGTTTTCAGCTTCTAAGAAGTGTCAAGATGATATACATGATATTATTTTAAAATTACAAAATTCTGTAAGTTGTCAATCCACCTTGGACAAAGCATATGATGATTTTGCAAGCATCATGAGTGTAGAAATGAAGGAGAGTTTACCTGCAAGAACTATCATACACGACGCATTGGGTGGGCGAAGAACTTTGAAGAAATGGTGGAATGATGAGTTAACGGTTCTATGGAATGAGTTATGTGTTGCGGAACAAAACTGGCGTAAGGGTAAAGAAGGGAGGAAACACTATCTTAAAGGACTGTATGTCAATAAAAGAAAGGAGTTTGATAGAAAGTGTAAAAGGGCTAAGAGGGACAGTAACAAGAAAACCATTTACGAACTGGAGGAGATGAGTACGTCTGATGTAGGACTCTTCTGGAAGAAAATAGGTAACATAGGAGTTGGTTGTGAGAGAAAGAACAGGAGGATCCCTATGGAGGTGGATTTAGAAGACGGTTCGGTTAGTGGGGACCAGGGAGTCGTGTTGGACAAGTGGAAAACAAGTTATGCTGAGCTCCTGAATTGTAATACCTCCTACGGTAGTGTATTAACACACGTGGACGATACTGACCAGTCTGATATATGTCGACCTATTTCATTAGGAATCCAGGAATTTGGTTGCAAAGTGAAAAATCATCATGAAATCGAGTAATTTTCGAGTTTGGTTGCAGTCCCTTATAGGCAACTGCAACCAAATTATATTTTGTCAAATATCTATCATTTTTCATGTCTTGGCTAAAAATAATTTGGTTGCAGGTAATAGAATTATTTTTTGAAAAGGTTATCAGATCAATTTGGTTGCAGGAGACTTCTAAATTGACGAGAAAACGACCAAATCAACAGTTTCAGTTTGACATGTTCCCTCTGACACAACGTGTGACGTAATACCATGCGCTTAGTAACACGTCTTTCAATTGGCTAATTCAGTATCAAACTTTTTCAAAAAAAAATTTCCGTTCGTTTTTAACTTATTCATGATTGATTTTGATCGGTTTTTAGATAGAAACTAGTCATTAAACTTACTTGATGATGTTTATTTTCTATCAAAATTAGTTTGCTAACAGAGGCATCTGTTACAGCCAATGAGAATAGTGTTGAGATTTGACAACAATTCGAATTCGTCTCGGGGCCACATTGTAAAAACAAATGGCAATTTAGGAATAATTTGGTCAAGGAATGTCATAAATACTTGCCAAGACATGATAAACTATAGTGAATGTTAGATTTAACAAGGTTAGTAGAAATTTTCCATCCACTTTGTCAGAAACGACAGCGAAGAGGGACACAACATGATCGAAAACCGGACTCGATAGGTTTGAGCACGTTGCCGATGTTTCATTGAAATGTAAATAAACAGCCAGGTAAAGTTCCAACATTTGCGATATCATCGTTTAGTTCCTCTCTGCAACCAAATAATGTTAAGTCAAGACTCTACTGTTCTATGAAAACGTGTATTTTGATGGTTTCAAGAATTTTGTTGCAGTTGCCTATAGGGGACTACAACCAAACTTGAAAATTAGACGTTTTCAAGGTAATAAATCGGTCTGCAACCACAATCAAAAGGTTTCATGTTATGTATCATTGTATAGAAAATTATCTCAGCTATAAGAAAAATCCCATTTGGGCTTTTTTGAAGGACTAGGTTGCATTTTACAGTTGTTTTAGAGACCCCGTTATCCGGACCCCTCAGTTACTCTTAGGCCCTTGATTTTAACCTGGAAACACGCCACCTGCACGCGGTTTATTTACTTGTCTGTCAATGTAAAGTGTCAAGGTTAACCTGTCAGTAGATACCAATCTGGATAATAATGATCTAAAATGTTATCTTGTTAAACTTCGTCCTACCTTGATTCTTGCACACTGCCTGTTGTTTATGCAAGTTTTATACATGGCTGTCATTGTGCACTACACTGGGTAACTACAAACCTATCTAGACATTCGAGTTTTTACCATATTGAACTTTGTCCGCACCTGGATACCTGCCAACTGCATGTTTATCTACATATTTTCCCTTTAAAGTGTCAAGGCAACCTTGACAGTATAAGTGCATATGAGATAGGCGAGCACTGCATTGCTGCAGTGAACGAGACAGTGTAAACAGGTCACGGTTTCTGTAGTATTCACAATGAAGGTTGCCAGCTCTTTAGCTGTGTGGTTCACGCTGTCTCTAATGTGTTGTGTCGATTCTGCCGAGGACATCAGTCTGCTTAGTAAAAGATTGAGCGTCTTTGAAAAGGGAATAGAATTTCTCTCTGCCAGATTTAATGAGTTTCAAAACAGGATGTCGACCGATAAAGCTGAAATCATATATAAACAAGAAAAGGGCATTCTCAATATCATGACCGAGCTGAAGACGGATATACGGCAATACGTCAGTGAGTCCTTGTCTGAGATACTCAGAGGTGAGTCTTTAGAAGAGCTAATTAAGTCTGAAGTTATCTCTGAGGTGCGGCACCTCAAAAGGGCAAATCATCAGATGAAGCGACAACTTCATCAAATGAAGACTTCCTTTGAACGGGTTGAAGAAGACAATAGGATCTACAGGGCTGGTGTTACGAAAGATGAGACAGAAAACATAGATTGTTCTGTTCCAGATTTCTGAAATTAGAACATTTGACATTAGAATTGGCAGATCGTGACCGGAAAATCAGGGAACTTAATGAAAATCTTAAAGAACTGAATGATTCATGTACATCGACAAACAGAACCATCAACAATGGCAGCAATTCAATGCTTGAATGTTCTAAATGTCTTGAATCTGAACTACTAACAGACAAATTAGCTAAACATGATCGTCAGATCAGATTACTTAACGAGACAGTGAGTGATTTGTGTATACCATCAAATGGAACTAACAATAAAGACACTTCCTCGGAGTTAGAAACAACAACAGTCACCTCTACCTCTCTTGCAACAACACCTTTAACAACATCTCAACCACACAGAGAGAGAAGCAGGATTCTCTTGGCACCATATTTCAGAACTGCTCACCTTCAGATGCGGCAGTTGAACATCCGATCAAATTCTATCGACATTTATCCTCACCTTTCTCTACGGGACTATGAGTCTCTCGTCTATATTTCCAAAATAAAATCTTTGTTGATGGGTTTATACAAGCCCCACAGGATCATTATCTCAGAACTTGACTCTTCAAGGACAGCAACAATAAGAAACAATATTAGAACTAGAGGCATGGCAGCTGATGAGGAAAAGGAAGTTGTCTTTCTTACCACGCTGCATCCTTCTAATACAATAAGTAGAATGGGTTTCCATGGAGTAAATTTCACTTCCATAGTGAACTTATCAAGCTATAGTAGTAGACCACTTACTATTGCTTTGAACCCCAAAATAAAAACTATATATGCCTGTAACAGTGATAAACTGTTCAAGGTATTCTATGACGGCACTGGGTTAAGGACCCTTGACACTGGTTCTGGAATCAATGCAGTTACTCTTGATATCACCAAGGGTCTCCTGTACTACAGCAAGGAGAAGGAGCTGATGAAAATGTCCCTGTCTACCGAGATGACCACTGAAGTGAAACAGTTTAATTTCTATGTTTGGAATATAATTTTCTACCAAAATAAAGTGTATTACTCGAGTTATAGTAAAACACCCGGTGTAGTAGGAGTTATTGATTTAGGACATAACTTTGTGTCTAGAACACTTCAGACATTGAAGGTGAGGGGAGGTGGCACTTATGTTATTTGTTTGATCCCCTAATTTCTCAAATAAAGGCCTTGATAAGAATTATTTTCTAATTTTTCTTTCTATCTTGCATGGTCATGTTGAGTTAATGATTTATTTTGTAGAATACGTTGCCTAAAGTTGTGATTTTTTCATGTGAACTGTACATGTGGCAGATCTTTTGACATTATATGAGATACAAAAATGTTTGGGATAATAACAACGTCTTTATTATCTAGTGTTCAAATTTCAAGTCAGAAACAGAAAAATATGTGTTGCTGAGTATTAAAAGAAAGCGTCCAATGGAATAATCCCTCCTGAAACGTCGCCTTCGTGTAATTAGAAGTTTTTTTTATCCTTAATTGTTATTAAATCTTTCTCAAACAGAAAGATGAAACAAGATCAAATTAGGTTATTTAAAGAGAGGTCTATTAGCTTCCGGTCTACCATCTTTCTATTTTTGCATGATTGGAAAAACATTGCTGTAGTTTAACTAATTTCTATATCTTTATTGTAGCTTTGAGATGTTTATTCATTTTCTTACTAAAGTCAAATATAAGAATATTTACAGTAGTTTTTAAAAATATCTTCGTAAAGAAGCGTTGCAAGTTAACTCGAACATTGTATTCATGCGTGACTAACAGCGATTATGTCATGGTGTTCAATGGCGCAGTCGAGTGTAGTCCAAGTGATTCATAAAGTATTTATGGATCATGTATAAAACAAAACATTCTTCAAAGAACCAATAAGTAAAGCAAACGACATATAAACACTTTGCGTTGATGTTATTCCAAAGGGAATGAAAACCAATGGTGAAAGTTTCCTTAAAACTGAACTAATGGGTACAAAGTAGTACAGGCAGCCAATCACATCTAGAGTAATTTTAGAAAGAAATGTAATTTCCCATGACCATTATGAAACTTTCAATAACCGGCATATTTGTGCCTGCTTGGGTAAGAATTACATTTTTCATTACATGATTTTATTTCTTACTTTAAAGACCATAACCACATAGTAAGACTATCAAGAGTTTGCAAATTGACTGTTTTATCCTATTTTTTTACTAAATTTACTAAATTACTAAAACAGCAGTATTTGATATATTCCTTTCCAATGGTAATTACTGAATAGTTTTCTTCAAGTCAGTACATGTGATATCGACTAAGATTTAGAACGTGTCAATCGTTGCAACATCTAATCCAGGGGTAATGTAATCATAATAATAACATATATAATGATAATAAAAATATTTTAATAACATTTCGTTGCATGAAGGGAATTTAAAGAGGGATTTTGGGATTTTAAAAAAGCATTTAAATGATCAGTGAAACTCTAAAACTTGAGAAAAAGAAATGGAAATAGGTTTTTTTTGCGCACATAACTTTAAAAGAAAATATTCGGAAGCCAATCTCAGATTTTTTTATTTAATCAAAACAGACATTAAAGATGACCTACGACCCAGCCTCACAAGGTTCACTCCTTATCCCCTTTATGTTGATAAGAGAACAGGTACATATATTGGATTCACCTATGACCCCTCCCTCCCACTGACTGCGCATAATGAAACTCTATACACCGGTCCTGATGAACCCATAACAGAAATAATTTCCCAGGCCCCTCACCCTTTTCCCCAGATTCCCAACTGCAGTATTATTTCTTTTTCCAATATCGGCTGAGCATGTTGTTTTTGAACTTGGCAAACTCACCCAGAAAGACCAAAGTTCAGGACACAGATTTATCAGGAAAAATATATCATCTACCACGCATACCACAACGTCTAAAGCAGCAACTGCCGCATACTTCTAGAAGCCTGCTTGCATTGATGTCCAATCTGCAATGCTAGGAATCCTGATATGAATGTATGGGTCTATTGGGGGTAATCAAAATACTTTCTTACTCTTTATAACATGTTCAGGGGATATAATCTTAACTACATAAAATATATCAATGAATTCGTCATGTATTGCCTTGTACACTGGCGTCCAGAAGATAGTATACCGTTGCTGTAACAGATTGCTGTTTAGGTTGCTCAAGACTCGTACATCTAATTACTATTGCTTCTTTTATAGCTTTTTGGTTTGTGTAATTGTGCTGTGCCACTCGTGATGATATAAATGTTATACCTCATTCGACGAGATAAACTTGGTATTTGGTGAAGACAACTTTTCTATCGATATTATCCTTGTATTTTTACGGAAATTAAAGCGTATTATCTGAGAGAGCCCGTCACCATATCGTCGAAATGACGTCATCATAAACTCTCAGGCAAAAGAAAGGTTTCACTTTCATTTTTTTTGATGACAACATTAAGAGGGCTGGGTCGAGTTTGATTCTTAGCCGGAAATAATGCTATAACGGTATTTTTCCTCTCCATGAACGCATCGCATAAATATAAAGGACTGCGACCGTAAATCACGACATCAGGTAGATTCACCTCTGAAACCGATTCGTAACGGCGACATCAACAACAGCGACGGCACTAGGTCATGTCATCAGCACAAAAACAACCCTTCATCGACTTCGTTTGGCTTGTATACGAAAATTATTTCTGTTTATAAACCATCGTCAGAATTCTTATATCTGCGTTTATTTGTATTTTATAGACTTGAAAAATAAGTGAAGCATTTCTTTTGCCTTGTAGTTTATAACAATCAAGTACTTCTATACAAGTCTGTAGGACTCATATCAACCATCCAACAATACAAAGGTAAACAAATTAAGTTAACAGAATACAGTACTTGTTATGATACATAATGTATCATAAGTTATAACATTCTGTCAAGGGTGACATAGGGATATGTTATTCCCGCGATAGGTTTTATGCAACGAGCGGAACACGAGTTTCATAAAACCTTTCAAGGGAGTAATATATCCCTATGTCACCCTTAACGGAATGTTATAACGAATTTATCTTACCGAATAGACAAATAGAAATGAACAACACCTATGACCTGATCACATGACTTTGATTGATTGACGTGGAAGCACGCCTTACTCATGTAGCGGGGTGAAAGGGATTTATCATCCCTCGGTGACGGTGTAGATGGATATTTGTTAAGGGTCACGTAGACCAATCAGAGATCGGCATTCTTACACGAGGTATGATACTTATTTTGTACATGTATTGTAGAAGAAGCTTCACGGTCTTCACATGGGCATTTTATTGAATTTTCTCTTCATTTTTCCTTATGATCTTAATCTACTGTTTTTAAGTTCTGCAATCTGCTTAAAATGCAGTAATACAAACATTTGTATCATGACATTTAATAAATCTTGTCAAGTTAATCTGATATCTGCAATCCTCGTATTAAAATAGAAATAGTAATGGTTGCGTCCGCATATTAAATACTTTAAAAAGACACTTTGGGATTTTATACTTCTACACCAACAAAACTAAACTAACCCTATTTAGTTTTCAAGCCTGAAATAAACAAAAATATATAAATGATATACATATTTTTTGATATTTGATAATTATTACAACTCTATTCTTACGACCTCGTAGTATCCCCTTATAGGAGTATACGATAACTTTGTGTCACAAGCTACTAATCTTGCACGTTTACATTACACTGTATGACACTGCTTATGTATACATATACCTTATATAGATATTACAGATAACCTTACAAAGTACTTTTGTGAAAAAAACATGCTAATCTTGTTTTCGAAATTATCATTACACTCATTTGCTAATATCTTTTATAAGACAGTTTTTGCAAATAGTTTTATTTGAGTGTCGACATTTAAAACTCACTGTATAAACTATTACATACTGGACGTTCAGGCACCCCTGTTACTTGATTATTCGCGCGTTTCTTGTTTTATCTAGTATGTATGAAACAATTGAATATCAATTGCATACATTTAACAAACCAATCTCTTTTGCTTTTTTATTTTATATCTTTTCAATTATTCAAACTATTTTATCAATATACTGATCATTAATGGTTTCCAAAACGCCGAACATAACCGCAATTTTTCTTCTCATTTTTTTTGTTTTGATATTTAATATCATAGTGAAATCACAAATATACAATCATTCAATTGGTCAAAAAAGAAAAACAACCGTACAGAGCAATGAATTTGGTGGAATGTGAAGGGAATTATTAAAGTGTGTCCCTTTACTTAACCTAAGGCAACTGATTTGGTGTGAACCTGAAGAAATCGTTTTAGTATACGAAAACTTTACCATGATATCAATAAAGTTTCCTTGGGAATATCTTATAATCTTGTAATCTTTCGTATGTTTGATTATCCTATGTTACAAAAATGTACATAATAACAAAGCTTTAGACTTAGATGAATGATTAATATTAAAATTTAATAATGAAATAACAGTTTAAGGTTGAGGTGACACAGAGTATGATTTTTAAATGTTTTTTTCTGTGGCTTATGTTAAAACTAACATACTATATGTCTTGGGTTAAGTTCAAATCATCCCCTGAAAGTTGTATCGTCATCTCTTCTTTGTCAATATAATTCAATAATATATTTTTATAATATAATAATTTTCAATAATAATCAAAAAACGACCCAAGGAAGTCGAAATACTGCCTCCCATTGACCTTTGAATAAGGAAAATGATCCACTTTACACTAATGTATATATTTGTGTCTGCCATAACATTTAAAGAAAAATTACGTCCGAGTCATTGGCGGGAGACATTGTCCAGTTTTCAATCACAAATCACGACTTAAACATGTACACCTATCTCTATACTGAACTGATAAGCATTTTAAGCTGATTTTTCGGAAACAACCACAACATCTTGATAGAAAAACACCATTTATGAAATTTGGTATATTTGACCAATACATCATTACCTATTTTTTAAACAGGAAACCATTTTCACTGAATGTCAAGATACCTTTGTTGGTTAAAACTATAATTCTTTCACAACAAAAACGCTCAGTTTGAAAGTAGTCATTCTTGCTTTCGATGTGTTTACTGGATTTTTCAAAACATTTGACAATAAGATACTTTCTATGATGAAAAAAATCTAGATATGGGGATGTCATAACACTTTAATACGCACTCAATTTCAGACATGATGCAAGTGGAGACAACACGATATCAAGTAGAGACCTATTCAGATGACAACGTTCAAATTTGTCCTGACCTGGAAACCTGATTGCCACTTAACATCTTTATCATATGTAAGTAAGTTAAACATAGATATTAAAGATCGCGTAAAGATCATATCATCCTTGATTTGTCCTAGAAACCCGCCAACTGCGCGCGGTATTTCTACATGTCTTTCGTTGTGAGGTGTCAAGGTTAACCTGTCAGTTGATACCTATCTGGATAATAATGATCTAAAATGTTATCCACAGGGTGAATATACCCTGAATCCGTCAGCCGGATCCCTTGCCGGATCCTCCGGATCCTCGCAACAATGGTATACTGGGATCCAGAGCTGGATCCCTCACCGGATCCGGGATCCTAAGTAGATAAGAATAATAGGATCCGGAGACGGATACCATACCGGATCCTCTCCTTATAGCGATGTTGGAATGTAGTTGAGAAATATGAAGTTTTTATAAGTTAAGTAAGCTTTTGTCAAAATGTTATCTGAAGCAACCAATACACAATGCATCTTTGACAACTTTAACATATTGTTTGCATGATATTGTCATATAAAGGCCATTTGCATTTATAAAGAGAAAGAACTGTTGAGTTCTACACTCTTAAAACATGTCTTTGTGAAAGTTTGTTAGCCAAAGGTGACAAAGTCAGGTTTAAATGATAAATGTTTTGATGATGAGATTTAAATTGACATACAATTTTCAGAAAAACAGTTTTTAATCGGAATCAGAATTCAAGGGGTCATTTCGTATTAAAATGTATTCAAAATATTTTCTGAATTAACCAATGTAAGATACACTATTCAGCACCAATTGTCACACTTGAATGCACACTCATCACACCTGTTGGTCAGTCCACATATCAACTTGCCTAATTACGGTATTACATTAGTGTATATATTGTAAATGAATTCGCTTTAGGTAATATATCATAGATCACAAATAGTTTAAGCAAAACTTTATCACACAAAATTAAATGAAAAATAAATCTATTCAATTATGTCAAACATTTATTTACAAACGCACTCACACATAAATATATAAACAATCATATATACATATATACAAATCAGTATGCACCTGAGGGTAGTGTTCGTAGATATTGCATGTTTGATTTTATGTAAACATATATATACAAAGTAAAGTATACACCTGCACAAAGGTAATTGCAAAGTTGTCAGATTTCAGAAAATTCATGAAATCCATTCTGTGATGAAATCATATACTTTCTTTAACTCATTAACGCCGAGACAGCTTCACGGTTCAACGCCTGGGCTGCTGACCACAGACGCTGCTCGCTGTAGCGAAACCAATTAGGTCAAAGCGAATCGGCGAGTGTTGAACGGAAACTGTCTAGCCTTGTACCATAAAGTCTTGATTGTTTTATTGTTTCATGAAGATCAAATGCAGGTGCTGAATGTGGATACTTTACAGGAATATAACAGGTGATATTTCACCATAGAGTTTTTATTTTGCGGTCCGATTTCATTTCATAAACATATTCAAAGATGATCATAAGAATGGGAGAGAGTGAAATTGTTTTCATTGTCTCACCAAATGCAATTGACAAGTAAACTGCGTAAGATATCGCACCTTCTATATTGGTCAAAAGGTCCTGAGAGACAATTTCTCTTACTTATACCTAAACAACAGTACTTAAAGAACAACAAAAAGTAAACACAGACACACACACTTACATATTATGATATATATAGTATATACATAACCAAATATCACTTATAAGCGTTTGTCAATCTTCATGTTAGAATGTCTTTCTCAATCTACCACTACAGTGATTTGAAGGCGGCATATTTTTATTTATTTATTTTTTATTTTCCTTATTTTGTGGTACAGGCAAAGACACATTTGACAAAAACAAAGACATTCAGCATATAATTACAGTTACATACATCCAAATATATAAGCACAGTTCAATTTAGTTAATGAGTTGATTATTTTCCAAGTAGTAAATGTAAAGTTGACCAGTACTTAAAAAACATTTCTTCAGTTTCTGTTGATAAAAAAACATATCTTGACAAATCGTAATATTGTATAATTTCACTTTTAAGATACTCTAACTTCGGTCTAAAACCATTTATGCTACATTTGTAAATATGTTGTTTGGCTAATAAAATGATTGCATTTACAGGATTATTGTTCTTTCCTTTCATTCCCAAAATGATTATTTTATTTGTAAATTTTAGTTTTAACTTTACAGAGTTTAACCATGATTCGATTTCTTTCCATAGTCTAAAGATAGGTTCACATTCCCAAAAAATATGATTAATTGTTTCTACTTCTTTTTCACAAAATGAACATAATGGTGATGATATATATCCAATTTTATAGAGAAATTGTTTTGTTGGGAGAATATTGTGAATAATTCTATATTGCAACCATTTCAAGTCTGTGCTTCTCGTACATTTATTGGCAATAATATTAAAAATTTTCCAATCATTTTCTTCAAGGTCACTTTTTAGGATTTTTTCCCATCTTGAATAGCATGACAAATTTTGAGTTTATAAGAGAGGCGTATAGTTTTTTATTCCCAATTATGAGGTTAATCTTTGATACATTGAATGGATGAATAGGATTCGACAATTTCTTCTTGAATTGCTTTGTGTTCATATGTGATCGGGTATATGCCATTATGGCTCTTTTCACTGATTCATAAGTTAGAAAGTTAGTCTTAATAGAAAAAGTAGTGGAAAATTCTTCATATGTTAACAATCTGCCGTCATCATGAAGCATATCATTCACAAAAACAACACCTTTCTCATACCATTCATAATACAAAAAAGGACGTTTATCAATTGTAATATTGTCGTTGTTCCATAATGATTGACATTGTATATCTTCTTCATTTACGATTTCCTTTTTATTCATTAATAAAAAGTCTTACCATTCTAAGAGTATGTCTTTCCAAAAGGAGTTAGTTGCAAAAGGAATTATCTTAGTTCGTATGAAGGCGCTATCCGTTAGCAGAAGCGGAATTTTGATTTTTAGTTGATCGGTAAACAAGTATGTCCATTTGCAATCATTACCGCTTATTCTTTTCATCCATTTTAATTTTTGTGATGATATCATCTTTCTAACATTTGGCGTCTTTATTCCCCCATGCTCAGGGTTTAACATCATTACATTTCTTTGTACCTTATCCGGTTTATTTTTCCATATGAAATTAAAACCTTTTTTTGCAGTCTTTCGATAACGCATTTTTTCGGATTGGGTAAAGATGAGAACAGATGGTTAAGTTTTGGTAGTATGAGTGATTTAAGTATAGTGTTTCTTCCATATGGGGTTAAGTTACGTGCTGACCAAATGTTCATTTGCCTGTCCATATGGGAGAGCTTTTCATTATAGTTTATATCAATCATTTTATCTAGATCGATGTCGAAATGTATTCCCAGAAGAGTGAAATTTGTTTGTGACCAATCGAATTTCCATTCCTTACACATTTTATATCTGGATCTTTTTTTGAAGCCTATCCATATTAGTTTTGTTTTAGCTACATTGACTTTTAATCCTGAAAAACGGGCTGAATAAAGGTTTTTTCCCGATCCATCTAAAGTAAGAGTTGTATCATCTGCAAATTGTGAAAGAAGAAATTCTATATTTCCAAGTTTAATTCCCTTTATGTTTTTGTTGTTTCGTATCATGATACCTAAGATTTCTACACATAAAAGAAAAATATACGGAGCTAACGGGCATATTGTTTACACGTAACGTTCCTCATATTTTCACATATGTTGATTCACATGCATTTTTATTTGTAAATACAAATACTGCATGTCTACACACCATGTTAAGTATATACAGTGTGTCAATAGTTCAACTATATGAATCATAATTAAGAATAATGGAAATGATATCACGATTTAAGGGATAGAACGTAAGTAACATTAACGAATGTAAAAGTAGTCGAATTATTAGATAGAAATATATTCATATGCATGAAGAATTGACTTGTTGTTGACATACCTATTAAAAGTGCATGTTACATCACTTCACAGGTTAGCTATATTTTTAAGTGTTTCATTCTGTTGGGACGACATCGACTCGAAGTATAATTTAACATGTTCAAAATATATGTAACGCGAATTAAATCAATTATTTGAACTCAAAAGAATACAAATAGGATTGAATTGTCATCTTTACAAACTAACTATTTTTCATATGGAAGATTTCATCAAAACTCGAATGCCTAATTACAGGTGATGATTGTAAATATGTATAGAATGAAGGGCGTAGCTCCATGAAGAAAATTGTCCAATGATGTAACCTAAACTTTATTCTACAATTTTTACGTGACAAAGATTAGCGGCGCGTATACAGGTGTATCCCTACATGATTCTTCCTGTATCGGTTTTTCGTCAAAAGAGACTGACAGTATTGCATCGAATAAACAGGTTATTGTCGTTTAGTGACTTGAATAACCCAGCGCTCTGATAAATAAATAATGCAAGCCATGTGCAGGTGTGTATGTATCCATTCAATGGCAGACAGGGGCCTGGATCTATTAAGCATATTGTCGAATAAAAAACATGTATATGTTAAATTTATTAATGTTACAGGACCGTTATTGACCGTGCTTGATAGACGATGCGCTCAGCATGTTCAGTAAAGCGTTACTCGAATAAACTCTTATATTAATAATAGTATTCAAAGTAGAATAACACTTGCGATCAAAATATCAATTACATGCAATAATCAAATTGATAAGTCATGACATAAGACTAAAGTGATGCATTCAAGAAGTAAATTAAAATCAAAGTGTAACTTTCAATAGCCTCAAATTCTTCACAAATGATTTATGAATAGATGTACATACATGTATATGATAACGCTTCCTTCGTTTCGGCTTAGATATATGAATTCAATGCGTTTTACAGATCAAATGTATCTAACACTGTTTCAAAATTGGTAACTTCACAAAGACTCCAATCGTTTCATCTGATTTAATAAACCTTCTTTTTTAAGTATTTATTTTTCCCTTTCAAGACCCACATATGCAGAATGTTTTCATTTACCAAACGTATTATATTTTTGCACAAAGAGCAACGATTTTCAATTCTTCTTAACTTAACATACTTAAGAAACTCGTTATCCTCATTTACTATATTGAAATCTATATGCCTACACCCTGAGAAAAAGATTTATGAGATGACTATGATTA
Organism: Phorcus lineatus; assembly: GCA_921293015.1. Classification (NCBI taxonomy): domain Eukaryota; kingdom Metazoa; phylum Mollusca; class Gastropoda; order Trochida; family Trochidae; genus Phorcus; species Phorcus lineatus. The sequence goes on from OV121094.1 coordinate 8,771,919, forward strand.
TGGTTCTTAATAATTGTTATGGCAACTAGATTTGACAACATTTTCTAGAATAAAGAAGGCTTCTTTAATTTTTTCCTTTGATTTCAGGATGACAGGTTTTGTAAAGGTAGTTTGTATGCATATCCACAACATCATTTTGAAATTGCTAGGTCTACAAAACTTTATTATAAATTTTGTCATTGATCTGCATTATTATTTCAAAGAAAGAACAGTAGCAGTATCTTTCACGTGTATGGTCTACATTTACTACTATTACAATATCAATTGATGAATGGAAATGTTACATTCATTTGGATATTAAACGAAATTAGTTAACCCCCCTCCCCCACCCCAACCCGGTCTATCTTGTCACGGATCGTTGAGCTCCGCTCTATTTGAAGAAAAGAGGCTTGCTCCTGTCTGATTGCTTGTGATTGCATATAGGTGTTTTATGACCCCAAAATGCTAATTGGCGTGGAACTAACAAAAGGAGTATAATTGCGCGGGACTACTTGAAGTCATCGGATTAAATTGACGACACATACACACGTAAAATATTTACTGGTATAGGTATTCCTTATATACATGACGCTCTGTATTGACTAACCCTTTGGTGGGGTTGGAATACACATCCGCAAAAAAACACCATAATGATTTGGGTGAAGAATTAGATTTGTCTTCCACTGTAAAACATTAGATTAATTTAAGAACTCTATTATTTGAAAATCTTTCTTTATCGTAATTGTAACTAAAACAAGTTGAACACTTTATTAAAGATATCATTTATATTAATTCCTGCAATCAAAACTTTTTGATCACTGAACCAATTTACTACAGATTTCAGATTTTGAGACAATCTCAATTTGAAGTACACTGGCTCAATTTTTATCAATTATCTGATTTTTTTCAGATTTTATAAATTGCTTTATTTAAAAGAATGAGTTTAATATATTGTTGTTCCCTTCAATTGAAATACCGAATTCATGCGGCTGTACTGTTGCAAACATGTTTCAATAAAAATAAGCAAAAATGTGCTCATTAATGTTACAACATCCAGTATTTTTTAGATGATAGCAACAATGAAAACGTGTCCTGATGGGCTACGTTGAAATGAAAGGTCACAATTCGCAATTTCATACTCAAATAAGCCTTCCAGTAACTATATCCCCTTAAAATATTATTTCCGAACGTAATTTCTCCTACACAGGATGATGTGTTTACTGCTTTGGTACAAGTTCATAATATCAGTTTAACGGCTGGATTCACAAACATTCGTAAAATTTCCTTAGACTGAAGAATTCTTAAATCAGCCAAACCATCTTAAGGAACAATACGTTTCACAACTGTAAAAATGAGAAAAGCCGGTCCCATTTTATCAACAGAGACAGAGAGAACCTATTTCCAGTTCCGAATGATTAAAGGTTAATCAGGGGTGTAGCAACGACTTGGGGGAGGGGGGGGGGAGGACTAATTAAGTTACGAGAGGGTTTAGTACAAGTAGGACCCTACATATTAATTTTATCTCTTGCGCAAAAGGTGTAATAATCCTTGAAATTCCTTATTCTAATTGAAGGCGATAAGTATCAATGTACTTATGATGAAGGAATAAATTTGACAAATTGCACGAACAAGCTTTTCTGCAAAAGCAGCACTATCTTTGCATGTGTAGTTTAACTATGCGAATCCATTACCTTCTCTGAAAGATTAGAACGTGTTAAAAGACAAATTGTTGCTAGTGGAATTTGCTTGATTCTTGATAATTTCTTCGACTAGACTAATATAGAGGATCGGTTTGAGTAACGAGATGTTTGACCTCTTAAGATAGTATATTTGGCATAAGTAAATGTTTATTTGTGAAATTTTGGTTAATAATGACATTAAAATAATTTGCTTCTGCCGCGTTAAAGACGGCTTCGGTATAAAAGTGTTTGGCCATTCTGCCTATAAATTGTTACTTATTCTGTATATATCGTATCCGGTATCCCCTTTTAGTCAGTTCCTAAACTTTTGTACACCTTTTCTGTTCCTTAATTCTGTATATATATTCCTGTTATCGTCAAAACAAAGTGCTGTATTTGGCTTCAGGTGAAAATGATTGTTTTATTTACTTTAAGTCGACTTTACATACCATATTGAAAATAAAATATAAATGCATATGATCCTACTTAAATCGTTAACAATCGAATTAAAATTTTCAATTTCCTGCCTTATCAAAAGGGTAACTTTGATAATTCAGAAACTGTTTGGTAAAATAATATATTTCAAGTTTTACGTTATTCATTATTATTGTCCTATTATTTTATATTCAAACACTAGTAACCATTTTAAAACTGTATTATAAGAAAAAATAAAAGTATTAAACAGCCTTAACATTATACTAACTGCCCTTACATGTAGAGATATAAGATGCATGTTTTTTCTAATGTGCATGTTAAGTTACAGTTCTAAATCCTTCTATTGCCGCTTGCCACTTTATTTAAGTTTCTCTATTTTGTTTTGAAAAATCAGTGAAAGAAAGTTACTGAACGGTAATTGAACACATGCTTCGAATATATGTATATTCTTATTTCATCTGTTGCAGCAATAAGACATAATAAATGAGCCTAGGTGAAATGTGAATACGCTAACAGGTGTAATGATCAAGTGTGTGCGTTCAAGCGTTACAGTGTATAACATTGAACCTTACTTCCATAAAATTAAAACAGCCTGTTTAGAAAATTCCCTTCTGATTCTAATTTAAACAAATATTTAAAAGCTACAGGTTAAAACAAACACTTGATATTAATATATATAATAATGTTAATAGTAAAGTGACAATGTCATTTCAGGAATATGATAGTAGAAGGTAATGTATTACTTTTTTAATGAAAATCTTCATACTTTCATATTCATTCATTCTTGCCTACTCTTGCCACCAGGAGGGGATCCGGTATGGTATCCGTCTCTGGATCCTAGTATTCTTATCTAATTTGGATCCGGTAGAGAATCCGGTGGTGTTCGTCCGGATCTAGGATCCGGTGAGGGATCCGGCACCGGATCCCTGTATTCTTATCTACTAGGGATCCGGTGAGGGATCCGGCTCCGGATCCCAGTATACCATTGTTGCGAGGATCCGGAGGATCCGGCAAGGGATCCGGCTAACGGATTCAGGGTATATTCACCCTGTGATCTTGTTGAACTTCGTCCTACCCTTGATACTTGCAAACTGCCTGTTGTTTTTATGCAAGTTTTATACATGGCTGTCCTTGAGCACTACACTAGGTAAACTTGGCACTACAAACCTATCTAGACATTACAGTTTTTACCATATTGAACTTTGTCCTCACCTGGATACCTACCAACTGCATGTTTATCTACATATTTTTCCCTTTAATGTGTCAAGGTAACCTAAACAGTATAAGTGCATATGAGATAGGCGAGCGCATCAGTGCTGTAGTGAACGAGACAGTGTAAACAGCTCACGGTTTCTGTAGTGTTCACAATGGAGGTTGCCAGCTCTTTAGCTGTGTGGTTCACGCTGTCTCTGATGTGTTGTGTCGATTCTACCGAGGACATCGGTATGCTTAGTGAAAGATTGGGCATATTTGAAAAGGGAATAGAATTTCTCTCTGCCAGATTTAATGAGTTTCAAAACAGGATGTCGACCGATAAAGCTGAAATCATATATAAACAAGAAAAGGGCATTCTCAATATCAAGACAGAACTGAAGACGGATATACGTCAATACGTCAGTGAGTCCTTGTCTGAGATACTACGAGGTGAGTCTTTAGAAGAGCTGATTAAGTCTGAAGTTATCTCTGAGGTGCGGCACCTCAAAAGGGAAAATCATCAGATGAAGCGACAACTTCATCAAATGAAGACTTCCTTTGAACGGGTTGAAGAAGACAATAGGATCTACAGGGCTGGTGTAAAGAAAGGTGAGACAGAAACCATAGCTTTAGCGTCCGGTTCCAGATTTCTGAAATTAGAACATTTGACATTAGAAATGGCAGATCATGAGCGGAAAATCAGGGAACTTAATGAAAATCTTAAAGAAATGAAGGATTCATGTACATCGACAAACAGAACCATCAACAATGGCAGCGATTCAATGCTTGAATGTTCCAAATGTCTTGAATCTGAACTACTAACAGACAAATTAGCTAAACATGATCGTCAGATCAGATTACTTAACGAGACAGTGAGTGATTTGTGTACATCATCGAATGTAGCTAACAATAAAGACACTTACTCGGAGTTGGAAACAACAACAGTCACCTCTACCTCTCTTGCAACAACACCTTTAACAACATCTCAACCACGCAGAGAGAGAAGCAGGATCCTTGTGGCACCATCTTTTATAACTGCTCATCTTCAGATGCGGCAGTTGAACATACGAACAAATTCTATCGACATTTATCCTTACCTTTCTCTTCGGGACTGTGAGTCTCTTGTCTATATTTCCAAAATAAACTCTTTGTTGATTGGTTTATACAAGCCCCACAGGATCATGATCTCAGAACTTGACACTTCAAGGACTGCAACAATAAGAAACAATATTAGAACTAGAGGCATGGCAGCTGATGAGGAAAAGGAAGTTGTCTTTCTTACCACATTTCATCCTACTAATGCAATAAGCAGAATGGGTTTCCATGGAGAAAATTTCACTTCCATAGTGAGCTTATCAAGCTATAGTAGTATACCACTTGCTATTGCTTTGAACCCAAAAATAAAAACTATATATGCCTGTAACAGTGATAAACTGTTCAAGGTATTCTATGACGGCACTGGGTTAAGGAACCTTGACACTGGTTCTGGAATCAATGCAGTTACTCTTGATATTACCAAGGGTCTCCTGTACTACAGCAAGAAGAAGACGCTGATGAAAATGTCCCTGTCTACCGATATGGCCATTGAAGTGAGACAGTTTGATTTCTATGTTTTGAATATAATTTTCTACCAAAATAAAGTGTATTACTCGAGTCATAGTAAATACCCCGGTGTACTAGGAGTAGTGGATGTAGGACATAACTTTGTGTCTAAAACACTTCAGACATTGATGGTGGATGGAGATGGCGACTATGTTATTTGCTTGATCCCCTAATTTCTCCAATAAGGGCTTGATGAGAAGTATTTTCTTTCTTTCTTTCTTGCATGGTCATGTTGAGTTAATGATTTATTTTTAGAATACGTTGTCGTAAGGGAAGATATTTTCATATAAAATGTCCATGTGATACAAAAATGTTTTTGATTATCACATCCTCTTTATTATCTAGTGTATCATATTCCAAGTAAGAAATTGATAAACATATGTTGCTGAGTCTGAAAAGAGGCGTTCAGTGATAGTTAAATTCATACACAATGAATACTGTATCAGCTGAATGACCATTCTCTCCCAACACAGGTAGTTCTGTCATGTGTCAATGCATGTGATAGTGAATATCGTCTTCAACATCGTGCAACAACGTCACCCGTAAACAACGTTTGGAACACTGATAAGAACGTTTGGAACACTGATTAGAACGTTTCGAACCATGCGTCTACGTCGCCGTCACATTTTGAATCCTGCCCTTCCGTTGTTCACGGACGCCACCAGTTATTGGAAACGAACCCTTAGTCTGCGAATAACCGAGGGTGATTTAGTCTTCTGGTCGCCTCACATTTGGCATTCTCCCCCAACAGAGGTAGCTCCGTCATAAATTCCTATACAACCTCTGTCTTAATACGAAGGTTTCAAGGGCTACTAGCAGTTTCCCTTAGCGGGACAATGTTGCAACTTAAACTACTAGTATCTGTCTATATTCCAGCCAATGAAAACAACGAATGCATGAATAACCTATTTGATGTCACACAGGCCTTTTCAATGAAACAGTCGGAAAATGAGGTGTTTGTGTCCTGTAAAGACGACTCAAAGTGCAAGGTGCATATTCGAATAAAGTTTAGCTTTTGGGAAGCTTACGGAAATAACTTAGGTGATTTGAATGATAACTTTTGAAACGGCGTTGCTGATTGCACAACTAACTTTGATTGCATCCAATCAGCGTTCTACATTTCGTGCACAAGAAACCTTCGAATTAAGACAGAGGAAAGAATGCTTAATGACAGGCATACACGTGTTGATAACAGATGCGATCTGGAGGACTGTCGAGATCTCCTGAAAAATCACTTTCGTGTTATTAGAAGTTAATTATTCTTAATTGTTATTAAACCATAGTCATATTTAAATATAGTTAACATCGTCAATATTTATATGGGAAATGACTTGTTAACATCGAAATGTGACGCATCCAGTCATCATTTAAATGATATTTACAGCAAGTGTCGTCTGAAGTAATTTTAGTTCACACACAGACATACACAGACACACAGACACACACAGACACACACACCCCCACCCACACAAACACACCCACACCCACTCACCCCCACCCGCACACACACACACGAACATATATTTATATATATATATATATATATATATATATGTATATTCTCCCTGAGATTGTCAATGAAACATGTTGAAGTAATGTTGGCTATATGTCATTTTTGTCTTCGAATATATAATACTGTGAACTTGTGAATTCTTTTTCAAATGTTGTCTATGTATTTATATAGTATGACATATTTGAACCAAATTACATAGTATTACACAATATGACATACCTTATTAAAACATTTTTTTATTTTTGTTTATAACTTTATTCATTTTTGTTCATGTATATACAAATTCAAACATGCATATCAATAGAGAACAGACATTTCAACATAGTAATGGACAAACAAATTAAATGGACAGAATGTATTTGAATTACAAAAAGCCCCAAAATATTCATTGATTGGAATTATAATCTGTGGATGTACATGATACTTTTTTCATAATGATGTCTTATTGAAAAAATCGCTTAAAACGAGAACAAATTGTGACATGATGACCAGAATTTCATGAATTTTGAATAACTACATTGAGTATATGCCGAATATTTGTCTATGTTATATATATTGCGAATGTCGTTTTTCGAAATACACTGTGTTTTTGATTCGATCCATTTTGTCATTTCTAACCATATATTTTGCGAGATTCCACAATCATAAAACAAATGGAGCAATGTTTGAGCCCTTTCACCACATAAGTCGCATTTTTCATTGTCTTTATAACCCATTTTTGTCAATAAAGTATTTGTAGGTAGGATTCTGTGAATCAAACGGTATTGGAACCATATATGGTTACTAGCTGAATGGCATTTGTGAGGGGATTGGTGTATTAATTTCCATTTATCTTCTGTGATAGTACAGTCTAGGTCTTTTTCCCACTTTATTTTGTATCTTAATTTTGTGTCGTTTATGTTTTCAAGTTGCAATATATCGTAAAATTCCCTACATCCAGTTTTATTCCCTATTAAATTTTCAAGGAAATATGGTAATATAGGATATGGCTGCTTACAGTTTATAACAACATTTTGTGATTTTATGTGTTGGTTTACTGCTGCGATGATACCTGCGTATTGAAGAAAATTTGTCTTAACGTTAAACGTTTTTATGAAAGTATCTAAATCAAGGTACTTTCCTCTTGAGTCGATAAGATCATTAACATACTTTACACCTCCACTTTCCAGTCTTTCAACGTGTATGGATTTTCCGTTTACAGTAATATTAGCGTTATGCCACAGCGGTTGGGTTAGTATATCATTAGCAGTTTTTGTTTTCTTTCCTTTAACTGTTAAGAATTTCCCCAAGGCTTTTAGTACATCTCTCCACAAGGCATTTGTCCTCTAGGCATTCTCAATATCAAGACAGAACTGAAGACGGATATACGTCAATATGTCAGTGAGTCCTTGTCTGAGATACTACGAGGTGAGTCTTTAGAAGAGCTGATTAAGTCTGAAGTTATCTCTGAGGTGCGGCACCTCAAAAGGGAAAATCATCAGATGAAGCGACAACTTCATCAAATGAAGACTTCCTTTGAACGGGTTGAAGAAGACAATAGGATCTACAGGGCTGGTGTAAAGAAAGGTGAGACAGAAACCATAGCTTTAGCGTCCGGTTCCAGATTTCTGAAATTAGAACATTTGACATTAGAAATGGCAGATCATGAGCGGAAAATCAGGGAACTTAATGAAAATCTTAAAGAAATGAAGGATTCATGTACATCGACAAACAGAACCATCAACAATGGCAGCGATTCAATGCTTGAATGTTCCAAATGTCTTGAATCTGAACTACTAACAGACAAATTAGCTAAACATGATCGTCAGATCAGATTACTTAACGAGACAGTGAGTGATTTGTGTACATCATCGAATGTAGCTAACAATAAAGACACTTACTCGGAGTTGGAAACAACAACAGTCACCTCTACCTCTCTTGCAACAACACCTTTAACAACATCTCAACCACGCAGAGAGAGAAGCAGGATCCTTGTGGCACCATCTTTTATAACTGCTCATCTTCAGATGCGGCAGTTGAACATACGAACAAATTCTATCGACATTTATCCTTACCTTTCTCTTCGGGACTGTGAGTCTCTTGTCTATATTTCCAAAATAAACTCTTTGTTGATTGGTTTATACAAGCCCCACAGGATCATGATCTCAGAACTTGACACTTCAAGGACTGCAACAATAAGAAACAATATTAGAACTAGAGGCATGGCAGCTGATGAGGAAAAGGAAGTTGTCTTTCTTACCACGCTGCATCCTTCTAATACAATAAGTAGAATGGGTTTCCATGGAGAAAATTTCACTTCCATAGTGAACTTATCAAGCTATAGTAGTAGACCACTTACTATTGCTTTGAACCCCAAAATAAAAACTATATATGCCTGTAACAGTGATAAACTGTTCAAGGTATTCTATGACGGCACTGGGTTAAGGAACCTTGACACTGGTTCTGGAATCAATGCAGTTACTCTTGATATTACCAAGGGTCTCCTGTACTACAGCAAGAAGAAGACGCTGATGAAAATGTCCCTGTCTACCGATATGGCCATTGAAGTGAGACAGTTTGATTTCTATGTTTTGAATATAATTTTCTACCAAAATAAAGTGTATTACTCGAGTTATAGTAAATACCCCGGTGTACTAGGAGTAGTGGATGTAGGACATAACTTTGTGTCTAAAACACTTCAGACATTGATGGTGGATGGAGATGGCGACTATGTTATTTGCTTGATCCCCTAATTTCTCCAATAAGGGCTTGATGAGAAGTATTTTCTTTCTTTCTTTCTTGCATGGTCATGTTGAGTTAATGATTTATTTTTAGAATACGTTGTCGTAAGGGAAGATATTTTCATATAAAATGTCCATGTGATACAAAAATGTTTTTGATTATCACATCCTCTTTATTATCTAGTGTATCATATTCCAAGTAAGAAATTGATAAACATATGTTGCTGAGTCTGAAAAGAGGCGTTCAGTGATAGTTAAATTCATACACAATGAATACTGTATCAGCTGAATGACCATTCTCTCCCAACACAGGTAGTTCTGTCATGTGTCAATGCATGTGATAGTGAATATCGTCTTCAACATCGTGCAACAACATCACCCGTAAACAACGTTTGGAACACTGATAAGAACGTTTGGAACACTGATTAGAACGTTTCGAACCATGCGTCTACGTCGCCGTCACATTTTGAATCCTGCCCTTCCGTTGTTCACGGACGCCACCAGTTATTGGAAACGAACCCTTAGTCTGCGAATAACCGAGGGTGATTTAGTCTTCTCGTCGCCTCACATTTGGCATTCTCCCCCAACAGAGGTAGCTCCGTCATAAATTCCTATACAACCTCTGTCTTAATACGAAGGTTTCAAGGGCTACTAGCAGTTTCCCTTAGCGGGACAATGTTGCAACTTAAACTACTAGTATCTGTCTATATTCCAGCCAATGAAAACAACGAATGCATGAATAACCTATTTGATGTCACACAGGCCTTTTCAATGAAACAGTCGGAAAATGAGGTGTTTGTGTCCTGTAAAGACGACTCAAAGTGCAAGGTGCATATTCGAATAAAGTTTAGCTTTTGGGAAGCTTACGGAAATAACTTAGGTGATTTGAATGATAACTTTTGAAACGGCGTTGCTGATTGCACAACTAACTTTGATTGCATCCAATCAGCGTTCTACATTTCGTGCACAAGAAACCTTCGAATTAAGACAGAGGAAAGAATGCTTAATGACAGGCATACACGTGTTGATAACAGATGCGATCTGGAGGACTGTCGAGATCTCCTGAAAAATCACTTTCGTGTTATTAGAAGTTAATTATTCTTAATTGTTATTAAACCATAGTCATATTTAAATATAGTTAACATCGTCAATATTTATATGGGAAATGACTTGTTAACATCGAAATGTGACGCATCCAGTCATCATTTAAATGATATTTACAGCAAGTGTCGTCTGAAGTAATTTTAGTTCACACACAGACATACACAGACACACAGACACACAGACACACACAGACACACACACCCCCACCCACACAAACACACCCACACCCACTCACCCCCACCCGCACACACACACACACGAACATATATATATATATATATTCTCCCTGAGATTGTCAATGAAACATGTTGAAGTAATGTTGGCTATATGTCATTTTTGTCTTCGAATATATAATACTGTGAACTTGTGAACTCTTTTTCAAATGTTGTCTATGTATTTATATAGTATGACATATTTGAACCAAATTACATAGTATTACACAATATGACATACCTTATTAAAACATTTTTTTATTTTTGTTTATAACTTTATTCATTTTTGTTCATGTATATACAAATTCAAACATGCATATCAATAGAGAACAGACATTTCAACATAGTAATGGACAAACAAATTAAATGGACAGAATGTATTTGAATTACAAAAAGCCCCAAAATATTCATTGATTGGAATTATAATCTGTGGATGTACATGATACTTTTTTCATAATGATGTCTTATTGAAAAAATCGCTTAAAACGAGAACAAATTGTGACATGATGACCAGAATTTCATGAATTTTGAATAACTACATTGAGTATATGCCGAATATTTGTCTATGTTATTTATATTGCGAATGTCGTTTTTTCGAAATACACTGTGTTTTTGATTCGATCCATTTTGTCATTTCTAACCATATATTTTGCGAGATTCCACAATCATAAAACAAATGGAGCAATGTTTGAGCCCTTTCACCACATAAGTCGCATTTTTCATTGTCTTTATAACCCATTTTTGTCAATAAAGTATTTGTAGGTAGGATTCTGTGAATCAAACGGTATTGGAACCATATATGGTTACTAGCTGAATGGCATTTGTGAGGGGATTGGTGTATTAATTTCCATTTATCTTCTGTGATAGTACAGTCTAGGTCTTTTTCCCACTTTATTTTGTATCTTAATTTTGTGTCGTTTATGTTTTCAAGTTGCAATATATCGTAAAATTCCCTACATCCAGTTTTATTCCCTATTAAATTTTCAAGGAAATATGGTAATATAGGATATGGCTGCTTACAGTTTATAACAACATTTTGTGATTTTATGTGTTGGTTTACTGCTGCGATGATACCTGCGTATTGAAGAAAATTTGTCTTAACGTTAAACGTTTTTATGAAAGTATCTAAATCAAGGTACTTTCCTCTTGAGTCGATAAGATCATTAACATACTTTACACCTCCACTTTCCAGTCTTTCAACGTGTATGGATTTTCCGTTTACAGTAATATTAGCGTTATGCCACAGCGGTTGGGTTAGTATATCATTAGCAGTTTTTGTTTTCTTTCCTTTAACTGTTAAGAATTTCCCCAAGGCTTTTAGTACATCTCTCCACAAGGCATTTGTCCTCACTGTCATTACCGTTTCACTGATATAAGATTCACTTTTTTGTATCATATTTGATAGGTTAGTTGAGATATTTTTATTGAACATGTTTCTTTGACAATTACTTGCTGAGTTATGCAGCCGTCTTATCCATGAAAGTTTCTGTGACATGATGATGTTCTTAATGTTAGGCGCTCTGATACCTCCCTTTTCGAATGTGTTAGTCAAAACACTTCTTTTTATCTTATCTGGTTTATTTTTCCATATGAAGTTATAACATAGTCTATTTATTTCATTTATAATTTCGTCGCTAGGATTAGGTAATGATGAAAAAAGGTGATTAAGTTTTGGGAGCAATAGGCCCTTCAACACAGTGTTCCTGCCTAGTGGTGTTAAATCACGTGCAAGCCACATGTTCATTTCAATTTTTATTTTCTTTAGTTTATCTTTGTAGTTTCTTTCAACCATTTCTGCCAAATTATGTGTGAATGTTATTCCTAAGATTTTGAAAGAAGTTTGTGACCAGTCTAGATTCCAATTATCACAGAGAGAGCGTTTTTCATACCTTTTTGACCCTATCCACATCACTTGTGTTTTAGAAGGGTTTACCTTAAGACCTGAGAATTCTGAATACATTTTTAGGGTTTGCAGGGCATTTTGTAGACTTTTTTCGGTTCCGTCCAATATGAGGGTAGTATCATCAGCAAATTGAGATGTAAGATATTCAACTTCACCAATCTTTATGCCCTTTATCTTTTGGTTATTTATAAGCATGATGCTAAGTATTTCTGCACATAAGATGAAAATATAAGGAGAAATTGGATCACCTTGCCTGCATCCCCTTGATAATTTGAAAAAGCTAGAGCCGAAGCCATTAACGAGAACGCTTGACTTTATATCTTTATAGAATGTGTTAATCCATTTTATAATTGATGACCCAAAATTAAAATACACCAGAACCTTTTGAATGAAACTCCAATCTACCGAATCGAAAGCTTTTTCAAAGTCTATAAAAACCAATAGACCCGGTATTTCCATACATTCAGAATAGTCAATGATGTCGTAAATCAATCTTGTACATTCCCCAACATATCTCTTTGGTATGAATCCCTTCTGATCTTCATTGATTATGTCTGGTAAAACTGCCTTGATTCGATTAGCAATGGTTGCTGATGCGATTTTATGAAACATTTAAAAGTGATATAGGTCTCCAATTTTTTAAGTGATGTTTAGCTTTGTTAGCTTTTGGTATGCAAGTTATCAAACCCTGTTTCTGGCTTACAGATAATTCTCCTGTACAAAAGCCGTAATTTAATGAGCGTAGAAGATATCTGTTCAAATCGTGCCAAAAAAACTTATAAAACTCAACTGTAAATCCTGATGGACCTGGACTTTTTTCATTTTTCATTTTTTTCAATGTATTTAATACTTCTTCATATTTCAGCTCTCCTTCCAAATCTATTTTTTGTAATTCTGTTAGTTTTGGAATATTTAGTTTCTGAAACATATTTTGCAAATCGACATCTCTACAGGTTTGTTTAGTATACAGACTCTTATAGAAAGTTTTCGTCTCGAGTAAGATATCTTTAGTTTTCGATGCTACAGTTCCATCCTTTTTTTCCAATTTACATATTGCTTTATTGAGAAAGTTTCTATTTTCTAATGACAAAAAGTATTTTGTTGGTTTCTCACCTTTTTCCTTCCAGTTGGATTTTGATCGAAGAATTATTCCTTCAGTTTTAATATTATTAATAGTTTCTAGTCTGTCATTGGCTAGTTTAAGATTTTCAGACAACTCTTCCTTTGTCTTGATATTTTCTGTTTTATCTAAGTCATTATGCATTTGTTCTATTTCATCACGGAGTAATTGTTCTTTTTTTTCTCGAGATTTCTTCTTTTCTGATAAATATTTTATAGTATAGTATTTTATTTTATTAAAACATGTTGCAGCAACACTTGTTGAAGTTAATCGTTTTTTATTTTTTTTGGGCTCTTGCACAAAGCAAACAATTTAATTTTATCTTTCCTGTAGCAAAGAGTATGTTGTAGTGGTCAAATCTGTAGTGGTTGTCTATGAAAAACAACATTCAGTTTTCAGTTCAGCATAGAGATATCAAACAGGTATAATTCATGATCGAAAACGTACAGTGGCGCGCGCCAATAACTCAAATATAATTATGGAATCTTATTGCCAGGAGATACAAAGGCAAATATTGGTTTCTAGTGTTCGGTAAGTCATGTAACTAATATTCATGTGAAATGTATATACAATTTCGACTTATTAACATCTCTCTGGCCGTACGCGTTTCTGTATTATCATTAAAAATATCCTAATTTTGGCATTTTCGAGATAAGGATGCTAGTTTAGGAAGAGTATTTGAACTTAACACTTGACAAATGGTATTTTGGTTCTTATTTTAAGCACATGAAATCTTTTGAAACATACTTGTGTAACTTTACTAATGCTTCAAGAAATTCGCATTGCATCATGGGAAGATTTCATCATGGTCAACGTCATGGTCAACGTCAACGTGTTTCATCGCATGTTTAAATGATCGCTCTTCTCTTTCCGATTTGACATATCTAACATCGCACAACTTCTTACAGTTCTGTTTTGGGTTCACATAGTCAGATTTTCAAACGCTGATAATGTTTGATTTGAAATAGAACAGACAACTGCACTTAGAGTTCAAAGAGTGCACTTAAGTCTATATATTACCGGTGTAAGATCAGTATTATCTTTAGAGAAACAGAAACTATAACTTCTGACAAACTATCAGATATTTTCGGAGCTGGATGTAAATATAACAGTATATTGAAAACGTTGAACAGAAGACGCTCTGTATATAACTAAACCTTAGGTCTGTACAGGAAAAATCAAGTTGTTCCACTGAAGTTTAATCAGTGAGTCGACAAAATGATAAGATTCTCAAGTACATTATATGAAGAGTTGGTTTGTAAATCCATAAATTGAAAAATTGACACTTAATATTTTTCTTTTATTGATCATCTCACAAATGCTAAACATTATAAATTGAGTTAATTCATCACCATCAACATCACCATCAAGATCACCATCATTACCACCATCAAGATCACCATCAACATCACCATCAACATCACCATCAACATCACCACCATCAAGATCAACATCAACATCACCATCAACATCACCATCAACATCACCACCATCAAGATCAACATCAACATCACCATCAACATCACCATCAACATCACCATCATGATCACCACCATCAAGATCAACATCACCATCACCACCATCAACATCACCATCACCCCCATCATCATAATCATCGTCACCATCCCCATCAACATCACCATCATCATCACCACCACAATCAACATCTATATCAACATCACCACAATCAGCATCACCAACATCAGCATCACCAACATCGCCATCACGTCATCATTACCGTCATCTACACCATCATCATCATCATCATCATCATCATCACCAACGCCATCATCACCTACACCAATTCCAACATCATCATCGCCGTCATCATCACAAGCATCTTAAACGTCATATTGGATATCCAGACAAGTTTGGTATGGTGAGTACTGGCGACTCGAAAGAGTCAAACAGAGGTAGAGAGGTTTAAATGGTGGGATACAATCTCCAGTCACTACACTCAACAGCCTAAGAGATGTCACCACCATAAATGCACGATAGTTTAATCAACGAGGTTTAAATGCAAATAATACATAGTTACATCATGTTTTCAGAAATAACTATCGTAATTTTGAAATATAATTTTGACATGTTTTTAAAATACATACTTTTAGACAACTGTCTTTTTGGAAATTCAATCTACAATGTATCTAACTAGGCGTGATAGTGTGAGCGTGAAAGAGGACTTTTTGGAGTGTTTTCACGTACGTCCTAGATTCGTCAACGAATTTAGGACCTAGAAGATGCATTAGGTCATCAACATCTTTTTTTTTACTAAATACTTTTTTTTAGACATAACATTTGTTGTAAAAAATCTGAAAACAGTGATTTCAGTGCCCCTTGTGTGTTTAAACAGATATGAAAACTCAGTAGTCAATACCTGATAGGTAAACTTTTGATTTCATAGTTACAAGGCATAGGTTATTAATGACACTCAAAATCAACTTGATCTGGCAGCAGTATTTGGTTTTTGGCTCTGAAAATTAGATGACGTTTCTTTTAAGGTTGAGCTAATTAGCATTAACATGATGCGTTTAGCAACGATCGATACTTCTTATCTATAAGATATCACATTTGATAGCGTTTGAAATATTTGACTACAATTACATATGCAATGTCAGGTGACAGGACCTCGATATAGTAACTAAAAGGTAGGTAAAATGAAGATAAAAACTAGGCCCTCTATACAGTAGAGTATATATGGTTTGTTTTCATCCATATACTTTTGACCTACGTTTTATTTACGATATCGAGTTCCTGTGTGTAGAGGGTGTAGGTTTTGTTTTAATCCAATTTTGACCTACGTTTTATTTACGATATCGAGTTCCCGTGTGTCGGGTAGCTCATTTATCATATCTCTCAAAAAGAAATGGTTAAACTATGAGATTGAATTGTTTATATTTGATTGTATTCAACTATTTTAGAATTCTTACATGATACCTCATCTCTCAAGCAGAAAGCCGATGTTACCCCTCAACTTGATTAGACGCTGCTATTTTAGTCCAAAGGAACGCATGTATAAGGAAAAGTTCCTCATTACCGCTTCAAGTTACTCGCATTGCATCACGGGAAAATTTGTAATTGAATTGTGATATGATTAAAATTATTGAAAAACTAATGATTTCCACATGATTTCTGTTTTGTTTAAAGTTTAATGTGCCAGAAGTTCGGAAACCTTTAAGTAAAAGGAACAATTGAACTCAATTACCTTTAATCATTAGTGATTGAAGGAAGGACTATTTAGAAGAATCAGTTACAATTGATATTTCTTCACGAAGCTCATCCATAAATACACAGTAAGGGAATAGTAATAGTAATACTTAATTCAGAATGCAGATTATCGTACAAATTCAAACGTTTTTATCTTATCGTTTGATATCTTTATTTTCTTACTGTGTATCTATTCATTGTGTATTTTTATTTTCAATTCTCGACATATAAAGTGTTTTGAAAAAGTCAACACATGTTTTCTACAAGCTGCGAGAGTCAAGTTTGGCCCTTTTGATTTGACAATTAGGTCTTACAACGTCAAACGTCAATTGTTCAAACCAATTTTACAAACTCATATAACATATGATTTGAGTTATTATTATCAAAACTGCACTAATCTATTTAAGTGTATTATTTCGGTATTATATCGATATAAATAGGACCTTCAACTTCTAACAAACAACCATCTATTTTCGGAACTTAATGTCAATATTACAGGATAATTATGTAGAACAGAAGACGCTCTCTGTATAGATTATAACTGAAACTTAGGTGGTCAGTACAGAAATAGTTGTTCCTCTGAAGTTTCATTCTCGAATTACAACCAAAACAAATGCACTTTATGTATATTTTGTTTGTAAATAATCAGATAAAACATTAATTTTGACACTTTAAATTCTCACGGAGATTTGATTTTAAATAAATAGATTATCACATTAATGTTTAAACATACCCTCATCTCCACAATCACTAGCACCATCAATCATCACCATCTCCAGCATCGTTATCATCATTTGTAATCATCATCATCATCACCATCACCATCGTCATCGTTATCATCATCATCATCATCATCATCATCATCATCATCATCATCACCACCATCGTCATCGTTATCACCAACCTCCTCAACGTCATCATCCTTATCATCATCATCTTCTTGAAACAATTCTAGATTCCAAATTTCCGATGCTGACGGTCGCTATGCTGATCGTTGTGGATTTGGTGATAAAAGCGTAAGTGATTAAATTGTTGTAAGTGTTATGGTATTCGCTATATACAAAATATCCAACAGTGACGATGATTTTTATGATGATGACGATAACGATGATGATGATGGTGATAGTTAACATGGATGGTGGTGGTTGAATCTTCTGAGTATTCTTTATCAATTGATCCTCGTAGTCAAACTAAATAAATTTAGTCATAGACTATGTTATTGAGTGTCAATAATGTCAAGCGTTGTCAATGGTGTAATTCTATCAAGAAGTACTGACTGACTGTTGCTGATAATTACGATTTTACTGTTTAGTAGTTATTTTTCAGCATAGCAAAACAAATTAATTACCGTAATTGAAGTTTTTTTTCAAAACAAGACAAAGCGCAAATACGGACGCGCTCTATGGAGTCAAATAATTTTACGAACTGTTCTAAAGCTGGCAAACAAAAGTATGTGCTGGAAGTGATAAATAATATAAGTAAAACATTAGCGTTTATGTAGCCGGGACACAAATATTTCGTCTTATTAACATTATCTATAAGTGGCTGTGGCACGGTTTTTTTGGAAAAATAAATTAATCTCACTAAAAGGAAAATAAATGTTACCAATTGCAAGACAACATTTTCATAAACAAAAGAAACATATCTAAAACTAAATAAGACGTTCAGTTAAACTACACAAATCTATTTCCCTGCCTCAAATGATTAAAAGGTGTTCACAAATTTAGCCGGCGGTGATTTTTGCTTGAAACTTTATAATTTCTCCTACAACTACAGATGATCGGGTTGAGTTATGAAAGTGTTCAACCCTCTGAAGATTGACAATGCACTGCACTTGACATAAACTAATTTTTTATTGGGGACAATATGAAGAAATGTAAAAAAACGTGCGTCAGCCCCTTTAAACATACAGTTAGGGAAGTTTTGACTCCCTGTAGACTAAGGAGATCTAGAAAATTAAAGTAAAAAATTATGCTCTGAAGTCATGAAATGACACAGAAAATACATGACACATGAATACCAACATTTATTACTCGCCCGTGTAAGATACCGCAGTGTAATAGTTTTACGACGATATTAAACTAGTGTAATACCGCTTCACGTATGACGTCATACTATTGTGTGGTTGTGACGTCACAGTGTTGGCACCGACGTCACAATGGCGGCCTAGGCGCAGAAATGTTTCGTTCAGTACACTTTCGGCAATCATGCCTGCTTACTGAAGTCAAGTAATAAACAGAATACTAAACTTCCTTCAATTTAAAACTATTTTTATCAAACTCGTTAATGATTTGGTATCAAACTCGCTTTCGCTCGTTTTATACTTAATCATTAACTCGTTTGATAAAAATAGTATTAAATGGAAGGTCGTTTAGTATCCTCTATATCATAATAGCAGCAACTTCCGGAGAGAAATATAACATTGGTTGATTTGTGATGAATACGGGTGACCGCTGTTCCATGATAGTTTACAATTACATACATGACTAACTTTTGAAAATTGATAATGTCACCGCAGATGAATTTCTCTAAGCCTATGGTGTTTTTGAACGTTTCACAACGTTGACGATATTTTACGGCTGCTTTATACACTTTATTGTCAAAGATTAGGTCAAATCGAAATAAATCGAACAAATTCCTAATATCTTATTCTTACACAATGTGAATGTAATATTACACCTACAAAAGTGAATATCATGTTCGGGTTAAATACACACACTAAAATATCAAATCACTTAATACTGCTTGCCAAAAGATTCATTCATATATCGTGTATCAAGTAACATGTTCTTTCTTCTGAGGTATTTCTTAAAACTCTATAAGAAACATGCACAATTGAAGAATATATTGCTAAAAAAAGAACAGATTAGGTCCCTTCTTTATGAAGTGGAAACAGTTACATGTACCTGTCATGCTTTACTCTAATTGAAGCGCTCATAAAATACACAAAACTCATCGTCCAGGGTACTGTTAGTTATGTATGGTTGCCCTCACTGATCAAAATATTATTTCCAGATGTGTTTGGCTTTATGAGATGTACATTGCCTGCTGTGTAATATGAACTATAAACATGAATTGAAATAGCATAATAAAAGAATGTGAATGTTTTGAAACTGTAAGTAAGTAATATATTAATCATCGTGTTCTATTCTAGCAATTTCACTTAGTTCGATTCGTTATGGAATAGTTGCTCACATAAAGAATCGGTCTGTTATATTTGAATTTGAAACTGAGGACATTGTTATGCAAAACTTACAAATATTATTCATAATAAGGCAAAAAACATTTAAAAAATGGACAAGGAATCAGTCAATCTAAAGGCATACGCAGACAACCAGTAAATAAAAAGACAGCAGTGACAAAACATCCTAAGCTGAGATATCACACAGCTTGAATTTATGTAGATATCACTTGTTATATCGAAAAATAAAATCCCCGTCAATTACTTTCTATCGTAATTGAAATACGTTATCAAATTCGTCTTTTTAATCACAGTAATCAGGATTTGAATTATTCCTCAATAAACAACGTATTTATAATTATCTTTAAATATGATGTCTATTCTTTCAAAAGATTTCCTTTGCGTAGACGCCATTTAATAACTTTAATCCATTTGCTCAATATTTATTTTATCATGTAATACTTACACTTTTTATTCCGGGGGCTTCACTCTGAGGGAGATAACTATATTTCCTCATAAACAATGTGCCGTTACGCACTTTACGGGTCCAGGTTTTATGAGCAATACTCAGTTTTAAAAAGGACGAAATAATTGTTACGAAATTTACTTACACATTTTCTAATTACAAAATGTCACCAAATTTTACTCCTTATGCGCAAACTTAAATAAAACGAGAAATCCCCTTGTATCATCGTGAATAGGGAATTTCCAATGTCCTAAAAATAACTCTGAAACAACGCGGATGTAATAATCGAAAGAGTCGCAATTTATCAAGAAGCTGTTCTCTGTTTAACTCTTATCAAAGAGACGCGTTGCGCATGACCGGTGCAGTGATTGTGGTTAGAGTCAAGTAATTATATCCTTAGTAAAAAGATCTTGTTAGTGGTCATATTAGAATGGAATAAAAAGAAGGGAAGATGGACTAAGCGGGACTGACAGCCTTCCATAACCGGAAACTGGTATGTCACGATGACCTTTTCCCTTCATTCGTCATGGTTGGTTTTAACATGAATCGGCACGTGACTCCACTTCGTCCAAATGACAGTTTCTACGAATTCGTGAAGTGAATAGAGTCAGTGCATCAAAATGGCCGAGCAGGAAAGTCGAAGTCTTGTTGCCTCTGAAGAGGTTTCACATCTGAACTATGTTCAACATCAAGCTGATGTAAACAACCCACTTCTTTCAAATGAAGACAGAGATGGCTACGTGTCGACGTCTCGTAGGATTTCGAATGGAATCGTCGTCGCAGTCATCGCCGTCGTAAACGTCGTCGCAACCGTCCTGATGACAGTCTCACTTCCGGTATATGCGCAGACGATGGTGGCTGTCGGAGGAGATCCTTTCGTAGTCCTGTTGGTATCAGCAATATTTTTCCCTGTTATATTTTTCTTAATGGTTTTGGTGATAAAACTTACCATCAATCGACATATGAAACTTATGTCCGAAGCAAGCTGGAAAATCTTGATTCTGATAGGTGTATTAACGACGCTGAATGGAGTTCTCGTCGTATTCGCTGCAGACCGAACGCCGCCATATTTACAAGGAATACTCTCCAGCACTGTTATTCCTTACACCGTGGTTTGCAGATTTCTACTACTTAGAAAGGGTAGGTATTTCAGTTTTAATGAATAAAACTAGCCCATAGAGTATATAGAGAAGCTCCCCTAAAGTCTTCTGTATAAATGTATCAACAGTTGATTCAAGTTACAATTTTAGAAGGCTTTCCCAGAATTTTTTTAATTATATCAACGAGAGTTAATAATTTGTTATCAGAAGACACGTGAAAGATGTTCTATTTTCATCAAAAATCAATTTTCATTTCGTTTTGATGAAAAATGTAAGTCCCTGATCACTGCACTACCCTTAGACTCCAAATGAGCCGATGTCATAGAATTGTGATCTTTTCATGTTTGTGACGCATTGCAGTGTGATGAAATTACTATATGACGTAAAACAAATTCTGAAGTCAAGGACTTGACGATGGTAAGACTTGTTATAGAATCTACTGTCAAAACGATATCTCCTAGGAGATATTGTTTGATCTCCTGCAAGCGACATCTCCTTTGGAACAAAGCTTTAGATGGTAAATACGAATTAATCGAGCATCTAGTAATTATAATTCATACTGGATAAATTAATAGATTGTGAATGACATCAACATACTTTGCGTGCCTACATATTGCAACTTATTAACCATCGCCACTTTGGTTATGATATAATGTTTATTCAATATAATGGATTCATTAAATGTCTGATCAATTTCAATGACTGTTTATTAAGGCAATTGCAAACTTTAGCGTGTCTATAAGTAAATGAAATCCCAACCTCGGTCAACCACAATCTCCCTTGGGCGTTTCATTAGGGAAATTTGTCGTCTTTTTTGTTTTGGTTTTGAAGGACGGGAACGGCTTATTAGTGTTGCACAGTTTAAGGGGTTTTTCAAAGTCCTTTATGAAACATTGTCATGCACATTAACTATTACCTTGTCATTCATTGTCATACTTTGTCATACATTGTCATACATTGTCATACTTTGTCATACATTATCATACATATTAATTATGTTAACTATTACCTTGTCATACAAAGTGATATATAGAGATTATTACCCGAGGAGGTGTGTCATAAGACTTTTACGAAACGAGTGTGAATTTTTTTATTACCCGAGCGAGAGCGAGGGTTATACACAAATTTGCAATCGCATGGAACTATTCAGAAAACGGCCTCCTTCCTTTGCGATAGCCCGCTACAGTGACGTCACGAACAATGGTTTTATGACGCCACAGGCGACGAAATACGGTAACTCGCGCTTAGACAATCGTTGCTAGGCAAAAGTGATATGTGCACATGTGCTCATATTGAAAATATGTCACCGCTTATGAATAACTATATGGGTAATAAATGTTAACTATTACCTTGACATGCGTTTTGATAAATTGTCATACTTCTTAACCATGTTAACTCTTATCTAGTCATACATTGTCGTACATTGTCATACAAACTATGTTAACTATTGCTTTATCATATACTATGAAACAAGGTTACAGTTAACTTTAACCTTGTCATACACTGTGATACATTGTCATACACATTCACCATGTTAACAATTACCTTGCCATACATTGCGATAAATTGTCATACTCTTTAACCATCTTTATTATTACCCTGTCATACATTGTGTTACATTGTGTTCATATTAACTATGTTAACGATTACCTCGCCATACATTGTTTTACATCATGTCAATCTTATTGGTCGTCAATTTTGTTACGCCAAATGCCAATTGTTGACATAACGTGTTAAGAATGAAATACCATAACTTTTTTTCATTTTACGAATCAGAGCCGCAATTTCAATACTTTCTTGTAGATAGTGTAATAATTGACCTTTGACTGAAATCTTCTAACATTATCGTTACATATTTTGTTAAATAGATAGATAGTTTGATAGATAGATATAGGCGTCTCTCCCAATATTGTTAACTCTATACAGTCAATTTATGCACCAGTTAAGGCTTTTGTGAGAGTTTTAAATTTATCAGGTATTTTCTCTTGTCAACGTGGCATCCGACAGGGTTGTGTTCTCATCCCTATGTTATTACCGATTTTCTCAACGAATTGGCTGTTGAACAAAGTTAACGTCCAGGTACTCAGTTACACCCGGTGTCATTAAGTTATATCTCATACTTTTTTCTGACATCTTAGCAATTGTATCTGATACTATTGAAGGATTACAGAAGTGTGTTGAAGTTTTGGTAAGTTTTGTTTAGAATATGTTTTTTTCAGAAAGGTGGATCTCTATCAAAACGGGAAAGACGATTTATAATGGTATAGGGAATTAGAATATATATCATCATATTAATATCTAGGTGCAATTCTTTCAAGGGGTCTATAATGGTCTTATAATTTTTTCTATGCAGATCTACAGGGCGAAAAGTTTTTGTTTTATATTCTTGAGATATTAAGTACACTTAGTGATTTGACTCATGAACTATACTCAAAAATATTTGATAGGAACATTGCTCCCATTTTGCTTTGTGGTTCCGAAGTCTTGGGATTCTTATTTATATATCTATCTATTGTTTTATATTTTTATTTTTTTTTTGCTTGCAAACGGTTCTTACGCGTTAATATTTCGACATCAAATAACACTGCATGAGGTGAATGTGGACGCTATCCCCTCTATAGCTTTGCATACAAAAGAGCAATAAAGTACTGGCTAAAACTATTGCGTGTGTCTGATAACCGTCATCACAACAGGTGTTACTGTATAATATTAAAGGCTTTAGATAAAGAAAAAGTTAGTTCGGATTATAAGTGTCGGGATTTGTTGTACAGTTTAGGCTTTGGGTTTTTTGGGGATAAGACGTTTTTTGTCTTCCTGCGTCATTTTTATCTTTGTGTTTGTGAGTCGACTAGCATACACGTACAAACTGTTTATAGTTCGCTTCAAATTGGCACACAAACTACAACGTATTCTCTCATATAGCTATCGTTCACCAAGGAAGTATACCTAAGTGCAGTTAATATTAAGAAATTAAGAGTAGGTCTTATGTATTGAAACCGGAAGGCATTCTAAGCTTGCTAGAAACGATAGACTGTGTTTGCATTGAGATTAAGGTTATATCAAGTATGAATATCCTTGTGTGTTCCAGATTTTAACAACTCCGCTCGTACCACTTACCTAAAATATTTTGTACAAATCAAAATAAACTAAAATTAGATCCCTCATGTGAACATTAGATTGTAAACTTATCGATAACTTGGCATGCTTTAACTATTTTGCAATGTATAATATTTGTTATAGCTGATCATGCTTACTGTACACATCCGTCTGGTTATATACAATGTCAAACCGATGGCATACACCCAAGTGAAACAGAATTGAATACACATACACACAACACACACACGCACGCACACACACACACACACCCACACCCACCCACGCACACCCACCCACGCGCACACACACACACACACACACACATATATATATATATATATATATATATATATATATATATATATATATATATATATATTCAAAGACAAAAAAAGGACACATAGCCAACATTACTCAAACATGTTTCATTGATATCTTCAAGGGGTCTTACAAAAACCTGTTATGATGTTAGGATGTCACGACATGATTGACAGAATCAATGACACTATCAATGAAACATGTTGGAGTAATTTTGTCAGTGTGCAATTTTTTGTCTTTGAATATATAATACTGTATACTTGTGAACTCTTTTTCAAATACTCTCTCTCTCTCTCTCTCTCTCTCTCTCTCTCTCTCTCTCTCTCTATATATATATATATATATATATATATATATATATATATATATATATTCTTTAAAAATAACAAACTGAAGATTGGTCTTCATATAAGTTCATTACCAACCGGTTTCACAACATAGTGATCATCAGGGTAACTTATACATTGTGTTGCTAATAGTATAGCGTTATAGTATAGTTATATATATGCTTTATCTATTTTGCGATGTATAATATTTATTATAGCTGATCATGCAAAAAGGGCGCTAGATAAACACGAATATATTAATCACTTAAGTTATAGAATAAAAAGTAACGCAGTAAGTTACCTTCCATCATATCATGGTCACATGGCATCGCAGGAAGGTCACATTGAATCATGTGAGAGTGAGGTCAAGGATCGGTGAACCCATGTGACCTGACTCACATAAGTCACAGAACAAAATTTTATTCCTGGTTTTCTTTCGGTTTCTATTTTTACCAAACTGCATTGGAGCGCATTTTGACATTACTTAAGTTTCATCTCTTTTAATACCGTTTATATTTCCCCACAAGGTATAACTTGCGCTTGTCTCACTCATTGGCTAATTTAACCCTTGCAATTTCTCCAAAATATCTCTTTGTTAGAGTTTTAAACTGCTGCGGCTGAACTTCCAGAATATCATGATGGTTGTAGATTATCGACAAAACGGGCGCTGCAATCGAATGATAGAATTTGGTGCAAAGAATCAAGTTCTAAATTGGCCAGTGATGAAGATTGGTGTGGGTTATTCGTTGCGAGAGGAAGTTAGCCTTCAATACAGTGTGGATGTTAGGAAATAGGGTGGGGTAAAAGGGCGTGGTTTTAGATTGGGGTTATGAATGGAGTTATTCGTGTACGGAAAGGTACAAGAGTGGGTGATTGTAAGATAGGGTGGGGTATTAAGAACTGTTTTCAGAGATAGTCATATTGCGGGAATGTAAGATCTGAGGAGGTTCAACGGTTGAAATTCGGATCATTTGAGAAATATCCTTAAGTAACTGGCATGTGTTACGAAATAAATTTGGAATAGAAGAATGTCCCCAGTCAAACCAGCAAAATATAACAAGACAATTGTATATTAATTACAATTTAATCAATCAAATAATAAGCAAAGTATTTAAGATTACAATATCGAGCTAATACAAATAATTATACAATATCAAAATGAGTCACACTAATTAGCTAAATAAATATATTCACCAGTCCTCAAGAATCACACAGTTGATAAGTGTAGAAAGCAGTCAGTGGGTCTTGATAGGAGATAGATGAATCCGGCTTGTAAAGGTATCCAAAAATCAGTGGCACGGCAGATGATTGCAAAGTTGATTGTAAGAAGCAAGATGATTAAGAGTTATAATGCCAGCCTATATATAGGTTAGATACCTTCCAGAATGTTCTTTAAACTTCCTTGAAAATATCCAATCAGAAATGTACAACTCAAGCAATCAAGAAATAATTAGAACATTCTAGAAATAGAAGTTTGTAGTAACTGCCAGCTTAGACTATCAAAACAATTGTAAGTGTGTGTGACCCACTAAACAATATAACAATGTTACATAATGTTACACTCTTAAACAATCAATACTCATAACACATGTTTATTTACAGGAATCAGTGCCCGTCGCTTGGGATGTGTTGTTATCGTCCTCATCGGTGTATTCATCAGTCTGGAACCCCAGATTTGGGGATTGAAGGGGAGCGGCGTTACTGGGGAAGGGGGTTCGTCGGGAGTGGCTGGCGTTATCTGGCCCCTGGTCTTTGCGATCGGCTTCCTTCCTCTCGGTATCAGCAACGTCATCAGCGAGCGGGAGCTTCAGGGTCAGGTAAAACTCAATGTGTTTTTGTTAAAAATAGCTATAGGGAATATAACGTACTGTCCTAAAAGTGGTGGTGATTATGATTATGATGTGAATTATTGTGATGATGATGATCACGATGACAATTGTGATGATCATGATACTGATTGATTATTGAAATTGGGGTTACGCTGAAGGAAAGTAATAATGATTGTAAAAATTATAAGTATGTTTGTGAAAATAATTGCTTGTATATGATGTTAATTTTCATTCCATGACGATGAAATTTCTTTGTATCGTCATTATCATCGTCGTCAACATTACCATAGTCCTAATTGCAATAGTCATCATCGTCAACATCATCATGTATAACCGTCAACCATACTGAACTTAACCCGATTCTCGTCAGAAATGTAAACCCTCCTCCTAGGTGCATTGTTCCTACAAAGACGTTGATTATGCTTAACAATTCCTGCTGCTATAAGAGCTGGTGGTAGTTCGAACCGCTTGGTATATCTCCCCGCCCTGTTTCCTGCAGCTTTCAGTCGATTCTTGAGGGAGAAGACTCTCCTCATTAACCGCTGTTTCATCACAAATATGCTTGATCGGCTCAACACGGCTCTATCCGGTCGTATCTTTATCTTATGTGGTTTTCTGGGTCTAGGAAGACCTTTAACATATGATTTTAAACCTGACTTCAATCGAACACGTTTGGAAATAATGGAATACTTACGCCCTATCTTATGTCCAGTTTTTATGAGGGAAATCTCTTAATTTCTCATGCCAATAATTTGCTAGTGTGCTAGTTTTGCATCATAAATTACCCATTGTATATATCATGTGGTTTTTAAATTCCAGTCCGACTCGTTGACCTTTGTCATGTGGACCTCGGCGTTTCAAGTCCTGACCATTCTGGCTTTGTTCTGGGTAGACCTTATACCCCAATTCGGGCGGGTAAGTGATGCATATTTACACGATTATTGAAATCATATATAATTATGTGTTCATTTGGGATAGTGGCTGTCGTGCCTAATGCATTTTGGTTTTTATAATGATTATAAGGCCATTGCGTGTTTCAATATTATTGTGATAATATTTAAACAATATGCATTAGTTGTATTTATTCTATGTGCGCTAGTGCCTTTAAGCAGCAGGGCGCGTTTACAGTATATGATATATTTAACATAATATTGACACTATATAACAAAATAAACATTTAATAAAGATTCGTTTTTTCACCGGCAATCATGTAATCAAAAAACGTAATTTGTCAGTGTAGTATATATGTTCACATGGCCAGAATATTGTAAAATTGTTTTTACAGTCATTTTCATAGTTCGATAGATTAGATTTGAAATTTTTTCAGACATTCTTACACTATTTACAAAATATTTTATGCTTATATCGCGCTATATATTAACAAAGGTTAGGAAATCAGAAGACGCGTTCTGTATTCTCCGTATAAAAATATCAGTGTATCCATATCTCCCTCAAGAATCGACTGAAAGCTGCAGGAAATAGGGCGAAGAGATATACCAAGCGTTTCGAACTAACATACAGCAGCACGATTTGTCAGTCGTAAACCTAAGCACTCGGGGGCACGCATTTAACAACTCACTAAGAGCCTCCTTAGACTAAGATGATCGTTATGTTATAATCATGGTGTAGGTAAGCCTTAGCACTAAGGGTGCTTTGTGAAAAAAGGGCCAAAGCTCCGCTTAAACTTAGTAGAGCAATGGACAGCTCTGCAGGATCTGAATACACAAAACGCGCTCTGCTGCTCTAGCGCAGACCGAATAAATAAACTAATGCAAACTAATTCAATTATAATGAAAATCTCACGATATCACTAACGTTCCGCACATAGCTAATCTACGAAAAAAGTTATTGTAAAGGTTATAAAATTAATTCTAAAAGACCGGTAGTATTTGATACTACAAAGTCGGAAATATTCACATTTTAAAGCCTGAAAAGCAAAAACGACAGCCCCTATATTTACATGTATTCAAACAACAATGCTGCTACTATGTTTTTGCCATCGCAATGTTGCCTTAATAAACATTATTTCATCATTTGGTAAATTCAAAAGCTGCACACATTACTATAGTTCAGCTGTTTTCAACAGTCTATCTTTGTTTCATTTTGTGCAAAGCCTACGTTGATTTACTTATATACCATAACTTTAACTCTTAACTTTTTAATTATTGATTGGAGGTCAGTTGTAAATAATCATTGCACAGATAGAGAGTAAAAGTAAATACCTAAGTCCTCATGAACCATAAAATATCCAATGTGAACGCCGAAAGGTAGGTGGATTCAAGGGCGACGTTGACAAAAATGACCTATATACGCCCGGCATTAAAAAAAGTAGTTAAATTTCATATTCTATCATATTTGCCTGTGTTCTTGACAAAATCTAAAAGTGATCTCTGAACAATGCTAAACATTAGATTTTCTCCATTTAAACCACAATGGCCAAGTCTCAAACGAGTGAGAATGATTTCTTTTCTTCGATTTTGTCGTCAGAGTTTGATATGATTCCTAAACATTGGGCATGAACTGTACATATGCCTGGCAGTGCTGCCACAATCCCAGTCATTTTGTCTCTGTTCATCAATTGCCTTATTTATGGTGGAATAGGTGTCTTTGGGAATTCAAGATATCGTCAATATCAATTTGACATTTGGTTAGTGATGACTTGGCAATATGATCAACCTTCTCGTTTCCAACCAGTCCAACATGAGCAGGAACCCAGACTATATCACAGCTTATATAAGTTTCATCAAAAATTTTGTTAAGATGTAAAATGTCATATAAGATGTCACTGCGTTGCCCATATACACCTGACTGTATAATTTGGACTTCTGTCAAGGAATCTGTAAATACAATTGATTCGTGTTTATGTTTTTCACCCAAACTAATGCTTGATAAATAGCAGTTAATTCTGCAGCAAATACTGATGTAATTATGATCTTGTAGTCTGAAAGTTTTCTTTACTCCTAAAGATGGGATATAGAAAGCAGCGCCCACATGTCCTGATGCTGGATCTTTTGAGGCATCTGTATAGATATTGGTGAATCCAAAGTAATTTGTCCCTATAAAATCTTCTGCTATTGCTTTGATGATGTTAGGGCTCATTTGTTACGTCGCCTAGTGAAACATAAAGGAGTTATCCACTCATAGATCTCTGTTCTCTCAAAAGGAGAAGGCTTGATGTACATAATAACTTCATTCAATGTATCATGTAATCGTTTCGTCCTCTTCCTTCTAGGCACATTCTATCGGCGACTTCGGAGGGAGTCTCCGCAGAGGTTTACACTGCTGCTTCAGCACTTCCGCTTCCTGTGATGGACTTCCGGGCAAGGCATGGCTATTCATCATTGGCTACTGCCTCTCAAACCTATTCCAGTTTCTCTTAATCGAATACGCTGAAGGTGCCGTGTACGCAGTGGTGGTACAGTCAATGGTGGCGCCACTGGCGACCCTTTTCATGATGCTTTTCGGTATAAACGAGGAGAAGAGTTTTTACTGGGACCCTCAATTCAACATAACGACTGCTTTCACTCTGGTAGGACTTGTAATCATTGTACCGGCAGTCTTTGTGTATAAATACTTCAGTGGTCAAGACAAGAGGTTAAGCGAGGAAGAGAGAATAAGCGAAGAGTCAACACCGTATGCTAAACTAAGTTGATTTACAACATAATTCATGGCAAGGCCTCCAATTCGTACTTACTTACATACTTAGTTGTTGGATTTAACAATCACTTCCAACTTAAATGATTTCGAAAAATAACCCTTATACTCGCGCTCATATCGTTACATCAGAATTTTCGGATCTGGAGCTCCTATAAAAAACCTAAAAACTTTGAAGAATGTACTCAAATTGACAATCGAGGCATCTAGGGGTGCTTTGCATCCATAGCGCATTCAGTCCACTTAGCTGGAAAAATGAGTACATGAAAAACGGTACAACGTACAGTGTGGCAATTTCGACGTAAACTAATCGCCATCAGGAACGCTAGCTATTTTTCAACAGACTGACAAACGATTGTTAATATGATATAAATTTGTTTGTGTTTGATAGTTTGTTTTTTTTTAAAACCACAAAAATATGTCTTTTCAGTCATGAGCCTGATGATAGGATGTATCTTGCTTTACGGTCGTCGTGTTTTGAAGCCATTTACATTAAAATAACATCTCTAACTTATACACGTTCATTGTGCCAATCTAATAAACTCATCTGGAATTAATTGCTTCGATGCATCTTTGATAAATGGCGTCACGAAATAAGGAAAATGGCCAATTTCGTTCTCATATCTCGCTTTAAAAAGATTTTAAAATGAGGTTTTAAAGGGCGTATTTTTTTGAAAAACTTAATACGATTCAAACAAGGAAATTGTGAATGAGTTAGCTTTTAAAGAAATGGTGTAACTATTTGTTAGTCATATTTTCTTCCATTGATTGAAATAAGACTTGTTTTTAATATCTATTAAAATGTACATGAAAATGGGATTGTCGGATTGATATTTTGAAATTATTTGGGGAGATAATATGTTTTGACACTTTTAAGGGTAATGGTTGCAAACATTTGATTCCTAATAATTCCAACGTTGCTTTTAGGGAACATTTGCGCATGAAAGGATAGTAATTATCGATCAAAATTAGTTTGCACCCTAGCCTTATAAATTTGCAGGCATATTAACTTAAAGATTCTGTCCCAAAATGACCACTGTTCCTTAGATTCTTGTGAGCAGTATACTCTTCCTAGATACGATGGTCAAACAAGTCATATTAGCTCATTCAGTTCTTTACAAATTTCCAGGACAATCACGTATCCATTGAGACAAGTTTAACATACATCTACTGTTGCTGAGGATTTATTCAAAGATCTTATCATCGTTATTCCTCGAATACAACCCCGGGTTCTTTTCGTTCAGCACCTTCTTACCTCTATGTTGTGTTCAAGGTCGAGTTTTATATATGGAATACCTGGTTTGTATAATGCCAGCATCCCGTGACCCCCCGGGTAATATTCGAGACCGGGTTGTATCAAAGGAAATACGGTAAGTGTCATTGTTTTGTAATTATGATTTGTTTGTTTATATCAATTTTTTTTTGTATAAATGTCATGTTATTTGACTCTCATCTGTTCAAGAATGAATCAATATTTTATACATTATATTGTATTTGTTTCTCGCAGAATAGAAGAAAAATATCCATTGGAGATTACACCCACGCTGAAAAAGAGTTCTCTTCACAGTTTCAGGTTTACGTACTTAAAGGGGCGGTAGCGTGTTTTTGAAACATTTATTTCATAAGATTGTCCCAGATTAACATTAGATTATTCCAAAAGTATTATTGTCAGAGCTCACTACTCAAGCTTGTCATTTGTAGTCGTAGAGGAAATAATCAAGGAGAGTATCAAGCGAAAACCACTGGCGGCCATTTTGGTGTACACACCTTTTAATCATTCGACAAAGGCAATAAATTCGCATAGTTTAAAGGACCATTGTTCGTTCGTTTTAAAACTGCTACTTTCCATGGAAAAAAACCCCAATTGACTTTCAGTTGGAAACATTTATTTTCGTTTTCGCTGGTTCACTTTAACATTCTTTCTCTAACAAAAGCATGCTTCTATCTCTTTAAGATATTGTTCAGTCGTTCGCTTCAAAATAGCAATATGACTTTTACTCGTACTAAGTTCTTGTAATAAACTACTTACATTTTCTTGATTTAAACATATTTTATTAATAATGATAAGGATTGGCGTTTTTCAATATTATAAATTTCAAACGTAAAAGGATGACAGAAACTGACAAATCGTTTTGATAACATGGATATAATATTGAGTAACTTCAAATTGGTAACATTTTGACAAAATGACAGGTCTGAACTTTTCTCAAACAAAAGAGTACTTGAGCACATGTTGAATGAATTATGTGCTTCTCTGACGAATCAGTTTCTCTCTCTCCTTGTTAAATAGTGAACATTCAAAGAAGAAATGGTAAGAGTTCTAAACATAATAAACTGACGAATAACTAAACGAAGAGTCAACAGCAAAAAGCCGCGTTAGACAACCCAGTTCATCAGCTCTATCATCGGCGTAAAAATAAAGAAAAAAGGGCTAAGTACTGTTCTTGTGGAATACCAGCGTGGAGCATTCGATGCTAAGAAATTGACTCATTATCAACCATGCTTTGCCTGTGAGTACTTGTATAACTTTTAACCATTCTATCAGCTGTCTTGTAGTACCATATTTCCCAAGGTTTTATAATAAACCATGCTTTCGACACATCACAAAACACTACACAGTAATTTTTATTTCTATCTCTAGATTTTTGATCAACTGATGTACAGTTCAATGTCCAGCCTGAAAGCCATATAGATATTTATATAGAAGTATGTTTCTATTGAAATGAGTAAACAGGTGTTTAAAAACAGCTCTTTAAAAACTTTACCTACAAATGATTAGTGAAATTGGTTTATATTTAGAGGCTAAAGTAGGAGCCCTTATCTTAAACAGAGGCATAGCATTGGCAACTTTCCATTCCAGTAAATACACACAAGTTTGCAAAGTTTAAATTTTTCTCCCCTAATTTAAGATATTTTACTAGTTACGAGATAGTCATTAGAAATTTTTTCATTCAATTGACACCCACCAACTTTATCATATATTATAATTCAGACATTGAAAGTAAGAGCTCCTGAAATGTCCTCAGTACAAGAAATGATTCCGTCCTTGCGTCCAAGTAAGCTACTACTAGAAGTGGACAGAACTTGAAGTATATACACTTTTTCAATATTTCACCATCACTTTTAGTGACAGTCGTGATGGAAACCTGTGATTTTTGATTGATATGAATCTAATTCATCGTAAGGTGTTTGGTTTAAATTTAGGTTAAAGTAATGTCTGATGA
Organism: Phorcus lineatus; assembly: GCA_921293015.1. Lineage (NCBI taxonomy): Eukaryota > Metazoa > Mollusca > Gastropoda > Trochida > Trochidae > Phorcus > Phorcus lineatus. Next base: position 8,805,784 of record OV121094.1, read on the forward strand.
TATGAAAAGCAATATACAATTCAATAGTTACCCAGTTCATCATCTTAAACAGTCATCAAATCAAAGTAACCCATTTAAAACATTCACGTACATGTATAGTCTTAAAGGTTCTAACGTAACAGCAATGTTTGATAACCAAAGGTGGATGTCGATATTTATTCACTAAGACTATTTACTGCAAACACGAAAAATCAGTATTTGGTTTAACCAATGTGCAGGAATGTTTCCTGCAATGAACAAGACGCTGACTTGTTCTTGAGCCAGATGGCTCTATTCCGTTTTGGTAACGCATTTTGTCTGAGGAGCTCTGAATGTTAAAGTCTACTGTGGGTTGTAGAATATGGAAAGAAAACATAAGTCTTGCAATTTTTTTGTTCCAGGGTACTTCGAGTAATATTTAACCACGAAGAACTCTTCAACGGCAATCTTTGCGACCGAAATAATTTGATGTCATCAACAAAATAAACTTTGTACACAGATCTATACAAATTTATAGTTTTTGATAAACCGACTAAATCACTTACAGTTTCAATATAACTGATGAAACTAAAGACAGTATAATTCCATTTTTCTCATTTTTATTTCAGAGCATCATTAATAATACTACAAATAATATCAAACTAGCATTTTTACTCGTGTTGAGATCACTTATTACGTAACAGTGAGTTGGTAATGTGACACGTGACAATTTCACGTGCGAACAAACGGAACTACTTTCAAACGTCATATGGCATCCTCCAATCACGTTACTTCTATATCTAGCAACAGTTTACAAGTCAGCATTGGGTTCTTTCGACAGCAAACCTGAGGGAGAGGTTGTTATCTTTATCAATTTTAAACTCATCTTACCTGAAAGGTCGGGCGTCGTCCAAAAACTTTTCAGATTTTCGACTTTTCCTCCAAAACTGCTGCACCCCTCAAGCTGAAATTTTGTTGGGATGTACCTGACACCTTTGTGGTTTGCATTTTCATATTTTGGAGCTGAAGTGACAAATGATCACCCATTGTCCAATGGTAAAATAGCCATTCATTAAAGAGCCACTCCGTGATTATCATAACATATTATTTACCTTTGATACGAACCTAAATGTCATAATTATTTATGTCAAATACTACTACAAATATCCTTTTGAAAGTTCGACCCTTGGTCGTTTCAGTGACCTGAAAGTCATTTGGTCGTTTCAGTGACCTGAAAGTCATTCATGGTCTGTGGGATTATATGTTATGACCCTTTGGATCCGCCACTGTCAAATTATGTGATATTTGCACTAGGACACACATAAAAGTTAACAAACTATTGGCATGCAGTTGTATGTACCAAACCTTATAATATTTGAATACGTATTTTGAGTATCTGTTTAAACGTTCCATATATAATTTGATACATAGATGTAGAGACTTTTCAAGGAAAAGAAGTGATGTTATCATTTCTGCTGTTTTGCAAATTGTATATAGGTTTCATAATTCATTTTGTTGCACACACATTACCAGAACAGAACAGAATAATAATATATAATATAAGGTACAATAAAGTAAGCTGCAAAAGTTGTTTTTTCACGTGACATTTACATTTATATTTGCCCGTAACCTAATTACATGTATGAAAATAGAGACAATGAAAATATATACATTTCTCATTAATGCTTAAATTCCATATAACTCATTAATGATTCTTGATGAATCGCCAAAATAAGTTCAAATAAATCATAACATATAATCCAACAGACCATGAAATTGAATTTTCAAGTTGTTTTAATTGTAATGACAGACCGTCATTGCAATAAGGAATCGAAGCTGACAATGAAAATATATACATTTCTCATTAATGCTTAAATTCCATATAACTCATTAATGATTCTTGATGAATCGCCAAAATAAGTTCAAATAAATCATAACATATAATCCAACAGACCATGAAATTGAATTTTCAAGTTGTTGTAATTGTAATGACATACCGTCATTGCAATAAGAAATCGAAGCTTTCTATCGGCAGGAGCACGTTTTGTAGATCTTAAAGTTCTCCCCATTACATAAATTTGTACCACAAATGTATTATCTTCAGAGGATCAAACATCTGATAACTCAACCCGTTTATCCGTAGTCGTAGAAACACTGCTATCAAGCGAAACTGCTGGCGGTTATATTAGTGTGAACATGTTTTAATCATTTGAGATAGGGAAATGGATTTGCGTACCGCTTGACCAAACATGTTTCCTTGGTTTTTGGACTGCCACTTTTGATTTTAAAACATTGTCTTGCCAGTGGTATTTTTTAAAATAAAAAATGTGCTACTATCTCTTTATCAACAACCTTACAATGCATCTAAAAAACAGCGTGTTGTCATAATTTGATGAAGGAAGCGACGTTTTGCCATAACTGACAAACACACTCCTGGTGTTAACGTTATAAAGAACATTTACTCATTCTGTTTTAAAAGATACCGGTTTAATTTTAAATGGTATTTCGAATCAAACAAAATAGATTTTTTGAGAGAACATGTACACATGCCATCTCATTTCTCATGTGGTTTATTGTTAAAAACAATTGACTTCAAAATAAATACCCTTCAAATATTTTTATTTTTCAATTTTGAAGGAAGTCAATGCATGAAATAACCTAAAGGAAACAAGAGTTCAGAAATTGCCTTACTTGTTCACGAGTCGGTGTGTTTGGAAAAAAAACCATGAAGAAGTTTTCAAACTTCGTAAAACTGTACATTTGTAAGTATTCCTAAGTCAGAAAAAGTCGCAATTTCTCAACGACATATGTTATAGTCAAAGTTTTTGGATAAATTCGTAAAGGAATTACACCTTTATTAGTTAAACAAATGAGAAATATTTGATATACCTGAAACAATATTGGCTTTGCAGAAAAGAGGGGTGGGGTCAAAACAAGAAAATTTATATTTTCTTATTTCGGTGAAAGAATATCAATTGAACCATTTTTCGGCAATAATTCGGTCAATATTGGTTAACAAGATGATAGGTTTTTAAAAACAAATTTGGAAATGACTATTCAAAGATAATCAATGTTTTGAGTTTATACATTTTGGACCTAACTGTTGCATAGATAACTGCCAGATGCGATTATGTAGTACTACTGTGGCGGTCACTTCCCTTGTCTCGCACCCTGACTGCAGGGATACTTGAATAACTGGGATTGCTTTGCAAATCACTTTTATTACTTTTGCTTGCCACTGTATGAGTATCATCCCTAACTTTACGTGATAGGTTTATGATTTTTCTTCATCTACTAAAAAAATCGTAACCTTTGGGGTAATGATGGTTGAATAAATCGAACTTAGCTAAAACCGTAAAGTTCAAGAGGAATGAAACAAACTTTTGTTAAGTACGTGTATGATGTTGGATCGGCGTTGATGAGAACATGAATGCGTTGGTTACAAAGAAAAAGGCGAAACGTCTTTATTTTGGCAAGTTTGGTTGATTTTTAGTACACAGAGTTTTGCAAAAGTACTTAGAGCATTGATCTTTTATCAGTTTTTGAGAGCGATTTTACCGATTACCATAATCATAACAGTGGGAAACTAACAACCTCGTTTATTTGATAAATTGCTTGTAAGCAGCTGTTCCATTCCCTATAGGTAATGTTATGTTCAATTGGTTTATGACTTAACATTCTTTTTATTACGGAAACTCGTACTTAAATACTGGTTGCACGGAACACGTGATAGCTGCACATGAACCATATGAACATGAACTATAGAAACAGAACATATGATTGTATCATCGATGTAATAACTTAATATTATTGATGTAATAGGTACTCTTCTTGGTGGAAATGTGTATTTTGGTATTTTGCGCTGTTATTGACTCGACAATATATTTATGGCTCATTACTTACACATAAACATTACGTGAAACGAACAATAGAGTTTTATTAAAGCAATGCATGTCAAAATTATCAAAAGATATAATGTTGATGACATAAAAAATCAATCATAAATAATAAAAGAAAGGAAGTAAGAACAAGTGTTTATTAAAATCAACGTCATTGGATTTTATTGTTCCTATAAATGGTAGAAATGAAAAGATAAACAGATACAACATAAATTACAATTAACACACTAACCATACTTGAAACATGTTTCTAATTTGTAACAGGTAAATACTTGTTCTGGTATTATTTAAATGTGTTCCCATTTTATCCCTGTCATATTTACATCTAGTGAAAACAATCTCAATCTCATTTAAACAAGTTCAATATTTTGGTCCGTTCTGCTGAAGTCTGCTCGACGTAGGCCAGAAAATTTTATAAACTTATTTTTATGAGGGTGAAACAATCTGAATGGTACTCAGCTAGCAAACGAATCCTTCTACTCAATTAATATTTTGTTTAATTAAAACAAAATACATTTCACTTTCTCTCTCATAAAAGCAAGATTACTATCTTTGAAGTTTTAAGAAATGTGATTCAATGCTGAATTTAGGATAAATGATTGAAATGGTTTGTGTCTTAATCATGATTTAATAACATACATGCAAGATTACGCCATAACGCAAGAAAACTTAATTTGCAAACATAAAAAACTTCACAGGACGCCTTCTACCTCTGCATTCTAATTCTCCAACTCATAGAATTTATTTATATGTTTTTCATTTTACCCTGAAACAAAATCTTAAGACAATTTTAATTAGGGTCAAAATTCATCACTTTCTCCTTTACTGTTTTCAGGATACTTTTTCATTGCTGTCCGAATAAATGATTTAAAAAAGTATTTCAGAAACAAAATGTCACCTAACTGTCAAATCAAAGTAGTAATCTCTTCATCGTTGTTACAAAATTATATGGTAGTTAAATTTATCTTCAAATATCGCAGGGTAAATACGTGCATGACATGGCGACAGAAGTTAAAAATGGCTGCCATTTCCAAGTGTTGACATTTTAGCTTGTGTCATTATCACATCATATGTACACGTTAGATAAGAAACCCGTGTAACCTTTCTAAACTTAATGGCAGTTATCATCAATGTCATGTCACATATGTTTATGATAATAATGATACATTGTATAAAAAGAGGTTTTAAGGGAGGTGTTGTTACTCAAAGCCTTCAGAAATAAACAGAATGAGGACAACGATGTTGACGACTGTGTTGGTTATGGTTGTAATGACAGGTGTGTACTATTCAGACTTAATATTTCCCCTTTACATTGTCTTTTTTAAACTAAGGCAATGTTACTCAATTTCACGCCGATAACTACTGAAATATTAACCTACATTATTAAGTAAATAAATGCCTAACAATAACTCTCTCAATTTAAATACTATGTGGGTCATAAAACATTTTCACTATCTTTCTTAATTGTTTCTTGTGCATGAAGAATTCAAAGTTACACGTTGTCATGGCAATTTTAAATATGATGACGCTTATCAGTTCAACAGGACGTCGAGTTGCGGCAAGCTTCGAAGTTTATGTATTGTTATAGTGTGGATTTTTGTATGTGATATTGCATTTGGAACAGAAGTTAATCCATGTCTTCGGAAAATCAAAAGTTTTCTAATAAGGTATTTACTGATCCTAATAATCCGGATTATCCCCCGCTCATATCACATGTCGATTTGTCTATGTCTTAATAATCGCCTTGTCGTACCCCATTTTTCTCATACCCCATTTTTCTCATACCTAATTTTTCTCATACCCCATTTTTCATTTCCCCATTTTTCATGAGAAAAATGAGGATGTTGCACCACTTTGGGAAACGCCTGCCTTCATATTTTGATACATGTTATAGATAACTTTAAAGCACTTTACACTTATGTTATTTCTAAGAATTTTTAGCCAAAGACCTCTTCGCAAAACAGTGTCGACTGTTTTACCAAGTTCAACGAAAACACAATAGAGTCATCGAGTATCGATTTACTGAGGCTAAACAGATTTCATTCCTCACCAAAGTGGGTTTGACCATCGTTCAAAACTTCATGATGCAGTAATGGATTTACTACTGGAAACCGCTTCTTATATTTGATGTTAAAAATTGAAAGGGAGGGATCTATACCAGAGCACCAAATATTCTTTGCTGAATTACGTGAAAATAATCTGCTGTACTTTTACAACTTTTAAAACCTAATGAACATAAAATATGTATTATACAATACTTATATTAAAATTGGTTATAGAGAAGAAAAATCAATAGTACCTCATGTCATTTCGCGACCCGGCTTTTCAAAATCTTAGCGCCGATAAACTACGTCATCAATACCGGTACGTTTCCTTTTAATTGAAAAGTTTTTACTCTAAGTCAAATTTTTTAATCTTAATAACCCAAATATTAGCTTCAGTACCATGCTTGAAGCGGATTTTTGAGGAACAATATATCGATGACATATACATGTATATGTCAATCAAAATGGTCCCTCGAATTTCGTTTCCACAAAAATTATACCGACAGGACCTCCTCTTTAATCATCTCACCATTGCAATTCACTTCAGACTGTAATTCCATGACATAACACTTGTTCTTTTTCAGCCGTAGTTTTCGGTGAATGTCCAGCGGATTACGAGGAACAGCTGGGAGAATGCATCCAAATATTTGGACAAATCTACAAAGAAAAGGACCCTGTCAAATCTTGCATGTATGTGAAATACTACCATGTTTATCAATTTTGATTCCAAACATGTGTTTTACCATGTGAATATAAATAGATGGAAATGAGTTTAGACCCTGCAATCGGGTGTCATTGGGATGTTTCGGCAATTTTTATACCTCAAAAATAGTTTACGATGCCGCCAATAAAATTAGTTGATATACATCGTGAAGCATGGCTTATTTATTGAAGATTAAGCGTCTATTCGTTATGCAAATGGAAATACAGAGACAGAGACACAAAGAAATTAATATTGTTTTCAGAAAAATACAGTTAAATTAGAACTAGAACTATGTGTAAAAATAGTCAGCATTTTAAGGTTACCATCTTGTCATTGTTTGAAATACCGCTTGCTCTTCTCATATTGGTTGTAGGTCAAAGTCCGTAAATAGTCAGAACATTCAGTCAAATATTCCCTTGATGTTATGGCAGACTTAAAGGACGCATAAATTTGCAGTAGTTTAACCAAATCAAAAGTACATATAGTTCAATGAAGTTGTTTAATACACCTGTAGGGTGTTGTATATTGGGAACCACTTGAGGATTGTTAAATGTATAATTTGTGTAAAAACATCTTGTCTGTTATAATGACGTATTCAGTGTGGAAAAGTACGTCCTACTGAAGACGCTGTATCCCTACGCATGACCTTACAGGGGCGTAGGAGCGAATTTGAAAGGGGGGGGGGGGGGGGGGGGGGGGCTTGAATTGAAATTTTGTTACCAAAAAAAGGAAACTTGCTTGCTTGCTTGAAATCCCATCTTATCATCAATTAGGACATAATACTGAAGTTTAAGGACATAATACTGCAGTTTAAGGCTGAATGTGCCACAGTTAGAGGTTGTAACAGGTGATGAAGAGACAACATGCCTTGATATATAATGAAATTCACTTAATGTGTGTTGTTTGATTGGATGTTTTAGTTCTACCCTCAGAGTAGTTTTAGAACTACCCTCAAAGTAGTGCATAGTAATTTTTTTTAACAATACTAGACTTTGTTCACAGTTATACAATGGATACCGTCCATTGTGTTGTCGGTGTTGCGTCCGTTTGTTGTGGCAATACAAAGGCTACATGGCTACTCGACAACATGCCCCTGGATGACATGACGACAACATGTAAGATGTTATTGTAGCAATTACCATTGCTAACAGTATGTTGTATGTAAAATTTACTTCAAACTATCAATTCTTTTAAGAATAAAACAAGGCTATCAGTCTATAACTACATTTAAATATATTCTATTAAAGTGTTTATTTCATGTTTCGAAAAGAATCTCGTGAAATATTGGTCCCAATAAAATCCTTTCCGTAAAAACTCATCAGTTTCTCATCATTATAACCCATCAGTTTGTTCAATCTTTTTTCAGGTTCGGATGAAACGTATGTCAACCCTTGTTGTAAGTATAGAATTTATTTCTTTTTGTTCTTTATCCAATCTCTTTTTTAAATCGTTCTATACAAATACCCGGCATAGCCAAATTGGATGTGTTGAATGTGATTTGGTCATTCAAGTTAGGTAGTGAATTTTGATCTGATAACGAGGCTGTGGCTAAGCAGAGTAATCTGTCGTAAAGCGAGGGTGTCGTGTTACATGACTTTAAAACCATTGGAACAACCCTACAATGTTTTAAACATTTTCATTAAATGTTCAATTCTATTTTTGGATGCCTGCAATTTAAGTCGGGGCTGCTATCAGTTTGTGTTCGCTTTCCACCGCCGCCGCCGCACAAGGTCAAGGTCACAGGAAGATCACGACTTATGCAGGGTTTTACGAAAATTATTAAGGCTTTTTAAAATGACATGATTGATATAACCAATGAAAAATGATTATTGATTGTGTGACCTTAAATATCAAAGCACAATGTCACGAGACATGGGTTATGGTCATTTTCATCCTTTAATCAAATTTTGAAACAAGAAATATGTGTTGATAAATTAGATACAAATTTTCTTAATTTATCATTCCATCTCTCCTTACAAAGACAAATGCAATTACCCTAAAAAAGCTCTAAACATAAAATCGATTGCGTATTCTAAAATATATATTTCAACAGTCGAACGTTGCCTTTTTTAATAGCTACACACGAGTATTTGGTATTCCTTTCATTTACATTCCTCGTCTGCATGCATACTGCAGGACGATATAGATTTAAAGCTTAATGATATATAACATACTATAAAGATAATAAAGCGTAATAAAAACATGATAATATAAATGTCTTTTTTTTCTATTTTGCAGGACCAGCACACCCCGCTGCCAACCATTCCTCTTTTTAAGAAAAAAGATCAAATTGATAAAGTTCCATATTTTTGCACAATTAAAATTCAAAGTAAGCCTTCATGTCGACGTAAAGGTTTAGTTCTTTACAGATTAAAGTCATATCCATTCTGAAAAATGTTATTAATTTTTGTGAGTTTGTGTTCACAGCTTTACCACAAGTTCTTCCAGTGCTTGACAATCTCATTAAAACCAGTTGTACACTGATTGCTCAACATCGAATCCAACCATCACATACTCTTACTGAACAGTTATGTTATGGATTTGATATTAAACAAAGGTTTTGTTTCCGATTCTTAGTAAGGTGTGCCAGAGAAATGTTATATTGAATCTGTTTTTAACAGCTCGACAGAATGAGGACTATCTTATAGGATATATAACATCTTTATTCAGAAAATAAGATCTAGTTCAAAACATCACCTATTAAGAATAAAAAGATGTTTATCCATAATAAAAATCTTTATTTTCCTGAACCCAACTTGACAACAGACTGTCATATTTAAATTGATAAGGTAATGTGAGCAAACACATGATAACGCAACTGCTGTCAACAGCTGGTCACCTTTTGATTTGACAAGGAAGATAACACAAAATTATTCATTTGATACCAATGACATGCTACTGTCATTTTGATAACGTGTTGACCTCACCTCATCTTGTGGTGAGTAAGGCACAATACAAATAGAAGAATAAGGACAATTCTTATCGATAAGCAACTTCTTTATTCTGTGGAAGCGACGTTTTGACATAGATTCTAATGTTTTTGTCACGCAAGACAAACAAGACTTGAAACGACATTACAATCTATTTCGTAACGTCGCCTCCGCTGATAAAGAAGTTGCTTATCGGTAAGAAATGTCCTTATTGTTCATCTCATCAACTTCTAGAATGCCTATCAAAGAAGTCAAAAGATAAAAAAAAATAATACCACACTCACACATACACACTGTACACCGATGCTGCCTTAGAGTGATAGCTTCTGCGTCGTTATGCCAAACTTTTCAACTGTATGATTCAATCAAAAGACTATATCTAGATCTGTATAGTTCTGCTCTGAAAAACTGCTTAGACCGTATATTGTTCCCTGTTTTTCATACATTCAAAAGCCAAAAACACTGCAAAAAACTTCCTGTCTCTTAAAAAGAGATAATTCTTAAATGTTTCTCTATTTTTATATCATCTTTAACTGGATGTCCCGCTCTAAAGCCCTCTTGACCCTCGTATATCGTATACGTCAAGAGACACCTTGGATTCAAATCTCATTGAAATCAGTTAGTAGTTATCGTTCGTCCCTCGCTGCGTTTCAGTTCAAACCTATCATTTGTATCTTGCTGCGTCCTTTATCTGGCCTATGCATCATCCAGCAAAGCCAATGAGCAAAAAGGCGCGAAAGCCATCGAAAAAAATCATATAATAGCGCGCCGCTGATTGTTTGAAAGCACTCAAGGTGAAAGGTAAAAGACAAAGACGTCTGATAGGAGCCCTACTGACTTCTGTCAGGCCAAACAAAGAAAAATTGAATCGCAAAAAAAGCAGCGAAACGGTAACATTCACAATTTATTGAAACGCAACAAAAAGCGAAGAAATAGCATCAATCATGCCGGAGAACTTTTTAAATGAGACATTCGATACGCATCATTATTCCAGCACATGCACACTAACCATAGAAGGGCAAATTCTTTCAACCTATCGTTTAACCTTGCACTCAGTCGTTAGTCCAAAAAAATATAGTGCGTTTCAGAATTAGAAATTCTAAATGAATAGATTTAAAGAAATTGTCTTTTGAATTTAACAAGAAATCACTTATTGTGAATACATTAGCGTGATATGTTGTTTAGTTTCCGATTTTGGTAACTGCGCATGCGCAATATTAGTATCGGGTATTGAGTGTTTCCCTTTACGTTCACGGTGATCGTCGCATTGATGATGCAATTTTCGTATGGGATTTCGTCTATGAATATGTGCGTTTAATAGTGTTTTATTTAGATTCGATATTTCTTTGGTAGGACTGCCATTGGTCTCAATCGAGAAGCTAGCAAAAGAGTCCGTCATATCGGAAGTCAATCCATCATGTTGTTTTTTCGGGAAATGACATGACAAAATACGCTGTACTATAACTTATTTTAAAACATTCTAACAATCGACTATATGAATTAAGAGAAAATCCTAACATTTATAGATGATTATGATATGACTAATCAATAATGCTGTAGCAAGACTTTTCACAATCGTCGTGCCGATGTATGGCTGTTTTTCTCATTGGTGTGGTTTTTTTTACTGAATGTGCAATCTTATTTATCTAGTTGTCAAATCTAAATCAACCAAAATGTTACCTTCAGTAACATTATTCAACTGTGGTGTGTTATAATCATGGACTAATGATATATGTGAATAAACAGGAATGTTCCAGTGTATTTCGTTTCATCATAGAAATACCCCGATAGGACTGTTCTATTAAATCTGACACTCGCGGTAAGGCAGAGCTGCACATTCTTACCCTTCTGCTGGACAAAACCTTGCAGTACTGGTCTGTTAGGTTTACATAAGAAAAGCACATTGCCTGATTTGATCATTTGCGTTTATTAGAAAATCGCTGCTGCATATTCATTCAATTTTGACGTACTTTGTATAAGTTTCCTCCATTTAATGCAGTATTACTCCTACTTTCAGATTCTTCAAATCAACATATATTTGTTTTAAATTTTTCTTTAGGGTTTGAGTGTTTATGCACATAAAGCATATTCATTTGAGAAATTCCCACGAAATAGACACTTTTATTTATTGAAACAAACCGAGCATGATGCACTCATCTTTCATCGATTTTGTAGATATGTCTCCGATATTAATAAAATGTGCTGGCTTTCATGAAAGATAGGATAGTTTGATAACAGTGACATCGACTTTATTACACTTGATATTACTGTATCGACCACAATCCTTCCGTCAAGCATACAGACCGCCATGTTGCCTGTTGATGCCCAAGGAAGCGATCGCGGGCCAGCAGGTCAGAGATACCTGGCGCCAATAGGTGGATAACTTGAAGGGGCGGGGCTCAATGGATCGGTCTATTCTCCAGCATAGATACATGTAGTTACGACAGTTCACATGTTGAGCATTCACAATAAGCAGGTTGATACCAGTACAACTGATTAAGGAGTTTTCAACACTACAAAATTCAACTAAGGAACGATGCAAGAATAATGCTTCAATTTCTTATTTCAACGTTTGAAACATTTTGGTTGTTTTACACATCGACTGTGTGACTGTACATGTTGCCCAACAAGAGCGAACATTGGCTAGATTTCTTTTGAATTAACAAAAAATGCATGTTCTTCACTGAACAATACTACTTATTGGTTAATTGAAAAATTTTCAAAAAAGTTTTACAGAAACTTGCAACATTTAGATACCAATTTGTTACTGCTTGCTATTTCTGTTTTTAATATGCACCCGAACAAAAGTTTAGCAACCTATAGTTTTTATCAGCAAAACTTTTCTGATAAGAAAGAAGACTATGTTTCAGAAAAAAGGATTTTATGGTAGAATCATTAACTAATAGTTTAAAAAGAAATAAAACCATTATAAAATGTTTCACTACTTTTCGATATTTTTAAATTTACGAATTTCTTGTATTTAGATGTGTAAAACAAGAAATGAAAGTCAATAATCAATGTGGTAATGAAGAGAAATCCACTCTGCACTTTTAACTGATTATACTGGAAGTAACTACCTTTGCCAATTGACAAATTTGTCATTGTTAAGAGGAAACTTCAAACTGATAAAAGTTTGGAAAAAGCAATTCAGTAAAAGTTGGCTAATGACTCAATTCTTTGAATTAACTGTTGTGATCCCCTATATGTAACAAAACAAAGAAATCCTATCGATATTCCTAAATCTTTTGATTTTAAACTCAAAATTAAAAAAACTGGTAGGTTACTTATTAACTATGAGAAAAGAATGTTTTTATCTGCGAATGTCAATTTCGTAACAGCAATGCTTTTTTTGGCACCTGAAACCCCAAATTTATCGTGTAGTTTCGGCAAGAGAATAATGTCTATTTTTGATGAAAATCAGTACTAAAGTCTTAGTCGTGACTTCTAAAATGAATGAATATTCATTCTTTGTCACCTTGCGCCACCAAATGTACGTTTCACATGTCAACAAGGATTAATTCAGTCAAACTCCACAAACATTTTAAAACATGTCATTTTGTAGTGGTTTCTTAAAATAATTTTATTTCTTTTCAAAAGGTACAATTTAACATAATCATGTGGTTTTGTTCAACCTAATAGACACACAAATTTCATATGAATATATACTACAGACCAGTATTTCATGAATTTGTTGTAATCAGAGATATAGGCCTAGGATCGCTGTTTGTTTATATAGCATGTATATTTGTTATATCTCTTTTGACATATTCGAATGATGGTGATCGTTTTGAGATTTTACATTTATCGCAAAGGAACTACTACGTCGACGAGGGACGATGATGGCAACGACAGTGACGATGTTGAAATGACGACTTGACAGGCTTTGTTGATGGTCGACCATTTTCTTTATTGATGCGTGTGGTTACAACATGAACTCGAGCCGGAGGTACATACACGCACAAGTCGGTGTACACGCCAGGGCATTCCCCAAACCTGTCGTGTTACCAAGTTGAGCCCGACTCGAGTGGTGATCTCTAGAACTACATGATGCTGTTGGTGGACAGTCGGACAGCGGGCGCGTCTGTCCCCGACCGTTGCCAAAGCTAATCTCCTCCAGCAGTGGACTGCACGAGACTTTATTAGCGTGCAGCACATGCGTGTACAAATTTGGTTATGAAAGACGGGAACCTACGTGGAGGTTTGAGAAGCGAGAGGTCAAGCGGTCGAACGTGTAATTAGATAATTATTAGTTTTAAGTGAATCGAATGTTCTCGCCATCTGTGCCCGTGTACATGTGGCCTGACTGGCGAGTGCTTATGATAGAGAGAGGAACAACTTGAAGATAATTGTACATAGATTTCAAATGAATAATTTGGAATATATTTTCGTTAATAATTTCCCAACGAATACACGATGACACTTAAAAACATTGAATTTAGTCGTATCGATAATAAGGTTAACAACATCATTTCGCTTCTCATGATAACCAAATAAGACCTTTTGTTTGGTGAACGTTAGCTTAATTAGTTCCAGTGTTTTTCTTGATCCATTGTAGTTTGGAATATTGGAAATTGCTTAACGTTTGTCTATATATATACATTGTTTGCTATGAGATTTGACCAAAGTGACAAAAACTGTTGATTTCTGTGACGATAGTTTTAGTACATATATTTTCCACAAATATTTCGTGCATTTGACTTAATTTTCATGTTTATTTATAATATATTCTTTTAGCGAGTTTATCAGATTGCTAAATGGCACTGGTACACCCTTGTTTGAGTTACACTTGTCAGCAGCTGTTACAGCTCGTATCGGCGATGTTAAAGGCCGGCATCCGCCACTATACACGGTGTTGGCGTGGCCAAGTTGACCTGAAAAAACTACACCTTGAAGAGAAAAAATGAGGGTACCTATGTTCAAAGTGGGATAAATCAAAATCTTCTTACCGGAAACTTATCATATTTACACAATATATCCTTGACACTTCAAAGAAGTGGAATTCCTAATCATGTTTAATCAAAACTAAAAACTAAAACAGTACTTTGACTGTATTTATTTCCAAATTTGAATTAACTCTGTAAATATCACGTGACTAGATTCTCATCATTACCATACCAAACAAGTCTGCTAGTGGAGAAAAAGATCCATTCACAGTGTCAGATTTCACTGCCTTCCCAGCCCTGACTGGGAAATCAAAACCTCCCCCATCCCATTTGTCCCCCAAATATTTAGCTCTGCTTGTGAGGATAAGCTGTAGAGACTACGGTTATAAAAAGATTATTGTGACAGTAAATGGATTTAGACAATTTTTTATAACTTTTGTCAACAATAGTGAAATAATCACTTCAAATACATCCATGACTGTGATTGTTGTGAACGTTTTTCACAAAATTTTAACAAATACAGTTTCTTTATAGGCCTATAGTTAATTCTATAATTAAAGATCTTATTTTGTGTTGGTCATCTCATAAAATAAATAGAATTTAATATACTAAAAATAATATCAGCCTATCACACAAATTTAAACTTCATGTATTATTACTAATGGTTTTCTTTCTGATGATTATGCACTGAAGGTGAATAGACTACTACCAGCCACAAGTTGTAGTAAAGTTTGTGACCTTTGACCCTGCTGAGCTCTCCCAGGCACCAAAAAAACCGTTACTGCCCTGTCACTCAAACACTGATTATATCTTTGTTTATGAAATCAACCAATCAGAGTAAAGATGACAAAGATAAGAAACCCATGGGTTTTTTGGAGGTTTGGATCCCGGCCTTTAACATTTTCGACCATTTAATGACATAACAGTTGATTTATCATTGAAGTTCGTACTTAAAAAACAACAGTTTGGGAAATTTAAATGCTACACATGACAATGCAAATATCATACTGAAACACGTGTCTCGTATCAAGAAAATACATTTTATATCTCACTAGATGTAAAGACTGATAAGTTAGAGAAAAGTGTGAAAGTGTGTGGAAAGCATATAGAAGAGACACGATCGACACTGCGACAAGAAATAGACTCTCATATAGACTCGTGTAAAAACTTGAAGAAACAACTTACTCAAAGTACATCGAGTCATGGTATAGAACTGAATATTGTTCTTCGAAATGTGCCTGAATCTGACAATGAGGACGTGTTGTCAAAAGTGAACAGTGTACTAAGAGAAGGCATGAAGTTACGAGAAGTGAAGTTTGCTAATGCCGAGCGGAAAACATCGAGACACAGCCGATATCCCGGTGTTATTATAGCCAGATGTCACACACTAGAAGACAAAGTTGTGATCTTATCAGACAAGAAGAAACTTAAAGATTCGAGGAACTACACAAATGTGTACATGGAAGTAGATAAGAGCCTACAACAACGTCCAATTTCAAGATGCTTGTGGACTCGATGGGGAACGAAGATGTCAGGTTCATCGGTGGACGCATACAACGACAACGCCACAACGACGGCAGCGACACGGGAGGTGATACACGACGATGGGAGATGTCATCAAGGCACGACCGACAAGGACAACACGACGCACGTGGTCGGGCTGATGTTTACCAACAAACACCACGTGACAACGGCGGATCATCCAATCGGGCGCCGCGTCGAGGACACACAGGTCACAGCAGAGGGCACAAGGGCGGAGCTAACAGATCAACGTACCACCATTAGGCCTCCTGCGGGTTTTGGAATGTAAACGGATGGGTAAATGACGATATCTCTGATGATTTTATAGTTAGATCCATGTGTGTATCATATCTTGACTTAGACATTATCGGAGTTGCTGAAACGCACCTGACTTCGGATAAAATTTTAAATGTGCAAGATTACACATGGTATGGACATAACAGGACTAATCAACATAGACGCGCAAAACGCGGGTCTGGTGGAGTAGGGTTTTTAATTAAGAATGAATTTTTAATAAACTTTGATGTGACTGTTTTAGACACTGAATATGAAGGTATAATGTGGTTAAAGCTGAACCACAAGATCGACATGAACTGTACTTTTTGTGTATGTGTAAGTTACCTACCCCCAGAGGGCTCGACCAGAGACATCGATGCAGCAGATTTTTATGACACTCTTTTATCCCAGATATCAACTTATCATGTGCACAATATAGGTTATATATGCGGT
Source organism: Phorcus lineatus (assembly GCA_921293015.1). Lineage (NCBI taxonomy): Eukaryota > Metazoa > Mollusca > Gastropoda > Trochida > Trochidae > Phorcus > Phorcus lineatus. Next base: position 8,822,452 of record OV121094.1, read on the forward strand.
GATATGAACAGCAGATGTGGTAACCTAATGGACTATGTTGAAGGACTTGATGTGTTACCACCACGAGAAACCATAGACTTTGTTAAAAATAGCTATGGACAACTTTTCATAGATTTTTTAATTAGTGCCAATTTTTGTATTGCAAATGGTAGACAAAATGTTATGAATGATTTTACTTGCATTTCAGGTAAAGGGGCTTCAGTTGTTGACTATTGTGTATACCCATATGAGCATGTAAATAGTGTATCAGAGTTTAAGGTGACACGTGCATCTGAGTTGGTGGAGGCAGCGGGGTGTGTCGGGTGTGTCAGTGGCCAGGCCATAACCAAGCTGGATCATTCGTTTTTATCATGGAGTGTGAAGCTGTCGTCTGGAAGTAAATATAATTATGTTCAGGAAAGTGAGACCGACCCTCTGCATCTGTCTAAATATGATGTATCAAGTGTGCAGGACACGTTTATGAATTCAGCAAGTTCTCTACATTTACTGAATGAAACTATCAATAAACTGAACGCTTCTTTATGTCACCAATCGGACATTGATGCAGCCTACCATAACTTTACATGTGAAGTGAGAGAGGAGATGGATCGGACTCTACCTAAGAGAAATATAACTTTTACATGGGGACCTAACAAGAGGAGACGGATTAGGAAGAAACCATGGTGGAATAATGATCTTAATGTTTTGTGGGTTGACATGTGTAAAGCAGAACGTGAATGGTGTAAGTGTAAAACAGTCAGAAAACGCCATTTCCGTGAGTTATTCGTCGCAAAAAGAAATATATTTGACAAGGAAACAAGAAAATGCAAACGAATCTACAACAAAGAGTGTTTGACTGAACTGGAAAGTTTATGTGAAGAAAACAAAAACGAATTCTGGAAGAAGATTGGCAAAATGGGTGTGGGGTACAACCGAATTCAAAACATTCCTATGGAAGTGAGGCTAGATGACGGTAGTCTATGTGCTGATAGAGAGACTGTGCTTGACACCTGGGGAGATAGATATATAACAGTGCCAAAATTGCTATATTTTAGTCCATAATTTTCATAATTTTTGTTAAACACTACAAAGTTATAATTTACATTATTTCACCCATGAAGTCTTAATGTGTAGAGTCAGCTTGCATGATATCACTTATCTCTCTCTCCGATGCAAGTTGACACGAGGTGCTAAGCCCAGCTATTAGACAATAGGTATTAACTAACCTGTCGGAGCGACCAGTTGGACAAACAACAGCTCATCGCTTTATCAACAAGAGCGTTTACTTCAACAGTCAATGGCAGCATAAACTTTGATTATCACTCCGGGCACTCAACGTTTTGCCGATTACAGCAAATGTAGCATCAAATGTACATAACGTAATCATAATGAAGATTATCCATTATCAAGAGGTAGATAGAAACGACATATTTTCAAATTCACACAGAGAATCAGGGCTACAAAAAGGGAGACTAAACTTTCTAACGTCAGTCTTGTTCCCTGCCTGAAAGAATCTTCTCTGCTTGTTTTTGAAGGTAAGTCACTTCACTTTGCTATTGTGTTGAAACTTTGTTTAAAATCTGCTGCCTTCAATAATGAACGTATGTTATTTTTAGTCAGAATTCAGTAGGGCAATTCTAATGCATTGGGTGGTTTTTATTCATAAATAGTGTTTATACAGTTTGCTTAAAATGTAGAAGTATTTAAGAAGAGAATTATGTTAAAATGTATATTTTATTCTCGGTCGGGTGTCGTGGATGCTAAAGCACATATATGTACAACGTGTTGATGATGTTCAAGTTTTCAAATGTTCATATTCATATCTTTGTGGTGTATCATGTTATACTACTTAACACGTCTGTGTATGTTAAATGTCATGTAGCGCCGGAAGCTTATATACATATTTACGTTCAAGGTATCCTGTCTGTAAGCGCATATGTTCTAGGGTACAAAACTTTAATGTTATCTTCCTAGCTAAACGTGCACATTCGGGCAATGTCTTATTACGTAATTTACACAAATTATTATGATGCCACGGCGATGTAGAAAAGTATTAGAATAGTTCAAAAGATACAGGCAATTATAAATATCCATCTTGGTACAAAATAATCAAACAGTGCTTGTTATATTCCCTTATGTCTTCAATATAGGTAGTCTTTACAAATATTAACAGAGTCCATCATGTATAGGTTTCTGTAAACGTTAGAATGTCACTGTTACACTTTGGATAAATTATCGTGATGAAAGATAGGATTATCATATAACTTCCTGTACCGTAGTAAGTCTAATATTTCACCTTGCTAAACTAGAAATAAGAGTCTATCCATTATGCGAGCAAGAACAGGCAATAGAGTTAACCTTTGTTTAAGTGCTTTAAATGTAATTATCAGTGTACCTTCCGTACTGTAATAACTCTAAAACAATTCACACTTAAAATTATAATAGGTCCTTCATTATTCTAGCAATAATTTGTATTCATGTTGTCTCTTGTTCAAGTGTTTAAACAAAGCCTTCCATACCGTAATATATCTAATATTTTCAATAGTATTAAATTGTAAAGAATCATTACATTAATAAAGTAGGACATGTTTTATATTTGTTTAAGGCTTTAGATGTAATTATCGTTTTATTTACTTTACCATAATACTTCTTATATTGCACACGTGTTGTAAGAGGAACACTATTCAAATAAGTATTTTAATATAAGGGTTAGGTGTATAATGAATGTTTATTAATGGCATATAAACATGGAAGTTAAGACGATATATGTATTTGTATTATCTAGATGAATGTAATGTTCATTTATCTTAAGTAAATTGTTAAGCTCCGGTTTGTCACATAATCATTACTTAGTGAGCTGCATTTAGAAGTTGTTGAGATACTCACATCCTTTGTTCATTTATAGCTATTGCATTATACTGTTATATACAATTATGTTCATTATACTTATTGATTATCGAACTCAATTATAATTACTCTCATATTGTACTGTTACATAATGAATATGTTAATCATACTTATCAATTCTCTAACTCAGGTATCATTGTTTTTATATTCAATAACTGTAACTTACATATGATTTCATTTATTATTAGATGGCTTGTTGTGTCTGATTGATTTACTTCTTGTCTGATTCATTTACTATCTTACGAATAAACAGTCTTGTTCCCTGCCTGAAAGAATCTTCTCTGCTTGTTTTTGAAGGTGTGTAGATCCCGAGCTATTCCCCCACGACACAGTTCTAGGCAAAACACGAGGCATAAAAACCTCTGTTTTAGATATAGTGATTTGTTGAATGGTGAGATCCCCACAGGCTCCGATGATATGAACTCAGTTGATGAAAGTGAAGTTATAAATGACCAGGATACATCCGAGATGAATAAACCTTTTACCTATGAGGAAGTGTTTCAGGCGGTACGATCAGCAAGTAGAAAAAAAGCTCCTGGATGTGATAATATCCCCACTGATGTATTGAAAAACACCAATTGTGTCAAGTTTCTTCATAGACTTTTTAACAAATGTTTTTTAAATGGAATTATGCCTACTGAGTGGACGAAGGGAATAATAAATCCCATCCCAAAATCATCAAGTGCGGACAAGTGCGACCCGTTATCATACAGAGGGATATCGCTTACTAACTCAAGTTATAAACTGTATTGTTCTGTTTTAAATACCCGACTTTACAAGTATGCAGAAAATAATGACCTGATAGCAGACGAACAGAATGGTTTCAGGAAAGGGCGGTCGATAGTAGAGCACTTATCATCACTCACATCTATAGTGGAGTCAAGAAAATCATCCAAGAAACCTACGTTTTTAGCTTTTATTGATTTTAAAAAGGCTTATGACACGATAAATAGAGACATTTTATGGACAAGATTATCACAAATAGGTCTGCACGGAAGGATATTCGTTGCTCTTCAATCCCTATATAAAAATGTGAAATCCTGCATAAGGATTAACGGACATCTCTCTCAGTGGTTCAATGTACAGTGTGGTCTTAAACAGGGTTGCCTTCTATCTCCTCTATTGTTTAACATGTACATTAATGATTTGCTCGTCACACTAAAGGGATTTGATATCGGTGTTCCAATAGATGGAGACAAGGTGTGTGTTCTAGCCTATGCAGACGATATAGTGATCTTGGCGGAGAATAAAGCGGACTTAAATCTACTTCTAGACTGTCTTAATAACTGGTGCTGTACAAACAAGATGTCCATCAATCAGGAGAAGTCGAAAGTCATCCATTGTAGAAGCCAAGAAGCAACGAGAACTAATCAGGTTTTTCACTGTGGTAGTATGCCCCTTGAAGTTACAGAAAGTTACAGTTACCTCGGACTCCTCATTACTGAGTTTTTAGACTATTCACGTATGGAGAAAGCTGTATCAAGTTCTGCGACACGCGCACTAGGTCTTCTCATCTCGAGATTCAAGGCGATTTGAGGAATGCATGTGGGTACATACACCAAAATGTACGACACAATGGTATGGTCTACCATCGAATACGGAGCAGCTATATGGGGAACAAGAAATCAATCATCAATAATATGCTGACACAATAAAAACGATTTTTGTCCACTTCAAACGCTTTTACTTCCCAGCTTTCATTTCCATGCAGTATTATAGAAACGGTAAAAAACCTTTGCAACCATTAGTTTGCGCCGGTGAGAGAATGTGGAGCCGAGTAGTAATGGCTGACAGAAAACGTGTTTTTGAGCGGAAACGGAAAGCTGAACATAGAAGGGAGATAACTCTTAGAATGAGGTTAAAGCGGAAGGGATTGAGAAATGCAATGCAAGAAGCGGACGTAAAAGGTGAAAGGAAGGCCCGTAGGAGGCATTACAAATAAAAACTATACAAAATCGTGCAATGAAGTTTTTTATGGGTCTTCGAAAATCAACTCCTAACGCTGCCGTGGAAGGGGATATGGGTTGGACACCGACACCTGTCAAGCTATGGGGAAGTGCAATACGTGTATATACAAGAATGAATAGCCTCAGCAGAAATCGCCTCACATATAAGATATTAGAGTGGACAAAGACACAAGCCAATAGAAAGAAAAACAACTGGATCAAAAGAATACGAAACAAACTGAAATCCCTCAACCTTTCGGATATAGAAGAATTTTCAAACGACGCGTACACTAAACAGCCTGTAGCCAGGGTCAGGGAAGCAGTGTATGAGCAGTATATCGAGGCCTGGAAGCAGACGATAACGTGTGTCCACAGTAAGACTGGCAAGGGAAGCAACAAGCTACGGCATTATTGCACTTTCAAGTCGGAGTTTACGGCTGAACCGTATATCACCCAGAATACCCAGACGTCACAGAAGAGCACTGTCGCTATTCAGATGTGGAGTTGCACCCTTACATGTTGAGACAAGCCGATACAATAACACACCATTGGAAGATAGAGTATGTTTTAACTGCAACGATTTTATTGAAAATGAAGCTCATGTACTTTTACACTGCCCCTTATACAAAAATGTTACCAAAAATATGTTATATTTATGTTCTACTTTGAATGTTAGTTTTAATAATATATCGGATGAGGAACAACTTGCATTTATTATGTCATGCCCATATATTTTTAGAGTTACTGCCAAAACCTGCATGGAAGTCTTAGATCTTAGAAAATCCCTTTTATATATCTAGCAAACTCTTTTTACCTTAACAATCTACCTTGGGTTTTAATAATATATTATACTATATATTATGTACACTTTATTTTTATTAAGGTCCTTTTATATGTATATATGTAGTCTCTCATAATCCCATGTGGGATGGCTCATCACTGTATATTTTATCGACTTGTATATAAACATTTGTATGAGGTGAGACTTTGTAATAAAATATCTGTCTGTCTGTCTGTCTCTCTGTCGGTATTATTTCTCCTCTGTCCAGGTATTATTTCTTCTCTGTCCAGGTAAATTGTTAACATAACGAATGTGTTTTCACAATCTTGTGATAAAATCTCAAACTCATTAAAATATTATCAAAGTTCATGTTTTGGTGACATACATAACAACAATTTTCACATCTTTCTTATATATTTTCATGTACCAACTCGTGATGAAAGTTTGAGGCTTTCTATTATTATGTTTTTGTCGATTCGAAGTTGAATAAATGTATTAAGTTATGTCAAACTGCATGAACTACGGTAAAATTACATGAGTGAACACTGACATGCATTTCACGTGCAAAACACGGCTGGTCCAGTCATTGTTGTGACCCTCGTGTCGAGAGAGAGAGATAGAGAAAGAGAGAGAGAGAGAGAGAGAGAGAGAGAGAGAGAGAGAGAGAGAGAGAGAGAGAGAGAGAGAGAGAGAGAGAGAGAGACAGACAGACAGACAGAGACAAAGACAGAGAGAAACAGAGAGAGACAGAGAGAGAGGATGTATTAATATTATCATTTTGTCGACGAATAAATGAAAAGATAAGGTTTCACAGAAAAAAGTCACTTACATAATCAAAGTTGTTATGTACGCATTGTTAACACAAAATTATAATATGGTTATTAATTCTATCTTATATGTGTCGCAAGGTATATACATTCATGAAATGGCGAAAAGAAGTTGATAATGACTGCTATTTACATCTGTTGAAACTTTATTATTGTGCAACGATAAGGGAAACATTGTAATCTTTCTGCAGTTATTATCACTGACATGTAAGTTTTTTGCATGATAATAAAGTGCATTGTATATAAGAGGATGTTGGAGTGTCATTTTTCAAAGCATCCCGAAAAAAACCCAAAATGAGAACAGAGATGTTGACGACCATGTTGGTTATGGTTGTACTGACAGGTGCGTACTTTTTAGTCCTTGAAACATTTTAGGACAATCGCTCAGTTTCTATACATGTTGCCGAACAATGATATAGAAAAATTGAGGAGCATTTTTCAGTAGCTGGTTTGATAAAGGTGAAAAATTTCTTATGGATAGACAACCCTTTTCATATCTAATCTTTTAAACATTAAAGTTACTCCTTAATTTCGCCAAGATATTTCAGTCTACTTCATCAAAACTGTTTTCATTCAGTAGTCTAATAATGGAAAGCTTTCAAGGAGCAGTAACACCTTTTAAGATATATCCTTTATTAAGGACTAAGGATAAGGATAATTGACTGATCTATATTTTGAATGACCCGAATAGAAGCGTATATATTTGTATACGTTTCAAATTATTTTTGTCAAAACCTAAAAGACAAAAATGACAACTATTATATTAATTTTCTTTGTTGTATTTTCTTTCGAAGGGATTTATATAACATAACATATTTGCAATTCACGCAAAATATTGATTAAATTTATATAAAAAATAAGCGCTTAGAATCATAAATTGCTTTATTTGAAAAGATTCAATTGAAAACATGAATGTTATTAAAAGTATGAAAATATTTTCTTCTTGTAGGCCGATAGTGCTTAGAAATTCTGCAAGCTAATATGAACGCGGTTAAAAACTTGTCCTTTCATTACATAATTTACTTTTAGAAAGTTTAACAGTTTTCAGCATTTGAACATGACAACAATGATTACAATGTATACTGTTACCGGAGGCCTGCTGTTCAAACAGAGAAGCATCTGTCTACATCTTTAGTTAAAATCCCACAAATTATACATATGTATCTTATACATTATGAAGGAAAACACGACAAACGATGACATGTTCTTTAAATATACAGCTTAAATTTGATATCAAGAATAAAGATTAGAATAATTAATCTTAACAAAGATTTAATACAGATTAAAGATGATATTTTAAAATAGTGAGACAGATTAAAGATTATATTTTCAATATTTAATACAGATTAAAGATGATATTTACACTATTTAATACAGATTAAAGATGATATTTACACATATTTACAAATATTTACAAACATTTAAAAGTATTTACAACGGTATAAATATGATATTTACAGAGATTAAATATCTATTTAAGATGATATTTAATCTTTTGTAAATGTTTGTAAATTTATTAACTATCTTTATTTCATCCAGGGTTTGAAAAGAGGATACCCACAATGTCCTAGGCATTATCGATACATAACAAATCCAATTTATGATTTTTTAAACGTTTTTAAGTTAAATTAAAAAAGCATGCAATGGAAATTAGTTTGAATACAAAATGGAATTTTGATACTATTTAGGTTCCCTTTATCTTTATATTTATTAACACTGTAAATGCCATATATGAGCACCTATTTTTCAAATTGTATAATCTTAGTCGTCGCTTACCGAGTGAGAGTGTATTTAGCATATATATTGGCCGGAAAAACAACCACAATAATGGATCCTTCATATTGCTTTGTTTCAAAATGCTTTTATTAATCTACACCTCCCCTCCAATCCAATAATTCTGCCCTGGTTCCTCCCAAACTTGCATTTTTTTAAGACTTTTATTGTTAGTAAAGAATTAAATAATCCTTCGGATGTTTAGAATTGACGCCCACAAATGTTTATTTTATGTGGATGTCAAATTTATTTATAAACCCTTATGGACACGATGGGGTAAGATTATGATGGATTTTTTACATCCGGGCAAATCTTGTGCAGTGCCTGGTGGGTCTTTTCAAAACTATTGTCATCTAATGAGTCATGTGCTTGACTATGTGAAGCCAAAAAATCTCCCTTGTGCCTAAGTCAGTTCAGATCAAGAAACATACCTTCGACCAGATCTCGAATATTTGTTTAAAGTGTTTGATGCTTTTGGCTTTGGTGGAAATTCTGTATGCACACATATCTGGATGGGTCATAATAAATCAGCACATTTCTCTGCCCTTTCCTGTAACTAGGTAAGTCCGGCAGGGTTGTGGTTTATCTCCAGCTCTATATATAATAGCACTTCATTGCTGCATAAATTTCCTCAAAATCCTTTAATCAAGGGTGTTCAGTTGCCGAGTTTAAGCTATTTAGCAATTCTCAGGCTTTGCTGATGATGGCCATAGTTACTGTACTACAGATGCCTCTATTCGCATACCATTAAACACTTATCATGATTTCTGGCTCCAAATTGAAGTATAAAAAAATTAAAGGAATTTTTTTTGGAAAATGGATGTCTATATCAGACCGTCTATTCGGCATCTCTTGGACTGAGCAATATTAAATTGTTGGAATTATTACTGGACAGGAGATCATGGCGGACGATTTTCCCACTCCCCTGTTTTGCAAAATTATACCGGGTACAGTATCACTTATTTCAAAACATTACATTGGCCATTATAGTCCAACACAGAACATGTAAAACGTGCTATCTTGTACCAATTTGATTTGGAACAACCGAGTCAATCCTTTCTTTTATGTCATTTGAAGGCCCTCTTAAAGGGTAGCTCAGATAAATTGACACATTTTGCAAAATATTAAAAATATTTCTTGTTAGCAAAATAACGATTGCCTTCTCCAAACAAAATTGTTTTCAAAATCACCTGCAGTGGTTATTTCCAAAAGGCAATTTTGTCAAGTCTGGCTCAATTTTGTGGATATTATTTCGTCTCATCTGTGATTCTCTCCCTCTTGTCTTTTCTTATGTCACATGTCTTGAAATATTCTCCCGACTCTGTGCTGTGTCTATCGGTAATAGATCATCTCTTTATCTATTGCCCTTGGTGGTGTGTTTTGTGGGATATCATTTACCTGTGGCTCAATGTACTCTCTAGCGGCCTAATTGATCATGGTAATGAGGTAGTCTCATTTAGGTTAATTCCTTACATCCCAAATACCTTTTCAAGTTCAATTTTTGTATCATTTTTCTTTCTGTGTATATTATGCTTATTACTGTGGTTCAGACATAGACCGATATGGAATCGTCATTATCGCATTATTATGATTACATCGACCATTGCACAAATCTTTCAAAAAAGGGTTGGATTTTTTATTTGCAACCCTGCCACATCCATAATTTCAGGGGAGGACAATGAAATTTATACATCTTTGTTCTCATTCATATACAGATGATACTCTCAAAATTTTACGATCCTAGTGTGTCTGAAAACAAAGAAACAGTATATGTTAGGGTACAGCTGCATACCAAAAGTTTGTTCACATACCTTTGAATCGTAGTGCAAATATAATGTAATTTGGCATTTGTTTGATACATCGTAGCATTGCGAAAAAGAAACGGATAATTTTTAGTTTTTAATACATAAGTGAAGATCAATTTCCCCTTAACGCAAACATACGCTATACCCAACAGGTAACCGTAATAGTTTTTGGCAGGTCATTGAAGTGACCAGGGGTCAAAATTTTGAAAACTGCAAATTTTATTCTTCCCTACAAAATCCTTTATAAGTGATAAACAACTTTTAAACCGAGTCATGTTTGTTCGTTTGCATCAAGTCAATATGATTTTCTGTCTTTTTGATCATGCCAAAATCCGAATTTTAGCACAAGAGACTAGACAATCCCACAAAATGTTAAAATATGGTTATTTTACACATTGACAATTGGAGATGCTTTGTCAGTTCTGCTGAAGTTATTTTATTGACGTTCAAACCAAACCCAAATTACTTGATATTTGCACTAAGATACAGTAGAAAGTGAACAAACTTTTGATATGCAGCTGTATATACCAAGCCACGCCAATATTTGAAGGGCGTTCTAAACCAAATCTACCAACTTCATATTTCAAAGAAAAAAATGTTATTCTGAAACTTTGAGCTTTCTATGCCAACTATGTATATTGTATGTAATATTCATTTGATTGCTATTGACATTATTGAAAACAAAGTCATGAAGTGCCAAAAAACCGTCAATTTCGCCAACGTTAGTTTTAGAAAACATAGCTTTTAATTTTTTTTTCGTGCATTCGACTTAATTTGCTAATTTATCAGATTGTAATAGCAAGTTAATCACGCTGCTTTATGGCGCTTGTAACACCCTTGTTTATTTGATTTACACTGTTAAAGCTCTTATCGGCGATGTTAAACATTTTTAACCATTTGATGACATATCAGATTTATCATTAAATCTTACTTGAAATACAACAGCTGAGGAAACTAATGCTTGCACATGGCAATTCAAACATCATACTGAAACACTTATCTTAATCCTTTCAAGGAAATAGGATTTACATCTTATGGGGTTTTATTATCCCCCTACGAAGTGGAAGGAGGATATAGATTGGGGCTCTGTCTGTCAGTCCATTCGTCAATATGTGCTTCTGTCTGACCGTGTTCAAGGGGACAGCTCTTCTCAGTAGTGTGTGGTTTCAGTTTACCAACTCGTGATGTAAGTTTTGGTCTCTTTTATAATCTATATTATGCCAATTCCAATATACCAAGTTATGTCAAACTGTATGATAACATCTACAGTAAATTTCTTGGGTAAACACAGACATGCATTTCAGGTGCAAAAACGCGTCTGGTCAAGTCATTTATCTGAACATAAATAAGATGTGTAAACGTCTGTTAAGTTGATTTTGATTTTTTAGTTAATATTGAATTCACCGACACGAATAAGAAGCAAACGGACTATAAAGCTCATGACATTAGTTTCTTGAATGTTCTTGTTTCACGAAACAAATCATATTGATATCAATCGTGTCATTGTTCGAAAGACATCACATTATAATTTCTTTTAGACCTCTTTTCTATACATATAAAAAGAACCATCCTGCTATTGGAATAACTAATTCAAACATAAAGTTTAACAGCAAAAAATGTCAGTTATGTTATCAAAGTAATCACCATAAATACTAACACTCTAAGTTTTGAGTAAGGTACGATAAAATCTGTCATATGTTGAACTCGCTATATGAGATGGTTGACATGTAGTCCTGTGCGTAGCTCAGTTGAGCGCTATCAGTGAAGTTCAGTAACATCTGGCGTGACTCGCCGAATGGGTGGGTTACCCGATCATTTCTATATTAACTTCTTAATAGTCTTCATGGGTTATTCCTTGCTCCACACTGAGACACGGCGGTGTCTCCTTAGACAAAGCACCATTTCCTCGTACTGATACATGTTCAAAGCGCTACCTACATCATTACCCTGAAGGAAGTGTACTTTCAATGCAGCCACCTAAGTCCATATATCCCGATTTCCAAGTACCCATTTAACAGCTGGGTGGACTAAGGGCAATATTGATGAAGTGGCTTTCCCAAGAACACAACACATTTTGGGACCCAGTCACAATTTTTAGTGTCTCAACTGGGATTCAAACCGGGGCCTTTGGCGTGCATGCTAACCACTACAACAGTGTGCTCCTGAATGAGCAAGTAACCTCAGAGATCCGGTCTCTCGGTGATGGCTTTCCTAGTAAGTTTGTCAATCTGGTGATGGCGCTTGGTTACTGGTGTCGATGGTGAGATTAGAGTAAATACTTGGCCACATGCCTACCAGAGAATATCGTCCATCAAAGACGGCCAGAAGAAACGTTTATCTCAAATTCCGAGCATTATTTCAATATCACTGTCTCACGAATTATTCCGGGGTAAGGCAGCCAATCGTAATTAACCACACACCATTCTCCATGTACATCAGACCAGATCGTATATACTTGTCAGGGGAAGAACTCTCCATGCATTAACCACTGGAGTACGGAACCTGGTATTGCCCTTCACTGTGACTTGGCTGTGACATAACCATTGGTCATGGAACCGAACAACTGATGACTCTGTGGCTGAATGATCCTTTGTCATTGGTTTATATTTTGTGGATCTTCATTATTGGTTGTTTTCAGCTATGGCTGGTCTGTCTGAAGAATGTATTTGTCTTCCCTCTCAATATCTGTCGATGAAATGAAGAACAAGCAAACTGACGTCTCTCTATAAGTTGTCACAGAGAGTTTGGGCATCTGGAACATCCTTTTAATGATACACCAGCCCATCTGTCGTCTTCAGCTACCCCTTTGCCATGTCATGCTACCAGAGAGTTCTAGGTAGATTTTACAGACCCATAGACATACAGTCTATTCACAAACAATGCCATATGGTTTTTTTTTGAAAATGAGATCTTAGCTATGTGATTTAAACATTCAATTTAATTTTTTGAGATTCCTTTCCCATGTTTATCAAATTAATCATATTTAAATATATATAATATAGATATGAATATAACTCACATAGAGTTAATGGTCTGAGAATGAACCTGTTCATCATTAATACAAAATTGTAATATGATAATCTTATCGAAATATGTCACGAAGTAAATACATGCAATAATTTGTGACAGAGGTTGATGATGTCTGTCAAATCCATTTGTTGAAAATGTATCATTTTCCAGCGAGATAAGAAAAATGTGTAACCTTTCTCTACTAAATGACAGTTTTACCATCAGCATGCAACATATGTCTTTTTACAATGTTGATCCTTGTCTGTAGGAGCATTTAAGGAAGGTGTTTTTTCTCAAAAACTTTAGAATTCATTAGAATGACAACCAGAATGTTGAAGTTTGTGTTGATCATGGTTGTATTGACAGGTATGTAAACGTTACTTAGACTTCCTTTTGTATTATGTTCTTTTCACATCAGTCAAGTGTACCTAATTTCCAGCAGTTTTTGGCTGTAAAATTGCCGAAAGGGAAGTTATCATACTGTGGAAAATATGTTCACACTCATATCGCCGATAAATGGCTTTCTGCAATCAATCTTTTTGCGTTCTTCATTGTCAAATTTGAAGCAACCAAATTTAATAAACCAAAATTAAATACTGCAATGTTATATCTATATGGAAATATTAAACTAGTTCAACCTGAGCGTCTGATACACATGTCATTGACGTATGACGTAACAATATTAGCACTGTCGTCATAATGGTACTAAGTTGGTATTGTTGGTTTCAGCACACTGTCTGCAATTATGTTTGATATATGTTGGGTAATAATAAACAGAATACCAACCTTCCGTTCTCTCGTTTCCTAATTCTTTCATTCGTTTAACAAAAATACTATTAAATTTAAGGTCGTTTAGTATCTTCTTTATTTAAGTATATAAATATAAATTACTCTTAGAATTTCGTTTCGTAATAAAGAAATGGTAGGACCCTTTATTTCAGCACTTATGTTTGATATATGTTGGGTAATAATAAACAGAATACCAACCTTCCTTTCTCTCGTTTCCTAATTCTTTCATTCGTTTAACAAAATACTATTAAATTTAAGGTCGTTTAGTATCTTCTTTATTTAAGTATATGAATATAAATTACTCTTAGAATTTCGTTTCGTAATAAAAAAAACGGTAGGACCCTATATTTCAGTATTTTTCAAAAAGGAAATGCTCACGACTTCATACATAACATTTCAGTAACAATGTTCACATTTGTTTTAGTCGGCTTATTCGGTGCTTGTCCAGACAATTACAAACAACAGTTTGGAAAATGCATCTTTATATATGGCAAGTCGTACGAAGAAGAGGACCCCGTTCAACGTTGCAAGTAGGTGGGAAAGTAACATATCCAATATCTCTACCACAACACGTCTTTATCCTGAGATTTGAATATCCAAATTGAAAATGAAAAATTAGTTATTGCTGTTACTTTGAATACTTAAGATTCAGCCAAATACATACGAACTACCATAGACAAAGTTAAGTACATTAAATCCCTGATACCTTTGACTGACTGACCTTTATGACTGACTTGTGTGATAATAAACATTGGCGTATTGTTTTCACACAAAAGAACATAGTACACGTATTTACAATTGTTTGATATACCTGTCCGTATTTATTTTTGAAAAAAAAATACATGAGGCATTTATATCTGTCTAATTTGTTTTTAGAAATCTCTTTGTGTAATAACATCATGTTTATTGCAATAAAATATCATTCAATGTGGACGTACGAATATATCTATGTTGCAAGAATCCTAGAAGGATTCTACAAGAGCCTGGAACCCCTCAATTCCAATTTCCCGTATATCTAAATAAAACTATCCAATTGAAATGCCTTTCCTCCAACAATACAGCTGCATACAAAAACTATTCTTATTGAAAATATCTTGTATTTTGGCGTGTTTTCTTAGCCATCTTCATCAGAGGAGATTAAAACCGATAATGTTATATATCTATATTGTATATTTTTACATTGCTTAATTGCAGTTATAAAATTCAAGCTGTCCATTGTGTAGTCCGAGTTGCGAGAGACTGTTGTGACAAGGAAGACAGTCAATGGCTGCTCGATCATATGCCGCTGGCTAACATTACTAGGGAGTGTAAGCGTTTATCGATTGCAGTTTTCAATCTAGTGATATCTAATTTTAAAGAAACTAACTTACGTAATGTTTCGTGCACGTCCCTCGATATTTTTTACCATCCGAACTCAGATACCATTTTGATCTAAAAATAAAATATGCGAGTATTCCAGTTATAAAGTTAGTTTACAAAGACCAGAAGTATTTACTGCATTGTTGTAATAAATCCGCATAAACTACGATGTCAGCATTATTGAAATTTTGAATACTTTCTGTTAGACCAAAGACGGCAGCCGTATTAGTTGATGCTGTGTTAATTATGATGATGAGAGCATGTTATATTTTATTTCATATTTCGCATAAACATCTCGTGAAATATATAAATATATAATGTATAGATGTGTCATGACAGTTTATTCAATATTGTTACAGGTTCGGATGAAACGTATGTCAGACCTTGCTGTAAGTTTTACGATAAACAGTATGCTCGTATAATATCTATATAAATATGATTTTCATCTCTCATTTTTTATTTTGTCATTCACCTTTTTAGCTTTGTGTATATCACATCACGAAATATACTTCTGAAGAATTACAGTATTATCTAATGAATGATATCGTTGGAATTTTGCCTATAGTTATTATTGCATCTGATCATAATTATAATTTGTGGGAAAGTAAAATTCCAGCATTATGAAATGAAAAAATACGTTAAACATATGACTGCAGCAGAGCTTTGAGTCCTATTCCCCGTAGGTTGCTACTTATTAGCTATTAGGGCTCTGTACTCGAACCAGGAATTTGTACACATTGCAGCAAGACTAAATATATATATATATATATATATATATATATATATATATATATATATATATATATATATATATATATATATATATATATATATATATATATATATATATATATATATGAAAAGTTGAATATGTATATATAACGCGAATGAAATAAACCGGCGCGGGGAAATTCGACCGGAAAACAAGCAAGCTGAAAAATGGAGTCGACAAAGTCCTTGATATTTCTAAAGGGCAGAAGCAGTTATTATTTAAGAGTTTTCTCACGTAAAAGGAAACAGACAATGCTTTTTTTTTATCAAAAGAAACATTTTTCAAACGAATTTATCATCATCGGCTAATCTATCCGAATCCATTCACACACAAATTGCACGCCAGTATTTATTTTCTGGATACTTGATTGTGGTTCTACGATTATGGGTGATCGGGTTAGTAAGCTTTGATTTTCAGGAGCAAATACAATGTGCAAAATGTAACATTGTTTTATAAGAACTAGGCTACTACGTGCAACTGGCCCTATAAGTAAGTAAATATAACTCAGGAGGTACCACTCAAAGGACAAAGCATTTTCGTTCAAAATAAGGCTGTAAACATGAAATTGGTAAAGTATTTTCGAAAATATAAATTTTCAGTCGAAAGTTGTTGTGAATGCTACACACACACACACATGTATTCGTTATTCCCTTTCTTTTGTGTTTTTTGATGAATAATAATAATAATAAGCAGTATTCAATAATGCATTATGAAAAATAACTGTTCTTTCCTTTCCAGAACGGGCGCACAGCAAGATTATCCATTCCCTTATTAATGTATTGATGAAGATCCATTTATTGCGCTCAATAAATGTATTACTTCATGTCAGTTCTTTAAAACTGTAAGTCATATCCATTCTTGAAAAAGCTTTTCAGATCACAGTTTAAAGGGTTAAGCTTAAGGCACTGTGACGTAATCACATGACGTAAAATTTTAAACACTTAACTGAAATTTGATGTAACAGAATATTTTTTTGAATTTTTATTACTTTCTTGCAATTTTTCAAAACGAAACGCCTATGCCAGATAAAAAGATATATGAAAAATATTTCTCAGAATTAAATACTCTTGTGACCAAAATTCGCTATGCCTCAAAATAATAAAGAATTACTGACACATGCATTGACATGAACTGAGAATCATAAGTTGCAAACACAGCATGTCTCCTGTTGTAGAAATCACTGGTTTGAAATTGCCGGTTTGTTTCTGAGGTCTCGCAAAATCTCGTGCTATTTACAGAGGATAAGCGGGGGATCAATACGCTGAAGTGCAGTTGCGAGGAACAATTACGCTCTCACAAAAGCACATGTGGGTCAAAGTCAGGAATGCACTTTAATTTTGAATCAGTCAGGATACTTATTCGGTTCAGACTATGTCTTAAGCGTTATACATGTTGAACACAGGAGTGACGCTACTGTTGACGACGTTGTTTGTAGATAATTTCCTATCTTGCGGCCTAGTTCCATCAACTGAATTTGAATCATGTTTTACAGTATTGCGTACGTTCAAATCGTATTTGGTGTACAACATATAGTGACCATAAATATTATGCTAATACGATTTCCAAATATTGGGTATGCATATTGCATCATTTCCAAAATGATATTAGAAAATTCTATATTTTCTTGAACATGTTAATCGTCAATAGTTACACACTGCAATCGCATCATAGCTGCCAGTATATAAAGTTACCTATTAACTATATAAATAGCTGGTCCGCCGGCGTAGTTTGGTGATGGGTTAGCCGTGAGCTCGCTAACTGGCAGTAGACATCGTCTTAGCTGTGAAGGCCATCCTCAGGCAGAGAGTAGAAACTCTCTTCGCCAGTAAGCATGGACCTGTTACAGCTTTGTAGATCCACCTACTGTTAAAGATGCGAAGCGACTTGATATCCTCTCGCATCGAACATCGCTTCCTACGCTCAAACTAGACCAGTTTTTAACAAGTTCTTAACAGTTTAAAAAAC
Organism: Phorcus lineatus; assembly: GCA_921293015.1. Classification (NCBI taxonomy): domain Eukaryota; kingdom Metazoa; phylum Mollusca; class Gastropoda; order Trochida; family Trochidae; genus Phorcus; species Phorcus lineatus. The sequence goes on from OV121094.1 coordinate 8,840,364, forward strand.
ATTTTGTAGACGCCACAGTCGCAAATATAGTGATTGGCACGCAAGTGTCTTCTGATATCAAATTTATCAACACTAGTCCACCGGCCACTAGGGGTCATTATTCTACTCTTAGTGCAAATAATCTAAAATAAAATGATGTACATTAACTTTAGAGAAGAAAAAATAGTTTTTTTCCAAGGCTGAGTTGGTGTATTTCAATGATAGTAGATTAACGGTAGGTCCCTTGGTTTGCTTTTGGACACTTAATTTGTGTGTTATAAGTACATATAAGTACACAAAAGGGTTACAAGTACTCATAATTCTACTCTTAGTGCAAATGATGTCAAATAAAATGATATACATTAACTGTAGGGAAGAGAAAATAGAAATGATACCGATCGAAGACATTAATGATGAGTTTTTGTAACGGAAACCTAAAATATCGTACCAATGACTCATGGTAGCTATCTGAAATGTCTGTCAATGGATTTAGTGACCTTCTAAACATACATTTAGATACCAAGATTATGGTTCTATGATAATTAGAACCAAATATATGGAGACATCCATCTTTTGGTGGGACCCTTCAGAGAATAAGTGGCTGAGGGGGTACGCATGGAAATTTGTAAAAATGACACATCGCATCCCATTTATACACTGTTCCCACTCAGATTTGCATAATAGACATGTTAAGGATTTAAAAAAGTTAGTTCGTTCCGCCAGTGGGGGGGGGGGGGGGGGGTGGACTACACGGCTTGCAAAAGTTTCAAATATCCGAGGCTATCAGCGAAAGACCCGGGCTTGGTATTCTATCTACGTATACGATCCAAAGTCATTTTTCATTACATTTCAACAAAAACACTGAATAATCCAAGTGCGTTCATGTCATAGCATTGTGACGTCATTACTTGATTCTGTAATACGATTTTGAAGCCATGTATTTGACGGTTGTAGGATATTGTTTACACTCTACTGTCGACACGATATCTCCAAGAAGTTATCTCTTGATCTCACAAGCTGTATATCATGCGGAACACAGTTTTGACTGATGAATGTTTATTTGTAGGATATGGTCCGAAAAAGTCTCCAATAGTTTTGCACAAGGGACTCGTCCAAGGCCGTTAGGTCGACGACGAGCCCGCGTGACAAAGTAATGGAGACTTTGAGGACCATATCTACCTTAAAACTAAGTCACTTTCAACTGTTGGAGGTCGCTACCCATTGCCATATTCATGTTAACTAAGTGTCAAAACACATCAAATTCATTCAAAAATCGTAATGGGAGAATCTTTAAACTATAGACCAATGACTAATACTTACATTTTTGTAACCGAGCGATATCATTTAGTTATCTTGTAACGTATGATTAATATATATATATATATATATATACAGAAATTGTGTCGAGACACCTTTTTCCTTTATGTAGAGTACAAAGTTTCAAAGATTTGGTTTACAATGTCAGAGAGATTTATATTTTTTTAAGTATACATTTCAATTCATATGTTTAATCTGATTAAATGTCTATATAATAAAAACCTTTCTTCACCCAATTTACATGACATATTAAACGAGTATGATTAATCTCCTCTGGAATATAGTTTTGGGTGATACATGTTTATGGAAAACTAATGGCATATAGAATAGACCGATATCATTTAGTTATGATGTAAAGTATGATTATGTGTACAGAAATTCTTTTGAATACTTTTTCATACATCATTTTCATGTATGGAGAGTTTAAACTTTCAAAGATTTGGTTTACAATGTCAGAGAGGTTTTTAATTTTTTTCAAAGGTTAACTTTTTCCTTCTTTGTTGTTTACATAAAGGGCACTAAAGTATGAAGTGAAAAACATGTTCGAACAAATAATTTGCTTCTGACAAAAACCTCACTTATTTACACCTTTTTTACCCCTTTTTTTATTAAAAGAGTATGAATATTTTCTATGTGTATACCTCGAAAAATTCAGATAGTGCGAAAAATTAAATTCGACGGTCGAAAAACCTTCGCCTTCCCCTACTTTTACTGTGATAGATGCCGTATCAAGATCGCTCTTTACGCACAAAATTAAGCAGTTTTCAACAAGTTATATAAATTTCTTTTACCATTTAGAGACAATCAAGGTGTATATTCCTGATTATTTCTGGAAAAATCTTTAATGTCTTATTAAGTTGTCATGAAGTAGATATGTTGATTAACTTAGCAAAGTTTTTAAAGACGATTCCGATTTATTTGAATTGTTTTCAAACCATTTTGTCAATGTATTTATTTTGATCACTTTTGTACTTGGGCCTTTGGCCTCTAAACCGAATAAAAATGGATCAATCAAGGTGTATTAATTTTGTGAAAGTTGATAAAAACCATCGACCCGCACATGGCTGAACTCTACGACAAAAATGATAAGTGTTAACGAGATAATTTTCAAAAATTTCAAAGAAAGCAATTATATATCCTTACAAAAAAGCAAAAGTATACTGTAGAATAACGGGGTCACCTCATTTATCTCACATCTTTATTTTTATCACTTTATTTTCTGAGGGTACCGTACATAGTCATTTCACATAATTTCTCAGTATTTACATTGAATATTTTCAGTCATGACTGAATTTACATATCATATACTCATCTATATATGATTAAATATATAGGTCATTTAGCATATATATTCAACTATGATTGATGTCAGATTTACATACTTGACTTAACATGTTATACATTTTCTTTGAAATCACAAAGAAAAAGAAACAAACTAAATGAAACTTTTTAGAAATAATTTTATGTTAAAAGACTGTGACAAGAAGACCAAAATTACATGAATTTTCAATACCTACATTCAGTATAGAGTATCTGCTTAAAAGTTTAACATATTGATAAAGATAAACCAGAAATTAATCTACATATAAATAATTGTTATAAGTGTTATAATTAGTCGGATTGATTGGATATTAGAAAAAATCTAGTCAATTATTAACCTCAATTGAAAAATAACATGATTCATAAAAATGCAAAATGACTAATAGCCTATCAGGCTGATTCTAAATGATAGATAACTAACTGAAAATATTTCTCTAATACTTATGTTAATACTAGAGAAATGACTTCGTTTCCACCAGGAAAGTGGGTAATTGGTGTATCTAGTGGGTATCCATTTACTCAAGCTAACTAACTTGGGTCTGGATTTTCGATGTTGTCTTGGCGCTAAGATAGTCGTAGACCCATGTTAATGTATGGTACTTACGACTATCTTAGTGCAAAGAGAGCTTCGAAAATCTAGGCTCTGTTTTCCAACTATATTCCATTCTGGATTCTTTGGTCATGGTCATAGTCATGGGTCATGGGTTTCCATTTCTGAAAAGTGCAATTGAAAGTTTCATTGGGTGCGTGTCATCGGGTCAAATTGAGTTTCAAAAGTCGAATAGTTATTCAATGACAAAGAGGGAGTCAATAAGAGTTTGATTTATGTTCAACATATTGAGATTTCAAAAGGTATTACAGCAAACTTCAAATCTTTTATTGAGGAGCTGGCAAGACTCCGAGAAGGTATTAAAATTTCGTAAGACGGTATGACAAAAGAATTGAATACCTGAAGAATTGAGTCCCACATGGCCAACAAGACCAAACTAGAGAAGATTAGCCATCAAAGGTAATACAGACTTGATATCTCAGCTCTCCTTTCTGTGTCCAAACCTATCTTGGCAGATTCTTCTCTGCTTGTGGCGAGGCTAAACGTTGAATTTATTAACACAACTTTTGCTGATATTTGATGGTAAGTGTTTTTCATTACTTTAAAAGATGTTTACAGTAAAATGAAATATTTTAATTAGAAGCCTAGAAATTATACAAGGTATTTAAAGAGAGGGTTGTTTTAAGGTGTCAGCTTCGATGGATCTGCTTTTTTCTTA